>CM074721.1:48314295-49584861 GCA_037306005.1 Rhinophrynus dorsalis
TTTGTGCACAGTGTCTACCACAGACTTTAGTCCTGAGAGACGCGCCTGTCTCAGGAGGGGGAGTAGCATAAATATCAACACTGCAATGAACCGCCTAGCTAACCCTATTAATAACTAAACTAGTAAAAAAATAAATAAATCCCAAAGATGTATTTGTATCAACAGCTGCAATAAAAACAGCTGTACATCATCACATAGCAGATGAGAAATGGTCTGCAGACTGATGCTCAGTTAGAACATGTCACATCTCCTAATAATTCCCACCCACTTACCTTACTATGCACAGGAAATCTTAATGACCACTACAAATGTTACCCCCATTCTAAGTTTCCAGAGAACATTTTCAGTCCATCTTGGGTGTTGTGTATATGAAGCAGGGTGACAAGACAAGACCTCGGGTTCTACCTACTGCATTTCTTTTATTGTGTGTGAAAAACAGGAGAGAACCATGTGCAATGGGAATACCTGGGAACTTCAAGATATAGCCAGAGATATAAAGCCCCCCCCCCCCCCCCCAAAAAAAAAAAAATATGAATGAATGGCTGGACTGGAGAGGTGAGCAAGTTCTCTTCTATGCTCTGTCACCAGTGCTTCTCCTGCTCCTTGTGACCTGCATGCGACACCACGGACGCAGCAACGTCATCACCCAGTCACTGTCACTGGGCTTCCTCCCACTGTCTCACATTGCATCTGCTTGCTGATATTGCCGGCTAGTGCAGGGCCAGGGGCATCATGTAAGCCTCAACCGACAGCAGTAAAGGAGGCATTATGGGATGTTTATTGTCTTTACAATAATTTTAGCTGTGCAGGAGCTGCAAATGCACCTTACTCAGAGAATCTATGGTTTCATCCGGAGACCCGGAGACAGTGTTCTAAATCCGGAGTCTCCGGGTGAAACCCGACAAGTTCCCAGCTATGGCAATGGGCGCAGTTGAAGGCCCAGTAGTCCTGCTAGCAGTGGCCATGTCATCCAGGACTGGCTGAAGATGCAGAGACATATTAAAGAATCCCTTTGATATGAGGTATCTAATCATTGTTCCCAATCCCTTGGAGACTTGTAAAATTTAAGGGTTTAATAAAAAAAAAAAAAAAAAAAAAATTAAATAAATAAAATAGTTTTAATCAGTACTGGATCCCCTATTACAGTTGGCTTGTCCCAGACTGACCCTGCTTAGTTTCTGGAATAAGGTCCATTATCCTTTAAAGGTGCAAGGTGGCCATTAGTATTTTCTGGCCTGAGTAAAACGGGGGGAGATTAACTCTGAGTGCCAGAGGTAGGAAAAGGGTTAATCAGATTAATTAATGCTCATTTAAATGAAAGCTACTGAATCAGCAATCACGTATAGCACTTTTTCTAACTGGTGTCTCTGTCATTGTCCCAACTGATTATGCAAGCCTTGAGCAATAACAAAAATATCTAGTTGTAAGATCACCATGGCAACAAAGAAAATGGCTGCCAACACATAAATTGTTATCCATTAAATACACATAATGTATGCTGGAAACATGTCCACTGTATCGAGAAGCAACACAAATACTTATAGGACAGTGTTTCTCAACTCCTGTCCTCAGGACCCACTAAGAGGCCAGGATTTAGGGATTTCTCTGCTAGAGCACAGGTGTGGTGATCAGAGGCTCATTCACATTGATTAACTCACCTGTGCTCTAACAAGGGAATCATCAAATCCTGGCCTATTAGTGGGTCCTGAGGGCAGGAGTTGAGAACCACTGCTATAGGGGGTTATGGCTGCATTTCACCCTTTGCGTAACAGAGGACAGTACAAAGCAGCGCATTACACATTATGGTATTCATAGGGTTAAATATAACTATAAATACCAATATCTAAGTACAGTGCAAATCATAATTTGGTCAGGCAGAGGGGCTGTAAAACAAAGCAAAATTCTGGAGCAAACCAAATGCATCATAATAGACAATACAAAACCTTAAACCTGCCACTGATTTAGGGCTTTTAACCCCATGAATGTTTCAAAGTGTGTTGGAGACCTCTTTAGCATTTATATGGTTAAAACACTCATTTTAAATCACTGGGAATTTGGGGAACTTTTAGTTGTCCACACTTTTGGTGCAGATGGTTTGTGCCCCTTTTGGATGTACTAGGGAGAATTGGGATAAAACCATTAAACTTCATTAAGGTCCAATCTGGCAATGTAGTGCAAACTGGAGCCAAGTCCTTCTCATAATACACACTAGGCTGTCTTCACCAAATCATCCCTATAATTACACCTCACATACACTTACATTGTCATGCCTTCCCCTGGATTACAGCAGTGTCTCCTGCACCAGTGTCTCATTTGCATATTTAAATTTGTCAGCATAATGAGCCATTTTCGTATTCCTGAGGGTGTGTTTGTATGTTAATATGGCTATCATTCCTGGGAACTTTGTGTTCTTGAGCTTCTGGAGAAGGCTCATGTGGTATGATTGGAGGATATAAATGATGTGATTCGCATCTCAAAGAGGTGGGGCTTAATTATGGGTGGGGTGGAAATTAACAAATTTCTGTCAAAGCGGGCAGAACCGAGTGGGAGGGAAGAACAGGGTGGGAAGGAGGAGAAGTGGGAGGGAAGAACAGGGTGGGAAGGAGGAAAAGTGGGTAGAGTTTCATTATGAAATTCACCACCGCTGGACAATCAGTCTCTGTCCCCAGAGACCTGGTAAATAACTTCGAAAACTGGAGTCTCTGGGCAGAGAGTTCCTGGGTATGGTGGCTATTCATCAGATGCAATAATGTCCTATAGCTTGCAATGCCATTGGAGCTCCCTGATGTTGGCAAATGGTGAATCTTGCCTTAGCCACTGATCAGCTGTTCCATGTAAACTCTGCAGAGCCAACAAGCAGCTGGAGACTGGTAGAGTAAAAATGATATCTTTATTGGCTGAATTAATTTAGTTAGACAATAAAGGTATAAATTTTATTCTACCAGTCTTCTGCTTTTTCTATAGCTAACATGGTACCACTCTTTGACCACGTAACAATCAGTGTAATCAGTGGAGAGCTATGTTAGCCTCAAAGCTCAACTTACAGTGCTCTTGTGTAACAGACTATGTATATGCCTCATATTACACAACAGCACTGTAAATTGATTGGAGTACTCAAATGCCGGCATAGTTCTGCCCTGTAGTGGCTGGGAGCTCTGTATGTGTCCTTGGCCCATATTTATAAAATCAACTTGGAGTTATTCTGGAATAAAACAAATGCAACATGGGGATACAATAAAAAATCCTGTTAAATTAAATTGGGCTTTTAACCCCTTTAGTACTAGATAGGTCTCCAATGCATCTGAATGTGCTATAAGGGAGAAATTAAAAAAAAAAATGCAATGGATTTAAATCGGGCTTTTATCCCCTGAATACTAGAGACGTCTCCAATGCAATGCAATGTGTTGTAGCCCACTTTAGAATTAAAGAGCACCATTTAATCAACAGCAATTTTGAAAACCTATTTGTCCCCTTTAGTGCAGTTGGTTTGCTCCAGAACTGTAAGAGTTATTTTTAGTACATCAGCCTCTGTGCATTTATTGTACACTCGTATTGAAGGCCCGTGTGCATGGGCCAAAGTGCCACGCAGAAGCCTCAGCTGCTTCTCCGGAGCCTGGAGCGGAGACAGGTGGTGTGCCGTTTGGAGCTCCCCGTTCCGGATCACCTGTGCCTCGGACTGGAGGCTGGCGCATTTGGGCAGTCACTACTGTGCATGACTGCATCATTTGGGCAGCCTCTACTGCACATGTGTGTGTTACACACACAGGGAGCTTCGCATTCTAGCAAATTATGTTATAACTAGTTGAAGAGCTCGTGTATACGAGCCACAGCGCCACCCAGCAATGGCCGTGGTGCAGTCATGTATAGTAGAGTCTGCCCTAGCCACGGCTGATACAGAGCGGGCGCTCCGAATTCAAAGCTTAGTTGAGGACTACGGTCTGAATTTGGATTCCTGCTTCATTATCAGCCACGAGGCGGGCAGTCTGTAGAGCTCGCAGTCGTCTCTACTGAGCATGATGACTTCTGACAAACAATTTAGCAATTACATAGGATAAGACAATACCAGTGGCGTTACCTGCAATAGGTTAATACTGTATAAAGCACACAGACAAACCCAATTCCAGTCAATCTTGGCCTAATAATTTAAAGCACTTGCTTTATATAGAACCCTAAAATTCTGTGTCAACAAAACCCCCCCACTGCCTGTTCGATATTTTCAGCACATTCTGTTGCTCTGGCACCTCTGGAATATATAAAACCTGGCCCTAAAGCAGATTGAGAAGAGGGCAGATCTCCCTTCTAGAACAATGTTTGTGCTTCTACTGTATCCCTTGTGCCTTTGTTGCATCTGCATTACTCAATAGTAATTTACTATTGCACAGGCCTATGTTTAGCAAAGGCTACTGAGATTTAGTGTTCTCTAACCACCAGCTGGGCCAGGAATGGACAAAAAATACAGAGAACGCTGAATCCAGACATAAATGTTAAGGAACATTCTGGGAGTTTTAGGAGCCAGTGAAGAGGATCATATTCTCTATAGAAAAGATAAAAACATGTAAAGTGATACTAATACTTAACATGTAATAAGATATATACTGCATGGTCTATCTTCCTGGGTAAAAGCAGGGTTCTCCCACTGCAGAGCTGTCCATAGGATGGTGTAGCAACAGCTCCACTGTACAATTTCAGGCCACTGGGAAACTGCATCTAAAAATGTCAATTTTAAGCTGCAATAACTTTGAATACAACATCTCAGCAGTGGGCTAAACCCTACAAAATAAATTATATATTATTTTTTTTTAAGTATTGTTACTATCCCTTTAATAGCCAGCAGTGAAATGGTAGTAGCCCAAATACTCAGGCTCCTGGAAATTTTCCTCCCCTGAGCAGAGCACCATGTGGCTCTCCAGATACTGAGTTACATAATGGAGATTGTGATCCAACAACTTGAAGTGCCACTGGTGGCACAGCCAGAGCCCCAACTCAACTGAATAACAGAGAAATGCCAAAACCAAGAATTTTTTTAAAATTGTAGGTCAAACTGCAAATAATAAGCACAAAGGAATGATTATTAAAATGGACCTGGTGCTGTAAATGTTAAAGACAAAGGATACTTTTAATTTTGGCTATTTAACTTGCTAGGACAGGAAAAATAAAATCAAAATTGTCCATACATTTTTAAACACATAACCTAGTTTTTCACATACTTATACATTTTCTAACTACATTAAAAAGTCCTCAAGAAGGAGAAGCTGGTCCCAGAACAGAAAAGCGGGGATTGTAATACAATTTAACAGTATTACCGCCACTGCTGCCAAAGAGACTGGGGGAATGAGCTTAAAGGGATAGTAATACTTTGTTTTATTTTGTAGGCATTAAAAAAAACACGAAGAACGACATAAGTCTTATCTCTGAAACCTTTATGGTTTGAGAGATATTCACAAACAAATTTTCCCCTCCCGCTCCTTTTACCTAGTGTAAGCCATCTCTTCTCAGATGTGGAATGCAGTCCATAGACCAGACAGATAACAGAAGGGGAAAATCTTCTTCCTATGAGAACAATGAAAGCCCTGCCCCCCTTGACAAGTTATCTTATCTTAATTGAAGATTGTCCCTCTCTGCAATCTACCTGGGCACCTCCCTTCTGCTCTGGCTGAACAGTGTTATATCAGTAAAAGGGGCGGAAGGGGGATACCTTATCATTCAATTACTCTTGAACTACAACTCTGACAGAATTGAAATAACACTCTCCATGGCCCAAATACTGTGACGATTAATTGGAGCTGCTTTTGTTTTGAAACATTACTATCCCTTTAAAGTGGAAATATCATACAAATAATATTGCCACCCAATATATTTGTAACCTAGCGATTTGCAAATCCTTACTGTATTTAAAGTCAGTATGTCTTTGTTATTGCTGAGAATCTCTTCTTTAGCAGGAACAGGCAAAGTCCAAATACTATGATGATTAATTAGAGCTGCTTTTATTATGAAACATTTACTATCCCTTTAAGGGCCTTGATTACTCATAGCATACAGAATGCCAATCTCTCTTTTTACTATGTGTGTCTTTATCTGGGTCCCTTAGACTACTGGTTCTCAATCTGTGCCCTCAGGGCCCACTAACAGGCCAGCATTTGGGCATTTCCCTATTACAGCACAGGCGAGTTAAAGGGATAGTAATACTTCGTTTTAACTTTATTTTATTTTGTAGGCATTAAAAAAACATGAAGAATGATATAAGTCTTATCTCTCAAACCTTTATGGTTTATGAGATATTCACAAGCAAAGTTCCCCTCCCCGCCCCTTTTTCCTAGTGTAAGCCATCTCTTCTCAGATGTGAGTCTGGTTGTATGACAGGACAGATAACAGAAGGGGACAATTTTCTTTGTATGAAAACAATGAAAGCCCTTCCCCCCTTGACAAGTTTTTCAGCTTTTTCCATTATCTTAATTGAAGATTGTCCCTCTCTGCAGTCTACCTGGGCATCTCCCTTCTGATTTGGTTGAACAGGGGGGGGATACTTTGTGAATATCTCTTAAACCATAAAGGTTTCAGAGATAAGACTTATATCATTCTTCATGTTTTTTTAATGCCTACAAAATAAAATAAAGTTAAAATGAAGTATTACTATCCCTTTAAACAGCAGAAGTGCAATAAGAATAATCTGCTGAGGCCCTGGCTGCCCTAAACACTACAAATATCTATGGACTAGTTGAACAGCCCGTTACACGGGCCACAGTGCCTCCAGCAGCCGGTCGCGGGGCAGTCACACGCAGTAGAGACTGCCTGCGCCGCGGCTGATACAGGGCTGTATCAGCCGCGGAGCGGGCAGTCTCTACTGCGCATGACTGTCGCACGCGCAGCAGTGTCTCCTGCGCATGTCGGGCGTTACACGATTTAGCGAATTATTATATAGGATGTGGGTCCTCTGCGTAAAATCACTGCAGTGATTTCAGTGTTGCATACTTCACTGAGAAACTACAGCACCATAATGAGAAATGTGACAGTGATTTCAGAGGACCGAATACACAGTGTTGGCAGCTTGGACCTCATTACATTATTATGACTGCACTTGTGATTGGAACTGCAAATATACATTTCGGCCAAATGGTTGGCATTCCTCTTAGCAGCAGCTCAACAGCATAGGTTTCAGCATGAGTGACATAAGCAATGTACTATTGCTGCTTTGACGTCGCCTGTGTGAAAGGGGCTTCTTATTATTCGCGTAATCAGACACTAAAGCAGAATGAATAAGTTTAAATGTACAGGACTGCTGTGTGAAGGACACGCCTATATAAACCATTCTGTTAAAAACAAATACGCAAATAAATAAAAGCTACTTATTACAGGGGCATATGTATTCTTAAAGGGTTATGGTCCAAACCACTTATGTGCATTGAAGCACAGGGCCATATATAAAGCATTCCAGGCACAAGTACTGATATTGTAGAGACCAACACAGGTCGGAGGTCCAGCAGTTGTGAAACCGTGGTCTGCATGATATGCAAATTACTAATAAAAACAAAAAAATATATCCGCTTTGGCCTTATCTTTGACTGACAATGTTCCAGGCAAGTTTACCATCTTGCACATGAAAGGGGCTCTAAGAGGGTAGGGGACAGGGAGAAAGACAATAAGAGAGATAATAAAGGGATAGTAATGTCACCAGACAAAGAAATATTTGATTACTCATTATAATCCTATATAATAATTCGCCAAGTTGTGTGTAACGCCCGACATGCGCAGTAGACACTGCTGCGCGTGCGGCAGTCATGCACAGTAGAGACTGCCCGTGCCACGGCTGATACAGAGCTGGGCGCTACGAAGGAGCGTCCAGCTCTGTATCAGCCGAGGCGCGGGCAGTCTCCACTGCGTGTGGCTGCCCCGCGACCGGCTGCCAGAGGCTCTGTGGCCCGTGTAACGGGCTGTTCAACTAGTTTTATATAATGCACCATACCATTTTAAATCTCCATATCCTTTTATTTTTCTTGTCGTTTTAGTTGAAAGTTTACCCCCTCCTGCCCCTTTTCCCTATGTCACTCATTTCCCACTGATCTGAAAGCTGTTCGCTTCATCAGACGGATTGCAACGTGGGGCAATATTGTGTGTGTCTGTATAAGGAAAACCCTACCCTCACCCCACCCACCTTGATGAAGGGGGCAGTGTTTTCCTTATGCGGACACAACATTGCCCCTCACTGCGGCCCGTCTGGACTGGACTTCAGATCCGAGAAGACTATGAGTGACATAGGGAAAAGGAGCGCAAAAGGGAAACTTTGAAGTAAAATTTCAAGAATACGACAATATGGACATTTAAAATCACACGGTGAATTACATAAAATTATAATGAATAATCAAATATTACTTGTACTGGTGACATTACTATCCCTTTAAAGGGAACGGGAGTAAAATTCCATGCAAACATATGTGCAAAGAATTGATTTTATCCAAGGCGCCTTCCAAACTCCTTTATGCAATATCTATTAAATGGTCGCTTTGTGCCATATGCACCAGTGGGTAGAATGTATGGGAGTATTTTTGGAACTTACTGTTCGTCTGGGCCAAAGCACTCACTATGTACAATCTGGGCTTAGAAGAAATCAACACTTACAGCCAGTCATATTCAAGAAACTAAAGACGAGAATTCTTGGAACAAAACAACTGTTCCATAGGGGACAAAGAAAACTTCCATTGTTTTAATGCTTTTAGCGCCAGAGAGGTAGCCAACTCACTGAAACACAATGTGTTGGATAACTCTCGGGTACGCACAGGGTTAAATGGAGCTATTAACCCCTTGAATGTTAGAGAGACCTCCCTCAGATTGCAGAATGGAATTTCTCTCCTACAGTGCAGCTGGATTAACCCAGAACTGCACCTCTTTGGCTTCCACAATGTGCACTATAGGCCAGCTATAGCGTGGTATTAATGGCTTGCTGTTACCACAGAAGTTGTGCTCTAGAAGAGTTCAGCACTGAAATGTACTAAAGTGTCCCCACATACTCTAAAGCATCAAAAACATAAGTGTATTCTGCTCCGTGCCTCAGTGTATACATTCCCCTTATTGTCCTTTAGTAAAGCTCCCACATAATGCACCTACATACGTAATGAAGAAATAGAGGGATAATGAGATAAACTAGAGCAGTGGAAAGTGAACTGAAAGAGGAAAAAGTCAGGTTAGAGCAGTGTTTCTCAATACAAGTCCTTGGGACACACCAACAGGCCAGGTTCTCAAGATATTCCTGCTTATTCATAAATAATTTATCAGCGGCTCAGTCTGTGTGACTGAGTTGCCTGTGTGTAATTAAGCATATGATGAAAAGCTGACCTGTTGGTGTGCGCCAAGGACAGCAGCACAGAATCAGTGCGTTACGGTTAGAAAGAGAAGTGCAAGAAAGGAGGAGGGAGGAGAGAAAGGAGTATGTAGAATGCATAAAGTCATTAACCCTTTGAGTGCCAGGGAGTAGGCAATGCACTGCAAAGCAATGCGTTGTGTACCCCTCTGGCACTCAGAGGGTTAACATTTAAAGCACAACTGGGCATTCTGAGGCCCTTTGGAACTACAAATCCCATCATCCCACAGCAGTCAATTGTAATCCTGAACAGATTGAGAGCTTTATGTTACTAAGGACTGACTTAAACCATTGGTACCTGTACAAGCGTTCCACACATTACAACATGCTATTAAATGTTAAATCTGCCTCTACATCATCCTTTGATAAATGTGTCTGGCCCTATGTTATTACAGGCTTGTGAACTGCATGCTGATCTAGGTTACTGTATTTGATTTTCATGTAAGGAGCTAGCTGTGCAGACTAATTAACAGCTAAAATGTTAAAGCAGTTAATTCTTACCAGTTGCTGGACTCCCTCTAGTGCATGCCAATACCTGGCAATCAGTGGCTGACCCTTTTCTCTGTTAGCAGTTCTGAACACTGCTGGCAGGAAAACCACACGTTGGTTCAAGGCACAAATAGATTTGACACATTTGTAAGTGATATGGCAGAGAAAGCCTCAAGTTGATGGTATAAAAGCTGTGCGGAGGCAGTGGCCTGGGAATAGGGTACACCTCAGGGAATGAAACAAGGCGAACTTCTAAGGAAGGGACCTGGGGATTTTACATGTCAGGCAGTGTATGGCTGATTGGGAGCAAATCACCAGCCAGGTGAATTTCAAGAAGATGCTAATTCAATAAGTTAAATCAGGCTTTATCAAGATGGACATCTAAGGGTTACACAGACATATAGTTATAGAGGCTATAACACTCTGAGTGCCAGAGGGGTATGCAACGCATTACTTTAGGATTAAACAAAGTCAGACACAAAACCTGCATAACTCTCTACAGGTATATACAGGTTCTCCTGCATGGGGGGGGGGGGGTATTTTGGGTCAGACCAACTCTTCATTTCTTTCCTACATATGGCCCTTAGGATTAAAATTATATATGGACACTGGTGTGCTACAAAGA
The DNA here is from genome assembly GCA_037306005.1 of Rhinophrynus dorsalis. Taxonomy (NCBI): domain Eukaryota; kingdom Metazoa; phylum Chordata; class Amphibia; order Anura; family Rhinophrynidae; genus Rhinophrynus; species Rhinophrynus dorsalis. The sequence goes on from CM074721.1 coordinate 48,324,762, forward strand.
ATTAGTTTGATCCAGAACTGCACATTAATGTATCATAAGGAACAAAATAAAAATGCCCGTAATTCCCATTGATTTAAACGGGGCTTGTAAAAGGGACACAACACCAAACATGAAATGGGTTGATACAACTTTAATTACCATGTACTTACAGCTTGAATATGTAAAAACAAACAAGTAATGCTACATCCCTTATATATAATCCTAAAGTTCCTTTTTAACGTGTAAATTGTCCTGCTCAGAGGGTTTAACTCTATGAATTACTCCTCTTTTCTTTTGTGCATAAAGCCAAGGAAGTGAATCGGTTATCCTAAGAGAAGTTTAGTGTATTTTAAAGGGAATTAAATCTCTCCATATGTTGCGCTAGGCACTTATTTGTAATACAAATACTTTTTGAGAAATTAAAGCAGAACCATCATCTTCATAACATTGCCCCCAATACATTACTAATATAGCGATAGGCAAAGGCATATTTGTATTACGTTGAATAAGTCGGCATTATTGAAGTAATTCAGATTCTTCTGCAGGCATCCAGGGCACAGAGCTTACATGAGAAGCTGTGTGCGGCTGCGCAGGCAGCAACTTCCGTTACCTGAAGGTAACCAACGAACGTCACCACCAATCCGGGCAGTGCATGGGACAGACAGAGCAGACTCACAGGTGATTTTCCTCTGAGATGTCTGCGCTGTTGTCAGCATAATACAAGAATGCCTTTGCCTATCGCTATATTAGTAATGTATTGGGGGGGGGGGGGCAATATTATGAAGATGATAGTTCCGCTTTAACCTTTGTTAGTACACAATGTAGTACTTTATGTCAAGGGGACAGGAATAGTTTAAAAAAAAAAACGCAGCTCCGATTGATACTCCTATAACGCTGGCCATGTCACTGTGTTTCAATATTTTTTGTTTAGTAGTTCGACAGTAATTCAATGTTACAGTATCCCACTTCTGCCGTCTTTACCTCCTGTACTCCTCTCCTCCCTTCAGATTTGGAGTCAGGTCATGCGACCAGAGAACGTGCAGCGAAGGACAATCTTCATGCACGGAGTAGAAGGAAAACCCTCCCCTGACAAAGGAGGGCAGAATTTTCTATATGCTCAATGAAGATTGTCCCTTGCTGTGCTCCATCCGGTTAGCTGGGAGAGGCAGGGTGACATTGGTGAAAGGGGAGGGGGATCTTTAGCACTGAATTATTGTTTAACTACTAAACAGAAAATATTGAAACACAGTGGTACATGGGCCGCTCTATAGAAGGATCAGTCAGAGCTGCATTTTTTTTTTAAGTTATTACTATCCCTTTAATGTGTTTCTGTGCTGGGCTAATATTACCATATACTGTCTATGAATGAGCCTAGGCAAAGCCCACACACAACTGACAAATGGCTTAGACACACACTTAGTGTCCTCTTAACTCTGAGTGCCAGAGAGGTATCCAGTACATTGCAATGCTCTAGTGCTCTCTGGCACTTAAAGGGATAAAACACATCTCTTACATGCATACACAAAAACACCTTTTTCATCTTGTTCAAAAAGTACAGGATATATAGTTTGCCCTTAACCCTTTGAGGGCCAGAGGGGTATCCAATGCCTTACATAGAAAAGCAAGTCATTGGATACCCCTCTGGCACTCTAAGTGTTAACCATAATTAATTAACATATTATACAGGGAATTAGCATAAAGTCCCAAACTGTGTCATGAAAACAAAGGTTACGGTCTCAAAATCTATTAATGTTACAGAAAAATAGCTAGAAGAACATATAAACAGATTTTATTTATCTGTGAATCTAACTTGTCAGGGTGACAGGTCCACTTTAAAATAAAGTCAGGAGACGGACAGGTTACGACTAATGGAGTGCCTCAGGGGTAGGTGCTACTGCCTTTTCGCCTCAATAACTTCATTAGTGATGTAACCTGCAGTAATCGAGGTAATTTGTGGTGCCATTGTGAATGTGATAGAAAGATAATCAGTAAGGATAACACTACAAAATGCATTTAGGTAAAAAAAAAATATATAGTAGGTAGAATATAAGCTGAAAGGTCAATTAAAGTATTTACTAAGTGTGCCTCTATGGGAGAACACTTTGTAAAAAGCCTGGGGTCACACTATATTGACACAAAATGGATCCTGATAAACCACTGGGGGGAGGGGGAGTTGTCCATAGAAATAAAAAAAAAACAAAAAAAAAACAACAAAACTGACCCCCTCAACTGGCAGCAGACTGGAAAGCAACCTAGAAGTCAGTGACTCGCAGCCACCAACGTTGTAGGTTACACCCACAGCCTACAGACTGACCTGGAAGGGCATCACAAAAGGACTATAGAAGCTGTTCTCAAATCCCAATGAGACTGAACTGTGAGACTCCAGAGCCTCACAGTTCAGTCTATATCATGGAACCAACAAGGGAGTACCAGAGGTCTCTTTCCAGACCCCTGTTCTGCTCCTCTGCTGGTCCACCAGTGCTCACAATACAGCCCCCACTTCACTGACAGCTTTCCACCTAGAACAGCAGACATGCCACTAGGGAATTATCCTTCTGATAGTTTGCCTTTAATGGTAGTTTGCCGTCAGTAACAGCAGTGGAAAGAAATTTACTATTTCAGATGACATAAATGTAGGCAAACAATGCAGTAAAACAATGAGAAAAGCTAACAGGATACTGTGCTGTATAGGAAAATGCATTAGCGATAGGAAAAGAGGTGCTAATGTTACTACTTTACAGATCACTGGCAATACCTCACCTAGAGTAAGTACTGTGCATACAGTTCTTTAGATTATTATGGGGTTTTATACACACAGAAGTATCAGCAAAAGAGCTGATCTAAAGGGAAATAAAAATCCTCACTGGTCTAAATACGGCTTTTAAATCCTTGAATGCTAGCAAATCTCCAATACGATTGCTTCATAATGCTCTGCATAGAATTCAAGGGGTTAAAATATACTTTATGGGAAGTTTAGTAGATTCATGGAACAGACTCCCAGCTGAAGTGTTAGACGTCAACACAGCAAACAAATTTAGGAATGTCTGGGATAGACTAAAAGAGGATTTTAGTCTTACCTGTTAAATCCTTTTCTCTTAGTTCATATGACATACAGGTACCATGGGGAGGTGACAGCTCTTCCCTGTAGGCTAAAACATTTCTAGAAAGATGCAGGTGGAGCCTCCCCTCCTCCTTACAAGGCTATCCCACTAGCCCCGCCCCAGTTAGACTTGAGACAAGTCTACAAATTAGGACAGCAACAAAGAAAGGAAAACTCCAGGGAGCAACAGACCCAAGTGAACTCCCACGTCTAGCTAAGTGAGACCTAGTGTGGTCCCTTTCACTGGGTGACGTGTATGTCATATGGACTAAGAGAAAAGGATTTTATCAAGTAAGACTAAAATCTTCATAGTATTAGTGAGCCATGTTACACTAGGTCCAACGCAGTCATGTGCAGTTACTGATTTTGTGAAACATTACTACGACCCTTGACTGTCTTGGTACATCATGGATAGATTTGAGTTAAGGACCCATGACGTGCCAGGACCACCATGGAATTCAGGGTTCCCCGCCGTTCGGGGAGCCCTGAACTGGAAGCTACAAAAAAAGTTATGTGGTCCTTAACCCCTTAAGGACCGGTGCATGCACGTGCAGCCGGCACTTGAGGCTGGCTTTTTTTTTTCCTTCGCTTCTGGAGCGGCATGCAGCCGCACCGGGAGCCCTGAACTCCGGGACGTACCAGGACCGTCACTGGTCCTTAAGTGCCGGACCGCCATGACGGCCCTGGCACAGCAAAGGTCCTTAAGGTGTTAAGTGACGGCTGCATGTGCGATCGGCCGCCCTTAAGGGGTTAAAAGTCCCATCTAAATCAAATGGTAAAGTGTAAGCATATACACACACACACACACACACACACACACACACACACACACACACACACACACACTGCTGCCAACATCCCAAAACGGTCTCATCTCTGGCCCTGTAAATGTCATGGCACTTCCGTAATAAAGTTGTTTATGGTGGGGCCTCACATGCTGCAACTAAGAGGAGGCATTTGTTTGTTTATATCCTGATACTGACACATGACAAATGAAAACCAACACTGGGAAGCAGCTGACATTTGCTAATCGGAAGTAGTAGAAGCTATGACCTTTTTTAACCCCTTTGGAGAAGTTTCTAGCATACATGGAGTTTAAGAAGGACTTACCCTGATATTCAATTTTCATACATTTTGTATGGGAATTTTATTCACTGTTACCTTCACATTCTATGGAAAACTGTAGTCAGTGGCTAATCTCTCCCATAGAATACAACAATATAGGCCCAGTTGTTATCAGTTCAATTTAATATCACACACACATAATTCACTTATTATTCTCCTATAATATAAAAGTCCAGATGTATGTTTTTCCAATGCAGTCATGTGCAGCAGGGACTGCCCGAATGCACTGTTTGCCCGATGCAGTCATGCACAGTAGAGACTGCCCAAACCCACTGTTTGTAGAGATGCAGATACCACTTTTTTTTTTTAAGACCAAGTACGAGTACTGATGCAGTCATGCACAGCAGAGACTGCCCGAACGCACCGTTTGTCTGATGCAGTCATGCACAGCAGAGACTGCCCGAACGCACACAGAGAGAGAGATATATTATATATATATATATATATATATATATATATATATATATATATATATATATATATATATATATATATATATATATATAAGGAACTGACCCTCTTTTGCCTAAAACGGGGACATAAAGGAAAAGGAAAGCGCAGCTACTATCCTATAAGCCCAGCACTGGAAAGAGCTAAAAATTAACTAAAATCAAATAATAAAAATATGTAGAGAAAAGGGATCCAAAAAAGAATACAAATCTATATGGTACCAACAGAGGAAAAAAATGATAGATATAGTGATACCACACACGTGCTCAGGATGGTGATGTGGTGTCGAAGGAACATCACCAATATGCACTAATATGTCTTCACCATCATATCCACTTCAAGAGGTTTACAATTTTGCACTGAACACAGTGACAATGTTTCATTTCCATGTGGAAATGCAGGATAATGAGCCACTGTCATATTCATGTGGGTGTGTTTCTATGTTAATGTGGCTGTTTGCCACATGCAGTAAACCCAGATAGCAGCCTCTGTTTTCAGAGTTCTGAGGCTGGCAATGTTGGGATCTCCTTGTCGCTTTCTATGCAGCTACAACAATGGTCACAACCCCACCCAACCCTCTGAGTGCCCGTGGGGTAAGTAACACATTGAATTGCATCACACTGGATACCTCTCTGGCACTCAAAAGGTTACTATAGTAATATATCAAAAAGAAGGATATAGAAGCGATTACAAAGTTTGCTACATAGCAGAACACTGTAATACACAATCAATTCCCATGAAGGATGCATTGAAGGCTGAGAAGACAGGAGCAGAACAGCAACAGGACCAACAACCTAGTCTGAACAGCAGATGGCTTCATGAATGTGATAATGCTACTGATTAACTGTAGTTTTCAGTGGCAAGGTTATAACATTACATATTTACCATTGTACCTTCTGGACCACAGGTCATTGAGATTGTCATTGAGAAGGATACTAAACCAGTGTTTATGAACACCTGATAAAAAAAAAGTGTGACTCCTGCATGTGAAAGACATTGATATAATAACCCGTAGGATGGCAGCGAGCTCTCAGTGCATAGCTTCATAATGCACAGGAGACCACACTAGCACCCAAAGAGTTAGATTTAAAGGATTAGGTCCCTCAGAGTAGCATGTGTCCAGGCTGCTCGGTGAGACTGGGCAATGCGGAAGTGTCTCCTACATTAGTTGAAGGCAAGTTGCTCTTTGCTAGTAGATTCTTGGAAAGTATTCCTGTCAGAACACTGTGCCTGGCAATGTGAGAGTAGGCAACTTTGCCATGCAGCAGTGTTCGCATCCACTCACATTGGTGGACATGAACTGATGCCAGCAGTGCTGCTTGTCAAAGTTACATCTGTTCACATCTGCCACTGTGCGCAGATGCCAGCTATGCTGCTTGGCCAAGTCATGTGCGCCAGTGTGAGCAAATGTGAGCGGATGCCAGTGGTGCTGCATGGTGAAGTCACATCCGCCAGTGTGAGCAGATGTAAATGGATGCCAGAGGTGCTGCATGGTGAAGTCACATCCGCCAGTGTGAGCAGATGTAAACGGATGCCAGAGGTGCTGCATGGTGAAGTCACATACGCTCACATGACCAGACACACTGTTGACAGGAATACTTTCCAAGAATCCAATACCAAAGGAACAACTTGCAGGAGACACTTCCACACTGCCCAGTCTCGCTGAGTGGCACGCTACTCTGAGGGACCTAATCCTTTTTATCTAACCCTTTGGGTGCTAAAATGGTCTCCTATGCATTACAAATCTATGCATCGGAGAGCTCTCTATCATCCTGTGGGTTAACATATATAAAGGTCTTTTACAGGTAGGAGACACATTTTTATTTTTTTAGAAGGTGTTCAGTAAAACTGGTTTAGCAGCAGCCTCAATGACAATCTGTAACTGATAAAATAAGTATCCAAGGAGGGAAATGTGGAAGACGTCTCTTGGAGTACAAGCAGTAAAAGGTATATAGTGAAGTCAGAAAAACCATGACCTGTATCCCAAAAACATACAACGGTAAATAGGTCATGTTGACTGTCACTGAGGTGTTAGCTTACAAATAAAAAACTAGAGTATTAATCAATAGATTTATCACATTCATGAAGCCATGTGCTGTACAAACTAGAGTGACTGTATGCCCTGTTCTGCTCCTGTCTATTCCTCTAATGCTCCAATGCATCATTCTTGAGAACGGATTATGTTTTACAGGGTGGTGCTATGTTAACGTACTTTCTATATTTCTATATCCTTCTTATTGTTCGGTTACTATAGTAACCCTTTGGGTACCAGAGGTATCCAATGCAATGCACTGCAATGTGTTGCTTAACTCACTGGCATTTGAAGGGTTGAGCGTGGGCTGCTGTTCTTGGTGCTGAAGTCTCTCTGCTCCCTCCTTTCCCTTCCCAACACCTGAACACCTTTACACCAGAATGATATACTCTCCCCTCCCCTGGAATCCCTAATTCTTAGCGGATATGGCAATGTGTGTCTTGTTCACCACGGCACCAAATCTTAGTGCATCTCCCAATACGGTTGGGGAAGAGACAGCACATGTCCAAAGATACATGGGAATATAGAAGAATTTATTACATTAAGCTGCCAAATGTTTTTGAACCACAAGCGGCCTTCTTCAGGGAAGAGGACCATTGTGGACTGAACACGTTTGGCAGCTTGAAGCAATCATTTCTTTTGTATTCAGCTGTATCTTTGCAGTCTCCTTCTCAATAGCTGGACATCCCAGGCTGAGTACACCTATTTATCTCTGTGTAGAAATGCTGCACAGTATAGGTTTTTGTCATGACACAAACGTTCTACTCCTAAAAGATCCATGGGTGGAGCAGTTCTCATTCAGATGCAATACACTGGGAGACCTCCTATCAAAAGGGGTTAAGGAAATTACGTAACTTAAAACTGTCTATATAAAGGCTTTTCCCAATGGGTACTGGCAATTTGCAATATTTCCAATTTTGGGGGATTATAATTAACATATCCACTTGAAGTTCATTTGCTTGGTAATGACAAGTAAAGGTCTGTCAATGGACTGACTGATTAGGGTAGTATTTTACACAGGAAGACATCTGGCATCATGTTAGACTCAGCTCCACTGATTCAATAACTTACCATCCTGCTTGGGTGGTATAGGTGCAGTGCCACCAGGTGGTCCAGAGGGAGGTGCAGAGGGTCTTGAAGGGGATGAAGTAGGAGGTGGTCCCAAGGGCGGCCGTCCAGGCTGAACTTGATTCATTGGTGGTGGTTGAGGACCTAGAGAAAGCAGTAAGTCAGAACCACAAGTGTGCAGCATTTGATAGGCAAATTCTATAAAGAAAAACAAATACTGAGGGATTCAGTATTAACTTATAGGAGGCTGCAGGCACAGTCTCAACCCTTTAAATGCCAGAGGGGTGAGCAACACATTGCGGAGCACTGGTTAACTTTCATCCACTTCTTACCAATTATAGTTAACCCTTTGAATGCCAGAGGGGTATGAACGCATTGCAAACATACATATCTGGCACTCAAAGGGTTAAAGAAAATCAGCATACAGGTGTTTGAAATTATAGATTTTTCTTTTGCAACTACATGAAATGTAAAACTAAAAAAGCTGCACCAGCTCGTCTGTATTCCATTCAAAGTGTCATTATGAAAACTGAAAGGCAATCCCTTGCACTCTAGCTTCTCCTCTGAACGGAGCAAGGCACCTATATATTTTAAAGGGATAGTAATACTTAAAAGGGATAGCAATACTTTATTATTACTATCACACATATTGTAGATATTAGCAAAATAATTTAATAGCCCTTCCAGACCGGATTTCCCTTCAGTCAGTACAACGCTGACTTCAGGGAGGGAGGGGGGAACTTTGCCTTCGGTTATCTCTCAAACTGTAAAGGTTTGAGAGACGAACCTAGGGGCTATTAAATTATTTTGCAAATATCTACAATATGGGGGATAGTAATAATAAAGTATTACTATCCCTTTAAAATGTAAAAACATATATGTTGTAGGGTTTCTCCCCCTGAGTAAAACAAGGGTACCCTCACTGCTGAAAGTGTTTTATTCAAAAGTTATAACAGCTCAAACTTGAATTTTTTTTTAGGTGCAATATCACAGTGGCGCTGTTACTACACCATCCTAAGACGATTTATGGTCTACAGAACAGAGCAGTCCATAGAATGGTGTAGCAACAGCGCCACTGTAAGTTTTCAGGCAACTGTGATATTACACCTAAAAAATTCAAGTTTGAGCGGTTATAATTTTTTTAACCCTTTGAGTGCCAAAGGAGCACAAAATGCATTGCAAAGCAATGCATTGCGTACCTCTCTGGCACGCAAATGGTTAATAAAATCTCTCTCAGCAGTGGGAGTACCCTTGTTTTACTCTGGGGGATAAACCCTACAACATATTTTTTTTTTTTACATTTTAAGTATTACTATCCCTTTAAGGCATACACAATGGACAGTTAATTCAAGGACAAAAACCCTGGAGTATCAGGGGAAGATTAAGTGGTGATCAAGTGGAGATGACTTCTCCAGTTTATCACTTCTCCTATTCCTATGTTTTCCTAGAGAGCATATACACTAAGATTTATTCAGCTCTGGAAATCTTAGTACATAGGCTCCATACAATAACATAGGAACTGGAGAAGTCATCTCAGCTTTATCACCACTTAGTGACTCTTCCCCCTGGTGTCCTTCAATTTTACTTCTGTCTTCTAAATATATTCACCACTAAAGTTCCCCCCTCCCTCCCCTTCTCCTGACATCAGCGCTGTGCTGACAGCAGGAGATCCTGGTCCCGGGACCAGCCTGCGGCTCTTCAGCAGAGCTGAAATAGCGATCTATAAAAAGAATTACTTCTTTGGAACGGCCTACAAAGTGTGCCTGGTTTGCAAGCATACTTTGTAGACAGTTCCAATGAAGTAATTATTTTTAAATATCGCTATTTTGGCTCTGCTGAAGAGCAGCCTTGAGTCGGTCAGCACGGATTTCCTTCTGTCAAGCTTTACAGCCGACATAAGGGAGGGGGGAACTTTAGGGGCGAATATCTCTCAGACCATAAAGAGAAATGAGAGATAGGACTTTCTCCATATAATTTATTTTTTTAACATCTACAATTTTCAATAAACTTAAATATGGGCATTACTAACCCTTTAAAACTCCCATTTAATCAATGGAAATATTTATTTGTCCCATTGTGCAGTTTGTTTATGCCAATGCTTCAAAACACATCAGCGTCAATGAGTGCATTATGTCCTTTGGAAAAAGGGGATGATATAAAGAGCATCTTAAAGCTGAACTATCACCCAAAAATAAGCCCCCCCGCCAATAATTAGTCATATAAGCTTACCAATAGTACTATTATCCAGCATAATCACTACATTATTCAGAAATCCTACTTCTGTGACTGACCGCCAGGCAACAGTGCAGACATCTTTGCTTATAGACATCTGTGCACCTGCGCTCTCCATGCTGGTCTCCTCTAGGAGATGTTGTATGGTACCTTAAGATAACAGAAGGGACTGACGGCACTAAAGCAAGAAGCCTGGCCGTTAGTCTCAGAAGAAATAGGATTTCTGAATAACACAGATAATAGTACTATCTGTAAACTTATTGCTATATGACTAACTAGTGTAAAAGCCTGTGTACATGGGCCAAGGTCCGGGTAATGCCAACCTTTTCAGTGCCAGAGGGGTACGCAACGCAGGAGCCACTCAAAAGGTTAAGCGGCCACTACCTCACTGCTCCACGTGATGCAATCTAGTGTCGCCTCACTCACGTGATGAAATCATGCTCAGTAGAGACTGCCTGAACATGTGTGCATGACGGCTTCTGACAAACATCCTAGCGAATTATTATATAGGATTATTGGGGGGGGGGGGACGACTTTATTTTGGGTGATAGTTTCACTTACCCTATGAGAGCCAACAGGGGTGCCCAGTGAAACACCACTCTGGCACATAAATGGTTATTATCACAAGCAGATTAGTACATTTAGAACACAAAGAGAAGAAGACGCTCCTAATGCAGTATCTTCAATAAACGATATAATGATAATCTCACCATCACCAAAGGGAACCTTACTCGCAAGAGTACATGATGGAATAACATACACATGCACTCCAACTCTAGTGCATAGGGGATTATTCACTTCTCCGTCGACAGACAAATAGATCTCTCTCTCCAGAAATTCTGGCTGCTCACCCAAAACTCCACCAACAGAACACGATATGCATAGGAAACAAATCAAAGACACAGGGGCAACAACAGTGCCTTATCGCTATGCAGATAAAATATGTAAAATCCGCCCGCGTTTGGATGCAGCTGCTATGTGGGCATATGCTCCAAACAGCTATTCAGGCATACAGAGAAATTAACCCGTCTGTTCAAGTTCTCTAGAATGGGCTCCACTGGTTCCACTGCCAATAAATACACTGTTCTTCATACATAAAAATATAAATAATTTATTCTATAATGCTAACAGTTAAGAACTTTGCCATTACTACACTTTTCGCAGCAATAATGATGCCTGGACAAGTAAATGGCTCAATGTTGAGCCATTTACTTGACAAAGCAGCACTGCTGCTGCGAAACGCGTGATAATGGCAAATTTCTGAACTTTTAATTTTATTGAATAAATTAGTTATATTTTTATGTCTGGTTTATTGCCGTTGGAACCAGCAGAGCAGATCATGGAGAGCCCAAACAGAGACAGGTTAATTTCTCTGTATGCCTGAATAGCAGATTTAGAGCATAAGCCCACATATAGCGGCCACATTTAATCGTAAGTGGATTTTATATATTTTAACTGCATTATTGTCAACTGATAAGACACTATTGGTGCCCCTGTGTCTCCCTTTTGTTTTCCAAGATTAGCAATTTGCATTTGCTATAGAGCAGAGAAAACATCACCAATGCACTGTACCGGTGTATACAGATCTGTACCAGTGTATGCAGAGGGATCATGCGCAGTGCAAGGCAGGTGGGCAGCATGCAGCTATTTGACACGTCTGCTGCAACCCCCAATTATGTCCTCTGACAAATCATACACACACATACCACCTTTGCACAAAGAGCTTGCACATCAGTCATCTTTCACCCCTTAAAGGAATACAACATCAAATCATGATATAGGTTGACACAATATTAAATATCACATACTTTCCACTAGCACAATTCAAAAATGAATTGGCAAGTTAAAGCGGAACTACCACATCATCAACTAAAGTCATCCTGCAATACTTAGGCAGGTGGCGACTAGCTTAATAATCGTTATTTTACCTATTAAATGTGCTCCGAGTAAAGTTCTCAGTAATATTCCGACACTGACGGCCAGGTTACTGCAGCCTGCGTCGTCAGTCTCTGAAGGGTGACAGGGACTGAAAGCGCAGGCACGCAAGATGTCCGCGGTGATGCCTGGCTTCCGGTATCAGAAGCTTAAGGATTACTTTACTTGGGGGCACTTTTGAGAGGTAAAATAACGATTATTAAGCTAGTCGCTACCTGCCTAAGTATTGCAGGGCGACTTAATTGATGTGGTAGTTCCTCTTTAAATCCCTAAAATAAAATCCTAAACCTACTGTTTAGCACATGTATAAATTTACCTGTCCAGAGAGCATTTATTGAATGTTTGTGAAGGTTATATTGAGGGAGAAGCGCCAACACCTGGGATAGTAATGTGTGAGTATAGTGTTAAGGTCGATTACTCATTATACATTTTATAAGGAACTGTACCTTTCTAAGCATCCATAACGTTGTATTCATTGTTTTATTTAATTTTAAAAAGTGTAATCCGCCACACCCCGCCTCAGAGAGGAAAGCCAGCTTGACTGTGATGAGGGACAATCTTGTGTCAGCATAAGGAAAAATCTGCCTCCTTCATCAAGGGGGCAGGGATTTAAGGCTGCCCCTCGTTGCGATCTGTCTGGTTAAGTGACCAGCTTTCAGATGTGAGGGAAGAAGAGCGACGTAGTGAAAAGGGGCAGGAGGGGGACACTTTAAAATAAAATGAAGAATACAAAGTTACGGACACTTAGAAAGGTACAGTCAGTTATATTAAAAGAAAAAGTATAATGAATATTTGACCATAACTTCATATATGAACACATTACTAACTCTTTAAAGGGACACTAATATCCCATAAAAATTATGCTTGTTTTGTAGACTTTTTAAAAATAAATTATTTGGTACCAAGCTTTTCTCTCAAACCGCTATGGTTTGAGGGATATTCGCTTCTAAAGTCCCCCCCCCCATCCCCTTCTCTTGACGTCAGCATATAGCTGACAGCAGGAGATCCAGGTCCAGGGACCAGCCTGTGGCCGAAATTGCGATATGTAAAAAGAATTACTTCGTTGGAGACGTCTACAAAGTGTGCCTGGTTTGCAAGCACACTTTGCAGACCGTTCCCATGAAGTAGTTCTTTTTAAAGGGGATCTCTCACCCCTATAAAAGTTAGGCTTATTAGGTACAGTATATAGCGCTAAAGTTGAAAACATTATTTATTTATATATAAAAAAAAAAAAAAAAAAAAAAAAAAACACGCCATTTGGGCTAAAACTATTGCTTATAGAGTGCCCTGCACCCTACTTCTGCATACACTGCTCTTGCCACTCTACCTCTGCTCCCTTCCCACTACCTAGGCTTATCCAAATGACGGAGGCTTTCTGCCTGTAAGCTGGAGCGATCTCCTTGGCTAGATATCGATCTCCACCAATGAGGTTGCTCCAGCTTACAGACTGAAGCCTCAGTCATCGGAAGTAGGCAATATTTTTGGCCCAAATAGCATTTTTTTTTTTTTTTTTTAAATAAATAACGTTTTCAACATTAGCACTATATATACACACTCTACCAAATAAGTCTAACTTGTATAGGGGTGAGAGATCCCCTTTAAATTAACGAGATTTTGGCTCTGCTGAAGAGCCTCCACGAGTCGCACAACTCAAATCTCCTGCTGTCAGCTTCACAGCTGCAGCAGGAGAGAGGGAACTTTAGCGGCTAATATCTCTCACACCATAAAGGTTAGAGATATAGGATTGGTGCCAAATAATTTATTTTTTAAACATCTACAAAATTAAAACATTTTTTATGGGTCATTACTGTCCCTTTAACAGACTGTGACAAGTGCTCTTGAACTGTTCTCTTTTCTCAGCCTTTTCAGATAATCCTAAACAATCAATGGAATCCCTGGAAAAGGCAGTATTAGCTGCTCATTCAGAGCATACGTAGGACTAGATCAGTTTTCCATGTGCTAGTATGATGTATAGGGTATTTAAGTGTATAATTAAATGTATATAATGCAAGTTCATTTTAGTTGTTAGTGTTCCTTTAACAAGCTATCCTTCCAAAGTACCTCCGGTTCCCCAACTTCTACATCAAAGTACAATTTTAACTAATGTGACCCAAGCTCACTTTTAAAGGAACATTAACAACTAAAACAAACTTTGGTTACACTGAAACACACTGTTCTTCATGTTAGCGTCTATTAAAAATCTTTAAGTAATTTGAGGCCTAAAATGGAGTCTGACATCTGATCTGAGGGAGCAGCCATACTGCCTTTTACATGGCTCCCATTGGCATTGTCCAGGATTGTCTGTAAATGAACTGAGATAATATAATAGCATTTCTGAATATAAGAGCAATGAACACTAATCACAATAAATGAGGAGACTTTAGCTTTTATGTCTAATTACAAAGAGCACAAGGAAAATGCTATCTGGAAAGGACAGTTTACACATGTATTAACTCTTTGAATGCCGGAGGTAATGTGTTGTGTACACTTCTATGGCACTCAAAGAGTTAAAAAAGAATATTTAGGATTATATTTTAGGGATGTAACATTTATAAATCTTCACATATGCCAGTTGCAAGTACATTTTAATCAATGTGAAAATCAATTTCATTTTGAGGTGTTAGTGTTGCATTTATGAAAAACATAAATTGCAGGGTTGCAATGGTCATTGTGCAGGAAGGCAGAATTACATTGTAATAAGTGTCCTGCATCAAATCAGTGATCTGGTCACTTTTTGCCACTCATGAGTTCATAGGGTGAGGACATGGAAGACACATAGGTCGCTCTTGAAATGAAACGGATTGCCTATCTGTGATTCATAACTGAACTTTTTTCTGTTCAGCATTGTGGTTCCATCAAAAGATATATACGGTATCATATGTACTACTACTGACAATTCTAAGAGAAGTGGCAAAAGGCAGAACCGGGGCCACATGTGGCCCTCATAGGCTCCCCTCCTGTGGCCCCAAACTGCTCTCTGGTACAGAGGGAAAAGAAGCTAATTTCTCTTGACCACACACGCACTCCACCATTTACATGTACTCTGTTCCAAAGTCTTGGATGCAATGCACAGTAGACCTCTATAGCATTCAAGACAAGCCCTGTGCAGAATTAACAACGAGCGGCCTTTTGGTATACTTGAGGGCCATCTATGCAGCCTTTAGGGTGACACTGTCTTAGATATTATATTTTGAATAGTATGATTGCATAAAATAGTACAGTTAACTGCAAATCTGAGCTATTTTGTATCAATCATGGCGCCTTCCACTTTGTACTACTGGTCTGTGTACTTGTACCCAATGCCAGGAGCTGATAAACACCATCTTACTGCCAGGAGCTGATAAACACCATCTTACTGCCAGGAGCTGATAAACACCATCTTACTGCAAGGCTAAAGATCAAAGTTTATTTACAAAGTTCGGAAAACTCTGTGGCTTCATTTTTTAAAATCTGCTCGCATTCACCGGCTGGCTGGGGATGACAGGAGTTGCAGTCCAACAGCCGGAAGTCCAAGAATTGACAATTACATTTAACCCTTTGAGTACCAGAGTGGTACGGAATGCAGAAGACCATTTCAGTGAAATAATTATTTTTCACTAATGGGATCTCAGCTCAGCTGCTGAGCCGCAAGCCTGTTGTACAACAGACTTCCCCTGCAGTCAGCACAACGCTGACTTCAGGGAAGGGGGGAACTTTGCCTTTGGTTAGCTCTCAAACCATAAAGGTTTGAGAGATGAACCTGGGGGCTATTAAATCATTTTACAAATATCTACAATATGGGGGATACTAATAATAAAGTATTACTATCCCTATAAGGTGGACGATTGAGCCGCACATCATCTGGAGCCCTATGGAATAACTGACCCGGAGGGAACTCCAAGCCAGTGTATGCACTGAGAGGCAGAGGAAGCCTCTGAATAATATGAGTGACTATCCCTTTAAAGTGTTAGTAATGTCTGAAAAAAAACTTTTTTGCATTTAGAAGAGCTTAAAAAGCTGATCTAAATGCAAAAAAAAACGTATCTCTCAAACCGCTATGGTTTAAGAGATACGGGTGTTTAAAGTTTGATTTCTCCAACTGACAGTTGTAAAGCTGTCAGAAGGAGATCCGTGTCGGTCGACACGCTGGCGCTTGAGAAGTGCCGAGATCTCGTTACTTACACGGAATCCCTTCACTGGAATGGTCTAAAACGTGTGCCTAGTGTTCAAGCAATGCATTCTGTACCACTCTGGCACTCAAAGGGATATACAGGGAAATAGAAAAAGTGGGCACTATCCATAACAGACTACTACGCTTAGAGGCGGCCTGCAAATTTCATTATACCTTCGTGTGTCAGTTCTTTTTTTGGACCATGCCAATTTTTACAACACGTTTCAAAAAAGTAAACTGCCTGGCACTAGTACTAAGCAAAAACGTGACAAAAGGTTTATATCTATCCTGATCTCTTTGTAACAATTTTACACACAATACACACCCACAGTTTGCTACCACAGCAGCAGAATTCATATAACAAGACAATTCGAATATATATCTAGTCTGTTTCTGAATAGATTGCATTATGTCATGAAAATGAAGACGTTTCCAATGCCATATTTAGCTATCCTTGGTTGGCTGCACCTGATCACAGCAGACAATACATTCATTTCCATGCTAAATTCGTGCCACCTGTGTTTTTTTTTTTTGTTTTTTTTTTTTAATTTTTTTTTTTTTCAGTAAACAAAGATTGTGTTCTGCATCAGTGGACTTTGCCAATGCACAATGTAAACCACGTGTTACTGATCCTTCCTTTGAGTCAATTTACAATTAATATATAAAACAAAAGGCAATTCACTTGTGTTTCTATCTACTTTACTATTTTCTTCCACTACTGCCAGACCATATTTCAGTCAAACCATTACAACGTAAATATGCCTGCCTTGCACGCATAACCCTTTGAGAGCCAGAGGGGTAACCAATGCACTGTAAAGCAATAAGCAGGACTCTCCTATGCCACTCAGAGAGTTAATAAAGTAACACCACCTCCTAATAAGGACATGTGCAGGACTGACTGAAGACGTGCTCTCTTGAATGAGGCACAACGGAAATTCATAGGGGCTATTAGAATTTTCAGGCCGTAGGAAGATAAGTTGGGAGGGGATTGGGGGGGGGATTAGTCCCCCCCCCAATATTAAGCCATAGAGTGATAAGCTTAGAAATAGTGCTATTATCGAGCACCCCTTTATTAAGAAATCCTTCTACTTCTGAGACTGACAGGCTTTTTGGTCCAGAGGCATCTGCACTGCCAGTCCCTTCCTTTTACCTTAAGGTACAATACAGGAGACAGGGAAGGACAATGCAGGTGCACAGATGTCTCTAAACCAAGATGTCTGTGTGCATGCCTGGCTGACAGGCCCAGAAGAAGGATTTCTTAATAACGCTGTACTTATGCTCGATAACAGAACTGTTCTAAGCTTATCTCAGTATGTCTAATTATTGGGGGGGGGGGGGGGGGGAGACTTTATTTAGGGTGATAGTTCTGCTTTAAAAACACATGTACAGAAAATTACCTCTAAAGGGGAGTGCAGGGATATTATTTTTGCAGTACAGTCCACTGACCATAAAACCATCACATGAAATCAGTAAATAATTGCGTGGTCATGGTTAGTGGAGTGTTTAACCCTTTGTGTACCAAAAGGGTCCACTCCACTGGCACACAAACAGTTATAGTCACTGTAAACCTAATGTTTTACTTTATTTATTGTTCACCTGCAGGATATTTAAAGTCAAATTGCCTATACTTTTTGCGTTTTTTTGTTATACACTCAGTGATCTCCCTGAACATCTGTTTCCAGAGAGCATTCTGTCAAGGATTGTGAAAGCGGGATAGTGGCACAATGTAACACATCCCTGCAGCACTTAATGCTCTGTTTGCTGGATCTAATAGTCTGGAGTCACGCTTTTCTGCTGCAGGGATAGTGTTACATTGTGTCACTATCCCTCCTTCTACAGTCCTGGACAGAAAGCTCTCTGGAAAGAGATTCAGGGACCTCGATGTCAGGTATATAATAAAAAAGAATAAAGGACAGACAATTTCATCATGAGAATGAAGAATATACAAAGTCAAAAAGGAGGTTTACTGTAAATTTAGGAGAAATAGTCACCAAGTGGGAAAGGGGACGACAAGGATGTGGGAAGGAGGTCAGACAGTGTACATGGGGATCTGTGGTTACCAGTGGGCAAGGGAACAAGGCTGGGGATGTCACTCAGTATATGAAGGCTTTCTGACTACCAGCTGAACCAAGCTGAGGGGACTGGGGACCAGACACTGAATGGCTGCCATGAGGCCAGGTTGGGATGGGGGGGAGGGGGTTTATTATTATTTGCATTATTGTTTTTAGTATTGTTTGTTTTTGTCCCCCCCACCACACCAATCAGATCTCATGGGTGGGAATCGGAACCCCTCTAGATAACCTCCCTGGCATTGATGGCCTATCCAATAGGATAGGCAATCAATGCTGAGACTAGGAAGATGACCGCCACCTTCCCTCTACATCATCCTTTCCTTAATTGACATGAAAGGGTTTCTCAATCCCACCCACTCCTACACTGTACTTCAGATAGGATGGAAACAGGGGAGCTCTCTTGTTCTCCTGTGTCTCCTAAATGGGCTGGGAGATGAAATCAGGAGGGGTCTCGATACAAAATAGTCACACCTCGTAGTGGAGTAAGTGAGCCAGTGGCTAACTTTATTTATTTATATATTTTTAAAACACAGAGTGGCAGCAGTGGTTGGTTGAGGAGTCAGAGGCCTCTTCAACCAATCCGCATTTTCCAGTGAACCAGAAACACTTAGAATTTTATTTTTTATATACACACATATTTTAATATATTATATACAAACATACATACACAAACTAATTTATAATGTTAATATATACAAAAAAAATGCACCCAAACGCAATCCTTTTGATAAGCAAGGTAAGAGCCACTTATTCCTAGAGTATAATTCCCCCTCTACCCTTTATTCACAGATTCAACTGCATCCTTCTAACTGCAGACAAATCTGTATATTTTCTTATTCACATTTTAGTCATGTGCCACAAAAATCAACAGTTTATTTTAGAATTCTGACCAACATCCTAGACAGACGGCAGAATGCCTTTGATTGTGGTGAACCATAAAGTCGGAGAGCCACAACCCTGGTGGTCCATACCTTTATGGACCTTATTTCAATGGATGTGTAAAGACGAGGAGATCTACTATACCTGTATTCATGTAACTGTTTTGAAGAGGTGGACCACCAAAAGAAGCCACGTACGACTGAGAAGTTGGTGGCTTAGAATTTCCTTGTGATGATGGCTGTCCTGATAAACTTCCTGCTGTGGAGGGCACATGATTTGCCAAAGGTTGAGGCTGGGCATGACTCAAGGGAGTTGGGAAATACTGCCAGTTTGGCTGTGGGGGAGGGTTTCCATGAGGAACATTTCTGTCAGCAGTCACAGGTGCACCAGTTGAGTTCTGAGGCGGAGGTGGCATTCTTGGCCCAGGCCCTGTATGTTGGGGAGGTGCTGCTGATGAATGTCCCATGGGTGGTCTATTAGGAGCCTGTCCAGATCCTGGATAGTTCCCTAACTGTGGAATAGTCTGAGGACCACTATAGTTGTACAGTCCAGGGCCAGGGTGCTGAGGAGCCTTGGCAGGCATTTGTGGAGGGTAAGATCCTGGGATCACAGGGTTGTAGCCTTGGCTCACAGATGACCGTGGTCCATACAGCAACTGGTTTGGAACTGGACCTAGAGAGAAAACAAAGAAGAATAAGAACAAAATATTGACATGAATGAACTAACTACTATTGATCACTTAGCAACCATTGTCTATACACATAATCTACAATGCATTAACCCCTTGAGGACAAGAGAGGTGTAAATTGTAATAAGTCCAGGGGGTTGATTCACTAAGAGCTGATAAAGTGGATATCACTTCTCCAGTTCCTATGTTATTCTATAGACCCTACGCACTAAGATCTCCAAAGTTGAAGAAAGCTTAGTGCATAGGCTCCATTGAATAACATAGGAGATGGGGAAGTGATAAACTGAAGAAGCCCTCTCCACATTATCACCTCTTAGTGACTCTCCCCCCTGAAGTCAGGCTCCCAGCAGAAGACATTTCACTTTGGGCCATTTGCAACAAAGAAAAATGGAACAACTCTGAGACAAACCACATGCACCACGGGAGACAAATACAAATACCTTTGAATGACAGACATGCCTTCATGGTGCAGCCAATTTGCTCTATAATTGCTCAAGGTTTTTCTCTGTGCATATGAACCCCTTTACTGTTGATACAAATGACTGGCACATGTATGCTGGCATCATAAGTATACAGTAATCAGCCTCTGGACTCAAAAGGGTTTACATACATGTATACCAGGCATGGGAAACTTGGATATAACACCAGTTAGACTCTTCTTGCCAATGGATGGTGATGATAGGTACTGTAGTCCAACAACAAATGGGTGCACTCAAATGACCCATCCTATAGTTTTCACATCTGACAGGTTTAAAACTAACTTGAAAACAAAGAAGAGTGCTTTGCAAGTTAACCGCTGCTACACTCACCACTGGAAATAACAAGAATATAATTTTACAGCCCTAAGTATCAAGGTCTGTGCCAAGCTTCTAAGAGTCCCACCTCCTGCAGGAACTGAAGCTACCAGTGGTGGCCTTATTCCTACTGACTGTACAAGTGGGGCTCACAACAGCCAATAGGAATCATCTGCTTCCTCCACAGAGCTCACAGCACCAGATCTGGGAAGAAGAAACCAAGTGGGGTGGTGCATAGAGTGTTGGAAGTTTATAACAGTGATGGTAGAATAGATTAACATGTACCTGTCAATTTAAAGAAAAATGAAAATTGTCAATAAGTTGTGCTAGCCATTTGATTGTTCCCAATTGAGCATCTCTGACCAGTTATTTTGCATAAGCAAATTATCCTTGGGGTTGGTCAATTCTAAGGGTAACAGGAGAATCCAGCCATTGGACCTCTTGATCACAGTGCCTAGAGATATCAGCTACACATCACAGATGAGGCCCAACAAGGCTGAAACATATGTTTAGGGTTGATGGTTTCTTTTGTTCAGAGGGGAATTGCCTTGCGCTTCATGGCTGAACTGCCATTTTGGCAGGATCAGTATGATGTGCTTTAGGATATTTGCTCTCTGTGTAAGACACTAGTGAACTAAGAGAGACTACACCCCAAGTAGGACACCATTCCTATAGAGCCTGCTCGATGTTAAGACAGGCTGGTTCCTAGCTGAATGTCTCTGACCAGTTCTTTTTAAAATTAACCTTTATATATTGCTGGCACTGACATCGTAATTTGGTTCAGTAGAACTGGACAGATTAGCATTTATAGTTTAAAAAACAAAACAAAAAAACAACTTTATGTCCATAAAACAATTGGTGTACACGTGCAGTGGTAGGTTGTGTTATTATGTTAAGGTAGGCTGCCATCTAGTGATGACTGATGGAATTGGCCTCTGAAGTGTTCCCGATCTCATCCCTTCCTGTAGTTTGTTAAAGGGATAGTAATGTTTCACAATAAAAGCAGCTCTAATTAATCTTCATAGAGAGTTATTTCAATTCTGTCAGAGTTGTAGTTAAAGAGTAATTTAATGATAAAGAATCCCCCTCCCCCCCCTTTACCGATGTAACACTGTTCACCTCAGAGCCTCAGGGAGGTGCCCGGGTAGATTGCAGAGAGGGACAATCTTCAATTAAAGGAGCAGTAAACTTTTTTTTTATGAAAACACATTTTATAGAGATTTTCCTGCTGAATAAAACAAGGTCACTCCCATCACTGTCAGATGTTTTATTCAAAAATTATAGCAGTTTAACCCCTTAAGGACCAGGAAAATCAGAGTTGGATTTGACTTAAGGACCGGAGCAATTCTGACCTTTTTGACTGTGTCTTTGTTCAACACTGTTTTCCCTCTTAGGCTTTTATTCTACCCCCATAATTGATATACTGTTTTTTTCACAAACAAATATGGCTTTCATTTGATACCCTATTTATATGGATAACCCACCATTTACTTTATTAAAATTAAAGAAAAAGGTAAAAAAAAAATGTAAAAAACCCACCATTTTTGTTTTTTCTCTTGGGATCAATTGGGTGCCAAGGGTTAAATTTTTATGGAGACTGCATGAAAGGTATGACCAGTCAGTCATACCAACAAAATGCGCAGTTTAAAGTGGCCACTGTCCCCCCTGGGTGAAAATCCCCATGTCCCTTTTTCCCACCCTATTTTCCCACTTTTTTGATCATTACATTTGGCGGTGTGTGTAAGTGTATTACATAGCACCACAACAATCACACTTCCAATTTTGTTTCTTGAGATGTTTATTTTAAAAAATAAAATATTTTTTTTTTTTTTTTACAAATAAAAGTGTTGTTTTTTTTTTTAAATAAAAACAAGTGTATTTAGCAGGTCAGAAATTGACCTGCATCTAGCCATCCTCCTGCACCAGCAGTGAAGGGGTTAACACCCCCAGCTGCTGTATTTTTTATTTCCACTAGGTGTCTCCTCTCTGCTTCTGTGCCCCTTACTTTGATGTAAGGGACGCATTGGCAGAGAGGAGACACTAGAGGCAGTGAGTAGCACTGCCTCATTCACAGATTTAGAATGCCGGTACATGTGATCGCTGACGCAGCGATCACATGACCTGGCACTACCGACAGAGGCTGAGACTGAACGGTCCGGTACTGGGCCGCTCAGTCTCAGCCTGGAATGAATGGTAGCAGCGTGCACAGCGGCGCGCTGCTACCATTTAACACTTGACGTACCAGGACCGTCACTGGTCCTTAAAGCAAATTTACCCTTGACGGTCCTGGTACGTCAAGGGTAGTTAAGGGGTTAAATAATCAGGAAGTGAATTTACAGTGTTTACTTCCTGATAGTTCTAACTGACAGGAAGTGACACATTCTATGGAGAACTGCATGTCTCTGACTTTTCTGACTTTCCTCTTCATTAGAATCTAACAGGAAATCCAATTAGAATTTGACCACTAGAGGGCACTGCTATTGTAAAAAACAAAACAAAACATGGGTTTAAACTGTAATAACTCTGGAAATATAAATCTCTCCGCAGTGGGAGTACCCTTATTTTACTCAATAGGAAAATCCCTACAATATATATTTCTTCATACAAAAAGTTTACTGCTTCTTTAAGAGAAGGGAAAAATCTGAAAAACCTGTCAAGGGGGTAGGGTTTTCATTGTTCCCACAGTAAGAAGATTGTCCCTTGCTGTTATCTGTCTGGTCAAGCAACCAGATTCCACATCTGAGGTAAGCAGTGTTACACTAGGTAAAAGGGGAGGGGTGGGGGGGTTACTTTATCATTCAATTACTCTTGAATTACAACTCTGACAGTATTGATATAACACTCTCTATGGCTCAAATACTATGAAGATTAATTGGAGCTGCTGTTTTTGTGAACTATTTCTATCCCTTTAACCCCTTAGAGTCCGGTGACGTACCCGGACCGTCACGCTGGTCCGGCACTTAAGGACCAGTGACGGCCCTGGTACGTCACGTACTATTACACACCGCGCTCCTGCAGGAGAGCGGTGAGTAATACCGGGGACTGAATTTGATCGCTCCAAGACCGGAGCGATCTCTTTCAGTCCCTCAGTTCGGCGTGCCGCCCCACGTTATCAGTCACGTGGGGCGGCACGCCAAAATTCTCTATCGGGTCCTTAAAGGACCACACACCCCGCGACCACTGGTCGTTAAGGGGTTAAGCTCCAGATAAGTACATTGTAGTATCAAATGGAGATCACATTTAGACAGGTTAGACTCTGCAGGCTATTGCAGGGGTGGGAGCAAGAGCACTGGTTCTATGGGTGCTTGAGACATCAGTCCCAGCACCAGACGCCGGTCAGAGGAGGAAGTTGGAAGATGCCTTTGCCCTGGTCTTCAAGATACATTGCAGGATTGCTCAAATGAAAGGGGAAAAGGGGAAGTATAACATTTTGAGCTCCCGGTGCAATCAGTAGAACATGGCCAGTCTTAGTTCGATTAAGTTTTACTTTTATTTTAAAGTGGACATAA
Organism: Rhinophrynus dorsalis; assembly: GCA_037306005.1. Lineage (NCBI taxonomy): Eukaryota > Metazoa > Chordata > Amphibia > Anura > Rhinophrynidae > Rhinophrynus > Rhinophrynus dorsalis. The sequence goes on from CM074721.1 coordinate 48,348,775, forward strand.
CACTTTTTAAGGACTTGGATGATTATGCAAAGGCTTTCAAAATCACCTACATTTATTTTAACTGTTCTTTACTTAAGACTATACACTGAGATTCCGTTTATGTGGATTAGTCATTACTTCCTGGTAGGTAATAGCAGTTGGGAGGGAGAGTGAAATGAGGGCCTTTTGTTCAAAAGAAAAGTGGAGCAAATCTGTAGTAAACCATCTGCACCACAAACAGTCTCAAAATTATCACTGATATAAATGGGGAGTTTAACCCCTCAAATGCTAGAGAGGTCACCAACACACTGTAAAGTCCCATTTAAATGAATCAGAATTTTTAATTCTACAATATCAGGGCTGGATTTACATTCCAGGCACCCCAAGGCAAGGCGCTCTATGCTCCCTTAGCTCCACCCATGACCCGCATGTCCTCACATGGCCCTAACCCCATAGCCATCCACTGTTTCCTGGTACAGAAAACATCCTCGGCCTAGAACAAGAAAAAAAAGTTTAACCTTTGAGTGCCAGAGAGGGATACAATGCATTGCGCACCTCTCTGGCACTCAAACTGTTAAACCCCTTGGTTACTAGAGAGAGCTCAATGCATTGGAGATCTCTCTAGCATCCAAAGGGTTAAATAGTAGCTTGTAAAGGGGTATAAAACTGTCAGGGACATGGAGATTGCTCTGGCCACACCCACAACTAAGAATGTTGGTAGTCTTGTACACATCTCTTTGGCTGTGCTCTTTAAAGTAAATGTATGTCCAGGAGCAGGAAATGTCCCCATAACCCCACCCCACCCCCCAAAAAAGGGGGGGGGTCTTTCTAATGGCTGCCTCTACTCTGAAGAAAGTGGTGCAGTGGGGAGATCTCACTTATTGCAAGGAGGTAATAGGGACACAGGGTCATGTTGGTGTTAGCATCCCTTTAACAAACTGTATATATAACCTTTTAAAGGCAACTACTAAAAAAAAAAAAAGAGGATTATGTTGATGGAAAATAACATCTTACCATCCAATGACGTGCCAGGACCGTCACACACCTGTCTGGACATTAATGTCCGGTGAGGGTCCTGGCACGTCACAGAAGTTTGTCATTGCAGTGCGGCCACACTCTGATCACAGATCACATTAATGTAAAAACAAAAACAAAATGTCCTGGTCCTCCAGAGCGCCTCACCCCCTGACTGTGCAGTCATTAAGGGGTTAACCCCTTAACGGTCATGGTACGTCATGGGTAAAAAGTGCCTGAACAACCCATGACGTACTATGACCGTCATGGATTTCAGGGCTGCATGCCGTTCGGGGAGCCCCGAGTCGGATCGTAATAAATAAATAAATAAATAAATAAATAAATTTTAAAAAAATGCTCCGTGGTCCTTTAGTGACCGCCGTGAGCCTGCGCAGCCGGTCGTTAAGGGTTTAAAGACATAGTATTGCTTACTATTGAGAGACGTCTATGAAGTTCTTGAATCTGGAACTTGCATTTTTGTGGTTATACATTACCTCTATGGCCTGAAACTGTATGGTAGTGCTTTTGCTACAGCAGTCTAAGCACAGTTATGGGCAGTTAACCATAAACCTCCAAAAGCAGGCTGTAGGAACCACGCCACTGTAAAGTTCCGTGCCACAGACGTACTACACCCAACCCCAACAAAATATAAAGAATCCAACATTGCAATAACGTTTGAATGAATGTCTGAATAAAAATTTCTTAGCAATGGGAATACCCATGTTTTACTTGGAAGGATAAACCCTGCAATATATATTTCTAACAATATTAACCTTTTGAGTGCCAGAGGGGTACACAACGCATTGCAATGTATTGCATACCCCTCTGGCATTCAAAGGGTTAAGCTTTACTGTCCCTTTAAAACCACTATATTGAAATCACAGGGCCACATTTGGTTCTACTCTACGCAACCAAACTACTGAACATCTGGCACTACTTCAGCTTTTAATAAAGAGAAATATTCAGTAACATAAACAAGTCTCGCCCAGTTCAACATCAAGTGCTGCAGCAGATAGGTGGGACTGCCTGTAAGGCATTCAAATACTGGTGGCTGGTATCTAAGAAACCTATTTAGAATCATGCAAGATGAGACCTGCAGTTCACATGAAGACTATCACTTGTCAAGATAGGCAGCGTTCTGTAATCTATCCTGTTCACATAAAGATACTATGGGCTGGACACACAAATGAAAAGAAGAATTTCTGGAGCAAACCAACTACACCAGTGGAGGAGACGGTATACAAATTCCCATTGCGAAGCAATGCATTGCAGACCACTTTAGCATTCAATGGGGGAAAAGTATAGGATTTTAGTCTTACCTGTTAAATCCTTTTCTTTTAGTCCTTACAGGTTACTGGTAACATTGGGTAGGCAATCCGCCCCTTTAAGTAGGCAGGAACAATTCTACAAATGACTGCAAGGGGTGGAGCCTACCTTACCTCCTTGGCTGCAGCTAGCCAACCAGCTCCAGTAAGATTTGAGACACTATGACTAGATAGTGGAAGGGAAAGAAGACTACTGTGATCGTGATCCCGAAGGACCTCCACGGTCTGCCACAGGAGAGCAAAGCATGGTCCCTTGACAGGGTGGGAGACCAGTAACCTGTATGGACTAAGAGAAAAAGATTTAACAGGTAAGACTAAAATCCTCTTTTCTCTGTCGTCCAATACAGGTTACTGGTAACTTTGGGATGTCCAACCATTGAGTTTCCCAGAGGCGGGAAGTAAGGCAAGGACCAGGCGCAAGGCCCCCAAAGTCACCAGAGCAGATTTGAACCATCAGATCAGAGATAGCCCAAAAAACAATGAAGCATCAACAGACACTGAACATGGGAAACACCCCCAACTGATACACAGCACACTGAACTAGAGCCAACAGGGCTCAAAAGTGAAGGAAGCACCAAGAACCGAAGAAGATCCTAGACAGGCAAGACTGCCTCCAGGATCTTCCTCCCAAAGCTGGCATCAGCCGATGCTAGCACATCAACACTGTAGTGCTTCGAAAGGTGTGCACAGACGACCAAACGGCATCCTTGCACAACTAATCAGCGGAGGCCTGATTCTTGTAAGCCCAAGAAGCCCCAATAGATCTTGTAGAATGAGCCGTGATCCGAAAGGGAACAGGCTTATTCCTCAGCTCATAAGCCTTACGAACAGTGGACTTGATCCAAGAAGCAATAGTTACCTTGGATGCAGGTCTTCCTGCCCTGGGACCCTCAGGAATGATGAACAGCACGTCAGATTGTCTGATAGACTCAGTGCGATGTACATAAAACTTGAGACAACACACCACATCTAACAAATGGAGATCCCTATCCTTGTCAGAGGTGGGGTCAGAGCAGTAAGAAGACACAACAATCTCCTGATTAATGTGGAACTCAGAGACCACCTTCGGGAGAAACTCCTGCAAAATGTGAAGCACCTCCTTGTCTTTGTGAAACACCAAAAAGGGTGGTTTACAAGACAGAGCATGCAACTCCGCGACACGGCAAACAGACACGATCGCCAGGAGAAAGGTCATTTTCCACGTCAGCAGGCGTAGAAGAATAGTAGCAAAGGACTCAAAGGGAGGGAGCTGAAGGACGCCCAAGACCAAATTAAGGTCCGACGGAGAAGTGGGAGTCCTGCAGACAGGACGAGTATGAGCAATGCCCTGGAAGAAAACCTTGACATTAGGAAGAATAGCAATGCTCCTCTGAAAGAAAACAGAGAGAGCAGAAGTCTGAACCTTAAGGAAACTCAAACCGAGGCCCTTTTCCACACTGTCCTGCAAGAAGGCCAGGACCGTAGGCAGATAAAAATCCTGAGAAAGGTCCCTATCAGCACACCAAGATAGGAAGGTCGACCAAACATGATGGCAGGCCTTAGAAGAAACAGGTTTGCGGTCACTAAGCATAGTAGCCACCACACTAGAAGAAAATACTTTCTTCATCAGTATTGAGGATTCAATTTCCAAGCCATGAAAGCTAGCTGATGAACATCCTCCTTCCACAGGTAACCCTGTAGAAGAAGATCCGGACGGCAAGGGAGCTGGAAGGGTTCTGCCACTGACAGATCCAGAAGCTCCGGAAACCAAGCCTGTCGAGACCAGTACGGAGCAATCAGAATGACTGGACAGCACTCCAGTCTCAATCTCCTTAACACCCAGTGCAACATAGGGAGGAAAGATGTAAGCCAGAGGAAAGAACCAAGGAATGGACATGACATCCACCGCTAGAGCTAGAGGATCCCTCCAGCGAGAGCAGAACCTCGGCAACAAGACACAATCGGAAGATTCCATCAGGTCGATGCAAGGAAGGCCCCATTTCTGAACAATGAGGGTGAACACCTCTGGATGCAGTTCACTCTCCGCTGTCCACTGTGTGTCAACTGAGGAAGTCCGCCATGACGTTGTCTACGCCAGGGATGCGTACTGCAGATATGGCAGGAATGTGTTCTACTGCCCAGGACAAAATAGCCTTGACCTCTAACCAAGCAGTGAGACTTCTTGTTCCGTCCTGCTTGTTGATGTAAGCCACGGCCGTGGAGTTGTCGGACAGTACCCGGGCTGGGCAGTCTTCCAGCTGGGGAGTCCAATGACGAAGGGATGGAATATCGCCCAAAGCTCCAACACGTTGAAGGGAAGGAGAGCTTGCTCCGGAGACCATCGACCCTGTGTACTCAGGCGACCCATGGCCGCTCCCCAGCCGGAGAGGCTGGCATCCGTCATCACCGTGCTCCAGAAGGATACCAGGAAGGACTTCAGACTGGAGAGGTCAAGCCACCACGAAAAACTCAGTTCCACGTGAAGAGGAAGGGACACTGACGCCTTCAGAAGGTCCAGCTGACCCCTGCACACCTGGATCACAAACCTCTGGAGTTCCCTGGTGTGAGCCATGGCAAACAGACCGCTTCTATGGTGGAGATGAATTTCCCCACTAGAGAAGACAGCTTCTTGGCTTGAACTGGATCGAGAGCCAGAACAGCAGAGACCCTGTGGGCGATCTGGAGAGCCACTTCCTCCGTGAGAAACACCATGCTTTGCTGAGTGTCGAAGAGAAGGCCCAGAAAGACCAGATGCTGGGATGGGACAAGATCTGACTTCTCCATGTTGATGATCCAGCTGTGATGGGTGAGAGCGTGAATGCAGTCCTGAACCTGCTGATGAAGAAGTTCCGCAGAGGGGGCTTTCAGAAGCAGGTCGTCCGGTTGAAGACCTGAGGAGCTGTAGTCAGACCAAAGGAAAGAGCTGAGAACTAAAAGTGCCCTTGGTTTGAGATACTGCCGGCTCTCTGGATGAATGGTGATGTGTAGATATGAGTCTTTAAGATCCAGAGAAGCAAGGAATTCCCCCAGGAGCATAGCAGCAATCACTGTCCTTAAGGACTCCTGGTGATAATGAGACCTGATCACAAAGGAATTGAGATCCTTCAAATCCAAAATGGGACAACAGCCACCGTCCTTCTTGGAGACCATAAAGAGGTTTGAGTAAAAACCCATCCCCCTGGCCAGAACAGGCTCCAGAACATCCTTGTCCAGAAGGGACTGGATAGCGCCGTTGAACAGACGGCATTTCTCTGTGCCCTGAGGCGTATGAGAGGGAAAGAAGTGAAAAGAAGGAAGAGAGACGAAAGGGATCCTGTACCTTCCGCCACCACCTGTAAAACCCACGGGTCCGCCACTGAACCCTCCCAGACGATGTGGTAGTGACACAGATGGCCACCCACAGCTGAGTGGAGACCTGAGTTCGGCGAGTCATGCTGGAGAAGTCTTGGAAGCCTTAGGCTTGGAGGAGACCTTGGGTTTCCATTGCTGTTTGGGCTTGGAGGAGGCACGTGGAGCTGAGGGAACCGCCTGATTCGCTGGACGTGTCTCAGTCTGAAAGGAACGAAAAAAATCTGTTATGCTTGAGAGGTGTTTTCTTCCTGGGGACCAAGGGCAGATGGGTACTCTTACCCCCTGTGGCCTCACTAATCAGATCCTTAAGATCTGGCCCAAATAAGGATGTACCCTAAAAGGGTAAGGACATCAAGGCTTTCTTGGAAGCATTGTCAGCAGACCAGATCTTGAGCCAAAGAGCTCGCCTGGCAACCACAGACATGGTGGAAACACTTGCCACCAAACAGATGGCATCAAATAAGGCAGCAGAAACATAGTGCTTGGCCTCAGAGATGTTTGTAAGAAGCCGCAACATATCTGAAGAAGGAGCACCCTGACAGACAGCTAGGGTGAGTTGTTCAGTCCAGACCACAATGGCCTGGTTGACCCATGCCGCAGCAAAAGCTGGACACATGGCAGTGCCAACAGTGGCAAAAATGGACTTGAGGGAAACTTCAAGCTTCTTGCCCGTCCAGTTTTTCAGACACAAGGTGTGTGCAGCCTACACAACCCACTGTCAGGGGTCTAGGGACACTGCAGGTGTCTATGGGTAAAGTGTCACACAGGATGATGAGACTGAACTATGAGATTTCAGACTTCAGTTCTGCATCTTCTATCCTGGAGACATTTCAGATCCTACTTTTTGTCCCGTTTATCATCAGCATGTCCACTCCAAGGGAGGCAGGTCTTCCATTAGGGAACTATCCAGGTGCTCTTTAAAGGATCAGTAAACTTTTTTTTTTTTTTTTTTTTTTTTTAATAACCTATTTGTTATAGGACTTTTCCTGCTGAGTAAAACAAGGTCACTCCCACCACAGTCAGTTTTATTCAAACACTAGTTGAAGAGCCCATGTAGACGGGCCACAGTGCCACCCAGCAAGGGCCGCGGTGCAGTCACGCAAACTACAGACTGCCCGCACCTCGGCTGATACGGAGTGGGGCGTTCTGAATTCAGACCGTAGTCCTCTCTGCGCACAGAGGACTACTGACTGAATTTAGAGCCCTGCTCCGTTATCAGCCGCGGCACAGGCAGTCTGTAGTGCGCGTGACTGCAGCGCACGCAGCCGTCCCTACTGCGCATGACGATTTCTGACAAACACACATTTAGCGAATTATTATATAGGATTATAACAGTTTTAACAACCAGGAAGTGAATTTACTGTGTTTACTTCCTGTTCTGACAGGAAATGAGTCAGCAGTTTCCATCACATTCTATGGAGAACTGTTAGTGACTTTCCTCTCCATTAGAACGTAACAGAATAACTAATTAGAATTATACCACTAGCTGGCACTGCCAATGTAAAAAAACAAACACAGGTTTAAACAGTAATAACTCTGGAAATATGCATCTCCTAACAATGGGAGTACCCTTATTTTACTCAACATGAAACGCCATACAATATATATTTTTTTCATAAAAAAGTTTACTGCTCCTTTAATTCTTTGAATGCTAGAGAGATCTCCATTGCACCAAGAAGCAATGCTTTTGAGGCCTTTCCATGCATTCAAAGAGTTAAATCAAATAGGAATTTTGGAAATGTGCAGTTGTTCCTTATGGTGAAGTTGGTTTGCTCCCGTTTCCTTTGTAAATGTAGCCCTAACTACCTTACAATGGACTTTGTCGGCAGATGTACCTCACATTGGCCCATACATGCGGATGCACACAACAGCTTATCATAAGCAACACAAAAGAAGATTACCCTCATTGTTTATGCTGAACTTTACAGTATTTTTTTAACCGATGATGGAAAACGTCTTGAAGTTTGCAAATATTAGGAAGCCAACAGGGCGGCACAAACAAATCTTTCACATCAGGATACCTTGCACGGTTGTGACATTTTCCACTGACTGTAAGCTAAAGACTAAGAGAGTACATGGCATGTTACAGATTTAGTAAATGTAAAGAAACAAAGATGACATCATTAACAAATGGACTACTGACATCTTAACCCTTTGAGTGCCAGAGTGGTACGCAACGCATTGCTCTGCAATGCACTGTGTACCCCTCTTGCACTCAAAGGGTTAAACGTGGGTATGCAACACAAAGGGTCAACAAGGAGATATTGGAAACACCACCCATATGTGGGACTCACAAAGTTATAAACAACCAAATTCAAGAAACATGGATTTCAGTTCTGGAACAGTGGAGTTTATGTATCAAAACTAAACCAGCAAACAGAGCCGTCAGAATAAATACATATATTGGATGACTTTAAATGCCATTTCTACATTTTCACTGGTTGGAGATCTTCATTCTATTTGAAGAGAATAAATGAATCCTATTAGTTTAGCAACACTCATTTCTACAGGAATAATGAACCCTCACTTGCCTTAGAGGGATAGTAATACTTAAAGGGGATCTCTCACCTACTTATATGTAATGCTCATTAGTTAGCGCATCTATCAAAAAAATTGAAAACATTGTAAATTGTTAAAAAAAAGAAAAAAAAAAAAAAAGCACAGTTATATGCGTAAAAATTAAAGTTTAAAAAGTGTCCGGCAGTCTACTTCCGGCTTGCCGAACCTTGCTGACCAGAAGCAGCTCCCGTCCCACTACCCATCATCCTCCGATGACGGAGGCTGTCTGTCACTAAGGTGGAGCGATCGCCTTGGCTAGATATCGATATCTAGCCAAGGCAATCGCTCCACCTTAGTGACAGACAGCCTCCGTCATCGGAGGATGATGGGTAGTGGGACGGGAGCTGCTTCTGGTCGGCAAGCCGGAAGTAGGCCGCCGGACACTTTTTAAACTTTATTTTTTGCGCATATAACTGTTTTTTTTTTTTGTTTTTTTTTTTAAACAATTTACAATGTTTTCAATTTTTTTGAAAGATGCTCTAACTAATGAGCATTACATATAAGTAGGTGAGAGATCCCCTTTAAAATTTACTAATCACCATATTGTAGGCTTTAAAAAAAGAAACAAATTGCCCCCAGGAGCACTCTCTCAGACCTTTATGGTTTGAAAGATAATCGCTCGCAAAAGTTCCCCCCTCCCTCCTCTTTCCCCTGAAGGCAGCGTTCTAGCAGACTGAAGGGGAATCCAATCTTACATGCATCAGGCGGATCTGCTGCAGAGCCGAGATCGCGTTAATAAAAAAGAAATCCTTCGCTGAAACTGTCTTCTACATGTGCTTGCAAACCAAGCTCACGTAGAAGACTGTTTCAGTAAAGGATTTCTTTTTTATTAACGCGTTCTCGGCTCTGCTGCAGAGCCGCCTGTTGGTCATATGACAGGATTCACCTACAGTCAGCTAGAATGCTGACTTCAGGGAAAGGGGAGATTTGTGAGCGATTATCTCTCAAACCTTTATGCACTGGGGACAATTAATTTCTTGTTTTATTGCCTACATATGGGGATTAGTAAATTTTAATTATTACTATCCCTTTAAAGTGATAGTAATGTTTCACAAAAACAGCAGCTCCAATTAATCTTCACTGTACTTGGGCCATGGAGAGTGTTGCTTTTATTGTGAAACATTACTATTCCTTTAAAGAGATAATAATGCTACACTTTCTCTTTATAACTTACAGTATATGATTTTAGAGAATGGCTTATAAGAGTTAATCACTCCCTATAAAATCATGAGACAACAAATTCTATGATCACCCCTCCTATCACATTCAAAACACCTGAATGAGGAGGAGTAGCTGTGACAACTCTGTTCTGCATTCTGGCCTACATATTGTCCTTGTTGGAGAGATTTCACCTTGTCATGAACATACTACAGCAAAGGGTAGTGTTCAAAATGCAGGGAAACCTTCAAATAAGGGAACCATCTCCCTTGGAATGAATGCAGAGCAGTGTGCCCTAGCTACCCGTTCTCCATGGGTAGAGACTATTTGACAAACCAGAGTCGACTCCTTCTAAATGTAGGAGAATATGTCACTTAAAGGGATGGAAGGGGGATTTAAAATTTCTCATAAACTGAAGTGTTGTGTAGTGAGTGGATACTGAACATGTCCAGGGAGGCAGACAGAATTCTGTTGCAAGATAAGACTCCAAGACTCTAAAAAATACTACAAAAATGTACCTTCCTTGATAAGAATCCACTAGTGGGAGCAGTGCGGGGGTCATGGAGTTAACAGTCTGAGTGCCATAAGCAAAAAAAAGATGAGCAATTCTGGAGTAAAGCAGCTGGGGGCAAGAAAAAAGAATTTCCCAAAATTACATTTGCTTACCTGTGTGCCTCCATGATCAGGCTTCTGTATTTGGGATGTGATCAGAGGGATCGCTTTCTATTCCCTCTTTTTCACCTTTTTGGTTGTAGTAAAGTTCAGTATTTTTAGTCTGCGAGTGCACACACTACTTCAGTAGGGTGACCACACGTCCCAGAATGCCCGGGACTGTCCCTTATTTGGTGTCTGTGTCCCGCTTCCCCTTCCCTCACACCGGGACAACAAGGAGTTCAGGAATGGAGCAACACGTACCAGTCCAGCCAGCCAATGAAATGTATTTGCTATATGGTCCTCATCCATTTAGCAAATACATTTCATTGGCTGGCTGGACTGGTGTGTGTGTGTGAGAAACAGCTGGGATGGAGCAGTTATGCTGGTGCTGCAAGAGAGACCCGCGGTTCAGGCTCCCACCGGCGCTGACCAGCTTTCTAAGGCTGACACAGAATAAGAGTTCCTGGAATTCTTACTCTGTGTCAGCCTTAGAAAGATGGTCAGCACCGGCTGAAGCCTCAGCCGCAGGACTAGGGTGACCACATGTCCCGAAATGGCAGAATGGAAATGTGGTCACCCTATATTTCAGTGATGATCTGGTATTCTCTTTATAGTTACCAGTGCCCTGAGTGGCTGCACGCTGCTCGGGGACCCTTGAATTGATATCTTGAAAACAAAAAAAAAAAAAAAAAAAAAAAAAACCCTCTATGGACCTTAACTGCCAGTTGCACAGCCAGTCGTTAAGGGGTTAAAGTAAAGATTACTATGTTCAGATTGTGCTTCTCCTAGCAACTGCAATGTCCGCCTCCATGGACACAATATCCAGGACTGATTGACAATGTGATATCATGATCAAACATATAAGGGCAAAATTCATAATGGCATTCTGATTTTTTTTTACCAGAACAGGTTAAATGGAGGTTATTATTAAGAGGAGTTCCTTTCCGTCAAGCATGTATATTTAACCACATGTAACTTTTAGGTGTTCGTTCTCCTTTAAAACATATTTGGGGGAAAAAAAAAAATCCAACTGTACAAGAGCAGTAAAAATAAATAAATACTGCCACATCTGCAGCAGGTCAAAAATAAGAGAAATTACTGCCACAGACTCATGTAACATACTGCAGAGTAAAACAGACTAGCAAAGCTACTGTGGTCCATATGCACAAAGTGGAGTGCTGGAATTCAGGGGTAAACCAAGAAGGGATCTGAAGCTCCACTGGCATTGTGGGATATGTGATTTGTCCCTATACTGTAGTTACTATAGTTCACTTTTTCTCTGTGCTCACAGTCCGTAGAAAAGTCTCCAACGCATTTCACTGCAATATGTTTGAGTCCTCAAGCACGCAAAGGCAAAACCTAGGAACCAGTTAAGGGTGCATGTGAATAGAGGTGTATAAAATTACCCCCAAAATTCAGGAGCCAAAAGTAAAATGTTAAGAGCCAAGGCTCCCTGGATTGTTCCACCCCTGATCCAAGTGGTTAACCCTTTGGGTGCCAGAGGGGTACGTAACGCATTGCAAAGAAATGCATTGCTCAGCCCCTCTGGCTCTCAAAGGGTTAATGAGATCTCTCAAAGCAGAAGTGGAGCATAACAGCTACACCATAGGTGACAGCTACAAATTCCAGTAACCCCATAAATACTAAAGACTCCTTTGTAATGTGTTTGAGATCTCTTACAATCTAGGGGTTAAAATATCCATCTAAAATCTCTGGAAACATTTGTACCCCATTGGTACAGCTTCCCCAAACTGCTCTACTTGTGATTTGTGAAATCTCCTTAACCCCTTGTATTCCATTAACCTTTGCTCTACTTCTGCTTTGTACATGCTGCCTACTTTGTAGTATAAAACAACAAAATGTATTATTCAAGATATACAAGTTCGTACACACCAAAAATCATAAAAACGTTTCATCAAAGACTTGCTGGCCTCATAAACTCAGAAGGAAGAAAGCAAATAATCTCAACTGAACCACATGGCGCAAGCAGTTTCCACATCAGACCTTGAACAGATTTGTACGTGGCAGCCTCCAGCTTCATACGTAACAGAAGGATGGGTGTCGGATACACGCCAGGATTGCTCCCAGGATTGCTACAGTGATTTCTAAACAAACTGCTCTGTAGCCAAACCTGATAGTAAGGAAGAACTGTCATTTTATTTTGCGCCCGAAGGAAACTGAAAGGAAAGAGCAGGAATAAACCAAATATTTCCAGAGAGGAGTGTACAAACACAATAAATGTAATGTAGATTATATTTAAATCCACATATATGCACATGTATACCAGAAAACTTTGTTCCATAAGGGTACAGCCAAAGCGTGGAGGGACAAATGAACGCTCTCTCCAGACATTTGATATGCTGAGATGCGTTGAGGAAGCTGTATCGGCAGCAAGCAGACCTTCCGCCCCGATTTACATGGACACACTCACACAGCTATTTGTCCCGTCACAAACAAGACTCTGTTCAAGTAAGGGCACAGCTGAAATTTTTTGCTATACATATGCATTATGAAGATTTAATTGATGTAATTGATCAAGGTGCCGTACCCACTAAGAGAAAGTAAGCAGATTTTGAGAGACTAGTGATGAGATGGGAGAATATCATATGCCGAAATAGCATTAAGGTGCACCACATTTTCACATCGAAAACATATCAATATATAGTTAAAAACACCAGTCTTTATTTATCCAAAACATAAACAGTTAAAATGTACCTTACTTTAACAGCAGACATAAGGGATAGTTGGTGGGCACCCCCTAAGTTGATCTCTCCACTAGACTCTGATCAACGCGTTTCGCATGTATACACGCTTACTCATGATCATTAAGAGTCAACCATTCCAAACCCCAGTTATTTAGAACATATTACAGCCAATCTAATCGTCTCAATCCAGCTGTCATTCACTTAGTTGTCAGCGGTATGATACGGTGTCTGGGTCAAAAGCCAAAGAGTGGAAAAAAATCTGGTCATGGTAGCTTATAAGGCTTAGATGTAAGTTTCTAATCAACCTACCCTAATGGGTTAAGTAATCCTTCAAGAGACCAGATACCACTGCGTCCCAGGTTAACCCTTTCACAGGTCCATTACCACTATAGAAGAATACAGCTGAAGGGATTCAACTATGTATAAACTCCTCATAAACCGGATAATGGACAAATCTATATATAAAAATATTATCACCTACGCAAATAATAGTAAAACCATTAAGACAATAACTATAGATAAGATACTTGTTATGTATAATACTCAATTAACTAGCAACACATTCAAATAGTGCCGTAAACCACTAAGTTTGATCTTATTGCAATGTGTCCTATAAGTCATATGTAGTTGCAGAGGTATTTGAAACCGATTTTTAATGTTATGAAAACTGACGGGAACCCAGATGCCGTATCATACCTCTGACGACCAAGTGAATGACAGCTGGATTGAGACGATTAGATTGGCTGTAATATATTTTAAATAACCGGGGTTTGGAATGGTTGACTCTTAGTGATCATGAGTAAGCGTGTGTACACGAGATACGCGTTGATCAGAGTCTAGTGGAGAGATCAACTTAGGGGGTGCCCACCAACTATCCCTTATGTCTGCTGTTAAAGTAAGGTACATTTTAACCGTTTATGTTTTGGAGAAATAAAGACTGATGTTTTCAACCATACACTGATATGTTTTCAATGTGAAAACGTGGTGCACCTTAATGCAATTTCTGTCTAAGATTGAAAGAAGCTATTGGAGAGGCTTTTTAGGTAGCACACGCACGAGTAAACCAACAGTGTATTTCAGTCAAGATGCATGGGGATGAAATCTTTACTTATATTGTGTGGAACAATAATCATGGATATCAAGCATTAGTTCAAGGTTTGAAGCGGCTACCATTGCTTTTGTATGTCCAGAATATCATATGCCCCCATACAGAGCTTTCTGTAGTCTTGTTCCACACACTCCACTCCCACACAGACTCCATCCATGCTGCCTACATCTGGCTAAGCCGCCCAATTTTGGATCATTTCATTTATTCTAATTTAATTGCCCTTATTTTTCTCTATGTTTTTGTCACTGTACGTAAAATGCAAGACACTGGTTAGTTGTTGACAAAGAGAATATTATTGATGCCATGTAATAAGTGTGTATTGATATTGGTAGAGATTAAAAATGCATAATTTCTTGCTAATAACCTTTTCTTGTTATGCGGCCTTTGACTATGGTCATTATATGTTATAGTGCTTGGTTAAAAAAAAAAAAAAAAAAAAAAAAAAAAAAAAAAAAAGGATGGGCACCACTAATTATTTATATTAAATATTATATAAAACGGGGTAACTATACATAGATTGTGCACTGTTGGCAAATCTGTTTCACTGGGAGCAGACTTGCCGTTGAAACGGAGGCTGCATTGTGATCCCCAGTGGACTAACAGGGTAGAAGAACAGTGGTCTGGAAAGAGACCTCTGGTGCTCACTCATTGCCTCTGTGAGAAGAGACTGAGACAACACGACTGAAGTCTCTCAGTCTACGCACCAAAACCCCGCACAGACCCCCTGCTTGCTAAGCACATGACCCTCAACGTTAATGTCCGAGCACTGTGAATGGCTGGTTTGGGATGATGAGAATTACAGTCATCAACAGCTGGAGGTCCAACAATTGACAAACCTTCCATTAAAGGAACACTTTAGGAAAAAATAAACTAGCATTTCAATGGGAGGGATTTGGGGTCCACTAGTCTAGCAACAAAGAAAATCTACTTGCACGGACATGATATCCAGGATTAAATGAGAGATTAATTTTGAACAACCAATCCACAAACTGATTCATAGTGGCCACTAGGATGTGTTAGTGTTCCTTTAACAATGTTAGAGAGAGAGTGTGTGTGTGTGTTAGAAACCTGTTTTCAGTTTGCATTTAATGTGGTGGCATAAAAGAATTACCATAAATCTGTTTAATCAGTGAGAGATTGTAACACGGCAGTTTTACCTGTGCCAAATGACATTGTAGTATAAGTATTACATGGCATCACCCTATTGGCTATTGTAGTCCTACGTGATTTCCTTTTTACACTGTGCGAATTAACTCGGTAAACTAAAGTTTAACAATTCTGGAGCATAACAACTGCACCACAGGGGACAAATATAAACACTATGTATTCATATGCAGTTAAATAGGACTTAACTTCTTAAATGCCACAAAGGTTTCCTTTGTAAATGTGTTTGAGAATTCTCAAGCATTCAAGAGGTTAAAAGTCCAAATTAACTCAATGTGAATTGTCATGGGTCTCCTATGGGGCAGCAAGTTTACTTCAGAATAAGTCCCAGTTTTGCAAAGGAATGAAGGGACCATACAAAATTAAAGGGACCCATGGGGCTTTTGAGCGCCAATTAGTTAGGTATAGGTTTAGTCAGGGTTAAATATATAGGGTTTAGAGGTAGTTTTAGGCAGAAAGGCTTTTCTTGTAATTCCCCTTTAAAAATGTAGTTAGCAACAAGGATGCTATTTTTATCTTTCCCCCTTTTCCCGCCTAGCACTGTTATTGGCTGCAAGGAGTCTCTCGCACTAGGTTTGCGCTCTGGGTGGGAATGGGGGGTATATTAGGGTTGCCACCTTTTTGTAAAAAAAAAAAAAATACTGGCCATGGCATTCTCTCCATAGAATTAACATTGGACAGAAGCCAATTTTTTTACCGGCCTGCCGGTAAAATACCGGCTGGGTGGCAACCCTAGGGTATATATACACCCCATAATTCTATCAACTCACCTTCAGCCTCTAACTCCGCTATTCAGCCAGCGCCCACCCTCCCTCCCCATGTTTTTGTCAAAAAGATATACATATATTGGGAGTTGTTGCAGCTGGAGGGTTATGATTAAATCAGTTTTTTAGGTGTTAAAGTAATGAGGCACCTGGCTGGTAGGGCAGGGCCTAATGGTTATTAATATGGTGTTGCAGTATTATCAGGTTGATAGGGCTGATAATGTTATATTACGGTTTTGGTTATTTTTAAGAAAATAAAAGCTGCGGCCTTTCCACCATTTTCAAGTGTGTGCTAGGTTTATTTTATTTGGTTATAAGTTATTCATAAGTAAGGTATTGTGTATACAGCCTTGTGTGTTCCACTCCTCTGACACTCAAATGGTTAATAAATGGTCAGTTATCATTTCTAAGTTGTTAAGTCAGGGTTGGGCAATCCGAGGCCCCACAGCAGTTGACGACTACAACTCCTTTTATCCCCAGCCAGCCGCTGGGGATAAACAGCTGGGGGGGCTTCAGGATGCCCATCTCTGTGGTAAATAATACACATTTCTCCCTCCACTTCAGTGTGCTAAACACAGGGGGTATTCAAGCTTATGGTTTCAGCAAAGGCAAGATTATTTCTCTACAATTAGTACTGTGGTCCTCGAGTCAGTCAAAGAACCATAACAATGTCTACAGCCAAGATATCCAGTACCAAGATTCATTTTGGGGTGCCAATCCACACAGAACTGATCCTAAGAGAAAGTGTGAGTTTTCAGCACAGGTTATGGTATGTAGGAGATTATTATTAGGATGTTATTAGTGTTCTGTTAACCCTTTGCGTGCCAGAGGTGTACAGAATGCATTGCTTTGCAATGCATTCCATACCCTCTGGCACTCAAAGGGTTCATCAGTAAGAGGACATGAAAACTACACTTTGGTTAACCCTTTGAGTGCCAGAGGGGTGTGCAACGCATTCGCTGCACACCTCTCTGGCACAAAAAAGGTTAATCTGAACTGGCTAATCTCGTGTTTAGCTGCCATTTTATGAATTAATTCTGTAGGGAGTTATGGATGAGAATAGCACTTAGGACCGATTGAATTACAGTACGTGTAATCAAGTCTTCTCTTACAACTAAACTAGAGACAACTCCCTGCACGTGAAATGTTAATAGTTTATTATAGAGTGCAGCTCTTGAACAATTAAAAACAGTGACTCCCATTCAGGGTTTCCGCTCTGTAATGAGCCATGTACAAGGATTTGTGGGCTGCAGGTCAGGCACAGGAATTCAGAGCAAGGAAAATGCCCAGTTCATATTAACATTCCTGAATCAATGGCTGAAATATTTTCCTGGCAATTATAATATTTCTTCCTCTCCTTCACAATACGTTAGGAAATAGAACGTTAGGATGGCCTACATTTCTTTTATGACATTTTACCGGAAAAAAAAGGCCATTAACCCCTTGAGTGCCAGAGTGGTCACCAACGCAATGCTTCGAAATGCGCTGGGCACCCCCTCTGCAACTCGAAGGGTTAAAAAAAAAGTGGCAAACTAAGAGATAAAGGAGATACTTCCTTAATTATTTTACAAAACGGGTAATATGTACAGACACAAAATTGGAACAATCCTGAGGAAATCCAACAACACTATAAGGAATAAAAAGAACAATTCACATTGATATAATTGAGGTCCTTAACCTGTTTTCTGCTACACAGATCTCCAACATGTGGCTTAATAATGAGCAGGCAACCACTCTGGCTTTAAAGGGATTAAAAACCCCATTTAAATCAATGCGACTTATTTGTGCCCTATGGTGCAGTTTGCCCCTGAATTACTCAATTTTCACATCCCACGTTCTAGTTCACTTAAAGGGGAAATAACAATTAATATTAACCCTTTGAATGCCAGAGGGGAACGCAACACATTATGTACCCCTCTGGCACTCAAAGGGTTAAGAATACCTTATTTAAAAGAAAACTGCAACAATTTTTGATCTGTAAACATCTCAATAAGGTCAACATACTGAGAAGTGGAGCATTTCTAGTGCATAAAAAAACGACACCATAGGGGACAAATTAAACAATTCCTAAAATGCACATTAATTTAAATTGTGCAGACTTGATTGCTAGAGAGGTCTTCAACAGACAGCTAAGCAATGCTTTGGAGACCCCTCTAGCATTCAAGATGATTAAAGCCCAATTTATATCAATGGTTTGTTTTATTTGTCCCCTACAGTGCAGCTGCCAAAGAATTGCTCCAGGTCCTCTCACAATATCATCAGCCTTACCCCCACTGTCTGCCACAGGAGAGCCAAGCATGGTCCCTTGACAGGGTGGGAGACCAGTAACCTGTATGGACTAAGAGAAAAGGATTTAACAGGTAAGACTAAAATCCTCTTTTCTCTGTCGTCCAGTACAGGTTACTCGTAACTTTGGGATGTCCAACCACTGAGTTTCCCAGAGGTGGGAAGTAAGGCAAGGACCAGGTGCAAGGCCCCCAAAGTCACCAGAGCAGATATGAACCATCAGATCAGAGATAGCCCAACAAAACAATGAAGTGTCAACGGACACTGAACAGGGATTACAACACCCCAAACTGTTACACAGCACACTGAACTAGAGCCAACAGGGCTCAAAAGTGAAGGAAGCACCAAGAACCAAAGATGATCATAGACAGGCAAGACTGCCTCCAGGATCTCCCTCCCAAAGCTGGTGTCAGCTGATGCCGGCACATCAACACGGTAGTGCTTCGAAAAGGTGTGTACAGACGACCAAGTGGCAGCCATGCACAACTGATCAGCAGAGGCCTGATGCTTGTAAGCCCAACAAATCTAGTAGAATGAGCCGTGCCCAAAAGGGGACAGGCTTCTTCCTTAGCTCGTAAGCCTTACGAATTGTGGACTTGATCCAAGATGCAGTGGTCACTTGGATGCAGGTCTTCCTGCCCTGGGGCCCTCAGGAATGATGACAGCGCGTCAGATTGTCTAATGGACTCAGTGCGATGTACGTAGAACTTGAGACAACGCACCACATCTAACAAATGGAGACCCCTCTCCTGGTCAGAGGTGGGGTCAAGGCAGAAAGAAGGCACCACAATCTCCTGATTAATGTGGAACTCAGACAACTTTCGGGAAAACATCTGAGAAGTGTGAAGCACCGCCTTGTCTTTGTGAAACACCAAAAGGGGTGGTTTAAAAGACAGAGCATGTAACTAAACGACATGGCGAACAGACACGATCACCAGGAGAAAGGCCATTTTCCACGTCAGTAGGCATAGAGGAATAATAATCAAGGACACAAAGGAAGGACACTGAAGGATGCCCAAAACCCAAGTAAGATCCCACCGAGGAGCGGGAGTCTTGAAAACAGGACGAGTATGAGCAACTCCCTGGAAGAAAACCATGACATCAGGAAGAATAGCAATGCGCCTCTGAAAGAAAATAGAGAGCAGAAGTCTGAACCGTCCAGCAAGAAAGCCAGGACTGTAGGGAGAACAAAATCCTGAGAAAGGTCCGTATCAGCACATCAAGATAGAAAGGTCGACCAGACACAATGGCAGGCCTTAGAAGAAACCAGTTCATGGGCACTAAGTAGCCACCACACCAGAGGAAAAATCTTTCTTCTTCCGTATTGAGGATTCAATTCCCAAGCCATCAAGGCTAAACGATGAATATCCTTCTTGCACAGGAAACCCTGTAGAAGAAGATCCAGATGGCAAGGGAGCCGGAATGGCTCCGCCACTGACAGAAACAGAGGCTCCAGAACCAAGCCTGTCGAGGCCAGTACGGAGCAATCAGAATCTGAAACGTCAGGTACTCCCTGTGGTTTCGGCAGGGAAGAGCTGACAGGGAAAGGGGTCTGCTAAGAGTGGAAGACCCCCTGTAACTGGGATGGAAAGAGTTGCAATGTAGACCAGAGGTCTCTAGTACCAGCCTTGAACTCTTGCACCCAAACTGGCTCTAATGCATGGCTGGAGGTTCCTGGGAGAGACTCAAGGACATCAGAACATGCTGGGCATAAATGACCTGAGAATTCTCTAGGTAAACCTGAATGACATGAGGAGCAATGCGCAATAGGGGACACAGGGACCCCAGCGCCCATAGTCTTAGTAAACCTGAATGACATGAGGAGCAAT
The DNA here is from genome assembly GCA_037306005.1 of Rhinophrynus dorsalis. Taxonomy (NCBI): domain Eukaryota; kingdom Metazoa; phylum Chordata; class Amphibia; order Anura; family Rhinophrynidae; genus Rhinophrynus; species Rhinophrynus dorsalis. The sequence goes on from CM074721.1 coordinate 48,368,650, forward strand.
GCGCAATAGGGGACACAGGGACCCCAGCGCCCTTAGTCTTAGGCATTCCGTACCACTCTGGCACTCAAATGGATATAGTTGATTATTTGATATACATATTAAAACTAACAATATTCTTCATAGAATATTCAAACACAGTCAATTAAAGGGATAGTAATGGTTAATTTTAAGTTGATTTAATATTGTAGACATTAAAAAAAAGGTTAACATCTATGTAAGTGTTATAGCTCAAACTTTTATTGTTTGAGAGATATAACTTGCTAAAGTCACCTTTTCCTGGCTGTTTTACTCATGTCTGCCATCTAGCTGACAGCTTCAGATTCCAGTCATTTGACCAGACAGAGGCTCTTCAGCAGAGCCGAAATCACGCTATTTAGAAATAAATACTTCATTGGAACGGTCTACAAAGTGTGCTTGCAAGCCAGGCACAATTTGTAGACTGTTCCAAATTAAGTATTTATCTTTAGATATCGTTATATCAGCGCTGCCAAAGAGCCATATCCGGCCAAATGACCAGAATCTGCTTCTGACAGCTTTACAGCTCGTCAAGTAGAAAGGGGAGGGACCAGAGAACTTTATTTTCCTATATCTCTCAAATCATAATGGTTTGAGAGATACGAATAAGTGCAAGTACTCTCTTTTAATTGTATATACCATATAGTTAATACTTTTTTTCTGACATTACTATCCCTTTAACTTTTTGGCCATATTCACAACATATGATTATATTCATATACAAACTTTACTGCTCCTTTTAAAGTAACTGAAGGAATAAACCAGGGAACCAGGATATTACAAAATTTCAAAATCTGCATATCAAAAAAATCAAGAGATTTGGAGATAGGAGCCAATGAACAGGTTACATACACAGGTGTACTTGTATTACCTCCAAAGATTTAAGGAGCCAATATGGAGTTTTTAGTATTACCTTCAAGACTCTCCATCACTTGTTCCCACCTCATATTTCATCTTTGATATCCCGCCATATACCTGCACGTCCACTACGCACCACTCATGGTGGATGACTCTGCCCTTTTAACCACTATCGCTGTTTCACGACTGAAGGCTATCTCCCTTGCTGCTCCCTACCTCTGGAACACCCTACCACCCAGTATTCGCCAAGCTGCAACCCTCTACAACTTTAAATCCAAGCTAAAAGAGCACCTTTTAAATACTGCAATAGCGTAATATGGAAACATTATCTCGCTAGTATTAAAATTGGCAGCCAGCGGCCTGGACTGCTTCCCCGGAGCCAGGAGTGCCGGGTCGTTCGCAGTGCCCCGCTCCAGATCAGCAAAGCCGGCGCATGACTGCATAATTCCCTACTGAACATGTGTGGTTATGCACACAGGGAGCAAAGCATTCTAGCACTTTATGTAATTTAGATATGTCAAAAACTGCACTTTCTCCTCTACCAGCTCATATCTGTATGTCACCCATCCTATCCTTAGAGTGTAAGCTCTATAGGGCATGGACCTTTTAGCCTAATGTATACTCACCTATTGCTCCCCTTATGATTGTCTAGATAAGCACTTTATCACCGCACTTATTGTACCCCTGCTATATTAAATGTAAACTGTGCCAAGTACACTGGTTGGCACTATATAAATAAAAATATACAATACAAAAAAATTTTTTTTTTCTGGAAAACCCTTTTCTAAAAAAAAAAAAAAAAAAAAAAAACATGACTGCTTCTGACAAACATCCTTAGAGAATTATTATATAGGATATTTAATAAATGAGAACCATTCATGGAAAGAGTAGACAGGCAAGGCTGTGACAGGGGTCTTGTGTACCCCGCCACACAGCATAAGTGGAGAATTTAATAGAAATATCATCCTCTGCCCTTTCCAGAGATAGCATTTTCTTCATGATTTGATGCAAGGGGCTCTGTTAATGCCTCCTACCTCCACGCTTCTTTCACTTTCCTCAGTGATATCCAGCATGTGGGTATTCCTGTCAGTGGTTGAACAATCCCTGACATGAATATGCATGTTGGGAACCACTGAAAACTGGATAGCACATAGTGGAGCTTCCAAATCCTTTCTAATTTCCCTGGTAGCACGTGGATGTCTTTGTCCAATCTACAGCTGCAAGAGTGGTGCCATCGTTGAGTACACAAAAACCACCCAAAACTATAGGGACCTACACAAATTCAAAGCACATCACTTATTTAATTTTTTAAAATAACCTGCTAATGACTGAAATATCTATCACAATGCGTACCCCTCTGGCACTCAGAGGGTTAAGTAATTCTGGAATAATCCAGCTGTACCACAGGGAAGGAATAAGAGATGCCAACTGATCTGAATGGGGCTTTTAACCCCTTGAATGCTAGCGAGGTCTCTAACGCATTGCTACTGAATGTAATGGAGATCGCTCCAACATTCAAGACTTTGAAAACTTCTTTCAAATCAATGGGAATTTTTCTTTGTTACCCATAAGGCACTTTGTTTACTCCAGTCCTTCTTAGAATATCAGTCTGATGGTGGTTAACCCTTTGAGTGCCAGAGTGGAACAGAATGCTTTGCAATGCATTCCGTACCACTCTGGCATTCAAAGGGTTAAGGAACAGAGAAAAATAAACTGGTATATTGGACTGAAAGGGAGTAACAAAACAAAACAAAAAAAAACAAAGTGAACTGAAACAGTGCAATATAGAGACAATGTAAAGTGTAATATAGTATCCATGGATAAAAAGTGCCCACTATGGGTTAGTAGCAACTAGAAGGCACCAAAGATAAGTGCAGATGAAACAGACCCAGTTAAAAATCACACATACTAAAGTGTTGATTCCCAAACTGTGCGAGATGGAACCTCAGAACCCCTGAAGTAGTACAAGGGATTCCATGGATTAAAGGGGAAGTAAGCTTTTCTTTATGAAAACCTCCAAGTTATAGAGGTTTGCCTGCTGAGTAAAACAAAGGTACTCACTCCCCACTGATGTCAGTTATTTTATTTAAAATTGATAAAGATCAAATAATTTGGAAGTGAAATTACAGCTCTTTTACTTCCTGATAGTTCTAACAGGAAGTTACTCGCCATTTTCAATCACGTTCTATGGAGAACTGTTTGTCAGTCACTTATCTCCATTAGAATTTAAAGGGATATTAAACCCCCCAAAAAACTGTAAGCCAAATGATAGGAATAATAACAACATACTGAACACCCTCATTCCCATCTCTCAAACCGTTATGGTTTGAGAGTTGTAAGAAAATAAAGAACTCCGCTCCTTCCCCCTTCTCATGCGTCCACTGTATAGCGGACATCATGAGATCCTGCTTCCGGGACCAGACGGTGGCTCTTCAGGAGTGCTGTCATCGAGATATCTAACTATAATTACTTCATTGGACCATTGTAGACCATACTGATGAAGTAATTATAGTTAGATATCCCGATGACATCGCTCCTGAAGAGCCGCCTACAGTCAGGCGACTGGATTCTGCCTCTGACAGCTTTACAGTTCGTCAGGCAGAAAGGGGAGGGAACAGAGGTCTTTATTTTCTTACATCTCTCAAACCATAACGGTTTGAGAGATGGGAATGAGGGCATTAAGTATGTTTTTATTATTCCCATCATTTGGCTTACAGTTTTTTGGGGGGTTTACTATCCCTTTAACAGAATAACTAATTGGAATTTCACCACTAGAGATCACCGCTAATGTAGAAAAACAGGAGTTTAAATTGTAATAGCTCTGGAAATATGCATCTCTCAGCAGTGGAAGTACCCTCATTTTACACATCAGGTAATGGCCTACAATATTTTTTTTTCATAACACAAGTTTACTACTCCTTTAATGTAACGCATCAGGGGTGGACAAATATGGGGGTAAGTGCGAGCACATGCGTGTATATATAATATAAATAAAATTTTAGGAACCTGGGCTCCCAGCATTTTTCCACCTCTGATGTAAGTAATAATGGACAGTAAGGCTGATGTACTAAGAAAGTGGTACAATTCTTGAGCAAATCATCTGCAACGTAGGAATAATGATTAACAAAATTACTATTAATTTAAACAGGGTTTTTACTGCCTTAAAATGTTAGATAACTCCAATGTATTGGAGAACTCTCTAGCCTGGTTAAAAGCCCCCATTTAAATAAATGGGAATATTGATATGTTCCTCTGTACTACAGTTGGTTTATGCCAGAACTGCACCACTTTTCTTAGTATATCAGCTCAAGTTAAACTGAAACTGTAAGGTGTCTGTTACACAAAGATAGCAGCGGACAGGTGGTTCATTTCTTCTGTCCTATTAGCTATTAAAGAAAAAAAAAAAAAAAAGTTTTGTTAAAAATTTCAGGAAGGCCTCACTCAACATGGCCTCAGTCAGGCCACATGTCCCAAATGCTGGATGCCGATGTCCTGGACCAATCTACGAAAAATATCAGAAAATTTACGAGGTAACTGTTTCTGGGTATACTTTCCAGCTAGGATTCAGATAAATGTGATATTGAAACTAAACTAAGCCATGGTTGAACAAAAACAAAGAATACTTAAGTGAAAAAAAACATTTAGGAGCCTGCTGGAAGTTTAAGGATGAAGTGTAAAGGTGAATATGCACAAATATATTATATATGTATATATAGAGGAGTCAGAAAACACATTTTAGGAGCTCTGGTTCCCAGGCTCCTGTGATTTATCCACCACTGAATTAAACTAACCCTGTGGATGCTTGAAAGATCTCCAAAAGGTCACAGGTCTCCACTTTGTGAAGCTGTATCTCTGAAGCAACCAATCGGTTAAAGGGGAAATAAATCTCAGTATAATTTTTAAATGTGAGGCCTTAACCAGGGAAGTATCCTTAAACCAACTGTTGGTTATAACTGTACAAGTAAAGTTAACTGTATTTGGTCTCAATTGTAGCTTAACCCTTTAAGTACAAGAAAGGTATCCAACAAGTTGCAACGCAATGCATTGGATACATCTCTGGGACTCAAAGGGTTAAGATAAATGGTTTCAGTCCGATACAGATATGTGACCTTTACAAGCAACTGAGATCTATAGATGCTATTGTTTGTTATGTTGTGGTGTCAACTTAAGGCAGACTTCATCAAATCTCATCTATAATCAGCTGCAGATATAGTATACAGATATGCCTACCTACTTCAAGAAAGACAGCTACACAGATAAATTAATCTATTACATTAAGAGTCACTTAATCCTAGGGCAAAGTTCTCAGTTAAATCTTTTGATAGGGTTCCACATGATTTTAATTTAAAACTAAAAAGGTTCCAAGCTAGCAGGGCCAATACAATACAGGATTTTAGTCAGACATGAAGAGTGCAACTCATGGATTCACAATGCTTTGGTAAAATAAATTAAAAAACACTTAGCTACTGACAAAGGTCAGTTCTGGATTAAGCATATTCTCCCTGAGGGCACATGAATCAGACTGAAACGTAAGAGTAAACCATGCACATCAAGCATGCAGTTCTTACCTTACACCAACATCAAGTTACCACAACAACTGACAGTACAGATAAAGCGAAACTCTTAAAAAGACCTTTCAACACTGACAGTAACATTAATTGGCAGATCACCATGGTAAGAAGAGGGTTAACCAGCCACATACTCAAAGCAGACATGTGACTCACAAAATACTTTAACATCCAAAATTCAGCACTTTGGCAGTTTACGAGGCTCTAGGTGTCAAAAAAGTGTCAGCCCACTACTGTCTTATATTTTGACAAGCAGTTACAGTCATGAGAGATCAGCAGTCTATAAGAATTAGCTGAGGTCTAGACATGGGGAGGTTAACCCTTTGAGTTCCAGAGGTGTGCCCAACGCATTGCTCCACCCCTCTAACACTCACAGGGCTAACGTTTAACCGTAGCATACATGTGTAATTGACAGACAATTCCAAATCAAGAAAGACAATATCAGCAGGTCTTCCAAATGGGTAAAGAAAAAGAAAAATAAAGAATTATGTTGCCTTTAAAACAAAGACAGTTCAAGCACTAGACGTCCAGCAGAAAACGGTGGGGTGGGAAGCCCTTTGACAACTAGAGCTTTTGATGGATAAGTCTAGCAGTAGATTAAGTTACATGAAACCTACCCTGAGAACTTTGATCAGTCCAGCAATACAGATTCTGCTCTGCTCACCTGACACATAGGTAATCCAGCCACTACCCCCATTGGCTCACTCCAAGGCCTGATCTAGGTTAATCCCATGCTCTGCGCTTTTCCGTTCACAGAGGTGGGCAACCCGTGGTGCACCAACTGACGTTGAACTACAATTCCCAACATCCTCAGCCGATAATCGGGCGCTTGATGATGAAGAGATTTAAGGTTCACAAGCAGCTGGAGAGTCACATGTTGCGTAGCTCAAACACATTCCTATCAAATTATTCAACCACCAGAACTGCATACCTACCGAAGGTTGGGGGGGAGATCTCTCCCCAAAGCCCTACCCTCTAGGTAGAATCACTCCCCGTGTCAGATCATGGATTAAACATACAACCTGCTCCCGTGACCTTTAGGACACTTACATAACATTACAGGAAGGGTGGCATATACAGTTGACTGTTCCACTCACCATTTGTGTAGGGCGGCCCGGATCCCCCATTTTGGGAGCTGTACCCGGTGCTTGACATGGTGGGTGAACAGAATATGTTAAAACCTTGACCACTCAGCGCTGTGTCCGGGATATCAGTCGCTCATGTTGACTCCTCGCTGGTGATCCGTGGGTCGCTGCACGCCCTGGCCTACGGATTATTAGTGTGAATAATAAAATAATTCACTGCTGGGGTGTCGGACACAGGCAGCAGGAAGTGCAGAGTCCCGGCCCCGGGGCGGCCCTGCGCATGCGCGGTTAGTACACGTGGCACTTCCTGTAGGCCGGGCCGTGCTTGTGTGAGTGTCACTAGGCAGTGAGGAGTGCGTTGTTGGTATTGCACTGACACTTCCGACAGGGTAATCAGTTGTTGAATGGGCAGCTATTAGGGACTACCCCCTCTTAAACAGTGGTTGGAGGTGATTGGGGTTGTAATTTCCAACAGCAGGGGGTGAACAACATAAGACACTCCAGCTGTTGGTGGACTGAATTACCATCGTCCCTGGCAGCCGCTGGATGGGCTCACGTTGCCAGTCCCTGGTTGCCAGCGTGTTCAGGCAGACTGCACTACGCACCTCGGGGTTCTTGACAAAATGTTCAGGGAAACCGACTCTTCGGACTACGGCGGGGCTGACTGAAGATCATGGAAGTTGTAGTTTATCCACAGATGTACATGTAACCTACTGACTACTACTCTACAAAGAGAGACTTGTCAGCCTTGATTCATGTGAGAGCCAATGACAGCGGTGGCAAAAGATATTTATACAGCTGTGAACTACTGGAGCTGACTAAGGAAAATGGGATTTGTAGTTCTGAAGTACCTGGAGGACAACGTGTTTCCTATCCCTGGACTACAAGGGTAGGCTGAAAGCGTTAATACTAGTGAGAATTTATGGCCGTGATGCATCTAGCTGTGGCTGGACTACACCGATTGACTGAGGACAGAGTGAGTTGTAGTTCAGCCACCGCTGGAGATCCATGGGTTTTTAAGCCCTATAGTTCAATGGTAGGCTGACAGCAATAATAATGCGTTTAATATTATGGCAGTGATGTGAACAGCATTTCCTCCACTGTAGTGGGAATACATCAGTTTACTAAAGATGATAGTAGTTCTGTTACTGCTGAAGAGCCATATGTTAATCACCCCTGGCCTCATAGGCTGTCTTTGCCAGCATTAATGTATGTGGGAGTTTATGTAGTGCTAGTCAGTTGCTGGACTTGTAGGCCTGGACAGCTGGAGGGCCTCATATATAGTATTAGTGCTGTAGTCCAACTAATGCAAGAGAAGTTACTTACCATTAATGCTGTAAACCAGGTTTTGGAGACTACAACTCACATCATCCCCACCCTGCTAATGGCTGATTGGTGTCTGGTGAATTGAAATCACTAGATGGAGATCCAGCAAGTGACTACCACTACATAAACTCCCACATACATTAATGCTGGCAAAGGCACATTATGAGGCATGGGGTGATTAACATGTGATTTTCCAGCAGTCACAAAACTACTGTCCTTAGTAAACTGTTGTACTCCTACTACAGTGGTGAAAGGCTGTTGACCACCACTGCCATATTCTCTAAAACATATTATTGCTGTCAGCCTACCATTGAAGCACAGGGCTGAGTAACCCATGGCTCTCCAGAGCTGGCTAAACTACAACCCAGTCAGCCGTGTAGTCCAACCACAGCTAGATGCACAGTGACCACAATCTCTCATGAGTATTAACGTTGTCAGCCTATCCTTGTAGTCCAGGGATAGGAAATGTTCTGCAGCCACTAAAGAACTACAAATCCCATTTTCCTCAGTCAGCTCCAGTAGTCTATCCACAGCTGTGCAGATATCTTTTACCACCACTGTCATGAATTCTCACATGTATCAACACTGACAGTCTATCTTTGTAGGGCAGTAGTCAGTAAGTTACATGTACAGCTGTGAAGAAACTACAACTTCCATAATATTCAGTAAGCCCCGCCGTAGCCTGACAAGTCCGTTTACCTGCACATTTTGTCAAGAAGCTAATTTGTCCTTTCCCTTCGGCCTCCATTTTCTCTCCCTTATGGTGCTATTTATACACTTGTGCTGTGATAGATAAGTATTCTGCCTATTTGTTGTTTTGATTTATGGTGTTTTACTTTTGCACTTTTTCATGATGTATATTTCACATTATATGTGTATGTCACTTTAGTAATGCAGGATGTTATTGCTATTTAGGCAGCATACTTTGATTTTTATATATTGACTATTTCATAGCTTTATCTACATATGGGAACTTTTTTATAATGCTTATTCTAATAAGATTGTTTTGTTTGTTTTTAATTGTTTTATCCTTTCACTATAAAAAAATATATATATATGTTATTGTAATTAATAAAACTTACTCTTTTTGCTATCCTTTGTGTGCCTCCATTTAATAGACTCCTGTTTTTCAGGGTTTACCATCTTGGTTTCTTATACTGAAGTCGTCTTCTGATATTTTTAAGTTGATATTTCTGAGCCTATGAGTGAACCATGACTATTTAGTCTCCTATATATGGATACTTTCTTTTTAGCTGGTGCAAACGTCCTTTTTTGTAGTCCCTCAACAGCTGGAGAACATCAGTTTGACCATCCCTTGACTGCAGCTTCCAGCTTCGAAATTTGTAATCCTGAAACTGCTAGTGCGATACAGACTATATTGCAAACTCACGGCCTATAAAAACAACACTTGCCCTCGACACAAGTGGGATGCAAGTGCAACCAGAGATGTTTCTATTTCTTTGGATTAGAAAGGAACAGCTTTAGCATGCCAGCATTTGGACTGAGAGCCCCAAACCAAAAAGACCTGTTTTTCTGGCACCCATCATGTTAAAAAAAAGTATTAATCTTTATTATATATCAATAAAGTAAAAGGACAGAAGGGGGGGGGTTAAAATGCATTGCTGTCTCAAAATAATCTGTAGGGAGAATCAGTATATCGTTACTTCCTATACTAAGGTTAAATACCAATAATGTATACATTTATGGGTAGGGTGTCTGATCCATACTATAGGAAGTAAAAGACAGTGGTGGTTATGCCCTTCGTGATAAAAGGTGATAAAGTGAAGATGACTTCTCCTGTGATATCACTTCTATAACAGTTGATGAGGCTGAAAAAAGACATGCATCCATCAAGTCCAGTCCATGCCAAAACACCCCTTTTGAGCCAGAGGAAGGCCCCAAAAGAAACACTGAAGCCATTTTCAATTAAAATTTCTTCCTGACTCCAAATGGCAGTCAGATAAGTGTTACTTGGATCAATAACCTATCTGCATTGAAGCCATCTGTCATAATTCTCATATTGTTCTGTGCTAGATAGGTAGCCATTGTTTTTTTGAAAGCAGTTACAGTATCTGCAAGCACAACATCCCAAGGCAAAGAATTCCATAGCTTTAACACCTTTACTGTAAAAAATCCTTGCCTTTGTTTTAGTCAAAAGCACCTTTCCTCTACTCTTAAAGGGATATTAATGTTTCACAAAAAAAGTAGCTCCAACTAAAGCGGAACTTTCATCAAATAACAATAGAGCCTCATGTGATAATTATATTAGCGATATGCACATGCCTAACTTTATTTTCAAGAATAATTGCTGCTTTAAACAAAAATAGAACCCCCTTGTGCAGGAAGGCACCGGATGGGATCTTGCTGTAGACGCTCTCTGCGCTTGCACTGTCAGTCCCTTCCGGTGCCTTTCGGCAAAAAAGCATTCAACTCACCAATGGTGGAGTTGAAGGGGACGGACAGTGCACACACAGAGATGCCCACTGTGCAAGATGTCTGCGCTGTTCCCCAGTGCCTGCCTGCATAGAAGGTTATATTTTTGTTTAATGCCGCAATTATTCTTGAAAATAAACCTAGGTATGTGCATATCACTAGTATAATTATCATATAAGGCTCTCTTGTTATCTGATGAAAGTTCCACTTTAATCTTCATAATATTTGGGCTATGGAGAGCTTTATTACAATACTGTCAGAGTTGTAGTTCAAGAGTAATTGAATGATAAAGTATCCCCCTCCTGCTCCTTTTACTGATGTAACACTTTTCAGCCAGGGCAGAAGGGAGCTGCCCAGGTAGACTGCAGAGAGGGACAATCTTCAATTAAGATAAGGGAAAAACCTGAAAAACTTGTCAAGGGGGGCAGGGCTTTCATTGTTTTCATAGGAATAAGAGTGTCCCCTTCTGTTATCTGTCTGGTCTATGGACTACATTCCACATCTGAGAAGAGATTGTTTACAGTAGGTAAAAGGGGCGGGAGGGGGAAACTTTGCTTGTGAATATCTCATAAACTATAAAGGATTGAGAGATAAGACTTATATCATTCTTCATGTTTTTTAATGCCTACTGTAAACAATCTCTTCTCAGATGTGGAATGCAGTCCATAGACTGGACAGATAACAGAAGGGGACACTCTTATTCCTATGAAAGCCCTGCCCCCCTTGACAAGCTTTTCAGGTTTTTCCCTTATCTTAATTGAAGATTGTCCCTCTCTGCAGTCTACCTGGGCAGCTCCCTTCTGCCCTGGCTGAAAAGTGTTACATCAGTAAAAGGGGTGGGAGGGGGACACTTTGCTTGTGAATATCTCTTAAACCATAAAGGTTTGAGAGATAAGACTTATATCATTCTTCATGTTTTTTTAATGCCTACAAAATAAAATAAAGTTAAAACGAAGTATTACTATCCCTTTAACAAGGAATATTTGCATTACAACCTATAACATACCCGATTTGGTACCTAATGATAAATTGAATTAAACTCATATCCCCTGTTTTGTTGGATTTCCATGGAGATGATATAAACTTTCTATTGTTTGTTCTTCTCGACTTGTAATTCATTATGGGATTTTAAAATATAGTAAATACTCTGCTTATGATATATACAGCTTTAACCCTTTGAGTGTCAGAGGCTCGGGGTGTCAGGTAGTGTATATGGGGCTAACACACAATGGTGTTGTTCCCCATGCTACCCAACATGTTAGAAATCTGACATACAGTGCCTCCCTCCAACATTCTTCTTTCCCCATGTGTAATCCTACATACAGTGCCCAACTCTGACATTCTTCTTTCCCCATGTGTAATTCTACATACAGTGCCCAACGCTGACATTCTTCTTTCCCTTATGTGTAATCCTACATACAGTGCCCAACTCTGACATTCTTCTTTCCCTTATGTGTAATCCTACATACAGTGCCCAACTCTGACATTCTTCTTTCCTTTATGTGTAATTGTACATACAGTGCCCAACTCTGACATTCTTCTTTCCCTTATGTGTAATCCTACATACAGTGCCCAACTCTGACATTCTTCTTTCCCTTATGTGTAATCCTACATACAGTGCCCAACTCTGACATTCTTCTTTCCCCATATGTAATTCTACATACAGTGCCCAACTCTGACATTCTTCTTTCCCTTATGTGTAATTCTACATACAGTGCCCAACGCTGACATTCTTCTTTCCCTTATGTGTAATCCTACATACAGTGCCCAACTCTGACATTCTTCTTTCCCTTATGTGTAATTCTACATACAGTGCCCAACTCTGACATTCTTCTTTCCCTTATGTGTAATCCTACATACAGTGCCCAACTCTGACATTCTTCTTTCCCTTATGTGTAATCCTACATACAGTGCCCAACGCTGACATTCTTCTTTCCCTTATGTGTAATCCTACATACAGTGCCCAACTCTGACATTCTTCTTTCCCTTATGTGTAATCCTACATACAGTGCCCAACTCTGACATTCTTCTTTCCCTTATGTGTAATCCTACATACAGTGCCCAACTCTGACATTCTTCTTTCCCTTATGTGTAATCCTACATACAGTGCCCAACTCTGACATTCTTCTTTCCCTTATGTGTAATCCTACATACACTGCCCAACTCTGACATTCTTCTTTCCCTTATGTGTAATCCTACATACACTGCCCAACTCTGACATTCTTCTTTCCCTTATGTGTAATCCTACATACACTGCCCAACTCTGACATTCTTCTTTCCCTTATGTGTAATCCTACATACAGTGCCCAACTCTGACATTCTTCTTTCCCTTATGTGTAATCCTACATACAGTGCCCAACTCTGACATTCTTCTTTCCCTTATGTGTAATCCTACATACAGTGCCCAACTCTGACATTCTTCTTTCCCTTATGTGTAATCCTACATACAGTGCCCAACGCTGACATTCTTCTTTCCCTTATGTGTAATCCTACATACAGTGCCCAACTCTGACATTCTTCTTTCCCTTATGTGTAATCCTACATACAGTGCCCAACTCTGACATTCTTCTTTCCCTTATGTGTAATCCTACATACAGTGCCCAACTCTGACATTCTTCTTTCCCCATATGTAATTCTACATACAGTGCCCAACTCTGACATTCTTCTTTCCCTTATGTGTAATTCTACATACAGTGCCCAACTCTGACATTCTTCTTTCCCTTATGTGTAATTCTACATACAGTGCCCAACTCTGACATTCTTCTTTCCCTTATGTGTAATCCTACATACAGTGCCCAACTCTGACATTCTTCTTTCCCTTATGTGTAATCCTACATACAGTGCCCAACGCTGACATTCTTCTTTCCCTTATGTGTAATCCTACATACAGTGCCCAACTCTGACATTCTTCTTTCCCTTATGTGTAATCCTACATACAGTGCCCAACTCTGACATTCTTCTTTCCCTTATGTGTAATCCTACATACAGTGCCCAACTCTGACATTCTTCTTTCCCTTATGTGTAATCCTACATACAGTGCCCAACTCGGACATTCTTCTTTCCCTTATGTGTAATCCTACATACACTGCCCAACTCTGACATTCTTCTTTCCCTTATGTGTAATCCTACATACACTGCCCAACTCGGACATTCTTCTTTCCCTTATGTGTAATCCTACATACACTGCCCAACTCTGACATTCTTCTTTCCCTTATGTGTAATCCTACATACAGTGCCCAACGCTGACATTCTTCTTTCCCTTATGTGTAATCCTACATACAGTGCCCAACTCTGACATTCTTCTTTCCCTTATGTGTAATCCTAAATACAGTGCCCAACTCTGACATTCTTCTTTCCCTTATGTGTAATCCTACATACAGTGCCCAACGCTGACATTCTTCTTTCCCTTATGTGTAATCCTACATACAGTGCCCAACTCTGACATTCTTCTTTCCCTTATGTGTAATCCTACATACAGTGCCCAACTCTGACATTCTTCTTTCCTTTATGTGTAATCCTACATTCAGTGCCCAACGCTGACATTCTTCTTTCCCTTATGTGTAATCCTACATACAGTGCCCAACTCTGACATTCTTCTTTCCCTTATGTGTAATCCTACATACAGTGCCCAACGCTGACATTCTTCTTTCCTTTATGTGTAATCCTACATACAGTGCCCAACTCTGACATTCTTCTTTCCCTTATGTGTAATCCTACATACAGTGCCCAACTCTGACATTCTTCTTTCCCTTATGTGTAATCCTACATACAGTGCCCAACTCTGACATTCTTCTTTCCCTTATGTGTAATCCTACATACAGTGCCCAACTCTGACATTCTTCTTTCCCTTATGTGTAAAACTACATACAGTGCCCAACTCTGACATTCTTCTTTCCCTTATGTGTAATCCTACATACAGTGCCCAACTCTGACATTCTTCTTTCCCTTATGTGTAATCCTACATACAGTGCCCAACTCTGACATTCTTCTTTCCTTTATGTGTAATTCTACATACAGTGCCCAACTCTGACATTCTTCTTTCCTTTATGTGTAATCCTACATACAGTGCCCAACTCTGACATTCTTCTTTCCCTTATGTGTAATCCTACATACAGTGCCCAACTCTGACATTCTTCTTTCCCTTATGTGTAATCCTACATACAGTGCCCAACTCTGACATTCTTCTTTCCCTTATGTGTAATCCTACATACAGTGCCCAACGCTGACATTCTTCTTTCCCTTATGTGTAATCCTACATACAGTGCCCAACTCTGACATTCTTCTTTCCTTTATGTGTAATCCTACATACAGTGCCCAACTCTGACATTCTTCTTTCCCTTATGTGTAATCCTACATACAGTGCCCAACTCTGACATTCTTCTTTCCCTTATGTGTAATCCTACATACAGTGCCCAACGCTGACATTCTTCTTTCCCTTATGTGTAATCCTACATACAGTGTCCAACTCTGGTATTCTTCTTTCCTTTATGTGTAATCCTACATACAGTGCCCAACTCTGACATTCTTCTTTCCCTTATGTGTAATCCTACATACAGTGCCCAACTCTGACATTCTTCTTTCCCTTATGTGTAATCCTACATACAGTGCCCAACTCTGACATTCTTCTTTCCCTTATGTGTAATCCTACATACAGTGCCCAACTCTGACATTCTTCTTTCCCTTATGTGTAATCCTACATACAGTGCCCAACTCTGACATTCTTCTTTCCTTTATGTGTAATCCTACATACAGTGCCCAACTCTGACATTCTTCTTTCCCTTATGTGTAATCCTACATACAGTGCCCAACTCTGACATTCTTCTTTCCCTTATGTGTAATCCTACATACAGTGCCCAACGCTGACATTCTTCTTTCCCTTATGTGTAATCCTACATACAGTGCCCAACGCTGACATTCTTCTTTCCCTTATGTGTAATCCTACATACAGTGCCCAACTCTGACATTCTTCTTTCCCTTATGTGTAATCCTACATACAGTGCCCAACGCTGACATTCTTCTTTCCCTTATGTGTAATCCTACATACAGTGCCCAACTCTGACATTCTTCTTTCCCCATGTGTAATCCTACATACAGTGCCCAACTCTGACATTCTTCTTTCCCTTATGTGTAATCCTACATACAGTGCCCAACTCTGACATTCTTCTTTCCCTTATGTGTAATCCTACATACAGTGCCCAACGCTGACATTCTTCTTTCCCTTATGTGTAATCCTACATACAGTGCCCAACGCTGACATTCTTCTTTCCCTTATGTGTAATCCTACATACAGTGCCCAACGCTGACATTCTTCTTTCCCTTATGTGTAATCCTACATACAGTGCCCAACTCTGACATTCTTCTTTCCCTTATGTGTAATCCTACATACAGTGCCCAACTCTGACATTCTTCTTTCCCTTATGTGTAATCCTACATACAGTGCCCAACTCTGACATTCTTCTTTCCTTTATGTGTAATTCTACATACAGTGCCCAACTCTGACATTCTTCTTTCCCTTATGTGTAATCCTACATACAGTGCCCAACTCTGGCATTCTTCTTTCCCCATATGTAATCCTACATACAGTGCCCAACGCTGACATTCTTCTTTCCCCATGTGTAATTCTACATACAGTGCCCAACGCTGACATTCTTCTTTCCCTTATGTGTAATCCTACATACAGTGCCCAACTCTGACATTCTTCTTTCCCTTATGTGTAATCCTACATACAGTGCCCAACTCTGACATTCTTATTTCCTTTATGTGTAATTCTACATACAGTGCCCAACTCTGACATTCTTCTTTCCCTTATGTGTAATCCTACATACAGTGCCCAACTCTGACATTCTTCTTTCCTTTATGTGTAATCCTACATACAGTGCCCAACTCTGGCATTCTTCTTTCCCTTATGTGTAATTCTACATACAGTGCCCAACTCTGACATTCTTCTTTCCCCATATGTAATTCTACATACACTGCCCAACTCTGACATTCTTCTTTCCCTTATGTGTAATCCTACATACAGTGCCCAACTCTGACATTCTTCTTTCCCCATGTGTAATCCTACATACAGTGTCCAACTCTAACATTCTTCTTTCCCTTATGTGTAATCCTACATACAGTGCCCAACTCTGGCATTCTTCTTTCCCTTATGTGTAATCCTACATACAGTGCCCAACGCTGACATTCTTCTTTCCCTTATGTGTAATTCTACATACACTGCCCAACTCTGACATTCTTCTTTCCCTTATGTGTAATCCTACATACAGTGCCCAACTCTGACATTCTTCTTTCCCTTATGTGTAATCCTACATACAGTGCCCAACTCTGGTATTCTTCTTTCCTTTATGTGTAATCCTACATACAGTGCCCAACTCTGGCATTCTTCTTTCCCTTATGTGTAATCCTACATACAGTGCCCAACTCTGGCATTCTTCTTTCCCCATATGTAATTCTACATACAGTGCCCAACTCTGACATTCTTCTTTCCCTTATGTGTAATCCTACATACAGTGCCCAACTCTGACATTCTTCTTTCCTTTATGTGTAATCCTACATACAGTGCCCAACTCTGACATTCTTCTTTCCCTTATGTGTAATCCTACATACAGTGCCCAACTCTGACATTCTTCTTTCCCTTATGTGTAATCCTACATACAGTGCCCAACTCTGACATTCTTCTTTCCCCATATGTAATTCTACATACAGTGCCCAACTCTGACATTCTTCTTTCCCTTATGTGTAATCCTACATACAGTGCCCAACGCTGACATTCTTCTTTCCCTTATGTGTAATCCTACATACAGTGCCCAACTCTGACATTCTTCTTTCCCTTATGTGTAATCCTACATACAGTGCCCAACTCTGACATTCTTCTTTCCCTTATGTGTAATCCTACATACAGTGCCCAACTCTGACATTCTTCTTTCCCCATATGTAATTCTACATACAGTGCCCAACTCTGACATTCTTCTTTCCCTTATGTGTAATTCTACATACAGTGCCCAACGCTGACATTCTTCTTTCCCTTATGTGTAATTCTACATACAGTGCCCAACTCTGACATTCTTCTTTCCCTTATGTGTAATCCTACATACAGTGCCCAACTCTGACATTCTTCTTTCCTTTATGTGTAATCCTACATACACTGCCCAACTCTGACATTCTTCTTTCCCTTATGTGTAATCCTACATACAGTGCCCAACTCTGACATTCTTCTTTCCCCATATGTAATTCTACATACAGTGCCCAACGCTGACATTCTTCTTTCCCTTATGTGTAATCCTACATACAGTGCCCAACGCTGACATTCTTCTTTCCCTTATGTGTAATCCTACATACAGTGCCCAACTCTGACATTCTTCTTTCCCTTATGTGTAATCCTACATACAGTGCCCAACTCTGACATTCTTCTTTCCCTTATGTGTAATCCTACATACAGTGCCCAACTCTGACATTCTTCTTTCCTTTATGTGTAATTCTACATACAGTGCCCAACTCTGACATTCTTCTTTCCCTTATGTGTAATCCTACATACAGTGCCCAACTCTGGCATTCTTCTTTCCCCATATGTAATCCTACATACAGTGCCCAACGCTGACATTCTTCTTTCCCCATGTGTAATTCTACATACAGTGCCCAACGCTGACATTCTTCTTTCCCTTATGTGTAATCCTACATACAGTGCCCAACTCTGACATTCTTCTTTCCCTTATGTGTAATCCTACATACAGTGCCCAACTCTGACATTCTTCTTTCCTTTATGTGTAATTCTACATACAGTGCCCAACTCTGACATTCTTCTTTCCCTTATGTGTAATCCTACATACAGT
Organism: Rhinophrynus dorsalis; assembly: GCA_037306005.1. NCBI lineage: Eukaryota > Metazoa > Chordata > Amphibia > Anura > Rhinophrynidae > Rhinophrynus > Rhinophrynus dorsalis. Next base: position 48,386,764 of record CM074721.1, read on the forward strand.
GCCCAACTCTGACATTCTTCTTTCCTTTATGTGTAATCCTACATACAGTGCCCAACTCTGGCATTCTTCTTTCCCTTATGTGTAATTCTACATACAGTGCCCAACTCTGACATTCTTCTTTCCCCATATGTAATTCTACATACACTGCCCAACTCTGACATTCTTCTTTCCCTTATGTGTAATCCTACATACAGTGCCCAACTCTGACATTCTTCTTTCCCCATGTGTAATCCTACATACAGTGTCCAACTCTAACATTCTTCTTTCCCTTATGTGTAATCCTACATACAGTGCCCAACTCTGGCATTCTTCTTTCCCTTATGTGTAATCCTACATACAGTGCCCAACGCTGACATTCTTCTTTCCCTTATGTGTAATTCTACATACACTGCCCAACTCTGACATTCTTCTTTCCCTTATGTGTAATCCTACATACAGTGCCCAACTCTGACATTCTTCTTTCCCTTATGTGTAATCCTACATACAGTGCCCAACTCTGGTATTCTTCTTTCCTTTATGTGTAATCCTACATACAGTGCCCAACTCTGGCATTCTTCTTTCCCTTATGTGTAATCCTACATACAGTGCCCAACTCTGGCATTCTTCTTTCCCCATATGTAATTCTACATACAGTGCCCAACTCTGACATTCTTCTTTCCCTTATGTGTAATCCTACATACAGTGCCCAACTCTGACATTCTTCTTTCCTTTATGTGTAATCCTACATACAGTGCCCAACTCTGACATTCTTCTTTCCCTTATGTGTAATCCTACATACAGTGCCCAACTCTGACATTCTTCTTTCCCTTATGTGTAATCCTACATACAGTCCCCAACTCTGACATTCTTCTTTCCCCATATGTAATTCTACATACAGTGCCCAACTCTGACATTCTTCTTTCCCTTATGTGTAATCCTACATACAGTGCCCAACGCTGACATTCTTCTTTCCCTTATGTGTAATCCTACATACAGTGCCCAACTCTGACATTCTTCTTTCCCTTATGTGTAATCCTACATACAGTGCCCAACTCTGACATTCTTCTTTCCCTTATGTGTAATCCTACATACAGTGCCCAACTCTGACATTCTTCTTTCCCCATATGTAATTCTACATACAGTGCCCAACTCTGACATTCTTCTTTCCCTTATGTGTAATTCTACATACAGTGCCCAACGCTGACATTCTTCTTTCCCTTATGTGTAATTCTACATACAGTGCCCAACTCTGACATTCTTCTTTCCCTTATGTGTAATCCTACATACAGTGCCCAACTCTGACATTCTTCTTTCCTTTATGTGTAATCCTACATACACTGACCAACTCTGACATTCTTCTTTCCCTTATGTGTAATCCTACATACAGTGCCCAACTCTGACATTCTTCTTTCCCCATATGTAATTCTACATACAGTGCCCAACTCTGACATTCTTCTTTCCCTTATGTGTAATTCTACATACAGTGCCCAACTCTGACATTCTTCTTTCCCTTATGTGTAATCCTACATACAGTGCCCAACTCTGACATTCTTCTTTCCCTTATGTGTAATCCTACATACAGTGCCCAACTCTGACATTCTTCTTTCCCTTATGTGTAATCCTACATACAGTGCCCAACTCTGACATTCTTCTTTCCTTTATGTGTAATTCTACATACAGTGCCCAACGCTGACATTCTTCTTTCCCTTATGTGTAATCCTACATACAGTGCTCAACTCTGACATTCTTCTTTCCCCATATGTAATTCTACATACAGTGCCCAACTCTGACATTCTTCTTTCCCTTATGTGTAATCCTACATACAGTGCCCAACTCTGACATTCTTCTTTCCCTTATGTGTAATCCTACATACAGTGCCCAACTCTGACATTCTTCTTTCCCCATATGTAATTCTACATACAGTGCCCAACTCTGACATTCTTCTTTCCCTTATGTGTAATTCTACATACAGTGCCCAACGCTGACATTCTTCTTTCCCTTATGTGTAATTCTACATACAGTGCCCAACTCTGACATTCTTCTTTCCCTTATGTGTAATCCTACATACAGTGCCCAACTCTGACATTCTTCTTTCCTTTATGTGTAATCCTACATACACTGCCCAACTCTGACATTCTTCTTTCCCTTATGTGTAATCCTACATACAGTGCCCAACTCTGACATTCTTCTTTCCCCATATGTAATTCTACATACAGTGCCCAACTCTGACATTCTTCTTTCCCTTATGTGTAATTCTACATACAGTGCCCAACTCTGACATTCTTCTTTCCCTTATGTGTAATCCTACATACAGTGCCCAACTCTGACATTCTTCTTTCCCTTATGTGTAATCCTACATACAGTGCCCAACTCTGACATTCTTCTTTCCCCATGTGTAATCCTACATACAGTGCCCAACTCTGACATTCTTCTTTCCCTTATGTGTAATCCTACATACAGTGCCCAACTCTGACATTCTTCTTTCCCCATATGTAATTCTACATACAGTGCCCAACTCTGACATTCTTCTTTCCCTTATGTGTAATTCTACATACAGTGCCCAACTCTGACATTCTTCTTTCCCTTATGTGTAATCCTACATACAGTGCCCAACTCTGACATTCTTCTTTCCCTTATGTGTAATCCTACATACAGTGCCCAACTCTGACATTCTTCTTTCTCTTATGTGTAATCCTACATACAGTGCCCAACTCTGACATTCTTCTTTCCTTTATGTGTAATTCTACATACAGTGCCCAACGCTGACATTCTTCTTTCCCTTATGTGTAATCCTACATACACTGCCCAACGCTGACATTCTTCTTTCCCTTATGTGTAATCCTACATACAGTGCCCAACTCTGACATTCTTCTTTCCCTTATGTGTAATCCTACATACAGTGCCCAACTCTGACATTCTTCTTTCCCTTATGTGTAATCCTACATACAGTGCCCAACTCTGACATTCTTCTTTCCCTTATGTGTAATCCTACATACAGTGCCCAACGCTGACATTCTTCTTTCCTTTATGTGTAATCCTACATACAGTGCCCAACTCTGACATTCTTCTTTCCCCATGTGTAATCCTACATACACTGCCCAACTCTGACATTCTTCTTTCCCTTATGTGTAATCCTACATACACTGCCCAACTCTGACATTCTTCTTTCCCCATGTGTAATTCTACATACAGTGCCCAACTCTGACATTCTTCTTTCCCTTATGTGTAATCCTACATACAGTGCCCAACGCTGACATTCTTCTTTCCCTTATGTGTAATCCTACATACAGTGCCCAACTCTGACATTCTTCTTTCCTTTATGTGTAATCCTACATACACTGCCCAACTCTGACATTCTTCTTTCCCTTATGTGTAATCCTACATACAGTGCCCAACTCTGACATTCTTCTTTCCCTTATGTGTAATCCTACATACAGTGTCCAACTCTGGTATTCTTCTTTCCCTTATGTGTAATCCTACATACAGTGCCCAACGCTGACATTCTTCTTTCCCTTATGTGTAATCCTACATACAGTGCCCAACTCTGACATTCTTCTTTCCCCATGTGTAATTCTACATACAGTGCCCAACTCTGACATTCTTCTTTCCCTTATGTGTAATCCTACATACACTGCCCAACGCTGACATTCTTCTTTCCCTTATGTGTAATCCTACATACAGTGCCCAGCTCTGACATTCTTCTTTCCTTTATGTGTAATCCTACATACAGTGCCCAACTCTGACATTCTTCTTTCCCTTATGTGTAATCCTACATACAGTGCCCAACGCTGACATTCTTCTTTCCTTTATGTGTAATCCTACATACAGTGCCCAACTCTGACATTCTTCTTTCCCCATGTGTAATTCTACATACAGTGCCCAACTCTGACATTCTTCTTTCCCCATGTGTAATCCTACATACAGTGCCCAACTCTGACATTCTTCTTTCCCTTATGTGTAATCCTACATACACTGCCCAACGCTGACATTCTTCTTTCCCTTATGTGTAATCCTACATACAGTGCCCAACTCTGACATTCTTCTTTCCCTTATGTGTAATCCTACATACAGTGCCCAACTCTGACATTCTTCTTTCCTTTATGTGTAATTCTACATACAGTGCCCAACTCTGACATTCTTCTTTCCCTTATGTGTAATCCTACATACAGTGCCCAACGCTGACATTCTTCTTTCCCTTATGTGTAATCCTACATACAGTGCCCAGCTCTGACATTCTTCTTTCCTTTATGTGTAATCCTACATACAGTGCCCAACTCTGACATTCTTCTTTCCCCATGTGTAATTCTACATACAGTGCCCAACTCTGACATTCTTCTTTCCCCATGTGTAATTCTACATACAGTGCCCAACTCTGACATTCTTCTTTCCCCATGTGTAATCCTACATACAGTGCCCAACTCTGGCATTCTTCTTTCCCTTATGTGTAATCCTACATACAGTGCCCAACTCTGACATTCTTCTTTCCCTTATGTGTAATCCTACATACAGTGCCCAACTCTGGCATTCTTCTTTCCCCATGTGTAATCCTACATACAGTGCCCAACTCTGACATTCTTCTTTCCCCATGTGTAATTCAACATACAGTGCCCAACTCTGGCATTCTTCTTTCCCTTATGTGTAATCCTACATACAGTGCCCAACTCTGACATTCTTCTTTCCCTTATGTGTAATCCTACATACAATGCCCAACTCTGACATTCTTCTTTCCCTTATGTGTAATCCTACATACAGTGCCCAACTCTGACATTCTTCTTTCCCTTATGTGTAATCCTACATACAGTGCCCAACGCTGACATTCTTCTTTCCTTTATGTGTAATCCTACATACAGTGCCCAACTCTGACATTCTTCTTTCCCCATGTGTAATCCTACATACACTGCCCAACTCTGACATTCTTCTTTCCCTTATGTGTAATCCTACATACACTGCCCAACTCTGACATTCTTCTTTCCCCATGTGTAATTCTACATACAGTGCCCAACTCTGAAATTCTTCTTTCCCTTATGTGTAATCCTACATACAGTGCCCAACGCTGACATTCTTCTTTCCCTTATGTGTAATCCTACATACAGTGCCCAACTCTGACATTCTTCTTTCCTTTATGTGTAATCCTACATACACTGCCCAACTCTGACATTCTTCTTTCCCTTATGTGTAATCCTACATACAGTGCCCAACTCTGACATTCTTCTTTCCCTTATGTGTAATCCTACATACAGTGTCCAACTCTGGTATTCTTCTTTCCCTTATGTGTAATCCTACATACAGTGCCCAACTCTGACATTCTTCTTTCCTTTATGTGTAATCCTACATACAGTGCCCAACTCTGACATTCTTCTTTCCCTTATGTGTAATCCTACATACAGTGCCCAACGCTGACATTCTTCTTTCCCTTATGTGTAATCCTACATACAGTGCCCAACTCTGACATTCTTCTTTCCCCATGTGTAATTCTACATACAGTGCCCAACTCTGACATTCTTCTTTCCCTTATGTGTAATCCTACATACAGTGCCCAACGCTGACATTCTTCTTTCCCTTATGTGTAATCCTACATACAGTGCCCAGCTCTGACATTCTTCTTTCCTTTATGTGTAATCCTACATACAGTGCCCAACTCTGACATTCTTCTTTCCCCATGTGTAATTCTACATACAGTGCCCAACTCTGACATTCTTCTTTCCCCATGTGTAATCCTACATACAGTGCCCAACTCTGACATTCTTCTTTCCCTTATGTGTAATCCTACATACAGTGCCCAACTCTGACATTCTTCTTTCCCTTATGTGTAATCCTACATACAGTGCCCAACTCTGACATTCTTCTTTCCTTTATGTGTAATTCTACATACAGTGCCCAACTCTGACATTCTTCTTTCCCTTATGTGTAATCCTACATACAGTGCCCAACGCTGACATTCTTCTTTCCCTTATGTGTAATCCTACATACAGTGCCCAGCTCTGACATTCTTCTTTCCTTTATGTGTAATCCTACATACAGTGCCCAACTCTGACATTCTTCTTTCCCCATGTGTAATTCTACATACAGTGCCCAACTCTGACATTCTTCTTTCCCCATGTGTAATCCTACATACAGTGCCCAACTCTGGCATTCTTCTTTCCCTTATGTGTAATCCTACATACAGTGCCCAACGCTGACATTCTTCTTTCCCCATGTGTAATCCTACATACAGTGCCCAACTCTGGCATTCTTCTTTCCCCATATGTAATTCTACATACAGTGCCCAACTCTGACATTCTTCTTTCCCTTATGTGTAATCCTACATACAGTGCCCAACTCTGACATTCTTCTTTCCTTTATGTGTAATCCTACATACAGTGCCCAACGCTGACATTCTTCTTTCCCTTATGTGTAATCCTACATACAGTGCCCAACTCTGACATTCTTCTTTCCCCATGTGTAATCCTACATACACTGCCCAACTCTGACATTCTTCTTTCCCCATATGTAATTCTACATACACTGCCCAACTCTGACATTCTTCTTTCCCTATGTGTAATTCAACATACAGTGCCCAACTCTGACATTCTTCTTTCCCCATGTGTAATTCTACATACGCTGTCCAACTCTGACATTCTTCTTTCCCCATGTGTAATTCAACATACAGTGTCCAACGCTGACATTCTTCTTTCCCAATGTGTAATTCTACATACACTGCCCAACTCTGACATTCTTCTTTCCTCATATGTAATTCTACATACACTGCCCAACTCTGACATTCTTCTTTCCCCATGTGTAATTCAACATACACTGCCCTCCATGTATATTTATTGCAGAGTGAACCCTTTTAGTACAAACCCCGCAAGAAGTTGATTGACTGGGAGGTGTGTAAGCACATCCTAGCCAATTGGAGGCTGCCAATTTATTTTGAACCGAGACTGGCATATAAAAGGGTTAACTGTCTCATCTTTGAGGGGGAGGCTTAATTAAAAAAAAACCATGCAGAACTAAAGGATTTTTTTTTTAATAATACAGAAAAGAAGAAGAGAGGAGAGAAAGAACAGAAGAAAGAAGAAGAAGATGACTGCGACCCCACTGGACATCAGGATTACTGGTAAGTTTATATTTGTTGGGACGTGGATTAACCCTCTGTGTGCCAGTGGGGTATGCAATTAATTATACAGCATTATGGCACTCAATGGGTTAATCTTTTTCTATTTTTCAACCACAAGTATGTGCTGGAAACCAGTTTTCCAACACATACCTGTAGTTTTCCCCGCATGTTAGGGACTCTGTGCCTCTTTTTCATGGCACAGGTTTTTGCCATGAAAAGTGCGTTCCTTAACGTGGTGAAGCCACCACATGGAATAGGATAGCAAAAACTGTTTTTTTTTTTTACGTGATGTCTAATGGGTGCAAATTTTGCACCTGTTGGACATTTTTTCGCATCGGTGGTTGTTGACAACACAGTTTATAGAATTGCAAACTGTACTGTCAAAACAACCACTACTTATTGTGAAAACGAATGGGGCTAATAGTATCAGGCCCATAGAATTCCTAGTGGAGTGTGTGCAGTCAGCAAGGAAGGCAGTAGTGGAGAGTCTACTGCAAAGAGGACAGCCACCATAGCGATTACATATCTGCAAAAATACAGTTTTTTTTATTTTAATCACACTATATGGAAAGTTTTATCATTTTTTTTGCAATTCAACTAAGTTGGTTATAGGTGAAAGGTTTAGATTAATAGGAAGTTCTATTTTCTCCCTATGATACAGCTGGTTTGCTATGGAAACGCTGTGCGTCTGAGCACATGCTACACCAGGGCCCAGCAATATTTCACTCTCCACCTGATGGTGACTACAACCCCCATCATTCTTAGATGGAAGTTGCAGTCCCCAACAGCTGGAGAGCAAAAGTTTGCCTATCCCTGCACTAAATTAACCAATGTGCTGCAGAGCAGATAAAGCATACCTCCCAAGTGTCCCTCTTTAGGAGGGACAGCCCCTCTTTTAGACCCAAATCCCTCTGTCCCTCTTTCCCACCCTGATGTCCCTCTTTTTAGGAGATCAGACTGTGTGGTGTGTATATAAGTGTATATTATATTGCTCTACAGCAATACAACTCACATTATTGTTTGTTTAAATGTCAGTGTTTATACATCAGTATGTGTAAATAAAATACTTTGGTCTTGTTACAAGTAATATTTTAGGTTACACAAGGAGGTGTCAATAGGTAATGAAATAGCCTAAAATTTCTTGGTAATGCCCCACCTACCAGCCATGCCCCCGGCAACACCCACTAAAACACAGGTGTCCCTTTTTGGCAATTTGAAATGTTGGGAGGTATGGATAAAGACCATTAAGCTCTCTGCACCAGGAGAGTGATAGAATGGGGCAAATGCATAAGGACAAAAACAGAGACATTGTAGGAGAAAACAACTGCACTGTGATGTTTTGTTCTTCTTCTCACACCATATGCTGCAGTGGTTTTGTAATTTGTCTGTAACCTGTAAAGAGATCAACCCATCGAATGTTAGCTATTTCTCCATCACATGTCTTCCCAATGAACTGGAGAAGTTAAACAATAATAGTACTTCTAATATCGCTTTTTCAAAGTGTACCAACTGTGTGACTAATGAAACTAGTGCAATTAGTAATGTTATGATGCTAATAATGCTGTCAATTATACTAATGATGCCTGTTACAGAAAGTGGTTGGGGGGGGTTTGAGAGGAATCCGTTGTGACATTCATGCTGGAACTAATCGTTGATAGTGGTTAAATTACCACTGAGCATGAGCATCATTCTTCTGTAAATCTATAATGCAAAACCACTAAGCTAAGTGCCTTGTAAACATTAAATGATAATGCTACCTTCACCTATAAAAAAATCTACTTGGGTAATTATAAGGTATTCAGTCCTAATCCTCTGACATTCAGAGGGTTAAAGCAGCAATCTGGTTTACTATTTGTTAAACCTTTTGCTGGGTTCCCACTGTGACATTATTGTAGCGTTTCTAATGCTGCACAAAGGTCCCCAAACCAGGACAGCTTGCTTCTTATGGGTTTTCTGACATGGGAGACTGTGGCCTCTTGTGTTGGAGCCCCAAGACATCTTGCTGAATCTCTCCTGCACTCCTAGCCTATGGGGCCACCACTCAGATCATTATAGTTCAGTTTTTTTTTCTGTTTTAGTTTTTGCTGTAGGCTTTTTGCCCAGTTTGGGGACTTAGAGAATCCCTTTATTCATTGCTGCTCTCCACATCTTATTCACCTGAGTTCTTATTTTGAATTTATATATTATATGTACAGTACTGTGCAAAAGTCTTAGGCAGGTGTGAAAAAATGCTGTAAAGTAAGAATGCATTAAAAATAGACATGCGAATATGTAATGTTTATCAAACAAAATGATAGTGAGTGAACAGAAGACAAATCTAAATCAAATCAATATTTGGTGTGACCACCCTTTGCCTTCAAAACAGCATTAGTTCTCCTAGGTACACTTGTACACAGTTTGTTAAGGCAGGTAGGTTGTTCCAAACATCTTGGAGAACTAACCACAGTTCTTCTTTGCATTTAGCCAGCCTCAGTTGCTTCTCTCTTTTTATTTAATCCCAGACAGACTCAATGATGTTGAGATCAGGGCTCTGTGGGGCCATACCATCACTTCTAGGACTTTGGCTGTATGTTTGGGGTAGTTGTCCTGCAGCAGAATAAATATGGGGCCAGTCAGATAACTCCCAGATGGCATTGCATGATGGATATGTATCTCAGCATTGAGGAGACCATTCATTCTGACCAAGTCCCGAACTCCATTTGCAGAAATGCAGCCCCAAACTTGCAAGGAACCTCCACCATGCTTCACTGTTGTCTACAGACACTCATTCTTGTACCACTCTCCAGTTTTTCGGCAAACAAACTGCCTTCTGCTACAGCCAAATATTTTAAATTCTGACTTATCAGTCCAAAGCACCTGCTGCTATTTTTTCTGTACCTCAGTTCCTGTGTTTTCATGCATTGTTGAGTTGCTTGGCCTTGTTTCCAAGTCAGAGATATAGCTTTTTTGGCCGTAAGTCTTCCATGAAGACCACTTCTGACCAGACTACCGGACAGTAGATAGTGTACCATGATCCCACTGTTGTATGCAAATTCTAAGCTGATGGCACTTCTGGACATCTTGTTATTGTGAAGGGAAGTAAGCATGATGTGTCGTTCGTTTCCTACACTAAGTTTCCTTGGCCGACCACTGTGTCTATGCTCCTCAACGTTGCCTTTTTCTTTATGCTTCTTCAAAAGAGCTTGGGCAGCACATCTGGAAACCCCTGTCTGCCTTGAAATTTCTGCCTGGGAGAGACCTTGCTGATGCAGTATAATTACCTGTCACAGTTACCTTATATCTAGAGAAGCCAGGCAGGTTGACGCAGGTAGTATATGGCCTGAAATGTCGCCACGGCATCATCCCATGCGTCACTCTGGGGACTAGGCCTAGATGCACTTGGCGCCATCAGCAGCTGCCCGTGTCCTTGTGTAAACTGAGCCTGTGTTTTAAAATAACGCGGAGAAGGGTCAAGGTTTTGACGCATCTTGTTGCCCTGCATCACTTTCGGGTGCGAGGTTGCTATATGTCGCAGACTTCTGTTTTGTACTAGTTGGGGCTTATAGCTCCACCTATTTACTTCCTGGCTGCCTTTAAAGGATAACTGGATCTCTATTCAGTTATCCTTATGTTGTTTTTCAGTGCAGTCCTAGTTCCTGTTGTTCCTGTATTCCTGTGTATGACCCAGCTTGTCTGACTATCCATTCTGATACTGACCTGTGGCTCTGTCTGACCACTCTATTTCTGCGCTTCTTTGGCTATAGACATCCAATCTGGTGCACACCTGTGGCTCTGGCTGACTACCCGCTCCATGTATGACCCTGGCTTGTCTGACCATCCAACCTGGTGCTGAACTGGGGCTCTGTCCAACTATCCTCCCAGTGTTGCCTCCTATTATTGGACATCCTGTCTGGTGCAGACCTGTGGCTCTGGCTGACTATCCGCTCTATGTATGATCCTGGCTTGTCTGACTATCCAACCTGGTGCTGACCTGGGGCTCTGTCCAACTATCCTCCCAATGTTGCCTCCTATTATTGGACATCTTATCTGGTGCAGACCTGTGGCTCTGGCTGACTATCTGCTCCGTGTATGACCCTGGCTTGTCTGACTATCCTAACTGGTGCTGATGGTGGCTCTGTCTGTTTGCTCCACTGTGTTGCCCATTTCCCACAGACATCCATCTTGGTTCGGACCTGGGGCTTTGGCATACTCCGGCTTTACTTACTGCAGGCGTGAGTCAGTGTCTCCATTGTTGCGAACCGCTATTGGAGATGAGCTCTCCCTAACTGACTGCAGGCGTGAGTCAGTAGCCTCCCTTGTTGCTACCTATTGGGAGATCACAGATCTATTCTGAGTTCCACTCATTTCCATTGAGACTACCAGTTGGCTCCAGCCTAGTCTCCAGCAGTTGTGGTTGACCCATTGGCAGACTCCTATTTCTAATAGAGGATCTGGCTTTTTCCATCACCCTCTGCTTCTTCTCGTTATTCTAGCTATTTGCAATACTACTTATTATTCTAATAAAGGTGATTTTAACTATACCGTCTGACTCCTTGTCTTGCTTGCTAACCGTAACAGTGTCTTGTTGCTGTGCTCAGTCTTGCAATGGTGTATGACTTTGACATTAAACTGTCTTCTGCAACCTCACCTTGTTAGCTGAGTTTGGCTAGCCTCAGACACAGCTGTTTCTGTTTCAGTTAATGATTGTGTTTTAACCCACATATTAAATTGATGATCATTAGCACCTATTTGGCATAATTGTTTAATTATACACCTGACTATATGCCTACAAAATCCCTGACTTTGTGCAAGTGTACCTAGAAGAACTGATGCTGTTTTGAAGGCAAATGGTAGTCACACCAAATATTGAATTGATTTAGATGTTTCATCTGTTCACTCACTATGCATTTTATTAGTTTATGAATATAAACAATTAACATGTATATTTTTGAAAGCATTCTTACTTTACAACATTTTTTCACACCTGCCTAAGACTTTTGCACATTACTGTATATGTTATGGTATGCTAGCTCTGTGAGTTTCTTTATTTGCTTTCACATAGCTTTTCTCCTCATTCTAGCTGCTTTTTCACCATATTTCATTTAATTTTACTGTTATAAATGATATAGAATGAAATGCACTTAAATGTGCACATTAGGTATTGTTCTAACCATTTGAGTGCCAAAGAGGTATTCAACACATTGTGTTGCAATGCATTGGCTACATCTCTGGCACTTAAACAGTTAAAAGATTGTATCTTAAATGCATAGTGTGTGGCTTTTTGTTTGGCTTGATTGGCCTATGTCCATTTGTAATTAAGGTAATTTACAGGCCCACGTAGCTTGTAGTGATGGGTGGGAGAAACCATTAAATTGAGACTTTGGTCTCCTACTTCTCACTGCAGTCTCACCCTATTTGAAAGCTGGTTAGTCTGTTCATAAAGATATTAGATATTTTAACATTTCATGTTTTTAACTAGGTGTTTTTAATTCCAATGAGTTTCCGCAAAAGAATTTCTCAGGGACAATTTTAAACTTGGATAGGGATGTTAATATATATCAGATAGGTGGCTATGTGAATTAGATAGAACTCGCTGGTAATGGGCTACCTTGGCGAGGTAAACAAGCTTAAACATATTTTGGCCAAACTATGCAACAAAAACCTCATAATTTTTGTGAAATTTAGCAAACATCGGTATAATATATGCTTTATACAGGGTTCACATTTTTGTAATTTGTATGGAGAAGCACAGGTTTGTTTTTCTGATCCTTGAAAAATTATGAATACCATGTACAGTGGATGAAGTTTGTGTCCTGTGGTCCTGTTAACAACTGTCGTGTCTGCATCCTGGAAGGATTGACAATGTTATCTCTTGAATCAAGGTGCAAAGAAAAAGTCAAAGGGGATATTATAATTTTTTGGCATAGTAAGGTAAGTGGAGGGCTATTATTAGGTGTTACTTCCACACAAAACCGGGTAGTCCCATCCTTCTTAGGCACCTGGAGTATGGGAGATGCCAGGGACTATGAGAGTGCTCAATGATACCCAAATGAAGCATCTCAGAAATCTCAACCTCCTTGTGGGATCTCACTGCCTCCAGCACCCCATAAGGGGGCTGACAGAGGGGGTAATGCCTGTGCGCTCGTTAACTTAGTTGGGGGTTTACCTTCACCTAGTTGACTGAAATAGGATTACGGATTTCTCGTAAGAGATCTGGAAAGGCTATGCCCTCTTGGTCTTCATGCAAGGGAGATCCAGTCGTGGTTACGGTCTCCACAAGTTCCACATTCATTTTTTGCATGTTTTTAATGGAATGTGTGTTGAGCACGGCCAGTGAGGTCTTGAATAACTATGTAAATAGTGTTATTCAACCTTTCGCTAATGGTCCAGCAACTGTATAATTTAGCTTGGAGCTTATTTTGGGAGTTAGGGATTAAATCTAGAACTTTCTGTCCTACCTTGAGCTTGCAGTATCTAGCTACTTTATCACTGATATGCGCACATTACCCCCCGCTAGCCTGGCTAGGTTCTCTAGCTTCTCTCACAAATCAAGTACATGAGGCCGGATAGCCACATGCTCAGTGTGGGCCTTTTCTTCCCAGTATTCCCACAACAGATCTAAGGGCCCCTCACCTTGTGCCCATATAATAGCTCAAACGGGGAGAATCCAGTAGACTCCTGCTTGCACCTGTCTACAACTGAAGAGAAGATGAGACAGGTAATGCCCGCCTCAGTGTCTACAAATGCTCTAATCATAACCTGCAGGGTCGCAATGAAGCTTTCACAGGTACATACTGCCCTGTGCTCTGCATTCGGACAGACTGCGGTTACCAACTCTGTACCGCAGTCTGTCTTCCTCTGCTCCCTTCCCTCTATCCAGCCTTCACCGATGTAAGCTGGATCGGTCTCTGGTCAATGAAAGCACTCCAGTTCATATGCAGAAATCCCCCGTCATTGGAGGAGGCTGGATAGAGGGAGGGGAGCTGGTAACCTCAGTCTGTCCTGAAGTAGGGCACAGGGCAGTATTTATTTGATTCATTTCAGCAAAATACTGATTTTATTTATAAAACTAAATCTTTTACCAGCTAGTCGCTACATATACTAAGTATTGACATCAACATGTATAGGGGTGATAGATCCCCTTTAAATCCAATTCTGAATCTGTTCCAGATCTCCTACAAAGAACACCACTCAGCTGAGTTGAATACATTAGTTGCATCCAGGGAGGATATGACTCGCAAGCCACTATTACTGTGCTGGATTTGTACATATGAGTGCAGTCTACACAGATTAGTAGCAGTAGAAAATCTGGAGACAACATTTATTAAGACCTCATCAACCAATTGCTTTATAGCCCTATTTCTATGATTAGCTAAAATCCTGGCTAATATTTTCACGTCCACGCAGAGCTAGAAGATAAGGATTATGAGTCACACATGCTCATATGATTACAGCTTCCTACGTGGGTTGCAGGAGTGTGCATTCTTCAAGAGCGTTATTAACACTTAGAGTGCCAGAGAGGTATCCAGAGCATTGCATTGCAATTCAATGGATACCTCTCTGGCAATCAAAGTGCTATATGTGGCAAGGCGATGGAGTGACAAGACCTCTGGAAAGCATTTGTACCATTCAGGGGAAAACCGTCCACACCTGGAACCTTTCCACTGGAAACAGAAGACATTGTCGCTTCAACCTTATCAATGGATAAGTCCTCCTTGTACCCTTTGTGTTGTAATGCAATGTGTTGGATACCTCTCTGGCACGCAAAGTATTAGTACTTTAAAGCCCTCTTGAGATTGGGGGCAATGTGGGGGCAATTTGGAGATAGGGGCAATGTGTAGATTGGGGCAATATGGGGATTGGGGCAATGTGGGGATCGGGGCAATATGGGGGCAATATGGAGATGGGGCAATGTGGGGGCAATATGGAGATGGGGGCAATGTGGAGATTGCGGGCAATGTGGGGATTGGGGGACAATGTGGAGATGGGGGCAATGTGGAGGTGGAGGTGGCCAGGGAAGATGGCCAATGTGGTTGGGGGGCAATGTGGTCAGGGAGGGCCCATGGTAATTCTTGCCCCAGGACCCTGTGGCTTCTAATTACGCCTCTGGTTCCATGAAGACCAGGTTCTACAGAAGAAATGTAAGTAATGGCACCACAGTGGAACAAGGCTAGAATGTCATATTGCATCTGTGACTACCATAGGAAGTGGAAGATTAAAGGGAAGTTATACCCATACCTGAGATCTTTGAAATATTCACCCACAGCATTCCCCATAATGTAGATTACATGTGATATATCCCTGCAGAACTGTCATTAAAATTAAATTGCCCCCCAAATCCTTATTACCATAGCGATAAGCATATACATACTGTTATTATGCTGAATAAGTCATGAATTAGTGAGAAATGCAACTCTGTTCGGCAGGCAGCAGCAGGCCACAGTGCAGACATCTTGCGGAAAACGCATCTGGTAGTCTGCGCTGTCCATCCCTTTCACCTCCAGGATTGGTGAATGTAGTTCCTTGGTACCTTAAGGTACCGGAAGGGAATGACGTCTCAGGCATAGAGGGCTCCTACAGCAAGATCCCTGCTGCTGATGCCTGCCGAAAAAGTTATATTTCTTACTAATTCCAGACTTAATCAGCATAATAACAGTAGGTATATGCTTATCGCAATGGTAATAAGGATTTGGGGGGCAATTTAGGTTTGATGATAGTTCCGCTTTAACCCCTAGGACTCTAAAGACAACTCCTGTGCATTGCAAAGCAATGCAAGGGAAATATTTCTAGCTATCAAGGGATTAATGCTTTTGGGACTACTCTAACTTAGAAGGGGTTAAAGTTTTTGGTTATTAGGGTTCAACAGATTTCATATTTTCATATGATATATGAGGGTCATATATATATATATAATACAAAAATGGAGAAATTCAGAGGAAAACCAACTGCACCATAGGGAACAAATTAGAACTGTACAACAAATAAAAAATAACTAGCAGAAAATAGGAGACGATAAAATGAAATATTTCAGCATCCTGTTCAATTATAAGTCCCAAAATGAAAGTCACTATAGAGGGTTAATAGTCCTGGTATGAGAAGAGGAGTTGGTCTGTCCCTGGATTACTCCCATTTGCCTTTTATACATAAACAAGAATGTTTATACTATGGGCAAAAATGATCATTAGAAACGAAATTTAAAGTCTCAGGATCTTCAAAATAATGATTTTCCTGCTGGGATAGATATTTAGTTATTTATGTATGTACGTATATATGTATGTACGTATATATATATATATATATATGTATGTAAAGCTCCTTTCACCCAGGCAATACCAATTCAGTGATGCTGCATTGATAATGCTGTGTATTGTGTATGTTTCTATTCTGGGCCATGGTGCCTTTCACATTGGCCACTAGAATGATCACACCAAAGTATAGCACACTGCACTCACCCAGTAAAGGTGCAGTATGTAAGGTCTGTACAGAGGACTATGGGGCCTCCTGGAGACTTTTCACACAGGAGTTGATGTTGGTTTTGATGTTCTTCACAACCTATAATGAATGGCCAACTAGAGAGGATGCCAGCCTGTAATTTTGGCTGGCGCTCACATGGGCTGGTCGTTAGACATGCCTCACCTGTGTCCGATCTGGCAGTGGGCAACAGGACAAGGTGAATGAAACAATAAGGGGTAGAGAACTGTCATGGGGGGCTGCAACAGTCCTGTTGCCTATCTGACCAGGGCCTCAGTGTTTCTGATTGGTAAGTATTCACATCTGTCTCTCTCTCTTCAGGGAAAGATTACTGAGCCTTATGCAACAAACAAAAGTGAATCAGGTCTTGGGAGAACTAACCACACCATTGGGGACAAATAAACATTTCCACTTTGTCTTTTGGTTTAAATGCAGTTTTAACTCCTTAAATGCTCACAGTTCAGTTGAGACCTTTCTCCTGCATTTGAGACCTTAAACGTCCCATTTAAATTAATGGATTTTTTTGGTTTTAACATAGTAACATAGTAAATTAGGTTGAATAAAGACACAAGTCCATCAAGTTCAACCTTTGCCTCATACCCCAGTGACTAAGAATTATATAGCTTTCCTGCTACCAAATAAGTTAGTCTTTTTCAGACCTTCCTGATCTGCCTTTTGAAGGAAATGTATATCCAACCATTGTATCTGCCATAACCACCTCCTTGGGCAAGGAATTCCACAATTTAACAGACCTTACTGTAAAAAAAACCCTTCCTCTGCTGAAGTCTAAACCCCCTTTCCTCTAATCTCAAGGGGTGTCCCCTGGTCACCTGATCAGGCCTTGGAATGAATAGCTCAACACAGAGATCCTTGTATGGACCTCTCATATATTTGTACAATGTGATAAGGTCTCCTCTTAGTCGTCTTTTCTCTAGAGTAAATAAACAAGTTTGTCTAGTCGTTCCTCATACGTCAAGTCCTCCATTCCCTTAATTAATTTTGTTGCTCTTCGCAGTACCCTCTCTAGTTCTAGTATATCCTTTTTCACAATTGTTGACCAGAACTGCACTGCATACTCAAGGTGAGGTCTTACCAATGATTTGTATAATGGCAAAATAATGTTATCCACTCTTGCTTCAATACCTCTTTTTCTTTGCTACTGCTGATGAGCACAGGGGCCACTCCATTGAGGTATTGGTTATCCTTTCCTGTGAGGTGCTCTTTACACCTCAGTCACAAAACAGTCTGTGGCTGGACTTCTTCTGGCAGAGTGATCTCTGACTGAGGTGCAACAGCAGCTCCTGCTATCCTGAATAAGGCTCTGGTAGTGCATGGGTTAAAATTATGTTTCCTATGCAAGCAAAATTGTAATAAATGTAGACTAATGTATTAATCTTCCAATACAGGAAGTGTCAGAAGGCATCAGACAGATTATTTACATACTAGTTGAACAGCCTGTTACACGGGCCACAGTGCCTGTGGCAGCCGGTCACGGTGCAGTCACGCGCAGCGGAGACTGCCCGCGCCACTGCTGATACAGAGCTGGACGCTCCTTCGGAGCGCCCAGCTCTGTATCAGCCGCGGCGCGGGCAGTCTGTACTGCGCATAACTGCCGCACGCACAGCAGTGTCTACTGCGCATGTCGGCCGTTACACACAACTTAGCGAATTATTATATAGGATGTGCAGCAGCACATCAAGTTAATGCAGTGTGTGCTCAGAAACAGAATGACTAACCCTCTGTAATTCTCAGAGAGCAAATATACATTTCCATTGACCGAAGAGGAGCTTTTAACCGAATGAATGCAAGAGATGTCTCCTATGTATAGGGAATTCTGGGAAATTGTATCTGTTCTCAGTGGTGCAACAGATTTGCTCCAGAATTGTATAGCTTTTCTTTTGACATAGGACCCAAAATGGTTTAGACTGAATGATTAGTAGGGACTTATTAGTTGTGATAGGGAAAAACATTTAGGGTACAACTCTCTTTAAATTTATAAAACATTGAAGTGGTCAGTTAAGCCCCTAATGACCGCCAGCAGTTAAGGACCATGGAGGCTTATTTTTTGTTTTGTATTTGCGAATGTGATTCAGGGGTCCCTGAGCAGCGTGCAGGGGTTAAGGCACTTTTTTTTTTTTTTTTTTAATCAGCCCTAATGCTATGTTCAAATGGGTGACTTGAATGGATCTGTGTGATGCAGCTTCCTCCAGTCCAAACATGTTTTTATTTTTATTTTATTTAATGTATTTATTTAGAAAATGCTTTAGTAGGAAGAATACATTGAGATGACTCTCATTTTCAAGTATGCCCTGGAGTGTTTACAGTAAAAAGTTACATATAGTAGCTCCTCCTCTGCATCAGCCATACATAAGTGTTGGCCTTTTTTTTGAGGTTGAAATGAATATCACAATCTCTAATATGATTTGTGTAATAGGCCGCCATGCATATCATGCATGCTCAAACTTCTCTATGTTCTGAGTAAATGCAGAGAAGCTGCAGCATGCTGAGGGCAATAGTTACCTATATTAGCATACTGTTTAAAGGGATAGTAATGTTTCATAATAAAAGCAGCTCTAATTAATCATCATAGTATTTGGACTTTGGAGAGTGTTATTTCAGTTCTGTCAGACTTGTAGTTCACAAATAATTGAAAGATAAAGTATCCCCCTCCCGCCCCTTTTACTGATGTAACACTGTTCAGCCAGAGCAGAAGGGAGGTGTCCAGGTAGACTGCAGAGAGGGACAATCTTCAATTAAGATAAGGGAAAAACCTGAAAAACTTGTCAAGGGGGGCAGGGATTTCATTGTTCTCATAGGAAGAAGATTGTCCCCTGCTGTTATCTGTCTGATCTATGGACTGGATTCCACATCTGTGAAGAGATGGCTTACACTAGGTAAAAGGGGCGGGGGGGGGGACTTTGCTTGTGAATAGCTCTCAAACCATAAAGGTTTGAGAGATAAGACGTATATCGTTCTTCATATTTTTTTAATGCCTACAAAATAAAATAAAGATAAAACTAAGTATTACTATCCCTTTAAAGGCATTTTTCTAGGTTTGAGACCATAGTTTAGTAATAACATTGATAAACTAATCTCGCCCATGTACACAAGCTCTTAATATTTTCATTGCTGGGACATTGTGACAGAACTGTGGTGACTATGGGAGATATTGGTGTGTTAGAGACTATTTCTACCCAAAATACTAACACCCATGGACTGAGCTTAGCCATAGTTGATTCCAGTACATTGCTGGAGTGCAGAGATAGTGGGGGGGTTGGGCTTTGATTCCACTATACTCCAGGCCTGTGCTAAGGAATGTTAATTGATTCCTGCTGTGCTTCCTTGACCAATCAGAGGCGGTTATTGATGAGCCAGTTAAGAATGTAGGATTTCAATTCCTAATCTGCATTCTTATCCTGATAAGGATGCTGGTGGCTGATTGGTCAAGCATAGAAACACTGTCCCAAGTATTCATTTGCATGCTGATCTAGATAAGAGTCTCTGTAGTGTATATAACCTGTGTGTTTGATTGAATAAAAGAGAGTTCTTCCCTTCATCAAGTCTCGGCTGATGTTTGGGAACAGGAGGGTCAGTTTACTATTGGAGTGTTATTCTGAGGGAGAAGGGAACTATAAAAGAGGTATCCAGCTTATGATACAAGGCGTCACGTTACAGACATACCCAGTGTTTAGCCCTCTGATTGCCAGGTGTATATCCAATTAATTGATTTTACAATGTGGTGGTTATTTCTCTGGCACTCAAAGGGTTCACTGTGTGTCATATGCACAAAAAGAAAAGTGGAGTAATACTAGGGTGAATTCATACCTCCCAAGTGTCCCTCTTTCGGAGGGACAGTCCCTCTTTGAGACCCAAATCCCTCTGTCCCTCTTTCCCACCCTGATTCCCCTCTTTTTAGGAGATCAGACTGTGAGGTGTATATATAAGTGTATTATATTGCTCTACAGCAATAAAACTCACATTAATGTTTGTTTAAACATTAGTATATGTTTTTATAAATTAGTATGTATAAATAAAATACTTTGGTCTTGTTATAAGTCATTTATTTGGTTACACAATAGGTCATGAAATAGCCTACACATTTTCAGTAATGCCCCACCTACCAGCCACACCCCCAGTAACACCCCCTAAAACACAAGTGTCCTTCTTTAGCAATCTGAAATGTTGGGAGGTATGTGAATTAACTGCAAAAGTATCAGGAATAAAAAGTCACATTTATTTAAATGGGTTTTTTAACCTTATGAGTGCTAGAGAGGTCTCCAAAACATTGCAAAGCATTGCGAAGACCTCTTTTGTATTCAGTGGGTTAAAACTCTAATTTACATCAAAGGAACTCTTATGAATGTTTATTTGTTCCCTATGGTGTAGTTGGTTTAACACAGAAATGAAGAACACTAGTTGGGAGTATGGACACGATTCATTGGTCTGAACAATCCCCAATTCAAAATGCCACAAGAACTGAAAATAATTGGGTACATACAAATAAATAAGCACTTTTGCAAAGAAACAACTTGTTGTATGCTTACTCTCAGTAAGGGTGTTCCTATTTGCAGTATTTGGTACTCATGGTATAACAGGAGAGCCGTGGCACATCAGTGCCTATAGAAGGTACACGATTGATGTGGCAGCCAAGAACACATTATATTATACTAGTGTAAAAGACTGTGTGCACAGGCTGTGGAGCAGTGAGCTAACGGCAGTACGCAGAGCAGGACTGGCCTCTTAACCCTTTGAGTGCCAACGGGGTACTCAACACATTGCAAAGACCGGACCGGAACAGTCAGTGTCAGCCTTTCCCATGGTGAGCTGGTAAGTGTGATTGCTCACACATGGTGGCTCTCCAAACAAAATAGCTCTGGTCCTCTAGGGTAACAAAATCCAGGTCCTCCTAGTCCTTGAGGTGTTAACCCTTAAACTTCCAATAATATAGATTTTCTGTGTTATGTCCCTGATTACTATAATCAAGAAGTGCTCCGATCAGTCCTCAAGGAACTATTATTAAATATATCACTGTATAAACACATATAAGGCATTTCCCTCTGCCTGCCTGGTACAAATGGTACCAATTTAAAGACAAAAAAAGACACTGACTGAAGCAGAATATACAATAGGTGGCACTGGACTCTTTCACCCTGAGAATTTGGCCCTTTACCCTGTGACCCTAATTTGGGTCAAAATCCTGAGAGTTCCCATGTACGTGTATGGCCCTTAGTATTCTGTCAGAAACAGTGGCATAGCGGAGGTCCCAGCAGCCCTTGTTGTGTCAAAAGACCCATAAGCATTCACTATACGCTTATATATTTTCTACTGTAGGTAGTGGTGGTGGTGGTGATACCTTGCTGTGCACTGAGGTTAGGATAGTGCAGGACCCTTGCATTATCCTATCCTCAGTGCACAGCAAAGTATCACAGGTAGCAGTGTGGAGACAATGGCACCAAACTGAAACCGAGAATATTGCAGGCCCCCCTTTCCACTACTACCAGCAGAAAATATATAAATGGGGTGTCAGCTATTTTAGGTGGTGCAGATGGGGCCAGGTGTTCCAGGAGGTGGAGCTGGGGAGGGGTGTTGCCTCCTAGTCAGTCTAGTATGAGGTGTGAGAGGCTTTAATTGATGTGGAACCCTATCTCTTCCATTGCGGCTTGTAATTGTGTGTGATGTCTGATGTGCTGATTGGAGAGATCACATGATCACATAGACATCTGTCCCTGCAAGTGGTTGATTTACTACAGGGGAACAATGGTGTGTTGACTTGGGATCAATTTTATTGTAGGGCAGGGGGATGCTGTTGTCTGCTATTGAATATGTTTTATCACAGGGCTAAGGGGTGCTGTGGAATCATATATGAGAGAAAGGTATAAATGTGGGGAAGATGGGTATAAATTACAGGAAATGGGCATGCGAGACCCACTAAACATAGTGTTCAGTGGGATCCCAGCATTATGTGTTACACCACTACTATGAAATGGGCTCTAAAAGATGAAAATAGTCATTTCTGTGGTTGTACTGGTTTTATACAGATACATGTGATTTCTGAGGCCATATATAAGAATGCCTCTAGACACCTGCATCTAGTATAAGGTTTGTTTCATGGAACCGGTATTCCTAGATCTCCCTTTTCTGACTAGAATAATATTCAGTAAGCTTGCTGTGTCTACAGGTGATAGTGATACCTAATTAAAGATTATACCCTTTATATATAAACATTCTTTCTTCTTTATTTATGAGGTCTATTACATTTCACACACCTCTTAGGTAACAGGGAACCATGAACCATGATATATGTGTGCTTCAAGAGCACATAATAAGATAAATGTTTGCAGATTTTCTAGTGTGGAAGGAAATACACAAATATTTATTCAATCAACAAAAAAATTAACACATGAGATGACAAGTTGAATGGATTATTAAAATGTGGGCTAGCACCTCTTGGCTATGGAAGATATTACCACTAATTCATGAATGTGTTTTCATGTTGGACTACAGATCTTTAAAGGGATAGTAATGTTTTACAAAAACAGCAGCTCCATTTAATCTTCATAGTATTTGAGTCATAGAGAGCGTTATTGCAATACTATTAGTGCTGTAGTTCAAGAGTAATTGAATGATAAATTATCCCTCTCCTGCCCCTTTTACCTAGTGTAAGCCTCCTCACCTCAGATGTGGAATCTGGTCCACAGACCAGACAGCTCACAGCAAGGGACAATCTTCTTACTGTGAACTTAAGGAAAACTCTGCCCTCCTTGACAAGTTTTTCTGGTTTTTCCCTTATGCTAATTGAAGATTGTCCCTCTCCCCCTATCTTGCTGCTGTGAGGTGAGCAGTGTTACATCAGTAAAAGAGGCAGGAGGGGGATACTTTATAATTTAATTACTCTTGAATTACAACTCTGACAGTATTGAAATAACACTCTCCATGGCCCACATACTATGAAGATGAATTTGAGCTGCTTTTATTGTGAAACATTACTATCCCTTTAAGAAGAAGGATTTGTAGAGTCTTGCCATTCTTTCAAGAAGGCTGGTGTAAGGATCCTTGCTACCACAGGGAAACCTTAAAGGAACAGTAAACTTTTTTTTACTTTAAAAAAACATATATTGTAGGGTATTTCCTGTTGAGTAACATAAGGGTGCTCCCACTGCTGACAGATTCATATTTCCAGAGTAGTTACAGTTTAAACCATGTTTATTTACATTAACAGTGCCCTCTAGTAGTCAGATTAGTTCTCCTGTTACATTCTAATGGAGAGGAAAGTCAGTGACTTACAGTTCTCCATAGAATGTGTCAGTTAGAATTATCAGGAAGTAAACACACAGTAAATTCACTTCCTGATTATTTGTACTGTTTCAACTTCTGAATAAAACAACTGACAACAATGGGAGTTACCTTGTTTTACTCAGCAGGAAAAGCTGTATAACATATACAGTTTCATAAAAAAGTTTATTGCTCCTTTAAGACTACATTGTTTCAATAAAGGTAATCAATAAAACAACCCCTGCTTCAGACCACCACTCTTAACTATTTGAGTGCCAGAAGGAAAACCAATGTACCACTATCATGAATGGAAAGGAGTATAGATACACGAGATGGGTATATAATTCAGACACTGCGTAAGGCCTCATCTAGAATATGCAGCACAGGTTTGAAAATATACATTATTGGACTGAAAAAAGTACTGGGATATAACTTACAAAGGGGCTGAAAAATTTAGACGAACGGAGACTAACCAGTCTGGCTTTGTGTACATTACAGACGAAGAATCTAAGAGGTGCATGATTGCTATTGACAAATGTAAGGCACTTTCTGGGAACGCTTTACTCAAAGAGTAAACCATTAAAAAAACAAGGAAATGTGCAAGGTGTTTTTACAGTAAGGGCAGCAAGGATATCTAATTATTTACCTAGGGAGTTTGTGTGGGCAAATACTGTGAATACTTAGATACTTTCAAAACGTATTGGAAATTTTTGATTTAAGCTCAGAACAATTTAGATAATTAAGATAGCTGGTTTCTATCGAACTCTCTAGGAAAGTGCTATATTGCTGGTATTTGGTCCCTTCTCGTTTAGCAAAGATATATCCGGGGATCTCTGACCGTTGTTGGAGAGGTTGCTTGGAAGAAGGTACGATGGAGCACATTTGGTGATCCTACCCTATACTGCAAGTCTTTTGGCCAATGGTTTTCACTCTGCTTAAGGAGACGACTTCTTTTGCACTTGATAAAGATCCGACAGTAGCCCTCTTTCATATTTTGCCATCTAAAATCCCAACACCTGTGAGGGTATTGATTGGGCTTATTTTACTGGCGGCGAAGACGCTCCTGGCCCACAAATGGAAATCTGCGAATATTCCTCCATTAGACGAGTTACAAAACCTGATAACTCATAACTTGATTATGGAAAAGTTGCATTTTTCAGTCACCTTGCGACTCCACATATATGATGAGATTTGGTCCCTGTGGTGACATTATTGTGACACTCACAGATTTGAATGATAAGTTGGGGCCGGACCATTCGTCCCAGGATGATGCTTTTATGTCTCACCCTTCCCTTCCTCCCCTCTCTGTCTCCAATACCCTTGTCTGTCCCCCCCCCTCCGTTCTGTCTTCTTCCTCTTGCTTTATTTCTTCCCTCTCTCTTCTCCTTTCCTTGTCATTGGGTAAAGTTGAGATTCATTCTTCTGCTCATTAGTGACATCTCTTGTGGTTGTGATTTGCTTCTCAATAGCAGGTCATATAACATTGGTTTCGTCTTTTTAACACTGCAGTGAGTTGGCCACGAATTATGTTGATTATGTGACACTTGGCCTAATGTCTGTAACTATGTGTATACCGAGATGTAGATACCCAATGTCTGTACCAATATTGTTGTTTATAAAACTAAATAAAATTTTTCTTATTAAAAAAAAGATAGCTGGTTTCACACGTTTATTTCATTTTGGAGTCTAAAAGGAATTTTTTTTGGGCCACTTCGCAATATGTCTGAGACCTCGCTAGCCATCAAGAGGTTAAAACTCCATTTAAATCAAAACAGGTTCTTTTCCTCCTAGTTGATTTTTGTTTGTCCAGTAATTGCTCTAGTTTCTTTATGCATATTGTTCTCTGTCTTCCACTCAGGGCCGAATTTATATTCCAGGCTCCCCTAGGCAAGGCACTCTGGGCAACCTCAGCTCCGCCCTTGGCCACACCCCATTCCTCACATGACCACGCCACCAGTCTCATACACTGTTTCCTGGCACAGAATATATACCTTTGGCCTACAACAAGCAAGGACATAAAAGCTTTAACCCCTTGGTTGCTAGAGAGGTCTCCAATGCATTGTGTTGGAGATCTCATTAGCATCCATGGGGTTAAATAATAGCCTGTAAAGGGGTGTTTAAGCTAGTGCATGATACAGAGATTGCTCTGACTCCACCCACAATTCAGAATGTGGGTGTGGCCAGCACAGCTGAGGTGCCCCTCAGAATTTGGAACTCTAGGCAGGTGCCTAGTCTGCCTATTGGGAAATCCGGCCCTGCTTCCACACCAGTCTTTTTCCCTTGTTTGCTTGTGTTCTGCAGAACCACTTGTACTTCCTCAGGGACCCCAGGGGTTCCACCAAACTTCTTTTGAAAACCACTGAGCTAGACAGCAGTTTGAAGGTCTGAATACTAACTCCTTTGTCTCTGTCTATTATCCCACAATGTGACTCAACTGACAGACATTTCTTGCACAGCCCCCAAAGACAGCAAGTGTTGGCTTTTTACAAAGCTGACACTTGGGGCTATATGTTCAAAAGAAAAGTGGAGAAATTTAGGGACAAACCAGTTACACCAAAGGGGATAAATAAAAATTCCCACTGGATTATAATTGGAAGTTTAACTCCATGAATGCTATAGATGTCCCCAGCACATTGCTTGTTGGAGACCTAGCATTTCAGGGGTCAAAATCAACATTTAAAAAATAGGAATATTTAGCCGCACACAAATTTTTACAAGGTCATTTGACTTATTAATTTTGTTTATAGATACATGTTGCTCCATTGCCAGTGAGGCTAATTTTAGCTACACTGGCAATGTAAGGGTTAATTCAGTCTTACAATAGGATAGTGATAAGTGGCAGGGAGGTTGATTTTTCCCCCCCATGTCCATTAACACCTCCACTGCAGGTGCAACAAAATCTCTGCAATCTGGCAACGGAAAGGGTTACCCGAGGTGAGAGTGTATGTGGGAACAGTGCTTGGGGACACTAGGAATCAGACAGGGGGCTAGGGGTGCTATTGCCCTGGGTGAGTTAGACTTGTTCTCTCTGTACCTGAGCCTCCAATGGTGGAAGTGATAGATTCTACTTTTAAACAAGGAAGATGAAGGAGGTGGGAAGGGACAGGAAAAGGAAATGGACCCCACTTCTCCTACGGTAGAGCTGCCCCTGAATAAACGGATCTCTCTGAGCTTTTCATGCCAAGGCCTGATCAAACAAATAATGGCCACCTCTTAAGGTCATAGAAAAGGAGGTTTCAAAATCATCACAGGAAAGCGTTTCTTACGGTAAGGTATGTTAATCTGTGGATTTTTTTTTGCCCAGGGATGTGGTAATGGCAGATACAATGGATATAGGCAAAACCTTGTGGCACATTTTCTCTTTGAAGTACTAACCCCTATTGCTGCCCCCAGCTCATTGGCTCTTTGGCATCCCCTGTGCTAGTGTCACCCCTGCCTTTTCTCATGAGTAACTAACCATGCCCATGTATCCATATGCCTCTGACTAAACCACAGGTGTATGTGCTTGATCCACTTTTTTCTAAATGCCTGATCATAGTCAACTCAATCTGTCCCTCCATAATCAGTGCCAGTGTTGTATAGTCCATGTATTTACTGATGTTAGTACACTGCTCTGGAAACCAGTCCACATACACGCTGGCATACACAAGAAAACATCTGTACAAACCCACTCACTGACCTAGGTTTGTCTTGCCTTCTCTCCTTGCCCCACTTAGGCCTTTACTCCTTAGCTTCCAAAGCCTCTCTGGTAAGGGTGTAAATGTCCACAAATCTGAAAGCCATTATACACTTGCACATTTTTCCAGATGTTTGCTCATTTGGGGGAGTAACACAGCTGAAGCCATCCTCCCCCCTTAGGGGCCAAACACTATGTGTAGCACCCAAAGCAATGGCCCTAGGATGATCAACTATAACCTGTTTTCCCCACCATTTAACTTTAACCCCTTTCAGATATTTATGCAGTAGCCTAAACATTTTATCATTGTAATACAAAACCAGGTGGGTTTATTTTTTCAGCTCCAAACCCCTCCCCCAATTTTCCCACCTCTAACGGGGAGGGAGTCCCCCTCCCCAGCTTCCTAAAATTGCAGAGGACAGACCCCTGTCCTTTGTTCCAGGGTCTGCCCTCCATAACTAGGGGCATCGAGTGGATTTCTACCTTTGGCCATCTTTTTCTGGGAAATACTGTGTCAAAGGTTGAACTTAACGGACTTGCCTCTTTTTTTCAACATACTTTACTATGAAACTGCTATGTAACGATAATCATTGGTCCAATATGTATTATAGAGATCAGACACTGTAGTCCATGCCCTAGAGTGTAGCAGAAACTAACATATTTGTACAGAAAATGAACTGAGCTGGTGGGGTCATACATTACCCCTGAGTTATTGTTACGTATACATTTATTTATTTATTTTTGCAAAACTCTCCTTTGCATAATACATTTTCCCTCTAATAAAAAGCTGACAGCCTTTGTCTCTATTTGTTACCAGCGTGTATACAAACTTTGTACTCTGCTGATAAAAAAATATGCATTGTACCACGTGTCACATTGTGCAACTACCTTGTGATTCAGCTGACAAACTCACCTGCACTTCACTGAGCTTGTTAACCAACACCGCTTCAGATTCATGTAGATCTAAACTGAAGTACTAGCACTAACACAAAGAAAACCACATTTCAAAGGACAATTGAATTACACTTTAGCTGATAAGTTTTCACTCTATAATTTATCCATAGGCTTCAATATGAATCTGTAAGATGAAACAATAGATTTAATATATAGTGAGACGTATGTATGCTACCCAGAGAGACCCTGAGGGGAAAGCATTCACAGGAGAGAAAAATTGTGTCTTTCCTTGAGGGTCTTCTCAGTTGTACACAGACATGAGAGACAACAAAGCTGAACAAGATAAAAGGAACTGTGTAAATGCCTCTAAGCGCAGTTGGTTAATCAATGACCTATTTATACACACCAATATTTCTTACACATAGGTGGGTACTCATATTTTGTTGAGGCCTTTCTGCTTCCTTGATCTTCCCATCAGCTAGGTCTGACCCCAAGCCATGTTCTCCTCCTTGTACTTTGCCTTACCCCACTTTCAATGTTCCTCTTTCTCTTTGGACCCACTGTTGTGGAACTTTATTCTTTTTTTACAATAGAGTAATCCAGTTGCACACTAGGGGAACTACAGTTAAAAGGGTTACTAGTACAAATAATGGACGAGAAGGAAACCTCCAGTATGTAAAAAGTATGTGAATTTTATTCTAAAACATACTACCGCTTAAAAATGTACAATCATGCATCCCATACTCTATTATACAAAAGAATAACATTCAACAACAGTGGGTCCAAGGAGGAAGAGGAACACTGGAAATGGAGCAAGGTAAAGTACAAGGAGGAGACCATGGGTGGAGTCAGATCTAGCTGATGTGAGAATCCAGGAGGCAGGTAGGCCTCCACAAAATGTGAGTACCCACCTATGTGGAAGAATGATTGGTGTGTACAAATATATGTCATTGTTTAATCATTTGCACTATTCCTTTTGTCTTTTTATGTTTATGTCTTGAAAGGTATCCAACTATCCGAAGAACTAGCTACAAAATGAAATTGAGGAGTATTTGAAGTTAGCCTATGGACTTTCACACACCATGACTTTTTATTATTGATTTAGTCTTTGTTTTTCCTAAATAAGTGGAAAAGGTTTTCCTAATTATTTTCTTTGTCGAAATATAAACAGGGAATCTGATTTTTACAAAGTAAGAGGACAATATAAGTGAGCTTCTAAGTCAATTGTTTGTATGTAACAAAGCTAAACAAACTGGAAGTGCATTACAAAACTGCTTCTATAAACACATTTAAGCTTAATAGATGCCTCTCCTGAAGCCTAAAGATACAAAGGTTAAAGCTTAGTAAAAGTGTGGAAGCTTCTCCAGGTAGCGGCCCTACAGATCTGCTCTGTTGTAGCATCTGCCTTTTCAGACCATGAGGTGGCCACAGCTCTGGAAGAATGATAGACTCCTGATGAGCTTGAGTTTCATACTCTGGACTTTACAAGCTTCCTCAATCTCTGAATGCACCCATTTAGAAAAGATAGCCTTTGAAGCTTTAAAGCGGAACTACCACCCCATAGAAACATGGCCCCAAATAATTACCCATCTGGCGAGTAGCTGCTCAGTAGCGCTAGTCACCAGAATTATTACCGCGTTCATGAAATTTATAGACTGCTCCAGGAATGACAGGCAGCAAACCGCGCAGACATCTTTCCATAGTGACTTCTGTGCGCCTGAGCTGTCAGTCCCTTTTGGAGCCAAATGGCTCCTAGCAACGCCTCCTAGAGCAGGCTGGGACTGACAGCACAGGCGTGCAGACGTCACAATGGAAAGATGTCTGCGCTGTTTCCTGCCTGTCATTCCCGGAGCAGTGTATAAATCTCATGAACGCGGTAATAATTCTGGCGACTAGCGCTACTGAGCGCGAAAAGGAAAACATGAAAATTTGATATATTTTCTAGATGTGGGAATTTTCATGGAAAGAGTAGTACATTTGCATTTTGTCTGTGAAAGTTGTTGTGGGAAAAAAACTGGACTTTTCCCACATCCCTAGTGCTGGTATTCTGGAGATAAAATTGAATATACCATCTAACATCAAGCTCATTTTAACATTTTCTCTGTCTGCAGATCTTGAAACAAAGTTGGAAGGCAAATCTCATGGCTTCTATGGAAAGTTGATGAAATCTTAGGTGCAAATTCTGGAAGAATGCAGAGCATGACAGTCTTGCTTGATTAACAGGTACGGATGCTGAGTATAAAGGGCTTGTAATTAATGATCCTGGAGAAACTGTGAGAAGAATGTGAGACGAACATGGGAATTAAGACATTTTCCCTGGATACTATACTAAGCTTGCATCCTAAATCTGCTTAGGTAGCCAATAAAAGTATCAACTTGACTATATTTGCCTCTTGTATTTTTTACTGCTAACATGGTACCAACTTTCATCTTAGGTCTGTTTATGACATTCCCCATTTTTCCATGAGAGAAACAAATCCCTCTTGATGCAGTGTCCTCTTGTTATGGAGGATTGTCTTCCTGCTCAGTCTGTTGGCCCATACATTGTCCTTTTATCTGAACTGGTGTTATTACCTTCAAGTTGGTTCAATTGGTTTCTGCCCAATGAAGAATAAGACCGGAAACATAAATCTGAGATCTGCTCCTTGCACCACCCTGTCAGACCAGATATGATACTGCATTAATGTTGTGTGACTGAATCTTGACTGCCTAATCCCATATTTGTGGCAGTGCTGCCTTCAGAGCCCTCCAGACCATTGGTCCAGAAACCCAGCATATCTACATCAAAAGATAGCTCTGTCAAAGACCACCAAGCAATCACTACACTGGTGGCTAACAAGTTCAAAATCACAGAAAAACAGTTCTCAGTAACAGAGTGGAAGGTAGACCATGACAGATGCCAGCCTGTTCTGATGGGCAGCAGTGTATGGTCTTCACTCTATTCAGGGCCACTGGTTTCCAAACGAAGCACAATGGCCCATAAATATTCTGGAGTTGCATGTCATTTACAACACACTGTCGACATAGACAAATCTATTACAGAATCTTCCCATTCAGATTCAGTCTGACAATGCCACTGCAGTGGCTTAGATCAACCACCAAGGAGGAACAAAGAGCAGAGTGTCATGTCAGGAAGTAGAAATGATCCTCTTTTGTGTGGAGACTCATGCCCTGGCATTATCAGCAATATACATCCCAGGACTGGACAATTGGGAAGTGAATTATCAGAACAGACAGATCATAGACCCATGACAATGGGAGTTGAATAACGAGATCTTTCTTCAAATTACAGAAAATTAGAGCACACCGGAAATAGATATGATTGCATCACAAAGGGACAGGAAACTTCCAGTGTTTTGTGCATAACAGGAGATCCACAGGCATTAGCAGTGGAAGCTCTATTCCACTGAAATACTATCTAGATATGCATTCCCTCCACTAACCATGATTTCCAGGGTCCTACTCAAAATAAAAAGGAAAAGGGTTCAGGCCATTTTCATCTCCCCATTTTGGCCATCTCTGAGACATGTAGATAACAGAACCCTGGTGTCTTCTTCAAGTACCAGATCTGACAACTCAAGGTCCTATTCAACACCACAACTTACATAATCTTGCTTTGATGGAATGGAACTTGAAACCAAAATCTTGAAGAACAAGGCACCGAGTGATTCTGTCATTCAAACTATGCTGCGTCCTGACTCATCTAAAGTATATTACAGAATATGGAGAATATGCTTCTCCTTTTGTAATCAGCATTCTATACAGTATTTACAATTTCAACTTCCTTTGGTTTTAGAATTTTTGCAAGCTGTGCACTAAGGGTCAATTCTCTCAAAGTACAAATCTCTGCTTATCAGTTCTTTTTCAAAAGAAAATGACTAACATTCATGAGATTAAAACATTAATTCAAGGAGTAAATAGAATTCTCCCTCCACACAGGGCTCCTTAGTATTGGAAGACCTTCAGTCCCCTCTTTTCGAACCACTATCATCAGCTTCCACTAGAGATCTGACATATAAGACGGTATTCCTAAATGTTATAGTATCACCAAGAAGAGTTTCAAAACTCAGTGACTTAACCTGTGCATCTCCACACCTCATCTTTTAACCCCTTAACGACCGGCCGCGCAGGAACGTGGCGGTCACTAAAGGACCACGGAGCATTTTTTTTTTATTTAAAGAATACGATTACGGGGAGCCCAGGATTCCATGACGGTCATAGTACGTCATGGGTTGTTAAGGCAGATTTATCTATGACGTACTATGACCGTCAAGGGTCTTTAAGGGGTTAAGGGCTGTACCAAATTTTCAGCCAAAGTTGTTTCACATCAATGAAGAATTAATCCTTCTGGTGAGATAGCTCAGTGGTAACTTGGTAAATATGGAGCCTATTCAAACCACAAAGTTGCAGGTTCCAATCCTGGCAGGGTCAACTCACCGCTTCATCCTTGTGAGGTTGATAAATGAGTACCATTGATTGAGTAATGATAACATCTATTATTCAGCTGCTGATTCGGTTAATTCAGAGAGTGTGTGCTGAAAGCACTTTGAGTCTTACTGGGAGAAAGGCTCTATATAAATACTAGTTGTTATTATTATTGTGTTCTAGTCCGAGCAACAAAAAGGAAGACGTTGTACATGTGTTGGGTGCTGTCCGATGTCTTCACAAGTTTGTTTGTGTAACTAAATCTTTTGGACAAACAATTGTTTGTCATTCCAGATGACCCAAAGAAGGGCAGGCCAGCTTCAAAGACAACCTTTTCTACCTAAAATTTGAATCCAATCATCATGTCCTGTCTTGACTACTGTAACTCAATTTTAATTGGCCTTTCACCTAACTAATCCCCCTGCAGTCTATAATGAACTCTGCCTCCAGACTAATCTACCACACACATCACTCCTCTAATACTGATCCTATTTGCCAGTCCCTACACTGGCTCTCATTAGCATGCAAAATTAAAGGGATAGTCATGTTTCACAAAAACAGCAGCTTCAATTAATCTTCCTAGTATTTGGGCCATAGAGAGTGTTATTTCATTACTGACAGAGTTGTAGTTCAAGACTAACTGAATGATAAAGTATCCTACTCCTGCCCCTTTTACCTAGTGTAAGTGATCCCCCCTTAGATGTGGAATCTGGTCTTGAGACCAGACAGCTCACAGCAAGGGACAATCTTCTTACTGTGAGAACAATGAAAACCCTGCCACTGTTGACAGATTTTTCAGGCCTTTCCCTTATGCTAATTGAAGATTGTCCCTCTCTGCAAGCCATCTGAACACCACCTTTCTGGTCTGAGGTGAGCAGTGTTACATCAGAAAAAGGGGCGGAGGCGGATACTTTATCATTCAATTACTCTTGTACTACAACTCTGACAGTATTGAAATAACACTCTCCATGTCCCAAATACTATGAAAATTAATTGGATCTGCTTTTATTGTGAACCATTACTATCCCTTTAAATTCAAAGTTCTAGTGCTAACTTACAGAGCCCTTACGAACACTGCACCCCCTATATTTCATCTCTGTTTTCCAAATACATCATCTTTGCTCCGAACAGGACCTTCTTCTCTCTGCAGCTCTTATTAGACTCTCCTATTCCCACCAATAGGACTTCTTCCATGCTGCACCTGGTACTCCCTCTCACTCTCTCCTCTTCAGGGAAGCTCACCAACTACCCCCCATATCTATTATGAGCATGGCCAGATCAACAGCCTGTCCAGCTTCTACTCTCTCTCACGTTCCCTTCTAAAATTACAATCCCATGTACAACCACATTACAACCTCCTTGTTCACATAGAGTCTTGTTCTCCTTGACTGGACCACTGCACTCAAAAGCACTTTTTCACGCACCCACTGACAGGCATTTCATGTGATAAGAGCCCCTTTCTCCTTCTGTGTCTCACCTACCTTGCTCTAGATTGTAAGCTCTCATTACTAGGGCCCTGTGAGCCTATTGTTTTCTATGTTCCATTTATACTGTTTAATGTCTAGTTCCTATTGTACAGGTTTGCAGAATAAGTTGGAGCTATATAAATAAAGGACAATAATAGTACATCAGCTGCACTGACAATAAGCTGCTTAATTTCCTTGAGTTACAATCTGAAATGACAGAATAGCAGTGAATAAGAAACGTTAAGTTAGGGGCCCACAAATTATTTTGCAGTAAAACCATCGCTGTGTGCAATGTACCCATTGAATGCCACGTACAGCCTGTCATCTATCATCAATATCAATTTATCAACATCATTTGCACATAAATGATTGGTTAAAAAAACTCAGATCAGATTCAATATGAGCAATACCCCAGGAGCTGGCGTTGTTTTCCTAGTTCTACTCCTGTCTAATGCCAATTTAATAAGCTACTTACAGCAAAAATGTACTGCCTCTTGCAGTAGACCTCTGCACACTGAAACTACAGCAATGCCCTGCGAGGAGATTCAGGTCCTCAAAGGGCACTACCAATATCTTGAATTAAAATAGGGCCTCAAAGGGGGATGCGAGTAGTGGGCGGCAAATACAAATATGCCACCCATTGTGTAGATGTCAAGATGCCTCCGAAGGGGCTGAGTAGATGGACGGGAAGGAGCATATTGAGGTAGGGTGACCACATGTCCCGGAATGCCCGGGACTGTCCCTTATTTGGGGTCTGTGTCCCGCGTCCCCTTCCACCACACCAGGACAACAAGGAGTCCCAGAATGGAGCAACACGCACCAGTCCAGCCAGTCAATG
Source organism: Rhinophrynus dorsalis (assembly GCA_037306005.1). Classification (NCBI taxonomy): domain Eukaryota; kingdom Metazoa; phylum Chordata; class Amphibia; order Anura; family Rhinophrynidae; genus Rhinophrynus; species Rhinophrynus dorsalis. The sequence goes on from CM074721.1 coordinate 48,421,860, forward strand.
AAATGTATTTGCTATATGGTCCTCATCCATTTAGCAAATACATTTCATTGGCTGGCTGGACTGGTGTGTGCGAGACAGCTGGGATGGAGCAGTTATGCTGGCGCTGCAAGAGAGACCCGCGGTTCAGGCTCCTGCCGGCACTGGCCATCTTTCTAAGGCTGACACAGAATAAGAGTTCCTGGAAATCTTACTCTGTGTCAGCCTTAGAAAAATGGTCAGCGCCGGCGGGAGCCTCAGCTGTGGGACTAGGGTGACAACATGTCCTGGAATGGCAGAATGGAAATGTGGTCACCCTATATTGAGGTGGGAGGGAGGAAAGCAGACAAAATACACATTTGTTGGGGGTGGATAAAGGGAGGGAAAACCAGAGTGTGCATTATACATAGGTATTCTTGCTTTCCCCTAAAATATTGGGTATAATTTACACCTGCATATTAAACACAGGTGCATATTATACCTGAGATTTTACATTAGACGGCTACTTTGTGTATGAAAATATCACACATCTAGCAGTTCTTTTAAAACCAAAACTGTTTTAGCAGTGTCAGTGGGTGGAATGTATGAATACACAACAGCCACTGGGGGTGATTTTCTAACACTACTTCTGCCTAACTCCAGTTTAGTAAACTAATTCCAATACTCCCCTTAAAACCACTTGCTCTGAGGAGAGGGCAGTTGGAAAAATGTACAAATTTGCAAGCCTAACTACATTGGCTGAACTTCAGAGTATGCACTACGGTGTATGATTGCTTTAATTCAATGGTTCTCAACCTTATTCTGCGCAAGGTACACCTAACACGCAATCTGATACTTTTGGGGGCACCCCTAACATGTTTAACTCTTTGAATGCCAGAGAGGTACGCAACACATTGCAAAGCAATGTGTTGCGTACCCTCTGACACTCAAAGGGTTAATGTAATTTATGAACGGCATAATAAAAGGGTACAAATCATAAATATACAGATGTTATTAGGTCTCACAATCATAGTAATAAAATAAACATATTGTACATGACAATTTACATATGTTTACATTTAGAAGGACAATATTCAAATTTTTATCAGTCTTCATAGAAAACAAGGGGCACCCTAATTTGATGTAAGTGGCACACCAAAGTGCCACGGCCCCCTGGTGGAGAATCACTGTCATCAGGACTTTAATGCCAGGATTACTCTGTAGCGTGTGCAGAAAAACAAAGTTAAATATAGTAATTTCCTCTATGTCTTTTTTTAATACATTGCCTTTACAAGGGGTAGAGAAAAGGAACACGTAGACTGACAAACTGTCATCCCCTTGGTGCAAGCTATGTTGAGGAGGAATTCTGGCTTATGTAGCTTAATAAATCAACGATAGGCAGGTATGGGATCTTAAAACTGGTTCTAGAACTTGATCTTGTGTGGAATCTCCATTATACCCCCCTTCTATAGATGTTTTAGGTCATTCCTTTGTTCTGTGCTTTGTTTAACGCCATGTATTAAACAATGCATGGCATTCATGGTATGGGACAAGCATAAGGGACTTGCTGTGTGTATATATAATTGTGAATGTTAACATTTATGATACTCTGTCTGACACCCCAGCCTTGTTTCACTGTCCACTGGTAGTCACAATACCACATGTACACAGTCTGACATCCCAGCTTTGTCCTACTGTCCACTGGTAGTCACCGTCTAACTCCACAGTCTTGTTCCAGTGTGCACTGATAATTACAGAACTATGCATACGCTGTGATACACACTGCTGTGAAGTCTGGTGTCTATCAGTACTCCTAAATCTTTGTCTAATGAGGATCCCCCAAGTAGTTTCCCATTTAGTGTGTATGTAGCATACTTACATATATCTGTATTAAACCTCATCAGCCATTTTTCTGCCCATTCTCTCTGTTTGTGCAGAGAAAACCATCCTTTTCTGTACGTATTTACTTGCACAGTTTAAAATAATCAGCAAAGTTTGAGATATTACTTTCAATACTATTTAATTGATCATTAAAGAGGAACTACCACCCCGCAATAACTTAAGCTTCACTGATTGCTCATCTGGCGACTAGCTGCTTAGTAGCGCTAGTCGCCAGAAATATTACCCGGTTCTGCAGATATCGGCGTTTTACCGATGGTGACAGGAGCAGGAAGCACGGACGTCTCTTCACAGTGACGTCCGTGCGCCTGCGCTGTCAGTCCCTTTTGAACCGCGCGGTTCAAAAGGGACTGACAGCGCAGGCGCACGGACGTCACTGTGAAGAGACGTCCGTGCTTCCTGCTCCTGTCACCATCGGTAAAACGCCGATATCTGCAGAACCGGGTAATATTTCTGGCGACTAGCGCTACTAAGCAGCTAGTCGCCAGATGAGCAATCAGTGAAGCTTAAGTTATTGCGGGGTGGTAGTTCCCCTTTAATAAACAATGTAAATAGCATTGGGCTCAGGACTCTGAACCCTGTTGCACCCAACTTACAACTTTAGACAATCTTGAAAAGGTTCCATTAACAGCAACTCTCTGCCACCTATTATTTAAAGCGGAACTTCCACTTAAAATAAAAATTGTCCCATGAGTTTTAATCCTTAACACAACATTAGCGCTGTGTTTGTTCTTTTTAACAACTCACCCACTAGTGGAGATATTAACCCTTCACAATCGGGCACTTCCACGTTCTATGGGACCCTGTACCGTCTCAGGACTTCCCAGCTGCCCCAGGGAGTGCGTTCACGCTTCCCTTCATAGCTGTATTTTTGTGGGCTAACGTTACAGCAGGCTACGTTTACAATGCTACATCAACATAAACGACACAACAGGGTACATTGATCAAGCCCAGGCGTCTCCCGTCTATATGAGGTGAAGAGATTTGGCAGGCATCCTCCATCTCAAAACAATATTATAGAACAACAGAATTACAATGAAATAAGGCTGAATTGCATACGCTCTTAGTATTAAAGAGGAACATTCACATGCTAAAAACTTTTGTGCATGGGCTTTAATCCTTAAAACTAGAATAGCACTGTTTTTTTTTTTTAAATCTACTTACTTACTTTTGGAGGTACGAAGACTTAAAGCGGAACTACCACCCATGAATAAATCTATCCCAAATAAATACCTATCTGGAGACTAGCTGCTCAATAGCGCTAGTCGCCTGAAATATTACCTGGTTTTTGAGAAATGTACACTGTTCCCAGACTGACAGGCAGGAAACAGCGCAGACATCTTTCCAGAGCCCAGCCGGCTCTAGGAGGCATTGCTAGGAGTCGTTCGGCTCCAAAAGGGACTGACAGCGCAGGCACACAGATGTTACTATGGAAAGATGTCTGCCCTGTTTCCTGCCTGTCAGGCCAGGAACAGTGTACATTTTTCAAACACCAGGTAATATTTCTGGCAACTAGCACTATTGAGAACTAGTCGCCAGATGGATATTTATTTGGGCCAGATTTATTCAAGCATGGTAGTTCCTCTTTAAAATACTGCACTTCCGCATTGTGCGCCACCCTCTGTGTGCGGCACCAAGCTGCAGGACTTCCCACCTGCCTCCCAGCGTTCACGCTTCCCTTTGTAGAGGTAGTAATGTGGACTATCGTTACAGCAAGCTCCGTTTACCATGCACAGAGGGTGCTGCACAATGTGGAAGTGCAGTATTTTAAGTCTTCGTATCTCCAAAAGTAAGAAAGTAGATTTAAAAAAAAAAAAAAATACAGCGCTAATCTACTTTTGAGGATTAAAGCCCATGCACAAAATTTTTTAGTATGTGAATGTTCCCCTTTAAGTAGTATTATTAGAGAGACATAGAAGAAAAAAAACAGTGGATGAAAAACTAGGCCAAGCTGTGTAACAAACTGCCGGTCTTGATACATTAACCCCTTAAGGACCGTCCAGGACCGTCATGGGTTGTTATACCCTTAAGGACCCATGACGTTCCTGGACCTTCATGGCTTAAATGATAGCAGTATGCATGAAGGCACGCTGCTATCATTAATTCCAGGCTGAGACTGAGCACTCCGAGACCGGGGCGTTCAGCCTCAGCCCTTCTTGCTTGTGCCGGTTCATGTGATCGCCGTAGCAAAAAAAAAAAATTTTTATTAAAAAAAAAAAAAAAAACATATAATTAAACAATATTGCAAGTGTGATTGTTGTGGAGCCATGTAATACACTTATATACACCACCAAATGTCAGGGATAAAAAAGTGACAAAATAGGGTGGGAAAAAGGGACATGGGGATTTTCACCCGGGGGGACAGTGGCCACTTTAAACTTTTGTAGGTATGACTGACCGTTCATACTTTTCATGCAGTCTCCATAAAAATTTAACCCTTTGTGCCCATTTGATCCCAAGAGAAAAACCAAAAATGGTGTTTTTTTTTCTTACTTTTTTTTACATTTTTTTTACATTTTCATAAAGTAAATGGTGGGTTATCCACATATGTGGGGTATCAAAAGAAAGCCCTATTTGTGCTTAAAAAAACAGTATATAATTTATGGGGGTGGAATAAAATACTTAGAGAGAAAACACTGTTGAACAAAGACATAGTCAAAAAAGGTCAGAATTGCTCCGGTCCTTAAAGCGGAACTAACACCGCTAACGAACCTTGTCTTTAATAATTCCCTATCTACTAGGCATCTAGTCGCCAGAATTATTACCTCTTCATGAAGAAATTTGAAGTGATCCTCGGCTGACACGCAGGATGGAGCACGGACATCTTGCCCTAGTGAAGTCCGCGCGCCTGCTCTGTCAGTCCCTTCCGGAGCCGAATGGCTCCTAGCAACGCCACCTACAGCCGTCTGGGACTGACAGAGCAGGAGCACGGACGTCACTAGGGCAAGAGACGTCCGTGCTTCCTGCTCCTGTCACCATCGGTAAAACGCCGATATCTGCAGAACCGGGTAATATTTCTGGCGACTAGCGCTACTAAGCAGCTAGTCGCCAGATGAGCAATCAGTGAAGCTTAAGTTATTGCGGGGTGGTAGTTCCCCTTTAATAAACAATGTAAATAGCATTGGGCTCAGGACTCTGAACCCTGTTGCACCCAACTTACAACTTTAGACAATCTTGAAAAGGTTCCATTAACAGCAACTCTCTGCCACCTATTATTTAAAGCGGAACTTCCACTTAAAATAAAAATTGTCCCATGAGTTTTAATCCTTAACACAACATTAGCGCTGTGTTTGTTCTTTTTAACAACTCACCCACTAGTGGAGATATTAACCCTTCACAATCGGGCACTTCCACGTTCTATGGGACCCTGTACCGTCTCAGGACTTCCCAGCTGCCCCAGGGAGTGCGTTCACGCTTCCCTTCATAGCTGTATTTTTGTGGGCTAACGTTACAGCAGGCTACGTTTACAATGCTACATCAACATAAACGACACAACAGGGTACATTGATCAAGCCCAGGCGTCTCCCGTCTATATGAGGTGAAGAGATTTGGCAGGCATCCTCCATCTCAAAACAATATTATAGAACAACAGAATTACAATGAAATAAGGCTGAATTGCATACGCTCTTAGTATTAAAGAGGAACATTCACATGCTAAAAACTTTTGTGCATGGGCTTTAATCCTTAAAACTAGAATAGCACTGTTTTTTTTTTTTAAATCTACTTACTTACTTTTGGAGGTACGAAGACTTAAAGCGGAACTACCACCCATGAATAAATCTATCCCAAATAAATACCTATCTGGAGACTAGCTGCTCAATAGCGCTAGTCGCCTGAAATATTACCTGGTTTTTGAGAAATGTACACTGTTCCCAGACTGACAGGCAGGAAACAGCGCAGACATCTTTCCAGAGCCCAGCCGGCTCTAGGAGGCATTGCTAGGAGTCGTTCGGCTCCAAAAGGGACTGACAGCGCAGGCACACAGATGTTACTATGGAAAGATGTCTGCCCTGTTTCCTGCCTGTCAGGCCAGGAACAGTGTACATTTTTCAAACACCAGGTAATATTTCTGGCAACTAGCACTATTGAGAACTAGTCGCCAGATGGATATTTATTTGGGCCAGATTTATTCAAGCATGGTAGTTCCTCTTTAAAATACTGCACTTCCGCATTGTGCGCCACCCTCTGTGTGCGGCACCAAGCTGCAGGACTTCCCACCTGCCTCCCAGCGTTCACGCTTCCCTTTGTAGAGGTAGTAATGTGGACTATCGTTACAGCAAGCTCCGTTTACCATGCACAGAGGGTGCTGCACAATGTGGAAGTGCAGTATTTTAAGTCTTCGTATCTCCAAAAGTAAGAAAGTAGATTTAAAAAAAAAAAAAAATACAGCGCTAATCTACTTTTGAGGATTAAAGCCCATGCACAAAATTTTTTAGTATGTGAATGTTCCCCTTTAAGTAGTATTATTAGAGAGACATAGAAGAAAAAAAACAGTGGATGAAAAACTAGGCCAAGCTGTGTAACAAACTGCCGGTCTTGATACATTAACCCCTTAAGGACCGTCCAGGACCGTCATGGGTTGTTATACCCTTAAGGACCCATGACGTTCCTGGACCTTCATGGCTTAAATGATAGCAGTATGCATGAAGGCACGCTGCTATCATTAATTCCAGGCTGAGACTGAGCACTCCGAGACCGGGGCGTTCAGCCTCAGCCCTTCTTGCTTGTGCCGGTTCATGTGATCGCCGTAGCAAAAAAAAAAAATTTTTATTAAAAAAAAAAAAAAAAACATATAATTAAACAATATTGCAAGTGTGATTGTTGTGGAGCCATGTAATACACTTATATACACCACCAAATGTCAGGGATAAAAAAGTGACAAAATAGGGTGGGAAAAAGGGACATGGGGATTTTCACCCGGGGGGACAGTGGCCACTTTAAACTTTTGTAGGTATGACTGACCGTTCATACTTTTCATGCAGTCTCCATAAAAATTTAACCCTTTGTGCCCATTTGATCCCAAGAGAAAAACCAAAAATGGTGTTTTTTTTTCTTACTTTTTTTTACATTTTTTTTACATTTTCATAAAGTAAATGGTGGGTTATCCACATATGTGGGGTATCAAAAGAAAGCCCTATTTGTGCTTAAAAAAACAGTATATAATTTATGGGGGTGGAATAAAATACTTAGAGAGAAAACACTGTTGAACAAAGACATAGTCAAAAAAGGTCAGAATTGCTCCGGTCCTTAAAGCGGAACTAACACCGCTAACGAACCTTGTCTTTAATAATTCCCTATCTACTAGGCATCTAGTCGCCAGAATTATTACCTCTTCATGAAGAAATTTGAAGTGATCCTCGGCTGACACGCAGGATGGAGCACGGACATCTTGCCCTAGTGAAGTCCGCGCGCCTGCTCTGTCAGTCCCTTCCGGAGCCGAATGGCTCCTAGCAACGCCACCTACAGCCGTCTGGGACTGACAGAGCAGGAGCACGGACGTCACTAGGGCAAGATGTCCGCGCTCCATCCTGCCTGTCAGCCGAGGATCACTTCAAATTTCTCCATGAAGAGGTAATAATTCTGGTGACTAGCGCTACTAAGCAGCTAGTCTCCAGATAGAGAATTATTAAAGACAAGGTTTGTTAGCAGTGTTTGTTCCGCTTTAAGGGAAAACGACCTCAGATTTTCCCGGTCCTTAAGGGGTTAAGAGGATACATTCAGGAGATACAAACACACATAGAATCAGGAGTTCTAGAGAGATTTAAGGTTAATATTACAAAGATCTCTGGGTCAGCTCATTTTAAAAGTTCCCAGCTATGAAAATGGCTGCCAGTGTTCCTTTATTGCAGGCTGTGCAATCACAGTTATGGAGACACTGATTATTAATACTTGATAATAATAAGACTGTCCTGTTAATAAGAACGTTTGTAATTTTGGAGCAAACCAGCTGCAGTATAAGGGAAAAAATTATCATTCATGTAAATAAGGCTTTTAACATATTAGAGGTTTCCAAATCATTGGAAGCAACGACTTTAAGACTTCACTAGCATTCAAAGAGTTAAAAGCCCCTTTTAAGTCGATTTTGTTTTTTGGTAATCTTTATTTATACCCCACAGTGAAGAATTACTACAATTATTTTCAGTGTATAAGCCTCAATCCTTAGCTTCCAAAACGTACAATGACTGACAGATCTGCTTCTGTACAGGTCACTATTTTTTTTGTTTGCACATTATCTGTGGCCCGTTGTGTGCCAGCAATCAAAGAGTTAAAATGACACGACCCTAGCCCGGGGTCACAATGAAAAAAAGGCTTGCCCAGCCTCAGTGTTCAGCCTATCCAAGCTCCGCCTCGGCTGCTGTGTGCCCAAGGCTGAGTCACATGAGGTTCTCAGGGCTGGTGAAAGAACATGCGACTGACAGGTGGAGATCTGACTGCAGGGCCGCCGGTGTGTAGGTTACTGTGTGACAGCAAGAGCCTTCTTCATCAGCTGTGATCAGTGCAGGGGAGGAGCTGGGCGCCCGGAATCACTGCAGAGCGATACCTTGAACCTCTTCGGTGGGTGATAGCTGGGCTCGCTTACCTTTTCCTCAAGCTGCTAGGTGACTACTTTTTTTTCTAATCAACTGGTTTAACCTGCCGCCGCAGTGTGCTATAGACTGCGAAGTGATTGAACTAGGACAAGCAGGTGTAGACACCAGCTTTTCCCATAGACAACCGGGATACCACTTTGGCATCCAAGGGTTTAACCCGTTGAGTGTCAGAGGAGTATCCAGGGCACTGGATACCCCTCTGGCACTCACATGATTAACCCTTTTAGTGCCGGAGGGGTACGCAACGCATTGCTTTAATGCGTTGCGTACACCTCCAGCACTCAAAGGGTTAAAACGGACCTCCTGGCTGAAAAACAGGTGATCAGACACTTGGTGTATTATGATACCAAATTGGTGTTATAGACCAGAGCTGGGGTATAAACTGCAAGCTCTGGAGCTTTTGAAGACTGCAACTTCCATAATCTCTATCAATGGGTGATAGGAGTTATACTCCCAAACAGATGAAGGAATGCGCTAAGGTGTGCTAAAGAGGAGATACCGTCTCCAGTAGGATAAACTTGCCAATTTCTATGGAAATTACGATCTAACATGTCTCCAATTTGAGATATTTTAAATCATATGCTCCATAAAATAACATGAAATTGATAGTTTAGCACTCTTCAAAAGTTATCTCATCTTTATCACACCTCTTACTGCATCTCCCCCTTGAGATGTAAGAGCTGTCTACCCCTAATATAAGGTGTGATAAAGGTGGGTGGGCTATGTGGAGCCTATGTACCAAGTAGATATGTTCATCTTGAGACATCTTGGTGCATAGGCTCCATGGACTAACAGAGAAATTGGAAGTATATCACTTGGGACATACTGCAGAGTTTACTGAAGCAATGCGTTGCCTACACCTCACTCAAATGTTTAATTTACATTTGTCTCACCTCTGTCTTACTTATTGATCCCCCTATGGACCTCTCTACCATATAGGCTCTAGGGGCTAGATTCTATTGCAGGTGATAAATGTTAACATCTGTTTTATCAAACATTTTCCTATTGCAGTCTATGGTGAAAAATGGAGATAAAAGCAGAGATAACATCCTATATAATAATTCGCTAAATTGTGTGTAACGCCCGACGTGCGCAGTAGACACTTCTGCGCGTGCGGCAGTCATGCGCAGTAGAGACTGCCCACTCCGTGGCTGATACAGAGCTGGGCGCTCCGAAGGAGCAGAGGTGCAGGCAGTCTCTACTGCGCGTGACTGCCCCGCGACCGGCTGCCAGAGGCACTGTGGGCCGTGTAACGGGCTGTTCAACTAATTAGCACATGAAATAGAATCTGTCTGAAACTTCAGGTCATTCAGTCCTGATCTCACTGCCACATACACAAACACACAGGTAATCTTATTTTAGTTTACCTGATTTAGTCAGTGTGTGTGGGCAGGACAGACATCAATGTTATTGCTCAGCGATCAGGTCACTCTCAGATCCAACCAAAATTGCACTGTGTATGGGCTCCTTTATTGATAATAAACATTTACATTTTTCTTAGCTAGAAAAATATTATCATCATAAACTGTTTTGTAAAGAAAACACAGCAACCTGCTGATATTTATAATGCCTGTTTATGTGCCAGGACACATGATGAAGGTGATGCACTAAAGAACTGGTCTGGGGCCAACCAACTGCACTATAGGGAAGAAATGAAAATTCTATGGAGGTCTCAGATGCACTGAAGGGTTAACCTTTTGAGCACCAGAGAGCTGTCCAACGCATTGCGTTGCAAATGCATTGGATACCTCTCTAGAACTCAAAGGGTTAGAGGACAATGAACAGATCAGCTTATGGCTAAGGGAACATGCCTTTTTTTTCAATGTATTCAAACTTTCTGCACATATTTATTGCACTTTGTTTAACCCTTAATAACCAGGGTTTGTACAATGCATTTCACACCTCTCAGGTCTGTATGAATAGTAACCCTTTATTTGACTTTATATTTTCCACAACTACATAATATATACAGTAATATTGCCTATATTTTAATTACTGATATTATTTTCATCGTCACCGTTTTACAATTTATATAATTGACAATGAGCTACTTGGATATGTTTACAGAGAGCTTTCTGTCAGGGAACATGAAAACAGGTCAAGTGATAACATTTAAAAATATGTGCAATGCAAGACAGAAAGCACACAGGGCGTTCAGTGCCATTGATAGACTGTAACATTGTATTACATCCTGATTTGTTGGTCTATCAACCAAAAAAGTATCTGGAAATTGAGATCCCAAAATATTCCAAGCACCACTTTCTTTTGTATAAAAAAAAAAGAGCCGCCTGTTTTACATTCAAAGAGATAATTCTAAGTTGTTTAAACCTACACTAAACCTGTTTAACAAGGCACAGGCAGTACAGTCACCAGACAAAGCGGCATAAACAGGAATCCATATTAAAGGGTAAATAAAAATGTTTGTCCTATATTCCTAATTAGTTGATATGCTGGTTTTTAGATTTCGTGAGATGTTATATAATGTAATGAAGGATTGGTTGGTTTAAAGAGGTAAAACACTGAAAAAGCATTTCTTCGGCAGGAATCAGAGAACAAACAGAGCAGACATCTTAGAGCAGTGTTTCTCAACCAGGGTGCCTTGGCACTTTGGTGTGCCACGGACATCCACTTAGGGTGCCCCATTGTATCTATAATGTATTGACAAAAATGTTAATGTAGACTTCCAACAGTATATTTAAGCATATTACTATGCACAATATGTTTATTTTAGTTGTGAGGTCTAACAATAACTCTATAATGATGTATTTGTAACCTTAATTACAACCTAGACAAATTACATAAAATTATAGGGGTGCCCCGAAAATACCAGAGTGAGTGTTGGGTGTGCCTTGAGCAAAAAAGGTTGAGAACCACTGTCTTAGAGGAAATGTACTTCTGCGTCTGCGCTGTCTGTCCCATTCACTGCCAGCACTGGTGGTGACGTTCCTTGGTGCCTTAAGGCACCAGAAGAGACTGACCGCGCAGGTGCACAGAGCTTCTCTTGTAAGCTCACTGCAGGCCAATGCCTGCTAATGAAGTGTTTTTCAGCAATAACCTGGGCTTATTGAGCCTAAAGGCAGTAAGACTTTGCATATCGCTAGGTTAGAAATATATTGGGGGGCAATGTTATTAGTATGAAAGTTCTGTTTTAAAATAACAAAAAAAGAGAACTGGGTTACAAGTATACAACTAAAAAATGTAAATTTTTAATACCTGGGAAACTTCAAAATCAGTTCCTCCTGATATCTTTGACATATTAACTCATAATGTTCCCCAGAATGTACATTATAGGTGATAGATTGTAAGCTCTCACGAGCAGGGTCCTCTGATCCTTCTGTTCTCCACATCTGATTGTACTATTTAAAGGGATAGTATTACTTCAAAATTACTATCCCTCATATTGTAGCCCTTAATAAACTGAGTTAAATGACACCAGCGGCATCTCTCAAACCTTTATGGTATAAGAGATAGCCGCTTTCAAAGTTTCCTCTCCCCTGCTGTCAGCGTTCTGCTGCCATCAGGAGAATCCGGTCCCGGGACAGGCAGAGGCTCTTAAACAGAGCCGATATCTCATTATGGAAGGAAAAATGATTCATTGAAACAGTCTTATACGTGTGCTTGGTTACCAAGCACACGTAGAAGACTGTTTCAATTAATCATTTTTCCTTCCCTAACGAGATATCGGCTCTGCTGAAGAGCCTCCGCTTGATTCAGAGACTGGATTCCCCTGCTGGCAGCAGAACACTGACAGCAGGGGAGAGGAAACTTTGAAAGTGGCTATCTCTTAAACCATAAAGGTTTGAGAGATGCCGCTGGTGTCATTTAACTCAGTTTATTAAGGGCTACAATATGAGGGATAGTAATTTTGAAGTAATACTATCCCTTTAATATCTCTATATGTCTGTTCAGGGCCGGATTCACATCTCATGAGCCTGTAGGCACAGAAATCTGAAGTGCCCCCCCCCCCATTGGCCATCTTCACTGGACACCTCCACAATACTCCTAATCTCCACATTGCTCCCATCATCTCCATATTGCTCCTTTCAGCTCCATATTGCCCCATCAGCTCCAACTTACCCGCACATTGCCCCCATCATCTCCATATTGCCCCATCAGCTCCAACTTACCCTCACATTGCCCCCATCATCTCCATATTGCCCCCCATCAGCTACTTATTGCCCCATCAGCTCCATATTGCCCCATCAGCTCCAACTTACCCTCACATTGCCCCCATCAGCTCCACATTGCCATCATCTCCATATTGCCCCCCATCAGCTCAAACTTACCCTCACATTGCCCCCTTCATCTCCATATTGCCCCCCCATCAGCTCCATATTGCCATCAGCTCCAACTTACCCTCACATACATTTCCCCATCATCTCTACATTGCCATCATCTCCATCTTGCCCCCCTCAGATCCATATTGCCCCATAATTTCCACATTGCCCCCCAGTGTCCATTTCCTACCTCTTCCCTGGTGGTCCAGTGGCAGGAGAGGTCTGTATGTGCCTCCTTTGGCACAGACCTGTAGCTGCTGGAGCTCCCGTGTGGTCTTCTCTTCATGCAGAGCGCTGGGAGATGATGTCATCTCCTAGCGCTCTGTAATACTAAAGAGCCGACAAGGGAGCGCAGCATCTACAGGTCTGTCCTGAAGGAGGCACAGACCTGACTGGGCGGTGGTGGTGGGGGGTTAGTGCAGGTGGCGAGGCAACTTTTTTTTTTTTTTTTTTTAAAGGGTCCCAATGACAGGTGCCCCTCTGTGGGGTATGCCTGTAGGCAGATGCCTACTCTGCCTAACGGTAAGTCCGTCCCCGTGTCTATTCCCAATTGTACAGCGCTGCGGAATTAGTTGGCGCTATATAAATAACGAATAATAATAAAAATATGCTCCTGCTTGCACTAACACAGAGCTGATCCAGTCTGTCCTCAAGGGACCTTTACAGTACACAGGTTAGAGATAGAACTGCATAAAACAAGCAAGACTTCTCCCTCTGTCCGATTTAGAGATTAACCCTTTGAGTGCCAGAGGGACACAATGCATTGCATACCCCCTGGCACTCAAAGGGTTAAAAAGCAGTTAACTCTTTGAGTGCTAGAGAGCTATCAGAACCCCTTGCAACACTATGCATTGGATATATTTCTGGCACTCGAATGGTTATTCATTGGTGCAGACAATAAAGTAGATAACACTGGAACTGGCCCTTTACCCTGTGATTTGACTCAAACCATATCTGATATACAACCTAGCTATTTAAGTTATACTGAGGTGATACATCACCTTTAACCCCATTCCTCACATGTTCTCCCCCCCAGCCACATCCAGTATCTTTTGGCAGGGAAATACCCATGGCATATAACAAACAAACAAACAAAAAAAAAAGAAAAAAAAAAAGGAAAAAGATTTAATCCCTTGATTGCTTCACAATGTGTTGGAAATTTCTCTAGCATCCAAGGGGTTAAATTATAGCCTGTAACGAGGCATAAAACTGTTGTAGAGACCTTGAAATTGCTCTGGCCACCCCTACAGTTCAGAATGTGGGTGTGGTCAGCACAGCTGAAACACCCCTCAAAATTTGGAGTTCTCGGCAGTTGCCTTTTCTGCCTATTGGGGATTTTTTTAGGAGGTGCTGGTAAACCTTTAACCCTTTGAGTGCCAGAGTGGTACGTAATGCATTGCTTTGCAATGCATTCTGTACCACTCTGACACTCAAAGGGTTAACTGTTTGTGCATCAGAGGGTTGTGACACCACATCTGGCATGCAAAAAAATAGGGCTGTTTGTTCAAAGGAAAAGTGGAGGGATTCTGGGGCGAACCATTTGCACTATAGGGGAGAATTAGGCATTCAAATTGATTTCAATGTATTTTTTAACCCCTTGAGTGCTAGAGAGATATCCAACCCATTGCAAAGCAATGGCCCTTAGTGCAATGGAGTTGACAAAGGACATTTTCAAGCTGATAATTTGAAATGACAAATGTTCTATTAGATAAATCAGATTACTAATCTCTGATTTCTCAGCATTGCAGTGAGGTTTAGTAAGTCACTTAACCCACTGAGTGCCAGGGGGGTACGGAATGCATTGCTTTGCAATGCATTCCATCCCCCTCTGGAACTCAAAGGGTTAAGAACCTCTTTTACTAAGTAAAAAGAAAATATGTAAAATAAATGTCAGTGATTTAAACCAAATCACAGTTCCAGTGCTAGTTAGAAACTGACATTCTGCATTTTACATCTGACCCATAACCTAGATTTCAGGTCAGTGCTCCATGCTGTATTCTGAAACCAAAGTCTAAACAGTTTATTGTTGTATTTGCAGTTTCTGGATGATTGACTATTGTTTTGCTGTTTGTCATAGTATATTTCATTAAACATTTAATACTTTTATTCAGGAGACTAATAGAGTAAAAGTGATACATTTATTGGCTAACTGTATAGCTGTAGAGTGCAGTCTCTCAAGATCACTTAGGTCTCTTTGTCAGGCATGTAAAATCTACCATAAAGAATACACTTTATTTTGGGCATTACTAACCCTTTAAATCCTGGCCTGTTTGTGTCAATTAAGGGCAGAC
The DNA here is from genome assembly GCA_037306005.1 of Rhinophrynus dorsalis. Lineage (NCBI taxonomy): Eukaryota > Metazoa > Chordata > Amphibia > Anura > Rhinophrynidae > Rhinophrynus > Rhinophrynus dorsalis. The sequence goes on from CM074721.1 coordinate 48,436,872, forward strand.
ATTAAACATCTCTGTGTTAAAGGATTGAAGAGGTGATTGAGGGATTTGTGCATTTTAATCATTATACTGCTGGAGTTCATTTAAAAAAATAATAACACAAATATAATTAACCCTTTAAATGCCAGAGGGATGCCTAATGTTTAAAGGCAATTCATATGGGCGCTTTTCCAAAACTCAAACGATTAAAGGGGAACTACCACCCCACACAATCTTTACCTTCAGTAAGTCCCCATCTGGTGACTAGCTGCTTAGTAGCGCTAGTCACCAGAATAATTACCTTATTTAATAGATTTCTGCTCTCTTCCATGGGTGACAGGCAGGACAGAGCGCGGACATCTTGCCACTGTGACGTCCGCACGCCTGCGCTGTCAGTCCCAGCCGGAGCCAAATGGCTCCTAGCAACGCCTCCTAGACCCGGCTGGGACTGACAGCGCAGGCGCTCTGACATCACAATGGCAAGATGTCCGCGCTTCGTCCTGCCTGTCGCCCATGGAAGAGAGGAGAAATCTTTTAAATAAGGTAATTATTCTGGTGACTAGCGCTACTAAGCAGCTAGTCGCCAGATGGGGACTTAGTGAAGGTAAAGATTGTGTGGGGTGGTAGTTCCGCTTTAAGTGTAATGTACTAAAATTTACCAACTTTAATTCAATATCCATAAACTCACATGGACAAAAACACGAGTCTTACTTCTCCTGACACGTTTTGCTGTCATAAGTTACTTTATTAGACTGTACAACTGAATATTAACTGAGCATTTGCATGCATAACTATACACGATAACACTAATCTCTCCCAATGGGTTACGTTGGTCCAGCTTAAATATAGCTCATAATTGCATGATGCGAATAAGCAAGTATAATGATATTAATGTGAACGCAATCTCAAGTAATAAAGGATATTTGGTAGCATTCTCATTTTAATTTCTATGTCCTACATTTTGTATTGGGGTTTTCAGATTGGTTTCCCAGAGGAATACAAAAGATTCCATGGAGCAGTAGTGGAGTAATTAACTATTTATGAACCCGCGCAAAAGACTTATTAACCTCATTCATCATAAATAAATCTCATCAGATTGAAATATATACTCCTAAAATAAAAAGTGGAGCTGAGATTATAAATGTATATTTGCACATATGCTAATATTTCAGGACACTTCTAAATTAGTGATTGGATAGTACGTAACCAACAATAATTCTAGCTCTGTCCCTCCTGAAAACTGTGCCCTGAGAAGTTGCCTCTCTCTCCCACCCCTAATTATGCCTCTAAATGTGAACAGGGAATCAAGGCAGGGGTTGTAGTCAATGGATGTGTGGTGGTGGTGTGAGGAACACTTAATTCATACATTGCAACTGTATTTTTGTTAGTTTTCTCTTGTTACATAGTAAATTTGTTTGAAAAAGACATAAGGCCATCAAATTCAACCTTTAACACAGTATAACCCAGAAAATGAGAATTACATAATCTTTGATGGTTCCAAGATTGCTGTTTCCAGAACTTCCTGTTTAACATACTAATAATATAACCCTGTATGTTCCCTTCTACAAGAAATGGATCTAATCTTCTTTCAAATGTATCCATTGCATCTGCTATTACCAGTAATTGGGCAAAGAATTCCATAGTTTATAGTGGAACTACCACCATAAGTAAAGTCTCCCTGCAATTGTTAGGCGGTGGCAACTAGCTTAATAATAGTTTTATTACCTCTCAGCACTACACCATTCTACAGAAATCCTTAATCTTCCGAGACTGACGGCCAGGTTAGTGCGGTCTGCGCGCCTGCGTTGTCAGTCCCTTCCGGTGCTGTTTGTGACAGTACAATGCTTCTGAAGGGAGACCGGGACTGACAGCGCAGGCGCACAGACAAGATGTCTACATTGATGCCTGGCTTCCTGTCTTGGAAGATTAAGGATTTCTGTAGAATGATGTAGTGCTGAGAGGTAATATAACTATTATTAAGCTAATTGCCACCTGCCTAATTATTGCAGGGCGACTTTACTTCTGCTGGTAGTTCCTCTTTAAAAGACCTTACTGTAAAGAACTTCTGTAAAGAACCGTGCTCTGGTCTTAAGGGGAGGCCCCTAGTTATTTGATAAGGCCTTGGAATAAAAAGCTCACAACAGATCCTTGTACTGACCTCACATATACTTACAATGTAACAAGATCCCCCCCCCCACACTGTCCTCGGAGACCCGGTAAAGCACTGTCAAAACCAGAGATTTCCCATGTATGAGTGTTACTCAGAGTAAGTCCTGAGCATACACCAGCTTTTCAAGATATCCCTGCTTAATAACAGGTGTAAAATCAGTGGCTCAGTCATTGTGATTGATCTGCCTGTGCTTAATCCTTTGATACCTCCCTGGTACTCAAATGGTTTTAAATAGAGGTATCCTGAAAGCCTGACATGTAGCAGATCTCCTGACAGGGAACTATCTGATGATAGTTGCCCTTTAAGTGTAGATAACCACAGATTATTATTTGGCTTATGGTCCTTTAACTCTTTGAGTGCCAGAGAGGTATCCAATGCATTGCAAAGCGATGGGTTGGATACCTCTCTTGCAGTCAAAGGTTTAAAGCCACGTTTGTCTTCTTTCAGTCTGTAGACTTTGAAACATTACCCAATGAATCACAGCTGATTATTTGGATGATGGAACTAAGAGAGATGATGCAATTTCTTAGTAGCAAAGGCCTATAAATTAGTGCAGTGTTACTGATTACAGAAATAGAAGTGTCAGCCCTCTGATTGTCAGAAGGGGTATGCAGTGTATTACTTCACATTGTGTTGCATACCCTGCTGGCACTCAAAGATTTAAATGGGAACAGAAAGGACTGTAGGTTCAATTCAATAAGTTAAACTGGAACTATCACTTTTAATTTTTTTTTGGAAAACTTTATTCAGAACTGCCTATCTGTCATGTTAACCAAAAGTCCAGCAGATGTACAGGAGATATTCACACTTTTAAAAAGTGCAGCACAGAGCTTCATTGGCATAGGGAACATCACTGAAACCCCTCATTAGCATATGGAACATCACTGAAACCCCTCATTAGTGTATGGAACATCACCGCAACCTCTCATTACAATATTGAACATCACCAAAACCCCTCACTAGTATATGGCACATCACTGAAAATGCTTAATTATCATATGAAACATCACTGAAAAGCTTAATTAGCATACAAAACATCACTGGAACTGCACCAGTACCACAATTAGCATACATTAGCGTATGGTACAAATTATGAATATCTCCGTAGCTGTACATTTGCTGGTATTTAGGTTAACATGACATATAGGCAGTTTTTAATGCAGTTTTCAAATATGCAAACTTAAATTAAAGGGATAATAATGTTTCATAATAAAAGCAGCTCTAATTAATCATCATAGTATTTGGACTTTGGAGAGTGTTATTTCAATTCTGTCAGAGTTGTAGTTCCAGAGTAATTCAATGACAAAGTGTCCCCCTCCCGCCCCTTTTACTGATGTAACACTGTTCAGCCAGAGCAGAAGGGAGGTGCCCAGGTAGACTGCAGAGAGGGACAATCTTCAATTAAGACAAGGGAAAAACCTGAAAAGCTTGTCAAGGTGGGCAGGGATTTCATTGTTTTCATAGGAATAAGAGTGTCCCCTTCTGTTATCTGTCTGGTCTATGGACTGGATTCCACATCTGAGAAGAGATGGCTTACACTAGGTAAAAGGGGCGGGAGGGGAAACTTTGCTTGTGAATATCTCATAAACCATAAAGGTTTGAGAGATAAGAGTTATATCATTCTTCATGTTTTTTTAATACCTACAAAATAAAATAAAGTTAAAACAAAGTATTACTATCCCTTTAAGGTGAAAGTTCCACTTTAAAGGCATGCAGTTCTGAATCAAACCAACAGCAAATACAAATTCACCAAACTGATTTTAATGGAGTTTTAAACTCCTTAAAGGGGATCTCTCACCCCCTCTGATGACGGAGGATTTCTGCATGTAAGCTGGAGCGCTCTCATTGGCCAGAGACCACTCCAGCTTACAAGGAGAAATCCCCCGTCATTGGAGGAGGCTGGATTGAGGGAGGGGAACAGAGGAAGAGTGACAGACTGCAGTACAGAGCTGGTAACTGCAGTCTGTCCAGAAGTTAGGCGCAGGATAATCTTTACACGTTTAACCCTTTGCATTGCAAAGGGTTAATTTTGGCCAAATAACTATAAAAAAAGAATGAAAACAGTATTCCACATAGTCGCTATATAACCTAACTTTTTAGACAAACTTGTATGGGGGTTATAGATCCCCTTTAAATGCTTTGCAATGTTTGTGACCTCTAGCATGTAAGGTGTTACAATTGTCCTTTAAATCAATGAGCATTTCCATTTCTCCACTATGGTGCAGTTGGTTTGCTCCAGTATTGCACCTCTTTAGATTAATGCTAGCAGACATAAGGTGCAATTCAATAAACGTGTGTGTTTGATTCTGGATTGGAGAACATGCTCCCGATCATTGCACAGGTGCTGTTGATGTGTAACAGTGATTTGTATTGTTACTGTAGCCAACATTAATATTGTGCCAACAGAGCTATACGTTATGGGGTGCACTAGGCAGGGCATGATGACATATTTTTTTATCATAATTACTATATGTATGAATGATACTCCACTACCCAGGACCAGATCTACGTCTCAGGCAAGGGGCATAACTCGGGGGGGGGGGGTGTTCAGGTCGGGTAGCAGAGGGAGCAAGAACTAATATAATCTAACTAGTTTAAAAGCCACGGGCCACAGTGCCACCCAGTGGCCTCGGCTGCTGCCCCAGAGCCGGGAGCGGAGACAGGTGGTGGGCCCCGGGGAGGAGGAGAAGGGAGGAGTCTGGCAGCACTGGAGTATTGAGCGGCCTTGGTAGCCCCTCATCCTCAGACCAGAGCTGGTTGTACCGTGCTTCCCTCACACCGAGCGGTCCCAGGAAGTTACGCAGAGAGGAGTCTGGAGCACCCCCAGGAGCACGGGGGTGACCGGAAGCAGAACCTGAATTTGAATTCGGAGGAACTCGGCCGACACTTTCAGGCAGTCTCTACTGTGCATGACTGCATCGTTCGGACAGTCTCTACTGCGCATGACTGCATCATTCGGACAGTCTCTACTGCGCATGACTGCATCGGACAAACATCCTATCGTTTTATTATATAGGATTACACTGCTGGGAAATTATTTTGTATTATGGAGACCCAAAAATTGTTTTCACTGGAGCTCTCCAGTGACTAGTTATGCCATTCGTCAAGGGGGAAGGATTTTCCTTACACCGAAGGAAAGAAGATTGTCCCTCATTGCGTTCTGTCCAGTCCTGGGTCCGGATTCCAGATCTGAGGGCGGCTTCAGGTAAGTAAAAGGGGCAGAAGGGGGGAAACTTTATTATACAATAAAAGTAAAACTGCAATGTTATCCATGCTTATACACCTACAGTATACAAATATATTTTGAATACTCAATTGTATTGTAAAATAGACTCATTGCTATCCCTTTAATGCTCTTATCTCTGTCTGTGGCTTCCCCGTTACTCCTCCATTGACCCTACTCCAGCCCCTCAGCTGTGTACCCTGGTGTAGAAAATGCTGTTATCCTATGAAATACAAGCAGATAATAGCCCTTAACCCACTGGATGCTAGAGAGAAACATAGAATTTGTCGGCAAATTCAGCCCATTTAGTCTGCCCATTTTTTCTGTGGTAAAAACCTCAAACCTTATTTAGTTTGTGGTCTTGTTCATGATAGCCTTATGCCTGTCTAATGAATGCTTAAGTTCCCTCATTGTATTAATCTCTACCACTTCTTTTTATTGGCTATTCCACTTATTTACCACTCTGTCAGTGTAGTAAACCTTCTTACATTACATCTAAGCCGCTGTCCCTCTAATTTTAGACTGTGACCTCTTGGGTGTGAGAAGGATCTTAAAGGGATAGTAATGTTTCATAATAAAAGCAGCTCCAATTAATCATCATAGTATTTGGACTTTGGAGAGTGTTATTTCAATTCTGTGAGAGTTGTAGTTCAAGAGTAATTCTATGACAAAGTATCCCCCTCCCGCCCCTTTTACTGATGTAACACTGCTCAGCCAGAGCAGAAGGGAAGTGCCCAGATAGATTGCTGAGAGGGATAAGGGAAAAACCTGAAAAACTTGTCAAGGGGGGCAGGGCTTTCATTGTTCTCATAGGAAGAAGATTGTCCCCTGCTGTTAACTGTCTGGTCTTACAACCAGATTCCACACCTGAGAAGAGATGGCTTACACTAGGTAAAAGGGGCGGGAGGGAAAACTTTGCTTGTGAATATCTCTCAAACCATAAAGGTTTGAGAGATAAGATTTGTATCGTTCTTCATGTTTTTTTATGCCTACAAAATAAAATAAAGATAAAACTAATTATTACTATCCCTTTAAAGGACATACTTGTAAACTAGAGAAATCTCAATGTATTCTTCCTGGTAAAACATTTTCTAAATAAAATGTAGAAAATGTTTTACCAGGAAGAATACATTGAGATTTCTCTAGTTTACAAGTATGTCCTTGAAGATCCTTCTCGCACCCAATGGGTTAATTAATTGTAAGAAAATAATATTTAAGCTGGTAAATCAACTTGACAAATTAGTATATAAACTGGTAAATAAACAAGCCACCTTAAACTGGTAGTGGGTGTCTGCTGCAGAAGGCTTGATCTGGTCTTGCCCACAAAACATATGGGCATCGCCAGCAAAGCTATAGAGCCCCTCAAAATGTAGCCTAGGCAGTGGCCTACTCTGCCAAACAAGAAATCCAGCTTTGGTAATTCTTCATAAAACGTAATTGGCCTTCACTCACAACTGATTAGTTCACATAGATTAGAAGAGAAATGGTCAAAATACAGCATTGAGGGGGATACAATCCAAGGGCCAATTTAATCTAGTCTTTTTGTTTGATTGACTGTACACGTACATACTGTTGTGCAGAAAAATATCGATTTTAGCTTTATGTGCTGATACATTTTATTGCAAAGTACACATTTGGCACAATGTGTCAGTCTTCATGTTCATAAATCGACTGAATGTATGCTTGTACGATCAAAGTACAAGGGCAGACAGACATAGCCCCCCACTCTCTCACACACACGTGCACGTACAGTCACACGAGTGCACACAGGGCCGCCATCAAAAACCATTGTCCTGCGATAAGATTAACTGGTAGGGCCTCTTCCCCCAGCATTTTATTATGTAGCTCCAGTGCTGTACCTATTCAGGTCGGGAGGGCTTTACAAGATTCTCTTAAGGGTACACATAGCTAAGCTTTTAATTGATTTACCAAACAATATTTGATCCATGCATAAAGTCTCCCTCCCCCCACGCATGCATTCATAACAGACACACATGGCAAATTCAACTTTAAAGGGATAGTAATATTTCACAAAAAGAGTATCTCCAATTAATCTTCATAGTATTTGAGCCATGTTATTTCAATACTGTCAGAGTTGTAATTCAAGAGTAATTGAATGATAAAGTTTCCTCGTCCTGCCCCTTTTACCTAGTGTAACACTGCTCACCTCAGATGTGGAATCTGGTTGCTTGACCAGACAGATAACGGCAGGGGACAATCTTCTTCAGTGAGAACAATGAAAACCCTGCCCCCTTGACAGGTTTTTCAGCTTTTTCCCTTATCTCAATGGAAGATTGCCCCTCTCTACAATCTACCTGGGCACCTCCCTTCTGCTCTGGCTGAGCAGTATTATATCAGTAAAAGGGGTGGGAGGGGGACACTTTGTCATTGAATTACTCTGGAACTACAACTCTGACAGAATTGAAATAATACTCTCCAAAGCCCAAATACTACGATGATTACTGAGAGCTGCCTTTATTATGAAACATTACTATCCCTTTAATTACTGATAGCCAGCTCACTTTGGCATCAGTCATATATGATTGGGTTTTCCAGCTATTGGAGGTTGCAGTGATGTTCCATGGGCCTCTTCTACTAGTTGAAATACCTATTCATAAAACTTCTGAACTGCACACTGAGAACCTCTGTTCTCTTTTGAGAAAGATGTAAACCATCCTTTTTGTACAGTTACTTGTTAAACCAAATCGGGTCCATTTCCCTAGCATTAAAGTCTCTAATTCAATTCATCCCACCTTCCTCTTCCTTATACATTGGTAGAACCTCTGCAAAAGGTACATTGCTAATCTCATTGCAAGCCAACACATTATTCCCTAAATGGACTATGATATTCAACTCTCCATTCTTTCTTCCTTAATGTGGAACTTTCACAGTCATTTGACCTCGGCTATCACTGTTTTGCACTGATTAATTAAAAAACAAATTAAATTGTATATACTATCTCAGCCATTGTTTAAAATATACCTCACTAATTGTCCTACAGAAAGAGGGAGAGAGATGATGTTAATATTGATTGGCAGCATTCTCCCTCCCTGGAGTTGTCAGTGGGCGTTGAAAAGACTTCCCCTTCTCTAATTTATTTTTTAAGCTGCGCTCTCGACTATCTCTTTGACCTGGATGCGTGTAATGAAAGAGAGTGCCAGGTCATAGTAATAGGTGGGAAAGGTTGTGAGTTGGATTAATAAAGAGCGGGGAGGTAATGTTAAGCCGTGCGGTACAGCCTTTACCGAATGGAGCATCATTGAAACGTCACAAAGTAGAAGTTTTATTCCTTAGATCTCTGTACAGATAACGATTTAAAAAAACAAACAAACATCAGTTTAAAAGAGGAATTGATTTGCATTAAGTTTATTTGGGGTGAAAGTTCCACTATCCTCCAAAATCTCACTTCTTAATATAGAGTCCCCCATAATAGTTGTTTCCTCTCAAAGGCGTTTGCACTTCTTAGCTTTACCTTTTTGTCAGTGGTTGAAGTCTTATTTACCTGTGATTGAACAGTAGGTGGGGTTATGCAGTAACCACAGCTCCTACCCAGTCACAGTGTAGTTGCTAATTGGTGACTATGCAATCTGTTTACAGTATGTGGGGGGCTTGAGACCCCCAAGTTATTTTTTAAAATGTATTTTACTTAATACCCTGTATTATCTTTTTAACTTTTTCTCCTGATCTCATCATGATGGATCATCAAGTGGATTTGCTATCACCCCATTGTTTTACAAGGGTCATTTTTTACCCCTGATATATGTGTGTGTTTAAAAAAAAGAAAACATTGATGTCGGGATCCAGAATTGTCCTCAGTACCCTGGTCCTGATCAATGAATGTACACAAATAAAAAAAAAAATTAGAAAACGAACTAAAGTCCTTCCACCATGGTCACAGCCACTATTGAAATAAAAATAAATAAATAAAAACCTCTCTAGTCCTGCCTCTGTTGTTGCCCTGGAAAATGTAAAAAATGAAACAAAAAACAAACCAGAATTAGCTTTTATGCAGCAAATCGCTGTTTAACATTTTCCTATGCTTCAGTTGGCTGGGAGGTACGTTACACAGGACACTGATCATACCCTAGAGTAACCTCCCCTCCCAGACAATCACAAACGAGGAAAATGGGTCTCACATGTGCAAGATGTGACCATTTCCTTAGGTTGCTGATTGGCTACTATATGATGTGATTATGGTGTGTTTCTTTCAGGGTGGCTTTGATTTAAATCACTAGTCAGTAAGACTCTATTTAAGTCGTGATTTTAAATGCAAAAACTCATTCTTGCTGGTAGTTAAAACCATCAATATTTGCAACCAGGTGAAGAAGTCAGATTAGTTAAACAGCAATATCAGATCTGATTTTAGTTTAATTGATTAATCACTCTTATTTGGAAGTGCATTTTGCATGCATACCTGCTTTACCCATAGGTAGAGGAACTTCAATAAAATATTCCCAAACTGGGTCTCTTTTACGGCCTGCTGCTATTTTGCTCTTCAAGGGAGGGAATAAAGAACTTCAAGCAATGATTGTGCACAAAGATCCTAAGGTGTGTAAGCTGATGATAAGGTTTCACTTTCATTTTTACTGCTTACCCCTCCCTCCTCACACTTAGAGCCTGGTATAACAATGGGATTAAGGTCTTTTCCTGAACTTTGTTTATTTTATACAATTTTTACTGTGAAAAAGTGCATGTAATCTCACTTTGGATAACTTGGAATAAATTTACCAAAAATATAATTGCATGACTATACAGCCTCAGGTACATAACTAAGCTCTATGTCATGCTGAATAACCTTTAAACTATAATGTATCTTACATAGAAAACTGTCTTTAGATAGATTTTCCTCCAAAAGCATTTCATTAAAATAAATTTGATTTAAATAAAAAAAATCCTATTTAAATTAGAAAAAATCTGTTTTTTTTTTTTTTTTTAAATCATCGATTTTTATCCACTCTGGTTTCTTTTATCACCCCAGCACACTTAAATGATGGGTCCCTTCCATTAATTTGTTTAAATTAAAATAGGTGCTATGGACTACATATTAATTCATTTTATCCCGTCCCATCATAGACCCCTTCATCTGGGTAACTATAGATTGATATGGGGGCACCAAAACCCATATTAATCTTTTTCTTTCAATCCTCTTCCATATGAAGGGAAAAGGAAAGGGTCCTGGACCACTTTCTTGGTCTTTTTTTGGATTGATATCATTTTTTTTTTTTTTTTTAAACCCTCTTGCTGTCAGAAAGTTGAAGGAGTCCACCAGACCCCATGCTGATTTATTTTGTTTGCTTTTATTTTTTTATAAATTTATATGGGTTATATGTACCCAATTTTAGTTTAATAGAAATTTTAATAAAATGTGGGGTGAATGTGCCCTGTGTTTTTTTCCTTTAATTTGGTGGGAGGGAACTAAAGTACCAAGCTTTTACCCCCCCCCCCACCGGTTTTAACCCCCCCCCCCCAATATGAGGACTAAAGACTCCATATTGCACATGGGGGGATGTTACTCCCCAAACGAAAAATTATCTTATTCCAGTCAGTCAGTGAAGAACTTAATAGTGAGCTAGGTTAGATGAATGTTTGTTTTTTAAAAACGGAGACCCCCCAAGCTACATACTGCTTTGCATTGCAGATTGAGTGTAGGGAAAGGGCATCTGGGGACTTTTGGGGCTGAGATGGTCACTGCCTTTTGCAACCCCTGTGCTGCCAGGTCTGGGAAGACGTCTCCAGTCATGAAACGGAACATTGCAAAGGCCATTCTTCTAGACTATAATAACATAATGGTTGTTTGTAATGCATTTTTGGCTATTTCTGAGATTTATATATATCCTGAATAACCATTTTTGGGATACATAGTGGAATGTGACAGCAAGTATCAGGAAAAAGGCTAAAGACTCTTTTCCAACTCCTTTGCTGGCCAAAGATCCATTTGAGAGGAATGGAATCTATCTGGTTCATCAAAGGTGATGTGAAATGAACTAGGATGTTTACAACTTTTGGCTTAAACAATACAATCAGATGAATTACTGTAGACAATAGATCTCTCAGAATCCTGTGGGAAAAAGACTCTGTTGTGAGCGCAAACCAGCTTGTAGGGAAAGTCTCTTTTGCACACTGGAAACTGGCGATAGACTTGCCTTACACTAGTTGGTTTGCACCTTAAAAAAAATCTTTTTATTTCTACAGGATTCATCGTGATCTATTTTTTTTATAGTAATTAACTTGATTTTATTCTTTATGCATATTTCCTGTGTGTCCACATTAGGCGAGGTTTGATCAACTTCAGGGACTAAACTATTATTGGTGCATCAGTTGCAAAGCACCTGGACCCAGCTAACTTTATGGGCCCATTGAAAGCTGAATATAGAAAACATTTAAACTTTTTTAGTACTTTACAGTGAATGTGTAAAAAAAAATATTTTGCACCAGAGCCCAAGATCTGCTACAGGTCAGCTTATGCTAAAGCGTTTGTATTGGAAAAAACATACAGAAAAGTGAAGTGATTTAAATTAGCACCATATTAACAGGCAAGTGTTTTGCAACCCATTGCTCAATCCAATGGGTTAAACCCGACTCCTATGTGGCCCTATTTAGAAAGGTCAAATACAGTAACCCAGTGTTGGTTGCACAAAGCAATTGTTAGGTATGAAGCACCTCCGTCATTAATGAAAGGCTATGTAGCTAGTTTAATTAAATGTTCTTCTCCTGTTTGCCTTTTATTACACCCTTGTTGACAGACCTATTAAGAACAGTGTATTCAGTTGCACCATACAAATGTTACTTTAAGAGTCCAGGCCTGCTACTCCCAGTTTATATACAGAGTCTTAGAAATACAATGTACATCCTGTTAGTTCTGTGATGTCTGTCCTTACTAAAGCACAGGGTCATTTATCGTGCATGGCAAATTCTCTGGACTAATAAAAACCATGGCCTGCTGCAAAATATAATATTATAATAAAAAGAGAGAAAAGAAAACCCTGCTAAACAGGCACTCAGTGTCAACTCACTCAAAATAAAAATAGTTAGAGATCAAATATACAAGTACTAAAACACAACCTTTAATACTACATTAAAAAGGGTCACAATAGAACTGAGAAGGTGCCGGGGCATTATCTGCGTTGCCACATAATAAAAATAGATAAATGAAATACTTATGGACATCAAAAGATGAAAAGCCTGGTCCTTAATGGGGATGCCAATTAATAAAACAATATTCAGTCACCCAAAATGTAAGGATACCAGTATCCATAACATAAAACAATACAAAAATCATCCTCCACTGATATATCTTGTGGATGAGTGAAGACAATCCATATCACAGAAATGTTCCATTATCTCATAATCATATGGAGAATATGGAATACAAGTTACCAGCTTGCCATTAATTCATACAAGTTATCAGCTTGCCACTTCTGAATAATATGATGCGGCCTAGGTTTCTCTCCGAAACATGACATAGAGTAAGAAGCCAGTGCACAGACTGACGTTACGTGTACACTCACACACAAGAGCAGTTACCTCAGGTGGCGAATTTAACAGATGCAGCACTGATTTTAGCCCGAATTGATAATAAGACCACCTCTCTATTTACTTAAATAATTTAAGTCATCGAGACTCATTTGAATAATATACTGACGTGATGACAGAGCCCAAAGAAGGCGAAGGGCAACATAATATTATTTTCCTAATCTTTAAGTACCAGACTTTAAGGACCTGAGGATTGTGCAACGTTTCTGTGCCCTCTGCCCTACTTAAAGGATAATATGTAAATGTATATAGCGATATGTAAAGTAGATTATTAGCCTACCTATGGATTGAATTTGATCTGTATAATCTCTCATTTTGTACAACTGTCTTTAATGCCATTTCACGATATTAAATCATTTTGTAGTATATGCCAAGGACTGTGGGATTGTTACTGTGTAATAAAGCTACGGCTTTCTACCCCAGTTTGGTGGGGCAGACATACCACATTTCTTTTAACCACTTACCAGCTGAATTTTCAGTACTTATGCTCTAAGCTTGCAAGCACACTTTATAGACCATTCCATTGAAGTATTTCTTTTCAGATTGCGGTATTTTGGCTCTGCTGAAGAGCCGCCAACTGGTCCCGGGGCCAGGATCTCATGATGTCAGCTAGAGGCTGACTTCTGTGAAACGGGCAGGAGCGGGGAACCTTATCATCGTATATCTCTCAAACTATAAAGGTTTGAGAGACAGGACTTGCATAAGTTAGTTTATTTTTGTAATAACTATGATATTACACTTTATTGAAAAAATACATTACTAACCCTTTAAGTAACTTCTTGCGTTAAACCAAATAAGCACCAATTATTCTAACAGTATAATTCCCTTTAACCCTTTGAGTGCCAGAGGTTTACGCAACACATTGTGGAGCTATTGGGCAAACATCTCTGTCATCTTGCAATCTCACAGCCGGCATTTAAGGACCCCGGGGCATTTCAGTTTTTTGTGCATTGGATTTAGGGGATCCCTGAATTCCATGACGTGCCAGGACTGTCATCATTCCTTAAGTACAGAACCGCCGTGACAGTCCTGGCACGTCATGGGTCCTTAATGAGTTAATGTATCATCTGAAGATGGCCTTTATCCTTTTCTTGTCACAGTATCTTTTCTTAAAAGAGCGTATATTTTTATTTTGGGTGCTGGAGACAATGAGATGCTAAATAATCATTTGTTCCTGTTCATTGACTGGATGAGAGAAAGAGAGAGAGAGGGGCTAGAACATACCACATCTCTGTTACACGATTTTTCGCCTGTTTAAACTGGGAAGCAAGTTACCCACTGAAATTCAGTGACTGCTCAATAAAATGATGCGGCAGGATTTCCGTCTGAAACATGACATAGAGTAAGAAGTGAGTGCACGTACTGACGTTAAGTGTACGCGCGCACACAAGAGCAGTTACCTCAGGTGGTGAATTTAACAGATGCATCAAAAGGGCGATATCACAATATCACCTGCGTCAAAAGGGCAACATCAGCATGTCGCCCACATCAAAAGGGCAACATCAAAATGTTGCTATCTGCAGGGCTACCCCCTGGCAGATATTTGTAAATCTGAGAAAATACAGCAATCCATGAGAATCTCCAGAACATGATAGCAGATCAGGGTGAACATGAATAAGTCCATAATTAGTGAGTTGACAATAAAAAGGAAGAGAGAAACACAATCTGTGCAGAAACAGAACATTTAATGAATATACAGGCCAACCACATCTGCCAGTTAAAACTGAAAGGATCTGAGGGACTGGTCGGTGGTATTTGAGCAGAGAGTGCTATTGCCAGTATGGGTATTAAGGAAGGTTCAGTCTCTGGTGCAATGAGAGCCTGAAAGTCATGAATGCCTGTACTGGAGTAGAGTATGGAGTCATCCCCCTTCACAAGAGGAGCTATAAATAATGTCACTGAAGCACTGAGGGACCTCTCATGGTGAACCTGGTTCGGGGGACAATGAGCGGCGAGTAGGAGGCAGAGTGACCTGTGCTGGTGTTATACACTGGCAATTTTCTAAACAGCAACATTCTGAAGACTCCCTTTTAATGTGGACGACATTGTTATGTTGCCGTTCTGACGCTCGCCATTTAGATGTTGCCATTTTAATTGTAAACCTGTAGCACCTATCACTAGGCAATGTTTTTTCTTAGCAAGACTCTCATGTGTATGCCGTTTACTCACATGACTAACTTCCATGCCCCTACACAATTTAGATTGTACCCAAGATCATTCTCTAGAGCCAATTTTGTTCAGAGGATAATGAAATAATTGTCACACCCTTTTCTTTTACATGTTATCGGCAGTGGGCAATGTGAGGCCCTCCAGCTGCTGCCAGACTACAACTCCCATCATTCTCTGCCAACTGTTGTCTGGCAGGGGATTATGGGTGTTGTAGTGTGGCAGTAACTCTAGGGGCTCATCTTGGCCATCCCTGCTTTATAAAGACACTTATTTAATAGAAAACGCATTGTACATGAACCACCTTGACATGAGCTAATGTTTGTGTAGCTTATTAATATTACCCCATGATAAAGACTACTTTGTTATTATTGAAATGTAGAGATGCTTTGCTACTTTAACCCCTTAACAACCAGTGACGTACCAGGACCTTCACGCCTGTCTGGACGTTAAGGACTATTGATGATCCTTAAGTTTGTGGCTGTAATCCGTGCTGTGATCACAGATCATGTTTCCATAAAAAAAAAAAAAAAAAAAAGTACCCTGGTCCTACAGAGCGCCCCACCCCCGGTCCTTAATGGGCTCAAGACATATCCCCCCCCACAGGGATATGACAATGGCTCGTTAAAGTGGAACTATCACCTTCTTAATATTGCCCCCCAATCCTTTCCTAATGTAACAATAGGTAAAGCCATACGGTTATTATGCTGAAAAAGTCCGAGTTATTAAGTAAAGCAGCTTCTTCTGTAGGCATCCAGTGGACAAGAGAGCGGACATCTTAGAGGTAAGGTACCTCTGAGTCTGTGTTGTGTGTCCCGTGCACTGCCCAGATTGGTGGTGACTCACTTCCGTCACTTTAAGGTGACAGAAGTAGCTGAAGGCACAGGCGCACAGAGCTTCTTCTTCTTGTAAGCTCCGTGCCCTGGATGCCTACAGAAGAAGTTTACTTTCTTTAATAACACGGACTTTTTCATCATAGTAATAGTATAACTTTACATATCGCTACGTTAGGAAAGGATTGCGGGCAATATTATGAAGGTGATATTTCCTCTTTAAGCTGCATTTCAATATGCAAATGAGCCATTGTCAAAATAGTAACTGTAACATCATAAACCTGGCAAAACTATGTGATGCTAGCATATTTGCACTGTATTCACAGGGATATGATCGCAAAGACATCGTGGAGCATATGTCGAGATGTAATCAAATACACCAACATATCTGACTGGGAGTCAGTGATAAGCAATATCTGGCCATTAAGATCCTCCATTCTACCCAATCCTCTGTCAAAATCTCTGCAAAGAGTTTCACCTCCCTCTCCCGTTGCTGAACGTTTGTCTCCATGCCCTCACTCCTGTTCCACAGCTTCTCACTATGTGCTCCATCTCCCATTCTCCTCTGTTCCCCCTGCAGCCTCATCTTCTCACCATACCCATTCTGTGCCCCTTTTCCTCACTAGTCTCATCCACTCACTGTACACTCTCTCCACAGCTGTACCCACCTGCTCTGTGTCCCCTTTCCTCCTGTAGCGTCTGCCTCATATCACCACAACTCCTCCTCGACTCTTTAACTGGCGGACGCTGCCTCTGCTGCTCAGCCGCATCCTTATAGGAACTCTTCCACTTAACACACATTCATTCCCTGTGAACAGCTGACATGACAGTGCCATAGTTTCAGTACGAAGAGGTCTGCACATTTAAACAATCGTACTGTCCTGTCAGGTGTTTACAGGGCACAAATCTGTCTTCTGTGGAAGAATAAAAATGCAAAATGATGATTTTTTTTCCCTCCCATTTCCGCCTGTGTTGTCATACTTTATGTTACTTTTTATATATACTTTTTTCACTCTGCTGTTTTACTGGTGTATTATCTCCACCTCCCCGTACCACTACAGGCCTACAGGGGCAGACAGTTTTATACAGGACATTGGAAACAGTTGGAAGTTGCACTCTACTTCCTCTTTGCTGCTCTGGGACACAAACTACACACACTTTATCAGCAGGACATTAAAGGGACAGTAATGTCTCAAATTTTTTTTCCAGTTTTGTAGAGTTTAAAATATTAATCAATAAGCGCCAAACCATATCTCTCAAACCGATAAGGTTTGAGAGATATAAGGATTAAAAGTTCCCCCCTCTCTCCCCTTCTTCTGATTTCAGATGTAAAGCTGACAGCAGGAGAATCGAGTCGTACGAATTGAAGAGGCTCTGCAGCAGAGCTGAAATCGCATTATTGCTAAAGAATTCATTCATTGGAAAGCTCTATAAAGTGTGCCTGGTTTGCAAGCACACTTTGTAGACCTTTCCAATGAATTAATTCTTTTTAAGTAACGCGATTTCGGCTTTGGTGCAGAGCCGCCTGCTGGTCCCCGGACCAGTATCTCCTGCTGTCAGCTAGATGCTGACATCAGGAGAAAAGGAGGGGGGAACTTTGAATCCCTATATCTCTCAAACCATAGCGGTTTGAGAGATAACGTTTGGATCATATTTATTAATGTTTTAAACTCTACAAAATGGGTAAAACGTTTTTTGGGACATTACTGTCCCTTTAAGAACTCTGGGAAACCTATTGAGCTTCATGCTTTTGCTGCTGACTCAACACTGACTGACCTATAACATTTTGTGGGTCTCACTATAAGGAGAGTGACCCATCAGCTATTATGTTAACCCACTGAATGCGCAATGCATTGCTCAGCAAACCCCCTGGCACTCAATGGGTTAAGGAACACTGGAAGTGAAGGCGAATGTGCATATCCTAAGAAAATACTACGATTAGAGGGATTGTTTCTGCGCTGTTGTTCTTTTTGTCTTTGCTACAGTTTGTGTTTTTGGGGTCACAACCATATCAACAGCAACAATAAGGACCTTCCTGATGCTTGTTGTTACAAGCTGAAAGTTTTTGTGAGAATATATTGTTGTTTATACTGTGTGGCACTCCCTTTAATACCCTACGGAGGACACTCTACATCGGTGCCCTTTAGTAGGATATATATATTGTGTACCAACTGCAGTTGTGGTGGGTACCTGTAGCTCCGTTACTACAGTCTATGAACTCTGCATGTATTTGCTATCTGCATTGCTATAAACACAGGCTACTAAGTTGCCATTAATATCTTTCTTATTGCTGGCTTTCTGCTTTGCTGGAATCTTTATTACTTTGATATGGTGAATAATTTGGAGTTATACTAACCACAGATAATCAGAAGGTTATCAGAAGATTACACGGATAATATCTATTTTGGATTTATGTGTTTTTAAGTGCTAGCAGCAGGGGTGACCTGACAGGACCCAGGGCCCCTGGTCCACAAAGAGGTCTGGGCCCCCTGCAGAAATCTCCACAATGCCCTTCATCTCCACAATGCCCTTTCCACAGTGCCCCCTTCATCTCCACAATGCCCCATCTCCACATTGCCCCCTTCTTCTCCACAATGCCCTCTTCATCTCCACAATGCCCCTTCCACAATGCCCCCTTCATCTCCACACTGCCCCCTTCACCTCTACAATGCCCCTTTCACAATGCCCCCTTCATCTCCACAATGCCCCTATCTCCACATTGCCCCCTTCATCTCCACAATGCCCCTATCTCCACAATGCCCCCTTCATCTCCACAATGCCCCTATCTCCACATTGCCCCCTTCATCTCCACAATGTCCCTTCCACAATGCCCCCTTCATCTCCACAGTGCCCCCATCTCCACATTTCCCCTTCCACAATGCCCCCTTCATCTCCGTGACCGAATTCCCGTATGGTCAGTCCGCCCCTGGCTAGCAGTTTTTTTCAAATTGATTTTGTATACTGATCATATTTTATACTGCTGGGCCCAGCATTGCTAGTTTAGATAAGGCTATCAGTCAGCTATGGATAGTCTTAGGCTTTGGTTTTAGGGGGGTGTAGGGAAGGGGGTGGAGGCTTATTTGGGGATACCCATGTAGGACCATTAAGAATGTATATGTAATGTATATTATACTAGTTGAAGAGCCCGTTACACGGACCACAGTGTCATTGTCAGCTGGTTGCGGGGCAGTCATGCACAGTACAGACTGCCCGTGCCACTGCCTGCGCCACTTCTGATACAGAGCTGGATGCTCCGAAGGAGCGTCCAGCTCTGTATGCGGCGCGGGCAGTCTCTACTGCACATGACTGCAGAACGCGCAGCAGACTCTACTGCACGTGACTGCGTCGTTACACACGTTTTAGCGAATTATTATATAGGATATGCAAGATTTTGTACTTATATTTTGATACTTTATTAATAAATTGAAACAGGTTCATGAGTGCTTTAAAGCGATCACTTTTTTCTTCTTTTATAATTGTATCTGTTATAGATCTCATTGGCACCCCTCATATGTCACACATGGTGTAACCCATGAGTATAATTTTTTGTGTGCTTACCATATATATCCTTATTGTTAGCTTTTTAACCCCCTAGCATTCAAAGGGTTAAAAGCCCAATTTAATTTAACAGGAATTTTTTGTGTCCCCTATGGTGCAGTTGATTTACTCCAAAATAACTCCAGTTTTCGTTTATAAATCTGTGCATTTGTTCTTTAACCCCTTAGTGACGGCCGCGTGCAGACGCGGCCGTCACTTAACGTCCGTCTAACATTTTTTTTAATTTTTTTAAAATAATCCGGAGTCCCCGAACGGCGCGCAGCCGCGCGGGGAGCCGGATTTCCGGGACGTACATGTACGTCCTCTGTCACTAAGTGACAGCCACACAGGACGTACATGTACGTCCTGTGTCATTAAGGGGTTAATTACCAGTCTACGCAGGTACACAGACAATGCAATTATAGTACGTTTTATTTTTGTCACAGTTGACTCAATATTGAGAGTAGACACACGACCGTTCATTAATGACTCACATCACATGCAGAGCTTTGCTTTTCCTACTCTGTAACCTAACCCACCTGCTGCGTCACCGTATGACAGGTTCTTTGACAGACTCCTAGAGGCATTTTGGGATTGGTGTTTTGCAACAAGTGAAACTGCTGACGTGTATAGTCAAGCGTTTGAACGTTCTTGACCTTTGCTTAGCAATGTGCTGTGAGTACATTTTCTGGTAACCAGTATGAAGTTCTATACATAGTATTTCCATTTCTACATTTATCATATATTCTTAATCAAGTGTCTGACAAATGAATGCATGTAATGGTCAGATAGTGTTGCCACTTCATTATTTTAACCCTTTCAGTGGCAAAGGCTTCAGGAGGTTTTTGCACCTTGTTGGCCAGACACATTTTTTGGCATTTTTGCTATGCATCTGTTTAGGTATGATTCTGTTGGTAACTTTCTAGTTATATATGAAAAACTATATATCTTTTTTCAAAACAAATTTCAGCTTTTCCAGGGCACCTCATGAGAACTAAATCTTGCATCATGCGACAAGCTATGATGTCATAAAGACAGAAAAAAATACTTATTTTTCTAACATCACAAACAATATATCCAAAACATTTATGTTGGTTGTGAAATGTTCAATTTCTTTTAAAGCCCTGAATCACCTGAGTGCAAAAAATACCATATATATATATTTTTACCTCCCTTCATGGCCTGCGCAGATGGTCAATTAACAGGAGCACAAAATGGTATTTTTATGAACTAAAAATTCACAATTAATTGTTAACATAGTAAAACTACCCTAAATTAGCTCCATAACTATGTAAAAGCATATATTTCCTGAAAGTGTATATCCCACTTCCTCAAATGAGGGGTAACATGCCTTTTTACCCCTAGCCTGGTGTGCGCAAATGTTTGCAGAAGGTGGAACTAAAGCACAGAATTTGCATTTTTTTGACATTTTCACCCCTTCAATTGTAGTGACATCTTTGAAAACTATGGAATTTTCTACTATATCCATTAGCTACTGCTACTACAGGAAAATAGAACTCTATTGGTATGAGTTGACATAATGGAGGGGTTCCAGAAGCACAAAACTTCACAAACTACAATCTCTTTTTTTTTCTTTTACATTTTTTCAAAGATGACTTGCATGTTCTAAAATGGTTTTAACAACTACAGAATTGAAGCAAAATAATAATAATAATAATAATTTTGGAAAGACGATAACCCACAACATCAAATGAAGGATCACTTGACTTTCTAACCCTAATCTGTACGCACCAGGGTTTCCAGAAGGTGGTGCTAAAGGAACCAATACACATTTTTTATATTTATTTCTGAAACTTTAAAACTTTATTACTGAAACTTTAAAAAGAATGCTGCATTCATTAGCTACTGCTCATTCAAGTATAATTGGTATAGAATGACATACCATCGCTGATGCCATGACACCCCCTATGGTGTATGTCATCTAATAGCATAGAGGTACCATTTTATTCAGGAGTTCTCTAGCTACCTAACCTAATGGTGGAAATTCACTAAGTGGTGATAAAGAGGTGATAGGTGGCAATGACTTCTACAGTTTATGCACATGTACACCTATCTGGTCCTTAAGGGCTTAATTAAGTGGCAGACAAATGAAAGTCCCCTAAATGTCCATGTGCTAACACACTGCCCTCCTCTTGGTGCAAACTGTGTAACTGGGAGAAATATCAGCATAGATTGTTTAGTGTATGGGTCAGAGGTAGGCAGTACAAGGTCCACCAGCTGTTGCTGGAAATTGCCATCATCCTGCAGCAGCAATGGACCCATCCCTGACACAGTCGAAGCAGCAGTAAATTAATCCCTTTGGCTGTTTTAGTGCAGAATTGTATTAAAGTGTTAGTAATGTCCCATAAAAATGTGTTATAATTTTGTACAGGACTAAAAAATAAGCTTAATGGCACAAACCCTACCTCTCAAACCGCTATGGTTTGAGAGATATAGGCATTGAAAATTCCCCCCTCCCTCCCCTTCTCCTGACATCAGCATCTAGCTGACAGCAGGAGATCCCCGTATGGGGACCAGCCTGCGGCTCTGCAGCAGAGTAGAAATCACATTATTGCAAAAGAATTACTTCATTGGAAAGGTCTACGTAGTGTGCCTGGTTTGCAAGCACACTTTGTAGACCTTTCAAATGAAGTAATTATTTTGTAATAATGCGATTTCGGCTCTTCTGCAGAGCCTCCTCGTGTCGGCTGACACGGATCTCCTACTGTCAGCTTTACAGCTAACATCAGGAGAAGTAGAGGGATGGGGGACTTTGATTCCCTATATCTCTCAAACCGTAGCGGTTTGAGAGATAGGGTTTTCACAATAATGCTTATTTTTTCATCCTCTACAAATATATAACACATTTTTATGGGACATTACTAACACTTTAATACATTCCTCTGCATGTGTGTGAGATGTACACAGATGGCACATAGGGTGCAGCAAGTCTGCTTTAATGTTGCCTTTAAGGTAAGCAGAGGTGACCAACCCAGCATTGAAAGTGCTAAAAAGGACTGTTATAAAGCTGTGCAATGGAATAAACATACCTGGGAGTTCTCCAGGGGCTTGATACAGTTGTCTAGTAGGTCAAAAATGGGTTTTCTGTTCCCAAAACTCAAGCTAAATAGTGTGAGAATTGGGAACTTCAAAGGAAAACGGGAAACACTCAGTGTATGACAAAGTGTGAAACACTGAGCATGAGATAAAACACACTCACCCTCCCACACACTACCCCTACACTGCCTCTAACAATAAAGTGAAACATACTAGCCTTACAGGGATAGTAATACTTCATTTGAACTTTATTTTATTTTGTAGGCATTAAAAAAACATGAAGAATGATATAAGTCTTATCTCTCAAACCTTTATGGTTTAAGAGATATTCACAAGCAAAGTTTCCCCTCCCGTCCCTTTTACCTAGTGTAAGCCATCTCTTCTCGGATGTGAATCTGGTTGTAAGACCAGACAGATAACAGAAGGGGACAATCTTCTTTGTATGAAAACAATGAAAGCCCTTCCCCCCTTGACAAGTTTTTCAGCTTTTTCCCTTATCTTAATTGAAGATTGTCCCTCTCTGCAGTCTACCTGGGCACCTCCCTTCTGATCTGGCGGAACGGGGTGGGATACTTTGTTTGTGAATATCTCTTAAACAATAAAGGTTTGAGAGATAAGACTTATATCGTTCTTCATGTTTTTTTAATGCCTATAAAATAAAATAAAGATAAAACGAAGTATTACTATCCCTTTAACACTATACTATACCCATAGCTATAAAACACTTACCTGTCATCCAATTCAAGTCTTCATCTGTAATCTTCTATCTTCCTTGTTTTTTTTTCTTCTTATCATCTCATCTTATCTGCCAAATAGTATGCCACTAGAAGTAAAAAGAATATCTGCAGTGCCCCCAGCGATATGCCATAGGTGTACTCTGCCGCCTCCTCCCACTTAGATACCTCTCAGGCCATTGCCCGAGCCATTCTGAGGAAAAATATTTTTCTAGTACATTTCGCTAATGTGCCCTTATTGCACCAATATTGCACCCATATTGCACCCATATTGCATCCTTAATGTTTCCTTATTGCACCAATGGTGCACCCATATTGCGTCCTTAATGTGTCCTTATTGTACCAATGGTGCAACCATATTGCGTTCTTCATGCTTCGTTATTGTACGAATAGTGCATCCATAGTGCACCCAATTTGCGTCTTTAATGCACCCATATAGCGTCATTATTGCACCCATATTGCATCCATAATGCACCCATATTGCGTCCTTAATGCACCCAAATAGCTTCATTATTGCACCCATATTGCTGCGTCATGTTAATGCACGATATGGTGAATGCTCCATTAGGAACGACGGGAAATGTAGAATTTGCGACACTTTAAGATGCAAACCTTTAATTGCGACAGTTCAAATGACACGGCCAAAGACATGCGACATTTTATGACGTGAAACTTTACATGCAACACTTCAGATGGATACCGTGTATAACATACTTTTCCCCACATATTGACCCATTTATTTCAAGATGACGTTTTGTTGCATAGTTTGGACAAATTATGTTTAAGCTTGCCTGCCATACCCCATTTTAGGAGTAGCAAGCCTAAGCATA
This sequence comes from Rhinophrynus dorsalis, assembly GCA_037306005.1. Classification (NCBI taxonomy): domain Eukaryota; kingdom Metazoa; phylum Chordata; class Amphibia; order Anura; family Rhinophrynidae; genus Rhinophrynus; species Rhinophrynus dorsalis. The sequence continues at coordinate 48,460,931 of CM074721.1, forward strand.
TTTTGGCCAATCTATGCAATAAAATCCTCATCAGGAGATAAACATGTTGGTAATATTGTATGCTATACATAGGTAAACATTTAAAGTGTTAGTAATGTCTAAAAAAAACTTTTTTGCATTTAGAAGAGATTAAAAAGCTGATCTAAATGCAAAAAAACGTATCTCTCAAACTGCTATGGTTTAAGAGATACAGGTGTTTAAAGTTTGATTTCTCCTACTGACAGCTGTAAAGCTGTCAGCAGGAGATCCGTGTCGGTCGACACAGTGGCGCTTGAGAAGTGCCGAGATCTCGTTACTTACACGGAATCCCTTCATTGGAATGGTCTAAAACGTGTGCCTGAATACTAGGCACACGTTTTAGACCATTCCAATGAAGGAATTCCTTGTAAGTAACGAGATCCCGGCACTTCTCAAGCGCCACCGTGTCGACCGACACGAATCTCCTGCTGACAGCTTTACAGCTGTCAGTAGGAGAAATCAAACTTTAAACGCCCGTATTTCTTAGACCATAGCGGTTTGAGAGATACGTTTTTTTGCATTTAGATCAGCTTTTTAAGCTCTTCTAAATGCAAAAAAAGTTTTTTTTAGACATTACTAACACTTTAAGTAATTCATATGAAGTAGCTCAGGATTGTGGAGGGACCCTCATTCCTTGTTACATTTCACATTTTGTGCACGTAGGTTCCCTTTACATCTATGTATATTATATTTTATGATGTGAGTTTTTTTCTTTCCCTTTTTGGCAATTATTGAGCACTACAGTGATCATAATCTCTCGTGTATACCCTGAAATGCAGGGACGTGATTTTTATGCTAATGTCTAATCCAATGGTTCCCAACCCTCTCCTCAGGGGTGCATAACAAGCCACATCTTTAGGATTTACCTGTTTGACTACAGATGATTTAATCAGAGGCTCAGTCATCTCACAACCAGGTAATCCTACAGACATAGCCTGTTAGACATCCCTGACGAGAGGGTTGGGAACTACAAACCTGTGCATTCCCCCCTCCATGGTGTTTACTTTCAGCTCCTAAGTTGTGAATGCAGTTTTTCCACAGTACCAGTGTTTGAAACTTTGTATGCCTGAAAATTATACTAGGAATCTGTAATTGGAATGTATAACTAGAATTCTGATCTTAAGTGAAACCAGAAGAACTGCTTTAGTGAGCTTTTACAGCCTAATATGTATGTACAACATTTTTTGTGCAACAAAGTGGCCACTTTGGGCCTTTTATATCAAGGGGGAGGGTATTGTGGAAATGCATTGGTGCATTGCATGTCTTTCAATGCAACATAAATAGTGACAGCACAACACTATAAGATGTGTCCCCAGTATTTAGGAGTCTCTGTCAGGAACACTGGTTGGAAATGACCTCTCCTGATTTATATATCACCCATATTTTAATTTCTACCCCAATGGGTATGCTTCATAACTATATATAAGCTCTGTTTGGTTGCACTTATTATACTTATTAGACCACAGTTCATTAATGGCCAATATGCAGTACCTGTCTAAGTCTGGGTAGGTGTATTTCAGATAAAAATGTATAAGGAGAGCGCTATATTGTGCTGTAACAAAAATTATTACATATAAAGTACAATAAAATCACACAAATGTTAATGTACTATGAACAAATAGGTTCATGAACACAATGAAGAATATAAATCTATAAAATATAAGCTCCGGAGCAATAGTAGTGCACTTTAAAAAAATATTTAATAAAAAATAAGTCTCAAATTCTCCTTAATGTAGATACTCCTACTAGTTTGCAATGAGAAATGATGATATTCAAAATGACAGTCAAAGTCCGGTCTATCTGATCTCTTAATCTATTATCGCTATTACTGAACTGGGGTCCAACAGATAGTGAAGCAGACAGGTGGCTATATATCCAATCTCTTAATGGAAGATAATAGTGTATAATATATATATACTGTATCACTCATATGTAGCGGGCAGATCGAAGGCTTACTGTGCTGTAGACGTCTCCCGAATGCAGTGACTGCGAGCCATATGGTTATATATATTAGCAGGGTACTATCCACTTGTTATATATATTAGAAGTGGTCTATCCACTTGCCTGTATATATATTAGCAGGGTACTATCCACTTGTTATATATATTAGAAGGGGTCTATCCACTTGTCTTCTGAGTGCCGTGATCACTATTGGTTTTGTGGATTTTGTAATTGTATTTCATTTGAAGTCCCGAATTAATATTAGCTCATTTGGAGAGGTCCTCTGGTTTAACACTTATCTTGTCTTAGTCAAGCAGACTACTTACATATGGCGCAGAGGAAAACCTTTCACCTGTCATAGGGATGAAGCTGTCCTCTGGTGGAGTTGTGCTTCAGTTTGTACTAAATGTATCTGTAGATAAACACAGGCTTTGATGTTCAACTAATGAAGCTATATGTAAGAAAAACAGAGAGTTACACACAGCACAAAGGTAGTATACCGATAAATAGTATCCTACACTGGCTTAGCATTTCATGTGTTTAGTCAAAGTCTTAGGTGTACTGGTTCATGAATCCTCACTGTTGTTTGTGCTTGTGGGGGTACTTTATAAAACCTGTCCCCTGTGATAACTCAGGTGAATGTGTAAGGGTGATGACCATGGATGAGTCAGATAATGACTGCAATAAAAACACAAGAGATGCTATCTCTATGTGTATAAATGCATCTGGTCCACCACTTTTTCAGGAGAATAAGCCCCCCACAAAATCCTTCAAGCCCAAACAGCAGTAAGCATTCAGGGACAGGTGCAACTACACATGTAATGCTGTACTAGTGCAAGATATCATTTTCTGGTACAGAATGCTCATGCTATGGGTGTCTTTTTTTCTGTTCTGGTTTGAGCACCACTCTGCCAACAGCTTGGCTGATAGTAGAAGTGGGGCTTTTGGAGGAAAGTTACACAGGAGGTCCATAGGCTTTCAAAGTACACAATTACAGGCAGGGGAGAGTGTCCTTTCCTGGTTTGTTTTGTTCTCCATTCACATAAGAGTGTGGTGGACAACTGTTTTGTGAGTAGCTATCTTATGGGTTTTTATGTGGATACTTAGCAGAACGCCTAAGTGGTGTCCCTCTGTGTGACACCACCTACCTTAACTTCTTGTGTTTTGAAAGTATATATAGTTACTTTTCATGCTCTGTGCTACATATTCATACAGTTCCCTCTGTATTATTTAATCCCTTGCATGATAGTGAAGTCTCGCATTGGTGACCTCTTGTTCAAGGGGTTCAAATCTCCATTTAAATCAATGGGAATTTGGGGAATGTTTATTTGTCCCTTATTGCGTAGTTGAATTGCCTTAGAATTGCTAACAAGGCCTAACAAAGGACATTGAAGCTAGAAGTCACCTTTCTGAAATTAGCCGATAGCTAAGTGACATTATCTGATGACTCTTAGCAAAATGCTCTTTGCCCAGGTAATAAAATACTTTTTATTTTTTCTGTTTCCAAGCTTTGGCTCAATCCTTAAGACGATGTCCTTGTCCGGCTAAAACCACTTCAAGATTCAAGCCTTACGGATTTTTTTTTGTTTTCTTTAGGATTTCTACTAAGATCTGGATATGTCCTTCCTGTTTAGTTGGATCTACAATGGTTTCAGCAGCGTACTCCAGTTTTTAGGTAAGTGTGAAGGATATTTGCTGTGTCATGCTCTGAGCTAGATTTGCAAATCAGATCACAAGATCACAAAGTCCTTCAGTGTACACACTAGTGTATTGTGTAATGGGAAGGGTTAACTGAATGCGCTTTTTGTTTAGCAGTAAAATGTAACTGAGTCTGTTTATCTCCCAGCTGAAAAAAAAAAAAAAAATGAAAAACTGCATATTTTAAAAACAAAAAATTAAATTAATTTTAATTAGATAACCCTTCTCTGGCACAGGCATAGCTAAAGAGGTGAAATTCTGGAACAAACCAACTGCACCACAGGGAGAAATTAAAATTCCCATTGATTTAAATGGGGCGTTTAATCCCTTGAATGTAAGAGAGATCTCATGTTGATGACCTCTTTCTTTAGTATTCAAGAGATTAATAACCATTTGAATGCCAGAAGGATTTGCAACACTGTACTCTGCAGTTCATTACACACCTCTGTGGCACTCGGAGGGTTATAAGCACCTTTTAATTCAGTGGGGACATTTCTTTGGGCCCTATGGCTCAGCTCAGTTTGATGAATAAGGCACGTGATTCAGAATTCAGAGGGCTTTATGAATACCCTCCAGCTGTACTTTTTTTTATGCTTTTGTATCTTATAAAACAACATGAGCACTTGGGTTCACTTTTGAATGGTTGCATGCAGAAGAGGTTGCAACTATTCAACTGTTTTAGCAGGTCGCCTAGGTAAAAAGCTCAGTGTGACAATCTCGCAGTGCATGACAGCACGAGATTGTCACGTCGCACTGTCAATGGGCGCATTAAGCACATGGAGGCAGCTGGAGCACCTCCGTGTGCTGCGAGAAAGATACTAACCTTATGACTCCTTATTGCCGCTAGATGTCTTAGTGTCCCTTGGTACATTACACAGTGGGATGAGGACCTTCAATGTCACTGGTCGCTCCAGTCTTGGACGAGTGATTACTAGTGCCAAATATACTGCGCATAAAGAGACCAATTTCAAGCTAATGTTAAGCACACTGAAGGAGCTGGAGCACCTCTATGTGCAGCATTCAGAGGCGTTCCGCAACACTGGAGCGACTAGTGACATTGAAGGTCCTCATCCCACTGTGCAATGTACCAAGAGACACTAAGGTGTCTAGTGGAAATAAGGAGCCTTAAGGTTATTATCTCTGTTGCAGCACAGGGGCGCTCCGGCTGCCTCTGTGTGCTTAATGCACCCATTGACAGCGCAATGTGACAATCTTGTGCTGTCATGCACTGCGAGATTGTCAAGTTGCACTTTTTACCCAGGCGACCTGCTGAAACAGTTGAATGGTCGCATGCTAATCTGAGTGCAACCATTCAAAAGGATACCGAGCACTTGCTAGCTCTTTTTAAATAAAGTTTCAAGTGCTGCATGCTGGGACTATTTGCAATCTGGTTTAGTAAACAGTACTTTGTCTCCTCCCAAGGCTATTGGACTTGCTGACTACGACCCCCAGGTTTCTGTGTGTACTATTCAGTGTATGTTTGTCCTTTGATACACAGCACATATACACAAATGCATTGTGTTTTAGTAGTTATACCAAAATGTTTTTGTTATTGATATATAATATATATATGTGTGTGTGTGTGTGTGTGATAAGCTTATAACAGTATCTAAATAGTTCCATCTCTCTCTCTTGCTCTCTCTCTCTCTCTCTCTATATATATATATATATGTATATTGACATTTTGAAATGTTTTGAAATGAGGATCGAAATGTTGACACTTCAATAAACCTGCTGTTCACACTGATGAAATATAAATAAAGTTTCAAGTGCTGCATGCTGGGACTATTTGCAGTTTGGTTTAGTAAACAGTACTTTGTCTCCTCCCAAGGCTACTGGACTTGCTGACTACGACTTACAGGTTTCTTTGTGTACTATTCAGTGTATGTTTGTCCTTTGGTAGACCTATACACACACACAACTCCTGTGTTTATATAGGTCTAGATACACTAAGGAGTTGTGTTTTAGTAGTTATACCAAAATGTTTGTGTTGTAATATGTGTGTGTGTTTGTGATAAGCTTATAACAGTATCTGAATAGTGCAATCTCTCTCTCTTTCTGTATATATATATATATATATATATATATATATATATATATATATATATATACACTGATGTTCCAACATTTTGAAATGGGGATTGAAATGTTGACACTTTAATAAACCTAATGTTCACACTGATTTCCATGGATTTGAATGAGGAATTTGCTTTGGAGACCTTTAGCCTTCAAGGGGTTGAAAGCACCACTTAAATCAATGGTTATTTGAGAATTATTATATGTCCTGTGCTATGCAGTTGGCTTTCTTCAGAACTGCTCTTCTTTGCCTTTATATATATGGCCCAGAATATTTTGATTAGCCATGCATATAATAGCATTTCAGGTGTAACTCAGTGGTATCATTAGTGTAGCTCCATTTCAATTAAAAGCACAGTGATATCACTAGTGTAGCTCCATTTCAATTAAAAGCACAGTGATATCACTAGTGTAGCTCCATTTCAATTAAAAGCACAGGGGTATTACTAGTGTAGCTCCATTTCAATTAAAAGCACAGGGGTATTACTAGTGTAGCTCCATTTCAGTTGTAAGCTCTGAGACATCACTAGTGTACTACCATTTCAATTATGAGGTCTATTGCATCACTTCCCTTATTTCATCACATTAAAGTCAGCTATAACATTAACAGTGTTGGCTGAAACATTGGGCTAGATAGACAGTAGAAATAGGCACTTGATTATACTTGCCCTCAGGCCAAAAGTTGCCTGCCCCCTCCCTGGTTCTGAAGGAAGCCAACAGCACCATAGGGTTGATTTTAAGCGCACCTTGGATTTTGCGAGTTGACACCCGGTTTAGTGGGTGCAAGCTCGCATCTGTTTTTTTGTTGTAACTATAATTTCATTATGGGAAAATATGTTGTAGGGTTTTTCCTGTATAATAGCATATTCCCATTGCTGGATGAGATAGTTAATTCAAAAGTTATTACACATCAATCTGCCATAAAGAGATGCGGAAGCTACTGTCACATGTAGCCAGTGACTCCCCTTTTCCTTGATAACATGTAGCACAGTTTATTATAGGAAAAAAACAGACTGGTCAGTAATGACTTTTAAACACAATATTTTCCAGCAGTGACAATAAACCTTGTTTTACTCAGCAGGAAAAGTAATACCATATATGTTTCTTTTCTGCATAAATACAGTTTTATCCAATACAGTATCCAATGTGTAAAATACTTGTATCCTATTAATAAATTGCTAAATACACAATAAACAGTATCACAGGACACATAACGTGCTGAAACCACTTGCTGCACATGACTGAGGCAGCGCCAACTCTAGGCTACCTTATTACCCACCCACCAAATAACCACACTAACGCGCGACTTGGATAAAATAGGCCACAGCGTTTATTAATATATGACAAACTTGTAAACTATTCATATAACCACATTACCATTATACATAACAGTAATAACATCATATATATAACATTTTACAAATTAACATCCACAAAGTTTTACAAACTTTACAAAACTTTAACCGTTAACCATTGATAGAGGGGGGAGGATCCTTAACACCGCCAGCAATCACTCCATATGTGTATCTCCACTAGCCGCCTCACCTCACCAGCACAGTGGGTAACCGTACTCCCACGCCTCTATGCACTTCCCAGGGACCCCCTGCCCTGCAGAAGTTAGGCGTCCCATCCCCCAACTTAAAGTGCCAAGGATCCCCCCCTCCGCCTCCCGCTGTGACAATCAGACACCAAAACCCCCAAAACCTACACTACCCTGCCACCAAGACAAAAACCCCCATCACCAAAGATGAAAAAAGGGGGAGGGAGGGAGGGACAACCTTTTCTTGCTCAGCAGCCAAGAGGAGGAAGCGGAAGGTGAGCGCACCTAAATAATAAACCCCCCCCTATAGCCCTCCCCTTCCCCCCCCCCCGACTAAATTACCCTGCCCACTTCCCTGACGTGGCGAGCCCAGTCAGGTCCCTCTCCGCCTAGCTGCGCCCCGGCTCTGAGGGTTTCTTGACTGAGGCAGCGCCAACTCTAGGCTACCTTATTACCCACCCACCAAATAACCACACTAACGCGCAACTTGGATAAAATAGGCCACAGCGTTTATTAATATATGACAAACTTGTAAACTATTCATATAACCACATTACCATTATACATAACAGTAATAATATCATATATATAACATTTTACAAATTAACATCCACAAAGTTTTACAAACTTTACAAAACTTTAACCGTTAACCATTGATAGAGGGGGGAGGATCCTTAACACCGCCAGCAATCACTCCATATGTGTATCTCCACTAGCCGCCTCACCTCACCAGCACAGTGGGTAACCGTACTCCCACGCCTCTATGCACTTCCCAGGGACCCCCTGCCCTGCAGAAGTTAGGCGTCCCATCCCCCAACTTAAAGTGCCAAGGATCCCCCCCTCCGCCTCCCGCTGTGACAATCAGACACCAAAACCCCCAAAACCTACACTACCCTGCCACCAAGACAAAAACCCCCATCACCAAAGATGAAAAAAGGGGGAGGGAGGGAGGGACAACCTTTTCTTGCTCAGCAGCCAAGAGGAGGAAGCGGAAGGTGAGCGCACCTAAATAATAAACCCCCCCCCCCTATAGCCCTCCCCTTCCCCCCCCCCCCGACTAAATTACCCTGCCCACTTCCCTGACGTGGCGAGCCCAGTCAGGTCCCTCTCCGCCTAGCTGCGCCCCGGCTCTGAGGGTTTCTTGACTGAGGCAGCGCCAACTGTAGGCTACCTTATTACCCACCCACCAAATAACCACACTAACGCGCAACTTGGATAAAATAGGCCACAGCGTTTATTAATATATGACAAACTTGTAAACTATTCATATAACCACATTACCATTATACATAACAGTAATAACATCATATATATAACATTTTACAAATTAACATCCACAAAGTTTTACAAACTTTACAAAACTTTAACCGTTAACCATTGATAGAGGGGGGAGGATCCTTAACACCGCCAGCAATCACTCCATATGTGTATCTCCACTAGCCGCCTCACCTCACCAGCACAGTGGGTAACCGTACTCCCACGCCTCTATGCACTTCCCAGGGACCCCCTGCCCTGCAGAAGTTAGGCGTCCCATCCCCCAACTTAAAGTGCCAAGGATCCCCCCTCCGCCAAGGGACGCAGCGTTGACCCCCTTAACGCTGCGACCCCCGCCAAATCCGCACAGCACGCTCTACAAAACATTCCAGGGCCAAATTAAACAAATCAAGACCGATGTCAGTCAAATGGACCCCATCAGATCGAAACAGGTTCCTTTGGCCCTCCACATCGGAATGCTTGACAACTAACCCCCCATGCTTCCGCACATGGGACGACACCGCCTTGTTCACCTTAATCCTAGTCCGGTTGATGGCAGAATGCGAGACCGCATGCCGCCAGTAAAACCGGGGAATAATCTCCGACCAGATAATGATGATACCCGGAAACAATACCCAAAGCCTCGACAAATCCCGCTTCATATCACGAATCAGATACTTATTAGAATACACCCCCAAATCATTGCCCCCGGCATGGATGAAGAGCACATTCGGAGGTGCGGTCACCCTAGCCAACGCCACCACCTCAGGAAAAACCCGCTCCCACAGCAACCCAGAGATCCCCAACCACCGCAGCTCCACCTCAGCCCGATCAAAGTGTAGCTGCCTCCCAGAAGGCCTCCTGGCCGCCCTCCTAGAAGCCCAGTAAATGTAGGAATGACCGACGATCCAGACTGTACAGACCGGACCACCTGCAAAAGAAAATGGGGAATACCTGACAGAAACCATACCACCGAACCATTAACCAACCAAACCAAACCAACCCCAACAACGAAAAAACCCCTCAAGGAAACTCAACCAGGCCAACCCTCACATAAGACCGGAACCGGGTAGAATCCCACCGCCCTATCCGCTTGATAACCTCATCCCCCAAACCCCAGCGCGCAGCCTGAGTGGCCGCCCCAATCCGAAACGAGTGGGACCCGTAATCCACCCCACAAAGACCCGCGCAAGTCAACGCCTTACGAAAAACCGACACAAACTGGAACCGCGACAGGGCGGACCCATCAGCATGGACCAGCAGAGAGCCACCCAAAGCCGGCCGCACCCGCAAAAAATCCCGACACGCCGCCACCGGACAGGAAACACACCCCGGGTTCGCAAACAAAGACACCCGAACACCCCTCCCCTCCTGATCCGTCTTCGAACGCCGCACTAAGAACTGCACCTCCCCATCCGAAAGCACCATGTCCCTAACCTGAAGCCCCCCGGCCGAAAACCGCGTCCCACTGACCAGTTCCCCCACACGCAAAGCCCCAAAGAAAGCAAAGGAAAAAGCCAACCGGAACAAGCAACATTCGTACTCCGAAGTGCACACCTCAGAAAGAACCCCAAGCAAACGCAACAACAGCCCAAACGAGACAGGACGCCGCCCATCCCCAGACAGCGCACCCCTCCCCAACCCCCGGAAAGCCAACCGCACAATAAAATCCTTGGTGACATCCCGCCAGCCAAGAAGCTTAAACAGAAAAGCCAGAGCCGCCAGCCGGCGACCCGCCGTCGCCTTCGAAACCCCGTCTGCACTCCAAATGCCAAGAAGCCACAGCAACAGGTCCGAGTTGCCGGCGCCACCGTCAGCCAAACCCGCCCAGCGCACCACTTGAAACCACGAGACCCAGACCTTGGAATAGGCCGCCCACGTACTAGGTGCCACCGCACCGCGCACCAGGCCCACCACCGAGCTCAGCACAGAGTCCAAAGGTGCGACGGCACCTGCTCCCCATGAGCCGCCGCCCCAGGGACCAGCGACCGAAAACGATCCCACTGGAAGCGAGACAAGGAGTCCGCAATTACATTCTGCACACCGGGCACATGCTTAGCCCTAAACCAAACATTACCCCGCAGGCACACCAGCACCAAGTGCCGCAATAGGTGCACCACCGGCAAAGAGTTCGCAGTAAGCCCATTAAGGGCCTCAACTACCCCCATATTATCGCAATGGAACGTCACCGCCTTGTCCCGCAACCCGTCACACCACACCTCAGCTGCCACCACCACCGGGAAAAGCTCAAGTAACACCAGATTCCTAGTAAAACCCTTGGCCACCCAGTCGTTTGGCCACTCCCCAGCGAACCATCGCCCCCGAAAAAACCCACCGAAACCGCGAGACCCAGCCGCATCCGTGTAAAGGTCCAACACCGCATTGGAGCATACCTGGTCCTGCCACAGGGACCGTCCATTGAAGTCCGATAAAAAGGCATCCCACACAGACAAGTCAGCCTTCAACGCAGCCGTCAACCGGATGAAATGATGCGGCAGCCTAGCCCCCGCCGTAGCAAGGGACAGGCGCCGACAAAACACCCTCCCCATCGGAAGGATCCGACAAGCAAAATTCAGCTTGCCAAGCAAAGACTGTAGCTGCCGCAATGTTACCTTCCGTACACCCAACATCCAACGGATGAGAACGTGCAAATCAGCCACCTTGTCCTCAGGAAGACGACACACCATACCCACGGAGTCCAATTCGATCCCCAAAAATACCATGACCGTGGCCGGCCCAAGGGTCTTCTCAGGCGCCAATGGAATGCCAAAAACCCGAGCAAAACGCTGCAAGGCTTCCAGCAAGACCGCACAAACCAAAGAACCCGCCGGACCCACGCACAAAAAGTCATCGAGGTAATGGATCACAGATGACAATCCCGTGTCCGACCGCACCACCCATTCCAAGAAGGAGCTAAAAGCTTCAAAGTAGGCACAGGAGATGGAACAGCCCATCGGCAAACACCGATCAACGTAATACCCACCGTCAAAGAAACAGCCCAACAAGTGCTGCGAATCCGGGTGAACCGGCAAGAGGCGAAAAGCCGCCTCAACATCCGTCTTTGCCAACAAGGCCCCCTGGCCCGCCGCCCGCGCCAAACGCACCGCCTCATCAAACGAGGTATAAGAGACCTGGCAAAGCTCCTCTCCAATATCATCATTCACCGAGGTCCCCTGCGGGAAAGATAAATGGTGAATCAACCGGAACTTCCCCGCCTCACGTTTAGGCACCACCCCCAACGGAGATACCCGAAGGCGCTCCAAGGGCGGAGTTCGAAATGGCCCAGACATACGCCCCAAGCGAACCTCCTTAGCCAGCTTCTCCCCCACCACCCCCGGAAACTCCCTAGCGGACCGCAAGTTCCTAAGTGCCACAGCCCCCGGCCCATCCCGGGATGGAATGCGAAAACCATCCCGGAAGCCGTCTTCCAGTAACTTAGCGTGCACCCGGTTGGGATACACCCTTAGCCATGGCAGCATCCTTTCCAGCATCACCGGACTCATCCCTTTTTCCAGCCCACGGCTTCCCGCGTCTGAGGCACCGAGAGAAAGAGTGTGAACCGCCACACCCGGAGCACTCGTGCTTGAATCTGCACGACAAGCCCCACTTACAGGTGGACTCATTAAAGGCAAAACAGCAGCCCTTCTTAGCGCCCGCCGACGAGGCGGCTGAACTGGCCCCACCGGCGGGTGACTGAAAGGGAGTGGAAGACCCTCCAACCGACGACTGCCCCCCGGCCCTACTGTGCCCCATCAACTTAAGCCAAAGCCCAATATCCTTATGATCCCACAACAGAGAGGAGCGGACCGCCATCCGCTGCCTGAACTGCTCGTCATACTTCAGCCAAGCTACACCCCCATAAACCCTATGCGCCTCCCAAATAGAATCAAGGTAACAAAATAACGCGGAGCATTGCTCCGGCGATTTTTCTCCAATCACACTAGCCAAAACGCAAAAGGCCTGAAGCCAGTTGCCAAAAGTCCGGGGAATAAGCCTAAAACGACACCTATCCTCATCCTCTTCCTTCCGCCACTCTTTACCCTTCTCCCACTTGTCCAGATTAAAACGCTCCAATGGAAGCAAAGTAAAAATATCAATATATTCCCGCTTCCATATTTTGTCCCTCACTTCTTGCTTCAAATGAGCCCCCAACGGGCCCTCAAAACACACGTACGCCTGACTCTTGGCCGAATCCGAAATGGGAACAGGCCGGTCCCCACCCTTGCTGACTTCCGCATCAGATCCCCCAGGCAACACACCGGACCCCACAGCCGACGCCCCGGCAACCACCACACCCCCCACACTGATGCTTGGCGAAACACCACTCACCACAGGACCAGAGAAACCCCCAACCGCCCCGGATCCAGCCCCCGAAACCACCGCCGGCCCCCCCGTCGACACTGTCGTGGTAGCCCCGCTCCAAACCCCAGGACCCGACCTACCCCCACCAGCCTGCCAATCCCAACAATCCAACAAACCCCGCAAACCCGCCATGAAACCCTGAAAACCCACAACACCCAAACCATCACCCCCCAGAGGACCCCCCAACCCCCCAGGAGCAACCCCAGCCGTGTGAAGTGTGTGTGAAAGAAGTGACCGCTCACCCGTAGGCTGCGCCGCCTGTGAAGGCTGCGGAGCCGCAGAAGATCCAGGTTGAACCGCCGCTGCAGAAGGTCCCACCGCAGAAGAACCAGCATCCAGGCCAGAAGAGCCGCCGCCAACCAAGGAGTCCGTCCCAGCCGCCATTCCGCTGGTCGTCACGTTCACTCTAGGAGAAGAAGAAACAGAAGAAGTACCCCAATCCAAGGATACCGCCCCCAAACCAGACCCGGAACCCACCAAGCCCCCCCCGGAACCGAAGGAGGCCGCACCCCGTGGAGACCCCAACATCGCCCTCACGGCATCCCCAAAACCCCCAGAGGAGGCCGCCGCCACCGGATTCCCCGCAGCTCCCCCAACGGGCCCCCCAACAGAGTGGGAAGACGCCCGCCCATCCCAACTGCGAGACCGCCTGGACAAGGTGCCACCTAAGGAACCGCCCAGCAGGGCGGCACCCCCAGATGCCGCCGCCCCGCTCCGCAACCCCACCACAGACTCTCCAACTAAAGCCTGCCCCCCAGGAGAACCAGCACCTGAAAGGGGCCTGCCCGCACTCCCAGAACCAGCACCCACAGGGGAAAGAAGGCCACAGGGCCCCACTGAAGAGCCGCCCACCCCTCCGCTTCCACTGGCAACCCCCAAACCGGACCCCCCAGAAGAGGGCCTCGCGCCCCACCTCCCTGCACTGCGCTGCGGACCAGGGCTCGGGCTAGGTCTGCGCCCCCTACCGGATTTCCGGGGGGGAGAAGGGCTAAGCCTCTCAGGAGGCGCAGAGCGCCGAGCGCGCTGCCTACCAGACCCAGGGCGCATGGAAGAACCAGCCGGGGCCGAAACAGGATCCCGCCCCCCACCACCCTCCACCCCGACCCACCGCAGCAGAGCCCACAGCACTAGGACCCGCCGCCGGCAAAGAGGCCAGAACCGGGTCCTGAAGAGGAGGGTCACCGAGGCAGGCACGGAGCCAATCCTCCCCGCGCCTCCCAGCCTCCTCGCGCATCCGCCGCAACAGCGCTTCCATACCCGCAGCCACACACACACAGCCCACACTCACCACCACAAGCACGCCAGCGCAGACCGTCCACAACCTTTTCTTGCTCAGCAGCCAAGAGGAGGAAGCGGAAGGTGAGCGCACCTAAATAATAAACCCCCCCCCTATAGCCCTCCCCTCCCCCCCCCCCCCCGACTAAATTACCCTGCCCACTTCCCTGACGTGGCGAGCCCAGTCAGGTCCCTCTCCGCCTAGCTGCGCCCCGGCTCTGAGGGTTTCTTTGTCAGTGAAATGTTGTTTTGCATTAATTTGTGCCTGTGGCAAATGTATATAGAGACAGGATGGGTTGGTGTGTGGGGGTTGACTCTTCTGTGACTCTTCTCCTTAAAGGGATAGTAATGTTGGGAAAGAAACTAGATTGCTGAGTCTTCTTTATAATGAAAGTAACACATTTCTGTAGTTCATAAGATATTATCTGTAGAAGGATCCCCCTCCCACCCCTTCTGGCCGCCTGACCGGATAGATGCAGTGAGGGACAAACTTCTGTAAGTATAAGGAAAACCATCCCCGCTTTACGAAGGAGGGCAGGATTTTCCTTTGCATACTGAAGTTTGTCCCTCGCCGCATCCGTCCGGACCAGACAGAGCTGCAGCAGTGATATGACCAGAAGAGGCGGGAGGGGGATTCTTCTACAGTTTGCAGGGGTATGCTCTGCAATGCGTTGCTTACCCCTCCGGCACTGAAAGGGTTAAAATAATGCATTGTGCTACTTTTATTATAAAGAAGACTCAACGATCTCGTTTTTTTCCAGCATTACAATCCCTTTAAAGTTACAAGGTGCTAATAAAAATGTGTATATGCCACTCCTTTCTTTCTTTTTTATGAAAACGGATTCTTAATGTTTTTCCTTTGTGCTGTATTACTGGAAGTACTCATCTAGCCAGAGACAGTTTTGCTGATTTTTACAGTTGTCTTAGCTAGGTGTGGGATTTCATTATAGTGAATAGAAGAAGTCACGTGTTTAGGCCTCGTCTAAGTAGACCTAATCTGGGGCAGCATATAGGCAGGGAGAGCAGCCAAAGCAGCTTTGTCACTTTATGCCTGTCAGTAATGTGTATAGATAGGACTGTCAGATCATCCCTTTAATTGAAGAGGGATGGATATCAAAATGCATTCTGTATTGCTACATGGGAACCATTGCAGCTCACTGATCAGGGTGGGATTTAGGAATTTCTTAGGTCTGGTTCCTCTGTCTCCAAAGGGCCCCTCCATCAACCTCCAGTATTTAAAAATGTATTAGAATTGAGAGAGGGAGCATACCTCCCAAGTGTCCCTCTTTAGGAGGGACAGTCCCTCTTTGAAACCCAAATCCCTCTGTCCCTCGTTCCCATCCTGATGTCTGGTGTGTATATAAGTATCACATTGCTAAACAGCAATAAAACTCAAATTAACCCCTTAAGGACCAGCCGTGCACGTACGTGGCGGTCACTTAAGGACCACAGAGCATTTTTTTTTTTTTTTTTTTTTGCTGGATCCAATTCCGGACTCCCTGAAAGGCGTGCAGCCATGCAGGAAGCCTGGAATTCCATGACAGTCTAGGACCGTCATAGGTCCTTAAGGGGTTAATGGTTGTGTAAATTACAGTATATATGTTTATACATTAGTCTGTGTAAGTAAAATACCTTGGTTTTACTCTCAATCATTTATTCAGTTACACAAAGAAGTGTCAGTCGGTCATGAAATAAGCTAAAAATGCTTGGTAATGCCTCACCCACCAGCTGCGTCCCCAGCATCATCTCCTAAAACAAAAGTGTCTCTCTTATGCCATTTTAAATGTTGGGAGGTATGAGAGAGTGTTTGTATGTGCATGTATGTGTGTGTTTCTGGAAAACTGACTGTAAATGTTAACCAAGGCAGGCCAGGGAATGTATATATGCATTGGATACCTCTTTCGTCCTCAAAGGTTTAAATGAAAAAGCATAACACTTCGAGGGTACACTTCCTTTAGTACTCAGAGGGTTAATGTGGATTCAGACTTCACACATCCTATATAATAATTCGCTAGAATGTTTGTCAGAAGCCGTGCTGGGAGCATTTTGTGCCTTTGGTTAGTCTCTACAATGCATGACTGCGTCGGCAGCAGGACACAGAGCAGGACCGGCCTTTTAACCCTTTGAGTGTCAGAGGGGTACGCAACGCACTGCAAAGCAATGCATTTCGTACCCCTCTGGCACTCAAAGGGTTAACATTGTCTGGACCTTGGCCCATGTACACGGGCTTTTACGCTAGTAATAAATAAATCACATGGTTGCTGGGACAGGGTACTATACCATTTGGAACTGTCCACTGAAATAACAGTCTGAACAGAGGTTTAGTAGTTAGTGAGACTTCGGACAGCTGACGCTGGTTGCTATTACAGACTGAAAACGACTTTAAAGTGATCACATGACCACCTCTCTCATCTCTGAACTGCAGGGCTCCTAAAGTATCTTTGTATTGACATCTACCTAAGAACAGGTGGGCAGTTAGTGTTCACTAGGAAGTCTTATGGAATCTAAAAATAACTCCTATTATTATTACCTAATCAGGTGCCAGGACCCCTTTACGGTTGCGGCCTGTTTTATAGGAAGCTAGGGAAAGCCTTGTAGTGCCAGCACTGCCAGTGATAATTCCTGCACACCTCCAGCATGCATTTTTCATGCGTTCCTTTTTAGAAGGATAATTTGACAACCCTAATTTAGGCCTAGGCCAAGTGTGTCTTTGCCTAGGGCAGCAGATATCAGGGGCAGCATTTTGGATGGTCTTAGTCAATCAAATTCTTTATTATTGTATATTAGTTTAATTTTCACATGTCCACGGCCCAAGTTTATGCCCCACAGACCCTTCAATTTAAATTGTATGGCCATAACATTGTACATATGGTAATTATTATGGCACTATCGCATGGTAGTCTGGCAGTGGAAGGCTTATGGGACTCTATCATCTAAAAACAACTTTGATGATTTTGAAAGAGCTCTCCAAATCACCTGTATATTGAATTAGCCTTTTTATATTTAGAACTAGTTTAAAAGTCCATGTACACAGGCCACAGTGCCACCCAGCAGCCTCGGCTGTGCCCGGAGCTTCTCTGCTCACTGCCCACGCTGCAGTCATGCGCAGTATAGTGTTCCCGAGCGCGCCGCGGCTGATACGGAGCGGGGTGCTCCGAATTCGGACCGTAGTCCTCTCTGCGTACCTTCCTGGGACCAAGCGCATGACTGCAGCGCAAGCAGTCTCTACTGTGCATGACAGCTTCTGACAAACATCCTAGCAAATTATTATATAGGATAGTTTTTGAGTTACTTAGATTTATAATTTATGCTAATTAAAGTATGCCATGCAGGCAATTATTGCTTTAGTCCTACATTACCTGCCCCACTTACTGACACTGCTCCCTCCCCCAGCACCGAAACAGTTAAGTGACAATGACAGGAGGTGGCAGCACAGACTGGAAGTGCCTTAACTATCATAAGACACAATCTAAATCAAAAACTAGTTTTGTAAATAAAAATGGCTAGTGTAAGAAATAGGTGATTTTGAAGGGAGTTGTACTTTTCCACAGTGGAATGGCCTCAGGTTGCCCAGTACTGTGTTAGTAGAATGTTTTCTGTCATTTTACTTTGACACACCAACATACCTGGGAACTCTCAGGGTTTAACCTGTGACTCAGAGGTTTCACCCAAATCTCAGGGTGAAGGGCCATATTTTCAGGTTATGAGAGTCCATTTCTATTTTCTAATCTAATCCAATTAACTGCTGCTTTAGTCTCTAATTTGGTGCCACTCGTACAAGGAGAAGTTCTGCTTGTCTTGTGTGTATCCATGCAGTAATATCTTCATGTTGTTGCAAGGTTCATACCTTCCCAACATTTAAAATGGCCAAAGAGGTGGTGTTTCTGGGGGCGTGGGTGGAGCATTACGGATAATTTTTCAGTCATTTCATGACTTACTGACACCTCTTTGTGTAACTGAATAAATGATTTATAGTAAGACCAAAGTAATATATTTTCACAGACTAATCTATAAACAGATATACTGAGGTTTAACCATACATTAATGTGAGTTGTATTGCTATAGAGCAATGTGATACATTTATATACATACCACACTGATCTCCTGAAAAGAGGGACGCCAGGGTGGGAAAGAGGGACAGAGGGATGTGAACCTCAAAGAAGAACTGTCCCTCCTAAAGAGGGACACATGGGAGTTGTGAGGTTCTTTGGTGACTGAATGGAACACCTCTCATTTAGAGCAAATAGGGACAAATCTTTAAGAATCTATATTATGGGAACTTTAAGGATTAATATTTACAAGATCTTAAGGTCAGCTCATTCTGAAACTTCCCAGGTAAGCACAACAGCCATTGACTCATAATACAAAGACAGGAGTCATTCCTCTATATAGGGCAAATCCTGACGAGCAGTGTGCTGTGAGGTGTCATACTGGATTAGCATAATGCGTAAGCTCACCTAGCATTCCTCTCACTGATCCAGCTTCATTCTTAAGAGAACACTCATACAGAATGCGTTACAGCTCACTCCAGTCACTTTTCTCTGTCTGATGGGATCATGCTTTCTTTGCAGTGATACATTTTGAAAGAGACATTATTAGTTATTTTTAGAAATTGTTAAAATTCCAAACTGTATGCACAATGTAGCTATTGTGGAGCAAACCAACTGCAGTGTAGGGGACACATAAAATTTTGCAGTTTTTCACTGATTAAAATGTGACTTGGTTACCTATTTTGACTTTAAACATTCTACAAGTGCATAAGGGGCTCTATTCTATTCCCTATCGCAAAACAGGTGGTAAGGGCCAAAAGAGTTCTGGACGGTACACACACACACAGTTGTACTGTCGACATTCTATTCCCTGACCACCAGAAACTTCAGATTTTTATTCCCACAATGTAAGCTAAATAGCGCGAATTGTGGGAACGTCAAAGGAAAATAACTAACTCACTCACTTGACACAGTGTCGAACAACGAGAGTGAGTTCAAAACACAGTCACCCTCCCCACAGCCGCCAAACACTAACCCTACACTATCCCTAACATGACACTTAAACAATACTACCCCTACTATCCTAACACCCAGAACTGTAACACTTACCTGTTATCCATTGTCTGTCTTCTTCTTTAAAGGGATAGTAATGTTTCAAAATAAGAGCAGCTCCATTTAATCTTCATGGTATTCGGACCATACATAGTGTTATTTCAATACTGTCAGAGCTGTAGTTCAAGAGTAATTGAATGATAAAGTATCCCCCTCCCGCCCCTTTTACCTAGTGTAAGCCACTTCCTCTCAGATGTGGAATCTGCTCTTAAGACCAGACCATTCACAGCAGGGGACAATCTTCTTACTGTGAACATAAGGAAAACCCTGCCCCCCCTTGACAGGTTTTTCAGGTTTTTCCCTTATGCTAAATGAAGGTTGTCCCTCTCTGCGATCCACCTGGACACCACCTTTCTGTTCTGAGGTGAGCAGTGTTACATCAGTAAAAGGGGTGGGAGGGGGATAGTTAATCATTCAATTACTCTTGAACTACAACTCTGACAGTACTGAAATAACACTCTCCATGGCCCAAATACTATTAAGATTAATTGGAGCTGCTTTTATTGTGAAACATTAGTATCCCTTTAATCCCCTCTCTTCCGGAATCTTCCTTCTTTTTCTTGTTTAAAATCTGCTTAGTTAAAAAAAAAAATCCAATGAAAGTTGTATTAAAAAATGCCCAAGGGCATGCTTGCGTTAACCCATTGAGTACTGGAGGGGCACCCCTCTGGAACTCTAAGTGTTAAATGCATCCTGGCATATCTTGTCTAAAAATAATATGCCGCCATTCTGGACTCCAAAAAGGTTAAGGCATTAATTTGTCAATTATTAAAAGGCCTTGCAAGGGTTAACCCCTTAATGACCACTGACGTGCCAGGACCGTCATGGCAGTCCGGCACTTAAGGACCAGTGAGGCCCTGGCACGTCATGGAGTTCAGGGCTCCCGGCATGGCTGCACGCCACTCCGGAAGACCTGAACCGAAAAAAAAAAAAAAAGCCCCGTGGTCCTCAAGTGCCGGCCACGTGTGCGTGCGCTGGTCCTTAAGGGGTTAAACTTATATTGCCGCTGCCTCCGCTGGCGGTGGCAGGAATGCATATTGACACAGCCCCCCTCCCCATACCATTTCACTCCATTGCCTGAGTCCAAATTAGGGAATTTTGAACAGAGACTGGCTTTTTATATGCTTCCAGTTGGCTTGGATGTGTGCCTATGTACCTCTCAGCCAATCACCTTCTAGCGGGTTTTGTCAGATATCCTTTACTCTTTATTTTGACCTAGGCCAGTGGTTCCCAACCAGGTGTGCGCTGAGAACTAGTTTGGAGTGCCACAGCAGTCCAGTGAAAACTGACAACAATGGGAATGGGCAAATATCTCCACTACCAAGCGACTTGAAGAGCACACATACACAGCACTAATGTCGGGTTAAACATTAAAACGCATGGTAAAACTTTGGTTTTAGGTGATAGTTCCGCTTAAGCTAAGCACTCCAAAATTCCTCCCCTTAACATTGCTTGTGCCAGCAGGTGGGAAATGGGATATTCTGTGGGTGTTTAGGCTGTTCCATTCCTCTACGCCTTGATTAACACAATGTACTAAAGAAGGAGTAAGGGAAATAGTGTGATTTTATGGCATTTCTCTGTGCATTGTATGGACCAGGCTTATGGGGCTTGCTAGCAATAAAGTCTTATTGATGGCAGAGACTGTCCACCACTATTCACTACACAGATCATACACTGCAGTGCATACCCAGAAGCACAGCTACTGATGCTAGAGGCTAACTCCAGTGGAACTGCACTGGTGAACCCATGCATTTCCCACCTAGTTTATTAGATGATTAAAAAGGTGCTATTAAAATTCCACTCATTACTGAAACACTGGCTTAAAGAGATAGCAATTGGTCATCATAATGGAAGGTTCGATCCTTCCTTATAGTTTGTAGTAACGCTGTCCAAAATCAGCAATGTTCATATTGCTCTAGTTTTTATGTAATTATATTTTAAAGTGGCCTGGGGGATCTGCATTAAGGACCTAAGGTGAGCTGGTATCTGAACTGTGTCAATTTTTGACCTTAGTGTGACCTCTTCTGTAGCTTATGCTATACTGCAATAGATCCACTGTAGAGTCAGTTATTAAGGGCTGGGAGGGAGAGTTAAAAAAACAGAAAAGGTAATTAATAACACTATTTAAAAAAAAAAATCACCTTTTTATACTCCTAGTCCCTCTTCTCCCTTCCCGCCTCCCTCCTCCTAGATGACTGGCCACCCCACTGACAAGAAAAGGGGGAATGACCCCTGCCCGGGGCAGAGGGAAGAAGGCAGGGTCTGCCTGCCACCTTAATGGCCCTCAGCCCCTTCAGTCATTTTCTAGCTATACAACCCAGCAACCTGCTTACATTCCTCGGTGCTTTGTTACATTGCCGGCCTACCTTTAAAGGGATAGTAATACTTGAAATGTAAAAAAAAATATGTTGTAGGGTTTATCCCCCTGAGTAAAACAAGCGTACTCCCACTGCTGAAAGGTGTTTCATTCAAAAGTTATTAATTTTCAAATTTGAATTTTTTAGGTGCAATATCACGGTGGCCTGAAATTGTACAGTGGCGCTGTTGCTACACTATCCTATGGACAGCTCTGGTCCTGGGACCATAAATCTCCATAGGATGGTGTAGCAACAGCGCCACTGTACAATTTCAGGCCACTGTGATATTGCTCCTAAAAAATTCAACTTTGAAAATTAATAACTTTTGAACGAAACATCTTTCAGCAGTGGGAGTACTCTTGTTTTACTCAGGGGGATAAACCCTACAACATATTTTTTTTTACATTTTAAGTATTACTATCCCTTTAAGTCATCAGAAATAATTACTCCGAAGTCCCTTTACTGTGACCAACAGCACAGTAAAAATCACATTAAGGGTCTTATGCAAAAAGCAAAAGATAAACAATTCTGGAGCATCCCAACTTCACCATAGGAGACAAATAAGCAAATGTAACATTGATTTAAACGGGGGTTTGCAGTGCACTATATAGTAATCAAGGGCTCAAAAGCTCCCATTAAATGAATGGGCATACCTGGGAACTTTCAGTTGAGGGCTACCCTGGAGTGTCACAAAGTCTTGCCTCTCCCTGCCATGAGACAGGGAAGCTGAAATCTGTCCTCAGCAATGCAGTTTTTCAGGATCTCCTCATTAAACACAAATGAATGTTGTTACCTCAGGCAGATCCTTCTGAATGACTGAACCACTGATGAACTCACCTGTGTTCATGTGAGAAGATACTGAAAACCTGCACTGTTGGAGGGGCCTGAAGAAATATGCCCAACTCATGTTATTTCTGTTCCATTCTCATTAACTTATATGAAGCAGAAAGAGACTGTGCATGCAGAGAATTCTGGGTACAAATGTACAAACAGAAACTTACAATAATGCTTTTTTCGTTTTTGTTATAATCAGTCGTTTCAGTAATCTTTCATGTGTTTTGAGTATGCCTAAATCAAATTTATCATTGTTTTTCAAGGTCTATACAAAAAGACTGGAAAACTAGTATTTTTAGGTTTGGATAATGCTGGAAAGACAACGCTGCTGCAGATGCTTAAAGATGGAAGAATGGGACAGTATGTTCCGACACTCCATCCCAGTGAGTATTTCTCATATTTCCCCACTGTATATTACTATAATGCAGTTAACTATGGGAACGTGAGTACCATACACTTTATACGTCTCTATATCATATTTTCTTTTGTTTATGAAATTTAATCCTTACATGTATCTGAAAATTGCTGTGTATTAGATAGTCTCTTTGTTTCTTATATTGAAATGCTCTTCAGTAAATGTCCTACAATACAATATTATTGCTGCTGCTGAACCTTTTAGTTTTAAATTAAATCTCTGTGAAACCCTAACAATCAACCCATTAAACCCAATGAATGCGTGAGAGGCTTCCTACACATTGCTTTACGATGCGTTGTAGATCGCTCCCACATCCAAGAAGTTAAAATAGTATTAGCATCACATTTATTTAAAGAGCAATTATCATTCACATAGTACTGTATTGCATTGCTGTGTACCAGCAGGGGATTAGTATGGGGTTTAAAAAGAAACCCTTAGTGCTCCCTCATTGGTCCCACAGGAGAGAATGAACTGCAAGACTCTGAAGTCTCCCAGTTCAGTCTCACTGGGCTGCACTCAATAGTGAAGAGCTTCTAAGCCAAGCACTAGTGGTGCTCTGCATGTAACCAGTCACAAGCGTCCTGGTTGTGTACCAGCCCACTGCCAGCTACTGACCTCCCAATCGGCTGACAAGAGCCATTTTAGGTATGCCCAATACAGCACTTGCCTTTTTACTAAGCCTGCACTCATATGATCAGACTTAGTAAAACATAGTAATTGCCTTTAAATGCAACTTTGTACTAGTAACAGGACTACATTGTTAGGCTAAACTTTATCTGATACCTGTCAATAGTTTTATCTGTTCATTTTTTTCATTTGAGAGGGTTAAGTCATAATGCCTACTGCAAGAGGATATGCACTGTTTAACAATCCTTTGAGTGCCAGAGGGGTGTCCGACAGAATGCGCTGAACACCCTTCTGGCACTCAAAGGGTTATAATGGCCCAACCTTCCAGCTGGCAGTCATAGAACAATGATTCTCAACTTTAGTCTTTGGAACACACCAGCTAGTCAGTATTCATTACATTCCTGTTTGTTCGCAGGTAGTTAATCAGAGGCTTAGTCATTTTGATTGCAGCCCCCTGTTCTGTACTCAACTTGTATTCCTTGGCCAATCCCATCACTAGGGTGGCGGGCTGATGGCTGGCTTGTGGGAGTGGCAGCCAAATATTACTGTTTGATGCCTAAGTGGGTCGGCCATTCGTTGGAGGTTACACTGAGCATGGCAGCCTCCAACATCGCTCGAGTGAACGATTTCTTGGTAGTTCCACGGGCCCCAGAGCAGATCTTCCTCACTCCATCTGCTTGATGTGAAAGGCATGATGTGAAAGGCACCATAGCCCAGTAATTTACCTTTCACCACGGGTGACATAACCAGTACACCCTTCTCAGCTTTGTTGTCAACTTTGTGAAAGGGACCATAAATATGGTACCTGTTGGACACCTTTCACATGAACAACATTGTCACAGAAAATCATGAAAAAAGAGCATGAGCTGTGAGTTCTTGTGTTCTATGGGGCATTTCACGTAGGCAATATGCCCTGTGATTGTCTGAGAGAAGCAGCACACTTCAAATCTCCTTAGACTGTGTGCGAAACTACAATTTTTAGTATTGATTTCAGGGAATCACATTGAAATCACATTAAAATCCAGATTGAAACTGCAGAACTGTTGCAGGTATCTCCATCTTCCATGCAATTTTATCATTTCTGTATCCATTAAGAGAATTGGATACTGTGAAAACCTTGCTACACTGTAGTATTAAAAAAATCAGATTCAGTATTACAAAGCAGCCCGTGTGAAAGAGCCCTTAAAGACCAGGTTTTCAGGTCAGTAAACAAGTAATAAAATAATAGAATAATATAAAAAAATCAGATCAACAATACCCCCATTTTACTTGATATTTTACTCACATGACTACTATGAAGATACAAAATAGGAACTCATTATAGTCCTCAGGTATCAAATAAAAAATGTTTACATGATATTTCAGTTTACATAACATTTGTAGGTGTTACTGTTCCTTAAGCTGAACACATACATGTAATAGGCAGCATCATTTTAACTTATTTATGGCATGAATAACCTGTTATATATAATACCTTGGTACTCAGATTAAGTCCTCATTAATAAATACTGCTTAGTAACATATTTGTTAAAATATTTTGAAAAATGTATTTTGAAATATATATATTGCAGTGTTTTCTCTCTGAGTGTAACAAGGTTATATCCACTTCTGGGAGATGGTTCATTCAAAAGTAATTACAGCACAGATTTATTTATTTTTTATCAAGATGACAAGTTACTTGTGGATTGTTCTTTTGCAAGAAATAATTTATGAAGAGAAATCTCTCTAACGTAAGCAATAGAAAAATGCATTTTTTGTGGTCTGGTTTGAACTGTGATAACATCTGAGTTGAGCATTTCCCAGCAGCAATACCTTTTTAGGTAGTATTCTTCAAAGAATATATTCTAATTTAGCAATAGCTTTAAAGAGGTAATAAACCATTTTTATGGAAAAATATGTAATGTATAAGGCTATTCCAGTTAAATAATTAAATTGTGCTCCTACTATTGGGATATGCACCATAGACAGCAATAGTGCCATAATACAGTGCAGTTTGGACAGTGACACAGGTTTGTTGTTTTGGCTCTGAATTCAAGCACACTGGATTTGAAATGAATCTATGACTAAGAAGATAAAGTACAGATTAGCAACTTTAATTGAAGGTATGTACATCTATAAAGCATGAACCATGTAGGAATTGCAACCATTTTTTTAAGTACTCCCTCCATTTTAGAAAAACAAACGTAATTAGACAATTGGCTGCTCAGGTGTTTCTTGGCCAAGTGGGTGTTGTTGCATCCTTAGTAAGTCACAAGACAGCTAACAAAAGGTCTAGAGGTGATTCTAGATGTGGAGTCAGTTGCTGTTGTCTCTCAACATGAGGAGTAAAGAAGTGTCAGTGCCAGTAAAGTAGGCCATCATGAGGTTAAAAATCAGAATACTGGATCAGAGACATGGGCAAAACATTAGTAGTGTCAAAATTAACTGTGTGATACATTGTGAAGAAGAGTAATGTATAGGGGAGCTCGCAATAACAAATGACCTGATAGACCACGGAAGACCATTGTAGTGGATGACCAAAGAATGCTTGCAATGGAGAAGAAAAAAACCTTTCCAGCTGTTGAACAGATCAGAAACACTCTGCAGGATGTAGGCATAGATGTGTCACAGAGCACTATAAAGAGAAGACTACAACAGTATAACCACAGAGGATTTACCACAAGATTCAAACCACTGGTAAGCCTCAAGAACACAAAGACCAGGTTACAGTGTGCTAAACACTACATAAAAAAACTATTGCATTCTTCAAGTCTTATGGACAAATGAGATGATTATTAACCTGCACTAGAATGAGAAAAAAGAAAGGAATTTCACATAATCCCAAGCATAACACCTCATCTATAAAACACGGTAGTGTCAGCGCTACGACGGGTCCGTTCGGGGCATTGCTAGGCAACCACGTCAGCGTTGCCACGTGAGCCAGCGTCGCTCTACCATGACGTCAGCTAACCCCAGTACATAGCCCGGTGTGTACTAGCAGCCGGTGCTCCGTTATTCAAGCTGTTGGAGTTCGTGGGGTTTGTTTCTGCTGGACTCCTTTCCCCTCCTGGATTCTTTCCTTTGCCTGCAGTCTCCTCTTCTGGAATCCTTCCTCCGCTGGATACCTCCCTCAGCCTTGCAGTCACCTTATGGAATCTTTACTCTGCTGGATACCTCCCTCAGCCTTGCAGTCACCTTCTGGAATCTTTACTCTGCTGGATACCTCCCTCAGCCTTGCAGTCACCTTCTGGATATCTCCCTCAGCCTTGCAGTCACCTTCTGGAATCTTTACTGTGCTGGATACCTCCCTCAGCCTTGCAGTCATCTTCTGGATATCTCCCTCAGCCTTGCAGTCACCTTCTGGAATCCTTCCTCCGCTGGATACCTCCTTCAGCTTTGCAGTCACCTTCTGGAATCTTTCCTCCGCTGGATAGATCCTTCAGCCTTGCAGTCACCTTCTGGAATCCTTCCTCCGCTGGATACCTCCTTCAGCCTTGCAGTCACCTTCTGGAATCCTTCCTCCGCTGGATACCTCCTTCAGCCTTGCAGTCACCTTCTGGATACCTCCCTCAGCCTTGCAGTCATCTTCTGGATATCTCCCTCAGCCTTGCAGTCACCTTCTGGAATCCTTCATCCGCTGGATACCTCCTTCAGCTTTGCAGTCACCTTCTGGAATCTTTCCTCCGCTGGATAGATCCTTCAGCCTTGCAGTCACCTTCTGGAATCCTTTCTCCGCTGGATACCTCCTTCAGCCTTGCAGTCACCTTCTGGAATCCTTCCTCCGCTGGATACCTCCTTCAGCCTTGCAGTCACCTTCTGGAATCCTTCCTCCGCTGGATACCTCCTTCAGCCTTGCAGTCACCTTCTGGATACCTCCCTCAGCCTTACAGTATCCTCTGCTGGACCCCTTCTTCTGCCTTGTGGTCTTCCCTGCTGGATTTCTTCCTGTTGTCTGCTGTTCCTGCTCCCCTGGTCAATTTCTTGGCTCCCTGTGGACTCAGGTACCCAGTTCCCTTGTGTATATATATATATTTGTATGTGTATACTTTGGGTTTCTGTGGGTCTCACTGCCTTGCACCTTGTATCCTATCTAGCCTGCTTATAAAGTATTTCTGTGCTGCTTGTGCATACTCAGTGTGGCTTTCTCTACACCGAGTGGGGTTTCAGGCAGCCTACACTCACATCCTGTTCTGGGGGAATCTGACAGGTAGAGGTAGTGTTATGGATTGGACATGTATGGCTGCCATTGGTACTGACTCTATATATTGATGCGACTGCTGAAGGCAGCAGCAGGATGAATTCTGAAGTGTACAGAATCATCTTGTATGCTCAGAGCCAACCAAATGCCTCAAAACTCAATGGAAGGCATGTCCCCTTGCAGCAGGACAATGACCCCAAACCTACTAATAAAGCAACCAAGGAATTTTTTAGGGCCAAAAAGTGGAATGTTCTTGATGCCACATTAATCACCTGACCTGAATCCAACTGAGACTGCGTTTCACTTGATGAGGACAAGACTGAAGGGGAAAAATCAAACAGGAACTAAATATGGCTGCAGTACAGGCCTGGCAGAGCCATCATCAAGGAAGATACCCAGCATCTGGTGATGTCTATGTGACACAGACTTCAGGCAGTCAACAAATGTAAAGATTAGCAACAAAGTTCTAAATATGATGACTTTGTTTAAGAATATTAATTGCCCAGTAACTTTGGTTCCTTAAAATCGAGGGACTATGTATAAATAGGGTTGTAATTCCTACACGTTTCATGCTTTTTGGATATAAACACCCTCAAATTTAATCTGACAGACTGCACTTTATCCTCTTAGGGTCTACTGGTCAAAACAAAAGTGGGGGAGTAAACCAGCTGCACCACATGGGGAGAAATAAAAGCTCCCATTGAGTTAAATTGAGCCTTTAACCCTTTACATACCAGAGATACATCCAGTGCATTGCTTTGTGATGCATTGGAGACCCCAGTAGCTTTCACTAAATTAAATGCCCCATTTAACTTGGTTGGAATTGTGGAAATGTTACATGTCCCCTTATGATCATTAACATCTGAAGGGGGGGCAAGGGTGAGCACTTGATAAACATAGGGGCTAGGCTGAATAGCCTGAAGGTCATACTATGGCATTAACCCCCCCCTCAAAAAAAAATGCCTACAGACGTGCAGGCCTATGGTATAGTTGCTTTGCCCTGGAAAGACTCCAGTTTACTTTGAACGTAAGGCCATTAGTCATTGTTTAATTTCAAATCCAATGTGCTGGAGTACAAAACCAAAACAGCAAAACCTGTGTCACTGTCCATACACTTACAGACTGCCCTGTATAATGGACTGCACTGTATAATGGACTGCCCTGTATAATGGACTGCGCTGTATAATGGACTGCCCTGTATAATGGACTGCGCTGTATAATGGACTGCACTGTATAATGGACTGTATAATGGACTGCACTGTATAATGGACTGCGCTGTATAATGGACTGCACTGTATAATGGACTGCGCTGTATAATGGACTTCGCTGTATAATGGACTGCGCTGTATAATGGACTGTATAATGGACTGCACTGTATAATGGACTGCCCTGTATAATGGACTGCGCTGTATAATGGTCTGCACTGTATAATGGACTGTATATGGACTGTATAATGGACTGCACTGTATAGTGCACTGTATAATGGACTGTATAATGGACTGCACTGTATAATGGACTGCCCTGTATAATGGACTGTGCTGTATAATGGACTGCACTGTATAATGGACTGTGCTGTATAATGGACTGTATAATGGACTGCACTCTGTATAATGGACTGCACTGTATAATGGACTGTATAATGGACTGTATAATGGACTGCCCTGTATAATGGACTGCACTGTATAATGGACTGAATAATGGACTGCCCTGTATAATGGACTGCGCTGTATAATGGACTGTATAATGGACTGCCCTGTATAATGGACTGCACTCTGTATAATGGACTGCACTCTGTATAATGGACTGTACTGTATAATGGACTGCACTGTATAATGGACTATATAATGGACTGTATAATGGACTGCACTGTATAATGGACTGCACTCTGTATAATGGACTGCACTGTGTAATGGACTGTATAATGGACTGCCCTGTATAATGGACTGAATAATGGACTGCCCTGTATAATGGACTGCACTTTGTATAATGGACTGCACTGTATAATGGACTGTATAATGGACTGCCCTGTATAATGTACTGCACTTTGTATAATGGACTGCGCTGTATAATGGACTGCACTCTGTATAATGGACTGCCCTGTATAATGGACTGCACTCTGTATAATGGACTGCGCTGTATAATGGACTGTATAATGGACTGCACTCTGTATAATGGACTGCACTGTATAATGGACTGCCCTGTATAATGGACTGTATAATGGACTACCCTGTATAATGGACTGCACTCTGTATAATGGACTGCCTTGTATAATGGACTGCGCGGTATAAAGGACTGAACTGTATAATGGACTGCCCTATATAATGGACTGCACTGTATAATGTACTGCACTTTGTATAATGGACTGCGCTGTATAATGGACTGCCCTGTATAATGGACTGCCCTGTATAATGGACTGCACTCTGTATAATGGACTGCCTTGTATAATGGACTGCGCTGTATAATGGACTGCACTCTGTATAATGGACTGCACTGTATAATGGACTGCCCTGTATAATGGACTGTATAATGGACTACCCTGTATAATGGACTGCACTCTGTATAATGGACTGCCTTGTATAATGGACTGCGCGGTATAAAGGACTGAACTGTATAATGGACTGCCCTATATAATGGACTGCATTGTATAATGGACTGCGTTGTATAATGGACTGCACTGTATAATGGACTGTATAATGGACTGTATAATGGACTACCCTATATAATGGACTGCCCTATATAAACGACTGCACTGTATAATGGACTGCGTTGTATAATGGACTGCACTGTATAATGGACTGCACGGTATAATGGACTGTATAATGGACTGCACTGTATAATGGACTGTATAATGGACTGTGCTGTATAATGGACTGTATAATGGACTGCGCTGTATAATGGACTGCACTGTATAATGGACTGCACTGTATAATGGACTGTATAATGGACTGTGCTGTATAATGGACTGTATAATGGACTGCGCTGTATAATGGACTGCACTGTATAATGGACTGCACTGTACTGCACTGTATAATGGACTGTATAATGGACTGCCCTGTATAATGGACTGCACTGTACTGCACTGTATAATGGACTGCGATGTATAATGGATTGCACTGTATAATGGTCTGCATTGTATAATGGACTGCACTGTATAATGGACTGCTCTGTATAATGGACTGCACTGTGTATAATGGACTGCCCTGTATAATGGACTGAACTGTATAATGGACTGCACAATATAATGGACTGCACTGTATAATGGACTGCATTGTATAATGGACTGCCCTGTATAATGGACTGCACTGTATAATGGACTGTGCTGTATAATGGACTGTATAATGGACTGCACTCTGTATAATGGACTGCACTGTATAATGGACTGTATAATGGACTGTATAATGGACTGCCCTGTATAATGGACTGTATAATGGACTGTGCTGTATAATGGACTGCCCTGTATAATGGACTGTATAATGGACTGTGCTGTATAATGGACTGCCCTGTATAATGGACTGTATAATGGACTGTGCTGTATAATGGACTGCCCTGTATAATGGACTGTATAATGGACTGTGCTGTATAATGGACTGCCCTGTATAATGGACTGTATAATGGACTGTGCTGTATAATGGACTGCCCTGTATAATGGACTGTATAATGGACTGTGCTGTATAATGGACTGAATAATGGACTGCCCTGTATAATGGACTGTATAATGGACTGCCCTGTATAATGGACTGCACTCTGTATAATGGACTGTACTGTATAATGGACTGCACTGTATAATGGACTACATAATGGACTGTATAATGGACTGCACTGTATAATGGACTGCACTGTGTAATGGACTGTATAATGGACTGCCCTGTATAATGGACTGCACTCTGTATAATGGACTGCACTGTATAATGGACTGTATAATGGACTGCACTGTATAATGGACTGAATAATGGACTGCCCTGTATAATGTACTGCACTTTGTATAATGGACTGCGCTGTATAATGGACTGCCCTGTATAATGGACTGCCCTGTATAATGGACTGCACTCTGTATAATGGACTGCCTTGTATAATGGACTGCGCTGTATAATGGACTGTATAATGGACTGCACTCTGTATAATGGACTGCACTGTATAATGGACTGCACTGTATAATGGACTGTATAATGGACTACCCTGTATAATGGACTGCACTCTGTATAATGGACTGCCTTGTATAATGGACTGCGCGGTATAAAGGACTGAACTGTATAATGGACTGCCCTATATAATGGACTGCATTGTATAATGGACTGCGTTGTATAATGGACTGCACTGTATAATGGACTGTATAATGGACTACCCTGTATAATGGACTGCACTCTGTATAATGGACTGCCTTGTATAATGGACTGCGCGGTATAAAGGACTGAACTGTATAATGGACTGCCCTATATAATGGACTGCATTGTATAATGGACTGCGTTGTATAATGGACTGCACTGTATAATGGACTGTATAATGGACTGCCCTATATAATGGACTGCACTGTATAATGGACTGCGTTGTATAATGGACTGCGTTGTATAATGGACTGCACTGTATAATGGACTGCACGGTATAATGGACTGTATAATGGACTGCATTGTATAATGGACTGCACTGTATAATGGACTGCACTGTATAATGGACTGCGTTGTATAATGGACTGCACTGTATAATGGACTGCACTGTATAATGGACTGCGTTGTATAATGGACTGCACTGTATAATGGACTGCACGGTATAATGGACTGTATAATGGACTGCATTGTATAATGGACTGTGCTGTATAATGGACTGCCCTGTATAATGGACTGTATAATGGACTGCGCTGTATAATGGACTGCACTGTACTGCACTGTATAATGGACTGTATAATGGACTGCCCTGTATAATGGACTGCACTGTACTGCACTGTATAATGGACTGCGTTGTATAATGGACTGCGCTGTATAATGGATTGCACTGTATAATGGACTGTATAATGGACTGCGCTGTATAATGGACTGTATAATGGACTGCGCTGTATAATGGACTGCACTGTACTGCACTGTATAATGGACTGTATAATGGACTGCCCTGTATAATGGACTGCACTGTACTGTATAATGGACTGTGCTGTATAATGGTCTGCATTGTATAATGGACTGCACTGTATAATCGACTGCTCTGTATAATGGACTGCACTGTGTATAATGGACTGCGCTGTATAATGGACTGAACTGTATAATGGACTGCACTGTATAATGGACTGTATAATGGACTGTGCTGTATAATGGACTGTATAATGGACTGTGCTGTATAATGGACTGCCCTGTATAATGGACTGTATAATGGACTGCGCTGTATAATGGACTGCACTGTATAATGGACTGTATAATGGACTGCGCTGTATAATGGACTGCACTGTACTGCACTGTATAATGGACTGCGCTGTATAATGGTCTGCATTGTATAATGGACTGCACTGTATAATCGACTGCTCTGTATAATGGACTGCCCTGTATAATGGTCTGCATTGTATAATGGACTGCACTGTATAATGGTCTGCATTGTATAATGGACTGCACTGTATAATGGTCTGCATTGTATAATGGACTGTATAATGGACTGCACTGTATAATCGACTGCTCTGTATAATGGACTGCACTGTATAATGGACTGCACTGTATAATGGACTGCCCTGTATAATGGTCTGCATTGTATAATGGACTGCACTGTATAATGGTCTGCATTGTATAATGTACTGCACTGTATAATCGACTGCTCTGTATAATGGACTGCCCTGTATAATGGTCTGCATTGTATAATGGACTGCACTGTATAATGGTCTGCATTGTATAATGGACTGCACTGTATAATCGACTGCTCTGTATAATGGACTGCACTGTGTATAATGGACTGCCCTGTATAATGGACTGAACTGTATAATGGACTGCACAATATAATGGACTGCACTGTATAATGGACTGCATTGTATAACGGACTGCACTGTATAATGGACTGCACTGTATAATGGACTGCACTGTATATTGTACTGCCCTGTATAATGTACTGCCCTGTATAATGGACTGCCCTGTATAATGTACTGCCCTGTATATTGGACTGCACTGTATAATGGACTGTGCTGTATAATGGACTGCCCTGTATAATGGACTGCCCTGTATAATGTACTGCCCTGTATATTGGACTGCCCTGTATAATGGAAGGACCCTGAAAAATGCTAAACTTCCCATATTGCAGGTTTGCTCATAACTTTATGAATGAAGTATCTAGTAGTAGGAGGATTATCCTTGAGTTACTCAGTAGGAAACCTCCTACATTAAATGTATTTATTTTTCAGAATAAGTTTTTACTGTATGTTGAAATTATCTTTGGTTTGTTTTTGCTCCAGTAAAGATTAATTTAACATTTACCTTTCCTTTTAAATGTAGCATCAGAAGAGTTAACCATTGCTGGAATGACTTTTACTACATTTGATCTGGGTGGACATTTGCAAGGTAGGAAACCCAATATTCTGCTTCTACATGATGATTATAGCATAGGGCTGAGTGCACAAAAAAGAGAGTAGCAGTTCTGGAGCAAACCTGTAGGGGGCAAATAGAAATCCTCAAAATTTCTGTTAATTTCAGTAGGGCATTTAACCACTTGAATCCTGGGAAGATGTCCAATGTGATTCAAAGCAATGCATTGGATACCTCTCTGGCATCCAAGGAGTTAAAAGTCCCATTTAAATCCATGGATATTTTCATTTGTTCCCGTAGCTGGTTTGTTCCTGGATTTCTTCAATTTTATTCTGTGTAATATAAAGTCTGATTTGTAATATAACCATGGATACAGCAGAACTAGAGTTATGAAGTTGTATCCTCTGCTGCATTAGCAATCCCCGTTATCCAGCAGTCCATCAAAAGAAGGAGAGCCACAGATAGCCCACTAATCCCCGTAACTCTTTTAGTGCCAGAGGGGTACGCAACGCATTGCAAAGCAAAGGGTTAATAGTTGCTATTGTTTTTATGGATAGTATTGGTATGTACAGAGGTCCTGCATACATCCCAAGTGTCCCTATTTAGGAGGGACAGTCCCTCTTTTAGACCCAAATTCCTCTGTCCCTCTTTCCCACCCTGTTGTCCCTGTGTTTAGGAGATCAGACTGTGTGGTGTGTATATAAATGTATCACACTGCTTCACAGCAATAAAACTCTCATTAATGTTTGTTTAAACATTGGTATACGTGTTTATACATTAGTGTGTGTAAATAAAGTACTTTGGCCTTGTTATAAGTCATTTATTAAGTTACACAAGGAGGTATCAATAGGTCATGAAATAGCCTAAAAATTCTCAGTAGTGCCCCGCCCACCAGCCTCACCCACACCAATGCCCCCTAAAACACAAGTGTCCCTCTTTGGCAATTTGAAATGTTGGGAGGTATGGGTCCTGTCACTGTGACCTAATATTGCTCCTATTGTGTTTTGGACTTGCAATGGCAATCAGTATATTTCTGTTATAATTTTTAATCTGATTAATAAAGCTCCAACATATTCCACAGCATTGTACAATAGGTTGACAAGACAAAGAACACTGTACAGTTGGTATACAATGGAAACAAGGATGTTTACAGTGATAATTAAAGGAGCAGTAAACTGAGCCAATTGTTGTACAATAAAGCATTTTTAATAGTGCAATCTATGGGAGCATTTGAGTCTTAGATTATTTGTTTAGAAAGTGTTTTACCTGAGAATACATTAGGATTTCTCTTGTTTCCAAGTATGTCCTAGAGATTATGGTTTAAAGTAAGTGATAGGTACAGCACCCCCTGGTGACCACAGTAGAAAAATGCATTTCAATAAGAAAAAAAGTTTCAGCTGCAATGAAAAATCTCTGAGCAGTGATGGGAGTACCCTTGTTTTATTAAGGATGAAAAATGTAACTCTCTGTCTCTCTAGATAGATAGACAGATAGATAGATAGACAGACAGACAGATATAGAGAGCACCCTCTTTGGCACCTCTACATTTCTGCTCTTATCTCCTGCTACACCCCTTCCACTCACCTGCATTCTTCTCAAGGATTCTTTCTATTCTCTCCTTACACAACTTGAGCCATCTCTTGGCTGCAATCATTTTTGCTGGCTGCCCCTTGGATTTGGTATGCCCTTCTTATCACCATTTGCCAATCATCAACACTCATCACTTTCAAGCATCTCCTAAAAACCCACCTGCTCCAGGAGACATCTCAGTAGCATTCTCCTTGTGCACACTGACAGTCACATTACAATCACTCTGCGTTTCCTTTACTGAAGCCTTGTACCTGCACCTATGATCCTCCTCCTACTGTCTCTGTATGTTGTCAGATCTCTAATTAGATTGTAGGTTATTTGGGGCAGGGTCCCCCCCACCCAATGTATGATCCCTTTGCTGCTCTTTTCCCCCTACTAATAATGTAATTATCACACTTTAGCCTGATGCTCTTAACCCTAACCCTGTTCTGTATTTTTGTATTGTACTACTAGTTGAAGAGCCTGTGTACACGGACCACAGACTGCCCATGCCACGGTCTGAATTTTGGAGTGCCCTGCTCTGTTATCAGCCGTGGCACGAGCAGTCTGTACTGCGCATGCCTGCAGCACACACAGCCATCTGTACTGCGCATGACAGCTTCTGACAAACATACATTAGCAAATTATTATATAGGATTACTATTCCTGTAAAGATCTGTGTACATGTAAGGTACTATATAAAGAAAGATACACACACACATATATTTGTTTACTACTCCTTTAAACAACATTGAAAACAAGGTTGAGTGTGACCTGCTTGCTAGAGTTGATAATCTATAGGATGTAACTGTGAATGATACAAAAGATCTAGAACACAGGTTCATCACCTTGTAGATGAGGAGTCTAGGTCCATCACAGTGTTGTACAAGGATGCCAAAACACTTGTGAACAGAAGTGATGCAGCCATGGTCCAGCCGAGGATAATACAACAACAGCTGTTGCATGATGGGAAAGCAAGGGAATGTTTTGTTTGGCTAACAAAATTAATAAAGGCATTCCTTTGCATATGGTATGTATGAAGCTATGCCTGGGTTTATGGGAGTAAGGATATTTAAGCCACTCAAGAGAGAGACACAAAGGAAAACTGAGATGGTACCTGTAAGACACTAATAGTGAGCTGGAGTTAGAAATTGAGTGAGTTAAGAGAGCAGGAGAGAGATGACAAGAGTGTATATACTTTTAAAAAGTTTACTGTAACCCTTTGAGGTCTAGTGAATTGTGCAACACATTGAGAGGCAATCCACTGGACGCCCCTCTAGTTCTCATTGAGTTCATATAATATATATTCTACAAGACTCTAAATTGTCTAAATAATTTAATCAAATCAAGTTTGTTTCTTTTCTCCTTGAATAGCTCGAAGGGTGTGGAAAAACTACCTTCCTGCCATCAATGGCATTGTGTTTCTTATTGACTGTGCGGATCATGAGCGGCTGTCTGAATCGAAGGAGGAGCTTGATGTAAGTATGATAGTGCGTGTATGTTTATTTTGTTGCTGTGACAATAGATCACAGGATAGAAAATAAAATCTGATTCTTTTTCAGTGCCTTGCTTTTCTTTATCATGTGTCTAGTTAAACCTTTAACCCGTTGAGTGCCAGAGTGGTACACAACGCATTGCTTTGCAATGTGTTGCATACCACTCTGGCACTCAAAGGGTTAAGGATGAGAGGGGTGTGCAACACATTGCTTAGCAATGCTTTGCACCCCCGGTCCTTAAAGGGTTAATAAAAAAAGTGGGCAGATCTAGTGCTTGGTGGCTGCACCGCCCAATCTTTGAGGCTCATGTACTGAGAACTGAAGTAATTCTGGAGCAAAGCAATTTAACATTTGAGGAAACATAAACCTTTTTAAATTAACCATTTAACCCCTTGAAGTAATGTATTGCGGTATCCTTCTGAAACATTGCATTTAAAACGGCATGCGGCTACACTCTGCAGTCAGCATGTCTCCGTGATGAAAAGGTCAACATGAGAATCTCGCCCTGCATCAAACAGTGAGATTCTCATGTTGTGTCCTTAAATGGTGCTTCATCCAATTTACTGCCCACATTCACAGACTTGGCAGTGAAGGAGGTTTTCTGGCAACAGTATTTATTTAACTATCCCTCCTGCACATTTCACTCACATATCTCTACCCCAGGGTGAGGAACTAACTTTCCTGCAAGATCATACAAACAAAAGACAGTTAAACCTCCATACACATATATAAGAACTGAAAGGATATTACATATAATATACGGTATCCTTTTGAAACGTCACCCATTATTGGGCAACGTACAAATCTGTGCATTAAACATGTTGTCTCGATGAAAATAGTGATATCAGAATCTTGCCCTCATCAAAAGGGAGAGATTATGATATTGCGGGCTTAAGTGTTGCACATTTTAATAGCAAGGATTTGTAAGGATAAACTTCCTACAGGGCATATTGCAAAAACTTAGTCCAGCCTTACCTCATATTTCTACCAAACGGAATCAGTTTCCCGGAGATAGTAAAAATACTTCCACTTGAACACTGCTGTTAATCCTTTGAGTGCAAGATGAGCACGCGTGCTCTGGAACCGCAAATAGCAGTTGCTCCCAAAGGGTTAACAGCAGTGTTCGGGTGGACGGTAGATGAAGTATCTTTACTGTCCCCAGGAGACAGATTCCATTTGGTAGAAAAATGAGGTAAGGTTGGACTAAGTTTTTGCAATATGCCCTGTGGGAATTTTATCCTTACAAATCCTTACTATTAAAACGTGCAATGCTTAAGCCCGCAGTATCACAATCTCATCCTTTTAATGTGGGTGAGGTACTGATATTGCTATTTTCAGTGCACCGCCATGTTTAATGCACCATTTTGTATGTTGCTCAATAGTGGGCAACGTTTTGATAGTGAACCATAATATACAGTGTGGCATATTGGGCAAAAAAAGCCTGTCATATATATAAAACAGATAAAAGAATAGCGGAATCTGTATATATATAAGTGTAGTAGTATCAGTATACATCCGTGGTGAGACAGACAGACTTCCCTTCTACCCAAAGGTGGGTACTCACATAACCAGAGGCCTTCTTTGCTTTTAAGTTACACACACTGGCTGTGTCAGACCACCAGTCTCAGTCAAGCACCTCCACTTCTATTTTTGCTGCCTTTACTTCTCTCTTACCTCCTGTGTGTTGTAAACACCTTTCATGCACCTTGACCTTCTGCTTCCATGTTTCCTCAATCTGAAGAACATTGGGGTTGAATGTACAATCCACTAGAGCAAATTCAGTGCTATTAGCCTTCAGCATTAGTGGCTACACTTTCCTGCATACTGGCAGGTACACTTTGCCGGCATTAAAGGTATAGTAACACTTATTATCTAGTAAAATCTATATTGTAAGGTTTATCCTCTTGAGTATACGTGTACTCTCACTGCTGAGAGGTGTTTTATTCAAATTTTATTGAAGCTCAAACTTGAATTTTTTAGGTGCAATATCTCAGTGGCCTGCAATGTTACAGTGTTGCTTCTATTAAACCATTCTATGGAGGTTTATAGTGAGTTGACCAGAACTTTCCATAGGATGGTATAGCAACAGTGCCACTATAACATTTCCGGTCATTGAGATATTGCATTCTGTAAAATTTAAGTTTGCACTGCTATAACATTTGAATAAAACACCTCTCAGCAGTTTGCAAGCACACGTAGAAGACCGTTTTAGTGAAAGATTTATTTTTTATAAACGCGATGTCGGCAATGCTGCAGAGCCGCCTGATGCAAGTAATACCGGATATCCCTGCAGTCAGCGTTCAGTCAGGGAAGGGGGAGGGAGGGGGGAACTTTGAGCGAGATCATCTCTCAAACCATAAGGGTTTGAGAGATGACACTGGGGGCAATAAGTTTCTTTTTAACAAAGCTACAATATGGGGATTAGTAATTTGCAAGTATTACTATCCCTTTAAGACAATGCAGCAAGCCCTTTACTCTGCCCCATGTCATAAAAAAGCAAATAGTGAAGTGTGAAGTAACACTATTTCCTCTGCAACTTAATTACTAAATTACTTTAACAAAGCCATCGAGCATAGAGCAGGGTGCCCTGGCAATTTGGGGTGCCTCGGAAATCCACTTAGGGTGCCCCTTGTTTTCTATAAAGTCCTTGATAAAAATGTGAATGTTGAGTTTCACATGTATTTTTATTGAATTATTATGTAAAATATATTACTTATTTGTACCATTCATAACTACCTGGGCAAATTATATTTAAAATGTTAGGGGTGCACTGAAAAATCTATATTGCAAGTTAGGGGTTCCCTGAACAACAACAACAACAAATAAAAGAGTAAGCAACACTGCCATAGAGGAATGGAACACTCTGGGATGTCCATAGACCGACCATTACCCTTCAATGGTGAGAGCGGCATTAAGGGGAGAATTTTTGTTGTAAATACCTTAGTAAATTTGCGTTACTGAGGCATAGGGCTAGACAATTAATTTCTGCACATGGTTTAACTTGGAAGTAGTCATACATTCCTCCCAGTATTCTTCATTCATTATGGTTAAGAACTGTCCACAATATTGAGGGGTTGCACTTATGCAAGTCTTCTTATAAAATATGAGGTGTGCTATGCCTGCCTATTGCCTATGCATTAATGTATTTATTCCCTAAATTCTCCTAGTAATGCCATAGTGCTGCAGCGTATAGATGATTCTGGGTTTTTGTGATGCACTACGTTTTTGTTTAACATTATGTACTAAACATGGCGCACAGGAAATCAACATAACTTTTCTCCGTTTTCCTATGCATGCTATTGAGGAGCATTTCAGGGCTGCATACATTAAAGCGGAATTTTCAACTATTAATAAGTTGCCATGCATTCATTAACCCCTTAACGACCCTTGACGGTCATAGTACGTCATGGGTCGATCCCGTGACGTACTATGACCGTCATGGAATTCCAGTCTCCCCCCGCGGCTGCACGCCGTTCGGGGAGTCCGGAATTGAAATAAAAAAAAAAAAAGCTCTGTGGTCCTTTAGTGACTGCCTCGTATCTGCGCGGCCGGTCGTTAAGGGGTTAAGCATATGGCGACTAGCTTGAAAATACATGTCTTTCCCATAAAAAGTGGCAGATTCTAAAGAAATCTTTATTCTTTGGAGACTGATGGGTAGGTTAGCGCAGTCTGTGCACCTGCGCGGTCAGTCCCTTCCGGTTACCATGTGGCACGCTGCAATGCTTTACAGGAGACTGGGACTGATGGCGCAGGCGCATAGACAAGATGTCTGCTCTGTTACCTGGCTTCTGGTCTCCTAAGGGTAACGTTACTTTAGATAGTGGCACTTTTTATAATTAAGATATGTATTTTAAGCTAGTCGCCATATGATTAATGAGTGCATGGTGACTTATTAATAGGTGAAAGTTCCACTTTAAAGTCTTACATAACCAAAATGTAAGAACACGATTTGAAAGCAAATATCTTGGCAGATCCATACATTCGCCCCACTCAGGAGGATGTAATAAGACGCCTGGAGCAATTTTGTGGCAAACCAGTTTTACTGTAGGGACAAAAAGAAATTCCCATTTATTTAAATGCAGCTTTTTTTATACCCTTCGAATGCAGTGTACTGGAGACTTCTCATGCATTCAAAAGGATAAAAGTTTATATGAATCA
Source organism: Rhinophrynus dorsalis (assembly GCA_037306005.1). Taxonomy (NCBI): domain Eukaryota; kingdom Metazoa; phylum Chordata; class Amphibia; order Anura; family Rhinophrynidae; genus Rhinophrynus; species Rhinophrynus dorsalis. Next base: position 48,502,315 of record CM074721.1, read on the forward strand.
GGTACTCTAATGACATGATGTGGATAGCAGACATGCCGATGAATCCAGGGTTTCCTTGGGAACCCCCAGTGGATGAAATCTGGAAAGAGACCACAGCTGCACACTCTGTCATCCTGCAAGAAAGACTGAACTGAAGTCTTGCAGTTGTGTCTTGTTGGGATGTGAGAGCAGCCCCTATAGACCCTAGTAAAGGGTATCCCAACATTAAAGGGATTGTAATACTTAATATGTAAAAAATATATATTGTAGTGTTTATCCCCCTGAGTAAAAAAAGGGTACTCTCACTGCTGAAAGGTGTTTTATTCAAAAGTTATTACAGCACAAAGTTTTTTCGGTGCAATATCACAGTGGCCTGAAATTATACAGTGGCGCTGTTACACCATCCTATGGACAGCTCTAGTCCGTAGACCATAAATCTCCATAGGATGGTGTAGAAACAGCGCCACTGTACAATTTCAGGCCACTGTGATATTGCACCTAAAAAATTAAACTTTGAGCTGTAATAACTTTTGAATAAAACTCCTTTCAGCAGTGGGAGTACTCTTGTTTTACACAGGGGGATAAACCCAAAAACATATATTTTTTTTCATTTTAAGTATTACTATCTCTTTAAAGGTCTATGGAAGCTGAGCACGCAACCTGCAAAGTTTGTGGCTGTGATCCATTCTAGCCTGATGTCAGCCAAGGCAACTTCATTCCCCCTGCCCCCCAATTACCATTTTGAGGCGACACAGTCCTAAGCATTTTCACGTCTGCTCCCTTAAGAGCAGATATAGTAGAACATGATACATACTCTTTAAAGGTCCGCTCACACCTCCTGTAGACCCCTCCTAAGCAATACATGTATTGCCTGCCGCTATAACTTAAATGCAACGGATTTGTTTTAAGTCTGTTGTTCTAGCTGCTTCTGAAGCCAATAGTGAGAGCACTCAGGGGACTGGGTGGGTTTGAGAGGCTGCTGGGAGACTGTTGTGCACTGGTCTTGCTCAGGCTTGGCAGATGGTGGGAAGACTGTAGTGCTTTCCATGCCCTGGCTTTAGCCCCCCCATGTTGATATTATGTGCTACTGTGCTACAGACTTGAGTGTAGGCTGTAAGGGTCATATTTGTGTCTTGTAGGTTTGTAAATAGCCCCTAGTATGTGGTCATACTAGCTTATAACATACCTCCCAACATTTCAAATTGCCAAAGAGGGACTCTTGTGTTTTAGGGGGTGTTGCTTTGGGCAAGGCTGGTGGGCGGGGCATTACCGAGAATTTCTAGACTATTTCATGACCTATTGATACCTCCTTGTGTAACTTAATAAATGACTTATAACAAGGCCAAAGTATTTTATTTACACATACTAATGTATAAACACATATACTTACGTTTAAACAAACATTAATGTGAGTTTTATTGCTGTGGAGCAATGTGATACATTTATATACACACCACACAGTCTGATCTCCTAAAAAGAGGGACATCAGCATGGGAAAGAGGGACAGAGGGATTTGGGTCTAAAAGAGGGACTGTCCCTCCTAAAGAGGGACACTTGGGAGGTATGTTATAAACATACAGTAAAGATGAATAAAGCTCTTCATGCAGCCAAACCAGTCTACTCAGCCAGTTAGGAAGATTTTATCCTGAAAGGAATTGTCTATTTTAGCAGCTTATTGTTGACATTTCATAAGAGGAGCTTATTTACTCAGCATTTTACTGTACTTTTTAGTTAACCTTTTTCTTTGCTCGGAGAACTAGCAATTAAGGTGCGGCTTTGAAATCCAAAGGGGCCACCCCTTAATAATCCATTTGTCAAGATTCAGTAGATCCCTTTGCTACCCAGAATGCTTTGCCATTAAAAATTCTGGTACTTTGAGCACACTGTGATTTTCCCTTGTTTCAATCATTATTGAATTTTTCATAGGTCACATTTAGGGCCTTATGTTAACCACCTGAGTGCCAGAGAGGTATTCAACATATTACGCTGCATAGTTAAAAAGAAACATTGAGTAATTGGTTTTACTTTGACATATTTGGTATAGTTGTCTACCTCAGAACTGTTACACTTCTGTCTTGATATATATGGCCAAGCCACCCTTTCCTTCCTGCTTGATTCCATATGTTCTCAATCAGCATTCTATTCACTTACAGTTAACACGTATATTTTTTATATTTACTCTTTAAACATTTTGTTTCCCTAATTGAAGCCATTTGTTTTCTAGAGGAAACGTTTTAACCCCTTGGCTCTGGAATGCCATAGCTTAAATTGAAGCTGAAAGTGAACAGAGACGATCAGATCAGCTGTCTTCACTTCCAGATTCCGACTGTAAAAGACTCCTGTCTGAGTCTCCTGGTCATAATGTGGGAGGGATTTCACTTCTGACAGTCCTCCCAGTCTGTATAACCCTTTGAGCACTAGAGGGGTATGCAGCACATTGCTTTGCACCCCTTTGGCACTCAAGTGCTTAAAGGGGTAGTAATACTTAAATTTAACGATAATTCATCTTGTAGCCCTTAAAAAAACAAATTAAATTACCCCAGTGACATCTCTTAAACCTTTATGGTTTGAGAGATATCCACTTTCAAAGTTCCCCCTCCCCAGACTTCAGCATTCTAGCTGACAGCAGGGGAATCTGGTCCCGGGACCTTTGGCGATTCAGCAGAGAAGGGATCGCTTTATGGAAGCACACGTAGAAGACCGTTTCAGTGAAGGATTTCTTCTTCCATAACGTGATCCCGGCTCTGCTGAATCGTCAACGGTCCCGGGACCGGATTCCCCTGCTGTCAGCTATCATGCTGACGTCAGGGGAGGGGGAACTTTGAAAACGGATATCTCTCAAACCTAAAGGTTTGAGATGCAGATGGGGTCATTTCATTTACATACCTCCCAACATTTCAAATTGCCAAAGAGGGACACTTGTGTTTTAGGGGGTGTTGCTGTGGGCGAGGCTGGTTGGCGGGGCATTACCGAGAATTTGTAGGCTATTTCATGACCTATTGACACCTCTTTGTGTAACTTAATAAATGACTTATAACAAGACCAAAGTAATTTATTTACACATACTAATGTATAAACACATATACCAACGTTTAAACAAACATTAATGTGAGTTTTATTGCTGTGAAGCAATGTGATACACTTATATACACACCACACAGTCTGATCTCCTAAAAAAGAGGGACACCATGGTGGGAAAGAGGGACAGAGGGATTTGGGTCTAAAAGAGGGACTGTCCCTCCTAAAGAGGGACACTTGGGAGGTATGCATTTATTGTTTTAAGGGTTACAAGATGTATTATAGTTAAACTTAAGTCTTACTTCCCTTGTTTAGAAATCACACCCAGGGCAAATTTACCCAAAAGGGCACTATTTATAAATGGCACAATGGTTCTTAATGGGTTTAAGTGTTTAAGTAACTAAACAAATACATCTGTGACTCATATGTAACCTGATAAACATATTGCAGGTGCTAGTTTATTCAAGTGTACGCAGTTATTAGGAACCATTAATGTAGTGCCGAGTAGGCAAACTTTGGCTGTTCAGAAGGTGAAGACTACAATTCCCATGTTCCCCAGCCACTGAAGAGTCCAAGTTTCCTACCTCTGCTATCTCACAGTAGGCAGGGCTCAACCACACTACTTCCATGACCTCACACCCAGTCCCATTGACTGTTTCCTGGCACAGAAAATACCCTTGGCATATAAAAGTCGTTAACCCCTTGGTTGCTAGAGGTGTCCAATGCATTGCTTCGCATTGCGTTTGAGCTCTCTGTAGTATCCAAGGGGTTAAATAATATCCTGTAGCATGTATATAAGGTGCAGGAACACAATTCAGAATGTGGGCGTGGCCACCACAGTTGAGGTGCCTCTGAATACTTGGTGCCCTAGGCACCTGCCTACTGGGAAATCTGGCCTGGACAATAGGGATTCCTGGGGTTAATCACTTAGATATAATACATTTAGATTGTATGCTTGCAGCTTTCTGACCCCAGATTTTTAGATTATATACATTAAAAAGAATGATTGTTTTCTATAATTTTAGGCATTAATGACAGACGAAACCATAGCCAAGGTTCCAATCCTACTTCTTGGTAACAAGATTGACAGGCCTGAGGCAATCAGTGAAGAGAGGTTATTACACATGTTTGGGATCTATGGACAGACAACAGGAAAGGTATGTGGTAACATAAACCTAACGCACATGTTTGTCATCAGCCCCCTGAGTGCCCAGAAGGGATGGGGAAAGAAGTGTTCAAATGGCATGATCCTCTTCATAATGTGGGTGGGGCTTAGCTGGGGTGGGAGGGATTGAGAGGAGGGAAGGTGGGGTTTGCACTGAAAATTGATGCAAAGGGGGCAGGGGGTTTGCAAGATTATCAGGCAACTCTTTTACCCAGTGAATCAACTTCTGTCCCAGGAGACCTGGCATTTAACCCTTTGAGTGCCAGAGGGATGTACTGTGAGCATAAGGAAAGCCCTGCCCCCTTTGGCAGTTTTTTCCTTATGCTCACTGAAGATTGCCCCTCTCTGCGATCCATCCGGACAGTCTTACTACTCTGACGTGAGCAGTGTTACATCAGTAAAAGGGGCGGGAGGGGGAAACTTTATCATTCAAAATCCCATCTCTCAAACCTTTACGGTATGAGAGATATTCACTTCTAAAATTCCCCCTCCCTCCCCATCTCCTGATGTCAGCGCTCTGCTGACAGCCGGAGATCCCAGTCCTGGTACCAGCCGGTGGCTTTTCAGCTGAGCCGAAACAGCGATATTGGAAAATAACTACTTCATTGGAATGGTCTACAAAGTGTGCCTGGTTTGCAAGCACACATTGTAGACCATTCTAATGAAGTAATTCTTCTCCAGCAACGCTACTGCGGCTCTGCTGAAGAGCTGCCTTTTGTCAGCTGAGACAGATCTCCTTCTGTCAGCTTTACAGCTGACATCAGGAGAAGGGGAGGGACTGGGAACTTTAGATACGAATATCTCTCAAACCATAAAGGTATTTTTTAAACTCTACAAAACAAGAAAAAAAATTCTGGGACATTACTGTTCCTTTAATTGGAGCTGCTTTTATTGTGAAACATTGCTATCCCTTTAAATTCGTTTTTTTTAACCCTTGAATGCTAGCAAGGTCTCCAATGCATTGCTAATAAGCCCCATTTAAATCAATGGGAATTTGTATTTGTGCTGAGAGCTTTAGCATTACTAGTCTAGCCTGAAAATCAGGATTGGTACTAATGTAGTTTATCCCCTTGGATGCTAAAGACATCTAGCACCCAGTTAGTTTACAAATTATCTTTAGGGCCATATGCTCAAAAAAAGAGGTGCAATTCCCAGGCAAACCAACAGCACCATAGGGAGCAAATACATTGCCAAAATTACCATTGATTTAAATGGAGCTTTTAACCCCTTGAATGCTAGGGAGGTCTCCAAAGCATTGCAATGCTCCATTGAATGAATGTGAATTGTTATTTGTCCCTTGTGCTTTAGATGATTGCTCTTCTCTTTTGAGGGAGATGTATACCCTAGAACTAAGTGTCACTTAGGGCTTGATCCAACAATTGGCGCTAAAAAAGCCGGTAGGGCAAAATGGATACCGACCGACAAAAAGAAAATGTCTTCATTGGTATTAAAATGCCCTACCGGTTAAAGCACAACGGACGTTAGGCCACAAAAATGGTCTTGTGGCTAAACGTCAGTTTTGTCTGTTAGGTTCCCAAAACGCCACTAAATAACAGCAGTATTGGGAACTTAACGGTAAAAAAGCTAACGATCGGTGCCTGACATACAGCCAAGCACCGTTTGTTAACTCATCTGTCTTACACTGACCTGTCATCCACTGCCCTTCTCCTTCAGTCTTCTCTTCACTCTTCTATCTTCTGACCTTCTCTTCTGTCTTCTCTTCTTTCCTCTATCTTAATTCTTCTCTTCCTTCAGTCTTCTCTTCAGTCTTCTATCTTCTGACCTTCTCTACTGTCTTCTCTTCTTTCTTCTATCTTCGTTCTTCTCTTCCTTCTGTCTTCTGCCTGTAAAATAAATTAATAATATTATTACAAAGCATTAACATTGACATGATTACTTTGCAATGAGTTGCGTACTCCTCTGCCACTCAAAGGGTTCAAATATATTGTGCCATTCCATAAATTGAATGCCTCTGTTCAGTGCCAAAGTACATACAAATATATTGTGCCATTCCGTAAATTAAACGCCTCTGTTCAGTGCCAAAGTAATAAAAATGCCATGAAGAAATACTATACATCATGTAGAAATGTTATGCATAAATGCTAAGTAAATCTACTTAGCTTAATCTTCATGTCACCACCGCTTGGTGCGGCTGCAGAGGCAGCGGCGGTGGAGACAGATATGAGCAGCACAGTGCCCTTCAGTCCTGCATGGGCCGATTCCCGTCGCACAATGAGGGAATTGGAAGTGAGCCTGCCTTTATATATGGGCAGTCGCACCTGCATTTCCCACACAGCCGTTGGCTGGGATGTTCTTACGCATATCCCAGCCAATCAGATTTGAGCGGCTGTTCTTTACACTAATTGGCTGGGATGTGCGTAAGAACATCCCAGCCAGTGGCTGTGAGGGAACTGGAAGTTAGACTGCCCATATATAAAGGCAGGCTCATTTCCAGTTCCCTCAGTGTGCTACGAGCATCGGCCCATGCAGGACTGAAGGGCACCGTGCTGCTCATATGTGTCTCCGCCTCCGCGGCTGCACCAAACGTTGGAGATATGAAGATTAAGCTAAGTAGATTTACTTTGCATTTATGCAGGACATTTCTGTATGATGTATAGTATTTCTTCATGGCATTTTTATTACTTTGGCATTAAATAGAGGCATTTAATTTACAGAATGGAAATTTTGAGATGAAGCCAGTGATAAATTTACCACCTACAGTTGAATCCTCTCTATACTTCTAAACTTATGAGGGGAAGCTATTTATTAGAAAATCAGGAGTTCTGCAAAGATAAATATCGTTTTACATATTTCTTCATTATTTTTAGTGTTTAAAGCAATACTGGCTTATTAAACCGATATTCTTGAGGTTACTGGTATTGACGTTTCATTTGACTGTTTGTTTGTATGACATCATATCTTTGTATCCTCTTTAGGGGAAAATTCCACTGAAGCAGCTAAGTAACAGACCTCTTGAAGTGTTCATGTGCAGCATACTGAAGAGACAAGGCTATGGGGAAGGATTCCGATGGTTATCACAGTATATTGATTGATGATGAGCTTTATATTAAAGTATTTTATTTCATTATTCAGAATTTCTAACTTGAACTTAATTGACGTACATTGGCAAAAGCATCATTGCTGGTTGATATGAACAAACGTGCAACTACAGTATAATTGTTTTGAATCTGATCAAATTAGAAAGGTTTGGGTACTAATATGATTCCAGTTTTATATTTGAAATATGCACTTGAACTGTGTAAGTGCTATGCCTGCTGAACGCCAGTTTTCTAAGATATGTATGTGAAAATGGTTCCCTGTATGGTATTTGTGCCAGTGGCAGCGGATAGAGGTATGGGTATTTTAGGGTATTGCTTTCCTCAATGCATTGTCAATGCTGTATATTACTAACAAGGCACAGGTGAAAATAGATTAATTTTACTTTATTTCCCTGTGCATTCTATAGTGGAGGTGTTCAGGGCTTGCACAAATTAACATTTTTATTGAAGGCCGAATGTGTGTGCATGCGCCATTATCCACAAGCGAGATCACAAGCTCTAGTGCAAGATTATGAGTAAGAAGCCAACATCCCTGCTGAGGGCTGCCATCAGACATCATAGGTCCCAAGACAAGAATAACAAGTGGGGTCCCACCATCTTTTCAGTGTTCCTCCCCTCTGTTGAACCCTGCCCACTGTTACCCCAGGGCTGCTTTATCCAATGGCCAAAGTGGGCATTTGCCCAGGCCCCACCATCAACAGGGGGCCAATCAATGCAAACCTTTCTTCCATGTAATTTTCCCCTGCTGTTTTGCCCATTGGATAAAGCAGCCAAGCATGCATGCGCCAAAACATGTATTTCAATGTAATGTTATGATATACAACTCAGATGGTTTACATTATCTGTGGCATGCACTTAATCCTATAAATGTCTAAAAATATGATGATGATTTACCCTTATCCACAATCATCTAGAGCATTGCAGAGTTTAGCTAGGACGAGGTTTGGACCAGAGGGCTGTGCAATGCATTGCGCACCCTTCTGGTTCTTAAAGGGATAAAGTAATACTAACACTATTAACCCAGATTATTTTCCCTCCCACCTGCCAGCTGGTTGGAAAAAAGTTTCCCCAACAGGGAGCCACATGTTCTGCTTCTGCTACGGGAGTATACACTGTCAGGGAAAGGTCTTGTGTGACCCTCATAGTTTCTCCAGAGAGTTGCTGGCTGCAGGTGGACTCTGGTATTGTAGGCACAGCCTGTGTTACATAAGCACAAGCCCTCAGCTGTATTATAAGCATTTCCACACGCAGGGCACAGCGCCCCCTTCTCATGCAGGCCCAAGACAACAGTTCCTCTTAACCCCCTTCCTGTTCGTGGTGACCCTGTCCCAGCTCGGGGAATGAACTGTACATCCCACCTAAAGTATTCCTTTACATTGCTGTATACAGTATTGCAGATCCGCAGGTCCTTAGATTTATATTATAAATTGACTGGGCTGATATACTAAGTAATTCTGGGGCAAACCAGCTGCACAATAGCGGATAAACAGAGATTTACATATATTTAAATGGGGATTTTAACCTCTCAAATACTAGAGAGGCTTTCAAAGCCCTGCAAAGCAATGCATGGTGATGTTTTTAGCATTCAAAGGAATAAAACTCTGTCCCGCAGCCTATCAGTCTGCTCCCCTCCCCACCCAATGAGAGCGTTCCAGCTTACACGCCGAAATCCTCAGTCATCTGAGGCGGCTGGATCAATACGCTATGTGAGGAGGAGAGCAGAGGAATATTGACAGCTGTACCCGCTGTCTGTCCGGAAGTATAGACCAGGATCATTTTTAAATATTTAAATTTAGCATACCACAAATTTTATGAGAAATTAAAATCACTGTTCAAGCTAATCGCGATATGAACTTAATTAAGAGACAATCTTGTATAGGGGTGATAGTTCCCCTTTAAAAGGGAGCCTGAAAGTAGTTTTACTTTGGGACTTGGATGTTGAAGCCAAATTAAAATTATCCTTGCATTTTTTTACTTAAACGTAACCTGTGGAATTTTCACAAATAAAGGTAGCATATGCCTTATCATACAGTATTTTACAGGGGTTTGTGACTGTTTCACTGGTCATGGTTGATTAAATAAACATCACTGATACATTAACTATACATTGGGCTGTATGTATTGACATGGAGAACCATATACTTGAATCGTTATTGTTTTAATATAATACAAATAGAACTTAAAGGAGCAGTACACTTTTGTTATGAAAAAAAAAAAAAAAAAAAAAAAAAAAAATATATATATATATATATATATATATATATATATATATATATATATTAGGGATTTACCTGTTGACTACAACAAGGGAATTCCCACTGTAGAGAGATGTATATTTTCAGTTATTATAGTTTAAACACTTGCTTGTTTACATTAACAGTGCCATCTAGTGGTGAGATAATTAGTCATTCTGTTGCATTCCCTTGAAGAGATGAGTCACTGTCAAATAATTCTCCATAGAATGTGATGGAAACTGTTGTCAGTTTGAACTTCCAGCAAGTAAACACACAGTAAATTCACTTCCTGATTATTTGAACCATTATAAATGTTGAATAAAACAACGGACAGCAGTTAGAGTGTCCTTGTTTTACTCAGCAGAAATAGCGCTATATCAAATGTTTTCATAAAAAAGTTTACTGCTCCTTTAAATCAATGGGTGTTTGTATTTGGCCCCTGTGGTGCTTTTGGTTTGTCCAAGAATTGTTCCACCTATTAGTACATAAACCTTACTGAACCTTCACTTGCAGCAACAAATATTGTAGAATAATATTAATGCTTTTAATAAATGCATATTAAAAATCATATTTTTATAGCATCGGTCGCTTAGTACAATTTAATTATTCTAGAACTAGTACCTAATATTCTGTACAGAAAAAAAAATCAAAATATATATTTTATTAAATATAAAAGTCTTCAACCCCTTAACGACCCTTGACGGTCATAGTACGTCATGGATCGATCTGAGTTAACGACCCATGACATACTATGATGACTATGACCGTCATGGAATACCAGGCTCTCCCCGCGGCTGCACGCCGTTCGGGGAGTCCGGAACCGGAAGGAGCAAATTAAAAAAAATGCTCTGTGGTCGTTATCTGACCGCTCTGCGCTGATCGACCGGTCGTTAAGGGGTTAAGCAAAGGGATCGTAATGTCCAATTATAATTTTATCCTCTGTTGTAGATTTAAAAAAAAGAAATTATGTGCAGAAAATCCCATCTCTCAAACCTTTATGGTTTGAGAGATATTCTCCTCTAAAGTTCGCCCCTCCCTCCCCAGCTCCTGATGTCAGCGCTGTGCTGACATCAGAAGATCCCGGTCCTGGGACCAGCCGGTAGCTCTTCAGCAGAGCTGAAATAACAATCTTTAAAATAATTATTTAATTGGAATGGTCTACAAAGTGTGCCTGGTTTGCAAGTACACTTTGTAGACCATTCCAATAAAGTAGTTCTTTTTAAATATCGCTATTTTGGCTCTGCTGAAGAGCCTCCTCTTGTTGGCCAACACGGATCTCCTTCTGTCAGCTTTACAGCTGACATGAGGGATGGGGGAACTTTAGCAGCGAATATCTCTCAAACCATAAAGGTTTGAGAGATGGAATTTGCTGCACATAATTAATTTTTTCTAAATCTACAACACAGGATACAATTATAATTGGACATTACTAACCCTTTAAGCAACTATGCAAGCACCTAATATTTCTTTACATAGAAGTCCTACATTTGTTAGTGAGTTTCGTATGTCCGTATTAACCCTTTCAGTGCCACAATGGGGTGCAGTGAATTGGGTTTCCAATCATTGTGGCACTCAGGGTTAGCTGTACCTGCATATTTTAAATAGGCTGCTGTAGCAAAGGTAAATACACAAATGAATGATGCAGTGTTGTTTAAAAGGTTATGTATTTCATTTTAATATGTTTTCTAGTAATATTTACATTAAAAGTTTGGTATAAAAGAAAGATAAATACTATTATGTATTGTAAAATAAAATCAGATCTATAACTTGACTGCAGTTCATTATTAATGTGTTCCTTCTTCCTGTGGACCAAATGTATGTGTGTTCTGTCATATCTGCTGGAGAGCGCTCTAATGTTCAAAGGGGTTTAACCCCCATTTAAATCATAAGGAATCTTGGGACAATTTGTTTCATGCAGTGCAGTCAACTCCCCTTTTGTTCTTTATACATATATCCCAATGTGTAGTCAGGGGTGTTCTTAGACATTATGCTGCCTGAAATGGAAATCCCCCTCCCCCCCAAAAAAAATTCAGAGCTTGCTATGAACATGGAAATTGGCTGGTACAACCTGCATACAATACTGACACAATCCAACAGAGTTGCAATGTGTTTTAGACCACTTTAGAATCTAAGGGTTAATACAACCCATTTAAATTAATGTGAATATTTGTTCCCTGTGGGGCACTTGTGCCATTGCATTGCCTACTGTCACAGTAATAGTCATAGAACCACAAAAATACTGTCCGCTTCTTCAGCCTTATTCCACTATCCCAATGGTGACTGTAGAATCACACACACACTCAAATACTGTCTGCTTCCCCAGCCTTGTTCCACTATCCCACTGGTAGCCAGAGAATTTCACATACACTGTCTGTTTCCCCAAGCTTGTTCCACTGTCCCACTGGTAGCCAGAGAATCACACATATGCTGTCTTCTTCCCCAGCCTTGTTCCACTATCCCAATGGTGGCTGTAGAATCACACACACACGCACATATACTGTCTGCTTCCCCAGCCTTGTTCCACTGGTCATTGCTAGCCAGTGAACCACACATACACAAACAGCTTTAAGAGCCTTGACACTAGGGAAATAAACCAGATGCACTGGAAATGAAAATTGAAGGAATGGGCAAGAGTATGGGATCCAAAGTTTAATGAATCGAAGTGCAAGATAATGCATTCAGGGCACAAAAAACAGGGGTAGCATACAGGATTAATGGTATTTTGCTGGCAACAACAACAGACAAAAGTGAATTGGGAGTTATTATTTCAAATGACTTTAAGGTGGGCAAGCAATGCAGTAAAGCAATGGGAAAAGCTAGCAGGGTACTCAGTACAACATACACTGTCTGACAATCCAGTTTTATTCCATTGTTCAGTGGTAGTCACAGAAGCACACACACTCTGTTATGCCAGCCTTGTTCACTTTGCACTGATAGTCACTCTGTCTGCCACACCTTTACCTTATTTTTTTTCTGTATTTAATGGGGACATGCTGAGTGCCCTGCTATGTCCTGCATCACATGCAGAGTGCAGTAGATCCACTGACTCTACTCTGCCTACTCTGTCAGTTGTGGGTAGCACTAAAGTGACCTCAGTACGACCCAGAAGTACAGGCTAATAAGTGTGGAGTTGATGGATTATCTCCGCGCTGTACATAGAGGAGGACAGCACGAGGCATGCACATGCCACCACTATCTACAGGAAAAAAAAAATAGATTTCCCTGTGGGTCAGTTTGCCACCTCATGAAACCTGCCACCTGAGGCACAGATTTCAAAGTGCCTCATGATACAAATGGTTCTTCTGTAGTCTTTTCTTTTTCCTTTTTACGTGACAGTGAGGCCGATGTACTGAGAGAAAATGGGACAAGCCAACTAACCCTAAGGGACAGATATTCCATTTTAACCCCTTCAATGCCAGAGAGGTCTCCAACACATTGCTTTACAAAAGGTTGGAGACCTCACTAGCATGCAAGGGGTTAAAAAGGCAATTTGGTGAATGTTTATCTGACCCGTAGGGTGCAGATGGTTTGCCCCAGAATGACAGATTCTTCTTAGTACATCACCCTTCATATGGTGGTGTCTGTGTGCCTTTCTGAAATATATCATTGATGCACGCAGAAGGGATTTTATACACGAGGCCCATTGTATTTACACTAGTCCCTAATCAGGCACAGTTTATAATGGATAGGTTCACAGAAGTGACATTTGCTCTAATACCTCATCTCTATAATAATGGGTTCCCTATCTGGGTTTTCACACTGGCCTTTTCTGCATGTGGGTACACACACTGTTGTAGCATGATGAAACTTGCCTAAGTTTGTACAATGAGAACAAGCAAATGCAGCAGAGCTCATTGTCATGTCAGCCTATGAGAAGCAATACAGATTCTTCACACAGCAGACTGAATTGATGCTATATTTAATAATCCTATCAAAGGTGGCCACCATTGTCTGACACTGATGTGGGCCGTCCATCACGCATATTCCCCTGCACGCCCACCCTGCGACAGGATCACAGCTGGAATGCAGGGTGATAAACGAGCGCAAAACACTAAAGAATCACTAATCATTGCACTGTTCAAGTTGGCTGTGCAAACCTAGCTCAGGGTTAGCCATGAGCTACCAGTAGTGCATGTTTTCAGGATACCTCTGCTTGAGCACAGAAGGATCAATGTAAGTGAGTGAGCCACTGATTTACCTCTCTGTGCTCATGGATAGATATCCTGAAAAACATACACTGCTGGTAGGCCTTGAGGACCTAGGTTGGATGCCACTGCCCTAACCTGTATTGTGTGTTATTTGGAATGTATTTGTATATTTATTGCTAAAAAAAATTCACATCAAGCAAGAGTAATTAATGATATCTAACAAGATAAAAACACATTTAGTCCTAATTATATTTGCCCTCTGATATAAAATGAATCCTCATGCTGGCATTGCTCTGCTCCTCTCATCACCTATTTCCAAGTCCATTTGGCTTCCTCCTATCAGATACCAACAAGGACACAGCAAGAGCTTTCTAAATTGTTCAGAGGAAAGCACATCATATGATTTACAATGCAAAATCAACCTTCAACATCCCTGCAATACACTGATCATAAGTATGTAGATATTAATATTTGCTAAGAGCAGTTGCTTTTTAAAATAAAAATTAAATTAAATTAACATTTTAATCATTTGTAAAAACAAAGTCACCATTTGTTAAATACTGGAAAGCCACAATGATGTTGATTTTCATAATAACTGGAAAAAGTGAAATAAAAATCCTGGCACAGATTGTTTTCTTCAAGCACCGTGATAGTGCAACTGATGAATGTGATCCTTGCAAGGATATAAAATTTACTGACCAATTTACTACAGTACACAGAAGTCTATATCAGTTGATAGTGATACTGATGGTTGATAATATGATTTGATGACCTGCACTAGTGGATCAACAAACAAGTTAATCATAGAATCCCTTCAATCCCATATCACTAGATTGCTGCTGCCCTCATGTGATTTTAGTATCCATCCATACATTTGAGTGAGTGTGTTATTTGTACAGGGCTCAAAATTTCCACTCGCCACTAGCCAATTGTGAGTGAAAATTTAGCCCTGGTGAGTAGAAATTCAGCCCTGGTGGGTATGTTTTGGCTTGCAGTGGTGAGTAACTTTTCAGGTCAGGCTAGCAGCAAAGTACTTAAAATTATAAGCCCTGATTTGTAGATTTAACTTTTTCATTTTTGAAAACTTTAAACTGCATTATATTTTCAGTAACATTCAAAACACCTGAAGGCAACAGATGTCTGTATGTTTCTCCTAACATGATGTTTGAAAAATCTTTTATACATGTTTTCTGTGGCTTAAAGGATTAGTAATGTTTCATAATAAAAGCAGCTCTAATTAATCATCATAGTATTTGGGCCTTGAAGAGTGTTATTTCAATTCTGTCAGAGTTGCAGTTCAAGATTAATTTAATGATAAAGTATCCCCCTCCCATCCCTTTTACTGATATAACACTGCTCAGCTCAGAACAGCAGGGAGATGCCCGGGTAGATTGCAGAGAGGGACAATCTTCAATTAAGATAAGGGAAAAAGCTGAAAAACCTGTCAAGGGGGGGCAGGGTTTTTATTGTTCTCACAGTAAGAAGATTGTCCCTTGCTGTTATCTGTCTGGTCAAGCAACCAGATTCCACATCTGAGGTGATCAGTGTTACACTAGGTAAAAGGAGCGGGAGGGGGATACTTTATCATTCAATTACTCTTGAACTATAACTCTGAAAGTACTGAAATAACACTCTCTATGGCTCAAATACTATGAAGATTAATTGGACCTGCTGTTTTCGGAAAACATTACTATTCCTTTCTAAGAGTCACTGTATCATCACTCTCACATCATATCAATTTACAGTTACACCATGTAAAGGTAAAATTCTCAGAGCTATTTGGACTTTTATGCCATTAAAGGGACACAAGATTTGTGCACAGCAAAGAAAAATGTCCAAAATATTAGGTACATTTTTTTACCCATTTCAACAAAACGAATTATGTTTACCCCCCCATTCATTTAGACAGAATTCCAGTGAATATTTTCATTCACAGATGAAATATGTTTACCGATATTCTGAATATTAAGTTCCCCCCAGTCATCACTTACCTTGATGCTGGAGGTCCAGCGGTGTCCTCAACCCTGGGCCTCCAGCATTTCCTATCAAAAACAAATAAATGTAAAAAAAAAAAAAAAATGGCTGCCATCTTTCTCAACACCGCCTATACAAACTAAACCCCTTCCCCCCCATTTAACTCTGCTTGGGCCAGTTGCCCCAGACAGAATGAGAGAAAATTGAACAGGGATTCGCTTGTATATGGCCATCCCTGTTCAAATAATTCCCATTAAGAGGGGGTTGGTTTTTAGTTTGCACAAGTGGCAGTAAGGAAAGAGACAGCTGCGTTTTAGGTGTTTTTTTAATGTTGATTTTTTTTTTTTTTTTACAAGACGTAAGAGGACCAGTGCATCGAGGACACCACTAGACCTTGTATATCAAGGTAAATGTGATACCTGTTATGAATGGTGTGTGTGAATGAACGAATGAATGAACAAGGGCTATGTTCTATTGCAGGTGCTAAATGTTAATACCAATTTTATCAAACATTTTCCTATGGAAGCCTATGGGGAAAACTGTAGATAAAAACAGTGATAAAATTAGAACCTGTAATAGAATCTAGTCCCAAATGAAGTGAATGTTACAATTGTGTTTCTGAAATTGCATGTTCTGTGCCATTTATTTGACCTTTATGGGCTAGATTCTATTGTAGGTGCTAAATGTTAACACCCGTTTTATCAAACATTTTCCTATTGCAGTCTATTGGGAAAACTATAGATAAAAGCAGAGATAAAATAAGCACCTCTAATAGAATCCAGCCCTAAATCCGAATGTCATGAAACACAATTTTTGTAACATTTTGCATTTGTTCTGAAATTAAAGGGATAGTAATGTTTCATAATAAAAACAGCTCTAATTAATCATCATAGTATTTGGACTTTGGAGAGTGTTATTTCAATTCTGTCAGAGTTGTAGTTTAGGAGTAATTCAATGACAAAGTGTCCCCCTCCCGCCCCTTTTACTGATGTAACACTGCTCAGCCAGATCAGAAGGGAGGTGCCCAGGTAGATTGCACAGAGGGACAATCTTCAATTAAGATAAGGGAAAAACCTGAAAAGCTTGTCAAGGGGGGCAGGGCTTTCATTGTTCTCATAGGAAGAAGATTGTCCCCTTCTGTTATCTGTCTGGTCTATGGACTGGATTCCACATCTGAGAAGAGATGGCTTACACTAGGCAAAAGGGGCGGGGAGGGGAAACTTTGCTTGAGAATATCTCTCAAGACATATCATTCTTCATGTGTTTTTAATGCCTACAAAATAAAATAAAGTTAAAACAAAGTATTACTATCCCTTTAATGCACAAGCCTAAGGGACACTGTCATGAAAATATGAAATTGGATTACACAATTTTAAAAATAATATACTTCCAACTAAAATCTGTACAATTTAGTTTTATTTATACCAGATCCCTAAAATATAAACTTAAGCTTGCATTATTATATCCAATATAGACACCATTTGGTTAATTGTTTGTGCACAGCTAATGTTCTTAATGTATTTAAATTAGTACTCACTGTTCCTCTATACAAAAAGACTAATATCTTTTCTCAGGCTCATTAACAGACAATGAAATATTATCCCTTCTGAGACGCCTACCGAAATTGCTATTGTAATGGGAGCCCCCAGAGAGCACATAGTAACATAGTCGATGAGGCTAAAAAAGAAATGTGTCTATGAAGTTCAGCTCATGCTATATCACTCCTGTTGATCCAGAGGAAAGCTAAAAATAAACAAATAATTGAAGCCATTTCCAATTAATCCCCAATTGTGTAAAAAAATCCTTCCTGAAACCAAATGGCATTTGGAAATTTTCCTGGATCAACATCCTATCTGCTTTGAAACCAGGTGGGGATGCACTAAGATGTGATAAGAGAAGACTTCTCCAGTGATATCATTTCTCAACTTCCTGTTATTCTATGGAGCCCATAGCTCAGCTTGATGCTGGTGCAGTATGTGTCTGGAGATGTGTGGGGAGCACAATGTCTCAGTGATGTAGACACAGGTCATCATATGCACTAAGAATTATGTTTGCGAGGATAGGAAAGGAGAGTTTCCCCATTAAAGGAACAGTAATACTTCATTTTATGAAAGTTTAAAATTGTACATATTAAAAAAATAAATGAAATTATGTAAGTCCCGTCTCTCAAACTTGTCTAGTTTAAGAGATATACGCTTGTAAAGTCCCCCCCGCCCCTTTTACAGACATCAGCGCTGTAGCTGACATATTGAGATCCTGGTCCCGGCACTAGACAGCTATTAAGCAGAACTGAAGTAGTGTTATATATAAAGACATTCTTCATTAGAACAGTCTACAAAGTGTGCCTGGTTTGCCTGTTGAAGAGCCGTTTGGTCCCGGGACAAGGATTTCAATCTGTCAGCTAGAGCACGGACATCTGTAAAAAGTGGCGGAGGGGGAACTTATATCTCTTACACCTAGACAAGCTTGAGAGACGGAACTTACATCATTTAATTTATTTTTTTAAATATGTACAATTTTAAACTTTCATAAAATGAAGTCCTTTACCATACAGGGTTTTGAACTACTGGCGATGTGTACGGGATGCCCTCCTTTATACATTGCCAACAGTACACAACCCTGAAGTGTGAGAGGATCCTCTCAGGCTGCAGTACCACAAACAGTATCACTCCCTTAACCATTTGAGTGCCAAGGGGATGTGCATTGCGTACCTCTGAGGCACTCAACGGGTTAGAAAAGCACAGTATACCAATATGCAAAAATCCTCACAACTCCATTCTATTTTAATTTTTTTCTTCATATTTGTACTGCAATCACAAAATTATATAAAAAAATGGAAAATAGAATTTAACCCCTTGGCTTGTAGATAATGTTTCCAGCGCATTGCTTTGCAATGTGTTGGAGACACATCTATCAGCCAATGCAGATTAGCATGGCAAATAAAGGGTAAAGGGATAGATGCTGTTTATGGTTCTGAGAGGATCATCTCCCCCTCTCAGGATGTTGTCTATTGCTGGTGATGTGTGGGGAAGGGCACCCCTTCCACATCGCCAGCAGTATGACAAACCTACATACTTATGATTGATTGAGGGCTGTTACTGCATAGAAAGCTACAGGGACATTCCAACATTTATGAACTCTGCTGCAGGGTTTAGTGCATGTGACGAATAGCCACATTAACATGAACTCACCCACATGAATACGAGAATGCTCCTGCATTTCCATATGGAAATAAGCCATTATCGATGTGTTCTGTCCAAAATCGTAAACCTGTCGAAGGCATGGTGGATTGATGGTGATGCCAGCAGATTGGTGGCGGATTGAAGGGATATGATGGTGAAGACACATTAGTAAATACTGGCAATGTGCCTTCGACTCAGATCCGACACATCACCATCTTGAGCCCTCATCGAACCTTAGCGCCTCTCTCCCAAGTCATAACTATCTATATTGTTCTGAGCTAGAAAGTTATCCATTGCTTTTTTAAATATGCAAGACTAGATTTTAGGCCTCAGAAAACAAACAGATAATTTTTGTAGAGGCTAACATGGAGTATAGGGTATTTAAGTATGTATTACCCAAGATAAGTTTTTAGATGTTAGTGTTCCTTAACAGAATGGGTGGGACAGACCACTACAGGTATGAACTGCGTTTCAATGTAATGGAAACATCCCAGGTTTTGAGGTCCCCGCACACTCACTGCAGGTATTCCCCCTAAGGGGGTATCCTTTTGCAATGGTGCTACCTAAATGGTGAGCATCAAAATGGCAAGTTCACAGCATTGTGGGCATCAAAATGGCACCTTAACAATGGTGTTATTAAAAATGTCACTGGAACTCATTCTGTTAGCACTGTTAGGTTAGGGTATCTTGTTAGGATTTGGGTGGTGCTTTTTGGTAGGTTACGGTAAGGCTTAGGGGTTCACTATCTGTTAGGGTATCTCATTCTGTTAGGGTAAGATATGGGGGTTCACTATCTGTTAGGTTAGGTTATCTCGTTCTGCTCTTTTTCAGGGTTGTTTGGGTACAGTACTTAAGGTTTGAGGGGATGGTTTGGGCTAGGTTAGAGTAAGGTGACATCTTATAATGCAACATTTTTAGTGTGCTGTTTTAATTACCACTACATATTAAAAGTAAAAGTGCTATTTTAATGCTTGTTCTTACACCCACAAGACTTCCATAGTAAAGCCCCTAAGGACAGATCCATTCCTAACGACTGCCGGTGTTCCCCTAAAGACAGGCCATTGTAAGCATATAAAGGAACAGGGTAGTGATTCTAATATCCATTGGCTGGCCAGGAAGGATGGCAATTGTCCTCAACAGCTAAGGGCTTCAGCTTGCTGGCCCCTTCTCTGGATACTGGAGTTCTGTGGTCATGGGGAGAGTCAGGAAAATTGCTAAAATTAGGAGGCTTCAATAAAAAAATGTCAGTAAAAATTATAGCAGTCGGCAGGAGTGTCAAAAGTGTGGTTCTCTGCAATTTTCTACAATTATCAGCATAAAACGTTTTCAGAGGTTGGGAAATCAAGGAGTGGGCAAGGGTGAAGGCTGTAGCACATACTCTGCAATCAGTATAGAAAAGGGTTATGGGTCTCTCCTATGTACTTTGTGCTGTTTCCAGTATGTTAACATAAATTTCTCCAGCTGTGTATATATTCTGGCAGTATAATGAATAGTCAATAAAGATGTCATTTTGTAAGTGTGCCTCATTTGCATACATAATTTGCATACTGCTGGGAATTGCAAAGCTAATACAAAATAGTGTGAAATAAGAAGCTTCTTTCACATAGGGAGATCACGCAACAGGTGCTTAATGAATCCTTGTAGAAACAGCTGTTTTCCACAAGAAAATAATCGTTAAGTGATGAGGCACATCATAGTGGTTTTTTGTATTTTTTATTTTATTAGAAGCAAAGCTGTTTCTTGAAATGTTAGCTTCACTGTTCTACTCCTATTCAGGAATTAAAGGAGACAAAATAATAACTCCTTGATTGCGTTACTATATCCAGAAAATCCTAATGTCCCCTATGAACTTTACTTTTGTTAGCCTAGTTACGTATAGAGCAAAAAACAGACAGACAGGGTCAATAAAAAAAATTAAAAGATGGCCTAAGTGTAGTAGAATATTAGTTTATTAATAAAAAGAGCAAAAACAACAGATATTTTACTCATCTTGGTCTTGATGCACAGCAGGGATCCCTTCCCCTAATAGCCAAATGAGCTGTGCCCAAGATCCACTTGTAGCACAGGCAAGTGTCCACCCACACTGTGTCAGTTGTTCTTCCTTGACTGAGATTGCTTGCTTAAAGGGATAGTAATGTCCGCTTCTAATTCGCTGCTATATTGTAGATTAAAAAAAAATAAAGCATCTTGAGCAAGTCCCATCTCTCAAACCTTTATGGTTTGAAAGATATTCACAACTAACATCCCCCCTCCTCATGTCCGCTGTAAAGCTGACAGAAGGAGATCCTTGTCAGCCGACACGAGGAGGCTATTCAGCAGATGAAGACACATTAGTAAATACTGGCAATGTGCCTTCGACTCAGATCCGAAACATCAGCATCTTGAGCCCTCATCAAACCTTAGCGCCTCTCTCTCCTAAGTCATAACTCTCAATATTGTTCTGAGCTAGAAAGTTATCCATTGCTTTTTTTAATATGCAAGACTAGATTTTAGGCCTCAAAAAACAAATAGATGTTTTTTGTAGAGGTTAACATGGAGTATAGGGTATTTAAGTATGTATTACCCAAGATAAGTTTTTAGATGTTAGTGTTCCTTTACAGAATGGGTGGGACAGACCACTACAGGTATGAACTGCGTTTCAATGTAATGGACACATTCCAGGTTTTGAGGTCCCCGCACACTCGCTGCAGGTATTCCTCCTAAGGAGGTATCCTTTTGCAATGGCGCTACCTAAATGGTGAGCATTAAATGTCAAGTTCACAGCATTGTGGGCATCAAAATGTCAATGTCCGCTGTAATGCCGACAGAAGGAGAACCTTGTCAGCCGACACGAGGCGGCTCTTCAGCAGAGCCGAAATAGTGATATTTAAAAAGAACTACTTCATTGGAATGGTCTACAAAATGTGCTTGCAAACCAGGCAAACTTTGTAGACCGTTCCAATGAAGTATTTATTTTTAAAGATAGCTATTTCTGCTGAAGAGCTGCTGCTGGTCCCGGTCCCAGGACCAGGATCTCCTGCTGTCAGTAGAGCGCTGACATCAGTACAAGGGGAGGGAGAGGGGAACTTTATCTGCGAATATCTCTCAAACCATAAAGGTCTGAGAGATGGGGCTTGCTCAAGATACTTTATTTTTTTTAAAAATCTACAAAATAGCAGCGAATTAGAAGTGGGCATTATTAACCCTTTAAGTATGCTGTGTACATTAACATGGAATCCTCTAATGACAAAAGATCTGCCAGTTACAGTATCTTTTTACTGGTATAAGACCAGGTAGGCCAGCTCTGTGCATTATCCATAGTGGGCTATTCCAGGAGCTGTGGGCAGGTTCTCACAGGGATCCTGTGAGGGACCGATAACTAGGTCTAAGTGCAACAGTGAGAGAGAGAATGTGTATTGTAGAGGTCCGACTCCACTTTATCCTGAAACTAACACCTCCTAATAGTAACCCCCCCATTAACCTTTTTATAACCAGAATATCCTAATGACCACTATGAATTTGTCACAGCTTACCTTGGTTCCAGCGACGCTGATTCAGTGACACTCGGAGTCATTCCACACGTCTCTGCAGGCGCGAGGCTTCAGAGTGAAGCAGGCCTCTGCTTTATGCCATGCTTCCTGTAGTCTCCTCCTACCTACTTCCTCCCTCTGAGCTGCTCTTCCTACCTACTTCCTGAGGAGGGGTTTAAAGGGCAGACTGAGTCCTGACTCAGTTGTCCTTGCATTGTTGTAGAATACAGTTCTGTCTCCTTGGGCTCTGCGTATGACCTGGCTTGTCTGACCATCCAATCTGGTGTTGACCTGTGGCTCTGTCTGACTATTCTTCTGCCTGATCCCTGATAGTGGATAACCAATCTGGTGCAGACCTGTGGCTCTGGCTTACTACCTGAACTGTGTATGACCTGGCTTTGTAGACATTCCAGTGAAGTAATTCTTTTTAAATAATCTGATTTCGGCTTTGCTGCAGAGCCGCTGGCTGGTCCCAGGACCGGGATCTCCTGCTGTCAGCAAAGAGCTGATGTCAGGAGAAGGGGAGGGAGGGGGGAACTTTAGATGTGAATATCTCTCAAACCATAAATGTTTGAGAGATAGGATTTGTGCCAAATAAATTATTTTTGAAACCTCTACAAAACAAGTATAATTTTTTTTATGGGACAGCAGTGTCCCTTTAACCCTTTGGGTGCCAGAGTGGGTATGCAATGCTTTGTGTACCACTCTGGCACTCAAAGGGTTAAGTGTGGATTAGCTGAATTAATGTATAAAAGCATTAGTAATGTGCACGTACAGCAGATGTCAGTGGAGATGTGGACATACCAGTATATCATTAGTTGTCTCATTAGAATTCCCAAAATTGTTCTTATTAGCATTTGCTCCTTAGTACTTGAATAATTCAGATATTTCCAATGCATACATTGCTCCCTAAATGTCGCCACCTCTAGTGGAGAGCGAGCACCTGTAATTCCTGGTATACTTAACTCTAGAAATAGGTCATACATAATCATTGGCTAAGTGCTTCATGCATGTGGTTTATCATGACACAAAACTAGCTTATGCCATATTATGACATCATTGTATCAAATAAACACCTGGGGAGAGAGTCACTAAGCGGTGATAAAGTGGAGATGACTTATCAAGTTTATCACTTCTCCAATTCCTATGTTATTCTATGGAGGCTATGCACTAAGATTTCTTCATCTCTGGAGATCTTAGTGCATAGGCTCTATAGAATAACATAGGAACTGGAGAAGTCATCTACACTTTATCCCCTCTTTATCACTACATAGTGAATCTCCCCCTGGATTCTGTTACACCAGGTGGGGAATTTGGCCAAAAAAATAGTAGATAAAAGGTGTTTTTTAGCCTTTTTCCAATTCTGTCCATTCCATTATGGCTGGTACGTATCCAGTACTGGAGAATTTGGGGTACATACAAAAATGGCCAAATAGTCATTCTGCTAGTGTCACAGAGTAGTCTCTACAAGGCTGTGTGTTTTGTCTGGACTGTTGAGCCTGGGAAAAAGTCCTGTTCAGGAGTAAATGAACGCGATCAACACAGTCCCCCCTCACAGTTCCCATGTGCCACCCCACACTCACCCAAGTCCCCCTTATCCCCCCTCTGTTGCTAGGCAGTTTACAACTGTCCCAAAAATAAAGGTACACTATTCTGCCGTCCCCCACTAGACTATCTTGGCCCATCATTAACCCCTCAACTGCTGGATTTGCTGGGACATATTGCAATCAGTACATTTCATTCAGCATAGCAATGGAGGGGGGGAAACCTGTTAAAAATAAAAAGTTCTTTAAATATAAGGCTGAAATGACCTTAACCCTTTGAGTGCCAACTGCCCTGGATACCTCTCCCACACTCAGAGGGTTATGAGATACATTTTAGAGGGATGACATTATGTCCTTATCTCTCCTGCCTGCTCTGATCAAACTGGAGAATGGTAAAAACAATTAAAGGAGGTCCTGGGACCCCAGATTACCTTTTTTTTCAATAAAAGGAGGCATTTTTGTTTCTTCCTGTAACAAATGAAACAAAAATCAATATTTTTAACTTAAAAAAATACACAGACTGCAACTGGTATAGAATGCCACTGCCAGGTTATTAACCCTTTGAGTACCAGAGGAGTACACATTGTGAACCCCTCTGGAACTCAAAGGGTTAACAAATTATCCATATTCCTGTCACATAACCCCTGTCATCCACGATCTACACTGGCTCCCTGAAAAGATCCACACGCACTTCAAGCATGGTTTGCTGACATACAGCTTTCAGCATGATCAGGGCCCCTGCTACATGAAGGAGCTTCTCATCTCCTGTGTTCCAACTAGCCCACTGAGATCTGTAAGGGACAACATCTTAGCATTTCCCTGAATCTACCTATATACTTTTAGGGCCAGCTATGAAGCACCAACATTCTGAAACTCTCCTCCATGGACACCAGTGAATCACCCACCTTACCCATTTTCAAAAGAAACTAAAGAATTTCTGTTTATCCATTACAAGTTGACGGGCCACAGTTCCACTGCTGTAGTCATGCATAGTAGAGACTGCCTGCGCCGAAGCTGATAGCAAGCGGATCTCTCTGAATTCAGACTGGAGTCCTCTCTTGTGACTCTGGTCTGAATTCGGAGCCCCCTCTCCATAACAGTCATGGCATGCGCAGTCTGTACTGTGCTTGACTATAGCACACAGCCGTCTCTACTGTGCATGACGGCTTCTGACAAACTTCCTTAACAAATTATTATATAGCATTATTATTATTGTTATTAGAATAGAGCTATTGAAATGCTGCTTGAGACATTCCCCTGATTATGTAAAAATTCATAATGGATGAAAACATTTTGTGACATTGAAGGATTTCTGTAATGACTTGTCAGGAGAGCAGAAAAATAAAAGCAGACTACATCTGTACTTGTAGTTATAAACGACAGCAGAAAGAGCTTTAAGAGCCATTTCTAGTTTTCAAAGCCTATAAAGTCCTCAGATAAGTTGTGTGTAAAATCCAGTATTGACTTCTGCTCTAGTGTCCTGCGCATGAACCCATTTATTCTACTATTGTATCTAAACACATAACATTTATCACTGTGCAGCAGAAGCTCTAGATGCTTATGGAGAAAAAAAAGACAATCTGAAACGACTAAAGCTACTTCTAGCTATGTTTTTCCTACTGTAAAGATATTCCATACAATGTCTTCTAGTTCATGGACCCTGTTGAAACAAATTATACTAAGCAGTGTAGTACATAACATCAGATATAGTACTTTTACTAGGGTAATTTGTATATGTGTTGAAATTATAGTCAGTACTATTATTTTTTTGTTTCTTCTTATGATTGTTGTTATTATGCTCCAAAATGAAACAGTGCTATGCTGTCATTTTTATCTTAGGGTATCAAGTCTACTTTACATACTCTTAGATGATGTATTTAGTATTAAAGATAATTAAAATATTCTATCTTCTGTTCTACGCAAAGAGATAGTCAGAGATGCTCAACTAGGAACAAGCCTGCCCTCGAACTGATGAGGCTCTATAGGATAAGTATCCTACCCAGGGTACAATCTCTTTTAGCTCACTAGTGCCTTTCACAGAGAGGAAATATCCTAAAGCACATCATACTGATCCTACCAAAAGGCAGTCCAGCCACAAACTCAGTACCTCTCTGAACAAGAGAAGCATCCAACACCAGTTGTACGTTTCGGCCTTGTTGGGCCTCGTCAATGAGGTGCAGCTGATCTCTCTAGGCACTGTGAGCAAGTGGTCCATGCCTGGATTACCCTGTCACCCTTAGGGTGACCAATCCCAAGGGTAATTTGCAATTACAAAGAGCTAGTCAGAGATGCTCAACTAGGAACAAGCCTTCCCTCGAATTGATGAGGCTCTACTGGATAAGTATCCTACCCAGGGTACAATCTCTTTTAGCGTACTAGTGCCTTTCACAGAGAGGAAATATCCTAAAGCACATCATACTGATCCTACCAAAAGACAGTCCAGCCATGAAGTCAGTTCCTCTCTGAACAAGAGAAGCATCCAACCCGAGACGTACATTTCGGCCTTGTTGGGCCTTTTCAGTGAGGTGCAGCTGATCTCTGTAGACACTATATGCTGTTCTAGACAAATGTTTTAAAAATTAATAGTTAGTGAGACATTGATCTTTAATTTTTCGTGGCACAGCATGGCATTTTATGCTAATTAGTTTAAATGCCATGTTAATATTACCACACACTGTTCTATGAATTGATTGAGCTCACTGGGGGTAACTCTAACAGCACAAAAACACTATAAAATAATTTATTGTCTGTTTCTAAGCAGAAATAATATTAATATAGACATTTAAATTTGTGAACATTTCATTTTTCATCTGCATCTGTTCATTTGGCTATCTGTAATTATCATCAGTATATCAACACGGAGTCACTATCATTTGTAAATATTCATTTAATTCATCATCAAGGAAATAGTGTTTTATATAAGTAGTAAACATTTCCAGGATTTAATAGGATTGAAATTTCTTTCACTCTATTATTACAGAGTCACTTCATATCATCACAATATAGTAATTTAATTGGCCATCACAGACACATTGTTTCTGATTAGCAGTCACATTCATTATGGATCAAAAAGGATTGAATCATTCTATTCTATAGTATGGATTTTCTTGACAATTTCAGTCTGGATTAATTCACTATGATTATGACTTTTTGTGGGATTCATTTAATTTCACTGTAGCACTTTAGACAAGATTTATATGTGGTTTATTTATGTTTTATATGATTATGAGACTACTAAAAAGGAATTATATCATTTAAAGGAGATGTTTAACCCCTTAACAACTTTGCCTAAATCGTTTCGTTATATAATATAAACAATGAAAAGTGTACACTTTTAAAGGGGATCTCTCACCTATATATAAGTAATGCTCATTAGTTAGAGCATTTAGCCAAAACATTTAAAAAGTTGCTCATTTAAAAAAAAAAAGACATTATCAGCAGAAAAATGTATGTTGAAAAAGTGTCCGGCAGCCTACTTCCTTTTTGCAGCACTGCCTCTGCTCCCATGCCACTACCCAGCATCCTCCGATGACAGAGGCTTTCTTTCTCTAAGATGGAGTGATCTCATTGGCAGAGATCGATATCTAGCCAATGAGATCGCTCCATCCCAGTGACAGACAGCGTCCGTCATCGGAGGATGATGGGTAGTGGGACGGGAGCAGCCTCTGTTTGGCAAGCTTCAGCAAACTGGAAGTAGGCAGCTGGGCATTTTTTAAATATACATTTTTGAGCTGATGTTTTTTGTTTTTTTTTAAATTAACAACGTTTTAAATGTTTTGTTTAAATGCTCTAACTAATGAGCATTACTTATAGGTGAGAGATCCCCTTTAAAAAACAAAACAAAACTCTGTTTTGGAGGAATTAAGAGAATAAATGTAGCCCTGTGCCCACTTCCGGGCATACTGTGTTTAATGGATCTGTTCCACAGTCTGACACTTCTATCCAGCCTCCTCTGATGACAGAGGCTTTCTGTCTGTAAGCTGGAGCGCTCACATTGGCAGAGATCGATTTTTGGCCAATGAGAGTGCTCCAGCTTACAGAAGGCAGCCTCTGTCATCAGAGGAGGCTGGATAGAAGCGTCAGACTACGAAACAGATCCGTTAAACACAGTCTGCCCAGAAGTGGGTACAGGGCTGCTAATCCGCGGCTGACAATGGAGCTGTGGTCTGAATTCGGAGTGCCCCGCTCTATATCAGCCGTGGCACAGGCAGTATCTAATGTGCATGACTGCACCACGTCCGTTGCTGGGTGGCACTGTGGCCCATGTACATGGGCTCTTCAACTAGTTAAACATAATATCCATATTGATGAAAATCAGTCATAGTTAGAAATTGGGGAAAGGCTGATACAGATAAAGGTTGTAAGTAGCACATTTGCACTAGTGATACATGTACATTTAACTCTGAACCTGTAATATTTGTGGATAGTAAAAATGTTGTCAGCAAAGAAAGGATGCTTAATGAGTTGGGTTATTTAAAATATTTTGCTAAATAAATCAATACAAATGAATAATAATATAAATATGTGAACAAACGGTTACATTTATTTCAGTAAAAATAGTGGGTGGGGCATGATGGTTTGATGAAAATCAAAAGGGGGCATTATGTCAAATACTTTATGAACCAGTGTTTTAATGCATTAATATGGATGGGGTATATGTTCCCCATATTAATGTATTTTGTTGCATTGTAACTTAATCTGCTTAGGATGTCAAGATGGGGGAATAATATTACCTCCCAAAAAATGTATTTCTGTCTATTTTGGCCTCATCTTCAACGAATGATTAATGTGTAACAATTTCACCTCCTCCCTTGCCATCTGGAATACATTGATTACAATCTGTTGCCAGTAAATCAGCCAATAGAGGGGCTAATGGTAGGCCCATGTAGGCTAGTGGGGTGTGTCGGGGTAGTGTATGGTTATTTTTTGAGCAGTTAACTCTTATGATGACAGTTTACAAAACATTGTACAGCAAAGAGTTGCAAGCTGCCTGGTATTGGAGGGGTTAAAGGGATCGTAATGTCTCTTTTAAATAAAATGTAATATTGTAGATATTACAAAAATAAACTAACTGATCCAGGTACCGTATCTCAAACCTTTATAGTTTGAGAGATATACGATGCTAAACTCCCCCCTCTCTCCCCTTTCACAGACATAAGCTGTAAAGCTAACAGAAGGAGATTCGAGTCACGCAACTCGACGGCGGCTCTTCAGCAGGGCCGAAATAACGCTATCTAAAAAGAAATACTTCATTGGAAAGGTCTACAAAGTGTGCCTGGTTTGCAAGCATACTTTGTAGACCGTTCCAATGAAGTATTTCTTTTTAGATAGCGGTATTTTGGCTCTGCTGAAGAGCTGCCGTCAAGTTGCGTGACTCGAATCTCCTTCTGTTCCAATGAAGTATCTCTTTTTAGATAGCGGTATTTTGGCTCTGCCAAAGAGCCGCTGACCGGTCCCTGAACCAGGATCTCATGATGTCAGCAAGAGGCTCAAACTATACAGGTTTGAGAGACGGGACTTGAATCATGTTTATTTTTGTAATATCTACAATATTACACTTTATTTAAAAGAGACATTACTATCCCTTTAAGGGGGACTTGTGTGAGTGTGGTTGGGTGCAGATGGGGATGCTTTGGTGGGGGGTTTGGTGAACACGATCTTTTGAGGTTGAATAGGTCTTTTTCCCAAGATTGACAGCCAGTGAGCTCCAGAGCCTGGGAAGATCAAACTGGCTGGAAAACATTGCTTGGCAAAGGCCATGCAGCTAAATGTAACAGGAGAATGGCTGTTTACTATGCTAGTTTGAGCTGTTTTGTTACGTATACCGAATTGCATAATTCCTTTTGCATACTGACTGGAATGTAGTGGAAGAAGTAGGAAAAAAAAGACTTGGAAAAATGTATGTATATTTTGATTTATATAATTTTTATTTATATAGCGCCAACAGGTGTACTTAGCACTTTACAGTTTACATTTAGTATAGAAGAGGTATAATAAGTGCAGTAATGAAACGGCTACCGTAAAATCTCAGGTATAATACGCACCTGTGTATAATACGCACCTCTGTATAATACGCAGGTGTATATTATGCCCAGGATTTTAGGGGGAAACAAGAGTGTCTATGTATAATACGCACCCTTGTTTTCCCCTCTTAAGAAAAAAAAATTAAGCCTTCCAGATCCCTTCCCTCCCTCCCCCGGAGCTATCCGCTGCTAAAATACCATTTACTTACGTCAAAATTCAAGTCCCCGCATTTTCCCCATTAGCAGGCAACATATAACCCATGTCAATATTCCCTGCGGGCGCATGCTTCCATTCGCCACCCGCTTCCTTCAGGCTATGGTATTGCCCTGTGAGGACCTTCAGATCCTCACAGGGCATTACCACTGGGTGGAGCCGGTAGGTCCTGAAGGAAGCGGGTGGCGAATGGAAGCATGCCGCCCGCAGGGCATATTGACATTGGTTATATGTTGCCTGCTAATGGGGAAATGCTAGGACTTGAATTCTGAAGTAAGTAAATGGTATTTTAGCAGTAGATAGCACTGGGAGAGGGGGGGAAGGGATCTGGCAGGCTTAATTTTTTTTTATAAACAAATTCTTGGGTATAATACACCCCCCCCCCCACTTCACATAAGGTGAAGTGGGGTAAAATTGTGCGTATTATATCTGAGATTTTACGATATATAGACAATCATAAGGGGAACACCAGGTGAGTATACATTAGGACAGGAGGTCCTTGCCCAGTAGAGCTTACAATCGAAGTAATGCCTTTTGAATTTCCATTCTGATGGACTTGCACCTCGGGATTTATTGACTTATTGTTTATTTTCTTTCCCGGTTCATCGTGGGAGCGTTCACCAACACCCCTCTCTGATTCAGCTATCATGAATGCTCGGGGATTGTTAGGGATGAGACTCATTTTAGTGGATGTATCTTGCCCTTTTAGCTGAGGAACAAGCAGAATCTTTTCTTGACCAGTACAAGAAAATAAAGGAAAATTATTACATTTTTGTATTCTTATAATGTTTCTGACCAATCACTAGCTATTACTCTGGCTCCTAATCTGCAGTACAAACTTTTTTCCAATGAATGCTGGCTGAAAACATTTTACCAGAGCTATATATGTCTCACCAGCGCACTCTGCTGGGAAAAGTTGGTCATTGTGTAAACTGAAATTAGAAATAAAATCTTTTGCTAAACATTCATTTATCTAAAATCCCTAGTGGGTGTCAGTTTGAAGAATGTCAAAAACTTCAGCGTTTAAAGTACAATATTGTCTAAAATGGAAATGCTTTATATCTGTTTACATTTTATGGACCGCTTAGAAAGCATTTGTAAAGATTCTTTGTTTGGTATGAAAGTTCTAAGATCTGTTACAAATTAATATGAAGGGGGCCTGGGGGCTGCAGTTGTTATCAAGTTTGTTACTAGGATTTTTTTAAGGTTTTATCAGTGTTGAAATTTGAATTAGCCCTTTTCAGTTACATAGAATCTCATAATGTGTTGTCAGATTACAACCAATTAGCCCATCTAATCTACCAATTTTCCTATATATTTAGAACTTCTAACCATATTTAACCATTTAAGTGCATTGCACACCACCCTGGTCCTTAAAGGGTTAATCCTTAGAATAGTAATATATCTGTCCCAAGGGACAGTACTGTTATTTTTTAAGAAACACTAATTGTGTAGCCATTAAAAAATAAAACTAAATCACCCAGTCCCATCTCTCAAACCTTTATTGAGAGATATTCGGGACCAAAGCTCCCCTCTCCTTTCCCTGACGTCAGCGCTGAAGTTGACTGCAAGGGAATCCGATCCCTGGACAAGCAGAGGCTTTTCAGCAGGGCTGACATCGTGTTATTGAAACAGAAATCCTTCACTGGAACGGTCTACAAAGTGTGCTTGCAAACCAAGCACTCTTTGTAGACCGTTCCAGTGAAGGATTTCTGTTTCAATAACGCGATCACGGCTCTGTTGAAGAGCCTTCGACAGTCCCAGGAAAGGGGAGGGAGGGGGAACTTCTATCCTTCAAGCAATACATATAAAGGTCCGGTTCACTTTTAACCCCTTACTGCCCAAGGACGTACATGTACGTTCCGAGCGGATGTCCCAGGTGGACAGAGGACGTACATGTACATCCCGGAAATCATTCTAAAAAATGAAAAAAAAGTTCGGCGGGCGTTAAGTGCTGGCCGCGTGCACGTGTAGCCAGTCAAAAAGTGGTTAAAATGTCGCACATATAAGATCGGGCGACATGAAGGCACAATAACCAGGTTACTAGCTTGAAAAGCGCCATATCAGAATCTCGTCCAAATCAAAAGGGTGAGATTCTTAGGCCGCAGAGTAAAACGTCACCTCCATCCACTGCCCACACTGCCCGCATACCATAAGCTTTAATCCTTTGTGTGTCTCCGACCTCTGTGTTCGGATTACTCAAGTCATCTCTCCCCTGCCTGCCATCGCTTCCCAGCAGCTTCCACCAAAAAAGTCACAAACTGCATTAAACTTTGTTGGTGGAAGCTGAATAAATATTTTTGTATATAGTATGTCCTGGACAGGTTTCAGTGGAGGGTTGCATGTATATATATATAAATATATATATATATATATACACATATATATATATATATATATATATATATATATTCTGTCTTGTGGAAAAAGGGTGGGGCTTAATTGTGAGTGGGCAGAACTTGAGAAACATAGAAAAAGTTTGAGAAGTAGGCTGGGGAAGGAGGAGAAGTGGGTGGGGAGTGGGAAGAACAGACTGGGAAGTGGCAGAAGTGGGCAGAGTTTTAGTAGAAACTCCCCAAATCCGGAGAATCAGCCTCTCCCCCTGAGGCCCGTAATCAGCAGCAAAAACTGGAGTATCCGGGGCAGATCCGGCTATGAGCATTAAGTGTATATTCCTCCTCCAGGCATTTAATTTAAGATCCAATACTCCTGTCAATTAATCAACATTTTCAAATAATTTCTCATTTTATTTACTCTTCTGGCCCAACAAATGTCGTCAGAGGAGTAACTAGAAGCCACTGGGCCCTGGAGCAAAAGTTGCCATAGCCCCCCTGACCGCATTGCCCTCCCAACCACATTGGGCCCCCAATGGCCATCTCCACTGGACACCTCCACAATGTTCATCATCTCCACATTGCCCCCATCATCTCCATATTGCCCCCCCATCTCCACATTATTGCCCCCATCATCTCCATATTGCCCCCCCATCTCCACATTATTTCCCCCATCATCTCCATATTGCCCCCATCTCCACATTCCCCTCACATTGCCCCCCAGTCTAGTTTTCTACCTCCCTGGTGGTCCAGCGGAGTGACAGGAGAGGTCTGGGCCTCATTCAGCATAGACCTCTATACTGCTGCACTCCGGCGCGGTCTTCTCTTCAGTAATGCAGAGAGTTGGGAGATGATGTCATCCCCCAGCGCTCTGCATTACTAAAGAGCCGAAGAGGGAGCGTAGCTGCTAGAGGTTTGTGCTGAAGAGGGCACAGACCTCAGCATGTTGTGGGCACCGGGCCGGAGAGTCGCAGGGGGTAGCCAGGCCTCTGGAGTGACAGGCCCGGTCGCAGGTGTGACCCTTATTGTTACGCCACTGATTATGTCATCCCCCTTACAGACTCTTGTGTAAAATGGAATCTTACATTGAAACCTGTCAAAGATATAACCAAGTTTACAGAGATCCCTCTCCTATTTGTTCACTTCAGTTATGGTAAACACTTCACCTATAATTTATTAGGAGCTTACATAAAGAAACTGGCATCAAATAGTCATATACATCTGCCTGCGCCACAGGAAAATCATATTTATTCCATATCTTGGGGCATATGCATCTAGTAATTGGATTCTGTTACACTGTAATGTGGAATTATGGAACTTTATAAGGAAACGGCAATTATAAAAATAATAATTCTAACTAGGAGTAAATCATATTTAAAAGGGTATAAACCGCAGTTTATCATTTAACCACATGTATGCTAGAAACTGCTGGCACCTCTAGCACTCAGTGGATTAATTAACAACACAATGAAGCTGATGAAGTTCTGGACAAACTAACTGAACCAGACAGGATTGATTTAACTGATAGAGAACTATCCAACTGATTGTGAAGCAATGGGTTGGAGGCCACTCTAGCTTTCAAGGTGTTAAGTAACCTATTGAAATCAATGGGAATTTTCAAAATGATTATTTTCTTCCTATACTGTAGTTCCAAGGTTCCACAATTGCACCAATCGTCCTTAGCACATGAACCTCACTGATTAAAGGCTAATTTAAAGGGATAGTAATACTTTATTTATTTAGAGTTTAACATTGAAGGTATTAAATAAACCAAAGCATCTATGTCTTTTTGCGATAACTTTTATAGTTTAAGAGTAATCTCGATGCAAAATTTACCCCTCCCGTCCCTTTAAGCTATGTCAGCACAGCTCATCTGAAGATTTCCTGTATGCACTGTTATTTCGGCTCCCCAGATGAGCCGTCTGGTCCGCATACCAGAATCCAAGTCTGATAGAGCAATGACGTACCTAAAAGGGGCGAGAGGGGCAAACTTTACATCGAGATTACTCTTAAACTAGCAAATTTATCACAAAAAGACATGGATGCTTTGGTTTATTTATTTAATACCTTCAATATTAAAGCCTAATTAAATTAAATATTACTATCCCTTTAATAAAATAGCTTTTCCTAATTTCAATTTGTTGACTGAAAATGTTGAAAGTAGAGACAAAGGGCCTTATTCATGAGACTAAATAGGTGCGTTTTGGAGCAAAACACTTGCATCACAGGGGAAGGGGGAAATTAAATTTCCCCTTGGGGGAGATACACTAAGCGGTGGTGCTATAGAGATGTGTGTCTGGTGATGTGTGTCGAGCACATCACCTTGACAATGGAAACACACATCGCCATATGCACTAAGAATTATGTATGCAAGGTGGGAGGATTTAATCATTAGCATGCAGGGTTGTCATACTGCTGGCGATGTGTAAGGGATGCCCTCCCCTACACATCGGTCTGAGAGCATCATCTCTGCTCCCCAACTGACCACTGGGGGAGCAGAGAGGCTTTGCTCCCTTAAGTCTTTCAGAGTCATAGGGATGTTCATTGCACACCGTTGAAGGGCTTTTAACATTAACAGATATTGCCAGCATTAATTTATCATTGACAAAATGACAGAGAAGCTATAACATACCACAGCGTCTCTGCCATTCTATAATTATAAGTTAATGCTGGAAACATCTGTTAATGTAACCCTTTCAGTGCCACGTGTGCAATGAGCATCTCTATGTCACTGAAAGGGATAAAGGACAGCAGCTGCTGCCTATGCTCTCCAATAGTGACAGCAAGCTGTCATCTGGCCCTGCGGAGAGCTTTTTGGGAGATCCCAACATCGGCAACCTCTGGTAGGTGACATTGGGACTGTGAACCCTGACAGCAGAGGCAGCTATCAGCACTTAGAGCATGTGGTGAACAGCCACAGTAACATATAAACACACCCAGATGAATACAACAATGGCTCATTACCTGTATTTCCATATGCATATGAGCCATTGTTGAAAAAAATCATAAACCTGTAGAAGGCATGGCAGATTCATGGCAATGTCAGCAGATTGTGTTCGATTGGTGGAAGATTCTCAGACTCATGATGGTAAAGACACCTTAGTGCATGCTATAGATATGCCATCAACACCATTTCACCACCATATCGACACCCTGGCTCCTTATTGC
Organism: Rhinophrynus dorsalis; assembly: GCA_037306005.1. NCBI lineage: Eukaryota > Metazoa > Chordata > Amphibia > Anura > Rhinophrynidae > Rhinophrynus > Rhinophrynus dorsalis. The sequence continues at coordinate 48,537,865 of CM074721.1, forward strand.
CTCTTAGTGCATCTTCCACCTTGTGTTAATGGGACTTTTCACCTTTTCAATGATAGAAAAATCTCAGTGGAATTTAGTGAAATTTCATTTGGCTTTTAATGCAGAACTTCATCCATTTAACTAGATGAAGGAGTCCCATGATGTGGAATTTACAAAAACTCAAAATCCTGAACAAAACGTGCACTGAAATGGATACCTTGGCCTAGATGCACTAAAGGTCGAAAAGGACTACAAATGTCTAGTAGATGCAGCTTTTACATCTACTGGAAGCACTGCCTTCAATAAATGAACCCTGTCACTGGGTTCATTCTTAGAATTCGCAGCGCTGCTATCTGATCATTGAATCAGTCACCCGGTCTGACCCCGGTGACTGATTCATTGATGGGAGCACAGTGCTCTACTTACCAAGAATGAACCCGGTGACAGGGTTAATTCATTCTACATAAGCGCTTGATGCTGCAAGTGGTTTATACATCCTCCGGCAGCATCAAGAAGGCAGAAAATGCCTTTGGGGTTGTCCCATAGATCATCTATCCTTGGGGGCAACTATCAAGAGGGGTCCTGGTGCCCCAATGTAGGTGTGAAGGTTTTAATTATAAAAGCGGCATATAACCTATATGAAACATAGGTTATATGCCCTTGATTTAATAAACATGCAATTGTTGTCCCCATGATATGGGGGTGTCATGAGGGGTCATGATACCCCCTTGAGGTCTGATGTTTATTTAATACATATTAAAACATATTAAACATTATTAAACACATTACACATATAAAAAGCCATTTTTACACATATACGGCAAGGTATGCAGCCGCATACCTTGCATATTAACAACCCTTTGAGTACCAGGTGGGTAGGAAACACATTGCTAAGCAATGCCTTCCTACCTCTCTGGTACTCAAAGGGTTAAGTATCAAATGAAGGACAGGTTCTGTCGAATAAATGGCAGTTCCTGTCCGATGCTGAGGTGAAGACACATATATGCAATATGTGTCGACATACTGAGAGGGGGTGTCGAGGGGGGGTATTGTGTAGTGCTTGGTGTGCTAGTTCTGTTTATTGTAATCCTTTGAATGCCACCAGGGTGAGCAATGCACATCCCTATGGCATTCAGTGCTGTCCATGGTGCTGAAAGCCTTCTCTGTATTCCCCTACTGGCTGGGTAGGGAAGCACAGAGAATGCTGTTCAGAATTGTCATAGTGTTGGTCCTATATGCTAATAGGGACCTTCTCCAACCCTCCCCTTCCATTCCACAATTTTGGTGAATATTGTTGATGTGTGTGCAGATCAAATTGTCAGAGTGATTTGAACACAACAACAATATCATACCGACACCACATCGACTTTTAGTGCATCTAGGCCATAGAATTCTCTTATTTACCAACATGTGAATACAACATTTAACACACATATAAATGTATAGAATAATTAATGAGAGACCCGGTAGGGAGGTCTCTAACTAGGCTGGAGGAACGCAACCTTTCTCTCTCTCCAGGATGATGGATTAAGTTGAAGTCCTCAACAGCTGGAGAGATGAACTGTGCCTACCTGTGACCTAGGGTCATCACCTCCTAAGTGTTAACATGATGGGACTCAGAATGTCATTAAAAAAATTTAAGTGCCAGAGAGGTAAATATAGACCAATGTTTAAATTAGACTCAAACACAGAATCCTGTTAAAAATTTATAAGAAATAAGAATGGGAACGAAAGAAAGAAAGAAAAAAAGAAAGAAAGAAAGAGAAAGAGAGAGAGAGAATGGGAGGAAGGATTTTAATTTGTATGCCCCCATATTAAATAGATATTAAATATAAATATGTATCTACAGTGGGCTTATTCGTAAAAAAATACCATTCCTCCAATAATAAATATGTTTCACGTCCTAAGTTTCAATTTACAAATCTGGACATAATCTATGTTAAATTGCAATGCTATCCCTTGTCCTGAGTTAGAAATTATGTACAAAGACAAAATTGTTTTTCAGTCTGTCTATCAATTTATACCTGAGTAGCTAAATTAAGTTGCAGGGAAATAGGAATCATTTTCAGTCCCTCTAAATGATTGTGTGCTATGTTACCTCCCTGATAACTGACCGTGTAGGTTAAATACGTATGTTAAACCAATTGCATTGTGTAAATTACTGAAGATGAAAACAAAATAAAATAGGCAGTTCGACTTCATATATTATACACAAATATGTAAAGTAGAAACAAAAAAATGATCATTTTTAATTAAAAATTTTAAAAAAGCCCTGTGTGAATACATGTGGGACACAAATTGCAGGAAGAGGGCATGTACCTATGTCCCCAAACACTAGTACAATATAGTCATTATCTGAACCACCATCTCTATGATAGAGAGGATATAACGTCTCTAGTGAAATTAGTTCACAGACAACATAGAATAAAATAGGAACTGGAGAAGTGATATCACTGGAGAAGTTATTTCCTTTTTTATCATATCTTACAGAACAAACTGCAGCTGTTGGAGACTATAATTTCCATCATCCCTAATCAGCAAACAACTGGTTGGGGATGGTGGGAGCTTTAGTCACAAAGATTGACTACTCCTAACAGAACATGTGATGGCAGGAGACAATAAATAAGTTCTATCTTTAGACTATTTATAGCCGCATAGTAAATTATCTACACTTTCCATTCTGGCTGATTAGAAATATTATTGAGGCAATACTCTTTTAAGGCTCTTTCAAACAGCAACAGAAAAAGGGAGTCAGTAACACAATAAATCTGGTTGAAAAAATACACAAGTCCAAGTCAAGTTCAACCTTTGCCTCATTATAACCCGGAAAAATTAAAATTATATAAAACTTATGAATATAAGTTTATTTACCATAACTTCCCATTTTACCTACTAATGCACAATATTATGTTCCCTCTTGCTAGAAATGCATCTAATCTTCCCTTAAATGTATCCACTGTATCTGCCATCACCATAAACTTGGACAAAAGAATTCCACAATATAACAGACCTTACTGTAAAAAAAACCTTCCTCTGATGAAGTTGAAACCTCCTTTCCACTAATTGTAAGGGGTGGCCCCTAGTTATTTGATACGGTCATGGGATGAAAAGCTCACTAAAGAGATCCTTGTATTGATCTTTCATATACTTATACAGTGTAACAAAATCCCCTCTGAGGCGTCTTTTCTCTAGAGTAAATAAACTAAATTTGGCTAGACTTTGTCATTCTTCAAATCCTCCATTCTCTTAAATAATTTTGTTGCTCTTCTCTGCAATCTCTCCAGTTGTATAATATATTTTTTAGAACTGGTGCCCATAACTGCCCTGTATATTCAAGGTAAAGTCTTACCAGTCTTTACAATGGCAATATTATGTTATCGCTCTTGCTTCAATGTCCCTGTTGTATGTAAGACAGTAGTCTGTTTGCTTTTGCTACTGCTGTTTGACACTGATCACTGTTTCCATGTTTACAGTTTACAAGGACTCTCAGATTTTTCTCTAGCAATGAGTCTCCTAGAATGAGTCCATTAAGTTCATAAGCAGCATAATGTTACACCTTCGTACATTAAATTTCGTATTCCCATTGCTTGCTCAACCTGCCATTTTATGTACATTCCCTCTGTAGAGAACAAAAATCCTGCTTTGAATGTATTACCCTGCACAATTTAGTGTCATCTGCAAATATTGAAATTTTGCTTTCTATACCTGTTTCCAAGTCATTTCTAAATGTTAAAAAGCAGTGGACCAAATAATGAATTCTGATGCACTCCACTCTCAGTATTGTATTGGAGGATTGTCCATTTACAATAATACACTGTTCCATATCAGTCAACCAATTATCTATCGATTTGCAAAGGTTATCCCTTAGACCCATTTTCCTTATTGTATACACCAGTCTCCTGTGTGGCACTGTATCAGATGCCTTTGCAAAATCTAGTTATCCCACATCCTCTGCTTTACCATTACCTCGGTTGCTACTTACTTCTTTATAGAAGCTCAAAAGATTTGTTTGGCAAGATTTATTCTTCAAAACACCATGCTGATTCCTGCTAATATTTTTTTTCTTCTTGGTGTATTCCTGAATATGATCTCTTATTATTCCTTCAAGCAGTTTTCCCACTGCTGAGATCAAACTCACGGATCTATAATTCCCAAGTCCCGCTTTAGTTCCCTTCATAAATAAAGGCACTGTATTGGCTTTACACCAATCTTGTGGCACTTAGCCTATGAAGAGAGAGTCTTTAACCCTTTGAGTGCCAGAGTGGTACAGAATGCATTGTTTTGCAATGTGTTCCGTACCCCTCTGGCACTCAAAGGGTTAAAAATTAGAAAAAGTGGTCTTGCTAAAACTGGACTGAGTTCCCAAAGAACCCTTGGATGGATGCTATCAAGCCCAGGTGCTTCATTAGTCTTAATTTTGTCCAGACTTCACCTGACCTGTTCTTCTGTTAACCATATATCTGATAATTATACACTTGTAACTGTTATTTGTTGAGGCTCTTCTACCATCTCTTGTTCTCTGGTATACTCTGGTTGAAAAGAATGTTTTCAGAAGATCAGCCTTTTCCTTATCATTCCTAATCATCTCTCCCATATAATGTTTGAAAGGTCCAGTGTACTCTCTCTTAAGGTTTTTTTTTCCACTTACGTATTTGAAAAAACTTTCATTTTCTTTTTTTGCTAGACTAAGTAGTCACCTGCCATGCTGCCGTCAAGCAATCACAGGAAAGCGGACAGGTAAAGCAAAGCACCAGAATCACGGGCATCGTGATACCGTTTGATCTGTCTTAGATCTAGGAAGGAATATAGTGTAATGATCTTTGTAAAAACAGGGATGAACAAGAGCAAGTCGTAAATTCACCTGGCCTCATAAAGCCAAAGAAGGCTAGGCTGATTGCAGCTGTAAGGCTGATGTTCGTGGCAGGATCAAATGGGTGAGTTTGTATGTAATCAAAATTTTTTCTAAACTTGGAGCCTGTGATAGGTAAGTGAGTGTGAGGGGAGTGATAAGGGCATTTAAACAAGTCAAATACGTAAATGGAAAAAAAAAACCTTAAGAGAGAGTACACTGGCCCTTTCAAACATTATATGGGAGAGATGATTAGGAATGATAAGGAAAAGGCTGATGTTCTGAAAACATTCTTTTCAACAGTGTATAACAGAGAACAAGAGGTGGTAGAAGAGCCTCAACAAATAACAGTTACAAGTGTATAATTATCAGATATAAGGTTAACAGAAGAACAGGTCAGGTGAAGTCTGGACAAAATTAAGACTGACATATTGTCTGACATATGGTGCATACTGGAGCTTTTAATCCCACAAAGTGCCTGTAGAAAAGTTTGTTGTATAGGTTTCTCCAGTCGGCGGTAAAATTGGAGTGGGCTAGGGCTGCTTCTGTCTTGGCAGAGAATGAAAGATGATAGTCAAACAAATAGTAGACACCATATTTGTATGAAAGGTCTACAATAATATACAAATAGTGGTCCATTTATTGGCATCTGTAGGGAAAGGCAGAAAAGAGGATGTCCCTATAAATGCTAAAAGATAGCACGACTTCTGTGATGGAAAGGTGCTTAGATAAATGAGGATCCGTAATTTTTAAAGTGATGGAAACATCTCCATAACTTACAGTTTTCTGTTCTGCCAGATCTTGGTTGGCTTTTTAGTAGTGTAATTAAGTTAACATCCTTCCCCTCAATGATGTCCCTTCTGATGTGCTGAGGGACCATATGTGTAGTGGTTATGCGGGGGGGCCTGGGAGTTGTAGGGGCATCAGCAGATGATCCTTCGGAGTCTGAGGGGACCTGATGTGAATGGACATGAAAAGAAAGAACAAAAGGCCAAAAAAAAGTATATATATGAACTTAAAGACAAGAAAGGGAGACTTACTTGGCCTGTATGATCAAAGATGAGTCCTGAGGTGGATCCGGTAGGTTGAAATTAGGCTGTTGACAACAGAAACTAAGTTCTTGGGACCTTGATGCTGTTTCACTTGCCTGAATAGGCAGGTGGAGATGAGGAACAAATCATTTTGATAATAAGATATGTAAAATCTACAATGCAAAGTTATTGCCAACTGGGGAAGTAACAGTGACTGAACTGAGGCACTCTTGTAATCACTTTCGGTTTGAGGAGGTGGTATGCAGCATCCTGAGGATGCTGTACGTCAGACTGTTCATTGCGGCTGACTGCTGCGGGGAGGATTCGGCTGGCTTGGCTGTAAAAGCAGAATGTAAACGAGGGTAACTGGTATAGCATGGAAAATAACTGTGAGCGGAGTAACGAGGAACTATGTGGGTAAAATTGAACTTGCGTCTGTCTTTAATGTTGTTGGAGTGGTGAGGAAGCGTCCTGGTGACGCAATTGCATGGGCTGGCATTTTGAGGTTGAAGACCACTGGGAAGGACTGAGCTGGACTGATGTGAGTCTGGAAGCTGTATGGAAGAGAGAGGGGCTAGCACGGCTCTTGATGAGGTACAATTGTATGAAGACGCTGGCCGAAAGTAAGGTTCACTCCTGAGCCCAATGGGAGGGGCTGCTGCCTGGTATTTATTGGCCTACAGCCCCTCCCACAAATACAGGCATTGCCTTATAATTGTCCTCAAACCCTTTTCTAGGCCAGCTTGCAAAAATTCCAAAATATAAAGAAACCTGAATTGTAGGGAAACTAGGTTACGTGGACCATAGAATGCAAAGTACATCTTCTAAATCCTCTGATACAGGTTAATGGGCTCTCATATCACCCCTTAGATGTCTCATCTCTAACAAACAAACCCAGTTTAGCTAGTCTCACTTTATAACTCAGATTCTCCAATCTCTTTATTAGTTTTGTTGCATGTCTCTGCAATTTTTCCAGTCCAATAATGTATTTTTTAAGAACTGGTGCCCAAAATTGTATTCCATATTTTAGATGAGACCTTACCAAAGATTTATTTAGAGGTGGAATTATATTAGTATCCTGTGCATCTATACCACTTATTATGCAGGATAGTACCCTATTTGCTCTTGCAGCAGCTGAGTGACTCTACACACTACTGTGAAAAGGATAGTAATACTTAAAATGTAAAAAAAAAAATGTTGTAGGGTTTATCCCCCTGAGTAAAACAAGAGTACTCCCACTGCTGAAAGGTGTTTTATTCAAAAGTTATTAATTTTCAAAGTTGAATTTTTTAGGTGCAATATCACAGTGGCCTGAAATTGTACAGTGGCGCTGTTGCTACACCATCCTATGGACAGCTCTGGTCCCGGGACCATAAATCTCCATAGGATGGTGTAGCAACAGCGCCACTGTACAATTTCAGGCCACTGTGATATTGCACCTAAAAAAATTCAACTTTGAAAATTAATAACTTTTGAATGAAACACCTTTCAGCAGTGGGAGTACCCTTGTTTTACTCAGGGGGACAAACCCTACAACATATTTTTTTTTACATTTTAAGTATTACTATCCCTTGAAGTCTATCATCTATCAGTACTCCTAAATCTTCCTCTAATGAGGATTCCCTAAATAGTTTCCCATTTGGTGTATATGTAGCATGTTTCTTTCTTCAGCCCAAATGTATAACTTTACATTTATCTCCATGAAGCATCTTCTGCCCATTCACTTAGTTTATCTATATCCTTTTGCAGAGAAAAACATCCTTCTCTGTATGTATTTCCTGACACAGATTAGTGCCATCAACAAACATTGAGATATTACTTTCAATTCACACTTCTAGGTCATTAATAAACCAATTAAACACATTGGGCCCAGGACTGAACCCTGTGGCACCCCAGTTACAACTTTAGACCAACTTGAAAAGGTTCCATTTAACCAGTTCGCTATCCATGTACAGATATCACCACCCAAACCAAAGCCTTTTAATTTATGCAGTAACATGTTGTGCGGCACTGTATCAAAGGCTTTTGCAAAATCCAAGTGCACTACATCAATAGCAATTATCAACAGCAGTCCCTTGTTACTGCTTACCCTTTCGTAAACTGAGAGGAAATTAGTTTGACATGATCTGTTCTTCACAAAAATCATGCTGTCTCAAGTGTCCATGGACATGGCACACAAGACTGATAAAGGAACCATGTTTCAAAATTAATATGATAAGGATTTTTGACCATAGTAAGGTGTGTGTGTGGGGGGGTTATCAGGAGGTGTTAGTTCTCCTTTCAAGTAGTGCTAAAATATCCATATTATACAAAGGAAAAAGCAGAACCATAAATTACTTGAGCTAACATGAATTGTGATGCAGTGCTAAACTTCTGTCAGTGCTTCCAAGCAATTGTTCCGTTAGTTTGACACTGCTTACACAGGAGAGGCCATTGTGCCAATATTATGTACAATCCACTCACTGCGGGAGTAAGTATATAATTATACACAAAGAGCACACCATACATTTCTTGGCACAAATGGACTGTTGAGTGAGTTATAATGTATAATCAAAATGGTACTGTTTTCATTGTGATTGTTCGACTGTGTTTTTCTTTTAAAGTGAAAACACCATTTTCCTGCTGTGCTGAGCATTTGTGTATTTGAGCAGGATCCTTTCATCACGTGTAACCATGCATGCTGTGTTCTCTTCAGATTGTAATCTTGGCTTATTATTTCCTTCACTGCAGGGGAGAATAGTCTGACCACCGCAGCACGGTGCTGTATTCTGTGATAAGCTGAATTATACAGACCACGGTGTGCCTGCAGATAAATGCTGATTAGTCCGTTTAGTATTTTTATTTTTCACAACAGCTCTAGGAATCTTATGCAAAAATAAAAAGTTGAGCAATTCTGAGACAAACCATCTGAATCAAAGGGGACAAATAAGGATTCCCAAAATCCCCACTGATTGAAATAGCTCTTTAACCCCTTGGATGTTCTGAATACCTCCCTAGTATTTAAGGGGCTAAAATCCCCATTTATTTCAATGGGTATTCTTATTTGTCCCATATAGTGCAGTTGGATTGATCCAGAATGACTCCACTTTCCTTTGTCCCTAAGGTTCTAAAGGCATGGTTGGAGGAATATGGGGGGGGGGGGGCAGATCCATTAGGGAACCACAGCTCTTAGGAAATATTTTGGGACTAAATCACTTGGTCACAGACAGTTAATTAGCTTTCCCAGTTGCCTGAGTGTCTCTGGGGCTAGGAAAACAACTGCACTCCGGCCTGCAGCTCAGGCACCAAGAGACTTATTCAGCAAGATAAAGAAGAACAATTTTGGAGAAAACCAATTGCACATTACGGGACAGACAGCATGAGATTCTCAAGTCACAAACTGAACGGTCTCAGCCACTCACCGAGTGCCAAGAGGAGGCTGTCCTGGACCATCGTGCGTGCGACCTTTATTACTGTGATTGTGGGAAAGTCCCTCATCCTATTGACCAGTCTTTGCCAGGCTATGGCAGGAGAAGAGGAGAGCTGTCTTGTTTCTCTCCCTTTCCTGCTCCCTACACCAGATGGTTGCAGGCTTATCTTCATGAGAAAGGGTGTTAAGTAGACTGAGCCCAGAGTGACTTGCCCCCGCTATAGAGAGACAGAGATCTATGGAGAGTGAGACTCCATAGCTTCAGGGAATGAATTATCCTTGGAGCATGGCAAGATGAGTGATGAGGACAAGGACAGGTAGTTTTCTCCCCCCTTTAGAGGAAGACTACCACTGCCTGGGTATGTACTAATGGTTCTCTCATTTGTTCCTCCATCCTCCTGTCTGCTGCGACCGTTCAGTATGCAATATGTGAATCTTGCACTGTCATGCAGTGCAAGATTCTTATGTCGCCATTTCTATCATGGCAACATGGTTAATGTGTTATGTGGTTGCACGCTCTTTTAAAAGTGAACCTCTGCATACCAGATCCTATGATCGGCTTTAGATGAAACCGGCTTGCTGGCCTTCATCATAGTAGCAATGACAAATTTAGACAAATCCTTTTTCCTCAGAAGGTTGGCTTCAAGAGCCAAGCAGTGAAAGCTAACCTTTCCACCTCTGGGTTTCACAGAGGATCCTAAGTCAATAGGTCCGGAAGGAGGGGAAAATTAATTGGCTCAGAAATGGATTAACTGGGTACATCCAAAAAAATCAGGTCCAGCTAGGTCAGTAAGGAGAAATCAGGATCAAATGCGCCCGCTCCACCTGGCCTTACTTTAAAGTTTGAGAATCAGAGCAAAGAAAGAAACACAAGAGGGTCCTGGATTTTGGATCAAAACAGAGGTACCTTGAAGTTTGACAAAAAGCCATGAGATCCGTAACTGGAAGATCCCACACCTAAACGTTGGACTCTAACACTGTTTGGTTAGGTTACCAATTTCCAGGATCTAGACGCTGATGTCTGAGGAAGCTGGCCTCCACATTGTCCACTTCTGGAATGTGAATGGCTGAGAGAACCAGAACATTAGCTTCAGCCCAAGGGAAAATCAGACAAACTTCCAACCATGTGGCTCCTTGACAGCTGACTACATGTTGCACTGACAGACTAAGTCCCCATAGTTACTGGGACCAATGTAGAAGAGTCAGGCAGATTGCTCAAAGTTACAAAAAAAGAATGGATAGAAGGCTCTTGCTGTCAGTCCTGGGCTGTCTGAGAACTGAACAATGTGCTCCAGCCTTTCCGATTGGCATCTGTCATGAGTATGGACCAACTCAGTATAACCAAAGGATGACATATAGTCAGGTTGGAATACTGCTCCAGTATGGACATGCACATCTGAAGAGGAAGACGTAAGCCCTCTGCTGATGGGGCCTTCAGTAAAAGGCCATCCAGATAGGGAGTAAGGGAAATCCCAAGTGAATGACTGTGGATAGACAATTATGCCATAGCAGTTGTGAAAACCTGTGGAGTGGAAGCCAGACCAATAGGGAGGCTGATAAGCTCATAAAAGGTGATTTTGAAAGGCAAAATGAAGGAAATGCTCATGATTTGAGTGAATAGGAATATGCCGATATGTGTCCTTTATGTTCAGAGAAGATAAAAAAATTCCTCTGGGCACATAGTGGTAATAACAGTGAGCAAATACACCATCTTGAACTGAGGCTTAAGAACAAAGGGACTGAGACTCTTTAAGTCCAGGATATGACTACAGCTGCCGTCCTTTTTGGGGACTATAAAAAAGTTGTACTAGTACATCCTAAATCTCTCCTGTGGGGGAACAGACACCAAGGCCTGCATATCCACACTGCTGATCTGCATGGATATGCATATGAAGATAGGCATCTTTTATGTTTATGGGAGCTTGAAACCCTCCTGGACATATAGCAGTGAGTGCAAGGACTCTGTCTTGAACCACAGAGCAAGTATGAAACACTTGAGGTGTTTCAAGGTCAGAATAGAACCATATTCGCTATTCTTATTGGGGACTATGAAAAAGCTAGAGCAGAACACATTGAATCTTTCCAGAAAAGGACTGGTGTTAACCCTTTGAGTGCCAGAGGGGTGCACAACGCATTGCTTTGCAATAAGTTGCATACCCTCTGGCACTCAAAGGGTTAACACCTGTGTCTACCAGGGATGACACCTTGTCCAAAAACAGAAGACTTTGCTTGGGATCACAAGGAACGCTGTACATGAAGAAATGGAGGAAGCAGTTTGAAATCCATGTGGTACCGTTTATGGAAAAAAATGCATCCAACCTTCTGTTACCTATGGGGGACCAAGCCCCCTATGAGTCATGCAGAGGTATGTTTTTCAGATTTGGGCTTCTGCAAGGGCAACTTTCCCACCAAAGCCTTCTCCAGTTTTGAAGTGGGACACACCTGGGTTGCAGATGAAAGAAGAGCCCTGGGAGCACACCCATATCGGCAGGGCAAAGAAAACCATGACAGGAAAGAAGGAATGCTTAGGAGTAACTGAGGTAACAAGGTTCTCTTGCCTTCAGTGGCACTACTGATAACCTTGTCCAGTTCCGGGCCAAAAAAAATATTTGCCCATAAAAGGAAGAGAAACCAAGGATTACTTGGGGGACTGGTAGGCCAAACAAATCTTAAGCCACAAAGCGCAACGCACAACCACTGAGAAAACTTAGTGACAGGAAAAGCCGCTTCAGTAAGATAAATGTTAATCAAGGACCTTAGATATAAGAACCACCAGATCCTCTTTGGATGCATCCAATTGGACAGATTCCAAAAGTGGATCCCACGCAGACATCCATAGCTCCAAATTACACATGCAATGATGAAAGTAGGGCACAAGGCAGCACCAGAGGCCAGGAAATTTACCTTCAAAAAAGAATCTAGGCTCTTGTGCACCTGATCATTGAAGGCCACAGAATGTACCAGCAGCAAAGCAAAAGTCTTAGCAAGGTGAGAAATTGAGGGTCAACCACAGGGGTAGTGGCACACTTCCCTAGAGCCTCAGTAAAAAAAAAGTGTACGAAAGAGAAAAACACTGGTTAAGGAAAAACCTCCTGTAGGGCATCTTCCATTTCTTTATCAGCAATTGGTCCGAAAACTGGTAGGGAGGAAAACCACAACCTCCTTCTTTCATCTCTTAAAAATATCCAGGTAAGAGGAACTAGAATCAGAAGCCTCTCATATCACAAACACCTCTAGGACAGCCCAAAAGCAGAAGAACAGAAGTCTTCCTCACAAGAGTCCCAAAGACAGAAGAATGAATCTAGGTTGTCCCCATCAGTTTCTTCCTCCCTAATAATGGGGTATCCCATACCACAACATCACAGAAGACCCTTCTCAGCATATCCCATGGACCAAGAATCTAAAAATACCTTGATAGAGGAGGGTATAGTGCTAACTGAACAAATAAGTACCTGAAAACATGCAAATGCGGGCCCTGTGCATGTGGGACATAGCGTACCCTAAAACTCCATAGGAAACAAATCTAGCATTAGGAACAACGTGTTAAGTAAGGGATTCCAGAATGATTAATAAACTTGGATTTGCCTAGGTTTCTCTTGGGGTCTGACATAATCATAAGACCCCCAAAGTAGTAAAAGTACAGCAAAAATAGAATAAAAGTATTCAAAAGAACTTAAAAAGTACTTATCCGACTGCATGGGGTTAATTTGGCAAGCAGAAAGGAGTAATCAGCCTCAATTTAACCAGAAGGGTCCCAAGAAGAAGAGTACTCATCAAGCACCACCTCTTCCTTTACAGTCCAGTACGAACAGGCCACTTGGCCCGCACAAATATGGTGCAGAGGTGCTCCATCCACCAAATGGCATCCCCTGGAGGGTCCCCAGATCACCAGTAATGAGTGGAGACCCCATTACTGGGGGAGACCCATTAGTGAAGATCCATAGACCCAAGACCCATAACCCCCATTACTGCTTTGTGCCTCCATAAACAGGGCGAGGCAAGTGAAGTCCTACTGTAGCGTTCTTACTGTCCAAGCAATATGTCCACCAAACATACTCATTCTTAAAGGCACAAACAAATTAGAAAATAAGATTGAAAAGTAATGAAAACCAGTTGAAAAGCATTAATAAAGTGTAAACTGATCATTGCCATCAAGGTACCCCAAAAAGCAGAAAAGTCCAGCATAGCCATAAAGCTCATAGACAGGCAGTGCAATGATTGACAACACTACTAATACCAAAAGGTGCATAGAAGTGCTAAAGAAGAAATAAAGAGAATGCTGCTTCTAACCAAGTCAGTCCTGGAGTGCACTGTAGTACACATATAAGGTAGCTTGCAGATAGAGAAAGAGGGACATACTTACAGGACCTGTGCACTCCTTAAATCCTTTCTTCACTCTTCAGACACTCATTTATATATAAATATGCTTCGTAGAAGCTAAGAGTGGAAACTGGATATGCACATAAATCACCCTCTACAGAAGCGGTCCTGAAGGATCTGTGTGCTGGTTAATCTTTAAAAATGAATCCAAGAATAGGATTCCACCTAATGGGGAATTATACAACTCCATATCCTACAACAGGAAAATAAAAATGAAAGTCTAATCAAGAGAGTTTTACCTTACTTCACCTCCTTGGGAGACCAATTTTCAAACTGCGTGGAGTAAAGTGGTGCAGGATGGGAGACTCCACCTCAGAGAGCTCTTTTTACAAGTGCCCTGCAGTTCTGCGAAGGGAACTTCACCCCATGGTACCAGTGGGACCCATAATACATAAGAGAAATATATACATTATGGCAGTGTTTCTCAACTCCTGTCCTCAGGACCCACTTTAGGGATTTCTCTGCTAGAGCACAGGTGTGGTGGTCACAGGCTCATTCACATTGATTAACTCATCTGTGCTCTAACAAGGAAATCATCAAATCCTGGCCTGTTAGTGGGTCCTGAGGACAGGAGTGGAGAAACACTGCATTATGGGGAAGTGTGAGTTAGTCCAGAATTACTCCACTCTCTTTGTGCATAGGGAGGGACATGCATTTATGATTTTACATAACAAAGTTATTATTATCAGTCACTAACTGCTGTGGATTTTTTAATTTTTCTAACAACTTTAGTTTCACACAAAAGAGAGTGCAACCACATATCACATTAACTATATTGCCAAGATAAAAACTGCGATATTAGAATCTCACACTGCATGACAGTGCGAGATTCTCATGTCAAATACTGAACATCACATACCTTTAAGCAGTCATCCCCTCCAGTATTCCTCCCATCCCCAAGCAGGAATCGTACTGCCCTCCAGTGTTTCTCCCATCCCCAAGCAGGAATCGTACTGCCCTCTAGTGTTTCTCCCATCCCCAAGCAGGAATCATTAAAAGCAGTAATTATCCATATCAGCACTTGAGGATTCAAGCGTGGTACAAAATATGCACTCTGCCCGTGTTTCAGAAGGCAATTAGCGTTACTGCAGGTCAAAGATACTGCCCAGTGTGTGTGATACACAAGGGTGGTGTGTATATAGTGATGCAGAGTGCTCTGTGGGCCACTCCCTGTTACTGAACTCTGCTTGAAACATCCTCCAGCGCTGATATGGATAATTACTCCTTTTCTTTTAACGATTCCTGCTTGGGGATGGGAGGAATACTGGAGGCCAGTACAATTCCTGCTTGGGGATGGGAAGAATACTGGAGGGGATGACTGCTTAAAAGTATGCAACGTTCAGTACACAACATGAGAGTCTCGTGCTGTCATGCAGTGCGGGATTCTCATGTTGCCATTTTTATCATGGCAACATAGTTATGTGGTCGCCCGCTCTTTTGCATGCAACCTTTTAAAAGGATACCACAACTTTCACCTACACTGTGAGCCATTCCTAATTCTATAATGGACATAAATTACTAATGAGACAACTGACGAGTTTGATAAGGGATCATTATGGCGATGTTGTGTAGGATCTGTGTTGAAAGCACATCACCAATATGCACTAACACATCTTCACCACCATATCCCCTTCAATCCATCACCAGTCTGCCCTCATCGCCATAAATCTGCCATATCGTCTGCAGGTTTTGTACTTAACATATTGATAATGGTTCATTTTCATTTATTTAAATGCAGTATAATCAGTGCATAATTACTGGTATAGGAGAAATTTTAGCTTGGATGGCATAAGACTGAAATAGAATTTACAGTGATCAAGCTTTTAACTTAGAGCGCAATTGTCCTATTAAGCACAAAGAGCTTTTGCATCTTAATCTAAAGTATAGCTCATGACAAATAAGTAGCCTCTACATGCAAAAATAAAAATTAATCTCAGAAATAAACATGAGATAACCATTAGAGTATTTGGTAGTGTGTTGTAAATAAGAAACAAGATGGAGTCTCAGTGTGTTTACTAATACCTATAATTAAGTTTAGTATGAGTATAGGAGTTCATAATTATATTTCCCAATGCTTGCAAAATGTATTAATACAGAAATCGGTGGACCTAGTACTCAAAGCTCCATTTAGATAACACAGATTTGAAGTTCAGACAAGCAGTTCCTAGTCTAACTCCCTTGTTAGATTTTGATGTTATCACAGACTAAGGCCCTCATGGGGAAGACTGCCAAACAGCACACCACAATTAAACCTGACTCAATGTAATGCTCACAACTGGCTAGGGGTTTGTTGAGTGTCACATTTGACTGCATGTTAGAAAAATGGCAAAGTCAAAAGAATGGTCCAGAAAGTTAAGAGAAGAGATCATCACCCTTCCCAAACAAGGAACAGGATGCAAAAAGATTGTGAAGGCACTGGATGTTCCTAGAGACACCATTGGAAACATAGTTCGCAAGTTCAAAGTCAAAGAAGCAGTGGTTACACTACCTGGACAGGGCAGAAAAAGGACGCAATCAATGGCTGCGACCAGATTTCTGAGAAGGCAGGTTGAGAAAAACCCTTGAATGACTGCAAAAGACCTACAGCAAGACTTGGTGGCAAAAGGCACTGAGGTTTCAATGAGAACAGTAAGACGTGTACTAAACACAGAAGGTTTCCATGCCAGAACTCCAAGACGTACACCACTACTGACCCAAAAGCATAAGAAAAGTCGGCTCCAATATGTTCAAAATCATATAAATAAGCCACAGAAGTTTTGGGACTGTGTTCTGTGGAACTTTTCGATCCAATGGATCAGAGTATGTCTGGAGGAATAAGAATGAAGCATACACTGAAAAGAACACTCTGCCTACAGTTAAGCATGGTGGTGGCTCGGTGATGCTTTGGGGCTGCTTTGCATCCTCTGGCATTGGAAACCTGCAGCGTGTGGAAGGCAAGATGGATTCATTGAAGTATCAGGAAAGCCTAGGAGAAAACATCATGCCGTCTGTGAGGAAGCTGAAGCTTGAGTGTCATTGGACCTTCCAACAGGACAATGATCTCAAGCATACCTCAAATTCCACCAAGGCTTGGTTGCAGAATATCACTGTAATCAGACAAAGAAGGCTATACACAGTAATAAAATATAACCACCTTTATTGGCATATACAGTGCTATAATAATATATGAGATATAGCGATGATAATATCCCACACAACCCAAGACCAACGGATGATAGGGCCCAAACTCCTACCCGGAGCTGCACACTGTGCTACGCACTGCACTACTGCAAGGTACTGAAGACTAAAGGTAACAGGGACTGAGAGTCAGACAGAGCCACGGGAAACAGAGGCTAACGGTCAGGCAGGCTAGGAGCATATGGAGCAAGTAGTCAGCCAGAGCCACAGGTCAGATAAGCCGGGGATACACTGAGCGAGATAGGAGCCGGTGCCGGAGGACAGACAAACCGGGGACTACATGGAGCAATTGAGTCAGCCAGAGCCACAGATCAGAACCTATGTGGGTAGTCAGACAAGCCGGGGTTAACAAGGAGTGAGTTAGTCAGCCAGAGCCACAGGTCAGAATCTATGTGGGTAGTCAGACAAGCCGGGGTCATACACCGAGCACAGATCACAACGGAGCACAAGAGTAACGAACAGGAACACCATGTAAGGGCAATGACTCCCAGGCCCAGGGAGGTTTATAAAGGAGCAGAAGGAGGCGGGACCCAATTAGGCCACCCAGAATAGGCCCATAAACAGGCGTCCATGCTAGTGCCTGTTACTTGATGTAGCAATGAGGAAGTGGCCAGAGGCCATGCCTGCCGGCGGCCATACAGAGGTAAAGAAGCACAGGATAGCCCAAGGGAGACTGTGATACAGAAGAAGTCCTGGAAGATTCTACAGTGGCCATCACAGTCACCTGACTTGAACCCTATAGAAAATCTCTGGTGGGATTTGAAGAAGGCGGTTGCAGCAGGCAAACCCAAGAATATTATTGAACTGGAGGCCATTGCTCATGAGGAATGGGCTAAGATTCCTCAGGAACGCTGCCAGAAGCAGGTGTCTGGCTATGCATCTCGTTTGCAACAGGTCATAACAGCAAAAGGTGTTCTACTAAGTAGTAAAGATGCTGCCATGAAGGGGTTGAATCATTTTGAGACTGAAGAAGTCATTATAAGTTGCATTTTCAGTTGAATTTGGGGAAACCACTTAAGCATTCATTGTGTTGAGCTATTTTCATTGCTTTTGTTTGATTTGTTCATTGCAGACAGCTGAAAGTCTGTAAATTTTGACAATAAACCTGATTTGCAATGGGGTTGAATAATTTTGATTACAACTGTAGATCATATAAATAAATAGATTGTATAACTAAGATGGGGCATTTCAGGCACCAAGCTTGATGAAGCATCCAGTGCCATCTGCTCACCTTACCAGTGATTGGTGAGGTGAGCTGATGAGAGTGGATGGCAGACAATGCCTCACTGGGTGCCTGCTTGGAGAAGAATCTCTTCCAGAGGAGACCCCACTTGGTGAAGCATCCACTGCCATCCACTCACTTCGCTAATCACTGGTGAGGTGAGCGGAGGGCAGCAGATATTTCACAAACCTGGGGGTCTAATATGTTCCCACTTAGTTATACAATCTATTTATGCGTATGATCTATGCATGAACCAATATGGAGACTTAGATGAGCATTACACTGAATCAGACTTAAATGTGGTGCACTGTTTGGGCATACATTAGACAACACAGGGGATATAGACTGTATTATTATCAAAATCTAACAAGGGAATTACACTAGGAATTGCTCATCTGAAGCTTCATACCTTACTCATTGCATATTCTAAAAAACATATGACAATACAACATTGCACAATGCTTCTTGGTTGCTGTGGCAACTGGAGAAATTCCAGTCCCACCTTTCTGTGATCATGCTGCTCCTTTAACAGACCTGGAAAAAGTCAGGGAATGGTGAAAATATCAAAACTTCATTGCATTGTTTAACCCCTTAAGGACCTGCGGTCCTGGGACATTTCCATCCCATAAAGACCGCTTTGATCCTTGCTGACGCGTCAATACACGCAACAGGTCACGTGTACTGCTTTGGGTCCTGAAAGAGATCGTTCCAGTCTTGGAGCGGTCAATTTTAGGCCCTATTTTTACTTACAGCTCTCCTGGTGGAGCGCTGTAAGTAAAAAGTATGTGGCGTACTATGACCGTCATCGGTCCTTAAGGGTACAAGGACAGTGACGGTCATAGCATGTCATGTAGTCCTTAAGGTTTATATGGTCAATTACAAGTGTCATGGCTAAGCTCCCCAGCTGTTTTTAATAATAGGAGCCAATATTCCATTAAATCTTGTTGCCAGATTACTTTTTATCACCCAGTAGATTTTAAAGTGAATAGGAGATCTTTGCATCCAGTAACACGCAGAGAGACCAAATATATTCTGCACAGCACTTTACACACCTTAAAAAGTCCTAATATCTCCATGTCACAATATAAACCTTTCCTTTATTATTATTTAATTGGTTCTACCTCAATGGCATTGATAAAAGGGGAGATGTACATTTTCTGAAAATATTAAGAACTACCTCATGCCTAATAATTGTCATTTGAGCAACACAGCATGAGATAACACAAGCATAACTCTTCATTATGCCCAGAGCCTACCTATTACATTTGCATTCTGTTATTTTGTTTGACTATTCAGCACTCCTGTATCAGGTATCATGTCTGTCAGTTCGACTCACCTGTATTTATCAGAACTTGTTACATACCTCACTCTGATTGAACTACTGACATTCAAGACAAAATTTCAGACTTTTTGTTCTTGGAACTGAGCAAAGAATAGAGCACTTCTTGCCTTAAGGGATTTAGTTACCTTGCCTTTTTCAAAAACTGGAGATTCTTGTGATCTAATATTGTAAAAAAAGCTTAGATGCTCCCTCTGGAAGATACACCCTTTGCTCCAAGGTGAGCTTTATAGTTAGAAGCTCATGGTTACCTACGTCATAGCTTCTCTCCATTACAAAGAACTTCTTCAAAAAGAAGGATGCAGGATGTTCCAGCATCCCTCTGTGACAAAGCCGCTCCAGCACCAACCTTAGGAGCATCAAACTCTACCCAGAATGGTCTGCTTGAATCTGGAAAACAGAGAATTGGTGCAGTCGTAAAACAGATTTTAAGCTTTTCAAATGTTGCTTCATGCAGGTTAAGGCTATAATGGGAGCAGCAATCTCCGAAAAACTCTGGATAAATCTATTGTAGTAATTTGTGAATCCTAGAAATCATTGAATTCCTTGTAAGGTAGTGGGTTTTGGTGGTGAGAGGACTGCTGAGAACTTCCTGCGATCTGTCTGGCATCTGGTCTTGGAGATAAGGTATCGAAAGAAGGATAGTTGTACTTTCTCAAATTTGCACTTCTCTACCTTCACATAAAGCAGCACAATCCTCACATGATTCTTATGAAGTTCTGAGGTAGAAGGAAAAAAAACAGGATATCATCTAGATACATAATGACGTATGTAAACAACAAGTCTCGGAAGATGTAATTTATGACATTTTGGAAGATGGCCAGGGTGTTACGCAATCTGAACTGCATGATCAAATGCTCATAATGGCAGACCGAGTATTAAAACCAATCGTCCATTCATCCCCCTCCTGGATTGGTATCAAATTGTTTTTATCTCATGCATCTAATTTCATTAAGTAAGAGGTGCCTGGCAGCAGCTCAAATCATTCCAGAATCATAGTAAGAGGATAGCTGTTTTTGATGGTTATCTTGTTCAGACCTCTGTCTAATCATGATAAACTCACAAATAAAAATCCTGTGATGTTCCTGGCAAATCATTCATTTTTTTATCAAAATGTACCTGCAGGCACACAGTGATCACACCAGGAGTCTAAAACTGACTGTTCCAAGACCAGAGCAGTCAGTTTCATCCTCTTCCATGGCAATCCAGTACGTGTGATCGCTCACATGTGTCAACTCTCCAAACAAAATGGCCTTGGTCCTCTAGGGGAAAAAAACCCTGGTCTGGCTGATCGTTATGGGGTTACATAAAGCTCTCTATATAACCATTAAGCACACCCCAGAGTCCTGTCTGCTCTATATTTAGGATTGTCTGGATATGCCACCCTATAAATGATCTTTAATACATTTTGGCCTTTTGAGTTCTAACTGGAAGATCCTGAGGTGCTGTAAGTAGAATCTATGACCAACATTACATATTTGGAAACACAAACTGGATCAATCTGCAAACCTTAAGAGATTTCATGTGTTTAACGATGATTGCAGAATATGTGGACAAACCCACAGAAGAAGGAGTGCTCGGGTGCTTGGCGTGCATTGGCTGTCTGTGAAGGTACCGGTGTTGCGGCCTGAGCCGGATATAGGTGCCAGCCTCAAGGCTGGATGAAAAACCCCAGAGGAGCTAGAAGTGAGCCCAGGATTTAACCTCCACAGGCAGCACCTTCTCTCCTGTGGAGGAGAGTGATGGCTGGGGTGCGCAGATTAGAGAGCGCGGATTGGGTGCAAAGGCCAGTAAGCGTAACTCTCCAGAAAATGAAACATAGAACAGAACTGAGATAAACAAATAATAATACTTTCATCAGTGGGAGAGAACAGACCTGACCAGGAGCTTAACTCTTTGAGCCCCAGAGAGGTCCCCTCTGGCACTCAAGGGGTTAAACAATGTATTGTATTCTGCATTGTGTTAAAACTATTTTTTCTTTTAAATGATACCAGAAGAAAGACGACAGAAGAAAAGGACAGAAGAGGACCAGGAAGCTGAGGACTCCACAGGACATCAGAATTAATGGGAGTTATGCACTAAGGTGTGATAAAGAGGTGATAACGCTGAGCTGACTTCTCCAGTGATATCCATTTCCTGTGTTGTTCTATGGAACCCATGCACTAAGATCTCCAAAGTTCTAGAAATCTTAGTGCATTGGCTCTATAGAATAACAGTCACTGGTGAAGTGATATCACTGGAGAAGTTATCTCTGCTTTATCACTTCTTTATCATGCCTTAGTGAATCTCCCAAATGGTGTTACTTTTAATGGATGATGAATTTTAGCTTAGTCGGGTTAAGCCTATGAATGCTGACGGGGTACTTATACCCCACTGGCACTCATAGGGTTATTCCACTAACTTTTGACACAATTTTAATACTATGGGGCTTACGGGGGGGTTTTTTACTTTTTTTTTTATTCCAGTTTTTGTGTCGGCTGTTTGAAGAGCCGATGAGGGACTCAAGTCAGAAAAAAACTGGGTCTTAACTTTCCTGAGATAACCTGAGTCCCTTATCACATTTTCCTAGCTAACGCAGATATTTGAATACCAAATTACGGTGTTTTCATCATTTTCTATGGGTCTAAACACCTCTTAACTATATCACACAACGGCTCTTTTCTTTGCCGGTATTGTTCACAGCACAGACATCTGAATAGCTTACTGTGCTTGAAAAATCTCCATCATTTGGATTGAGCCCTTAATTTGATCTGGAATCCCTGGTTAGCTTTGTCTAGAATTGAGCCTGAGGTATCAAAAAGGGGTGATATCTGGTGGCCCTTATCCCCCCCCTCCTCACACTCTTTTCCATTTCCCATCTGATCTTTTCTTCTAATAGTCTGTTTCCTTTATCCTTTTCTCCATTTCTCTATTTATTATTATTATGACTCCATTGTCAAATTTTACTTTGAGGACAACCTTCCCTGTATGTTGTACAACTGAGGTGTTCACCTTTTATACTTAACCCCTTAGGGTCCGACGATCCCGCGGTGTCTGGTCCTTTAAGGACCAGATAGACGCGTTCGACGTGCCGTCCCACGTGACTGATCACGTGGGGCGGCACATCGAAAGGAGGACTGGAAGAGATCGCTCCGGTCTTTGAGCGTTCAATTTCAGTCCACGGTATTACTCACCGTGCTCCTGCAGGAGCGCGGTGAGTAAAAGTACGTGACGTACCAGGACCGTCACTGGTCCTTAAGTGCCGGACCAGCATGACGGTCCGGGTATGTCACAGGACGCGAAGGGGTTAAGAGTGATAATATTAGAAATGGGCTCTCATGCTTCTCTCATTGTTTTTCTTCATTTTTTCAGGAAAACAAATCTTGTATTGGTAGAAACGTTGGTCTGAGCTGATGTGTATCCTGGTCTGAGCTGATGTGTGTCTTATCTCTATCTTATCTTATAACATGCCTGAGGAAGAGACCTAAGAAGTATTGAAAGGTTGCATTTTAAATCTGTTTAGTTAGCTAATAAAGGTATCAACTTTACAAAAAAATTTGCATCCTGTATTTCTACAGCTAACACGGTACCAACTCTCATCTATTATCTCTGTATGATTGCCTTTTCCCAATAAAGCATTAAAAAAAGATTTATAATTCCGATCATATGTATCGAGAA
Source organism: Rhinophrynus dorsalis (assembly GCA_037306005.1). NCBI lineage: Eukaryota > Metazoa > Chordata > Amphibia > Anura > Rhinophrynidae > Rhinophrynus > Rhinophrynus dorsalis. Next base: position 48,560,908 of record CM074721.1, read on the forward strand.
TTTCAATGTTACTGTAGGATCCAGCTTTTGTGTGATTTTCTGTAATGAAAGTTACCAGGTCACCTGATTTTGTAATCGTGTATTGATCTGGTGGCCTCATTAATATCAGACAGTCATAGACCTAACTGAAAACAGCCCTGATCTTGATTTGCTCTATTACTTTCCACATTTCCTATAAGATCAGGATAGCTTTGATTTACTACAATGACTCTGTGCATTCATTGGGTGTTCTAAAAATTGGTATCATTAAAGGGATAGTTATGTTTCATAGTAAAAGCAGCTCTAATTAATCTTCATAGTATTTGGACTTTGGAGAGTGTTATTTCAGTTCTGTCAGAGTTGTAGTTCATGAGTAATTCAATGACAAAGTATCCCCCTCCCGCCCCTTTTACTGATATAACACTGTTCAGCCAGATCAGAAGGGAGGTGCCCAGGTAGACTGCAGAGAGGGACAATCTTCAGTTAAGAAAAGGGAAAAACCTGGATTCCACATCTGAGAAGAGATGGCTTACACTAGGTAAAAGGGGCGGGAGGGGAAACTTTGCTTGTGAATATCTCTCAAACCATAAAGGTTTGAGAGATAAGACTTATATCGTTCTTCATGTTTTTTTAATGCCTACAAAATAAAATAGATAAAACAAAGTATTACTATCCCTTTAAGTCCCTCAATACTAGAGATTTATCCAGCACTTTGTGAAGCAATGCCTTGGAAAGGTCTCTAGCACCAGTGAGGTTAAAGGGGAACTATAACCTGAGAACAATCTTTTAATGAGTTAACCTACTTATATAGGAGTCCTTCACACAAAGGTCAGGTATATCTGTCTAGTTATTTTGCATTATAACTGCAGTTTCCTGTATGTACTAATGATCACTATTGGTGTCTGTCTCTAGGTCAGACCTCCTCACAGCAATCAATAGGCTTCAACAGACCTGGAAGACTTGTTTTATCAGATTGAAACAGACAGAAATTGAAAATAATCAGCAGTAGACTAAAACAGAAATCAAATACAAATAAAAACAGTAAATACAAGTAATGGACTACAGTATGAAGTCACCTACTTGGATAAATTCTTCAGATAAACAAATTAAGAGTTACATATTCTTAGGGTATAGCTCCTCTTCAAAGGAGAAACAACCTTTGTTAATGGATATATATGTGTGTGTGTATGTGTGTGTCTTTTCCTGTTGAGTAGAACAAGGGTACTCTGACTGTTGCTGTATTTTTCCTACAAAAGTTATTACAGCTCAAACTGTTAGCGGCCACAGCCAGCTGGTGTCCAGAGGCACTCTATGAAAGAGCATGAGTCGCTGCCTATGGCAGTGATTCTCAGCTTCAGTCCTCGGGGGACACCAACAGGTCATGTTTTCAAGATATCCCTAATTAATCACAGGAGAATCAATCACAAAGACTGAACCACTAATTACTCACCTGTGATTAAGCAGGAACAACCTGAAAACCTGCACTGTTGGTGTGCTCCAAGGACTAACGTTGAGAAACACTGGCCTATGGCTTAGTTTATAGCAACAGCACTACCTGGTGATCACATAAGAAAATTGCAGCTTAAGGTAAAAAAACAAGTTTGAGTTGTTATAACATTTGAATTAAAAATACCACAGCAGTGTGGGTATTCTTGTTGTACACAGAAAGAAAAACAATATAAGATTCATTTTTTTCATTTAAAAATGAACTGTGCCTTGAATAATGTTTCTCTGTTCTTTTAACAGCTTACATATTAGGCAATTCTGCTTGACTGGATACATTTTCATCTTATAATGGTCATAGCATATGTTTTGCAGTTGTGATCCACATGTGGAATTAGTTTCATGCAAATACCCAGAAACTTGGATTATATTCAAAGAACACATTTTTAAAATTGTAAGCAGTCCATTAACCTGTTGAATGCCAGAGTGGTATCCAACAATGCATCAGGTTCCTCTCTGGCATTCAAAGGGTTCAAGGGGGGGTGGAGCTCTCAAGCATTAACTTTGAAAAAAGGTTCCTAGCACGAAGTAAAATATAGAACTTATGAAGGCAGATATGATATCTTAATAGATATTGTGCATTCAGGAAATATTATCCCGGAATGTTTGTTTTTTCTGTCTGTATGGTATACAGGGTCAGCAGTTCCAGCACTGAACCCAACAGTGCTATGTTGTGACAAGCAGGAAGTGATGTAACTGTGTAGCAAAGCAATGCTTTGAAGATATCGTTAGCATCCACGTTAATGAAGGGTTGTGCAATTGGCATTTCTCCCAGCAAATCTCCTCATCCTCAGCCAGCCACTGATCAGCTGAGGATGATGAAAACTGTAGTCCAACAACAGAAGGACAGACATATGTTGCAACTCCCTAGGGTTACCATGTAGCTCATTTTTAAAACTGTATTTACGTGGTAGCTAAGACTGCAAAATAAAATAAATAAAAATAATGAGGCAAATAAAGAGATTTTTTGTGTGCCTACTGATCAATAACACTTTCTCTTAGTCCATGTACAACCCAGGAACCATGGGGTAAAATATCCTCCCATTGGAGGCAGGGAACTTACATAAAGAGCTCTCTGGAGGAGAAGTCTTCCTCCCTTCTTCACGTTTACCTTCACCAGACATGCTCAGTTTTAACATATAGCAAAGACAGAAAAAAAAGAAGTAGAGTAGGAAGGTGGTCACCTATACCAGGGAACTCAAAGAACACACCTGCCCGGAACTCAAACAAATCGTTTTTTGGTATGGGATGTCCTGTGTTTCACATGGACTATGAGAAAAGGATTTATTGGTAAGCAAAAAATCCCCTTTTCTCTTTTGTCCATTTTAGAACACAGGAACCGTGGGGAGATACAAAGCTATCCCACCAAGATTCCAGGAAGGGAAAGAAAAAACTCCTCAAAATGCCCACTACTCTCAATAGAGAGACACCTCAAAAAATTATGAATTTCAGGTGTCAAAGGACAGAGACACACCTAACCAAGTACCAGCGAAAAGGTTACTAGAAGAAAAGACAAAAGGGGTTACTACACAGGCAGTACAGCCTGTTGGACCTTCTGTCCAAAACTCGCTTCGACTGAAGCCATAACATTGACTTGGTAGCGTTTAGCAAAAGTGTGATGGGATGACCACATTGCTGTCTTGCACAGCTGCTCCTCAGATGCCTGGTTCTTGTAGACCTAGGAAGCTCCCACCACTCTGGTGGAATGAGCAGTGACCCTAAAGGGCAGAGGCTTTTTCCTAAGGACATAGTTCTGGCGAATGGTCACCTTGATGCAACAGGTTGCCATCACCTTAGAAGCAGCTTAGCCCGCATGAGTGCCCTCAGGAATAACAAACCTTGGGACAGATTTTCATAAAGGTTCCATGCAATTAATGCATCTCTTCAGACACCTACATACATCCAGACAGTAAAGCTCCTGCTCCCATCTGTTCGATATAGCTGGACAAAGAGAAGGAAGAACAAATTCCTGGTTAATGTGAAATTCAGAAATAAGCCACTCCTTGCACAAAGGTTTGCATAAACAAAAATAAGGCATAAAAGGAACAGAACAAGCTGAAATTTAGGCATTGATAGAATTAAGACTAAGCCATTTTTGAAGCATGTCCTGAAGAAAGGCCAAAATAGCTGGAAAACTAAACAGACATTGCTACAACCCTGGTCTCTGCACCCCTTGTAAAATAAGGGCCAGACCTTATGATAGGCTTTAGATGAAACTGACTTTTGGGCCTTCATCATTGTAGTGATCAGATGTAGCCTCAGCAAGATATGCCTTAGCCTCAAAAATCTTAGAAACAGAAAGAACAATATCCTTTTTAGGAATATTCAAATGGACTACGCCTGACAGCTGCTCCTCCACAAACGGCCATGCTCTAGTCACCCATGAAGTAGCAAAGGCCGAATGTAAGGAAGCCCCTGAGGCAACAAAATTTGCATTAAGAAGGGAACCCAGGCATTTATCTGCTTAAACCTAGAATGAAGATGTGTCCACAACTGGCAGTGCTGTGTTCTTAGAAAGGAGAGAAATAGGAGAGACAACTGCATGGGCGAGGGAGGGGGAGGTACTGCAGCAAGAGAAAAGGGGTATAAAAAAGAAAAGTGGGGATAAAAAAATTTCTTATGAGGCATTTTCAACTCCACACTTGGTCAAGGGAATGATGCGGAGGGAAAAGCACTGTATTCACCCTGTGACTCTTAAAAATGTCTGGAGAAGAGGAACACTAATATGAGTCCTTAGAAACCTTAAGGGTCTCCACAACTGCCTGAATAAGACCTTCTACAGATAAACCAGAAGTTTCCTCAAATGGATCCCCAGTGGAAACAATATCCTTCTCCTCAGATGCTGCTCCACTTTAGAGGAATCTTATTCAAAAGGGGAAACCCTCCCCCACACACACATAAAAAGGTGATGCAGGATTCTTGGGAGGAAGAGTCGCAGGGTGGCCTTGGTTCTAGGAATGAAGGATCCCCTTAATAGGTGTACCAGTTGTAGCCATAGTGGAAATAAGGATTTTAACCCATGTAGGATTTTTTTCAGAGAAAGAGGGGCCTACAATTTGCTGGGGGAAACATGCTGCTTCAGCACAATCTCTGGGAAGATTAGTCTGACAGGAGGACCAAAGGATTACTAAAGAAAACCCTGAAATCTTGGTGATCTTACACATATCTCCCTAATGCTGACAGAGAAAGGAGACCACCCAAGAAAGAATTACAGGACAGAAAATAAGGATAAAAGTTATCTGCCTGGTAAGGGTTAAAGGTGCCAGGAGGGAGATTCAGGGGCCTCATGGGTCAGTTCACTGAAGAGGAAAGGATGGGGAGAGGAGTGTCACCATTCTTTCCTTTCCCTGAGGGGACTCATGGAGAAAAATGTTCCCTGTATTTTACGTAAAACGGTTCGGCATATCTCCAACCACCAGTGCTCATTTTCCGCTGCAGTTGTAAAAGGACACCATCAGGGTGTCCCCCCTTACATCAGCACCCTGTCTGCCTCCCCAGCCCCTTACCACGGACCACAGTCCACCTGGAGCCATAGGAAACTACTTGTACACAGCCAATGCCACATCCAATATGACGGCTGCAAGCTCTCAGTTGTTAAAAACACTGTGGCCCAATACAGTATAAAATACAGAAAAAAAAATGAAAAAGTCGCCTAACCTCCTTTGAATAACTACCGTAAAATCTCAGGTATAATATGCAACTGTGTATAGTACACAGGTGTACATTATACCCGAGATTTTAGGGGAAAACAAGAGTGACTATGTATAATACGCACTATTGTTTTCCCCTGTCATACACAAAAAAAATGCCACTGCTGCACTGCTTCCCTCCTTCCCTCCTTCCCTGCTTACCCATGGCCTCCTCTCACCCACTGTAGTCCAATCTCGCTATCCTGACAGGGTCCCAGCGGGCAACATGGTTGCATCTGCCACCCGCTTCCAGCATTGCCCTGTCAGGACCTCCTCTGCCTCGCCAGTGGGGACCCAGTCAGGATAATGAAATGGCACTATTGAGGGGGAGAGGAGGCCATGGTTAAGTGAGGAGGGAGGGAAGCAGTGCAGCAGTGGCATTTTTTTTTTATTCATTTTTTTTCCCACATGTATAATATACACACCCCACTTCATATAAGGTGAAGAGGGGCAAAATTGTGTGTATAATAAGCAGGATTTTATGGTGTACAAGCCAGGAGGAGGAGAACAGAGTGAATGTAAAGTATCAGAGTGCCAAAAATAGCGGAGTCACAGTCCTCAGAATGTGGCTGTTACACACAGGACCTGCATACTCTGAATACTGGAATCCTTCTCACTCTCCTTACTCCTATGAAGTGCAAAGACAAAGAGAGAAGGGTGTAAAAGCTATGCTCAAGGAGATCCCAGTTGGTCCAGTGAAGGTCTACCCACTGGCCAATATGCATCCTGGAGAAACAGAGATAAGATGCTGCCTAATGGGGGTCTGAACAGCTCCATTTAAATTATACAAATACGAAAGCAAGCTAAGAGAATATTTTTTCTCTGTTTCTCCAACATGAACCCTTTGAAAACTGAGCATGTCTGTTGGGGGTAAAGTGGAGTAGGGAGTGAACCTATCATCGGAATGGAGGAAACATGCACAATCGTTATTTCCTGTGTGAAAACCATGAGGGAATAGGTTTGTGCATAATTTTGTTGAATTGCGCATGAAAAATCAAGATTAGCAAACAGCTGTGCATATTTATTTTTTTTGTGGGCGTGGCCAGGATTAATGAATCTGTGTGAGTGGAATAGCGAATGCGCCTAATGCAGGAAGTGCTATTGCGAATGAATTTATATGTCTGTGTAGTGTTGTCGTAAAAAATAATTTTTTATGTGCAATTCAAGAAGTGTTCTGTATTCAGCTTCTTGGATTAGAACATGCACAAAATTTGTCTGCGCACAAAAATGTCTTTAGCAGATGTGCACATTTCTTGCATCGCGCCATACTGTATGTCTCCAGAGAGCTAATTGTCAAAGTGCCCTGCCTTCAGTGGAACGATACCTTACCTCATGATTCATGTGTTCCACAGTGGAGGAAAGACAGAATTCTATATCATTTCTGCCCCTCTCCCCCCCAGAAAACAAACAAACATGCTTGCCTTTGCCATAGATAAACATACCTTTCTCTCTGGTTTTAATGGATGTACCCTCGTTCCCAGAACAGTTATTTGTATTGGCCTTGAATATAATTGTAAATTTGGCAAGCCTCTCTTTTAAGTAATAGCTTCCAATCCCTCTTTACATTTTATTACATATATATATTTACTTTTCAACTTCAAAATTGTTCAACCGGTATTAAAACTATACTCCATTGTAGATGAGGTCTTACTAAGAATGTATAGAGTGGTAAAATGACATTCTTATACATGACTAGCAATGTGGTGACAGTGTTTCCCATCATTTTTGTTTTTATATATTGTTTGTAATTTAAAAGAATGTGTATACAACAGTGTACATGGGTAGGGTTGCCACCTTTTCTTAAAAAAAAAATACCAGCCATGGCATTCCCTCCATTGACTTAACACTGGACAGAAGCCAATTTTTTACTGGCCTGCCGGTAAAATACCGGCTGGGTGGCAACCCTATACATGGGTATAGGGGGATACCAGTGGGCAAGGGAACAAGGCTGGGGGTCAAGCAGCGCCCATGGGGATTTGTGGCTACCAGCTGCCCCTCAACCTTGATCCCTTGTCTATTGGTAGCCACAGAACCCCATGTACATTGCCTGCCCCCCCAGACCTCTTTTGTTGCCAACTGGTAGACACAGATCCTCATTTACACTGTCTGACCCCCTGCCTTGTTCCCTTTCCTACTGGTAGCTGCACATCCCTATGCATACTGCCTGGGCAAGGGAACGAGGCTGGAGGGGGAAGGTTTGTAAGTGTATGTGGGGATGCCCCACAATGATGATGCTGGACATTCTGTTCCACAATGCATATGTTGAACATACTGACTTATAATTGTTATGTTCCCCATTATGCCACATATTTTACAATATACACAATTGCTCCCATTGGGAGCGATTGTGTGTATATAGAAAAAAATGCTCAGACTATGCTCTATTTTTGTTTTTGTTAAAAAGAAAACCAGACCTTGCGGGGAAGGGCATCGGGGACCCCTCCTGATGTCCCTTTAGCATTGGTCAGCATTGATAAACTAGAAAAGGGGGGAGGGTGATGCAACACAGAATGGGGATGGTAGTATAATTGCGGACATTGGATTAGAGAAAGGCATGGGGGTGGAGAGGGGGAATGGGCTAGTTCATCTAATAGAGAGGTGCCATTGTTACAGCCTGATATAAGGCACATATATTTTACAAAAAATTAAATCATGAAGAAACTAGAAATGATTGCAATGTATGAGCAGTATGATCTAATCGGTGTGTCTGAAACCTGCTTAGATTATACATAAGACTTAGCAGTCAATCTAGAGGCTTATTCACTTTTTAGGAGGAATATGGGTAATAAAAGAAGGGGGTGCCTATATGTAAAGCATGCCTTAAAACATAGTATAAGGGAAGATATAAGTAAAGGGTCCAATGAAAATGTAGAGGCCCTGTGGGTTGAAATACACAGTGGGGGCAAACATAATAAAAAGATGTTAGTGGGGATTTGCTACAAGCACCTAATATTGAGGCGTTTGATGAAGCCCAACTTTAACTGCAAATGGAAAATGCTTTTATAATTATAATGGGAGATTTCAGCTATCCTGAAATTGACTGGAGCAAAATGACTTCCAGCACAACAAAGGGAATTTTTTATTTTTTTAAAATATGTTTCATGTCGATTTTATGTCCCGACTAGTAGAGAAAACAACTAGAAAAGAGGCCTTGCTTGGCCTACTGCTCTCAAACAATTCTGACATGATAAACAGTATACAAATAAAGGAACGTACGGGCAGCACTGACCACAGTATGGTATCCTTTGTAATGTGTTATGAGAAACCCAATGGTAAGGGTTTAACCAAAACATTCAGTTTTAATAAGGCTAATTTGACAACGCTAAAAGCAGTATTTAAGGATATTCAGTGGGATGTAATAGTCAAAAAAACACAAGAATCATGGAATTTGTTTAAAATTATCTTAAACAAATATGCACGTCAAAATATACTATATATATGTAGAAGAAGAAGCTGTGCACTCACGGGTTTCAAAGTCAAAATAAATCAACATTTAATGGTCAAATAATGCAACGTTTCAGTCCTCTTTAAGGGACCTTTGTCAAGCAAATATAGTACATTAATGATATACAACATATAAATAGTAAGGATAGAAACGCACCTCGTGTGACCCAAACGCCCCCAGTCATGACGTAAAGAGTAGAAGGAAAAGAGAGAACAGATAGAGAAACCGTCACCCAAGTACCATAACACCCAAGGGAGATAACATCAAACAGTGCCACCCTGTGTAAAGAGAAGATAATGCAATAAACATTATAGCTACTATTGTCAAACAGTAACAAAGTCAAGGGATACATGTTAGAAACATGTTTAAAGTATAACAAAGTATCCTAGAGAATGAAAAGTTAACGTTCAGACAAAAACCAGCTAAACACATTTTGTTCATTTAGTCCATGGGGGCATTCAGTTTCCTCATCCAAAAACACTCGTGTTGTAATCATTTTTTATGGTGATCACTATCACGTTTGTTGTTAAATACAAATGAAATTGAAGTTGCTGGCTGCATGTTTTTCAAGAAGGTAATGCTTTGCAACTGGCTTTTCAGCGTGTTGACCCCGGACAGCTGTCTTAATAGCTGATCAGTGGCCGGCCATCCGTTCATGGACAGTGCAGGTAGTTTTCCTACATATGCCAATCCACAGGGGCAAGTAACCAAGTATACAACATATTCCATGGTTCATGTAATATATTGTTTAATATTGTATTTCTTTTGGACTGAGGGTGTGTAAAAAACGTTCCTGGTCTAATAGATCCACAGGTAGTGCACCCCTTGCATTGGAAGCACCCTGGAGGTGCTGTTTTAAGCCATGATTGTTTTTTAGGATTGCGTCTTTCAATAGGATCCATATTTACAATCAAGTCTCTTAGGTTGGGTCCTCTTCTGTATCCCAATAGTGGAGGCTGCTTAAAGCTCAGAGGTAGATGTTCATCTTTCATTAATATATTCCAGTTTTTACTTATAGATCTTTTGATTGTGCATGAAGATGTAGTATATTTATTATATATTGCCAGTCTATATTGCCAGTCTTTCACCTCTACCTTTCTTGGGTATAGACAAATCGACTTTAGTGTGGATCAATTCATTACATAAAGATATCAGTTTCTTCTTTTGGTATCCTCTTGCAGCAAATCTTTGTGTCATCTGCTCAAGCTGTTCATTGCAAATTATTTTATCTGAGTTATTCCTTATCACTCACAAAAACTGGGATTTAGGTAAGGAGGATTTTAAAGCTGGTGGATGGAAACTGGAGTTGTGCAATAAAGTACTGCGATCTGTTTCCTTACGTTATAGGCGGTATCCAAGATGTTGACTCTGTCTAAAAATTCTAAGGTCAAGAAAAGTAATTTCAGACTTATGATATATCATGGTCAATTTGACGGGATGTTGCATGTTATTGAGTGTTGTGATAAACGCAATAAGCGTAGATTCAGGTCCTTTCCAGAGCATCAAAATATAATCGATAAAGCATCTGTATAGTAATAAGTGCTTGGCATATTTTTCAAGAATATATGTTTTTTCATAGATATACATATATGTGTTAGCATATGCCGGTGCCATGCTGGCACCCATTGAAGTACCAGATGCTTGTGTATAGTATGTGACCTCAAAAAGAAAGAAATTCTTTTTAAGCAAATTTCCAGTAGGCATAGAAGAAATTCAATAGGTGTTCCCTGATAGGCTTCTGAAGTACTGAGTATTTCACGTAATGCTGCAATACCATCCTGGTGGGGTATGATGGTATATAGACTGCTTACGTCTACAGAAATTAACCATATATCATCGCCTTCCAAAACAATGTCCTTTATGGTATTGACCAATGTTGGGGTATCTTTAAGGTATGTAGGCAAAGTTTATATATTTGGTTGAATACAGGCATCAATGAGAATCCCCAAAGGCTGTAGAATACTATTTCTGGCCAATACAATTGATCTCATTGGAGGATTGGTTAAGCCATTTAGGACAGGGCATACTGGAAACTGTGTGAAGAGGTATTTACCTGTGTCTTCGCTGATCCAATTGGAACTGGTCCCCAAATCAATCAATGTTTGTATTTCTCTCTGGATACTTTGTGATGGATCTGATGTTAAACGAATGTAGGTATTAGAATCCTTACGTTATTCATGTATCGATTTGCTGTATTCCAGGTAATCCTGGATGACGATCCGTTGGGCGGATACAGATGGAGATGTCCTTGCATAAGCTAGAAATTGCATTTCTTTCTTCTTTACTTAAATTGGGGTGTACTTTGACATTCAACTTGGTGCTGTTTTTTTTTAACATCTGCCTCTAATAGTCTATTAAATGTAATAATGCACGGATCATTAGAGTGGAAGTCTCTTTAATTTGAACTGATTCATAGAACCTTGTTCTGTTATAGGAGCAGCAGTAGCAAATATTTCTTTTAGACTCATGAGACGTGAAATCTTGTATCTGTCAATGTCCCATTCAAATGCATCATGCTTGGCTGAAGGAATAAAAGAAAGTCCCTTGCTAAGTAGAGATTTTTCACCTGTGGTCAAAGTATGTTTTGATCGATTGTATATTGGCGACTCGATTTCTGTTTGGCTTTTTCTGGGCAAGTTTCTGGCTCCAGTGTTGCCTTCCTTTTTGTCCCCTTCTGATATGCCTTCTGCCCCTCCTCCTGCCACATTTTGTTGAGGAGGTTTTGGTGGTTTTCCTGAATCCTGTTCCAAAAAAAGCAAATTCTCGTTTGGGGCAATAGTGGATGTATTGGCATTCTGTTCACTACTTGCTTCACCTGACAATTCCTCTTCAGAATAGCCTGAACTAGTGTCAATCATTTGGAAGTTTGGTTTCCGTATCTTTGACCTGGGGTTTCTTCGTCTCTGGTTATAACAATTTCTTTGGGTGTAGCCAGTAAGCCAGCCATAAACCCGTCCTTCCTCATAGTCATTGTTCACATGCTGAAACTTGGCCTTTTTGAACCGCAGTAGTTCATTGGGTGTTTGTCAATCTGTGACTGTAACGCATTATAGCATTCGATGAAAGAGGACTGAAACATTGCACTATTTGACCATTAAATGTTGGTTTATATTGACTTTGCACAGCTTCTTCCTCTATACTAATACCTTCTGTGGCACCCGGTATTTGAACATAGCAGTTAAGAGTTAGTGCGTATCCATATAGACTCTTTATCTATCACCCACATGGTTGATCTTGCACCCGCACCTTTCTCATCGAGGAGTATACCTCCTGGATAAATATGGAAAGCAGAACATTAGCATCGGAAATGGTACCTGGTGCTCTTAATACATCTGATATCCTCCAACTTCCAACTGAAACTATACTTTGGAAAAGGCTTTTTAAGGATGAACAAAATATGGACAGCATTAAAGATTTGATTTACTCCGTCTCAAGAAGAAAGAAATAGATTTGTATATGCATGGGATGTTTTTGTCCGATTATTACAGGGCCAAGAGAATCCCACGAGGATTCAGGATTAAAAATATACCTACAATTGGCCTCACCAACCAAGAATTCTGTAAGAAATGGACATCAGTTCTTCATCAATGTTCCCTCAATCTCATGCTCCTCGTTTTGATGACTTCCCCCTGTGGATTGGCATATATAGGCAAAACTACCTGCACAGTCCGTGAATGGATGGCTGGCCACCAATCAGCTATTAAGACAACTATCCAGGATCAACGCACTGAAAAGCCGGTTGCAAAACATTACCTTCTTGAAAAAAATGCAGCCAGCAACTTCAATTTTATTTGTATTGAACATGTATCGATCAACAAACGTGGTGGTGATTGCCATAAAAAACTATTACAATGCGAGTGTTTTTGGATCAGGGAACTGAATACCCTCAGTCCTCATTGACTAAATGAACAAAATGTGTTTAGCTGTATTTTGTCCGAACGTTAACTTTTCATTCTCTAGTATATTTTGTTATACTTTAAACATGTTTCTAATATGTATCCCTTGACTTTGCTACTGTTTGACGATAGTAGCTATAATGTTTATTGCATTCTCTTCTCTTTACACAGGGTGGCACTGTTTGATGTTATCTCCCTTGGGTGCTACAGTACTTGGGTGACGGTTTCTCTATCTGTTCTCTCTTTTCCTTCTACTATTTACGTCATCACTGGGGGCGTTTGGGTCACACGAGGTGAGTTTCTATCGTTACTATTTATATGTTGTATATCATTAATGTATTATGTTTGCTTGAAGAGGACTGAACCATTGCACGATTTAAATGTTGGTGAAATAAAAAAATAAGCTTTTAAAGTGTTCAGATGGGTCAGATGCATCATTAAAAACATATAAAGAATGTAATAAAATTTGCAAACAAGCAATTAAGCTAGCTAAAATTGACAATGTGAGAAATATTGCAAATGAGAGCAAGAAAAATCCTAAACAATTCTACAAGTATATTAATAACAAAAAGGTTAAGGTTGATATTGGTCCTCTTAAGGCTGAGAAAGGTGAATTGATTAGTGAGGATAAGGCTATGGCTGACGACCTAAATGCAGTCATTGCTTCTGTATATACAAAGGAAGCAACAATGATAGGATATGGACAAATAGACAATTTCCTACATTATGTACATGGATTACTGTGGACAAGAGAGACTGGAAAAGGTTATGGTGAATAAAGCACATTAAACTGATGGTATACACCCAAGGGTACTTGAGTAACTTGGTTCAGTAATAGAAAGGCCATTATACTTAATATGTATTGATTCACTTTCATAGGCATAGTGCCGTGTGATTGGAAGAAAGCTGATGTAGTTCCATTGTTCAAGATCCAAACCAGGAAGTTATAGACCCGTGAGCTTGACTTCCATGGTATGTAAGATATTAGAAGGGGTACTGTCAGTATTCAAAACTGTGAAGACAAACAATATTAATAGGAGTCAGCATGGTTTTATGAAGAATAGATCATGTCAGACTAAATAACTTGCATTTTATGAAAGTAGTAATTTGGACAAGGGAATTGCTGTTGATGTAGTATACTTGAATTTTGCAAAAATCTTTGATACAGTTCCTCACAACAGGTTACTGCATAAATTAAAAGGCTTCGTTTGGGTAGTGATACAAGGAAAAAAACAATAAAGGCGATCCTACCACAGTCCACTTGGAGAATATGTATATAGAGTTCTTCAGTAATACTTCGGAAGTGCTGCTATATGTTACGGTGTCTTCAGTATCACCCCACAGTCAATGACCCACGTGCAAGAAAGAAAAAACAAAAGCGCAGCTTCCGATTGTATATTGTATAAAAATAAGATATATTGTAAATGAAAAACCTCTTCAATAACTGTGTATATACATCAAAAGGCTTCTTAGAGCTATGTTCATAGAAAACCAAAAAAGTCTTGATGCTAAAAAGACATAAATACCATCGATCCTGTAGATAGTAAGTTCCAGCGTGTGTTCACAAAACCAGTCTTCTCTGATAGGTTTAGAGTGCCTTGTGACGTCTGATGTTCCGTTCCGGTCAGATCGGGTCTCACAGTGGGATACAATGTTGCAAGCTACAGTGAGATAAAGCAGATCGCTCTAAGTGTAGCATTAAAGATACATCCGTCCACCACACAAACCCCTGATAAGACCGCACTCACCAGATAGCCAGAGATAGTCAGCATATAAACCGGGCTCATAGACCTGACTGTGCTGGAATGTACACACGTATTGCGATACAAGTGAAGCAGTAAATTTTCTTTTATTAGTATTCAACGCGTTTCGCGAGTCTGATGCTCGCTTCTTCAGGAATAAAATGTAACATTTTATTCCTGAAGAAGCGAGCATCAGACTCGCGAAACGCGTTGAATACTAATAAAAGAAAATTTACTGCTTCACTTGTATCGCAATACGTGTGTACATTCCAGCACAGTCAGGTCTATGAGCCCGGTTTATATGCTGACTATCTCTGGCTATCTGGTGAGTGCGGTCTTATCAGGGGTTTGTGTGGTGGACGGATGTATCTTTAATGCTACACTTAGAGCGATCTGCTTTATCTCACTGTAGCTTGCAACATTGTATCCCACTGTGAGACCCGATCTGACCGGAACGGAACATCAGACGTCACAAGGCACTCTAAACCTATCAGAGAAGACTGGTTTTGTGAACACACGCTGGAACTTACTATCTACAGGATCGATGGTATTTATGTCTTTTTAGCATCAAGACTTTTTTGGTTTTCTATGAACATAGCTCTAAGAAGCCTTTTGATGTATATACACAGTTATTGAAGAGGTTTTTCATTTACAATATATCTTATTTTTATACAATATACAATCGGAAGCTGCGCTTTTGTTTTTTCTTTCTTGCGTTTGGGTAGTGATATCTGGATTGAGAACTGGTTAAATGATAAATGGCAGAGTTGTAAATGGAACCTTGTCATGTTGGTCTAAAGTTATAAATGCAGTGGCACAGGGTTCAGTCCTTGGCCCAATGCTTTTTAATTTGTTTATTAGTGACCTAGAAGTGGGAATTGAAAGCAGTGTCTCAATCTTTGCTGATGACACTAAGCTGTGCAAGGAAATACATACAGAGCTGGATGTTTTTTTCTCTGCTGAAGGATTTAGATACATTGATGAAAAGTGGCAGATGACATTTAATGTAGATAAATGTAAGGTTATGCATTTGGGCTGTAGAAACAAATATGTTACATATACTCTAAATGGGAAACAACTTGAGGAATCCTCATCAGAGAAAGATTTAGGAGTACTGATAGACTTCACAGCAGTGCTCAGTCACTCAGCTCCTGCAAGAGCAAAAAGGGTACTAGCCTGCCTTTAGATGCACGGGATGCTAATATTATTCTACCATTATATAAATCCATAGTTAGGCCTCTATGGAGTACGGTTTTGAGCATCAGTTCTTAAAAAAGACATTATTAAACTGGAAAAAGTGCAGAGGTGTGCAACAAAACCAATAAAAGGATTGGAGGATCTGAGACTAGACAGACTGGGTCTGTTTACATTAGCGAAGAGACTTCTAAGGGGACTGAAGCAAAAGGTAGAGATTTTTACAGTAAGGGTGGTAAAACTATGAAATTCTTTTCCTCGGGATGTTGTACTTGCAAATACTGTAACTGCTTTAAAAAAATCAGTGGATACCTATCTAGCACAGAACAATATTGAGAATTATGGCAGATAGCTTTAATACAGATAGGTTTTTGATCCAGGGTACTATCAGACTGCTATCATTTTATTCCCTTTCTCTAGATAACAGGCGTATAATGGCATGGGCTGGACTTGATGGACACATGCCTTTTTTCAGCCCTGTCAACTATTTTACTAATCCAAAAAGTGATCAATGCCCTGACCAGGAAAGCAATCACCTCCTTCCTGCAACTCCTCCTCTTCAAGCCGGCAGTATGTGCATTTTTTCTGTATACACACAATTACTCCCATGCAGTCGTGTATATTGTAAGATGTGTGGCACAATGGGGAACACAAGCGTTGTGGGGCAGCATGTGGAATGCATTGCGGGGCAGGAGAGCAGACACAGTAGAACACAGTGAATAGGGGGAAGTCTACATTCTTGTGACCTTAACCCTTTTGGTGTCAGAGAAGTAGGCCGTTGCCTATATATATATGCTCTGCACACCCTTATTGCACTCAAAGAGTTAAATTGGTCTTCAATACTTCAAATGTGGTGCCTCAGAGGTTATCTGACATACTGTCCTTGTCACATTAAACTGAATACACTACTTGCCTCCCAAAAATAAACGGCAGTTTAGAATATACAGCATTTCTTTCTTCAACTCCGGCTAGGAACAAAAAAATTTATGCTAGCAGAAGGTCCTTTTTCTGTTTGTTTACCTGGGTTTTGGCTTGTTTCATATTTTATATAATAGGCCATCTCTTAATATGGTGCATACATCTTATAAACAGCTGGACCATTTGTCAGCTTTATTATCAAGACCTGGGGTTAATGTACTGATTATGCTCTGATAACCTGTATCCAAGGATAATAAATCTCTTCCTGACTAATAAATCCAAGATGACTGAATCTCATGAGATGCTTAAGTAAAAAAATATGTATACACAGAGATTTCAAAGTAAATGCAGGCTGACAAAGTTACATTACACCAAGGGGCCACTACTGGATTGGTGCAAATCTATTTATTTTTTCTGTTCCAACCTCATCTTGCGAAACCATTTATAGCATGGGTAGAAAACCTTTGGCCCTCCAGCTGATGAGGACTACACTTTCCATCATCCCCAGCTATCAATTTGCTTGTTGGTGATAATGAGAGCCAAACGTTTCCTATCCTTGAACCGCAGAGATGCAGGAGAATAACTATAGGGGGTGCTGTGAGAGGGAGCCTGGCAGCTGATTGGGCCCACTGGCTTTGCACTATCCTGTGAACCTTTACTTTGAAAAAAGTCTGTTATCTTGGCTGGTGACATCATCACTCATGACCGCAACCATCCAATAATATAAGACTAGCATTGGTTATACCCTTCCCTTTTCTTCATTAACTCTTTAAGCACCATTAAGGCTTTGTAAAGCAATGCATTGGACACATCTCTTCTAGAGGGTTAGTGGTCACCATGTGGCCTATGGCAGGGACTATGCCTACAGAATAGCTTCTCACATTACATGCTCCCTTTACCTGGTATAGGCCTGGAATCAGGGCTGGACTGGCCTACCGGTATACCAGGTTTCCCGGTAGGCCGCCTGCACTGGGCTTTCCTGGGGCTGCTTAATATCCAGAACAGCAAATCTCACAGCCGCGGTCCTGTCACCTTGCAGTCACAAGTCTCGAAGGACCGTCCAACACCAGGCAGCGTCTCATGTCAGTGGAGGCAGGCCGGGTCTAGACCAGTGACGTCAGACGCAGCATGAAGGAGAGCACTGCGTCTGCACACCTGAGTAGGCCACCCAAACCTTAAGCACGGCAGAGAGAGCGGAGTCTGAGCAGGAGCAGAGTCAACAGACACAGAGTCAAGCAATGCTCTGGGGCTCGTAAGCAATTTTTTCCAGGGCTGGTTTTTATTCCCAGTCCGGCTCTGCCTGGAATATATTTCCCCAGAAAACAGAAATATACCATGTTGCTATTTTCAGCCTCTGTAGATATTTTCTAATGGACACATCGCGTTCTGAGTTTACACAGGCACAAAAGCAAAACTCATAGGGAACAATAGGCTTTTCTGTAAGCTAAGTGGGGTTTGTCATATTATTATTAGATGTTAGTTCTGCTTTAATATAATAACAAAAAAAGTAATAGGCACCTTTCTAGCTCAGCACAATATAGAGAATTATGACAGTTGGTTTCAAAGCAGATCGCATGTTAATCCAGGGAAAGATTCAACTCCCATTTGAAGTAAGGAAGATTTTTTTTTTACCCAGTTGGGGCTTAATTGGACAGGACTTCAATTCAGGGGGTTTGTCTTACTGTAGATCAACAGGGATGATATGGCATAAGTAACTTGGATGGAGGCATGTCTTATTTCAGCCTCATCAAGTATGTTACTATTTAACTAGGACATGACTTTAGTACTGGTCATATGTTGCTAATTAAAGTTGCTCCAATTTATCTTCTAGGTCAGGGTGCAGAGCTCACACTGACAGCTGCTGAAATGCCAGGTTTCAAGGCCAAGACCCACAAACATTTATTTCCAGTGATATAGAAACTAAGGGCACATCACTTAAGCTAAAGATGTGCAATTCTGGGGGAAACTACCCATATCATAATGATCAATAACAATTCTCAAAACCCTTTGAATTTGCAATGCAGTGGAGACCTCTCTAATATTTAAAGGGTTAAATCTCCATTTAAACCAACATTTGTCCTTTGTACAGAGTCTGGTTTGCTACAGGAGTGCACCTCTTAGTGTTCCTGAATACAGCCTGAAATGTAACTGGTAAATATGGAAATATCAAGAAACCTGGCCTATCACCACTAGTTGGATTGGGCTGTGCATCGTAGTTCTTGGCTGTAAGCAACAATGAGCAAGAACTGAAAACATTAAAGGGGAACTACCACCCCACATAAAGTTAAATCCCAAGAATTACCCATCTGGTGACTAGCTGATCAATAGTGCTAGTCGCCAGAATAATTACCTCCTTACAGAGAAATGCTACTGCTCCCGAGACTGACAGCCAGGAAACAGCGCAGACATCTTTCCATAGTGACGTCTGTGCGTCTGCACTGTAAGTCCCAGTCTGTTGTAAGAGGCGTTGCTTGGTACCTCAAGGTACTGAAGGGACTGACAGTGCAGCCAAGCAGACGTCACTATGAAAAGATGTCTGCGTTGTTTCCTGGCTGTCAGTCTCGGGAGCAGTAGAATTTCTCTGTAAGGAGGTAATTATTCTGGTGACTAGCACTATTGATCAGCTAGTCACCATATGGGTAATTTTTGGGATTTAACTTTATGTGGGGTGGTAGTTCCCCTTTAAGTAACATAACATAGTTAGCTGATGAGGTTGAAAAAAGTACCCATCAATGTCATTCTTTGCCACATCACCTCTGTTTTCCAATTATGCTCCAAAAGGGTAAAATATATTCCTTTCTTACTCCAAAAGGTAGTTGGAAACTCCCTGGTTCAACATCCTATCTGCCCTGAACCAATTGTTATGATTAATTTTTAGCTCAGCACAACAGAGATAATCAAATACTTTTTAAAAGTAGCCACATCCACATCCTTACTGCCCACAGTAAATAAATAATATAAAGTGCTAGCCTGCGAAGCTCCATGTGTGCGTAACACGCACATGTGCAGTAGAGACTGCCGTAAAGATGCGGTCATACTCAGTAGAGACTGGCTGAATGAGCTGATCCAGAGCGGGAAGCACCGGATGGCTCACCGCCTGTCTCTGCTCCCAGCTCCGGGGCAGCAGCCAGGGCCGCCGGGTGCATTTTAGCCTGTGTATACGGGCTTTCATACTAGTGTATATATTATATATATCAGGGCTCAAAATTTCCACTTGCCACTAGCCAATGGCGAGTGAAAATGCAGCGCTGGTGAGTAGAAATTCAGCCCTGGTGGGTATGTTACGGCTTGCAGTGGCGAGTAACTTTTCAGGTCTGGCTAGTAGCAAAGGACTTAAAATTATAAGTCCTGTATATATATATATCCCTGCCTTTCTTCTAGCCTTAAAGTGGAACTTTCACCTTAATTCAAGTCTGCATATTTGAAAACTGCATTAAAAACTCTCTGTGTCAGTTAGCAAAAAGACCAGCAAATGTACAGCTAAAGAGATATTCATACTTGTTACCATATGCTAATTGCGGTAACACTGAGGTACCAATAACATTTAATTTGATAACTGACCTTTTATGTGATATTTCATTTGCTAGTGATGGTTTCAATGATGTTTCATATGCTAATGACGCTTTTTGCAGTACCAGGAAGTGCTCACTTTTCCCAGAAATAAAAGTGTGAATTTCTCCTACACTATACATCTGTTGGAATTCTCACTAAAATGACATATAGACAGTTTTTAATGCAGTTTTCAAATATGTAAACTTGAATTAAGGTGAAAGTTCCACTTTAATGGATGCCACCATTTTTGCTCAACTCTTTGCGAAAAGTATCCCAAAGTGTATCTTGTATTGGCCTTGAATAGATTTGTAAATGGTAATCTTATCACACCTTAGACACCTTTTCTCTAATGTAAGCAACCCTAGTTTGGCTAGTCTTTCTTTATAATTACAATCTTCCAGTCCCTCAGTCAGTTTTGTTCCATGAATCTATACTTTTTCCAGCTTAATATATTTTTTAAGAAATGGCACACAAACTATACTCCATATTGTAGATGGGATCTTACCAACTATACATTAACTGGTAGAATTATATATATATTATAATGCCTGAACTTGCACTCATGGGGCCCCCAAGACATTGGGGATGTGAACCAGATCGTAGGGCAAGAGGAGACAAGAAGAATGAGCCCTCTCTCTTTATGTCAATCTGTTTTAGAGATATGTCCCAAAACAGTTTGTCCCATAGAAGTCAATGGAGCAAGTGCGGCCATGCAGCAAACTCACCTTATAGGCACCGAACTCAAAAATTATTATTATTTTTTTTTTAAGTGAATGAATTTGCCCAATTACCCAAGGATAAATAAAAATTGATAATTCTAAAGGGAAAAGTCAAAATACGCCCCATAACCCAAAGAAATCAGCAGGGTAGGGGTAAATTACAAAAATGCAGCTATCCAAGTTCCAAAAACCCTGGGATCAAACCAAATAAGATACCCAACATGAGTGCAGGAGTTCTAGACTCCAAGAAGACCCCTTTAAGAAGGGGAAAACTGGGACAAGTGGACAATGGCACTCAAATAATTACTCACCAAGCGTGACTTCTGTCTTCAGATTACCACTGAAAGGACAGAGTCTCAGAGACACCCAGTCAGGAAAGATAAACATGGGTTGCATGATTCTCACCACAGGGCTGCAAGAGTCCACAACAGCACCTGTTATGTTTCAGACAAAGGGTTAGATTGTAATGATTGATTTTATCTATAAATTCCTCTATATATTTCAGTAGGAATCTGTTGGATAAAA
Organism: Rhinophrynus dorsalis; assembly: GCA_037306005.1. Classification (NCBI taxonomy): domain Eukaryota; kingdom Metazoa; phylum Chordata; class Amphibia; order Anura; family Rhinophrynidae; genus Rhinophrynus; species Rhinophrynus dorsalis. The sequence goes on from CM074721.1 coordinate 48,582,070, forward strand.
CCAATGATGATATTAATCAACTGCAAAGGAATGCAGACCAAAACTAGAAGGCAACACCACAATGGATCAGCTCTAACAAGGAAACCAGGATTACATTTTACAGGAAAAGTTGATTGGCCATCAGAAAAGTTTTCCATGGTTCTCTTAAGATGATCCCATGAGACAAATTGCCAGATAAATCTTGTATCTCAGCCTGATGTGGCTGAACGGCAGCTTCTACAGACTAGGGTGACCACATGTCCTGGAATGCCCGGGACTGTCCCTTATTGGGGGTCTGTGTCTCGCGTCCCGGGGTCACCCCCCACCGGGACAACAAAAAGTCCCGGAATGGAGCAACACGCACCAGTCCAGCCAGCCAATGAAATATATTTGCTATATGGTCCTCATTGGCTGGCTGAGCCAGCCAATGAGGACCATATAGCAAATACATTTCATTGGCTAGCTGAACTGGTGCGTGTGAGACAGCTGGGATGAAGCAGGTATGCTGGTGCTGTGAGTGAGTCCTGTGGCTGAGGCTCCCACCGGCGCTGACCATCTTTCTGAGGCTGACACAGAGTTAGAGTTCCCAGTGGGAACTCTTACTCTGTGTCAACCTCAGAAAGATGGTAAGCATGGCGGAAGCCTCAGCCGCAGGACGATGGTGACCACATGTCCCAGAATGGCAGAATGGAAATGTGGTCACCCTACTACAGACTGCTAGTGGAGGGCTTTCAAGCCAAACACTGGCCTTCTGTGGGTATTGCACGTGCAAGGAATGGAGCCTGTGGCTCAGGCCACAGACTTATTTGTTTAGAGCAGTTCCCCTGTCAGCTGTGGGTGTTAGTTTTCTGATGCACTAATGGGTGACAGTGGCAATTTTGGCAATATATGACATATCCATTGGCTTTTTACTAGGTGTGCTTCCACAGTAGACATAGAAAAATGTGATTGTCTGCCTTTAAAGTGAAGATAAAGTAAAGGAACAATTAACTTTAGTAATAAACTATGCATCCTAAAGGGCATGTAGCCATGTATCTGATAGCTACAGTACATAGCAAAGTACTTACCCAGTCTATTAGTATATCTCTCTCAGGCTGTTTGATCAGGGACACACTTCCTCTTGACTTAAATCCTGTCTCAATAATGAGCATGCTCAGAATGGACAGCTTCCTTTGTACACATCTAATTCTAATATTGAGTAAGGAGGAAGATTTTCCCTGTTCAGACCTCATATTCACTGGCTGATAATCAAAGAGAACCAGGAACCGCCATAACCAAAGGGATTGGATCATTGGCTGGGTAACGACTTAGTTCTCTAATGTTAGTGTAAGTTCACTATATAGAGCAGTGATTCCCAAAGTGGGGGCATGACAGCCTTGGGGGGAATGAGGTACTTCCAGGGGGTGAGAATGACTTTGTTTTAGCACCAATCTTATCCAGTATCCATATTGTTATAAAGAGATTATAAGGCGTTTATGAAAGACTGGTTCAAAAAATGGTTATGAACAGCACAGTCATGTACTTTTGGCCGATAAAGGAAAACGTTTGGCCATCTGCAGCTTTGATTTCTGAATAAACTTCTTCTTTTATGGAACTGATGTGTGCGGTCTCACTCTGGAACCAGCGATACCCCCGGCTGAGTACACTTACATATCATTATCTTATGGGACGTGCACCATATGTGTATATTCACACTTTATTATATTTAACTCGGTGTGTGAGCCACGGTCTTTTGTTACTTGTTTTATATATATAAATAAAGTGTCTGTGGCATAAAGTGTTTGCGGCAAAGAAAAGGTTATTCGTGAATTGATTATTTTCAATATAGATTACAAAATGTAAATAAATAATATAAATACTTGCACAAAAGGTTAAATTTATTTTGATTAAAAAAAGACTGGGGGCATCGGGGCACGTGAAAACCAAATGGGGACAGTATGCCCATTAGGGTGCATAGTTTTAACAAGGTAATAGGAACATGTAAGACTTCCTAATAATAACCCCTAATCTGAATCAGAAAATTCTAATGAGAATTAATGAACTTAACATGGACTCATTCCCCAAAACAAATCTTTAATACTGGATATCAGATACATGGTGCTGGACAGGGACTATCTGCTGCCCAATTCCCACTAGAATCTTCTAAGGTAAGACGAGAGACCTCAGTGATGGGAGTCTGAACCCTTTGATGACATGACATCCAGTACTAATTCAATTCATTTTGAGAAACAATACATTCAGCATTGATTCACTGTGGCCACAAGTATGTTCTCTCTGGTTTATGGTAAGTGGGAGTTTATTATTAACCCTTAAGGACCTGGACTACAAAGCATTTTTTTTTTGCTTACTGGAGTGTGCAGCCGAGCAGGGACCCCTGAATTCCAAGATGTGCATGTAAGTCATGGGTCCTTTAGGCATGTTTGCCTCATGGCGTACATGTACGTCCTGGGTCCTTAAGGGGATGTTTAGTGTTACTTTAAGCCTTTAAGTGCCAGAGAGTATCCAACACAGTGCAAAAGAATGATTTGGATACCTCTCTGACACTGAAAGGGTTAACTGCTTTAAACCTCTCCCTTCTTGATAACTAGGTTCCACAGTGTAGAAACGGTACTTGAGAACATTTGCTATTCCCAAGACACCTGCTAAAATTACAAATATGTTTTATCTTTAATCTATCTGCTCAGATTTTGAGCTTGGTGTGAATCAATGTGTTGGCAACTTATCTAGCATCCAAGGGGATAAGAAATGGCTTGTCATGCCATGCTTTTTTATTTTCTATGTCTTTAAGAACTCTATGCAGGAGATTCACTAAGCGGTAATAAAAGAGGATTTTAGTCTGACCTATTAAATCCTTTTCTTTTAGTCCATATGACATAAAGGTACCGGGGGGAAGATGACAGCTCCTCCCAGTAGGCAGGAACATTTCTATAAAAAAAAAGTTGTGGGTGGAGACTCCCCTCCTCCTTATCAGGCTATCCCAATAGCCCTGCCCCAGTTACACTTCAGACAAGCCTACTAAATAGGACAGCAAGAAAGAAGAAAGGAAAACTCCTGTGAGCAGACCCAAGAGGACTCCCACGTCCAGCTAAATGAGCCAAGCTTGGTCCCTTTCACTGGGTGGGAGACCCGTATGTCATATGGACTAAGAGAAAAGTATTTAACAGGTACGACTAAAATACTCTCTTCTCTGTCGTCCAATATGACATACAGGTACCATTGGGATATACCAACATTAACCTCCCAGAGTCGGAAGAAAAAGGAAAGGACCAAGCACCGGTACCCATGATACTGGAGTTCCCATGGACTATTCAGGACAAGGAACAGCCCAAACATAACTAAATATGGACAGTGAACAATAGCACAGCACACAAGAACAAGAGCCAACAGGGCTCAAACAGTTAAAGAACAGTAAGGCACAGGAATGATAAGGACCTTAGACAAGCAGAACTGCCTGCAGGACCTTCCTGCCAAAACTGGTTTCAGTCGAAGCCAGAACATCAACACGATATTGTATGGCAAAGATGTGCACGGATGACCAAGTTGATTCTTATAGGCCCAGGAGGCCCCAACAAACCTGGTGGAGCGTGCGGTTATAAGGAAAGGAACTGGTTTCTTACTGAGTTCATAAGCCTTGCAAATGGTAGACTTAATCCAGAAAGCAATAGTAACCCTGGATGCAGCCATACCAGCCCTAGAACCCTCAGGGATGACAAACAAGGCATCAGTCTTATGTACAGACTTGGTACGGTGCACATAGAATTGGAGGCAGTTCACCATATCCAACAAGCAGAGATCCCTCTCCTTGTTAGATTTGGGGTCAGGACAAAATGAAGGGACAACAATCTCCTGATTGATGTGAAACTCAGAAACCACCTTAGGAAGGAATTCCTGTGAGGTACACAGAACAGCCTTATCCTTGTAAAACACTAGGAAAGGCAGTTTGCAGTACAAGGCCTGCAACTCCGTAACTCTGTGGACAGAGACCACAGTCAGAAGAAAAGCCATTTTCCATGTCAAAAGATGCAGAGGAATGGCATCCAGGGATTCAAAAGGAGGCCGCTGCAAGACTCCCAACACCAGATTAAGTGGCAGCCATGTAGGCAGGGAAAGCATGAGCGATGCCCTGGAAGAAAACCTTGACATCTGGCAAGATGACAATGAGTCTCTGGAAAAATGTTGAGAGAGAGCCGAAGTCTGAACCATCAAGTCCTTTGTTCACACCATCCTGTAAAAATGACACGACCACCAGGAAATCAAACTCCTGTGAAGACAGATCCCTGTCTATACACCAAGATTGGAAAATGGACAAACCCTATGGTAGGCCTTGGAAGAATCCGTTTTACTAGCATGGATCATAGTGGACATGACCTCAGAGAGGAAACCCTTCCTTCTTGGGATGGAGGCTTTAACAGCCATGCTGTCAAAACCACGCGCTCCATGTCCTCCTTCCATAGGTACCCCTGAAGAAGGAGATCTGGTCTGAGCGGCAGTGGAAACGTATCCTGAATGGAGAGAACAACTAGTTCTGGGAACCACGGCCTCCTGGTCCAATAGGGAGCAATCATGATGACTGCATGACCGTCCATCTGAATCTTCCTCAGCACCCTAGGGATGAGCGGAATTGGAGGGAAGATGTAGGCCAGATGAAAGCACCATGGAATCTCCAGAGCATTCACAGCAAAGGCCAGAGGATCCCTCCAACAGGAACAAAACATTTGAACTTTCCTGTTCCTAGTGACCATCAGGTCTATCTGAGGAAAACCCCACCTCTGCACCAACAGTTCGTAAATATCTGGCTGGAGCTCCCACTCTCCGGGGTCCACCTGTTGGTGGCTGAGAAAGTCCACCAGGATGTTGTCCACCCCTGGAATGTGCACAGCAGAAATGGCTGGAGCATGATCTTCTGCCCATGCCAAGATAGACTTGACCTCCAAACAAGCAGGAGCGCTTTTTGTTTCTCCTTACTTGTTGATGTACGCCACTGCTGTAGCATTGTTCGACTAGATGCAGACTGGATAACCCATTAACTGAAGGGACCAGTACAGCAGAGTATGCCGAATTGCCCTGAGTTCCAGAACATTGATGGAATGGAGGGACTCCTCTAAGGTCCATCTGCCCTGAACCCCCATATGACCCAGGGCTGCTCCCCAGCCCTGCAGGCTGGTGTCCGTCGTTACAAAGATCCAATCCTGGATCACAAAGGGTTTCCCCTTCTCCTGGTTGGACCTGTCCAGCCACCACAGCACGTCCTGTCTGACCTCCGGAGGGAGAGACACTCTGAGATCCAAGAGGTCCGGATTCCCATGCCAAGAGCGGATAGTGAATCTCTGGAGCTCTTTGTTGTGGGCCATGGAATATAGAACCTCCTCCATGGTGGACAGCATGCGGCCCTCAAGAGTCATGAACTTGAGGACAGGAGCTGAGGGCCACTCCAGAGCTTAGGATACCAGATGCATGGTTTGCTGAGTGGAGTAATCTGTCAGAAACACCTTCCCTTGACGGGTATCGAACTTGAGTCCCAGGAAGACCAGGACACAAGAGGGGACCGGAGCAGATTTCTCCATTTTGAGAATACACCCATGGTGGAGGAGAATCTGAGAATGGTCCTGGACATGCTGGTCCAGGAGTTCCCTGGATGGAGGCTTCAGTAGAAGGTTGTCCATATAGGGAGTCACCTGAATTGTCCATGTGTGCAGGAAGGCAATCAATGCCCCTAGGACCCTGGAAAACACCCGAGCAGCGCAGGTATGCCCAGGGCAGAGCAGGGAACTGGAAGTGCACCAAGTCGCAAGCGAAACACAGGTACTTTTGACTGTCCGGATGATTTGGGACATGTAAGTAGGCATCCTCAGATCCAGAGATGCCAAGAACTCTCTGGGACACAAAGCTGCAATGACAGAGTGCAAAGACTCCATCTTGAAGCATGCTGTCTCCACAAAAGAACTGAGGTCCTTGAGGTCCAAGATAGGATGACTTCCACCGTCCCTCTTGGCCACTATGAACAGGTTTGAACAGAGAAACCTAAACCTCTCTCTTGAGGAGGAACTGGAATGAGGACTCCCATGTCCAAGAGAGCCTGAATTGTCTTGCTGTAAAGACGCAACTTTTCTTGGCCCAGAGGAGTTTTGGACAGGAAGAACCTGTAGGGAGGAAGGGATTTGAAGGCAATCTTGTACCCTTCCGAAACAACCTGCAGAACCCAGTGGTCCGCTACAGATGCTGCCCAGGTGTTTGAAAAATGGTGCAAGCACCCACCCACAGGCAGCTGCAGACCAGGATTCTGCGAGTCATGCAGAGGAAGACTTGACAGACTTGGGCTTGACGGCGGCATGCTTTGAGTGCCACTGTCGTCCGGACTTAGTGGTTAGGCGTGGGGTGCCGTTTTGAGGCACACTCAGACTCTGCCTTTGCGCTTCGTTTTGGCAGGGACGAAAAAGACGCTGTTTCCACACCATATTAGGGCGTTTGTAGACCTGAGGCAACACAGTGCTTTTGCCTCCAGTGGCCTCGCTGATAATCTGCTTCAGCTCAGGCCCAAAGATAGATTTGCCCTGAAAGGGGAGAGAAATCAGTGACTTCTTAGATGAAAGGTCGGCAAACCAAATCTTAAGCCACAAAGTGCGTCTAGCTGTGACAGTGAAGGCAGAAACCTTAGCTCAAAGGTTTACAGCATCAGTGACATATGTCTGAGCCTCAGACATGCTGGCCAAGAGGGTTAAAAGGTCCTCCTTAGGGGCACCATTTCTGGCAGCCTCAGTTCATTGTTCGCAACAGATAGCAATGGCTCTAGACACTAGTGACCCAAGCTGAAGCCAAAGTAGGCCGCAGGGTAGCACCAATGCCAGCAAAATTAGACTTGAGGATAGCCTCCAGCTTCCTATCAGTCATATCTTTGAGCGCTGTAGCGTCAGTCAAAGGCAGAGCAGTAGATTTAGAAAGTCTGGAAATAGGGGGGTCCGCAGCAGGAAGTGAAGCCCCCTGAGCCAAAGCTGCCTCAGAAAAGAGGTACAGCTTTGAGAATCTCTTGGAAAGAGAAAGTCACCTGTCTGGCTTCTTCCACTCATCTAGCATAACCTGGTCCAGAGTAGCGTTGGGTGGAAGCACAGTGTAGGACTTCTTGCACCTTTGAAAGAAGTCAGAAGAAGACTAGCCCTCATCATGGGTAGGATTGCCCTGCAGGGTCATCAAAACCGCCTTAATGAGACCCTCAAGAGAGGGCGTGGGATCAGCCTCAAAGGGGTCGCCAAAAGCCTACATGGAGTCCCCTTCCTCCATATCACCCTCAAAAGAATCCTCCTTAGAGGTTTCAATGAGGTCAGTAATGCCTGGGGCCTTAAGGGCCCCAAAACTGAAGGTGTTGGGGGGTTTCCAGGAATGGAGGACCCCTTGGAGGGAAAGCGGAAACTGTGCCATAGAGGACTTTAAGTACTTGACCCAGAGTGGCTCTTGTTCAAGGTTGGAGGGCCCCAGTGGTGTAGTAAGGGCCACAGCACATGAGGAGCATAAGTGTCCTGAGTATTCTCTAGGAAGCCCCATTTGGCATGAGGAACAGTAAGCAAGGGGGGTCAAAGACGTCCCTGAGTCCTTTGTCTTAGGGCTAGCCCCATGTCCATTTAGATCCGACATCCTAACAGAAGTGTCTAAACAGTAAAAGAATCCCAAATACTGTGACCCAGATTAATAAATCAACTCAGAAAGCCCAAAAAAGTACATCTGAGAAGGAGATCAAGGAGAAACAAACCTATGCGTACGATACTCCAGCAAAGAGAGAAAATGGCGTCTGTAAAACCATCAGCCAATCGGAAGAAAGTCCACAAAACGGGCATTCTGGAAGATGTAGTCTTTTCTCTTTGTTGTTACCTAGCAAAACCTGAACTTGCACTTCCATGCCCCAGGGTTCCCCAAGACACTGCGGATGTGAACTAGATCGTAGGGCAAGAGGAGACAAGAAGAATGAGTCCTCTCTCAACTGTGTATGTCAAAAGAGATATGTCCCAAACAGTTTGTCCCATAGAAGTAAAAGGAGCAAGTGCAGCCACATGCAAAAGTGCCTTAAAGGTGCAGAACTCAAAAATTACAGATCTTTTATAAGTGAATGAATTTGTCCAAATACACAAGGGAACGTAGGGATAAATAAAAACTGACCATTCTAAAGGGAAAATTCAAAATAAGCCCCATAACCCAGAGAAATCAACAGGGAAGGGATTTACTACAAAAATGCAGCAATCCAAGTTCCAAAAACCCTGGGATCAAACCAGATAAGATACTCAACATGAGTGAAGGAGTTCTAGACTCCAAGAAGACCCCTGTAAGTAGGGGAAAACTGGGACAAGTGGACCGTGACACTCAAAGGATTATTCAACCAAAAGTGACTTCCGTCTTCAGATTACCATTGAAAGGACAAAGTCTCAGAGAGACCCAGTCAGGAAAGAGAAACATGGGTTGCATGATTCTCCCCACAGGGCCGCAAGGGTCCACAACAGCACCTGTTAGCTGGACAGTCCTCCAGGGGAAGACAGGAATGGTAATCCACCTAATGGGGGAATTGTGACACCCCATATCTAGCATAGAAATAATAAAGGATTCTAAAACTAAGCAGAAAAGTTCTCAGCCTTCACACAAGTTGTGGAACAAGTCTAACTGGGGTGTCGTTAGTAGGATAGCCTGATAAGCAGGAGGGGAGGCTTCACCCACAACTTTTTTGCTAGAAATTTTCCAGACTACTTGGAGGAGCTGTCGACTCCCCCATGGTACCTGTATGTCATATTGGACGACAGAGAAAGAGGTGATAAAGTGGAGATGATCTCCAGATTATCACGTCTCTAATTCCTATGTTAATCTATGGAGCCTATGCTCTAAAAATGTCTTCGATTTAGGAGATCTTAATGCATAGGCTCCAAAGAATAACACAGGAACTGGAGACGTGATAAGCTTTATCACCTCTTTATCACCACATAGTGACTCTTCCCTTATGTTCAAAAGAAGAGTGAAGTAATTCTGGCCCAAACCAATTGCATCACAAGTGACAACATTCCCCAAATCCTCCTTGATTTAAACAGGGGCTTTTAACAACCTGATTTCTAGCAAGGTCTCCATTGCATTGCTTTGCAATATGCTGGACACCTTTCTACAATACAAGGAATTAAACGTTCCATTTAAATCAAAGGGAATTTGCTTTGAACCCAGAGCCATTAGGCCTAGTTTGCACTGCAATTGATTAGTATTATCAACTGCAATGGAACCCAGCCTTTAGTTTCAAATCAGCATTTAAATGTAGACTATGTCATTCTGTTGTACACATAAAACACTGCTTTATTAACTGTATTTGCAATCACATTGAGGAACGAAAAGGCTTTTACATGAGCAATGGGCTGTGGTCCCATGTGTCTTAAAGCAAACACTGAACTCTAAACAGATGAAAACAATGGTAGACAAAACTATTGCAAGCAACACAAACAGCATGCATATACAATAACACTGAACACGTTCCATACATTATATTGCTGTAAGGATCACCTAACATGGAAAATGTACAAAAAGGAGAAATAGGTATTTGCATTAATGAAAAATACATTTTTTTTTCTTCTACAAAGGAATTTCTAATACAAGAAAATAAATATTGCAACATAAGCCAAAAATAATTTATAATTGCTCTTTTCAATATATTTTCAATATTTCTCTTTATATTAACAAATGGCACATCACTTTTATTTTTATTTTATAAAACAAAGACAGGAGTGTTTTCTCCTGCGACATTCATATTGTTTTCTGCATTGGATGTGAAGAAGTACTGTTTTCACTTGTTGAATGGAGAAAGTAGGTGGAATTTCCCTTAAAGAACAACCAGAGGCTACACACTGTTGCAGGAAAAAAATAATTCCTATAAAACAGATCCTCTAATATACTGACAATGATGTCACAAGAAATGAGGCTAAATGAGGCTAAAGCAGGGATGGTCAATTAATGGGCCTACAAGTACTAAAGACTACATTTCCAGCTGTTCACTGGTTGGGATGATTGGAGTTGTAGGCCCATAGACTGACTAACCTTGGCCTAAGAACAAACTGCCAGTAAGAGCAAAGTCTACTTGTAGCAGAGCAGGCTTAAAAAAGGCCTAATCCAGAAAGCTAAAAAGAAGCAATTCTGCAGCACATAGCCCCCAACTGTCCCGATTTCGGGGCCCAATTCAGCTGTCCCACCACGTTGACTCAATGTCCCGCTTCCTGAGGCTTCTGCCCCGAATAGGGCATTTAGTTGATATTTGCATGGTGCAACTTTGTGGCAATGAGAACTATGAATTTGAATGGAATCACACAGACATGGAAGGCAGATGTCAGTGCTGTTTATATCTAGAGGAAAGGATGCTGGGAGGAAAAAAGGCTACTGCAGCATCTCGTGTAAAACAGTAAAATGGATCCTAGATGAACTATACTTTTTATAATTTAGAACATGGGAATTAGACATTTGTTTGTGAGTAAACTGTGAATAAATTCCTAAGCCATAAGAAACTAATTATGAAATACAAAAAGATACTAGAAAAAGCTGTATTCATTTAAAAAGGAAAACAAGGGGGATGGTGTGTGTGTGTGTGTGTGGGGGGGGGGTTGCTTGCAGAGTAAGCAGCAAAGAAGCTGAGCTCTGGACAGCCACACCTCCTAACCCCTATTATCAGCTTTATGCACAGTCAAAAACACACCAAACTATCAGCATTTCATCTACTATTACTTTGTGTTCTATTTCATGAGGACTGGAGCTAAGAGAAATAAACGAGTAGCTGCCAAACTGGCAAAGTACATCAGGCCAAGATATCAAACCTGGCTTACCTCCTCTGTCTAAGAATCTTCAGTGGATTCCCATCCAGCTAGCCTCTTCAAATCAGTTTAACAAACACTAAAATGATTCCTACTAGCTATCAATGGGAGCCATTATTCACTTACAGATAAATTTGAAGTGCTTAAATTGGAACTCAGCATTATTAAAAATGAAATGTAGAAAGGAGAGAGAGTAACTGGGGAGGGGGGTGTGGAGGGACTGGAGGACCGCTGTATACTTATGGCAGTAAATTTACATGATAAAGCAGATTAGGCTCATCTGTGGTAGGTAAGAAGAGTGGACTTAGGAAACAGAATGTGTGGAACGATATACCTGTGGTTAGACTACATGAAATGACTGTGGTCCCTGAACCTGGGAAATTCCTTGAAAAACAGCTGACTGAGACTCTTGAAGACTCCATATTAACCTATGGATTTTCAGTCAATAATGCACAGATTATCTTCTAGGTCTACCACACCTGTGGCATGTCAATGCCTACTAACAGCCAGAATTCTGATCTACTGAGATAACGACACCACTCTCAGTGCAGCCAGCAGTAAAGGGAAGCTTATATGTAGGAGAAGCTGAATTTCTCTCTACCCTGATTTTTCCTGTGCAATTCAGTGGTATGGAACAAAATTGACCGATGTCTAGTGGAGAAAGAGAGCACTGCCCAAAATTATGCAATCATTTACTCCATAAGTTGAGGGCCTTTCCAGCAAGACCATCATACCTGGGAACTTTCATGATGAGCTGACTCTGAGATCTTTGAAATGTTAACTTTTAAATCTTCCTATAATGTAGATTTTATGCGATATGTGCTTGTTTGCTCTAACACAGAGATGCTCCAGTCCGAGCGCAAAGGACCTTTAACATGCTACAGTTTAGATAACTCACTGCCTGAACACAGACAATACAAGAAGGACATCTCCTCCTGGTAATAATGGCAATTTAGAGGCTAAGGAAACATTTAGTTAGGGCAAGTTATAAAGTAAGAGACACAGACCTATCTCACCCTGAGAATTTGGCCCTTCACCCTGAGATTTGGGTCAAACCCCTGAGTCTTAGGGTCAAACCCTGAGAGTTCCCAAGTATGAAGACCATATGCAGGAGATATTAGCGGTCTGCTTTAAATTTATATTTATGGCCATCACTTGCTGTATATGTGGCCAGCTTGGGGCATGAATACCTCCCAAGTCTGGGAGTATAGCTGAATCACAAAAGTAAACCGTTCCAAAGAACCTCAATGTGTAAAAGATAGATATTTCTTAGCACTGGGTGAACTGAATACCACATCACATTAAGAAATTTTTCTATGAAGTTGCACAAAAAGATGGAAATCTATGCAATTTATTTCAATTATGGATAATATTGAAGGGCTCAAGCTTATAGGAGCAACATATTTGCCAATTGTTTCTATCCGAGTATCTGCAACCTAGGTGTGGATCACATTAGAAGTTGGAATCCTGAGTAATCCTGATTTTCCCACTACAATGCTGCTGTTGGAACATCTGGATAAGCATTGAGAGCAGAAAATGTTCCAAAATGGTCTCTTGATAGAATCTCCTTATTCCTTGAACCTGTAAATTCAGCGGTTATATAAACCTCAACATTACTAAGGTTAATCAGTAATGTGCTCTATTGCAATGGAGACTTCCAAACATGGTATTTGTTTTGACACATGAGCTTTTTAGTTGGCAAAGGCTATATGTCTTCTCTGACTCAGTTAAAAGAAGCAGACTTTGCCTAATTGGGAACAGAAGTGACATTTGAAAACCTGATCAGATTAAATCTAATTGAGGAATTGGCTTTTCTGATGATGTTCTATGGGTCATTTTATTGTGAACCGGTCAGACCTGAAGTGAACTCCTGAATTTGCTACACAGCCAGAAAGCAGTGGCTTGAATTGAAAAAACAAACAAACAAAAAAACAACAAAAAAACAAAAAAAAAAAAACACCTCCATCAGTTGGAGACCCAAATATTTCCTACTCCTGCTCTAGACAATGTTTAGAGAATTATTTGCCAGTTTCCAATTTCTTTATTAAATCCAAATTATGCTAATCAGATACATGTTCAGTGCTACTAAAAAGACAATTAGAAGCGTAAAGGAATTTCTGTCCAGCTAAAAAGTGGTTAATCAACTGGACGGGCACACCCAGTATTCGTCTGAACCATAGCAGAGATTGTCACCATGTAGCTTTTCAACTTTTCAGGGACCATACCTCCCACTGTTAACAGCTGGAACTGGTATGCGGAGGATGATGGTTATAGTCCAACAATAGGTTTAGAGAGCCAAAGGTTTCCCATCAAAGCTTTCACAAATATAAGTTGTTTTTAAGTTTATTATGTGGCTTGTTTGTTTGTTAATGGTATAAATCCTGATTGTAACAAATCAAAAAAATCACCAGAATATATGAATTGGACCTATTCTCATGACAGTTATAGTTTGATATAGCGGGAAGTCCAAAAATTAACACCTGCTGTAGGTGGGTTCCAAATAATCACAATCTGTCCATCATACCAGCTTGCTACTTTAAAAAATAATGCTAAACACTGTACCACCGTTTCTCAACTCTAGTCCTTGGGTCACACAAATAGGCCAGTTTTTAAGGATATCAGTAAACCAAGCTGAATCATTCACATTGACTGATCCACTGATCAAGCAGCTGTGATCAAGCAGGGATATCTGAAACCAGAGCTATGCTCTGAGGGCCAACAGTAAGAAACACTGCACTAAACAAATGATCAGTCAGTAAAAGTGCATAGCACAATCCCCAGCCTTCAAGATGTTTATGTAGTTGTGGGTGCTCTTGCTTGGCGGCTTCTACTAATGTCACATTGTAGGTAAAATAATATGACCAACACAACCATCTCTTCTTCAAAACTTTAATTGGGTTACATGGTGAACAAACAACTGGCCTGTTCTATATTCACAGGGTCAGTCCATGAAAGTTTTGAAGGAAAGACAATATGCTGGGCATATTATAAACACTATGCAAACTGAAAAAAACAAAAAAAAGTGGTTCTTACTGGTATAACTTTACTTAAAGAGAAAGTATTGTGTAATATGGAAAATGGAGATTTTTAGGGCACTGTCTGCTGAGTACTCCCGCTAACTTCAAAAGTAATTGCAGCGCAAGGCTGCATTTCTTGGGCGCAGTACATCCATGCCTTAACATTTTAAGGCAGGACAATTGGTACACCAGCTAATGTATTGTTAATGACAGTAGCCAGAAAGAGCCACTCTGAAATGCTAGGCCATGCAAAATGCAACTTTAAGTTGTAATAACTTTTGAATAGATAATCTCCCAGCTGTTGTACTCGGCTGCAAATATCCTAAAAAAAATATACATTTTCCATATTATGTGATCTTTCCCCTTTACTACTCTAAAAATATTTAGTATGTGCATATTTCAAGCTTGTAATTGCATTTTTTTTTCAGAATATCTCTTTTCATAACAAAACCATAAGCTAATCATGAATCTTGGTTGTTCTTTAAGGGAAAGCCAAACATTTTAATTTCCTGTGCTGATCAGGCAAGTATCGCTAAAGCAGGTCATGAAGCAGTGGGTTGTGGGTATTTTTTTTTTTTTTAACCATAGTTTAACTGAAGCACACTGAAGCGAGAACAATTAAAATGCAGCATATTCATTATTGGTATGAAACATATACTAATAATTGTATCTAATGTCTACCAAGCATGTTAAATTGAACTATGTCCTAATAACTGTATTTAACATTGTTTGAACTTATTAACCCTTCATTGACTCCTCCTGTAGTGAGGAAAGGAGCTTATGAGAAATGCTTGGTTAAACCCTTAGACAGAATGATCTGCAGTATATCACATTGCAGATCCGTCTGGTACCAAAGAGGTTTACTCAATTTCTTGAAACACAGAGGCTGATTTAATAGGAACTGGAGTAATTCTATGGCAAACAAACTGTACATAGAATACAAATAAAAATTGCCATCAACTGAAATTAGATTTTTTAACCCCTCTGAATGCCAGACACATGCCCAAAGCATTGCGAAGCCTTGCACTGGTGAACATTCTAGCATTCAAGGGGGTTAAATGATCCATTGAAATGAATAACAATTTTCTTTGCCCCCACGCTGAAGTTAGTGCTACAGAATTGCTCCAATTCTTATTAACCCTTTGAGTGGCAGGGGGGTACACAATGCATTGCTTTGCAATGCGTTGCATACCCCTCTGTCACTCAAAGGGTTAAATCAGCCACATAGACCGTCATGTGACTGAACACCATGTATAGTTTATCTTATTACATAACAAAGTTGTAGGAAACTTCTATAATATTATAACAGGTTAACCCTGTTCTGTTGAAGCATCAGTATTTTTCATTTAGAAAATAGAAGTGCAGGAAATTATTTTCTTTTTTTAAACAGGAGTATAAATGTAACCCCTATACTGCTGGTCTAGCTGTTCTCAAAATGAGTTTGAGAAAATCTTCACTGTTAAAATAGTCAAGTGAAACCAAATTAAAACAGCAGGGGGCGCAGTTACCAAAGACATAACAGCATCTACAGAAAGCTTGGAATCATTGTTGTGTTTAGTGAGCTCATATGGTCCAAGTTTTGAAAAACTGTTAAAGTTTCCTTTCCCCAAATTTTTACTAATGTCCAGTCTACTACCTGTGCTGATTGTATATGTATTTTTTTTTTTGTTTGTTTGTTTTTTGAGTCATACAAGTGTTCTTTGGCATGCATTAAATATTTTTTGTCTAACGGATTTCTGTCATGAATCTGCTTTCCTGGAAAGTTGCAGGTTTTGTGGGCTGCAGAATTGGCCCATATCTGAAGTAGGAAACTTCACTCTTTCTTGTGTTATGTTAGATTATCTGACCTGTGGTTTTCCCTGAGCTCACACGGGGGTCACGCTAATTGAAAAAAATATCCAATGTATCTGTGACCAGTAGATGTGTAAATGAAATGGACAAGTGCAAACACGTACACATGCCTGATTCATCAATGGTTGTCTGAATGGCTAGGCATTGCTTAAGGCTTGTAAGGGACATTTAAACTGTGATGTAATAGCGGATATCTGCTGATCGTCCCTATAATTTAACAAAGCTGATGTGTCATGTCCCAATCATATTAATAATAATAATAACAATAATATATATAAGTTATACACACCTCTCCCGGTGGCAGAAATGTACCTCTTTGATGCTCCACAAAGCATTGTGGCCCCTTCAGCAGCAAAGAGTTAATGATAGGAAAGAGAACATTTAATTATCCTTCCACAAATGAGCAAAAAGCTCTTATTTTTACCCCTTAGATCAGGAGTAGTCAATTGTTACACTGCCAGTTGTTGGAGACTATTACTCCTGTCATCCGTAACCAGATTGGTTGTGGGTGATGGGAGTTGTACCTACAAACAGCGGGCGGTCCATCAACTCAGCCTTAGATACTAGAGAGGTCACCGACATAAGACTTCCAGAGCATCCGAGAAATTAAATATCATGTGTAAAAATATTGATGCAACAGGAAGGGTAGTCATTTTTCATCGATATGATTTCAGAACAAAAATTTGCTACACAAAACTACTGACTTAATTTTTACAGATCTCTCAAAAAGTTGAAGTGCAAACGAGATAAAGACCTGAGACATATACATCTATACATTTGAAGCCAACGGAGTTACATCAAGAAGCGATGTCTGAAGCTGGTAGTTGGTGCTAGCCCTAGGAAAAGAGCAAATACATTTTACCTGTGATGAGAAGTGGCTAAGGGTTATCTGACACCACATACTGATGGTTATTTAAACTGGAAGCGCTGTAGTAGCTTTAGTTTCATGTCTGATACAAAATAATAATTGTACTTTAAGCAGAATGGGTCCATTATCTCTTAAGTAAATATAGTTTATAAACCAACAGTTAGACGTGATTGTGTAACGTGCTACTGCATGGACCATACTTGACCCTTTCACTATAGAAGTGTCCAGAGACTTTCATTGCCCTGTCTTCAACAAAGGAGCGGTTGCCTATCTGCAGTAGCTGATATACCCTTTTCCTTGGAGTGGATAGGAAGCGCTATTGCAAGTAAAGTTTTATGGCAAAAGCTGCAGATGTCACAGGTTCTGTACAGTGCAAACCAACATAGCATAAGGTCCCATTTGGAGAGTTTAAAATAAACCCCACCATCTAAAAATATGAGTGGGGCCCAAGCCATCTTGTGGTAATCAGCTGATTAATTCAACCCTTGCATAATTTTCCTCAGAGTACCAGTGCTATGCCACATTCATAGCATTACAATTATTGACCATATGATTAGATTGTTCCAGAATGAACATATATTCTGGTTCTATCTCAATGTAGGAGTCAATTGTTATTTGTTGTAGCCATGATCCTGAACCCATTCATGGGCACCATGACCAAAGTTTGTGTTTGTGGATAGCCATCAAATGTCATATTCATAGATTAAGTGCATTCATTTTTTTTTCCTGATTTGTGAAACACACATTACAAAATATTATTAACACTCTGAATGCCAGAGAGGTAGGCAACGAATTGTATTGCAATGCACCGAAAACCTCTCTGGCACTCAAAGGGTTAATTCTGGGTGAGATTCTATACAGTTAACACCATGAAGCATCTAATGTTTAGCTTTTATACGGACCCAATATACTATCTGCTAGGATAGCTACTTTACAATTATATACCGACAGCCAGGTCTCCTGTGATTCTTCCACCCTTGGTGCTAGCAATATTTTTAAAACAATTGGTAATGATTAACACCTCTTCAATCAGATCTATTATCATTTGTCATTGAAAGGGTTAATATTGGGTCATATGCATAAACAGAATGGGGTAATGCTGGGGTAAACCAACACATTCATAGTAAACACAAAATACAATTTGCGATTGACTTAACCCTTTGAGTGCCAGACCCCTCTGGCACTAAAAGGGTTAAATGGGGCTTTCAACTCTCGGATTTGGTCTCTCCAGCATTAAAGGGGATGTATCACCCCTATAAAAGTTAGCATTAATCGTTCGCGTGTACAGCAAATATAAGTAAATGTATATTCATTTAAAAAAAAAAAAAAAGCTCCTGTTCGTCTAAATTGAAGTTATAATATCTGCGCACAGCTACTTCTGGACAGACTGTGGTTGCCTGCTCTGTAACCGCAGTCTGTCACTCTGCCTCTGCTCCCCTCCCTCTATCCAGCCTCCTCCAATGATGGAGGCTTCTCTTTGTAAGCTGGAGCGCTCTCATTGGCAGAAATCGACATCTAGCCAATAAGATCTCTCCAGCTTCAGGCAGAAAGCCTCCATCATTGGTGGAGGCTGGTTAGAGGGAGGGGAGCAGAGGCAGAGTGACGGACTGTGGTTACAGAGCAGGTTACCGCAGTCTTTCCAGAAGTAGCTGTGCGCAGATATTATAACTTCAATTTAGACGAACAGGAGCTTTTTTTTAAAAAAACAAAAAAAAACAAAAAACTGAATACACATTTACTTATATTTGCTCTACATGCTAACTATAAACGTTAACTTGTATAGGGGTGATACATCCCCTTGAAAGGGTCAAAAGGACAATTTAAATCACTGTGAATGTTTATTGGTTCCCTATGATGAAGGTGGATTACTCCAGAATTGCATCACTCTTGTCTTCTTACATGCACCCATAGAATCTCACCCTCTGTTCCACTGTCAATATATAGGTGACTTAACCTCTTGTGTACCAGAGTTCTCCAACGTATTTTATAACAATAAGTAGGAGACCTGTGTAGCATCCAAAAAACAATGCCTTTTCCCCCCTCTTGGCCGAACCATTGAGGTGTAGTCTAACTTAAACAACCTGAGCAAATTAATCCAAACCAGCTATGAGAGGGCATAGGTTGGATAACAATATCCCCAATAGCCATTTGCAGGTTCCATTTACAGACATAGCAGAATGTATTGATAAGTAGAGCCTTCTAATGGCCCAAATAGTGCTGCAAAAACCTCTGCTATTCACATATCTGTCTATGGCCAACAAGAGAGCCCTGGATGGAAGATGAGGAGTTCAGAAAAGGGAAATAAAGAAAACCAGACAGACAGCTATAGTTGCCTCTCTCTATCAATAAGTGCTTTCTTCAAATAAGCTTTTTTTTGTGCTTTATGCATTTTTTTGTCATTTTGCTTATTTTACTACTAGTTTCTCCTACTCCATTAAAATGATGATAGGATAGCTTGCTATCGTGCCCCTGTCAACCATGGAACTGACTTTAGTTTCTCATGTCTTTCCCTAAAATAATGCCCACTGAACTGTAGAGGATGCTCTCTATGGCTGAACTCTCATCGTCCTTTGACATCGTGCTCCGGATCCAGAAGCACAAGTCCCTTAATGCACATGCTTGCATGAGTTGGAAAATGCATGTAAGCGATAAAGGGATAACTACAGTACAAGTATCTGAGTTTGTGAGGCTTAACGTGTCAGAGAGCAAAGAAAGACAACTGTGCTGAACCTTGGGGCCTTTGGGGTCTTATGCACAAAAGAAATTATAGGGCAAACCAACATCACAATAGATAAGGAACAAAATGTCCCAAAACTCCCACTGATTTGAAAGCTAGAGATGTCTCCAATGCATTGTGAAGCTACGTGTTGGAGACCTCTCTAGCACTCAAGAGTTTAAAAGTCACATTTAAATCAATGGTACTGTTTATTTTTTTCCATTTGTTGAGGTTAGATTGCTCTAGAATTACTCCAGTTTCTTTTGACCAGAAGGCCCTATATGTGTGTGTGTCTTTGGAGTGTGTTTATGTGTATATGTTTTTTGTGTTTGTTTATGTGAATGTGTGTATATGTTAGGGTGTATATATGTATGTATATGACAAACAAAACTCAAATGAGAGCAGGCAGAAGTTGGAAATGGCAGTCATATCTTTGTCTTAGGCCTCATAAAACCATCAGTTTTTTTTCTCGACAGTTAAGATGCCAAAATGCTCATTCTGACAATGTCGTCATTTGACGTATCAAACTGGTTGAGCTGCACTCCTCCTTGACTGGAATCATCCTCGGAGTCGGTCATTTCAGCATCTGAATAATATCCATCAGTCTCATTGTCCAAGTGACAGTTTAACTTGGTCATTTTGCTGACTCGTGGTCTATTTGTAGGTTCTGGGCTTTTGCTCTGTGACTCCATTCTTGTTTCCTCCCCCTTTGGTAATTTAAACCTCACCACCGTTTTTGGACAACCCAGTGAGTCAGGCACTTTGACGAGAGAATGGGACTCAGACTGAGCAAATTTTAATGTCTTTTCACTGATACTTAATGAGCTCAGATCTGAGCCATTAGCTTTTAGGTCTGCTGAACCTTTTTTTGAAGTCTTCTTCTCATTATGTCCTTTACGGTCCACTTGTACCTTGGCAATTCCTTTACCTGCCTTATTGAATTTGGAGTTCTGGTTGAGAGGCTTTTCAGTTTGATCTGAAAAGTACTTCAGATTATTCCACTGGACTATGTCATCTTGGTGACTCTTTAAGATGGTGCCTGGGCTGTTTTTTGGAAGTTTCTTCTTAGCATTCATTCTTGTTTTACTTTTTACCTTTTTCACAGTCTCTGTCTGTTTGAAAGGAGACTTTAGTGAGTTATCCATCATGAAGCTTAACAGGGTCTCCTCATCTTGTAACAACTCTTCTGAGAGAAGTCCAGAGGTGTTATTCTCATGATGCCCATTGTTTAAGGACCACTGACTCATTGCCATGCTCTCAGTAGTAATTTGGACTGACTGAGCCAACCAGCTGCTGAAAAATGTTCCATCAATTGGGAAGGATGTTGACAAACCTGCAAGAAGAAATAAGTAAAATATATCAGAATAAGATTCCACCCCACAAAAATGTTTAATTAATAGTAAAGGTAGCCAGTACAAATAGACTCAACAATCTAAAAGCGCTATATAAAAATGAATGAATTTTACAGTTTTGAACAAGAATGCTCTGAACACAGACTCACAATAGATCACAAAAGATAACATGGTGCTCAACAGATTATACTAGACATTATTTTCAATATCAAGTTCTTGAAAACATATTTAACAACAGAGAAATGCAAACTATTTCTTCATAAATGTGTTCTCCATTAAAACAAATGGGTTTTGCCTTGTCATCAAATGTACTTTTTCCTCTTAAAAATAAAAACATCATAGATTATTAGGTAAAAATCTTTCTTACTGACTTGGTTTGAGAAGGCAAAACAAATCTCATTCAAACAGAAAATGGGCTAGACACATTGTAATAAAATAGATTAATGGAAAGGTTGTAAATCCCCAGAATAAAGTGGCATTTTCATGCTTTTTATTACTGCACAACAATGGGTGTTGTAGTTCTCAATAGCTCGAGGTCCAAAGATTGACTACCCCTGAATGAAGGCTTTCAAGTCTACTAAGCATGGAGTGAATATAACACACATATAAATTATAGACAGAGAAAGAGAGTTAATTGATATTTGGTATTTGATTGTTATCCTCTGTCAAATATTAAATAACTAAATATATTCTTTGGTACATTTGTAGGTATTTTCTGTTAAGGTTTGATACTGCATCTTTTGAACAATCGTAGAAAGTTTATCTACAGTAATTCTGTGTGAGGAGACCTGCCATTCGTGCTGAAGCTGCACTGTGTACCACTGATGATCAGTCAGACAGCCAATACGGTAGTTCTGAAACCCGCAGATGTGTGGCTGATACAATAACAGAACATAAAGTGGACCTGTCACCTTCAAACAAATTTAGTTTGATTTATAGAGAATTATAATTGTACACACGGGGCTTCATCTCTCAAATCCACTAAATGAAGCTCTGATGTGACTCAGTCCTGCAGCTCACAGATCTGCTGGGGAGGGATTACTTTCCGAGACCCCTTATTACATCTAAGCATTGATATAAACATGTGGTTTATTCAAACATCAATGTTTATTTTTTATAGACCGTTTAGACTGGTGTTTGTTTCAGAATGTACAATGATTGTGGCATGCTAATTCAAATGTAAATTATCTTTACTTATTTGACTGCTGGTTGCTTGCTTGATTTGTGTTTGTTAATTGTAACCTCATTCACATGCTATAATATAAAAGGGCAGATGTATGTTTGTCCGATGCAGTCATGCTCAGCAGAGACTGCCCGAACGCACAGAATGCTGGCCCGTGGAACGTGTCCGATGCAGTTATGCGCAGTAGAGTCAGCCTGAACGCACAGAATGCTGGCCCGTGTACATGGCTTTTACACTAGTTAATAAATAAATCGCCAAAGGCCTTATTTTACCACAATTATGTAAACATAAGAAGGACCATATCTCTTCAGTAGAGATACACTGTGTCATTGTGTCTTAAAAAAGCAGTAAAAGTTTAATGAAAAAAAAAGAAAAAAAAAAAAAAAGAAAAGATATAGGTGTTTTTCGGCTTTGTAAAATAAAGGTACCCACATAACTGTGAATTTTTTATAGTTTAAAGCTGTTGTCTTTTTACATTAGAAGTGTTCTCTAGTGGTTAGATTGCAATTCGTTATTCGTTGTAGTCCATGGGACAGGTGAGTCACCAGCAAACAGTTATTCATAGAATCTGCTTAGTCATGTTGTAAGTTTAGATTGGTAGGAATTGATCTGAAGTGGAACTTTCAGCTAAATTCAGGTTTGCATATTCGAAAACTGCTTTAAAATCTTTAAACCGTTCAGTCACAGGAGAACCAAGCACTTAACACCCTCTTACCCCATTGTATGTCTCCTTTTACCCATTTAGACTGTAAGCTCCTTGGGGCAGGGACCTATCTCCCATTGTTTCTATGAATGTCGCACTTATTTCATCCCCTCTTATTTATTGTAACATGTCTATTGTAAGGCGCTGCGTACACTGTGTGGCGCCATATAAATAAAGATATACATACATGGTGCCTTGACAGGGTGGGAGACCTGTAACCTATATGTACTAAGAGAAAATGTTTTAACAGGTAAGAATAAAATACTCTTTTCTCTGTTGTCCAATACAGGTTACTGGTAACTTTGGGATGTACCAACATCTTCCATTTTCCAAATATTGTCATTGAGTACACTATCTCTCATGGAAATGTGTCGCACATTAAAAACGTCCACCTATGTCTATCAAAATGTAAATAAAATTGTGAACTACTAGCATAGATGGTATGTTCTGGAGGAGCTGGGCAAAGATATTTAGTGCTTCACAAGTAGACAGGCACACCCACTCTTTCAGTGTGCTTACGTATGTGCATATAGTATGTGCTGCTCCTCATTTCGTACATTCCAGTCATTGAGGCTAAAGTACTAAGAAACTGGCTCAATTCCTGACCAAACCAACTGTACCATAGAGGACAAATAAAAATGATAGAGGTGATTTGGAGTGGTTAAACACCCCCACAGGAGTTTTAGAAAATTTTATTTGTCCCCTACGGTGAAGTTGGTTTGTGCCAGATCTAATTAACACTTTGAGTGCCAGAGAGGTATCCGGCGCATTGTTAATGCGTTGGATACCTATCTGGCACTCACAGGGTTAAATGAGCGGCATGAAGGGAGATGTACTGATTTGAATGCCGCGGGGTGCATAAAACATTACAAAGCAATGCACTGCACACCCCTCTAGCAATCAAATGATTAAAAGGGCATTAACCCCTTGAATGCAAGAGAGGTCATCATCGAATTGCTTTGTAACACAGTGGATATGTCTCTAGATTCAAGGTGATAAAAGTCTAAGGGACTTTTGAATATGTTAATTTTGTTCCATATTCTCACCAATCCTTCTTAGTACATCATACTCATTCTCTTCACAATTATTACAGGAAATTAGAATTGTACTCACCAAGCTGTCCCAAAACTGAATCATTCCCTGGTTTAATTTTTTCCTTCTTCTCGGGGCTGCCCTTTCTGCCATCCCGTCCTTTCCTCTTCGGGTCAGTTTTCTTCCCTTTTGCTTTCTTTCTGGATTTTTCTGTAGAACCAAATGTATACATGTGTTACAGTCAGCATACAGAACAGATATCAGCATTGGTTGCTGTATGATCACTTTTTCTACCCTTAAAACAATGTGTTAGGCACATGTTCACACAGGTGAAATTAATGTTAATAACGCTGCTCTAAACACATTCCTGTGAAATATATTGCCTCCAATGGTGTTGTTCACACTGGTGATTTTCACCATAATGCACCCTTACACAGCATGCTACAAGTTGAATGAGCGTAAACATTGGAGACACCCAGACTAAAGCATCCTGACATGCCTGTGGTCTGCCACACAAGTGATATTGGATGGTGCGATGCTGATAATATCTTCCAATGACTGGCTACACCATTTTAGTATTGGCCAAAAATATAAGATCAATGTCCACGAGGGCCTGATGTCTTACACACCTCCACCACTAGGTAG
Source organism: Rhinophrynus dorsalis (assembly GCA_037306005.1). Classification (NCBI taxonomy): domain Eukaryota; kingdom Metazoa; phylum Chordata; class Amphibia; order Anura; family Rhinophrynidae; genus Rhinophrynus; species Rhinophrynus dorsalis. Next base: position 48,606,227 of record CM074721.1, read on the forward strand.
TGCAGTTTTGGACACCAGTTCTGAAAAAGGATATTCTAGAACTGGAGATAGTACAGAGAAGAGCAACAAAATTAATTATTGACTAAACAAACTTATTTTATTTACTCTAGAGAAAACACAACTAAAAGGAGATCTTATCACAATGTACAAAATATATAAGAGGCCAATAAACGGATCTCGCTGGTGATCTATTTATTCCAAGGCCTGATCAAATAACCAGGGAGAACCCCTTGAGATTAGAGGAAAGGAGGTTTCAAATTCAGCAGAGGAAAGGGTTTTTTTTCAGTATCGTATGTTACAAGGATGTGGTTGCCCAAGGATGTGGATTTAGCAGATACAGTGGTTACTTTTAAGAGAAGATTAAATACATTTCTTTCAAAAGGCAACATACAGGGTTATACTGTCTATTAGTAGGTAAAACAGGAAGGTCTGATAAAGACTAACTTATTTGGAAGCAGGAAAGCTATATAATCCTCACGTCTATGGGTTATGAGTCAAAAGTTGAACTTGATGGACTTGTGTCTTTTTTTGACCTAATTTACTATGTTACTCCTACCACGAGAGAGATTTCTAGGGGGAATACAGGACATTGGAGGTAAAAAACAAGCACTGGTGGCTGGGCATGCTCTGAAACAGAGCACAGCCAAGTCTCCTGTTTGAACATAATCAAAAAAGCTATGTGCTTCTGTGTTTTAATACAAGGAAACAGGTTTAGACTTCAGTGGTTATGAATGAACATCATATGGATCATCACAGAGTTCAACAGCTAACAGAGTAATAGCAAGTTTCTGCTTGACTGAAGCCAGCATAGTGAGACACTCCCTACATTTTATTTTAAATAAAAGCTTCCCATAACTCTAAAAAAGTAAGCATATCCTCACCTAATATTAACAAAGAGTTCATAATATTAGAGAATGTTATTCCTGCACTGTAGTATATGTATATTTTATTAAGTAAAATGGCACATGAAGGCACTTTGGAGATGTGCATAGCCATCATCCATTGTAAAGCAATTGCTTGGTCAACTGTCCAGTCATAAATCACAGACCAGCATCCAATCACATTTGCAAAGCATTCATCTGCTATTATACCGCACCATGCTGATTGTACCGTAGGTCATCCAACCTAATGTCATGGCTTGCCACGCACCTTGATTCAGACTGCAGTAGTGCTCTTTCCAACCATCCATCACTACAAATGACAGGCTGTTTGATTCTCTCTTTCTGCCACACCTCCCTTTCACCCTATTTGCACTTTCTGTCTCTGTATCTTTTTCCCCTCCAAGTCCCATACTGTTTTGGCGTCTGGCCAATGTCAGTCTGAGGATGATGTGAGTTGTATGCAAACAGCTGATGATATAATGGTTGCTGGTTACCTTCTCTGTAAGTCTCTTGGGCTGATGAATGTGGCTGTGAGCATTTAACAAGCATATTAGACTACAAGTTCTATCATCTCTAGTTGGCCAGCAACTAATTTAGGATGAGTTGCTTTGTGTTCCAACAACTGATGAACCACATGTTGCTGCGGATGGCTGTGATCAATGCATTGCTAAAACTTTCCAAATGGTTGGAATAAAACGTTCTTCATAGCAACTGCAAGGTGTCCCTATGTATCACTGTTAAAAAGAAATGTTAATAACTAGTTGCAATTTGCAAATATAACCCATCTGGGATTGCGAAATGTACAAGGACATATTTATCAACATTATTCTAAATATGACTGCCTCTGCTCATGTTTATGAGCTAACCCTTTTTGCATGTTCTTTATTCAGTCTCTATTGGCGCGCTGCAAGAAACACACGTATGTGTAATGTTTTGAGGGTAAATCTATAGCGAATGTATTTACGCATGGTTTTACTGAACTGAACATGAAAATTCTTGAATAACGAATCTGTGCGCACATTTTGTGTTTGTGGGTGTGGTCGTGTGGGTGTGGTTACGATTAGCGAATCTGTCTGAGTGAAGTAGAGGATGCGATTAATGCAGGAAGTTATTTACGACTGTTTTTATACGTCTCTGCGTCGGGGTAGCAAATGCTGTAATTTCATGCGCAATTCAAAACTCTTCCGAAAATCATATTCCTGAATTTCAACTTTCGTAAAATAATTTTATGCAAAATAAAATCATTAAAACACGTTTTACGCATAAGTGCTTTTCTTGCATCGCGCCATATTTTCTCTTTCATATTTGATACAAGTCTATAAGGGTTGCAGCAGCATCTTCTCGGAATTCAGATTTGATCTGTGTAGTGAATGGCTAATTTTTAAATTTCTGTCACTACTGTATTTAATAATCAGGTGCAATATCATTCACAATTGCATTTGTATAAACAACATATTGTTACGTATGTTCCATGTGACCTTTGGATTCTTATCTTAAGAAACCTATAGGACTTAACTCGAATAGTATTTAGGAGAGCAAAAACACTTAAAAACATTATTGCTCCAAGTCAAGTTAGAAGTAAGAAATGTTTTGCTAACTTGAACTCACTGTTAACTACCAAGGGAGGTTCTAAACACAGGATTAGTAGTTGTCTAAAATGCCAGGTTTTTACACATAAAGCTAAAAGTTTCTGATCTACTGTAACAATAGAGTAGTTTATATCACACAGCTAGTTGGCTTGTGGCTCTTCATATGCCATATATTTAAAGTCAGGTCAGGGAAAAGTATTTGGATGGACAACCCATGATCTATAGTGTTAATAAAAGGGCCACTAATGTCACAGAAATATTGTGTCCAGTTTTGTAGAGATTAAAATAATAAACAATAAACAAACCCCATCTCTGAAACCGTTATGGTTTGAGAGATATAGGCATTGAAAGTTCCCCTCTCTCTCCTCTTCTACTGACGTCAGCGTCTAGCTGACAGCAGGAGACCCCGGTCTGGGGACCAGCAGGTGGCTCTGCAGCAGAGCCAAAATCTCGTTATTTCAAAAGAATTACTTCATTGTAAAAGTCTACAAAGTGTGCCTGGTTTGCAAGCACACTTTGTAGACCGTTCAATTGAAGCAATTCTTTTTGCATAGCGCTATATCGGCTCTGCTGAAGAGCCTGCTCGAGTCGTACGACTCAAATCTCCTGCTGTCAGCTTTACAGCTGACATCAGGAGAAGGAGAGGGAGGGGGAACTTCAAATACCTATAGCGCTCAAACCATAGTGGCTTGGGAGGTCAGATTTGGAGCATATTGTTTATTATTTTAACCTCTGCAAAACTGGACACAATTTTTCTGGGACATTACTGTCCCTTTAAATTGAAACTGTAGAAAGTGAAGAATGGGGTCCTCCAGCATTATGTACCCCATCACTGCATATTTAATCATAATAAAAATCCTGCAGTTTTATCCATCCTGATCAGGCCCCTGGCTCATCTGGGCGTGGGAGATCTGGTTTTGCACTGCAGTGACATTAGTAAACTTGCCAGTTTGGACATGGCAGAAACTGTGAAGGACTGGATATAATTGTCTATATAAGATCATGGAAGGCCGACAGAAATGATGGGACATGAAATCTCTGATCTAATGAATGTCAGGGTGACCTGCCAAGAGAGAATCATGGCAGAGCTTCAGAACCTCTATATGTAGAACAGCAGGATAAAAACACTATCTCAGCAAAGCAAAAGACCATTCTTGGAGTACAGGGGTTGCTTAGGCAATTCCGACTTAGTTGCAGGATTTGATCCAGACATAGATATCTGTGCATGTGAAAAGAAAATGACCAGGTGCCAAAATGATGTCTTCAGAGACTGGGTGATCCACAGGGACCCGATGGGAGAGTGCATCAGCCTTCGAATACAAGGACTTTCAGCCGTATGAGGAATGGACTGCTGAGGAACCATTCTGAAGGCAAACAGGACAGGAATGGTATAGGTGGCCTTCTTTGCCACAGGACAAGCAGAAGTTCAAATTGCACCTCCGGACTCTCTTTTGCAGTTAGTGCTTAATGAGCAATACAAATTAGCATCGGTTCACCAGAGAAGAAGTTGCCTCTGTAGATGGCGGAGTCTGCCACACCAGAGCCACGGAATGATTTCTCTCCTGACATCATTCTCTGAGTTGTCCAGGGGAAAGCAGATCCTGAACCTGAGCATGAGATTAGGCCATGCCACTGTGCATGTCAATCCCAGCCTGGGATAAGGATTACAGCTTCCACGGGGGGGGGGGGGGGGATACATACAGGCTCAGTGGTTCTGTCAGGAATACAGGAGACTGGATCCCAATGGCAGGACAATGGGCTGATAAGAAGCTTAAGGCTCACAGTCTCTGCAGAGGAAGCTAGGGAGCAAAGCTTGAGTGTGAGGCTGGGAAGTAGAGCTGGAAACCAGTGTACTCTTGCTGCAGTTGAAACCGTATTAAATGTGCTGGCCGCAAAACCAGATGTCCCATCCCCAACTGAGCCAGGGACTAGGCCAGGATAGAAAGCAAAGATACTGGAGCCTGAGGAGTTGTTGAGGCAAGCCAATAAGTTGAGAAGGACAGAGGTCAGAGTGCAGGCAGAGGTTGAGACAGGTGGAGTTCAAGCAAAGTCAAGGTGCGAGCTGAGGTTGAGACAGGCAGAGTTCAAGTGAAGTCGAGGTACAAGCAGAAGAGAATCAAATACAGTAAAAAGGGAGCAGGAAAGCGATTATTCACCACCAGGGCTAACAACTGAGAACTGGGAGCTCAAGCTGGTTGGTTTCAAGGGTTAGTAATGAGTCATGAAAAATTAAAGCAGAACTATCACCCGAAATAAAATCCCCCCACAATAATTATTCATATAGCGATAAGCTTAGAAATAGTAGTATTATCAAGTGTAAGTACAGCGTTATTAAGAAATCCTACTTGATATGAGACTGAAGGGCAGGCTTCTTGCTTTAGAGGCATGTGTGCACCTGCACAGTCAGTCCCTTCCTGTTACCTTAAGGTACAATGCAACGCCTCCTAGTGGAGACCGGGACAGCAGCGCAGGTGCGCAGATGTCTCTAAGGCAAGATGTCTGCCAGTTCGTCTCGATTGAGTAGGATTTCTTAATAACGCTGTAATGGATAATACTACTTTCTAAGCCTACTGCTATATATAATTATTGGAGGGATGACTTTATTTGGGGTGATAGTTCTGCTTTAAGGGTTGTTCATTTGTTATGTGGCAACGGTGCAGAGCATTATTACAATGTTGTAATTGGTCTCGTTTATTTGTACTAATATTATAAAGTTTTCCGCTCAAGCCCCTTTTACAGACATCACTCTTCTTCACTGCTGATCAGCATGCCGGTCCAGATGGAATGTGACGAAGGACAATCTTCTGTTGGTATATGGGAAAACCTACCCTCCTTCATCAAGTGGGCCAGGGTTTTCCTTATACTGACAGAGAGACTGTCCCTCATTGCAATCTGTCCGGTCTGATAACCGGATTTCAGCTCTGAGGGGAGGCTGCTTAACAAATGTAAAAGGGGACACTTTATAATATTATTGCAAATAAAACAGACCGATAACATCATTGTAATAACGTTCTACACCATGACACATTATAAACGAATGATCGAACTTTAATTTATCATGACACATTACTATCCCTTTCAAGGGATAGTAATACTTTATATGTAAAATAATATACATTGCAGAGTATTCCCACTGCTGGAAGGTGTTTTATTCAAAAGTTATTACAGCTCAAACTTCAATTTGTTTTAGTATAGTATCACATAGTGGCACTGTTGCTACACCATCCTATGGACAGATATGATCAGTTGACCATAAATACAGCACCACTGTACAATCTCAGGCCACTGTGATACTGCATCTAAAAAAAATTCAAGTACACAAAAGTACTCTTGTTTTATTCAGGGGGATAAACCTTACAATATATATATATATTTTTTTACATTGTATTACTATACCTTCAAAAAGTCTTCATACAAGGTACAGCGGAAGGCCCTTAAAGCGGACTTTCAGATCTTACTAAGTCACCATGCATTCATTAACCCTTAAGGACCAGCAGTCCCAGGGTGTGTGGTCCTTTAAGAACCAGATAGGGAAGTTTGTCGTGCCGCCCCACGTGACTGATCACTTGTGCTGGCACACAGAACGGGGGACTGAAAGAGATCGCACTGGTCTTGGAGCAATCAACTTCAGTCCCCGGTATTACTCACCGCTCTCCTGTAGGAGCGCGGAGAGTAAAAGTACGTGACGTACCAGGACCGTCACTGGTCCTTAAATGCTGGACTAGCTTGACGGTCTGGGTACGTCATTGGACACGAAGGGGTTAAACGCATGGCGACTAGCTTGGAAATAGATGTCTTACCTTTAAAAAACAGAAGAGTGTAAAGAAATCTTTCCCGTTTGAAGACCGGAACCCAGGCTACAGCGCAGACATCTTGTCTGCGTGCCTGCGCTGTCACTTCCGTCTCCACTGAGCAGCACTGCAGTGCACTATATGGTTACCGGACGGGAAGGATTTCTTTACATTCTGCTGTTTTTTAAAAGGTAAGATATTTATTTCCAAGCTAGTCACCATGTGTTTAATGCATGGCGACCTAGTAATATCTAAAAGTTCCGCTTTAACAAACAGGTGCCAGGAAAGCAAGGAAGAGTAAAAGAACAATGCTGCAACAGAACAGCCAGCAGATGAAAGGTCCTCTGGTGGTAGCAATGAGGTTAAAGGTCATCTGTCCTTTTGACCCTGAGGGCCACATTCAATTAAACATTTAGTCATTATATTTTCGATGTTTACTGTTACACCCAGAATGTTTGTTATTATAGTTTTAAATATTCTGAGGGCTTGTGTGTCCCATTATGTGCCCCACAGTCATTTGCAGTGCTACATTTGATTTTGTTTTTCAGTATGGCTGATATAATTGTTGAGTGAGACATCCCTTCTAGATTATTAAGTGTATTTATATTTACAGTATAATTTGTGTTTTCATGTTATTGTATCTTATCCAGGTATTGTTGTACTGTATTGTATATATTCGTTAAAGCACAGATTGTTAGCGTGGGAACATTTCCACAGTTCTGCCTCTTCTGTTAGTGTTTCTGATGTCCATATGGAGTATGTAGCAATGCCTGTTTTCCGAGTCTAGTCCATATTATAGTAAGCGATGCTTGTTTCTCAAGCCTCATTTTGGCATTTACACCCATTTATGCACACACATATACACATGTATAAGTTTTAGGCAGGTATGAAAAAGTTATGTAAAGTAAGAATGCTTTAAAAAAAATGTTTATATTTATCAATTAACAAAATGCATAGTGAGTGAACAGAAGAAAATCTAAATCAATATTTGGTGTGACCACCCTTTGCCTTCAAAACATCATCATTTTTTTTAGGTACACTTTCACATAGTCGGGGATTTTGTAGGCATATAGGGCTGGATTTTATTAGAGGTGCTAATTTTCTCTCTGCTTTTATCTCCAGTTTTCTCCATAGACTTCAATAGGAAAATGTTTGATAAAACGGGAGTTTACATTTAGCATCTGTAATAGAATCTGGCCCACAGTGAGTTGTATGATTAAACAATTATACCAAACGGGTGCTAATGATCACCAATTCAATAAGTAGGTTGAAACACAATCATTAACTGAAACAGACACAGCTGTGTAGGAGGAATAAAACTGGGTGAGTTACAGACAAACTCATCTAACAAGGTGAGGTTCATGAACACAGTTTAATGTCAAAAGTCATACACCATGGCAAGACTGAGCACAGCAAAAAGACACAACGCAGTTATACTGCATCAGCAAGGTCCCTCCCAGGCAGAAATGTCAAGGCAGACACGGTTTTCCAGATGTGCTGTCCAAGCTCTTTTGAAGAAGCACAAAGAAACAGTTGAGAACAGTAAACACAGTGGTCGGCCAAGGAAAGTTAGTGCAGCACATGAAAGACACATCATTTTTACTTTGCTTCGCAATCTGAAGATGTCCAGCGGTGCCATCAGCTCAGAATTGGCAGAAAACAGTGGGACCCTGGTACACCCATCTACTGTCCGGAGAAATCTGGTCAGAAGTGGTCTTCGTGGAAGACTTGCGGCCAAAAAAGCCATACCTCCAACGTGGAAACAACGCTAATCGACTGAAGTATGCATGAAAACACATGAAATGGGATGCAGAAAAACAGCAGTAGGTGTTCTGGACTGATGAGACAAAACTTTAAATATATGGCTGTAGCAGAAAGCAGATTGGGAGTTGGAAATGAGTCACTATCACGGTTCGGCAAGAAAACACAGGACAAGTACTAAAAGGTAACACCAACTTTATTAGGAAGCAACAATGAAACAGAAGTATCACAATAGATGGTAATAAAGGGAAGCGCACAACGGAGCAAGCGACAACTACCAGAAATAGAAGACTGCTTCTGTGTGATTCTCTTGAGATAGGTCCCAGTCTGCAATGCCACAGGTCCGCACCTGGGAGAAGCCAGACAAAATAGGAAGGCAAACAGGAGTAAGTCTGCCAGAGCCACAGGCCCGCACCAGATTGGATATCTAACTTCACGGAAGGCCACACTAGAGGACAGTTAGATAGAGCCACAGGTCAGCGCCAGAATGGGTAGACAGACAAGACAGGGGTCATGCACGGAGCAGGTAATCAGCCAGAGCCACAGGTTTGCACGAGATAGGATATCCACTGAAGCGTTGGTATGCTGGATACGCACTGGACAGAGCCCCAGGTCAACACCAGAATGGGTAGTCAGACAAGCCAGGAGTCAAACACGGAGCGGGAAGTCAGCAGGTCTGCACCAGAATGGTTATCCGACAAAGCCAAGGGTCATACACGGAGGGGATAGTCAGACAGATCCACAGGTCAGCACCAGGTCGGGTAGTCAGACAAGCCAGATCATGCACAGAAAGTATAGAACTGCACTGGACACCAACGAAACAGCGACTGAGCCCTGTGTCCAGGCAGTTGAAATAGTAAAGGTACAGGAAGAGGAGGAGTAGCCAACAGGTGGCTGTCCCTTTAAATGGAGCACACATCCATGCCTTTGGACGTGTGCCCAAATGATGACATCACCCGCATGCCGGAACGCTAACAGCAGGAGTGGCTAGAGCCACGCATGGACTCAGGATGAGGCTGAGCCGCCAGGACACAAGCCGCGGCCAAGCCGTGACTGAGAACAAATGGCAGAGTGCCAACACAGGATGCGGCTGGAGCCGCTGGATAAACGATAAAGTCGGCTCGAGCAGCCGCCGCAAAGGTACTGTAACAGTCACTTTGTTGAGTAAAGAGGATCATTTTAATCCTTGGAGGACCAGTGTAACACTACTCTGGTCCTCAAGGCGATAAGGCAGTGGATCTCAACCAAGGTGCTGTAGAGCTCTGGTGTGCTGAGGGCATCCACTTACGATCCATGCTTTCTATATAAGCTTGAATGGTTACAAAATTATGATTATGGAAATTCCTATGCACAATATGCTTGCTTTTGTCATTCTGATTACGAGACCTAAAAAATATACATTGATGTATTGTCCCTCCATCATGTCCATGACAAATTAGATATGTTAGGGATGCCCCAAACATTTCAGACTGTGTGTTAAGGGCTCCCAGAGGAAAGAAGTATTAAGAAACACTAGGTAAATGGGTTAAAAAGTGTTCTTATTGCTGCCACTTTGGCTAGCACAATAAAATAGTCTTTTACACTGTATAAACCTGCCCCATTTTTATATTAATGTTTTGTTAAAAATGACCCTGTAGGTATGCTTTACAGGAAAAAAGAGAAGATGGATTGAGGTTTATTTCTGTGTTTACCAACTGCCAAGAGATGTAATAGTAATAATTGCCTTGGATCGAAGATGAGTAATACAGATTAGCCTTCCATGCAGTGAAGAGGCTCTTTATAAAGCAGGCCCAAGTGCCTTTCAAGCACAACTGCTATGTTAACCATTTCCTCTGAGTTAATCAGAGGCTCAGTCATTTTAAATAGTTACATTATATATTTGATTGAAAAGAAAAAAAAAGACATAAGTGTATTAATATCAAACACTGGCAATTTGTATCCCAGATAATGAGAACTACATAATCTTCCTGAAACCAAGATGGGCGCTAGTCTATTATCCAGACTTTTATATTTAATCTACTAACATATCATTTAATCCTGTTTGTTTCCTTCTGCTAGGAATTGATTTAATCCTTTTATGAATGCATCCATTGCATTTGCCATCACCACAGCCAAGAGGCACTAATGTTCAATAAGGGGCCAGTTGCATCTGTGTCAATGACATAGTGAGGGTATGCACTAAGATGTCGTCACCATCATATCCCTGTGAAAATGCCAAAAATACTCCAGCATCATCATGAATCCGCCATGTCCTGGACAAGTTTACAGTTTTGCACTAACAATGTCTAATTTGCATAAGGAAAAAGAGTTTAATGAGCCACTGTTGTATTCATCTGGGTGTTGTCACCCCTAACTCTGTGCTGCCTCTGGCTCCTGTCTCAGTGCTCCTTCCTTACTTTCGGGTTCCTTGGGCATGGCATGAAGTGCGCCATGACATCACCTATATCTGAGCGCATTGTGTGGGTGCCAGTGCCCTCTCCATGTGTTCTTGCTGCTGCTAGTCTACCAGTCCTGACTGTTACTTTCTTGGATGTCCTGTTGCTGAACCTAGCCTGTCTCACTCTGATATACTGCCTCCTGATTCTGTACTGCTTTAGCCAGCCAGTGTATGACCTTTTGCTCTGTCCTTAACCAAGATACTGCCTCCTGATTCTGTACTGTTCCTGCCAGACTGTGTATGACCTATTGATCTCTCCTTGACCAAGATACTGCCTCCTGATTCTGTACTGTCCCTGCCAGACTGTGTATGACCTATTGATCTCTCCTTGACCAAGATGCTGCCTATTGATTCTGTATTGTTCCTGCCAGACTGTCTATGACCTATTGATCTCTCCTTGACCAAGATGCTGCCTCCTGATTCTGTATTGTTCCTGCCAACCTGTATGACCTATTGATCTCTCCTTGACCAAGATATTGTCTCCTGATTCTGTATTGTTCCTGCCAACCTGTGTATGACCTATTGTTCACCTGACCGGGATTTGGCCTGTACTATAGTTCCTGCTTCAACCAGTACTGGCTAGACCTCTCTGGTCAGTGTCCTCCAGTCTCAGCTCCCTAAGGAGATCTACCCTACCGCAGGGCTTCTCGTTAGACAGGTCTATTCTCTTAATTGGTGGAGAGTACTTGTTATTATCTTATATCTGTGTTACGGGTATTGGAGAGTTGTGTCGTGATATCCTACGTTTCCTGTCTACCTACACTACTCTCCGTGCCCTAGCCTTCACTCTTCCCTGCAGGAGAGAAGGTGCTGCCTATGGAGGTTTCATCCAGAGCTCACTTCCATCTCCTCTGGGATTTGTCATCTGGCCTTGCGGCTGGCACCTTTATCTGGCCCTAAAAGGTACCTTTGCAGAAAGCCAACGCACACCTAGCATCACTTGTCAACTTTTCTCCCAAGCACTCCCTCTCTTGTAGGTTTCGCTTCCTATCCCAGTGCCCTTGTGACAGCAGTGTTTATGTGTTAATGTGGAACACTGCCACATACAATAAGGTCCATTAGCTGCTTATGCGGAGTTCACAGTTCCTAAAATTCCCAAAAAAAGGTTGACGAAGTGGGAGATCTCCCTGTAGCTTTGTACGCAGCTACAGCCATGGTCACAACCCCCTTAAAGGGATAGTAATGTCCCATAAATAATCTTCTACTTTTGAAGATGATACAATAATAAACTACGTGCCACAAATCATTCGCACTGCAAGTTCCCCCTCCCTCCCCATCTCCTGACATCAGCGTCTAGCTGACAGTAGGAGATCCCAGTCCGGGGACCAGCCGGCAGCTCTGCAGCAGAGCTGAAATTGCATTATTGGAAAAGAATTACTTCATTGGAAAGGTCTACAAAGTGTGCCTGCTTTGCAAGCACACTTTGTAGACCGTTCCAGCGAATTAATTATTTTCCAATATCATTATTGCTGCTCTGCTGAAGAGCCTCTTCATGTTGGCTGACATGGATCTCCTTCTGTCAGCTTTACAGCTGTCATCAGGAGAAGGGGAGGAAGGGGGGACTTTAAGTGCCTAGATCTCTCAAAGCATAGCAGTTTGAGAGACAGGATTTGTGGCACGTAGTCTATTATTTTCCTGGAACGTTACTGTCCCTTTAACCCTTTGGTGCCAGTGGGGCAAGCAACGTACTGCAGACCAATGCAATGGATAGCTCTCTGGCACTCTCCCAGCATTGGTCTTCTGATGATGATTAGGGTTTCAGACTGGTGATTTTCCTCTAGTTGATGCCAATTTCCACATTTACTAAAGGGCAATTCAGCTCTGTTCGTTTATGAAGGAATAGGGGCATCTCTGTTATTATAAAATAACCTTCATTTTGATTCCATTTAAGACGCGGTTTATTTTGAATTATGTACCACGTACATTTTTCATTATCAAAAAGTAAAGTAAATTCTGTGTGTATATGAGAAAAATACACAAACAAATAACGGAGTAATTAAGTTTTTCATCCCCAGCTTAAAACAGCAGAGAAGGACATAACTATGGTATACTCCACATATTGTGCTTATACTATGGTATATATGTATTTATAGATCTTTCTGACCTCATATGTGACTTAGCCAGGACCTTGCAAAGTTGGTAAGTGATATACTGTGTGAAGAGGCTGTGTTTGATTACAAGTATGAAGATGCTTAGCTGATTCTATTGGGATGCTTACAAAGACTTATGGGCGCAAGGTCAGCCGAGCTTTGTGGATGTGAACGGCTGCCAGCACTGCTGCTTGGCAAAGACATCTGCTGACATCGCCAGACACATTGTGAAAGGACAGCAGTCCTAGAAAATGTGGATACTGGCACCAGTTAGAGGAAAATAAAATGTGGCTCTACAGTCTGCAACCTCAATCATCATCAGAAGACCATTGCGGGAGAATGCCAGAAAGGCATCCATTGCATAGGTCTGCAATGTGTTGCTTACCCCACTGATACTGAAATGATTGTGTGAGGACTGCTGTTGTTCTTGGTGCTGAAGTCTCTGCATCCTCTCTGCTCTCCTCAACACATCGACACCTTTTTCCCAGGATGATATGCCAACGATCAAAGTCCCCCCCTCTGCATCCCTAATTCTTAGGATTCCAGGGAGGCCTCCAATGACCCAAAAGGTCTCCAACCTGAATCAATATGTTGGAGACCTCCCTACCATCCAATGTGCCAAAAGCGCTATCCAAACATTTATCAGTTCCTTAGCTGAGGGGAGCCCAAACCCACCCTCGAGTAGGGTGACCACGGGTCCCGGAACGTCCGGGACTGTCTCTTATTTCAGGGCTATGTCCCGCGTCCCGGGTCCCCTTCAACCGGGACAATGAAGTGTCCCGGAATGAAGGCAAGCCGCCCTGGATGTCAGCCTGCAAGCGGTGTGTCACATCATGGACGCCGCTCGCGGCGTCCATGATATGACACACCGCTTGCAGGCTGACATCCAGGGCGGCAATGCAGCTTACCTGGAGGCAAGCGCTCTAGTAATACAGAGCGCTGGGAGATGACATCACTCCCAGCGATCTGCATTACTGGCCATACCGCGCGGGAGTTTCAGCTCTGTGCCGGAGGAGGCACAGAGCACATTCTACGCCGCTAGACCACCAGGGACTTAAGGTATGACGGGGCAACTAGGGTGACCACGTCCCGGAATGGCAGAAGGGAAATGTGGTCACCCTACCCTCGAGACACCCATCAAAATAAATATTCTTAGGTTTCAAAATCCAAATAACAAAAACAAGCATTTAATGAGTGACAATTTCCATAAATATACGTTTGGAACTCAACAGTCACATTTTTGTGGCACCTAAGCCACTGCCCCCTGGTTGAGAAACACTGCCTTAGAGTACATCAGCCTCCTTAGAGTCCAAAGAAATTAAAACAATTCTGAAAAATAAAGCCAAACAAAGAAAACATAAACTGCACAATAGGGAAGGAATAAAAATTCATATTGATTTAAATGGGCTTTTAACTAACCCTTTAAGTGCCAGAGATGTAGAGCTCTTCAGTGGATTGATTCACTTATGCTATAGAGACCTCCATAATATTCAAGAGGTTAAAGTAATGGTCTGAGATGCTCCACTACGAACAAGCCTGCCAAGGTATATAGCAGGCTCTACATGACATATATTACCCAGGGTGCAATCTCTTAACTCACATGTGCCACACACAGTAAATAAATATCCACTGGCATACCTAGAAACTCTTCAGATCTCCCCCGGAGACATCGTGTTTCCAGAGACAGAGGCTGAGTCGCCGGCTGTGGTGGCTTTCCTGAGAAACTCTGCCCACTTCTTCTTCCCACCCTGTTCTGCCCAGTTCCCCGCCCAACCCTGGTTAAGCCCTGCCCACTTTATGGCGCAAATCACAACATTAATATAAGCCTGTCACAGTCCACGAGCCCCCTCCTGGGGCTCCACAGGAGGAAGTTCCTGGTACATCCATAGGTTACACGCTAAAGCTACCCAAAACGGTTCAGTAACTATATAAAAGCATACAGAGTATTTACTTGAAGAATAAGAGAAAATGGCTGAAATTTCTTCTTAAATGAAACGTACAAGCAAGGATATTTTGATAAAAATCGAGATTTCAGAAATATACATTAAAGTCACAATTTACTGTACAACACCTCAAGCAAGCTTAACCAACTAAAAAGTATGACACACTAAGCACATTACCTCAGTACAATGATGTTCAATATTTGCAGGTGCACAACGGCATGCCCTTCTGTAGGGTCACAAATTGGTAATGTATATAACAGAATTTCGATTGACATTTTCATGGAGATACTCAAATTACACTATATATAGTTTGAAGGCTAAATTACCCTAAAACATCAAAACAACCCCCTAAACTCATATATTTTCAGGAAGCAGATATCCCAATACATAAAATGAGGTGTTACTTGCATTTCTAGTGAACAAAATATTTTCAGAAGGTGGCACTAAAGGAAAAAAATAGGCTTTTCTTTTTATATTTCCACCCCTTCAAATGTACAGAAATGTTGGAAAACAACTGTATTTCCAGTTATATTCAATGGCTACTCCACTTCCGAGAAAAATGGAATCCCATTGGGATGAGTTGGTATACTGTACTGGGTGCCAGAAGTGCAAAACTACACCAGCTACAATCCATAATTTTTCATATATTTTTCAAATATGGCATCCCTGTACTTAAATGAGTGTAACAACTACAGAAATTGAGAAAAGGTACACAAAGCATCGCATCTAGAAAGTAAACAACCAGCCACATCAAATGAAGGGTGACTTACCTCTGTACCCCTAGGCTAGTATGTACAATTTTTTCTTTTTCACACTTCAAGGATATTAAAATCTTTCAACACCATGGAATTTCCTTGTGTATTCAGTAACTACTGCCAGTATGGTATGAGTTGACATACTGTAGTGGGTGCTAGGAGCGTTAAAGGGATAGACATACTTAAAATGTAAAAAAAATATGTTGTAGGGTTTATCCCCCTGAGTAAAACAAGAGTACTCCCACTGCTGAGCAGGGTTTCATTAAAGAGTTATTAATTTTCAAAGTTGAAATTTTTAGGTGCAATATCACAGTGGCCTGAAATTGTACAGTGGCGCTGTTGCTACACCATCCTATGGAGATTTATGGTCCTGGGACCAGAGCTGTCCATAGGATCATGTAGAAACAGTGCCACTGTACAATTTCAGGCCACTGTGATATTGCACCTAAAATATTCAACTTTGAAAATTAATAACTTTTGAATAAAACACCTCTCAGCAGTGGGAGCACTCTTGTTTTACTCAGGGGGATAAACCCTACAACATATCTTTTTTACATTTTAAGTATTACTATCCCTTTAATACCAATGGAACAAAGGGAATAGACTTTAAATGTATTTACTGGCTAACCTTCTGAGATTAATTAAAGAACAAAGTGTAGCAAATATACTGGCATCGACTAAAATGTATAATTCATTTAAAGGGTTAGTAATGTCTTATAGAAATAAAAAATAATATTTTAGATAATAAAAAAAGAAATCCATCAATGCCAGTCTGATCTCACAAACCTTTATGGTTTAAGAGATATATGGTGATAAAGTTCCCCCCTCACAAAAGTCAGCTGTAAAGATATTTGTGTCGGCTAACTCAAGGTGGCTCTTCAGCAGAGCCGAACTACTGCAATCTAAAAAGAATTGCTTCATTGGAACGGTCTACAAAGTGTGCCTGGTTTGCAAGCACACTTTGTAGACCATTCCAGCTGAAGAGCCACCTTCCGGTCCCAGGACCAGGGGGAGCGAGGGGGAACTTTAAAACGTTATATCTCTCAAACCATAAAGGTTTGAGAGATCAGACTGGCATCGATGGATTTCTTTTATGATTATCTACAATATTATTTTTTATTTCTATAAGACATTACTAACCCTTTAAAGGGGTAGTAATGTTTCAAAAGAAGTGAATCTCAGCTTACTCTTTAATGTTTTTGTAGTAAGAAGAGCTGTATTACAAGTCTGTACGCTTTGTAGTTCAACAGTAATTGAATGACAAGATGTCCCCTCCCACCTCCTTTATCTTTTTGTAAGTTGCCTCCCCTCAGATCTACAATCTGGTCATTGGACTGGACATCTCGCAGCGAGGGACAATCTTCTCACTATGAGTATAAGGAAAACCCTGCCTCCCTTGATGAAGGAGGGCAGGTTTATCCTCCTGCTCAATGAATATTTTCCCTCACTCCTATCCATCCGGACCGACTTGGAGTCGGTAAAAAGGGGTGGGAGGGGGATACGTCATCATTCGAGCATTGTTGAACTACAAAGCATAAAGACTTGTAATACAGCTCTTCATTGTACAAAAACATTAAAGTATGATCAGAGATTCAGTTATTAGTAAACATTACTATTGCTTTAAAATGGGCTTTTGATGCCTTGAATGCTAGAGAGGTGTATTATGTTTATGCATATAGCTCTTATTAACCATTTGGGGGCCAGAGGTCTACGCATTACAAATCAATGTGTTGTGTACCCCCTCTGATACTCAGAGGATTAGTCAATCTTCCAATTAACAAAACGGGTATCTCTAATGAACTTGGAATGCAACATTGACCTTTAGGCTGCTGATTTAAGTAGATGTGTCACCTATGAACAACATCGCTTAAATAGTTATGCTATATATCAAATAATAAGAAAACTGTATTAATTTTTTTATTTAAAGTTTTGGTTTTGTCTAAATTTAACTTACAAAGTCTGTCCCCCATCTACTTCCGCATACACTGCGGTTACCTGCTCTGTAACCGCAGCCCGACGCTCTGCCTCTGCTTTCCTCCCTCCTCTGATGATGGAGGCTTCTGTCTGTAAGCTGGAGCGATCTCATTGGCTAAATATCCATCTCTGCCAATGAGACTGCTCCAGCTTACAGACAGAAAGCCTCCATCATCGGAGGAGGGAGGAGAGCAGAGGCAGTGTGACGGGCTGCAGTATACGCGGAAGTAGCTGGGGGACAGACTTTGTAAGTTAAATTTAGACAAAATCAAAACTTGAAATAAAAAAATTAATACAGTTTTCGTATGATCTGATATATAACATAACTATTTAAGCGATGTTGTCCATAGGTGACACATCCACTTTAAAAACAACAATTTAAACACAAATTCCAAAAGGCTGTAATGTAAACACTAGTTTTATCAGCTCTCGTTAAACCATGAACTGAGCTTCCAGCAAAGACAATGTAATATCTTTAATTTAGTTTCTAAAGTTATTTTGCTTCTGGTATGTGATTACACTGTAATGTAATCAAAGTCATATTGCATTATTAATGAAATGTGTAGCCCAGTTGCAGAATTGCCCTAAACTAGCATCAAGGCCCAGGTATTGAAGCATGGGACCTGGTGCTGCAGCTCCCTCAGACAGTACCTAGCAACGTCCTTGGGTTAAAGGTAATATTATCCGTGTCAAGCTGACAGGCAACATAAAAAGGATGTGTGCTCTTTTGTGTTAAAGGGATAGTAATACTTAAAAATTGCTATCCCTTATATTGAAGCCATTTAAAAACTGAATTAAATGCCACCAGCGACATCTCTCAAACCTTTATGGTTTGCGAGATAGCTGCTTTTAAACTTTGCTCTCCTCTGCCTCTCCCTTGACATCAGCGTTCTTGCTGCTGCAGGGGAATCCGTTCATTGAATCAAGTGGAGGCTCTTCAGCAGAGCCAGATCTCGTTATAGAAGAAACAATCCTTCACTAAAACAGTCTTCTACGTGTGCTTGGTAATCAAGCACACATAGAAGACCCTTTTAGTGAAGGATCTTGTCTTCCATAACGAGATCTTGGCTATGCTGAAGAGCCTCCGCCGGTCCCGGGACCGGATTTCCCTGCTGCAGCAAGAACGATGACGTCAGGGGAGAGGCAGGGGAGAGCGAAGTTTCAAAGCGGCTATCCCACAAACCATAACGGTTTGAGAGATGCCGCTGGTGGCATTTAATTCAGTTTATAAAGGGCTTCAATATAAGGGATAGTCATTTTGAAGTATTACTATTCCTTTAAGACAGGGGTAACTGGTGTGGCCACAATAGAAGCCTCTGAGGGCCACATTTGGCCACAGGGCAGACTGTTGTCTTCCCCTGTAGTAACCTTTACCTCCTATACAGACTTCGCCATGTAAAAAGAAATTACTATGTATTGTGTGACAGAAAAACCTTATACTTATTGGCCACAGATGAGCTGTCTAGCCACAATTCTACAAATGGTAAAAAAGCATGAAATATACTGCTCTAAATCCTCTCCAGATATAGTTTACGGCCCCAGTGTGAGAAGCTGATATGTCCAATGCTTCCCCTGATATACTTAATTTGAGAACTAATAACTACTGGCACAGTATGGAAGATAACAGAAAGAACATGAGCTACATGAATACAGATGCCAAGTGGTTGACTTGTCTTGGCCCCAGTTTATTTTTCTGGGTAAGTCATTGGCTCCTATTCGGTTAAATGTGAATCCATCTTCTTCTTGCCAGGGAAACTTGAAACCCTATTTAGGTTAACATGAATTTAAGTGAACCCTCAATCCTCCCTGGCAAAGGAATAACATCTTCACAAAATGTTTAAACCTGAGCCATCAGTGTAAAAATGTGTGCATAGTTTTTGATTTATAAAGTGGTAACGATGTATTGCATACAGGACTTTATTCAATTACAGTACAGAGAAAGGAGATAAAAGCAGCACATAGCTGTAAAATAAAAGTCGGTTCCCAAAAGCTTATTAACTTGCACATTAGGAGGGATATTAACTAAGCAGAGAAAATTGCTCTCAGCACTGAAACTGCATGGGAAAATCTAATTCACTAAAAAATGAACATGATGTCTGATGTGTAAGTTGATGGGACCAAAGGGCATTTTTAAAGGGATAGTAATGTTTCACAGAAACAGCAGCTCTGATTAATCTTCATAGTATTTGGGCCACGGAGAGTGTTATTTCAATACTGTCAGAGTTGTAGTTCAAGAGTTACCCTTGACAGGTTTTCCTTATGCTCACTGAAGATTGGCCCTCTCTGCGATCCATCCGGACAGTCTTGCTGCTCTTAGGTGAGCAGTGTTACATCACTAAAAGGGGCGGGAGGGGGATAGTTTATCATTCCATTACTCTTGAACAACAACTCTGACAGTATTGAAATAACATTCTCCGTGGCCCAAATACTATGAAGATTAATTGGAGCTGTTTTTATTGTGAAACATTACTATCCCTTTAACCACTGTTTGGCCATGGGCAAAGCATAAAGGAGCAGGCCCCATTAACCCCTAGGATGCTAGAGAGGTCTCCAATGCTTTGCAAAGTAAAACTTTGGAAATCTTTCCAGCATCCAAGGATTCCTGTTTTCTTCTCCTGCTACAACTGATGTGTGAAAAAGAAATGTATATACTTCTTCTGATATATTCTATACGGACTTTATAATATGGACTGATCGATTTGTCTACATATGTGGTATTGTAGGTTTCTGGAGGGACTTCTTATCCTTTTATGTTTTTAATTGTTTTTAACCTGTATCATCTGTGGTTATTTTTGAACGAATATAGAATTTATACATATTTTGATAATACTTGCTTATTTGAGTGCTTCTATTATCAGATTTTCTTTGGGAGGGGGGATGAGGAGCTTGCTTCTTTTTGCCCCTTCTTCTCCCCTTCTGTTTAAAGATTATGCCTAGTTAAAGTCTTTGAGTGCACCTTACTAGTATAGTAGGTATAATTTAGCAAGTTTATTTTCCCAGTGCCTGCCCTTTTTGTTTATATATATATTAGTGTAAAAGCCCATGTACACGGGTCAAGGTCCGGGTGATGTTAATCCTTTGAGTGCCAGAGGGGTACACAATGCGTTGCATACCCCTCTGGCACTCGAATGGTTAAGAGGCTGATCCTGCTCTGCATCCTGTTGCTGATGCAGTTATGCACTGTAGAGACTGCCCGAAAGCACAGAATGCTCCCAGCACAGAACTCCCAGCATTCCACACAGAATGCTCCCAGCGTTCGGGCAGTCTCTACTGCACATGACGGCTTCTGACAAACATCCTAGCGAATTATTATATAGGATATGGATAGGATTTCTATCCATACCATAGAAAATATCCATAACAACAAATCCATGGCAGCATTAACCCTGTGAGTGGAAGAGAGATAGCCAGTGCATTGCAGCACATTGGATACCTCGTCTCTGGCACTCAAAGGGTTACTAAATTGTCCAATACTTTCCTGTATTATATGAGGATATTACTACAAAGCAAAGCAGATGATGGATTGTGATTGCTGCATTTTTACAGACTAGAAAATTTGCAATAAATAACCTGTTCCTGAGTTTTCCGATTCCTTAAAAATAAGCACCTCGGTCAAGCCTTTTAGCGTTTAGGGACTCCTAACAGAAGAAGGGACATAGAAAAGCACACTAACGGCTCCTACATGGTTGTTTTGATTGATAAATCTGGTGTACTTTGATGCCCTGTTTTTTTTTCTTCAAAGCCCATTGAGCCTGATGTACTAAGGAGAAAGTCTGGAGCAAATCAGCCGCCTCACATTTAAATTGGAATTTTAACTTCTGAATGTTTGAGAGGTCTTAGAGATTCAAATAAGATACAAAGGCTGAAAACTAGAGGTCAGATCTGTATTACATGTATTATCAGTGGTACAGTTGTGGTTTGTTCCAAAATGATTTTGGCAAAATTTGGTGCCAAGGTAACAATCATTAAAAGAGGTGGGGTATAAGTGGGCGGGGTATAAATGGGCAGGGCACAAGGGGGCAGCAAAATGAGGTTTTGCCTAGGGTGGCAAAAATCTTTGCACCAGCCCTAGGTTTATATCTGAAGTGGCCACTATGAATTGCACTTATAAATGACCCACCCAATTGCACTTCACCCTGAGATCCTCTACTGTTATCAGCTTGAGTTCTAACATGGACCTCCAAATGGCATGCATCCAGTAAGTCTGGAACTTACTGAAAATCCAGTATTCCAAACTCCACAGCATTCCTAACTATGATGTAAGTTCCACCCCCAGCAAATTTCTGCCTCTGTGCCTTCTTTGGGATTACCTGCACCCCCTAGAGGATTCCAATGTAAGTCCTTAAAGTCTGGAACTGATGAATTGTTAACCCTGAAAGAAGCACCTTGGATCCTTTAGTACAGGACTGACTATCCCAGGTAAGGATACTGTTTATACCCTGAATTTTAAGGAACGTTTTCTTCACTGACTTTTGTGGAAGACACCCCATCATAGATTATAGCGATATATATGTCCTAGGAAAGTGATAGTTGAGTCCTATTCTAACATCTATGGAACTATGGCATAAAGCGAGAGACGTGCAGTCACAATTTACAATGTACATTTGATGTAAAAATGACTAGCGACAAAAGATTTAGCATGGTTAAAATGTCTGCCTTTTCATGAGAGTATTAGCAATTGCTCCTAATTCAGCAAAGGAGTCTGCAGACATTTTCAAACGTTTGCCTAACTTTGTTGTTGATTTAGGAGAATGGACTGATTTTGCTGTTAATTTAGAAGAACGTGCTATTCAGCAAAAAAGGTGTCAAGCTGTATCTTGTATCAAATTGTGAGCAAATGCAAATATCACATACATATTATGGTTTTCGAAAAATAGCTCATGCCCCGCTTTCGTGCATTCCACCCTTGATAGCCTAGACAGTGCCCCTATTGTAGTCATCAGATATTTTTGGAGAGACTTACAATAGAGGGTTTTGAGTGATTTGTGATTGAGGGGTTGGTTCACATCATCTGTGTTGTCCATACTATTCTATTTGGTGGGTTTCTCCTGGGAAAAGCACACGCAGGCAGCTATAGATTCCCTTTGGCACTTGATTTTAGGGGGTGTTGCTGTGGGTGAGGCTGGTGGGTGGGGCATTACCAATAATTTTTAGGCTATTTCATGACCTATTGATACCACCTTGAATAACTTAATACATGACTTATAACAAGGCCAAAGTATTTTATTTACACAGACTAATGTATAAACACATATACCAATGTTTAAACAAACATTAATGTGAGTTTTATTGCTGTGGAGAAATGTGATACACTTATATATACACACCACACAGTCTGATCTCCTAAAAAGAGGGACATCAGGGTGGGAAAGAGGGACAGAAGGATTTGGGTCTAAAAGAGGGACTGTCCCTCCTAAAGAGGGACACTTGGGAAGTATAGGCCAGGGCTCCACTACTCGTGCCTCAGAGTTTACAAATCAGAAAGGTCTGTCTCTTCCCCTACTTGTATTAATTTACTTTGCTCTTTTTCCATGTTTGGTGTTTTACTGATGACATCACCTATTATGTAAGTAGGAGATATTTTAATGGAACCCAAAGTGTTTTTCCCCATCTTGGGCATTCTCTTATTCCCATTCATTTTCCTTGAGCGCAGCTGCCTATGTAGGGGACCTAGCACCAAATCATATATTTAGGTCATAAGAGTATGGGGGGGGGGGGGTTAGGAGGGACTTGGTTTAGTTTTCTTAGTGTTTAACTTTAAAATTAACTTAGAGTGACAGATCCACTTTAGGGTATATTTTTGATGCCTTTTGGAACAAAAACATAATTAATTGAATCATAAGTACACACACATTCCATAAATAAATTAAACATTTATCAAACACTAAGCATAGTTATCCCATGTCATGCCCGGGCAGGACATGCCCATATGGGTTCACATGATCACTGATGTAGCTCAAAAGGACACCAGATCTGCAGAAACCTCAGTCAAAAGGTAAGTTAGCACAGGTGACTTTGTCTCATCATTTTGAAAGCATGAGGAAAACGCTTACAGAGACAGACTGATGCAATTCTGGACGAAGCAACTGTAAAGGGGGGGGGGAATATTCCCCTTGTCACAGGATTGCTTCACTTTGTCTTACTAAGATAGAAAGGGCCTTATATATAAGGATGTTCTCATGGACAATTTTCTCACTGCATGTCAATGTACATTGTTACACATTTGGTCTGACTTCATATTAGCAATGTCAAAGTGATATTATTGGTTTCAATAGAATGACACTAATAAATCAGATTGCTGCATTACCAACGGGCTTTTAGTCAGCTGTTTGTATAGTGAAGGATTCCAGAAGGAAAAAAAACAAAACATATAAAAACAACAAAACCCCCCCTCTAACTACAAATCACATATAAATCACATGTAAAAAGGAAGAAAATTGCAAATAAAAGCAGTCAAATTCATCTATTTAAATTCACAGCTACAACCAGTCACCTGTGTGAACCCAGACTAAAGTTCTACCCAGTCATTTTTATCAAAAATTCATGCTAGTGATGAATATCAGACAGTTTTCCTCAAATGAGGGCATCAAACCAGATGTCTGTCTTTAAATATGTCTCTCTTTAAAGGGTTAGCGATTCAAAGTCGTTGTGTGATGTAGTCAAGCACTGGGACACATTAATAAATTATAAAGAGAAGTCTAGCTTTAATCATGCAACAACGACTCAGGAGATAACCCATAACAGACAGTATCTTAACAAAACACATAAGTACTCTTTAATTTCGGGATTTATGATGAGGATTCATTCTTAGCATGATTCTGAGTCAATAAATGAGAGATTCATTAGAGATTGAAAGATAAACTACACTTACTTTTAGTAACTATTAGTCATTATAAATAACTGGCTGACAATATAAAGCTATATTAATTAGTATTAACACCTTATGGAACACTGGAGTGCAATGTCTTGCTAAGCAGTTAAAATGCTACCAATATTAAAATGACAATCCATCTTCTTTTTCACTTTATACATTCTATACGTGCATAATACGTAAAGTGATACTAATGTCCAAGAATAATGTTATTTTGTATTGTAGATTAAAAAAATAAATTATTTGCAGCAAATATCATCTCTCAAACCGCTATGGTTTGAGAGATAATTGCATTTAAAGTTCCCCCTCCCTCCCCTTCTCCTCTACTGACAGCCGGAGATCCCTTCCGGGACCAACCAGGGGCTCTTCAGCAGAGACAAAATTATGTTATTTAAAAAGAATTACTTCACTGGAAAGGTCTACAAAGTGTGCCTGTTTTGCAAGCACACTTTGTAGACCGTTCCAATTAAGTAGCTCTTTTAAAATAACGCTATTTTAGCTCTGCTGAAGAGCCTCCTCGAGTCACACGACTCGAATCTCCTGCTGTCACCTTTACAGCTGACATCAGGAAAAGGGTAGGGAGGGGGAACTTTCAATGGAATTTTCTGCAAATATATATATATATATATATATTTTTTTTTTTATCTACAATACAAAATAACATTATTCTTGGACATTACTATCACTTAAAATTGCCTTTAGTATTTATTTATTCTTTCATTTTCACCAAAATGAAATGAGACACGTAACACGTTGAAAAGAAAACTTTTCAGCACTTCACTGGCAGTCAAATGGTTTAACCCTTGAGAACAAGGTTCATGTTTCCCACACCTCAAGCAATTTCTTCTCTCTTGGGGCTTTATGCAGAAAACAAAACAGACCAATTCTGGACCACACCATCTCTACCACAAGGGAGAAACAGACGTCCCCCAAAGCCCCTTTGAATTAAACTGGGGAATTTAACGGCAGAGTGTTATCCAGTGCCAGAGTTTTACCCAATGCATTGTAATCCATTGGATACCTCTCAGGTAATCAAAGTGTTAACTACCTGAATGCTACTACGCTGTCCAATACACTGTTTTCACAATGCACTGAAGACCTATTTGGCATTCAATGATTTAAAGCCCTGTTTAACTTAATGCCCTCTGTGGTGCACGCTCTACAAATTGTCATGTTTTGCTTTCTGAATAGATATATAGTGCCTCACAAAAAGTCACTGCATAAAGTAAAGGGCTAGGGTTTGGGTGGAATTATCTGCACATGGACTGAGAACTAGTTAAGTGATAGCTGGCAGAGAATTGCTGTAAATGGAACCTTTTCAAGTTAGTCTATAATTGTAAGTGGGGATGCCACAGGGTTCAGTCCTGGGTCCAATGCTTTTTAATTTGTTTATTAATGATCTGGAAGTGGGAACTGAAAGTAGTGTCTCAGTCTTTGCTGATGACACTAAGCTGTGCAAGGAAATACACACGGGGCTGGATGATTTTTTTTCTCTGTAGAAGTATTTAGATAAATTGAGTGAATGGGCAGAAAAGTGGCAGTTGACATTTAATGTAGAAATGTAGTTGACATTTGGGCTGTAGAAACAAATATGCTACATATACAGTAAATGGGAAACAACTTGAGGAATAATTAGAGAAAGATTTAGGTGTACTGATAGATGATAGACTTCACAGAAGTGTGCACTCACACTCAGCTGCTGCAAGAGCAAATAGGGTACTATCCTGCATAAAAAGAGGTGTAGATGCACGGGATACAAATATTATTCTACCGCTATATAAATCCTTGCTTAGGCCTCATCTGGATAGGAATGCACCAGCTGTGGTGAATCTGCTCAAACCTCTGGCTGACCCCCTAGGGTCAAATATCTGCCAACCGTGCTGGATTAGTGTGGCTGATTATGGTCCATACCTTCAGCTTCCTGAGGAAGCCTTCATACTGGAGTGGATTAAAAATGGCTGCAGCGTTTTATATATATATATATATATATATATATATATATATATAGTGATAGAGAAGGAAGCACTCTCGCTTGCAAGAGTATATATCTGGGTGTCAATACTAGAGTACATGCACAAACTATAAGTGAAAAAATAGGAGGCACACTCAGGATTTCAAAGCACACAAAAAGTGAAGACATCTTTAATTGATCAAAGTTTCAGTTATAAATGATAACCTTCCGGTTGAGTAAAAGACTGGCACTCCCAATCAAAATTTATAAAAGTTCAACCTGTCTGTATCAGTGTCAATTGGTTTTCACAAGGCAATTAATTATTTATAATGCACTCTATGGGAATGCTTGAGTCACTGACTATGGCTCTCCATAGCAAGTGATAGGAACAGCACCACCCAGTGACCACAATTAGAAAATAATGGTCTGTAATAACCTTTAAACGAAAAATCCTCCAGCAGTGGAATAATCTTTGTTCTACTTAGCAGGAAAATCCCTCTAACATTTAGGTTAAAAAGCATACTGCTTCTTTAAGTGGAAAGCTTTGTGTGTAATTAATAATCATTTGAAAATGCTCAGTTTGAAAGATCTCTGGACAGGAGTAAAATTGTTCTTCTAAATTCTATTCATAGCCCCATTTATGTAGACTTTTATGAACATATCATACACAGTGTATAAATTATACCTTATATTATCACGGAGGCAAATATTCATATTTGTTTAAAAAAATGTTTCCAACTTGCTATCCTTCCAGCAAACAAATCATGCATAGTAAATTGGGACTGTAACAGAAAGGATGAATCAAAGTAATGTTTTGTGCAGCCTTATTCCCAAACCAGACTGTCTGCTAAGGAAACCAAACACGTGACACATTAGGAGTCTACTCCAAAGCCACAAACACTACTGCATGAAGAGACAGCCAACCAGTCAGATGCGCCTTCGGAAAAACCTGATGCAAATTTGGCTTCCTATCTCTTTCGTTGCCATCAACAACGGGACAGAGGGAAATTTATGAAATGTGAACACATCATTTTTTTTCTTTTCACTTGCAAGATAACAGGATTTTAACGACTTTGGTGGGGCCTTCAAATGGATAAGAACCTGTCTTTAGAAACCATTATATTTAAATAATAATAACATTAATAAGAATAAACCAAGCAGCTTAATATTTTTGATACTGAGGCAAGGGAGTGACAGCGAAACACACTCAACTGCCAATAACTTTTGCCAATGCGCCAGATGCAGCTTTTAGGGAAATAAAATATATAAACTTGGCGTCTCGTATCTGTAATTACCATCCAAACAAGGGGAGGAGATGTAGGAATGCAGAAATGAGGTCTAGGAAATAGCATACAACCACAGAATAAATTATTTTCCCCTGAACTATCAGTACATTCTATTTCAGTTCCTACTAAGTTCTTAATACGACAGATTTTATGAATAGGTCTGTAATCAGTCCCCCATTAGGCAAGCACTGTCTCCGGTATAAATCCCCATGGGAAATCCTTAATGAATAGGATAGACTGTACAAGACCAGTGCACCTTGTCTGATTGCCAGAGGGGATGGTCTGCTAGCAGTCTTTTAATGCTAGAGAGGTCTCCGTTCCATTGCTTAGTAATGCATTGAAAGCCTCTCTAGAGTTCAGGGGGTTAAAATGATACATATTTGTGGGATTTTCAAGTCAACCCTGTCATGCAGTTGGTTTGCTCCAGGATTCCACCTCTTTATATTGATAAGGCTGTGTGTGTGTGTGTATGTGTGGACGTGTGTGTGCATGCATGTGTGTTTAAGAAATGTTAAATGGAAATAAGATGAAAACTATCAGTGTGAGTGTGTGTGTTTTTTTTCTTTCCTTCATGAAAACACAATTCATTAAACTTAAAGCATCTAATCTAAGTAAGTGAATACCTCTTTATGGTCTGTAGTCGGGAAGCTAAAGTGATGTAATTCTGCAGAAATCCCAGTGCACCACAGGGAAAAAAAAATTACCTGGTAACTGGTATCTGATCAAATTTAGCCTAACAATTTCTCCTAAGCATGCCTGGGAACTTTTTCCTCTACAGTAACCGGAGGGGGCCATGTGGTGCCAATGGGGCATATAAATGATGCAGTTTGCTTCACAAAGGGGTAGGGAGTAATGGTGCATGGGGCGGGGCTTAATGGAATGTGTCATAGAGTGGGTGGGAAATGGGAGGAACAGGCTGTGAAGGAGCAGAAGTGGGCAGAGTTTCATAAGAAACTCATCACCACCGGAGAATTGGCCTCTGGTCCCGGCGGACCTGGTAATTCACAGCAAAAACTGGAGTCTCTGGGGCAGATCCAGAGAGTTGCCAGGTATGGTCCTAAGCTACCAGTACCAATTAGCATTCAGATATACATTTTTTGTCTTTGTACCTTGTACAAAACATAACATCTTCAGTTCCCACCATTTGTCATGTTCATGGATGCAGATATGACGGTTGCTGGCAGTTTTAGACTGCGTGAGCATACTTGTATTTATTTATATTTTTATTTATATAAAAATTTAGTATAGAGGGGATACAATAAGTACAGCATTTAAAGGGGAACTACCACCCCGCAATAACTTTACATTAATTAATTCTTCATCTGGCGACTAGCTGCTTAGTAGCGCTAGTCGCCAGAAATATTACCTAGTTTCAAAGATTTTCCAGTTTTTCGGAGGCTCACAGTAGCAGGAAGCACGGATGTCTCGTCATAGTGACGTCTGTGTGCCTGCGCTGTCAGTCCCTTTTGAAGCCGGAAAATCTTTGAAACCAGATAATATTTCTGGCGACTAGCACTACTAAGCAGCTAGTCGCCAGATGAAGGATTAATTAATGTAAAGTTATTGCGGGATGCTAGTTCCCCTTTAAATGGCTATAAAGACAATTATCATAAGGGAAACACTAGGTAAGCATACATTAGGATAGGAGGTCCCTGACCCATAGAGCTTGCCATCTAAATATAGGATAGATGACATACAGACACAAGCAGGTAGAGAAGGAAGTGCAATTATGAGACAAAGTTTACATATTATTGTAGTGTTTCATTTAAATGGTCCTCTTTTAGCTTCGATTTGAAGTTGTTGAGTGTTGAGGTTTGGCAAATGCTGCGCAAGTTCCAGAGGTAGGGTGCAGCAAAGCAAAAAGCGATAGAGGCTAAAGGAGCAGAGAGTTGTCTACCATGCATGGTGCATAGAGGACGTGCAGGTATATGGTGGGATATGATAGATGAAAAATAGGATGGGGACGAGTGTTGGAGAGCCTTGAAGGTAATGAAGAGGATTTTGAATGTTACACACTGCTTTATAGGAGGCCATGACAAGGATTTTAAAAGTGTATGGTGGGCAATCAGTAGCTGGGGTAAGGCACATCAGGAGGGAACACCAGGCTGTGGATGTAATTCTTACATCCTTGGCCTTGAACAGTTTGATGCAGTTTGCAAATGCACAAAAATATTTTAGGTGGATCCAATTTTCATGTTTTACTTATGTTCTTATAGGGGCAATCAGTAAAAACTCAATGGTTGCTCCTGTTGCTGTTTTATGGTCAGAAAACAGACCCACTCTGCTGGCAGGAGGTTTGACACAAGCAGGAATTCTGTAGCTCATAGCCACAGGCTACACTGCACGCAGACACAGTCCCCACAAACTGCTAAGCTCAGGTCAATCCATTGCACACTCCTCTGGTCCTTAACACTTTGAGTGACAGAAGAGTATCCAATGCATTCTTTTCAATGTGTTGGACATCATTCTGGCACTCAAAGGGTTAATAAGTTAATATGTTTAAGAAGATAAAATAAACAAAAATGTTATACAGTAATAACATTATTGGTTCTCGTTTCTTACCTTGATGAAGGTCTTTCTCAATAAACTTCATCTGTAGCTGAAAAATTTGCTCTTCAAGTTTACATATGGAGTGTTTCATTTTTTCACGTCTGGTGACCATATAACACAGATTTCTAACCTGTGAATACATAGGAGTGTTCCATTAATACGGCGGTATAAAGCGATTATCAAAAGAACTTTAAAGGAGAAGTAAACTTTTTTTGTATGAAAAAATATATATTGTAGGGCTTTTCCTAGGGTTGCCACCTAGCCGGTATTTTACCGTCAGGCCGGTAAAAAATTGGCTTCTTTCCAATGTTAAGTCTATGGAGGGAATGCCTTGGCCAGTATTTTTTTGAAGAAAAGGTGGCAACCCTAGCTTTTCCTGTTGAGAAAAATAATAACTACCACATAACAATGCCATCTAGTGGTCAAATTCCAAATAGTAATTGTTAAATTCTAATGTAGAGGAAAGTCAGTAACTTTACAGTTATCCACAGAATATGGTAGAAACTGCTGAGTCAATTCTTATCAGTTAGAACATCCAGGAAGTAAACACACAGTAAATTCACTTCCTGGTTATTTGAACAGTTGTAAATGTTGAATAAAACAACTGACAGCAGTGGCAGTACCCTTGTTTTAATCAGCAGAAAGAGCTCTATAACATAAATGTTTTCATAAAAAAGTGTACTGCTCCTTTAACAATTTCAGTGGACTCAATGGTCTAGGAGTTGGGTGGATGTAGGAGCAAGGCTGCATATAAAATAGAAGGATAACAGAGTTCACTGATTTTGGGCCTATGTTCAAAACAGAACTGGAGCAATTTTGCAGTAAAACAACTGCACCATAGGGTAAGGTGAGCAAACATTCCTGTTTTCCAGGGACAGTCTCCACATTGAGGTTTCTGTCCTAAAACAGTGTGTGATCCTAGAAATGCCCCTGGATGCCTCCAGTCATAATATCTCCCATCCCCAATGGACTACTGAACTGCTGCTTTGTTCTGGTAGTCCAGCCCATCATAAAACTGCGGCCAATGGGTTGCCATGACTTTAAATCAGATCTGTCACCTAAAACAACTTAGGAAATGTGGTAACAGCTTGCAGAATTACATGTATGTTGTGATAGATGTGTTTTATTTGTTAAAATGTTTTCAAGCCATTAGCATTTTCTTTTTTTTGCCATGCTGTGTTCTATGGGCACAGCTGGCATAAGTGGCACAAATGACTTCCCCTAGCTCATGGGCACCCAGTGTGTGGCCTGTGGACCAAATGCAGCTTGCCTGACTCCAGGGTGCGGCTCTCCCAAGATTTTTTTTTTAAGCTATTTTTATACCTAATTAACTAGCACACATACAGTAGGAGGCCAATAAGACGTAATTCAGTGTTTGCCAGCATCATACAGTTCAAGAATAGATGTCTGTTACATTTCAGTATTGTCACTGACTTGATCAATAAAAAAAATAAATCAGTATTTTTGAATAGCTGTCATTCTCATCATCCTATATAATAATTCACTAGTAGAGACTGTCTGAACACACAGAATGCTGGGAGCAAGGAATGCTGGGAGTTCTGTGCTGGGAGCATTCTGTGCTTTTGGGCAGTCTTTACAGTGCATGACTGCGTTGGCGGCAGCAGGCAGAGTAGGACCGGCCTCTTAACATCACCCGGACCTTGGCCCGTGTACATGTGCTTTTACACTAGTTACCAATAAAAAAGAATAATGTGGGCCACACACTTACAGCTTTCTGATAATTTGGCCCATGACTGAAAACTAACTCATCTGAGTCACCACCTGTGGAGTACTCTCCCTCCTATCTCTGACCCAAGTGCAACATTATCCCTTTGATTTCTAAACATGTGGGCAATAAATATCAATGCTTTTCACATCTCTTTGGCACTAAAAGGGAGAGAGAGGATTACCCCCTAAAAGCCTCCTCTTCCTATTTCCACATTTGACATACAAATTTCAAACAAAAACTTGCAAAGTAAAATCATCTTTCAGTATGGCTGAAGTGAAAGTGTTAATGAAAGAATGAATGGGGACAATCAATAATGCAATGTTATATTCAGGATCTTGATGGTACTATGTTTGTACTATTGATGTTTTATAATTAGCCAATCTCAGAAAGTAATAGGCAGGGACAAGTGTTGTTTCAAGTGTGCTGCTTTTCAGTTCCACATCCTACACTGAAATATGATATATATATATATATATATATATATATATATAGAGAGAGAGAGAGAGAGAGAGAGAGAGAGAGAGAGAGAGAGAGAGAGAGGGAGGGAGAGAGAGAGAGAGAGAGAGAGAGATTGAAAGAGAGGGACCTGGCAGTGAGAATGACAGACCAGTGAGGACAGAAGAGACCTGTTAGTGGATGGAGGAATCTGTAAGTGCATACCAGCATCTGTAGTAGACAGGGGGTGGTTTGAATAAAATGTATGGAGATGCGTTTTAAAGATTATCAAGACCACGCATGTGTGTACAACTCTGATATGCACATAATATGCACAACAATCATTCAACACATTTTACTTAAGTGCAAATGTAATCATCTCATGTCACGAGGAAGTGTAGCAGTGGTCCCGTATAATGATCTGATTATCTAATGGAATGTAGTAGTGTTGTCAGTGTCACATGAAACGGGATAATGCTCAACAATGTATGGTCTTGTGGTAGGGGGAAATGGCCTGGTGATTTCATACAATGGGTAATGTGTTGAACTACAGTCAAGTTGGCTTGTTTTTTCCTTTTGACTCCTATCTGAACTTTTTTTCTGCATCTTTTCATTAAATGTTTGGTAGTCGTATAGCCCCAGAATACAATAAGTATTTTTTCTGTGTTTTATAAATACCGTACAATAAATAATGAAGTGCATTAGCCAAGCACGCTCACTTTCTCCTGCTCATTTTGTTCTGACCATTGTGTCTATGCTATTCTCTTTTATTCCTCTCGTTATATAGATGGATTCAGAGTGATTGGAAATGAGGAGATCCTGTTCCTATACAATGAAGATAAACATACCTTCTGATTCAGGTCTTTCCTTAGATTATTGACTTGGTGCATGACTGGAGGATTCTTTGTTATTCAAATTAAAATGGCCACTCCTTTCTATAGTTGCAATCCCCCAACAAGACCTATTTAACTTAATCTTACAATGGGTTTATTCATCTAAATATTAACAAAGATGCGTCAGTTATTTTCTCCTTTAGTATATCTTCAGTAATTTATAATTTATCTCTTAAGATGAACACTGGAACAAGATTACCATTAATTTGATGAGGAAAATAAAACAAATAAAAATATTTTGTCTTCCTAAATTTCTATATATTTTTCTTAAGTCTACAATCATTTTTCCAAATAAAACTCTTGAATTCAATAATTACCTCCATACTTTGGGAAACTTCAGTGAACTTAATTGAATGTATTGAATCTCTTGCTAACTGTGAATTGTGTGGTGTAGCTCCAAAACAGGCCAAGAAATCTCCCAAACTAACAGTTTTCAATTAAAGGAATAGATCCAGGTCTCTATTAAAAACGTAACACTATAATTTGGCCACCTAACCTTCCTCTGTAAGAAACTCTAACTGTCCAGAATTCTCCAAACTACATGATATTTCACTTTCGATAGTGGCTGGAAGATACCTTGCCATTTAATATAAAATAATTTTAAATCCTCCAGCCATTTAAAGCACGACGTTAAGCACACTGATGTCTGCTGCTGGTGGGGGCTATGGGTCGTGCACACTCCAATTTAGCCACTAAAGAGACTTTCTGTGCAAGCCTGGTCAATTTCCTGTTTCAGTTATATTCTGGAAACTTCTCTGTTAACAGGTTATTCATGTCAGCAGACACTTGTTGGGAGGCTATGTAAACCATCCTCCCTGGGCACCCAGTGCTTAGTTGTCCTGCTTAGTTCCTGACACTCAGTGGTCCCTGTTTCATGAGATGCTTCTGTGTGACCCTGGCTCTGTTCTTGGACTTCTGTTTGTACTTTCCTGCTCTGGACTTAGCATTAGATTTGGGTCTGTACTCCTAGCTGCCTGGCTTAGACCTCTAACCCATCTTTCTGCTTATGAACCTTTGCAGCCTGCCCTGTATCCTGTTTATGTAAATCTAGGGGCTCAACCTCTGGGCATGAGTGATTGCTTCTTACAGATACTGTGCCTCGTCCTGACCTTTGACTCTGACTACTTTACATTTCCTTGTATGCTGATTTTGTACTTCTTGGATTTTACTGTATCCCGCCTGCGGCAGTTTAAACCTTGGGCTCATCCTTTAGGGGGGAAGCAGTTGCTCCTTTCAGATAATGAACTTAGCATATGGACTACAGTACATGGCCTTGAACTAGATTTCCTGACTCTCCCCGGGCCTATTAACCTTGCATATTGGACTCCTGGACCTGCCCTATTGCGTTTCTTACTGAGGGGGGCTCTGTCTCCATCCTAAGGCCATCATGTGGTAATGCACAGCTGAACACCACCCTGCATCAGGACTCCGCCTCCTGGACAAGACCTGCCTCATGGTATGTTGCATGATGACTGAGCCACCTATGGACTATGCAGGGTGGTGACAAACCTGCACCAATCTGTATGGCAATTGCAGCAAGGTTTTGCTCAGATCAAGGAAGCGTTTACCCTGTATGCTAGCTGCATCTGATAAAATACCCACCCACACCCCTGTTACCTCAGAGGACATCTCCTGCTGGGACTACATCTAAACCCACACAAACAGATATTAAAAAGGCCTCTGTTTCATTGGAAGAAAAGAACTGAAATCCCAGTATCTTTGCTTCTACAGAGGCAGATCTGGGCATTCCACATACTACTGACCAGTATGACCTCCATGTTCTAGTTGGTTTACCCCAGGATTGCTCCTCTTCTGTGCACAGGGCCCTGCTAGGATATACTACTGGCTATTTGCACAGGAAGGAGGCAAATTTCTGGGGCAAACCAAGTGCACTACACGGAACAAATGCCCTGTTTAACCCCTTAAGAACTGTGTGACGTGCCAGGACCGTCTCAATCTTTTTCCCTTAAGGACCGGTGACGGTCCTGGCATGTCACGCACTTTTTACTTATAGGGCTCCTGCGGTAGTGCTGTAAGTAAATGGGGTCTGGAACTGACCACTCCAAGACTGGAGTCATCTCTCAGACCCCTGCTGGGCTCACCGATACAGGTAACAGGTCACATGTACCTGCATGTCGGCAAGGATCAAAGTGTAAATGTAGACATTGTTAATGTGTTGAATTAACAATCTGTGTGTATCATGCAGTACCATCAGGGAGGCATCTGACTGGCCTCAAATGTATTCTGCAGCATGACAATGACCCTAAACATGCAGCCAAAGTCATTAAAAACTATCTTCAGCATAAAGAAGAACAAGGAGTCCTAGAAGTGATGGTATGGCCCCCACAGAGCCCTGATCTCAACATCATTGAGTCTGTCTGGGATTACATGAAGAGAGAGAAGCAACTGAGGCCTAAATCCACAGAAGAACTGTGTTTAGTTCAAGATGTTTGGAACAACCTACTTGCTGAGTTCCTTAACAAATTGTGTGCAAGTGTACCTAGAAGAATTGAAGCTGTTTTGAAGGCAAAGGGTAGTCACTCCAAATATTCATTTTATTTAGATCTTTCTTCTGTTCACTCAGTATCATTGTGTTACTTGATAACTCTTAACATGTCTATTTTTGAAAGCATTCTTACTTTACAGCATTTTTTCACACCTGCCTAAGACTTTTTCACAGTACTGTATCTTAAAACACTGAGATGACATCTCTAGAGACATTGATATAATGACTCACGCAGCCAAAGACCTCTTATGACTGTTCTCTACTCCACATCAGTACCACCACTCTTAATTATGAACACTAACACAAAGAAAAAATTGGTTGATATAACTTTAAACATCAAGCACTTACAAATAGTCATGATTAAGCATGATGAACGTGAAACTCACTGTGAAAAACTTTATTCATTGTCTGCAGTTGTATACGAGGTTTGGAAGTACATCAGGTTTACATGTGGTTGGCACTGGACTTATGGGTTTGACAGCAATCAGATGTTTATATAAGAGCTATTTTTCATACCTACTGTTTACATGTTCACTGTGATACAGTTGGATCACCTCAGAATTGCTCCTCTTTTTTGCATATGGCCCAGTGTACCCAGCTGAACAGTGCCAGTTTACCCTCAGCAGACTATATCCCAGCAATACAGGAATGAATCCATTCTGGTAGTATTTACTGTCCCTGAAAGCTGCTACTGTGGTGCTCAAGAGCCAATCTGCAGGCAGTAAATGGGAGAATAAAACACTGCTCTAAGCTCGATTAGCAGCAGAGCTGCTGGGAGGAAATCTTAAATAACATATATTGGCATTACAATAAATAAGTAGTTTAGCATGCTTTTTCTTTTCTTTTTTCTTTTTTTTCCTTTTAATTGAATAATGAACTTGCAGCATTATCTCACAGTCCAAAGCATTTGCTGTATTTTATTTAATCATCCTTCCTATGACGCTGGTAGTACTTAAAGGGTATCTCTCACACCTGCATATGTTGGGCTACATAGCTCATGTATGTAGTGACTAGCTGGGGTAAGGTTTTCATTTTTTTTTTTTTAAAACTTCGCTATTTAGCTGAATTTAATCCATTAAATACCGCCCTGCGCCCTACTTTCAGACAGACTAAAGGGTACAGTTCTATACCGCAGTCTGTCACTCTGCCTCTGCTCTCCTCCCACTATCCAGCCTCCTCCAATGACAGAGGCTTTCTGCCTGTAAACTGGAGCGCTCGCATTCTTTTTCACCTTTTTTACATTATTTTCAAATTAAATAATGGGTTATGCATATAAATATAGCATCAAAAGAAAGCCCTGCTTATCCTTAAATGCATTGCATACCACTCTGGCACTCAAAGGGTTAAAAACATTTTTTAGTCTTGCCTGTTAAATCCTTTTCTCAAGGTCCATTTGACATACAGGTATCATGGGGAGGCAACAGCACCTCCCTGTAGGCTGGAACATTTCTATAAAAAAGTTGTGGGTGGAACCTCCCCATCTACTTATCAGGCTATCCCACTAACCCCACCCCAGTTAAGCTTCAGACAAGTCTACTAAGTAGGACAGTAAGAAAGAAGAAAGGAAAACTCCAGGGAGCAACAGACCCAAGAGGACTCCCACATCCAGCTAAGTTAGACCTATCGAGGTCCCTTTCACTGGGTGGGAGATATGTATGTTGCATGGACCAAGAGAAAAGGATTTAACAGGTAAGACTAAAATCCTCTTTTCTCAGTCGTTCAATAGGACATAGAGGTACCATGGGGATGTACCAACATTAAGCTCTCAGGGTGGGAAGAGAAGGAAAGGACCAAGTGCCAATCCCCATTATACCTGTGTTCCCAAGGACTATTCAGGACAAGGAACAGCCCAAACATAACTAAGTGTCAAAGGACACTGAATAACAATATCAATGCACAAGAGCCAACCAGGCTCAAACACTTAAACAATGGTAAGGCACAGGAATGTATAGGCCCTAAACAGGCAGAACTGCCTGCAGGACCAAGTGCCAAGTTAGGCCACAGAGGACCAAGTGGCCGCCTTGCACAGCTGTTCAGCAGAGGCCTGATTCTTGTAGGCCCAGGACGCCACCACAGACCTGGTGGAGTGTGCTGTAATGCGGAAGGTAACAGGTTTCACTCTGAGCTCGTAAACCTAGCGGATGGTAGACTTAATCCAGGATCCAAGTCACCTTGGATGCAGCCAAACCAGCCCTAGGACCCTCAGGAATGACGAAGAAAGCCTCTGTGTTGCGGATGGACAGAACAGTGGACATAGAATTTGAGGAAGCGCACCTCACCCAACAAGTGGAGATCCCTCTCTGTGTTAGATTTGCGGTCAGGACAAAATGAAGGCACAACAATCTCCTGATTGATGTGAAACTCAGGGACCACCTTAGGAAGGAATTCCTGGGTGGTATGAAGAGCAGCCTTATCCTTGTGAAACACCAGGACAGTTGTTTTGCAGGACAAGGCCTGCAATTCAGTGACTCTGCAGACAGAAACCACCGGCAGGAAAAATGCCATCTTCCATGTCAGAAGGTGCAGAGGAATAGTAGCCAAGGACTCAAATGGAGGCCTCTACAAGACTCCCAAAAAATGGGGGTCTTATAGGCAGGGAAGGCATGAGTGACGCCCCAGAAAGAAGACCTGGACATCAGGTAAAATGGAAATGTACCTCTGGAAATATACAGAGAGAGCCAATGTCTGAACCTTGAAGTAGCTAAGACTGAGCCCTTTCCTCACTGTAAAAAGGACAGAACCACCAGGAGATCTGCCACCTTCCATTTTGGCCACCACAAACAGGTTTGAATAAAAACCTGAACCTCTCTCCCTGAGGAGGAACTGGAATTAGGTCTCCCTTGTTCAAGAGAGGCTGAACCACCTAGTTGAAAAGACACAGTTTTTCTAGGCCCAGAGGAGATCTGGACTGGAAGAATCTGTAGGGAGGAAGGTATTTGAAGGCAATCTCATACCCTTCCAAAACCACCTGAAGAACCCACTGGTCCACTACTGACGCTACCCAGGTGTTTGAAAAATGGCGCAGGTGCCCACCCACAGGCAGCTATGGACCAGGATTCTGCGAGTCATGCAGAGGCAGACTTGCTAGACTCGGGCTTGACAGTGATATGCCACTGATGTCTGGGCTTGGTGGTTGGGTGCGGGGTGCTGGTTTGAGACAGGCTCAGACTCGGCCTTTGCACCTCATTTTGGCGGGGACGAAAAAGACTCTGTTTCCTTGCCAAGTTAGGGAGTTTGGTGACCTGAGGCAACAGAGTGCTCTTGCCTCCAGTGGCCTCACTGATCATTTACTTCAGTTTAGGCCCAAAGAGAGATGAGATTTGCCCTGAAAAGGGAGAGAAATCAGTGACTTCTTAGAAGAGAGGTACGCAGACCAAATCTTAAGCCACAATGTGCGTCTAGTGGAAACAGAGTAGGCAGAAGCCCTAGCTGCAAGTTTTGACAGCATCAAAAAGAGCGTCGGTGACATATGTCTGAGCCTCAAACATGTTGGCCAAGAGGACTAAAACGTCCTCCTTAGGGGCGCCATTTCTGACAGCTTCAGTAAGTTGTTTGCCCCAGGTGGTAATAGCTCTAGTGACCCATACAGATGCCAAGTTAGGCCACAAGGCAAAAGTAGATTTTAAGATAGCCTCCAGCTTCCTGTCAGTCATATCCTTGAGTGCTGTAGTGTCAGCCAAAGGCAGAGTAGTAGATTTAGAAAGTCTGGAAATAAGGGGGTCAACTTGAGGTGAAGCCCATTGAGCCAAAGCTGCCTTAGAAAAGGGGTACAGCTTTGAGAATCTCTTGGAAAGAGACAGGCGCCTGTCTAGAGTCTTCCACTCATCCAGGGTAACCTGGTCCAAAGTGGTATTGGGTGGAAACACAGTGTAGGGCTTCTTGTGCCTCTGAAAGACGTCAGAGGTAAACTGGCCCACATCAGGGGTAGTAGTGACCGTCTGGGTCATTAAAACCGCCTTAATGAGACCCTCAGCAGAGGGCTAGGGGTTGCTAAAAAGAATATGAAGAGTCCCCTTCCTCACATTCCCCTTCCTCCGTATCTCCCTCAAAAGAAACCTCTTCAGAGGTTTCAGTGAAGCCAGGAATGCCAGGAGCCTTAGGGCCCACAAACCTGAGAGTGGTGGGGGGTTTCCAAGAATGGAGGACCCCCTGGAGGGAAAGAGGAACCTGTGCCAGAGGTCTTTAAGTCCTTGACCCAGAGTGGCTCTTGTTCAAGGCTGGAGGGCCCGGGTGGTGTAGTAGAGGCCACAGCACAAGAGGGGCATAAGTGTCCTGAGTACCTTCTAGGGAGCCCTGTTTGGCACGAGGAACAACAAGCAAAGAGGGTCAAAGACGCCCCTGAGTCCTTTATCTTAGGTCTAGCCTCATGTCCCTTTGGATCCGACATCCTAACAGAAGTGTCTAAACAGTATAAGACATTCCAAATACTGTGACCCAGATTAAAATATCACCTCAGAAATCCCAAGAAAGTACTTATCTGGCAGGTGAATGATTAACCTGAGAAGGAGAGCAAAGAGAGACAAGCCTGTGCACAGGATACTCCAGTGAAGAGAGAAAATGGCATCTGTAAAACCATCAGCCAATCAAAAGAAAGCCTGCGAAACATGCATTCTGGGAAATGCAGTCTTTTCTCTTTGATGTTACCTAGCAATGCCTGAATTTGCACTCGTGTGGCCCCAGGGGCTCCCAAGACACTGGGGATGTGAACCGTATTGTAGAGCAAGTGGAGACAAGAAGAATAAGCCCCCTCTCAACTCTGTATGTCAAACGGTTCCAGAGATATGTCCCAAAACAGTTTGTCCCATAGAAGTCAATGAAGCAGGTGCGACAGTCCAGTAAGAGCGGAACTCAAAAATTAAAAATTTTCCAAAAGTGAGTGAATTTATCCAAATACCCACGGGAACATGTAGGGAAAAATAAAAACAGACAATACAAAAAGAAAAAGTCCAAATAAGCCCCAGAGCCTGGAGAAACTAGCAAGGAAGGGGTTAATTACATAAATGTAGCCATCCAAGCTCCAAAAACCCTGGGATCAAACTAAATAAGATACCCAACATGAGTGCAGGAATTCTAGACTCCAACAAGACTGCTGTAAGAAGGGGAAAACTGGGACAAGTGGACTATGGCACTCAAGAGGTAACTCACCAAACGCCTTTTGTCTTCAGATTACCATTGAAAGGACAGAGCCTCAGAGAGACAAAGTCAGGAGAGAGAAACATGGGCTGCATGATTCTCTCCACTGAGCTGCAAGAGTCCACAACAGCACCTGTCAGCTGGACAATCCTCCAGGGGAAGCCAGGAATGGTAATCCACCTAATGATGGAACTGTGACACCCATTATCTAACATAGAAAATAAAAAATAAATCTAAAACTAAGGAGAAAAGTTCTCAGCCTTGATCCAGGTTGCTGGAACAAGTCTAACTGGTGCAGGGCTAGTGGGATAGCTTTATAAGGAGAATGGGTTGTTAGTACTGGGAGATAAGAACTAAATTCTGTTAATCGACTGTAAGTACAGCTCACTGCTCTTGTACTATTGTCCTAGCTCAGCTCATTCACAGATAATCCTGGACAACCAATGTGAGCTGTGGAGACCTGAAAAAGGCTCCTCCCACAGATCATATACAAGACTTGATTTTGGGCCTCAGAAAACAATCTTGCAATGCAAGATCACATTTGCTCCAACTCTAATCTGCATAATAACAACAACAAAATGAGTCAGTATAAAAGCACACTATCGAATGATTTAATTAAGTTTTCACGTGTTCAAAGGGCAAGCTGGGATGAGTTTGTTGTGAATTACAACACATACAAAAACCAGTCAAATCACAATATAAAAATGTGTTAAACGCTGACACATTTCTTTCATGCGATTTTATGCAATTTTCTTATTACAATCAATTTACAAGTAGTAAACCTAGCCTAAAACAAAGGTACTTCCATGCTGGGTGATGATTCATTCAAAGATTATTACAGGTTGAATGCCATGAAGTGAAGCAAGGGTACTATCAAAATATATTGAGAACTGTAGCCTGAGGGTCACCTCTCCCATAGAATACAATAGAAAACAGGCTGTGTGCCAGGTGTCACTGTCGCTAACAATTTAAAATACATGTACATGCAGCTTGAGTAGTAATAACTTTAGAAGAAAGCCTGACAGAAAGAACAACCTTGTCTCAGAGGGATAGAGAACTTTTTATAGTAGTAATAATAGGTTATTGCTCGTTTAACCCTTTGAGTGCCAGAGGGGTACGCAACGTATTGCTTTGCAATGCGTTGCGTACCCCTCTGGCACTCAAAGGGTTAAAGATTCCAAAGCAGATGTTGGGTTACAGCTTTTCACAACCTCAGAGAATTATGGGAGCTGTAGTCCAATAATAACTGGAGGACCACAGGATGCCTACCCCTCCTCCGATTAACTTGATATGAAGACCAGCATCAGGTACTAGGCATTGACTAGATACATGTATTCCATATCTAGCTCCATATACCTTGTAGCACAGTACAGACAAACGTCAGTATGTAGTCTCAGGAAACCTCACATACGTAGCTATTACACTACAGTTATTAGGGTATTCTTCCATTTATTTCAAGCCTTGAAATTGTGGTCTTATTTATGTAGGATAAAAAACTACAAATAATATAACGGAAGCACAACCAATCTTATACATATGGTCTACCCATATCATTTACATATGGGGTGCTCATGATCTACAAAAATAAACATAAACAAAAATACAGAAAAAACAAAGTGTACATCTATATAGAGCACTGCGACCAATAAGATATTGGTCGCAGTGCTCTATATAGATGTACACTTTGTTTTTTCTGTTTATTTATGTAGGATGTCTGATCTTTCTACACACTCACAAAAGAGACAATTGAGAAAGTACAGATTTATTTCTCAGTCACCATGAGGAAAGGCATCCTTGTTGTTCCTAGCTCAATCGATTGCCGCTCTTTCGATCCTCACAAGACCCAGCTCCCAGCCTCTTCCATATTGCTTTGTATACTTTGCCTATAACTTTCAAACAAAACCCACTTTAATAAACTGGTCAGTGAAGGCAAGGGCCTCCATCAGAAATAATAGGGCCTGGACACATACCACTGTAGGGCCCCATCAATAGGTTTAATTCCCCCCTACTCCAGAATCTCAGCCACTATTTCCCAACCATATATTTTTTACTATATATAAATGCAGAATATTTTACAATAAAAACATGTAATTGTGAGTAATTTTAAAGGCTTTCTAACACATTACTGAAGATGTCTGTAACAATGAAGTGGTCCACACTCTTTGGTCCTAGGAAGGGCTAACACATAAAAATGTCACTGCCATTAGTTAGGGTGACCATATTTCCACTGTGCCGTTCATGGACATTGTAGAGATGCGAGCAGTAGAGTACTTGACCTCGGCTCTAGTGCAGCTATGTGGGAGGGGTCACTACACATTACTAGTCATCAGTGATCAACGCTTTCTTTCTTCTGTGCACCACAGAGTTCTAAACTGCCCATTACTGCTGTCACAGAAAGTGATGCCTGTTGCAGGCTACAAGAAAATGTACATCACACCCAAAGCCTTAGACTAGCATTACACTGCAACAAAATTGAACTGCAGCTCCTGTTTGATGTCAGGATCAAAGCTCAGGTCTCTTTCTAGTGTTTAGAGCTGTGTCTGAAGCCATTTCCTTGTAGCCCAGCAGAGGCATAACTTCCTGTCACAGTAGGCAATGGGCAGTTCTAGTGATTAGAACACTGTGCTCTGAAATCTAAATTCAGGGACTTTGTACTGTCCCTGAAGGAGGCTGCCAGGGACATGGGACACACATTTCAAATCGAGGGCTATCCTGGCCAGTCATGGACATGGTCACCCTACCATTAATACACTTTGGTTCTAGGAACATCTGACCCATAAACATGTCACTATCATTAGTACTCTCATCAAACTATAGTGGTCAGTTCTGGAGCAAACAAACTGAATATTTTGTACATTTTCAACAATAGAAATGACATTATTAATCCCATGAATGCTAGATGTCTCCAGCACATTGCAAAGCAATGCATTGGAGACATCATTAGTATTCATTGGGTTAAAAACGCTATTTGAATCAATAGAGATCTTCATTTCTCCCTTATGGTGCAGCTGGTTCGCTCCAGAAGAGCACCTCCATAGCTTGATGAATAAGCCCATTTAGGTTTCATGTATAAAGGCAAACTGAAGTGATACAAGAATAAACATCTGCACTACAAAGAGGAATAACCCCCTTGATTTAAATAAGGCTTTTAACTCTTTGAATGCTAGAGGGGTTTCCAATGATTTGCAAAGCTAAGCTTTGGGGATGTCGCTGACATTCAAGAGGTTAAAGTTCCTATTTAACGCAAGGTAGGGAACTATTTATCCCCATGCGGTATGTAACATCCTATCTACACTGAAATCTACTGTCATTATTCTAAATGTTGTTCTGAGCTGAAAAGGTATC
Source organism: Rhinophrynus dorsalis (assembly GCA_037306005.1). Taxonomy (NCBI): domain Eukaryota; kingdom Metazoa; phylum Chordata; class Amphibia; order Anura; family Rhinophrynidae; genus Rhinophrynus; species Rhinophrynus dorsalis. Next base: position 48,650,147 of record CM074721.1, read on the forward strand.
CAAAAATGAGCTACTTTGTTGCTACATTATGTGGAAATACAGCTTCCTGATTCAAGGAGCTCCACATCCTTAGTGCCCTTAGCGTAAAAAAACCCTGAAAGCACTTTTCTTCTAGCCTTAGAGGATATTTCCTTGCTTTTAGCTTAGATCTTTGAGTAAACTGTTCCCCAGAAAGCTCTTTTTATTGGCCTTGAATATATTTGTAAAACATATCTTCTCTAATGTAAATAAACCCAGTTTGGCTAGTCTTTCTTAAATGCTAAATACACATGATAATATTCTATTGGCTGTTGCAGCAGCACAGTGATGCTGCTAATTGTTATTTAGTCTATTGTGAACAATTATCACCAAAAACATTTCTAACCGGGATTCCCCAAGCAGTTTCTCATTTAGTTTAGGCATGCTTTTTTCTATAACTCATAAGCATAACCTTATATTTATCTATATTAAACCTCATATACCACTTTTCTATCCATTCAATCAGTTTATCCAAATGTTTTTACAAGAAAAAATATCCTTCTGTTTATGTTACTCTTACATAGTTTAACCCCTTAAGGACCAGCGGTCCTGGCAAGTTTCCGTCCCATAAGGACCGCTTTGATCTTTATCGATGTGCCGGTACACGCGACCTGTTGCGTGTATTGGCACGCCGCTTTGTGGCCTGAAACAGATTGCTCCAGTCTTGGAGCGGTCAATTTTAGGCCCTATTTTTACTTACAGCGCTCCCGGTGGAGCACAGTAAGTAAAAAGTATGTGACGTACTATGACCGTCATCGGTCCTTAAGTATTTAATGACCATGACGGTCATAGTACATCATGTAGTCCTTAAGGGGTTAATGACAAAAGCAATCATTGAAATGCTACTTTCAATATACACACAAGGTCATGAACACATTCTATCATGTAACCAGTTTTCTGCACAGATATTGCCTCCTAAGCTAATCACTTTCAATTAATCTAATGAGACAAGCCTTTGATACTACCTTAGCAAAATCCAAGTATACTACAGCCACAGCTTGTTCACATTATCAGATATTCTTTCACTGAAGGCATAACAGATACAGAGTCTCACTAATGAAATTGCTGGTCATCACATAAGCATGAATACTAACTATACTTTAGAAAGCATTCTAGTACCATCTTATACCACAAACTGTTTAATTCTCTTTTGGACATTTTCCTCATTTAACCATGTACAAAGAAGAGGAAATTATGTGCTTGTCTCTGTTTGCCAAATGGTTACTTCCTTTGTAAAAACAGAGGAAAATAATGTGTTAAAAGTGTCACATATTGCCTTATCCTGACTAATTCATTCACCTGTTTTAGTTTTAAGAGGTCCAATATAAACCTTTATCAGTTTGCTATTTATATGCTTATAAACGTTTATAAATGTCTTGCTGTCTTTAACAATTCTTTTCTCATTTTCAATTTTGTTTAACCCAAATTCTTGGTTATATATTATTCTATTTCACTCCTATTTTTTTAAGAGATGCATCTGACCCCTCTGACTTAAGAAATTTAAAAGCCTGCTTCTTCCTCTACATTTCCATGTGAATCTCACGGTTAAGTGACACTGGTCTTAAAGGGGAACTTTCACCCCGCAATAACTTAATGTTCGCTTGTTGCTCACCTGGCGACTAGCTGCTTAGTAGTGCTAGTCGCCAGCAATATTACCCGGTTCTTCAGATATCGGCTTTTTGCCGATGGTGACAGGAGCAGGAAGCACGGACGTCTCTTCACAGTGACGTCCGTGCGCCTGCGCTGTCAGTCCCTTTTGCACCACACGGTGCAAAAGGGACTGACAGCGCAGGCGCACGGACGTCACTGTGAAGAGACGTCCGTGCTTCCTGCTCCTGTCACCATCGGCAAAAAGCCGATATCTGAAGAACCGGGTAATATTGCTGGCGACTAGCGCTACTAAGCAGCTGGTCGCCAGGTGAGCAACAAGCGAACGTTAAGTTATTGCGGGGTGAAAGTTCCCCTTTAATGTGTTTCTCTTTTGTTTATTACCCAATGACATTTATTGAGGAGGATATTTGTCCAAAATTCTTTTGAATACATTTCATCTCTCTTCTGAACTGTTGTCATTAACAATAAAATCCCATTCAATGCCCTCTGGCACTGCTTTTAACAGAGAAAATTTGCTTTTTTTAAAGCTGAATATTTCAGTTTCGCCCTTATGAAAAAGGTTTTTAGTTACACATTTCAAAGGATATTTGAAATATTTACACATGCTCCCTTAAAGGTATATTCCATTTCTCAATGAGAGTATATTTCCCTGTTTAATCCCCTGTGATTTAATTCCCTGATTAATTCCAAACACTTAAATCTTTGAGTGACAGAGGTATCCAATGCATTGCAATGTAATACCTCTCTATTACTCAACTGCTGCACATAGCTGCAAGATTCCCATGTGTCAAGTATTCACTCCACACTTGCTTTATATAGCAGAAACACAACACAGTCCACCCCCCAAACTCATTGCATTCACAAAAAAACTGTATTGATCTTTTAACCCTTCCTTACTGCACTAATTTAACACTTAGAAAACAACTGGATATCTAAATTCACACACTTAGAACTGACACTGATTTTTTTTTTTTTTTGAGGGAGAAGAAAAAAAAAAAGGAAGTCACAAGCTCACAGAGCTCACGCCAAGCCTGCGGGAGACCACCAATTACACCCCAATCAGCTTAATTGGGAACTTTTTCTTCTAGAGTCCCTTGTGGGACTCATGTGGTGCCGGTGGGAGGATATAAATTACACGATTTCTGTTGCGAAGGGGTGGGGTTTAATCGAGGGTGGAACGGGAGTTAATGACTTGTCTAATAAAATGGGCAGGAAGTGGGCAGAACAGGGTGGAGAAGGCAGACAATTGGGAGGAACAGGCTAGGAAGGAGCAGAAGTGGGCAGAGTTTCCTAGTTGAGCGTCTCTGACTAGCTCTTTTGCATATGCAAATTGCCCTTGGGACTAGTCACCCTAAGCATAAAAGGGTAATCCAGACGTGGACCCCTTGCTCGCAATGCATAGAGAGATCAGCTGCACCTCACTGACGAGGCCCAACAAGGCCGAAACATACGTCTGGGGTTGGCTGCTTCTCTTGTTCAGAGAGGAATTGCCTGGCACTTCATGGCTGGACTGCCTTTTGGTAGGATCAGTATGATGTGCTTCAGGATATTTCCTCTTTGTGAAAGGCACTTAGTGAACTCAAAGAGATTGCACCCTGGGTAGGATACTTATCCTATAAAGCCTCATCAATTTGAGGGCAGGCTCATTCCTAGTTGAGTGTCTCTGACTAGATCTTTTGCATAAGAACCCCCCCCCCCATCGGCGAATTAGCCTCTTTCTCCAGAGAAACGGTAATTACATGCAAAAAACGGAGTATCCGGGGCAAACCTGGAGAGTTCCCAGCTATGCCAATTTGTCCCCCCCCCACAGAAAACACTTGAAAGAAAGGAGAAAAAAATGAGGCCTAATATATTTACATTTACATTCTCCCTTTAAATTGCCATGATTTTGTCATGGGAAAAATATCAACTTTTACTCAAATATACAAAACAATGAGAGAGCCAATTAAACTGCTGGTGGCAGCAGAAGCGTTGAAGCCATTGGTGGGCCCTGGGTTAAGTGTAAAGCAGTGGGCCGTCCTTAATTCCTTGGATGCTAGAAAAGTCTCCAAAAAGTCTACTTTGAGACCTCTCTAGCACACAAGGGGTAAAATAACCACACATTTGTTTATCCTACAGCTAACATACATTTATAATAGCTTCACATAATTCTGGGCTTTTAGTTTGCTTCATATAATATTTTGCACTCATAAAATACTAAGCTCTAACACCTAATGTACCTTCACAAAATACTTTTTAGGCACAATCTTCCTCATGTACTAAGGAAAAGGGGTGCAATTCTGCTGCAAACCAAGTGTACCAGAAGGAATAATTTCCATTGATTTAAATGGGACTTTTACACCCCTGAATGCAAAAAGAGGTCTCCAATGCATACCGATGTGAGGCATTGGAGACCTCTCTAGAATCAAGGTGTTAAAAGCCTAATTTAACTGTATGTGCATTTAAAGGGATAGTAATACCTAAAATGTAAAAAAAAATATGTTGTAGGGTTTATCCCCCTGAGTAAAACAAGAGTACTCCCACTGCTGAAAGATGTTTCATTCAAAAGTTATTAATTTTCAAAGCTGAATTTTTTAGGTGCAATATCACAGTGGCCTGAAATTGTAGAGTGGCGCTGTTGCTACACCATCCTATGGAGATTTATGGTCCTGAGACCAGAGCTGTCCATAGGATCGTGTAGCAACAGCGCCACTGTACAATTTCAGGCCACTGTGATATTGCACCTAAAAAAATTAAACTTTGAAAATTAATAACTTTTGAATGAAACATCTTTCAACAGTGGGAGTACTCTTGTTTTACTCAGGGGGATAAACCCTACAACATATTTTTTTTACATTTTAGGTATTACTATCCCTTTAAGGGAATTTTATGTGTTGCCTGTGGTTCCAGAATTGCACCACTATTTCTTAGTACATCGACCTCACTGAGCAGGTTTGTATCATGTGCACCAGATCCATGGGGAGAGGTAGATCTATACTGTGCTGTATGACATTTATAGTTTTTTACTGACTGTAGGGAACCCCCTCCCTCTACCACAGGTCCCTGAGCACCTGCCCACTTTGTCCTGTTGTAAAAATGCATCAGGGCAGCGGGAGGAGGTCTGAGGAAAACATTCACAGGCCTATTAATTATTCACTCATGCCATCCCCAGACAGACTGGGCAAATTAACAGCGTCACTGAGATGAAATGAAAATTCAGCAAAATTCCTTTGATTTAAATGTTTTTTTTAACCCCTTGAATGTTACAAAACACCACACTGGAGACTTCTCTTAAAAGGTTAAAATCACCATTTCAAATAAATGAGAAGTTTAACACCTTAAGGACCGACCGCGCAGGCACCAGGGAGCTTTTTTTTATTTATTTATTTTTTTTATTCCGGACTCCCCGAATGGCGTGCAGCTGCGGGGGGGGGCCCGGAATTCCATGGCGGTCATAGTACGTCATGGGTCATTAACTCGGTTCGACCCATGACGTACTATGACCGTCAAGGGTCGTTAAGGGGTTAATTCCCCTCCAGTAATGAATCTGATTTGCTGTAGAATTCCACCTCTTTTTCTCTTGATGAATATGGTCCATGGACCCTTATTCCTTGTGCAGAGCATGCCTACTTGGTGTCCTGACTACATGGCAAAGGCATGCACTGTGCCATGCTGCAGTGTTACAGGGCACTGCTGAAAACACTAGTCTCAGAGCGATATTTACCCTTTGAGTGGTAGAGAGGTGACCAACAAATTGCATACCTCTCTGGCACTCAGAGTGTTAACTCTTTGAGCACCAGAGGGGTACGGAATGCATTGCAAAGCAATGCATTCCATGCCCCTCTGGCACTCAAAGGGTTAAAGGGTTAGTAATGCCCATATTTAAGTTGATGCAGTATTGTAGATGTAAAAAAAATAGAGTATATTGAGCAAGTCCCATCTCTCAAACCTTTGTGGTTTGAGAGATATTTGCCGCTAAAGTTCTCCCCTCCCTTATGTCAGCTGTAAAGCTGACAGCAGGAGATTCGCGTCTGCGTATCTGAAGAGGCTCTTCAACAGAGCCAAAATAGCGATATTTAGAAAGAACTAATTTACTGGAACGGTCTACAAAGTGTACTTGCAAACCAGGCACATTTTGTAGACCGTTCCAATGAAGTAATTCTTTTTAAAGATCGCTCTTTCGGCTGTGCTGAAGATTGTCTGGCTGGTCCCCAGATCGGGATCTCCTGCTGTCAGTAGAGCGCTGATGTCAGGAGAAGGGGAGGGAGGGGGAACTTCAGTGGCGAGACTTTCTCCACATATATCATTTTTTTAACATCTACAATACTGCATCAACTTAAAGTGTTAGTAATGTTCAAAAAAAAGTTTTTGCATTTAGAAGAGCTTAAAAAGCTGAGCTAAATGCAAAAAAAAAAAGTATCTCTCAAACCGCTATGGTTTAAGAGATACAGGCGTTTGAAGTTTGATTTCTCCTACTGACAGCTGTAAAAAAGCTGGTGTTCAGGCACAAGTTTTAGACCATTCAAATGAAGGGATGCCTTGTAAGTAACGAGATCTCGGCAATTCTCAAGTGCCTCCGTGTCGACCGACACGAATCTCCTGCTGACAGCTTTACAGCTGTCAGTAGGAAACAGAGAACTTTAAACGCCCGTATCTCTTAAACGATAGCAGTTTGAGAGATACGTTTTTTTGCATTTAGCTCAGCTTTTTAAGCTCTTCTAAATGGTTGAGTTAGTGGTTCTCAACCAGGGTGCCATGGCAATTTGGTGTGCCCTGGGCACCATCTTAGGGTCCAGTGTCTTTCCATGAAGATTTTAGTTTCAGATGTATAATTATAGAAATTGTGCCCAATACACTTCTTTTGGTCATTCTTGTGGTGAAACGTCAGAATAACTATATATTATGTATCTGTAGCCCTCATTATACCCATGACAGATGTCTTATAAAATGTTGGGGTGCCCCAAAAATTCAAGATTGCATGTTAGGGGTGCCTTGACCAAAAAAACATTGAGAATCACTGGGTAAGGGTTGCAATGCATTGGGTGCTTCTGTAGCACTGAAAGAGTTAAAAGGTGCTCAAATTAATCTGAAAATTTCCAAGTAAGCAGAAGGAGTGAAACAACTTTAACCCTTTCAGTGCCAGAGGAGTAGCAATGTACTGGGTACCCCTCTGGCACTGAAAGGGTTAATAAATTATTTGTAGAATCATAATTTTGGTAATGTTTTCTGGACTAAAGCCGACTATCCAGCTCTTTAGGATATAGGACCTTATGCACAAAACTAATTTCAGGGCAAACCAACTACACCACAGGGGAAAAAAATGACATTTGACAACATTTCTTTTGATTTAAATGTGGCTTTTAATGCTTGGAATGCATCAATTCACAATGTGTTGGATTCCTCGTTAGAAGCCCAGTTTAGATAAATGGAAGTCTTTATTTTTTCCCTACGGTGCAGCTGGTTTGCTCTAGAATTGCTCTACTTTTTTGTCTGTGCATAAAGCACTTAAAGTAGACCTGCCACTTAAAGACAACTTTAATAAAGTAATTTACACTTTCATATTATTAAAGGGATAGTAATGGATTATATTACTAGATTTAATACTGCAGATATTAAAAAAATAAATCAATTGATGGCAGTCCAAGCTCTCAAACTTGTATAGTTTAAGAAATATAAGGTTCTAAAGTTCGCCCCTCCTGGTCTTTTCACAGAAATCTGCCCTCTAGCCCACAGCAGAAGATTCTGGTCCTGGGACCAGCCGGCAGCAGAGTCAAAATAGCGCAATCTAAAAGAGGATTTTAGTCTTCCTTTTCTCTTAGTCCATACAGGTTAATGGTAACTTTGGTTAGGTGATCCACCCCTTTAAGTAGGCAGGAACAATTCTAGGAGTGAATGCAGGGGGTGGAGCCTACCTTCCCTCCTTGGCTGCAGCTAGCCAATCAGCTCCAGTAAGATTTGAGACACTATTAACTAGACAGTAGAAGGGAAAGAAGACTCCTGTGAGAATTACTCCGAAGGACCCCCACGGTCTGCCACAGGAGAGCTAAGCATGGTCCCTTGACAGGGTGGGAGACCAGTAACCTGTATGGACTAAGAGAAAAGACTTTAACAGGTAAGACTAAAATCCTATTTTCTCTGTCATCCAATATAGGTTACTGGTAACTCTGGGATGTCCAACCACCGAGTTTCCCAGAGGCGGGAAATAAGGCAAGGACCAGGCACAAGGCCCCCAGAGTCACTAGAATATATATGTATGAACCATCAGATCAGAGATAGCCCAACAAAAACAAATGAAGTGTCAATGGACACTGAACAGGGGTAACAACGCCCCAGGACCTGTCACACAGCACACTGAACTAGAGCCAACAGGGCTCAAAAGTGAAGGAAGCACCAAAGAACCAAAGACGATCCTAGACAGGCAAGACTGCCTCCAGGATCTTCCTCCCAAAGCTGGCATCAGGCGATGCCAGCACCTCAACACGGTAGTGCTTCGAAAAGGAGTGCACAGATGACCAAGTGGCATCACTGCACAACTGATCAGCTGAGGCCTGATTCTTGTAAGCCCAAGAAGCCCCGATAGATCTAGTAGAATGAGCCATGACCAGAAAGGTAACAGGCTTCTTCCTTAGCTCATAAGCCTTACAAACAGTGGACTTGATCCAAGATGCAATAGTCACTTTGGTGCAGGTCTCCCTGCCCTGGGGCCCTCAGGAATGACGAACAGCGTGTCAGATTGTCTAATGGACTCATTGCGATGTACATAAAACTTGAGACAATGCACCACATCTAACAAATGGAGACCCCTCTCCTTGTCAGAGGTAGGGTCAGGGCAGAAAGAAGGCACCACAGTCTCCTGATTAATGTGGAAATCAGAAACCACCTTAGGGAGAAACTCTAGAGAAGTGTGAAGCATCTCCTTGTCTTTGTGAAACAACAAAAAGGGTGGTCTACAAGACAGACCATGCAACTCCGCCACACGGTGAACTGACACGATTGACAGGAGAAAGGCCATTTTTCACATCAGCAGGCGTAGAGTAATAGTAGACAAGGGCTCAAAGGGTGGGTGCTGAAGGATGCCCAAAACCAAGTTATGATTCCATGGAGGAGCGGGAGTCTCAAAGTCAGGACGAGTATGAGCAGCGCCCTGGAAGAAAGAATAGCAATGCACCTCTGAAAGAAAACAGAGAGAGAAGAAGTCTGAACCTTAAGGGAACTCAAACTGAGGTCCTTGTCCACATCTTCCTGCAAAAAGGTCAGGACCGTAGGCAGATCAAAATCCTGAGAAAGGTCCCTATCAGCAATCGAAGAGAGAAAGGTCAACCAGACACGATGGTAGGCCTTAGATGAAACAGGTTTGCGGGCACTAAGTATAGTAGCCACCAGAAGAAAAACCTTTCTTCCTCAGTATTAAGGATTCAGTTTCCAAGCTGTCAAAGCTAGACGATGAACATCCTCCTTCCACAGGTAACACTGTAGAAGAAGATCCGGACGGCAAGGGAGCCAGAATGGCTCCTCCACGGACAGATCCAGAAGCTCCGGAAACCAAGCCTGTCGAGGCCAGTACGGAGCAATCAGAATGACTGGACAGCGCTCCAGTCTCAATCTCCGTATCACCCTGTACAACATGGGGATGTAAGCCAGAGGAAATAAACAAGGAATGGACAAGGCATCCCCTGCTAGAGCTAGAGGATCCCTCCAGAACATCGGAACCTTCCGGTTGTGTCTTGTCGCCATCAGGTTGATGAAACGAAGACCCCACTTCTAAACAATGCAGTTCCCACTCTCCACTGTCCAACCGTGTGTGAGAGTGAGGAAGTCTGCCATGATGTTGTCTACGCCACGAATGTGCACTGCGGATATGGCAGGAACATGTTCTTCTGCCCAGGACAAAAAGCCTTGACTTCTTACCAAGCGACGAGACTTCTTGTTCCACCCTGCTTGTTGATGTAGGCCACTGCCGTGGCATTGTTGGACTGGACCCGGACTGGGCAGTCCTCCAGCTGGCGTGTCCAGTGGTGAAGGGCATGAAATATCGCCCGAAGCACAAACACGTTGATGGAAAGGAGAGATTCCTCCAGAGACCACCGACCCTGAGCACTCAGGCGACCCAGGACTGCTCCCCAGCCGGAGAGGCTGGCATCCTTTGTCACCGTGGTCCAGAAGGATACCAGGAAGGACTTGCCCTTCGGCAGATTGGAGAGGTCGAACCACCACAACAAATTCAGTTCCACGTGAAGAAGGATGGATGCTGACATCTTCAGAAGGTCCGGCTGACCCATGCACACCTGGATCACAAACGTCAGGTACTCCCTGAGGTTTTGGCAGGGAAAATCTGACAGAAGTAGGGGTCTGCCAGGAGTGGAAAACCCCCTGTAACTGGGATGGAAAGAGTTGCAATGTAGACTGGAGGTCTCTAGTAAGCAGCCTTGAACTCTTGCACCCAAACTGGCTCTAATGCATGGCTGGAGGTCCCTGGGGGAGACTCGGGGACATCAGAACATGCTGGGCATAAATTACCTAAGAATTCTCTAGGTAACCCTGAATGACATGAGGAGCAATGCGCAATAGGGGACACAGAGACCCCAGCATCCTCTAACAGATTAGACATTCTCACAGTGTCAAAACATTTAAAGTATAAGGAATCACCCAAATACAGTGTGTAAGATTAATATTTCACCCCAGAAATCTCTAAAATGCACTTATCTGGCAGGTGAAGGGTTAATCTGCAGAGGAGAGAAGGAGAGCCCAAGCCCTGCGTAGGATACTCGTTCAGGAAAAGCACAAAATGGCTGCCATGGCGGGAGCCATTCAGAAACGAGCACGCAAAGCAAGCGCTTATGGGAAATGTAGTTTCCCCAGAAAAAGTACCCCAACAGTGCCCAAAGCCCCCTGAGCCCCCAACACACACCAAAAGATAACCAGATAATAGAGGAAGGGCAGACAAACAAAATGAGCCATCCCTGAAGTCGCTACAATGAGCAGTTGCAGAGAAATGTCCCAAACTGTACAGTCCCATAGAAGTGTATGGAGCAATGGCGTCCATGCGGTAAAAGCATTTTGCAAAGTTGTAACTGACAAGTGAATGTGCACTAGACATTACTAAAACTTGTCACTAGACCCAATAAATACTGAACCCAGTAGGGAAAGTGCCAACAACCCCCCAAAAGATGCTAAACCAGCAGCTAAAGGGTTAGGTTACCACAGAAACGTGCTCCAAACCACCCAACAGACACATAGATAAACCCAATGAGTGCAGAAGTGTGCAATAGGAACTCCAAAGGAAAACCCCCTGTGCGGAGGGGCACTGTGGGACATGTGGACCTGCAGCACTCAAAGGGTTGCTCACCTTTCCTGGAGATCTTCTTTCGTCAGATCACCATGTATTAAGAAGAAGACTCAGTGGGCAACTCCTGGGGAAAGAACTTGAACCCAAGACTTTCCCCCCAGGGCTTAAGGTCTACAAAAAGCACCTGGATACTGAGCTAGCCACATCTAAGGACATTGTCAGTTCTGGTAATCCACCTAATGGTGGTATTCCATTTCTAACAGAAAATTAAAAAATAGCTAAAACTATAGCAGAACTGTTCTCTTGCCTGTATCTTCATCCAAGGAACAAATCTTACTGGAGCTGATTGGCTAGCTGCAGCCAAGGAGGGAAGGTAGGCTCCACCACCTGCATTCACTTCTAAAATTGTTCCTGCCTACTTAAAGGGGTGGATCACCTACCCAAAGTTACCAGTAACCTGTATTGGATGATAGATAAAAATAAATACTTTGTAGACAGTTCCAATGATGTATGGAGGGGGACACTGGGACAAGTGGACCATTGCACTCAAATGGTTACCATTTTACTTGACTTCTTTCTTCAGATTACCATTGAGAGAAAGAGTCTCAGAGAGACAAAGCCAGGAGAGAGAAACATGACTGCATGATTCTCTCCACAGGGCTGCAAGAGTCCACATCAACACCTGCCAGCTGGACAGTCCTCTAGAGGAAGCCAAGAATGGTAATCCACCAAATGGGGGAATTTTGGCACCCCACATTTAACACAGAAAATAATTCTAACAATTATAAAAACTAAGCAGAAATGTTCTCAGCCTTCATCCAGGTTGCTGGAACAAGTCTAACTGGGGCTGGGCTAGTGTGATAGCCTGATAAGGAGGAGGGCAGTCTCCACCCACATCTTCTTCTAGAAATGTTCCAGCCTACAGGGAGGAGCTGTCGCATCCCCGTGGTACCTGTATGTCATATTGAACAACAGAGAAAAATACAATTGATTTGAAAGAGATTTATCAAACCTTACTGGCTAGGCAAGTCTCCAGCATATTACTTTGCAATGTATTTAAGAATTTAAAAGCCAATTTAACATCAAGGGAAATTCTTATATGTCTCTATGGTGCAGTTGACCATTACACTGCACCTTCACATTAATATAATGTTAGTTGATGTTTAAAATAATTAAAAACTGAGTATATGTTTTGCTAACCATTTACTTGTAATATAAATAGTTTATCAGAAATGATCTGTTATTTGTTGGTAGCTCAGTGTGGCCTTGTATGCTAGTTTCTGTGCACTCACTGTACTGTGAATAAATCTAGGCACAACCACATACTGCGGATTTCTATAACAGCACAAATGAGCAATACATTTTTGCCTCAACCATAACTAATTGGCATATTGTACAGGAAATTAACAAAATGTGCCACACTGTGCCACCACAACATAAAGTGAAAAATGGGTAGTGCAACATAAAGGAAGATCTGAATCCGTTCCATATTAAAATCCAAAATTTAGATAATAAATGAATGTGGCTATCATACTTTCATGGCTATCCTCCTTAACTGCCAGAGTTAATTTGGTTTGTTTTTCAACCAGAGAGCCACGGCAATGTGGTGTGCCACTGAGACACAGAGCCAATTGAAGCTTGTAGGTGCATCTGTTAACTCCATGGAAACCATAGAGGTGTGCCTCGAAAGGATGGATGGCACATTCCTGCCTCTTTTTTTTTTTTTTATCAGTAACAAGCCTCTGCCTGTCACACATATTTTAAATCAATGGAAGATTAGAGAATTTGTATTTGTCCTCAATGGTGCAGTTGGTTTACCCCGGAATGATTCCAGTTCTTGGTACATCTCTCTTCTCCCTTCCTCTCTGTCTCTCTCTCTCCCCCTCTCTTCTCCCTCTCTGTCTCTCTCTGTCATTTTTAATAAATTTAAGACATCACTGGTGGTGGTAAAGAACTAGTCATGGATGGAGATATGGCTCTGGACGTAATCAGCTGAGGAAGGAGATAAGGGTGTTGGGTTCATAGACTAGAGAAGGCAGAGGGATATATGGATTTTTGGGCAGTAATAAACTGGGGAAGGGGATACAGTTTTTTTCAAATGTCCTTGTCTGTATAAGAGGATTTTAGTATTACCTGTTAAATCCTTTTCTCTTAGTCCATACAGGTTACTGGTCTCCCACCCTGTCAAGAGACCATGCTTGGCTCTCCTGCGGCAGACCATGGGGGTCCTTCAGGATCATGCTCACAGGAGTCTTCTTCCCTTCTACTATCTAGTCATACTTAGTGTCTCAAATCTTTATGGAGCTGACTGGCTAGCTACAGCCAAGGAGGGAAGGGAGGCTCCACCCCCTGCATACACTTTGAGAATTGTTCCTGCCTACTAAGGGGCGGATTGTCTACCTAGAGTTAATAGTAACCTGTATGGATGACAGAGAAAACTAATTTTTGTTCTGCACACTTATGCTATTCTGATTTCTGATTTTCAACTTCCAGTACTGGTAAATAAAGTCAACCATATTCTTGTTCATATCAAGATTTTCAGCCACATCTTCTGGTTTGACAAGTTCATGGAAGTCCTCCTCTAGCTCCATGAGCTTTTGCTTTATGGAGCTGACTGGCTAGCTACAGCCAAGGAGGGAAGGGAGGCTCCACCCCCTGCATACACTTTGAGAATTGTTCCTGCCTACTAAGGGGCGGATTGTCTACCTAGAGTTAATAGTAACCTGTATGGATGACAGAGAAAACTAATTTTTGTTCTGCACACTTATGCTATTCTGATTTTGTGACCTAAAAGTAACCACTCCTCTATATGATATTAGAATATTGACTCCAGACCAAACTGGAAATGGTGCAGTGAATCAAACAGAAATGCATAATTACATTATATACATATTATATTTATATATCATTGTCTTACCCTTTCCAAGTCTTGTCTGAGGTGTGTAAAGAGCTTTAACCTCCTATAAAGCACATCCTGTTCTTGCTGAGCCAAATTGTCCACTTCATCTGTTTTGGGATTTAGAAGGGGTTTGTTGAAGTTTGCCTTCCTTTTCAACTTCCAGTACTGGTAAATAAAGTCAACCATATTCTTGTTCATATCAAGATTTTCAGCCACATCTTCTGGTTTGACAAGTTCATGGAAGTCCTCCTCTAGCTCCATGAGCTTTTGCTTTCGCAAGGTGATCTTTTCCAGATCCTGTTTGGTTTGATCAGCATCTACCTGGGGAACAGTTGCGGATGCTTTTTGTCCACGCTGCTGGTCCTCTGGTTTCGTGACCCTGCTGCTATGCTCCAAACAGAAAGACTTAAATTTCACTTCATCATTCTCGGCTAAGGTAGTGTGCATTTCTAGGTTGTGGTCAAAGGCGCAGGTAACATGAAAAGCAGTGATGCAGGATTGCATGGAACACTAAAAGATACATAAACACACACAAGGAAAAAAGAATTAATAGAGGAAAGAAAACTACAAACTAGAAAAGATATCAATTAGTAATTACTATTTTTTTTGTTTTAATATAAACAAAATAAGGCAACTCTCACGCAAGCACTGGGAGAACAGCATCCTTCATATTAAGAGCCACTAAAATAGTGCAATATTTTCATAACAAAGCTTATCGGCATAGGCGTAAAGACCATGAAGGAGATACACAAAGGTGTGTTAAAGGGATAATAATACTTAATAATTACTAACCGCTATATTAAAGTTGTATTAAAAAGAAATGTATTGCCCCCAGTGTCATCTCTCAAACATTTATGGTTTGAGAGATAATCGCTCCTAAATTTGCCCTCTCCCTCCCCCTTCCCCGAAGTCAGCATTCTAGCTGACTGCAGGGAAGCCAGTCGTACGACCGTCAGGCGGCTCTGCAGCACAGTCAAGATCGCGTTAATAAAAAATAAATCTTTCACTGAAATGGTCTTCTACGTGTGCTTGTTTTAGTGAAAGATTTTTTTTTTTTATTAAAGCGATCTCGGCTCTGCTGCAGAGCTGCCTGATGATCGTAAGACTAGATTTCCCTTCAGTCAGCTACAACGCTGACTTCGGGGGAAGGGGGAGGGAGAGGGCAACTTTAGGAGCGATTATCTCTCAAACCATAAAGGTTTGAGAGATGACACTGGGGGCAATACATTTCTTTTTACTAAGACTTTAACATAGGGATTAGTAATTATTAAGTATTACTATCCCTTTAAAGAGGTGATAGAGAGGAAAAAACTCCTCCAATGAGATAAAGTCTCCATTTCCTATGTTATTCTATAGAGCCTATGTGCTAATATTTCTCAAGTAGGAGAAATGTTAATTCATAGGTTCCACAGAGTAACATGGAAATTCGAAAAGTGATATCACTGGAGACTTAATCTTCTCTTCATCACACCTTAGTACATATCCCCCCTAATAGCCTAGTTTACAGTGAGCAACATTGTAATAAATTTCACAGCATAGAGTTGATGTTTTTATGGGGTAACTCACATATGTGACTTTCACCTTACAATCATTTTCAATGGCAACTTTTGTTGCTGCAACATTTTGTAACAAATTCATCCATGTAAACTAGGCTTACGAATTATTGCTTGAACATGAAGAGGGAGAGGGGTGATATGACAGAAACATATATTAAAGGATCTAATAACATTCAGGAGGGAAGCATTTTTTAGAGTAAGAGGAACATAAGAACAAAAGGACAGGACCTAAAGATAGAGAGTGGAAAACTCAGAAGTAATGAGAGTTAATTATTACATTATGAAAAATGAAGCTGGAAAGAACTTTCTGATCAAAGGTACATTTAGTATTGTGCAAAGTGAAGAGCGGCAGATTTATTATCATACACCTCTTAACCCCCCTACTCCCACCTTACCATAACCAGAAAATCTTAACGTGGACCTGTCACCTTGATTCAACTTTGCATATTTGAAAACCTCATTAAAAACTGTCTATGTGTCATGTTAGATGAAATACAAGCAAATGTATGGTTAATGAGATATTCATACTTGGTACTCGTACTGTACCAGTGATGTTTCATAAGTTACTTAAACTTTCTGGTGATGTTTCATATGCTAATTAAGGATTTTCTGTGACATTTCATATGTTAATTAAGCTGTACCAGGAGACTTTCACTTTACAGAAATAAAAATATTAGTATTTCCTAAACTATACATATACCATCTGCTGGACACGTAATCAGTTTTACCTGAAGTTTTTAAAGCAGGACTACCACCGCTACAAAAACTTCATCTCCAATAATTCCCCATCTGGTGACTAGCTGCTCAGTAGCGCTAGTCGCCAGAATTATTACCTTGTTAAACAGAATTAACCATTCTTCCCGGGCTGACAGGCAGGACGGAACTCAGACATCTTTCCATAGTGACGTCTTCACACCTGCACTGTCAGTCCCAGCCGACTCTAGGAGGCATTGCTAGGGACTGATAGCGCAGGTGTGCAGATGTCACTATGGAAAGATGTCTGCGCGCCGTCCTGCCTGTGAGCCTGGGAAGAATGGAGAATTCTATTTAACCCCTTAAGGATGGCCAATCGCGCATGCGGCTGTCACTTAAGGACCACAGACCATTGTTTTTTTTTGCTGCATCCGCTTCTGGGCTCCCCAAACGGTGTGCAGCTGCGCGGGGAGCCCGGAATTCCGTGACGGTCCAGGACCATCATGGGTTGTTAACGGGTTTAAAAGGTAATAACTCTGGTGACTTGCGCTATTGAGCAGCTAGTCGCCAGATGGGGAATTATTGGAGATTATGTTTTTTTAGTGGTGGTAGTTCCGCTGCCCGAATGCACAGAATGCTGGCCCGTGTACATGTGGTTTTACACTAGAGTAAAAATAAATCAAGAGGACAGGTCCCCTTTAACTGTCCTATGAATGTTGGCCTTGGGTCTTGGTTCAAGAGACAAAATCTTCATTCAGTCCTGGATGCCCTGCTCATGGAGACAGCCATGAAAGTTGATGACAGTTTTTACAAGCTGAAACAGGAAGAGGGTATGTAACTGTAAATGCACTGTACAACCCTCAGGTCCATAAAGGGTTAAGGTAAACATTGGTGGTGGATGGAGATTGTGCCTTTGGGTCCTGATAACAACTGTCATGTCTAGCCCTTGGATATGACATACAAGACCAAAAGAACAAAATTCATAGGGATTATTACTATTTTCTAGCCACAGTAAGGGGTGTTATCAGGAGCTGTTATTTCTCCTATATCATGTACAGGGTATTGCCATGGTCAACTTTATAGCACAATGAAAAAGGACTGTACTGTACAGTACTGTAGACTATGAGCAGCTTTGCAGAGATGGAAGATTTCAACAAGGTGCATATCAGAAGTGACAAGGGACCATATGCACATAAACACAAGAGGAAAAATTATTTCGCAAACCAACTACACCATAAGCTACACTGCACTCCCCTTGGTGAAGGCTTTATACAAAGGGTGAGTTCCAGAGTAAGAATCTTAGTAGGTAGCCAACAGAGAGTTGTAGTATTAAGAAATCAGTTTCGGCTCCGAGTTTAATGCTGAATTATATTAGCATATCCGCCCTTCTAGCTCTCCAAAGTACGGTGATCACCAATGATCCCTCTAAGCCAGGCATGTCAATCTCAATTCTAGTTGAAGGTTGCATACTCAGCAAATCTCTCTAAGGATGGCTGAAGATGTCTGTACCATTATTTTGTTAGGGAGGTCTGGAAAGAAGGATGAAATGTAAATTGTTTTCTGCTGTGCTGTGTCTGTTCTAATCATGAGTCCTGAATGTAGTTTACCTCTTGAACAGGGGTATGAAACCTTTGGCTCTCAACGCACATCATCTCCAGCCAACCAACAGATAGAGAGCCAAAAGGCTTCATATCCCTGCTCTGAAAAGTGACAGCAAAACAACCTAAGCTAAAAGAATTTGGACTAGCAGGTCTGTGCTGTAGTTAAAATGAGAAATCCAGTTGGGGGCCACAGTTTACTAGATAAGGGTGCACGTGGCCTAGGGGCTGTATGTTTGACATGACTACTCTAAGATGAGCAAAAGTAACAGAGTACTGAAAGAGTTAAAAAAGCAATTAAAATAGGCAAGGCTGCATGATGTGTGAGTTTTTTTTTATGTAGTTATACATAAACAGTCCTCTTTAACTCTTTCAGTGCTGGATTCCTCACCTGTGCTCAGCGGAGGGCTGGCCTGGGGGACAGGGCGGCAATTGCCCCCTGGGCCAGTGGGCCACTGGCTCACTCAATCTCATGCTTGCTGCTTTTAATGGAGCTACACTAATGATACTACAGAGCTTACAAATGAAATGTATATACACAAATGATACCACAGAGATACAATCCAAATGGATCTACACTAGTAGCATAACCCATTTTCCTTGTAAGCTCTATGGTATCAGTAGTGTAGCTTTACTTAAATTGTAAGCTCTGTAGGATCACTGGTGTAGCCCCATTTCAACTGTAAGCTCCGTGCTATCACTTGTGTTGCTCCATTTTCATTGTAAGCTCTGTGGTATTGCTTGCCTTACTTCATAACATTAATGCCAATTTTAATATTAACAAAAGGGAGCGGGCTGGAACGATAGTACAAATGGGCCACTTGATTGTATTTGCCCCCTAGGCTACAAGTTGCCAGTCCTCCCCTGCCTGTGCTCATCTTAAAGGGAGCATGTGACCACAACAGAAAATTATAGACTGACGTTCATCCATAGAGAACAATAAAACATGTTTTTAGGTAACAGTGGGAGATGTACTAAAGGGTGATAACAGATTTATGTTGATGGCACCAACCCACCACAATCTAATGACATCACCATGAATCCACCATGCCCTCAACAGGTTTTCAATTTTTCTCTAATTAATTAGACGAGCCATTGTCATTCATGTGAGTGTGTAGTATTCCCTGTCATCGCTTCCCCATTTTGCCCTTTCATCTCCGCTTCAACTTCCTCTCACTCAGCTCCGCTCTTCTCACTCTCTCCCTCACACTATCCCTTTGACTAAAAGACACAAACATCCCCCTCACTTCCCACCTCTGCACAGTGATAGCTTGAAAGGGGTGATCCTAAAGACAGAGTCTGCCAAAACTTAGTGAGAGACCCAAAAGAATATCTCTCAGCTTAGGATAGAGGAAAGAAGGGTAAAATGTACTATACTCTACGAGCCTGGTATGTCCCCACCCCTGGCAATGCACTTACAGAATACTTGTACAAATGCACTTCAATATCAGACTCCAAAACACAGTGTAAGAAAGCTCAGGTGCAACATTGTCTATAAAAATCCTGAAATATCCTTACAAGCAATGTTGCACCTGAGCTCACTAATCTGACAAAGACTGATTGGTGGATAGAACAGAGACGCCAAGGTTTAAACCAGTGGTTCTCAATCTTTTTTTTGTTCGGGGAACCCCTAACACGTAATCTAGAATATTTGGGGCACCCTTAACATATTTAATGTACTTTATCAAGTGCATAATGAAGGTTCCATACATAAATAATAGGATTTTAGTCTTACCTGTTAAATCCTTTTCACTTAGTCCATACAGGTTACTGGTACATTGGGAGGCGTCAGTCCCCTTTAAGTAGGCAGGAACATTCTCTAAATGTATGCAGGGGGATGGAGCCTCCCTTCCCTCTTAAGGTGACTCATCCAGTCCAGCCCCCAGAATTGTTTGAGAACGAAGTAGACTAGATAGAAGAAGGAAAGAAGACTCCTGTGAGCATGCCCCAAAAGACTCCCACAGAATGCCACAGGAGAGCCGAGCATGGTCTCTTGACAGGGTGGGAGACCAGTAACCTGTATGGACTAAGTGAAAAAGATTTAACACGTAAGACTAAAATCCTATTTTCACTGTCGTCCAATACAGGTTACTGGTACATTGGGATGTACAAACATTGAGCTTTCCCAGAGGCGGGAAGAAGGCAAGGACCAGGCGCAAGGCCCCCAGAGACACCAGGACCACCATGAACCTAACGGTCAGAGGTCCCAACAACATGGAAGTGTCAACGGACACCAACTAGGGGTAAAACAGACCCCAGAAACTGTTACACAGCATACTGAACTAGAGCCCACAGAACTCAACAGTAAGGAAGCACTGAGAACTACAGAAGAAGAAGACCCTAGACAGGCGAAACTGCCTCCAGGACCTTCCTCCCAAAGCTGGCATCAGCAGAGGCCAGCACATCCGCACGGTAGTGCTCCGAAAAGGTGTGTACAGAAACCCAAGTTGTAGGCCCAAGAGGCCCCAAGTGACCTAGTAGAAAGAGCAGTAACCCGAAAGGGAACACGCTTATTCCTCAATTCGTAACCTTACGAATAGTAGACCTATCCAAGATGCAATGATTACCCTGGATGCCCGTCCCCCTGCCCTAGGACCCTCAGGAATGACGAACAGAGCATCAGACTTCCTAATGGACTCAGTGCGATGAACATAAAACTTAAGACAACGCACAACATTCAACAAGCGGAGATTCCACTCCGTGTCAAAGGAAGGATTAGGGCAGAAAGAGGGCACCATAAGATCCTGATTGATGTGAAACTCGAGACCACCTTAGGCAAGAACTCCTTATAAATACGAAGCACGGCTTAATCCTTGTGGAACACTAGATAAGGTGGTTCACAAGACAGAGCTTGGAATTCCGCCACCCCACGGCGAACTGAAACAATAGCCAGAAGGAAGACCATCTTCCAAGACAAAAGTGTAAAGGAATAGTAGCCAAGGACTCGAAGGGGGGCGCTGAAGAACCCCCGAAACTAAATAAGGTCCTACGGAGGAGCTGGACTCCTAAAGGCAGGACGACCATAAGCCACACCTTGGAAGAGAATCCTGACATCAGGAAAAACAGCAAACGCTCCTGGAAAAAGACAGAGAGCACCGAAGTCTGGACTTACAGAGAACTCAGACTGAGCTCCGTATCGAGACCGTCCTGCAAAAAGTCCAGGACAGTAGGAAGAGGAAAAGCATGAGACAGATCCCTGACAGCACACCAGGACACAAGGTCGACCAGACTCAGTTATAGATCCTGGAAGAAACGGGCTGAGAAGCGCGCAGCATAGTAGCCGCCACAGCAGGAGAAAACCCCTGTCATCCCAAAATCGAGGATTCAACATATAGGTCAACAATTTGAGCCGAAGAACATAGTCTTCCACAGAGAACCCTGTAAAAGAAGAAGAGCTGGACGAGAGGAGAGCCAAAATGACTCCACCACGGATAGGGTCAAACCCCCAGATACCATGGTTGACAATGTCAATCCAGAACAATCGAAAACATCGGACAACATACAATTACAATGTCCGTAACACCCATATTAACATAGGGAGAGAAAGAAAGATGGCCAGAGAGGACGTCCAAGGAAGGACATTGCATCAGCTTCAGAATTAAGGAGTCTCTCAACAGAGAGCAAAACTGCGTAACCTTCCTGTTGCGTCCCATTGCCAGCAGATCCACTGGGGAATTCCCCATCTCAAACTAGGAGACGAAACACATCCTAATGCAGGTCCACGTTCCAATGTCGACTGCATGACGACTGAGGAAGTCTGTCAAGATGGTGTCCACTCCTGGAATGAGCACTGCAGAATGACAGGAACAAGAACCACTGCCTAGGACAGAATGGCCTAGACCTCTAACCAAGTGGCGAGACTTCGTGTCCCTCCCTGACTGATGAAATAAGCCACTGCCGTGGCATTGTTGGACTCGTCCACCAGGTGTAGCACACGAAGATGGGAAGAAGGGACTCCTTCATGAACCACTTCCCCTGGGCGCTAAAACGACCCAGAACAGTTCCCCAGTCCAGGAGGCTGGCATCCAATAAGACCTCGGTCCAGAGGGAAGTAGAAAAGATCTACCCAGTAGGAGATGGAAAAGGCCCAACCGCCTACTCCAAGCTCAACTCGACCTGAGGAGGGAGAGAGAGCTTTAGCTTCAGAAGATCTGGTCGGACCTCCATATCACAAACCTCGAGGTTCCCTGGCGTGTACCATGGCAAATGGAACCGCCGCAATCGTGGAGATGAACCACCCCACCAGAGAAATAACCTCAAGGCCAGTATCCGATCGCGGGAAAGGATCATAGGGATCCTTCGAGTAAGTTGATGGTTACCTAGTCCGGTAGAAAAACCATGGACCTCCAAGATCGAACAGAAGACCCAGGAGGTAAAACGGAACAGGGTCTGACTAACCCTATTTCACAATCCAACCATGAAAAGAAGGGACAGAATACAGGCCTGGACCTGCTGAAGAAGAAGAAGGCCCACAGCTGATGCTTGCGTAAGGCAAGTGGTCCGTGAAGAAGAAGTGTGATGCCGTCCTGACAGAGGACGGATATCAAGACCCCCAGCCCCGTCGAAAACCTGGGGCTGATGACAGACCAATGGAAGGCCGAAACTGAAAATGACCTCTGGCGCAGGCAAACCCAAATACTGCCTGCTCTCTAGAAGGACTGGGAAGTGCAAAACGCATCCTAATGTCCAGAGGAGCTAGAAACTCTCCCGCAGCGAATACTGTGAGCAGATACTCCTGACGATAAGGAGACTGCACTACAAAGGAATTAAGATCTTTCAGATCCAAAATGAGGTGACATCCGACAACCCTTCTGTTTATTTATTAATTGTTGTTGGTCACCACAAAGAGGCTAGAATAGAATCCTGAACCCCTGACCGCAGGGGGGACCTATTCCAGGACATCCTTGTCCAGAGAACCGGAAAAGCATCTTCAAATAGACGGCTACTCTCGTTTACCTGAGGAGAACAAGAAGATAAAGGCGAAAAGGTGGGAGGGAAAAGGGATCTAGTATCCCTCAGACACCACCAGAAAAGCTCACAAGTCCGACACTGAATCATCCCACGGTGTCGAAAGACATTCCGAAGCAGTCACGAAATCCTGGGCTTGTAAACAGCCTAGGGCTGCAATTGCCTCATGTTCTAGGAAGAACGCGGAACAGATAGAACCACCCGGTTCGTTGAATGTGACTGAGAGAAAAGGAACGAAAAGACCGGTTACGCGTAAACGGCAACCCTTATATTTATTTATTTGTTTTGAAACCAAGGGTAGAAGAGGCACTAACCCCTAAAGCCCTTTAATCACTTCCTTAGTTCGGAACCAAACAAGGAAGTACCCTCAAAAGGCAAAGAAAGGAAAACTTTCCTGGAAGCAATGAGAGCAGATCAATTTCAAGTCAAAGCGCACGCCAAACCACCACAGAAGTAGTGGGGGCCCTTGCCCGGCATCAAGGGCAGGAGAAGAAAAATAGCGTTGATCTAAAGAGACAATAGCAAGGAGACACAATGACTCCGAAGTAAGCGCATTCTGACAGACCTCCAGTGGGTTGCACAGTCCAGACTGCAACAGCCCAGTCAACCCATGCTACAGCAAAGGCTGGAAGCATAGCGGACCAAAAGAAGCGAAAACGAGCCTGAGGGGAACCTCAGTTACCTGTCAGTCCAATCTTGCAGCGTCAGAAACATGTAGACAGAAAGTTGAGACAGTCTAGATATGGGTGCGTCCACGTTAAGGGAATGAACCCATGTAGCCATTTCTGTTTGAGAAAAGGGAAAAGGTTTAGCAAATATTCTAGACACTGAAGAGGACTTGTCTGGTCCATGTTCAAGAGTTGGGTTAGGAGGAAAATGAGTAAGGGGCTTTACAGGCACCTGAAAAACATCAAAGGGAACAGAGTGAACCTCCTGAACCGATGGAATGTTGAGAGTGGGTAATACAGCCCTGATCAGGCCCTCAGTAGAGGGTTCAGGATCAGTTACAAATGGGTCCCTTAAGAGACCTGAAAGATTCCAAAGGAGCACCAATCCTCAACATTCCAAACTAGCAACAATTCTTACTCAGAAGAATCTAATCAGGTGCTCCCTGAGGTTGAGGCAGGGAGGATCTGATAATCGAGGGGGTCTGTCTCAACTGAAATGCCCCCTGAATCTGGGATGCAAAGAGCTGTAAAGAGGACCCAGTTGCAGCCTTATACTCTTGCACCCAAGCTGGCTCAATAGCATGGCTGGAAGGCCCTGGGTTGCTGCCAGGATCTCCAGCCTGCTGGGCAGAAATGACCAGAGAACACTCTAGGTAGCCCTGTGTGACAGGAAGAGCAGTGCGCAATGAGGTATACTGAACCCCAGCTTCCTTAGTCATAGGTCTAGTCCCTAGCTCCAGCGGTACAGACATTCATACATTGTCAAAATAACCAACTGTACAATGAATCACCCAATTGTAGTGTGGAAGATTTATATTTCACCCCAGAAACGCTAAATATAGACTGTTCTGGCAGGCAAAGGGTCAATCTGCAGAGGAGCAAAGGATTGTCCAAGTGCTGTATAGGATACTGATTGAGAAAAGTGCCCAAAATGGCTGCTGCGACATGAGCCAATCAGAAATTAGGCGCGAATCGAGCGTTCATGGGAAATGTAGTTTTTCCCAAAAAGTACCCCAAAACAGCGCCCGAAGCCCCCCAAGACACTTGAACTATAAACCGGATGATAGAGCAAGGGTAGACAAGAAACATGAGCCCTCTCTGAAGTTGCTGTGTGAAGTGGTTCCAGAGATACGTCCCAAACAGTGTAAGCCCATTGAAAGTAAAGGAGCAATGGCGTCTGTGCGGTAAAACGCGCCATAAAGGCGCAGTACATAATTTTTAATAAAAGTAACCCCCAAAGGAAAAAAGGTTAAAATACATAGTAAACACATGTACATCAGAATAAAACACTACCCTATAAAGGAAGTGTCCCAAAACCCCTTATAAAACTAGTCAAACTAGCAGAGAAAGGGTTAATATGCCATATAAACTGCTCCAAAACCACAGACATACACTTATGTATACAATATATATATATATATATATATATACATAAACACCCAATGAGTGCTGGAGTGCGCAATGAGAACTCCCAAATACAAGCCCAGTTAAGGGACACTGTGGGACAAGTGGACCTTCAGCACTCAAAGGGTGGCTCACCTTTTCCTGCAGATCTTCTGTCTTCAGGTCACCAATAAAAGAGGAGTACCTCAGAGAGGAATCCCCAGGGAAGTTACTTGAAATCAAGATTATTCCCTCTTCAGAGCTTAAGGTCCACCATAATGCTCTGGCTACTGAAACTAGCCACTTTGGAGAGGGCATTGTCAATCCTGGTAACCCACCTAATGGTGGTATTCCATATTTGACAGAAAATAAAAAAGAAACTAAACTTGACTGAGAGATGTTCTCCACCTGTGTGTCTTACACAGGAACAAACAATTCTGGGGGCTGGACTGGATGAGTCACCTTAAGAGGGAAGGGAGGCTCCACCCCCCTGCATACATTTAGAGAATGTTCCTGCCTACTTAAAGGGGACTGACGCCTCCCAATGTACCAGTAACCTGTATTGGACGACAGTGAAATACAGTTATTATTAGGTCTTACAATCAGAATAACACCATTAAACAGAATGTGCGTAACAATTCCTATAAATCTTTATTTAAAAGTAAATTTTTGTTAGTCTTTATAGGAAACATGGGGCACCCTAAGTTGATGTCCGTGGCACACCAAAGTGCCACGGCACCCTGGTTGAGAATCACTGGTTTAAACGGATGCTGAAACCAAATTCCCATTTTACCCTGAGGAAGTATCTGCTGATATGAGACGCGTAGGTTTGATCACTTCAGACACCTTAGTGCAATATTTGGATACGGTTCTCTGATATTAGTCTCCAGCATTGCCCGCACAGCTATAATGAGACCTATTTTGCAAGACGGAGGAAGCAAACAGCAGACAGCATTACCGGCCTGCATTCTACACATGAACTGTGACCATCAGCTGTGAAAGCGTAACTTATTGATTTATTGGACAGACTGTCATCTGATCACTGTTCAGAGACATTTTATAGTGATATCACTTTAAATATTTTTGATTCATAGTTCCATTTCATATTTTGTGAGATTCTAGCATATACTATCTGTATTGCTTATTGTTAGGGTCTGAACATTGTTTTTCGTATTTTTATTAAATTACACTTTTTTTAATAAGAGATCTGGTCGCGTTTCCTTTATTTTTTGGTTATCATATATATTGTCTTTTGTTTTTTTGCCTTAATTTATAATATTTGACTTTAGTTATTGGGAATTTGAGAAGAGTGGAGAAGGCAGTGACTGTTCTGGTTGCAGTAGTCAGTTCTTATCATACTGCGCACATTACTTTGTTTTGGATTTGTATGATGAACTGTGTGCTCCTCCTCTACTTCCTGGATTCCGAGCAAAATGGGCAGGAAATTGTTTATGTTGTAACCCTTTCAGTACCACAGGGGTATGCAATACACATCCCTATGGCACTGAGAGGGTTAAAGGCATAGTTATATATACATTTTTACAAATATGCATCTTGTGGCTATTTAAAAAGAGTTTTAATGACCCCAGTCCCACCTTTCAAACCTTTATGGTTTGAGAGATAATCATACTTAAAGTTACCCCCTCCTTCCCCTTTCCCTGACATCAGCGCTCTGACTGCAGGGAATCTTTTCCCCGGGACCACCGCTTTTCAGCAGAGCCGAGATTGTGTTATTGAAAAAGAAATCCTTCCCTCAGCTCTGCTGAAGAGAGCCTGCTGGTCCTGGATTCCCCAGCAGTCAGCTAGAGAAAGGGGAGGGAGGGGGGAACTTTAACTCATAAAGGTTTGAGAGATGGGACTGGGGTCATTCAATTTCTTTTTTATCTATTAGTATCCCTTTAAGGAAGCAATGCTGTTTGTAGTGTGTAGTGTAGTCTGATCAACCTCTCAACTCCTCCTCTGGGCAAGTGGGGGTGCAGAGAGGATGCATTCAGGCTTGTTGCACTGCCAGGTGCCAGCAGTTGGACAACCCTGCAGGCTATTGTGGGAATTCTCCCAAACTGCACATTGTGATGTGTGTTCCAACAAGGCAATAGTCTAACCACGCAGTGCCATAACATCGCCCCCCAGTGCATTTCTCCCTAGTTGTACCATTGCTAAGAGTTTGGAAAATAATAAAAACAGTTTGTACTGTGACAACGTTTAACCCCTTAACGACCGGCCACGCAGGCACGCGGCAGTCACTACAGGACCAGGGAGCATTTTTTTTTTTTTTTAATTTGCTGATCCGACTCAGGCCTCCCCAAACGGCGTGCAGCCGCTTGTGGAACCCTGAAATCCATGACGGTCCTGGTACGTCATGGGTCGTTCAGTTACTTTTACCCATGACGTACCAGGACCGTCAAGGGTCGTTAAGGGGTTAATTGGATGACATCTCCTAGCAGTGTGAGTACACTTGATTTATTAAGGAAAAGTTCTTATAATGTGTATTTTTTTAATTGCTCCTTTAGATATCCTTGCAAGTCATAAACCATACAGGCCTGTATGGACAAAAGGAAAAAAAGAGAAGCAATTTAGGAGAATACCAACTGCACTGAATGGGAGAACTAAAAATAAATGTCAACTTTTCATTGATTTAAAGGGGAACTACCACCCCGCAAAAACGTAATCTTATTTAAGTCTTCATCTGGCGACTAGCTGCTTAGTAGCGCTAGTCGCCAGAAATATTACCCGGTTTACAAGATTTTCTACTTACTCTGAGGCTGACAGTACAGGAAGCACGGACATCTTGCCATAGTGACGTCCGTCCGCCTGCGCTGTCAGTCCCTTTTGGAGCCGGCCGGCCGTCACTATGGCAAGATGTCCGTGCTTCCTGCTACTGTTAGCCTCAGAGTAAGTAGAAAATCTTGTAAACCGGGTAATATTTCTGGCGACTAGCGCTACTAAGCAGCTAGTCGCCAGATGAAGACTTAAATAAGATTAAGTTTTTGCGGGGTGGTAGTTCCCCTTTAAATGGGGCTTTAATCCCTTGAATGCTACAGAGGTCTCCAACACAATGCAAATCATAGAACTGAAGACCTCTCTAGCATTCAATGAGTTAAGGTACCAATTTCAATCAGTGAGAAGTATTACTTGTCCTATATAATGCTGATGGTTTGCTCCAAAATTCCTCCTCATTGTGTTTTTAGCCGTCTTAACTTGTTTGACATTTCTGGGAAAAGATGGCAGGTCAGCCAAAGGTTTCAAACAATGCAGATGTAGCACATATCAGATTCCACAAATACAGTGCTACGTTCTATGAGGAATCTAATTGGGTTGGTTACACTGAAGAAGCAGCTGAAACATATGAGATGTTATATGCATCCCAGTTTAAAGGGACTATATCACCTAAAAACAGCTTTGGTGATTCCAGAAGAGCATCCAAAATCACCAATATGTTGTATTAATTTTTTTTTTTTTTAGATTACTAGTTTTGTGGTTATTTGGATTTATAGATTATGCTAATTAAGGCAGGTCGTGCAGGTGCTTCTTCTTTTAATCCTACATTAACCTATTCAATGCCAGAGGGGTACGCAACACATTAATTCAATTCTGGGTTGGCAGAGAAGTTTGCAGCTTCGCTACCGTCCCAGATTTCCATGACGTGTCTGGCATGTCATCTGATGCTGAGGTGTTAAAGTTGCAGCCTATTTTTCTTTCATGAAAAAAATATACGTGAGATTTTTACTGCAAAGCAAAACATAGTTACTGAACACTTCTGAGTAATTTCCTGCAGTGAGTTGTGAGTCCCTCTGGCCCCTAACCCTTTGAGTGCCAGAGGGGTATCCGAAACAATCTCTCTCTGGCACTCAAAGCGTTATGCATTTCACTCAATTCCACTCATGCTAAAGGAAGAAAAATATACTGAAGATCAAAGCTGTTACCCTGATTCATCAATATTATATACCTAAACCCGGTCTAAAGTAAATATTACACATTTAAGAGCATCAAGCATAAACCTGCATTTTAGAAATCAGGATTTCTGCCTTCAAGTGGTATTTTGGGAAACATGAAGTAACAGCATGAGCAGATACAAGTACGTTAGGGATCTCCATCACTCTAAAGGAAACATCTGGCACAGCTGCTGTTATGAAGGAACATTTACTGGTAATGCCTCAGCATGGGAAATCTCTAAAAGATGGCATCATCTTTAAAGTCGATGTGTCACCTATGTAAAACATAGCATAAATAGTTAGGTTATATATAGAATACTACTAAAACGGTATTAATTTTTTATTTAGTCTGGGCTGCATCTACTTCCGCACAGACTGCAATTACCTGCTCTGTACCAGAGTCCGTCGCACTGCCTATGCTCTCCTCCCTCCTCCGATGACAGAGGCGTCTGTCTGTAAGCTGGAGCTGTCTCATTGGCAGAGATCGATTTCTGCCAATGAGACCGCTCCAGCTTACAGACAGAAGCCTCAGTCATCGGAGGAGGGAGGAGAGCAGAGGCAGAGCGGTCTATGTGGAAGTAGCTACAGCCCAGACTTTCTAAGTTAAATTTACACGAAATAAAAATTAAAAAAAAAAAAAAAAAGAATACCGTTTTAGTAGTATTCGATATATAGCCTAACTATTTATGCTATGTTGTACAAAGGTGACACATCCACTTTAAAAGGGAAGTGAAGCAGGGGGGTAAAGGGCTTTGTAACTATAGGTAGTGTCCTGACAGCTACAGGTACCAATATAACATAGTCTAAATCTCCTCCATTCTCTCTCCAGTTTCCCTGCAGATCATGCAGGGCTCGGTAACAATAGACCTTTTCACTTGGCACTTGTGGTAGAGGAAGCAACATTGCAAACTTTGTCACTCAAAGCCCTGTCCGTGAATTCACTGACAGTGGGCAAGAATGGACAGGATAGAAACCTCTAACAAATACAGAGAGGTCTGCACTGCAAAAGGAGAGGGGAATGGAGAGTGATCCACATTTGCCTCCAACAGGAACAGCTGTAGGAAAAGCAGTACTGATTACTACTGATAGATCAGTAGTAATAATTACTGTAACATTTCATGTATAACACTCACAATTTTGCCCCTTTTCACCTTATGTGAAGTGAGGGGTGCGTATTACACACAAGAAAAAAATTATATATATCCACGTCTGTTTCCCTTCCTCCACCCACCTCAATATGCTGCCACAATCCCCTCCCTCTACTCATTCACTATGGTGGCATCTGGGATGTCTGCGCAGCGGGTGGCATGCTCTCATTTGCAGCCAACTTCCTATATTCCCATGTGAGGATCTATGCTAATTCAACATAATGGTAGGGCCCTTTGAGGACCTGAAGGTCCTTGCAGGGCTCTACTATAGTTTCAGCGCGCAGAGGTCTATGCATTTGATCTACTAATTTTTTTGGGTAATTTCATTTAAATATTGGGTTAAATTTACATCTGCGTATTATACACAGGTGCGTATTATACCTGAGATTTTACGTATTAGAATTTATAAATAAATCACCAGCGTATACTTCAGCACTGTATAATGAAGGGACAAGGCATACTACAAAAATTGCTAACAATGACACACTGGGCCTAGGTATAAAAGCAGATGAGCAATTCTGGGGCTAATCAAGAATTCCAGTTGATCTCAACTGGACTTTTAACCACCTGCTATAGAGGTGTCCAATACATTGCTTCAGAATGCACTGGGGACCTTTCTAGCATATAAAGGGTTAAATGTCCTTTTTCAATGAATGGGAACTGTAATTTACTTTTCACCCCTGTAATGCACTGATTTGCTCCAGAACTACTACTTTAACTTGATGAATTAGGCCCTTTGAATCTTTTTTTTTTTTTTTTTATTGCAAAAGCGGCAAAATATTTTTAACACACTGATAAGAGCAGATAGAAAACTCATCCAACAAG
The DNA here is from genome assembly GCA_037306005.1 of Rhinophrynus dorsalis. NCBI lineage: Eukaryota > Metazoa > Chordata > Amphibia > Anura > Rhinophrynidae > Rhinophrynus > Rhinophrynus dorsalis. The sequence goes on from CM074721.1 coordinate 48,680,711, forward strand.
TCCTTATCGCCCCAAACCACTCTCCAACTCCTACCTTTGGTTGTTACTGACGCAACAACTGCTTAGTGTCTATAAGAATAAATCTGTAGAATTAACCCTTTGAGTGCCAGATGTTGGGGAATCTTGTCCACCGAGTAGGCCAGGCACTTATTCAACATCATGCTATAGATCTGTTTAGGTATGATTCCCAGACAATAACTTTCTGGTTATACAAGTAAAACGATATATTGTTTTTTTCAGAATAAATTCAGATTTTTCTTGGTGCATCACATGAAGTAAATTATACATAGTGTGGCAAGCTACCATTTCATAAGTACAAAAATAAAAAAATTACTAATTTTGCGAGTATCATAGACTATATATCAAAAATATTTAAGCTGGTTGTGAAAGTTTCAATTATTTTTAAATGCTCAGAGCCCCGATTAAAAAAAATAATAAATATGTATAGTTTTACATACATACATTGCCTGAGCAGTCCCCTAATTAGCAGGCGTACAAAAGGGTATTTTCAACTTTAAAAGCTAAAAATGCACATTCCGTTGGCTACATGGTTAAACTACCCTAAAACAACTCAATAAGTATATGAAAATATATAATCACTGAAAGTACACGAACATACGTATCACAAAATGGCTGACGTTTCCTCCTACTTCAAATGATGAAGCAAGAAAACACTAAAAATATGATTTTTCGCAAAGCTTTTAGAAATTTTCACTGAAGTCACAAATTACTATACAACATATCAAGCAAACTGAGTAACAAACCAAAAATGCCACATCTCCAGTGTACATTGATACCAGAGGCGTAACTAGTAGCCATCGGGCCCTGGTGCAGAAATTGCCATGGGCCCCCCCAACCACATTAACCCCCCCCATTGCCCCAAAACTCCACATTGCCCCTATTGACCCCCCCCCATTGTCCATCTCCTACCTCCCTGGCAATGGGAATGCACAATCTCCACCTCCACATTGCCCCTATTGACCCCCCCATTGTCCATCTCCTACCTCCCTGGCAATGGGAATGCACAATATGGAGGCAACTAGCAACTATACCGGCATGGCAGTAGTTGCACGGATAAGTAGAGCGAGCCTACAGCTGTACCTGGAGACAGTGGTAGTCAGACAGGAGCAAGAGTAGCACGGAGCATAGGTCAGACAAGCACCAGTCAGGAACCGGATCGGGTAGTCAGCCATAGCTGGGGTCAGCACAGAGCGGGTAGTCGGACAAGCCAAAGTCATACAGGAATCATTAAGTCAGACGGAGCCAGGGTCAAACACCGGATCAGAACCAGGCGATCTCGGTAGCCAAGCAAAGGTCAAAATGGAGGGCACAGAAACACCAGGAAAGGGCGATTAAGCACAGTTTTGGGCAGATTATAAGGCCGCCGGCGGGGGCAGATCACCATAGGCAACGCAGACAGGAAACCATAAAATAGCGAGCGCGGTGTCAGAGACGCTCACCTGCTGACCAGGGGATGCGTCCCAAACCCACTACCGGATAGAAGAGCAGGCAAGGAAATCACAGGCATCGTGATACTACCAGTGGGCAGTAGACTCAGAATGTGTATGTGGGGAACTTTTGGCTACCAGTGGACAATGGAACATGGTGGGAGGCATACAGTGTATGAGGGATATCGGTGGCTACCAGTGGACTGGGGAACAAGGTTGGGGGGGTGTCAGACAGTGTAGGTGGGGGATCTGTGGCTACCAATGGGCAAGGAAACAAGGCTGGGGGGGGGGTTAAAGTGTATATAGGGAGTCCGTAGCTAGCAGTGGGCAGGGGAACAAGGCTGGGGGTTTATGGGGTTTATCTGGGCCTACCATAGGGTAGTGGGGGAATGCATACCTCCCAATATTTAAAATGGCTGAAGAGGGACATTTGTTTTAGGTGGTGCTGCTAGGGGGAGTGACTGGTGGGTAGGACATCATCATACCTAGGAACTTCATTTTCTTGAGCCCCCAGAGAGGGCTCATGTGCTGCAACCAGTGTGATGTAAATTATGTGCTTTGTCTCATAGAGGCAGTGGGGCTTAACCGGGTAGGCATGGCTTATCATCCTTGTGTCATAAAGTAGGCGAGAAGTAGACAGAACAGGGTGGGAAGGAGGAAACGTTCCAAGAGTGTGGGAAGAACAGAGTGAGAAGAAGAAGTGACCAGATTTCCACAGGAAACTCATCACCACCAGAGAATCAGTCTCTGTCGCAGGAGAACCCCATAAATGGAGTTTCCAGGGCAGATCCAGAGAATTGCCAGGTATGGCTATTACCGAGAATTACTAGGTTATTTCATGACCTACTGAGATGTTTTTGATGTAACTGAATAAATGATTTGGAGGAAGACCAAAGAATTTTATTTACACAGACTAATTTATAAACACAGATAGTGAAGTTTAAACAAGCATTAGAGTTGTATTGCTATGGAGCAATGCGATACACTTAGGAGTCAGGTTCTGCATGTAATTGCATTTTCTCACCCCTATGTCTACAAAATTGCAGATTATGTTGGAGCTCAACAAATAAAGGATAATAATTATGATGTGTCCATGCATAAACAGATCAGTATTCGTGTGTAATCTTCCCTAGGCTGGAGAGTTCACATTCCTAGAAAGTATACATTGAAGGAGAGAAAAAAAGAGCATAAGAGTTCATAGACAAATGGGTCTCTTTAGAGATTCCGCTAACAGCATAGAAACACAGAGCTAATGGTTTGAAACTATTAGGAAATCTATTAGGCCACAGTTAATTAAGACAGAATGATCCTGCTTGCCTGAGATCAAATCAATAATTACATTTACAAAGAAAGCCATATATTTGCTTTGAGACTAACCGCTGCTGGCATGACTGAGGTACTGGCCTACATTTCAACATGGACCCATTGTACCTCTTCTCCTAACTGCACTGTCAGGAGAAAATAAGCATTCCCATGGATTTGAGTGGGCCTTTTAACCTCTTGAATTGCTTTGCAAAGCAATGGAGACCTCTACAGAATTCAAAGGGTTAAATGTCCCATTCAAATAATTTGAAATTTGGGAAAGACTTTTGCGTTCCTTACGGTGTGATTACTTAGGCCCACAATTGCTCTACTTTGTCATTATAAATAAGGGCTGTTGGGTTTTAAGTTTAAAGGGATAGTAATACTTAAAATGTAAAAAAAAATATGTTGTAGGGTTTATCCCCCTGAGTAAAACAATGGTACTCCCACTGCTGAAAGGTGTTTTAGTCAAAAGTTATTACAGCTCAAGGTTGAATTTTTTAGGTGCAATATCACAGTGGCCTGAAATTGTACAGTGGCGCTGTTGCTACACCATCCTATGGAGATATATGGTCTACAGACCAGAGCAGTCCATAGGATGGTGTAGCAACAGCGCCACTGCACAATTTCAGGCTACTGTAATATTGTAAAAAAATTCAGCTTTGAGCTGTAATAACATTTGAATAAACCACCTTTCAGCAATACGAGTACACTTTTTTTTACTCAGGGGGACAAACACTACAATATATATTTTTTTACATATCAAATATTACTATCCCTTTAAAGGCAGAGTAACTCTCGGGCAAACCAAATGTACCAGAGGGAATAAATGGGGATTTTAAAGGAATATTAAAATTTAAAATGTAAAAAAAATATGTTGTTGGGTTTATCCCCCTGAGTAAAACAAGGGTACTCCCACTGCTGAAAGGTGTTTTATTCAAAAGTCATTAAAGCTCAAATTTGAAATTTTTAGGTGCAATATCACAGTGGCCTGAAATTGTACAGTGGCGCTGTTGCTACACGATCCTATGGACTGCTCTGGTCCGTAGACTGTAAATCTCCACAGGATGGTGTAGCAACAGCACAGCTGTACAATTTCAGGCTACTGTGATACTGCACCTAAAAATTTCAACTTTGAGCTGTAATAACTTTTGAATAAAACACCTTTCAGCAATGGGAGCACTCTTGTTTTACTCCAGGGGAAAAACCCAACATATTTTTTTTTTTTTAACATTTTAAGTATTACTAACCCTTTACTAACAATGCGTTGCTTACCCCTCAGGCACTCAGAGGGTTAATTACCCCATGATGCATTTCTGTGCTCTTGGACAGTGAAGTGGTTAACATGGCTGAGAACACGCCAACTTGATTCCAGGAATAAGCTGTGAATATTAGGCATTTCCAGCTGGTAAAAGGTAGAAAAGCTGAACTAATGAGTTATTTTAAGGGAGTTATAGTTCGGAGATGACATATTTAGCCTTCGTAAGTATTTCTGCAGCTTAAACAATGATAGCGGATAACAGAGTCGATGGCAGTGTCAAACATCTGGTGTTTCCTGAAACGACAATTGTCATCTGAGGCCTGTTTTTTAATGGTGTGGATCAACGCTCGCATTCACCTGGAGACAGTGCTTGACTTCCTGGAATACTGTGTCAATAGCATCAACCGCTCAGACCACAGATGTCACAGTTTATATTTAGTTATGGAAATAAAAAGGTAAGAACCTGGGAGGTTTATTTTCTATATGTTAAAAGAATGACAGTATCCAAGCTACGGTTTTGGTATACATTCTGGTTCATCCAGTCTTTGTTATTTTTCAATTATGCTAAGTGGATTCATTTATCAAGAAGAAAATACAGGTGCTAACTAACAGCTAATGCTGTAATTTGCACAGAGTATAATTTCTGTTCATTTAAAGCAGGATTCTCTCTTTAAAGTGATAGTAATGTCTCATAAAAACAGCAGCTCCAATTAATCTTCATAGTATTTGGGCCATGGAGAGTGTTCTCTCAATACTGTCAGAGTTGTAGCTCAAGAGTAATTGAATGATAAAGTATCCCCCTCCCGCCCGTTTTACCTAGTGGAAGCCACCTCCCCTCAGATGTGAAATCTGGTCTTGAGACCAGACAGCTCACAGCAAGGGACAATATTCCTACTGTGAGTATAAGGAAAATCCTGCCCCCCTTGACAGGTTTTTCCCTTATGTTAATTGAAGATTGTCCCTCTCTGTGATCCACCTGGACACCACCCTGCTGCTGTGAGGTAAGCATTGTTACACTATGTAAAAGGGGTGGGAGGGGAATACTTTATCATTCAATTACTCTCGAACTACAACTCTGACAGTATTGAAATGACACTCTCCATGGCCCAAATACTATGAAAATTAATTGGAGCTGCTGTTTTTGTGAAACATTACTATCCCTTTAACACACTCAGTGCTCTACTTAAATCAGAGCGGTGAGTCTACATGCAAAAAGCATTGCCATTGATTTAACCCTTTAAATGCCAGGGAGGAATCCAATGTAATGGATTCTTCTTTCACACTCAAATGGGTAAAATTAAATTTTAACACCTTGAATGTTAGAGAGGCATTCAAGATGTTAAAACCCCCATTTAAACAAAGGTGAATTTTGACATGCTGGTTTGCACCAGAATTGCTCAATATTTTATTTACATAAGGTCTAACATGCTAGACTTAAAGGAGCAGTAATCTTTTTTATGAATAAACATATATTGTAGGGCATTGCCTGCTGAATAACATAAGGGTGCTCCTACAGCTGACAGATGCTTATTTCCAGAGTTATTACAGTTTAAACCTGTGTTTATTTCCATTAGCAATGCCCTCTAATGGTCAAATTCCAATTAGTTCTCCTGTCACATTCTAATGGAGAGGAAAGTCAGTGACATACAGTTCCCCATAGAATGTGATAGAAACAGCTGAGTCACTTCCTGTCAGCACTATCAGGAAGTAAACGCAAAGTAAATTCACTTCCTGATTATTTGAACTATTATAAATTTTGAATAAAACGACGGACATTGGTAGGAGTGACATTGTTTTACTCAGCAGGAAAAGCTCTATAACATATACATTTTCATAAAAATTTTACTGCTTCTTTAAGAGACGCAGCAAATATTGAGCCAAGTTTTTCTCCCAGCGTGGCATTTTTTTGAATCAGGAGACTTTCCCAAATCAACTTCAACAGGTTACATGGTCATGCATATCAGAAGTGTCGCACCAGAATAAGCCTAATTTTCCCACTAAAACTTAACCACTGAAAAAGCATTATAGAGCTCCTAAATGCTCCTGAATGGGCCAAATCTGCACATTCATAGTTGTTATGCAAATTTCAACACAAATGAGGAGAATCAGCAATGTGCTGTGTGTGATGTAAACCTTTGCATGCCTGTGTGGGTCAAATATGCAAAAAAGACAAATGGGCATGTAGATGTTTATTAGTGAACACCACAGTGACAAGGCCCATACTTTGTTTGTAGTGGCCCATGCTGAAGAAGGGGAGTGTTATTCCCGAAACGTTCTTTGGCCTGGAAACATCCCTGCCCAAGTAAACTTTTTCAAAATAAGATGTATACTAAATAAACTCTACTGGTGTTGACCATCTATTGTGAGTGACTCTCTCTTTTCTGTTTGGACCTTGTATGCTCTTTTTGAAAGCAGAGGAGTGGTGGGAGTGTATCCCTCTCTTTCTGAACGAAAGGGTTATTCAAAATTATTGTGTTATTTAAAGGGTAGGTAATGTCCGCATATAAATTTATGCGATATTGTAGATTTAAAAAAATAAATAAATTATGTAGAGCAAGTCCCATCTTTCAGACCTTTATGGTCTGAGAGATATAGGGCTAGATTTAAAGGTTCGCGTTAAGTCAGCCACTAAGTAAAAAAGGCACATCGGGCACAAATAACACATGACTGTGACGGGGTTACAGGGGTTACTGTTTGGTAGACCGAGGGTTAAGTGATTTATCCAGCCAGACAAAAAGATAATAAATTGCATTTATTAGAGGGGTCACGGCACACAAACATAGGACAACAATTACAGGCAAACAAACAGGGGTAAAACATAAAAACTAAACACTTCTGCTGTTCTCTTCTTGGTTGCACAGATTTCCAGGGGGTTACATATCATACTCACAGTGCATTTTAGCTTAATGCTAGAGCATACACATAGTCCCACTAGAGGCAAGAGTGGGCACCTCGCCCACTACACATGCTGCTGGATTACATGAATGTTCCTTGTATCTTTTAGTCCTGGCAGAGGAGTTGGGGAAGACATCCTAAGATCCTCGTGGTAGGAACATCAGGGTACTCTCTCTGTGTCTGAAGCCGCCTTGACTTACAGCCCACAATTGAAAAGGGGACCTGGCCCTACAGTGCCCACTCACTCTAACTCTTCCGGCGAGGGCACTCCCCAGTCCCAGTTTCTCCAGTACTCCCTTAGAAAGCACCTGGACCAGTCCAACTCCAGGCTGGCCCCAGGCCTCCCCCCATTCTGGAGAGGGGCTCTCTCCTGCTCCTACATTCTCCTATCTGTCTCTATCTCTCTCTCTTCCTAGCCTTTTTTCTACTCACCCCCAACAGGATCTGATGTCACAGGTACCATCTACCAGATCTCTTTCTACTTAGCCTGATGTGAGGGGGAAGATACACACATTCCACACACAGATTTGCCCTACCCCCCTCTACAGGATCTGATATCACAGGTACCATCTACCAGGTCTCTTTCTGCTTAGCCTGATGTAAGGGGGGAGGTAAACACATTCTACACACAGATTTGCCCTACCCCCCTCTATCTGACCAACACTGGCCATCTCATGACACAATCTCTTTGGTTAGCTAGACTAGATGGCACCATCCCTCTGTACATCATACACACTAACCAACCCATTCACTGCTGGTAACTGGACAACACTCTCTAATGCATGCACACACAGGGGACATCAATGTTTCAAGAATGGGAACACATGTTAAGACAATGGACATCACTGAAAACAGACCCATTTCATTTTCTGGGTGACAACCATTCCGTCACAATGACTTACGGCGAATTTAAAGATATGAGTACAAGAACAGCTATCGCGCGTAGGCACAACAAAAACACATAACACAAAAACCTGCGTCGCACCTGTTTTCGCATCACCGAGCGTCCCAAACACCCGTTAAACCACAAATTAAGTCAAAATGTAACATTACGGGTCTAGCAACCCTGATAGATGCACAAACAAAATTCAAACCTACAGCCAATCCCAAGGCCCCAAAGTACCAAAAATGTTCAAATACACATATATATACCCCAAAATAATGGTCACACCCTGTCTGTGTTTCGAGTTTTGGCGAGCTAGATCACAGGACCCAGGAGCGGAGGATACTGTCAAGAGCGAGGGAGAGAGGAGCTGTCATTGGAGGTAGAATGAGTTTTTGGAGTGGAAAGAGCATTGGAGTTGCGCCTAAATATACATATAACACACTTTTGAACATCTCACATACACCCATACAAACACATACACACAGTCTTTTTTTTTATAACACATAACACATTTTTTAAACTTTATTTTCTCAGTGTGAATCTGTGAGTGAAAGAATGTGACAGAGGGTGAGTGGGATTGAGTGTGTCTGTGAGGGCCTGAGTGAGTGCCTGGGTGTGAGTGGGTGAGTGATGGCTAGGAGAGGAGGACAGGAGAGAGGGATGGGGAGAGTAGTGGAGGAGGAGGAAGGAGAGCAGGACATCCCTGTAGAGAGTAGGGGTGGGACAGAGAGATCCGCAGGGCGTAGGGGGAGCCGGCCCAGAAGAGCAGGAACACATAGGACAGGAACAGAACCTGCAGTGAGACAAGGGGTACATGGTAGGGACCACCACACACAGGCAAGGGCAGCGCAGGCAGGGCAGTCTGGTTCAGACTCCTCGCAGGCCAGAGGTGAGGAGGAGAGGATCAGGGATCCCTGTTATACTGACAAGGAGAACAGGGCCCTCGTGGAGGCTGTGCTGGAGAGGAAGACCATCCTGTTCCCGAGGGAGAGGGTCCTTGGCCTGGCTGCGAGGAGGAAGGATGTCTGGAACCAAATCTGCAGCCGGGTCAATGCAGTGGCCACCTGCAGGCGGGACATGGACTCAGTGAAAAAGAGATGGGGCAAAAGCAAAAGGCAGGTCAAGAAGAAGATGGGGGATGCCGCCCTGCACACCCGAGGCACCAGAGGTGGTCCCCCCCGTCCCTATCACCTTCACTGGATGAGAGGAGAGGCAGAAGCAGACCTTGTCATCTACGCTGATTGAGGGGGTCTCTGGAGGATCTGACACTGGGGATGAGAGAAGCCTCCACACTACTGGTAAATGCATCATCCCATAACTACAAACCACATCAAACCACACAACCATCACACACAAACACAGTCACATCCCAACATATGTCCATCATTCATCCACACAACTGCACCAACACAGCGCCCTGAAGGTTAAAACAGGAAGCAAGAGAAGGACAAATGTCAAGGTTCAACAGGGCCCAAACCTGTCCAACTCCCTGGTTAACCCTCATGTTGCTGTGCTGATCACACACAAAACACACAAACCATGCTCAGAAAAGTGTTGTATGTTAAACATGTCTTGCTCCAATACACTGTCACCCATGTGACCACAGGGAAACCAGCATATAACCTCTTGAGTGCTAGAGGGATTATCAGTGCATCACTCAACAATGCATTGGCAACCCCTCTGGTACTCAAATGGTTAACCAGAAAAAAAAAACACAAGTCGATAGGCTAACGATTGCATGCTACACTGGGGACATATTCACTAAGCAGTGAAAAAGAGAGGATGGAGAGAAATGAACACTTGCAACACACAGGCCTAAAACAACTCCACAGCATTAAAGGTGAAAAAGTAGGCCTTGGTGTTGTGCATGCAATCATTCACTCTAACTTAAAATTGTATATCTCACATTTGATTCACACATGGATCCTCAGGAGTGCTGATGCCATGGATGGATGGTACACCAGCTACTATTTGCAGGATACATTTGTGAACCAAATATGAAACACTGTAGTTTGGTCAACAACAGACCATGAATTATACATATCTATGACTGAGTACGACTGCCTCACTCAGAAGGATGGATGGGTTCATCCAGTAAAAAAAACAGGCCTCAATCAAAGATATCCTTCTATACTGGCTTGATTGTTGACCTTCAGGATTCAACTGGAACAGACCTCATGGACAGGATCCTGTCAAGTACATCAATCTCTGATTGCCAGGGTGGTATCCCATCCATCACAAGGCAATGCATAGGATACCATCATGACAACCAGAGAGTGACATGTAAAATCAGACAAAATCGTACATTGTACGGGATTAACTGATAACATAGGGATGAATCCCACTGCAGATCTGTTCAAAAAAGATATGTACAGAAAGAAAACGGTCAGATATGTATGTGGATAGGTACCTTTCAATTGGGTACACAAATGTCCCAACAAGATGTGAACTCAGAGATCAGTTCAGTACGTGTGATTGCCTTACTGCCCATATATGTGCACCCATCACAAACTAACTCTTATTGATAACATCAGAATACACATATCTAGTATATTCCACCTTACTTAGATGGGGTATACAAGGTACGTTTGTATACACAATATCAATAAATGTTAGTTTGTGATGGGTGCACATATATAGACAATCACGTGTACCGAACTGATCTCTGGGTTCATATCCAGTAAGGATATGTTTGTACCCATATGAAAGTTACATATCCACATATATATCAGACCATATTCCTTTCTGTGTACCTTGCACGGGATGGCAATGGTTAATTTCACCTTGATGTAATATTGTAGGCATTGTAAAAAGATGTGGATCCATGTTAGTCCTATCCCTACTACCCTCATGGTTAGACAGATATTGCTGTATGTGACAGCTGGAGATATCTATCATCTGACCACTTGGAGGCTCTTCAGCAGAGCCAAAATTTCCCCATTTGGAGATGAATTCATATTTGAAATGGTCTACAATGTGTGCCTTGTTTTCAAGCACATTGTGTGGACCATTCCAATGAAGCATTCATCTCCAAATGGGGCAATTTTGGCTTTGCTGAAGAGCATCCGTGTGGTCAAATGACAGATATCTCCAGCTGTCACATACAGCAATATCTGTCTAACCATGGGGGTAGGAGGGATAGGACTAACATGGATCCACATCTTTTTACCTTATCTTTTGCCTACAACATTACATCAAGGTGAAATTAACCATTGCCATCCAGTTAAAGGGATAGTAATACTCTGTGAATGTAAAAAAAAATGTGAAAGGAAAAATATATGTTGTAAGGTTTCTCCCCTGACTAAAACAACGTTATTCCCACTGCTGAAAGGTGTTGTATTCCAAAAGTCTCACAGCTCAGACTTGAATATTTCAGGGGCAATATCCCAGTGGTCTGAAACTGTACAGTGGTGCTGTTGCTACACCATCCTATGGACAGATCTGGTCAACAGCGCCAATGTACAATTTAGGGCCACTGGGATATTGCACCAAAGGAATTCAACTGGGAGCTGTGGTACGTTTTGAATGAAACACCCTTCAGCAGTGGGAGTACCCTTGTTTTACTCAGGGGGATAAACCCTACAACATATATATTTTCTTTTCACATTTTAAGTATTGATATCACTTTCATCCTATCATGGCTACGTTTACTAATCACACAATCTCATTTCTACACACAGCTTACAGGCTTCCACAACCGCAGAAGCCCGTGGAGAAGCCTACCTCACCACCCAGTGAGGAGTATACAGATGAGGGGACCAGCCGCTGGCCACCGTACTCACCACCCACACCTTCTCCACAGCTGTCTGCTACCCAACTGGCTGCATCTCCACCAGCTTTGACCCAACTGGCTGCATCTCCACTGGCTGCGACCCAACTGGCTGCACCTCCACCAGCTACGACCCAACTGGCTGCACCTCCACCGGCTGCGACCCAACTAACTGCACCTCCACCGGCTCTGACCCAACTGGCTGCACCTCCACTGGCTGCGACCCAACTGGCTGCTCTACAGTGGCTGGATGCAACAAGAGGAAAGGTGGACACATCCCACCACCTCCTGTAGCTACTACCCTCCAGCAGCACCACCACCACTACCAGGGAGGCAATGGCTGCCAGGGACTGTGTCCACCACCCAATATGTTCCTTATTCCACACAGATGGACCTACCCGCCAGAATGGCTCCCCAGCATGGTACCCAGGTATGATCCCAGGTGGGGGCCAAGCACATACCAGTGGCCAAGATATGACCCTTGGCCACTCAACTACCAACCCCTGGGCCTGATTGGGGAGCCCCAGCTCTGTCTACCGAGGGAAATATTCACTCCACCACCAGGACAGACATCATTGGGCAGCAGTGAGTCACTTGATGTGGTGGGCATATGCCCATCATCTGCACCAGCCACTACAACAGCTGTCACAGCAGCAGCAGCCACAGCACACACAGCAGCTCAGGACACAGCAGCTGAGAACACAGCAGCAGCTGAGGACACAGCAGCAGCAGGAACCCCACCAGCAGAGTCACCAGGCACATCCACCTCCAGCATTGCACAACCCATGGGGATGGAGGCGGAGTGCATGTCCCTACAGAGGAGGCTACTCCGGGCATCCCACAGGATCAAGGTGAAGGCTGTTGATCAAGTGTGCCTGGGGCTTGCTGGTGTTCCCTAGCTCTCACCCTTGCACGCCTTCTCCGCAGTCTTCTCATCAATAAGTATTCCAACATACTTATTGTTCTCTCTCTATCTCTCTCTCCCTGAGGTGAAAACAAGTGAGTGTGGTGAGCTGTCCCTTTAAGTATGTGGTAGAGCATTGTCTAGGTGTGGTGATGAGGTGAGTGCTGACCAATGGTAAGGTGTTTGTTGTCCAGATAAGTGTTTGCAGGTGTGTCTGTGTTTTAAAGAGGAACTACCACCCCGCAAAAACTTCATCTTACTCAAGTCTTCATCTGGCGACTAGCTGCTTAGTAGCGCTAGTCGCCAGAAATACTACCTGGTTTAAAAGATTTTCTACGTACTCTGAGGCGGACAGTAGCAGGAAGCAGGGACATCTTGCCATAGTGACGTCCGTGCGCCTGTGCTGTCAAGTCCCTTTTGGAGCCTACAATATATATTTTTTCATAAAAAAAGTTTACTGCTCCTTTAAATACTTCACAGAAGGAGTAGTAATATATAGAAAAATCAATATAGTTTTGATTTGGGGTATTGTTTTCAATTTTAATCTGTACATTCAAGTTTGATGCACATGCTTTTGCACAGACAAAGGTTCAAATACAGCTTTGATCTGTTAAATTAAGCAGCTTAAACAACCTCAAGTTGTTGAAATGGTAACTGTTCTATGAGGAGGAGAAGTGACACCTTAAATCTTGATTAGCTTTAAATTACCGGTAATCACTGAAGAGGACATTTTAAATTATATACTATGGGATTATTGGGAGCAGATCTGTCCCGAAATACAGATTCAGTGACACTGAACAACCATAATGTGACAGTGAACTACCATAATGTGCGACTCCTGCAGAGCATTTTTTAGGGTATTTCAACTGAATGGAATCCTATACGTTATTAGCTTGGGGGGGGGGGGTTCTGAAGTAAATCCATTTGAAAAGGAGTAGATCACTTGAGAATGTGCATACATTTCTATGATTATTATTCATACTCTTTAGAGTCCTGTATGTATGTATATCCAGGGCTTAAAATTTGAAGTCCTTTGCTACTAGCCAGACCTGAAAAGTTACTTGCCACTGCAAGCCATAGCATACCCACCAGGGCTGAATTTCTACTCGCCAGGGCTAAATTTTCACTCGCTATTGGCTAGTGGTGAGTGGAAATTTTGAGCCCTGTTTTAGTTATATAGCGCCACACAGTGTATGCAGCTACCTTACAATAGACATATGTTGCAATAAATAAGAGGGGATGAAATAAGTGCGACATTCATAGAGACAATGGGAGAGAGGTCCCTGCCCCAATGAGCTTACAGTCTAAATGGGTAAAAGGAGACAGACAATGTGGTAAGAGGGTGTCATGTGCTGAGATTACAAGTGTTGAGTTTGGCCAAAGGCAGTGCATGGTCCTAATGCTTCAGATGATAAGATATCAGGGTAGACTTAAAGACAGAGGGGGATTTTTCAAGACGTAGGGAGAGGGGTATGGAGTTCCATAGGTATGGAGCAGAAAGCGAGAAAGGTTTGAGATGGGAAAGGGCAGTTTTTACAAATACTATTTCTATAGCTAAAGTTTTTGGTCCTAAACCCAATACAACTTGCAAGACAATACAACCATTTGCACTAGCATATATTCCCCTGGGCTCATTTGCCACTGATTAGTGAGCAACTGGATTCCATCACTGAGGTTGATGTTTTAAGAAGAACAGGATTAATTCTAGGGCAAATCAATTGCACCATGGGGAGGGGGTATACATTAACCCTATGAACGGCAGATAAGAAATGCGTTGGATACCTCTGTTACACTCAAAAGGTTAAAAATTCCCCTTAGTCTCATTTAAATTATGACGTATATTTATTTGTCCCTTAACCCTTTCAGTGCCAGAGGGATACATCACGCATTGCAAATGTGTGGCGTACCCCTCTGGCACTTAAAGGGTTAAAGGGATAGTAATGTTTCATAATAAAAGCAACTCTAATTAATCATCATAGTATTTGGACTTTGGAGACTGTTATTTCAATTCTGTCAGAGTTGAAGTTCAAGAGTAATTCAATGATAAAGTATCCCCCTCCCGCCCCTTTTACTGATGTAACACTGTTCAGCCAGAGCAGAAGGGAGGTGCCCAGGTAGACTGCAGAGAGGGACAATCTTCAATTAAGATAAGGGAAAAACCTGAAAAACTTGTCAAGGGGGGCAGGGCTTTCATTGTTCTCATAAGAAGAAGATTGTCCCCTGCTGTTATCTGTCTGGTCTATGGACTGGATTCCATTCCACATCTGAGAAGAGATGGCTTACACTAGGTAAAAGGGGCGGGAGGGGAAACTTTGCTTGTGAATATCTCTCAAACCATAAAGGTTTGAGAGATACGACTTATATCGTTCTTCATGTTTTTTTTTAATGCCTACAAAATAAAATAAAGATAAAACGAAGTACTACTATCCCTTTAACCCTCTGAGTGCCAGAGGGCTACACAATGCATTGCTTTGCAATGCGTTACGTACCTCTCTGGCACTCAAAGGGTTAAGATCATTCAGAATGACTCCAGTTCCTGTCAGCACACCAGCTTCTATATGTGTTGTTGACCAGATGGATCAACTCATTATCTTTCAAAAGAAAAAGGACAAAAAAGTAGCAGCCTATTGTTACAGTGCACCTGGGGGGGATATGTTACTGGATATGTTCTATGACGCAGGTAGAAAGAGTAAGAAGGATAATTGTCCCATATGTATTTTTAGTTAAAACGTTTGGCTTCTGCTGCTTCCTGGTGTCCATTCTTGTTGCTGCGCACACTGTGTTTTTTGATTCTCATAGCAACGCACAGCAACTCTCCTCTGATTCCATTTTAAAGATTCCCAGATGTTACACAGAGTTATATCACTGCCTGCACCAGGGCCATGTAGTTTTATTCAGCGAAATTACCATTCTTGGCTCTATGTCAACAAACATCAATCAAGGAGGGAAAAAACCCCAGAACCTAGCGGCTCCAGTGCAGCCAATGTTAAAGTTATCGGCGTGTGAATATTAGTGTGACTTATTGGAGACATGCACAGCTGTGATTGTTCTCGACTCAGGAAAATCCTCTCCATTGCTGGCAGCAATACAGCAATCCAATTCCATGGGGTCTGCCTCACAGGATATCATTAAAATTCTGTCTGTAAACCTGTTTGGCCCGTACACTGGATAAAGCAGAGATTCTCAGCTCCAGTCATAGGGACACACCAACAGATTAGGTTTTAAAGATATACCTACCGTAAACTCTCATGAATAATACGCACAATTTTGCCTCACTTCACCTTAAGTGAAGTGGGGGGTGCGTATTATACACGAATACCAAAAAAAAAAAAAAATATTATATATATATATATTAGCACCCATTAATTCTCTCCCTAGCTCTACCAAGTAAGCAGATCTACTCTCTGCTTAAGTCACCCCCTCCAGAGCGGAGCCGGCTTCTATCACTGCACAGCGGGCGGCTCTCTTGCCTCCGATGTCCGCTTCAAGCAAATCCCTGCGAGGACCTTTTAGTTTTAGTCAATGGTAATACCTTAAGGTCCTCACAGGTCAATACAGTACATCCAATGCGTAGATGGGAGGGAATGGGTCAAAACATAATTTAGTAAACAGGGAAAACAAGGGTGCGTATTATAAATAGGCACTCTTGTTTTCCCCTACAATCCTGGGTATAATTTACACCTGCATATTATACACCAGTGTGTATTATAACTGAGATTGTATGGTAATTAAGCACAAGTAAATTACTGAGCCACTAATTACCGAACTGTGAACAAGCAGGGATATACTGATGGTGTGTCCTGAGGTCTAAGGTTGAGAATCACTTGGTTAAAGACCAGAGAAGTATGCCGCACATTGCACACCCCTCTGGTCATTAAAGAGTTAAATTCAAGGAGGCTGCACTAAGAACAACTGGACTAGCAATTCTGGAGCAAACCAACAGGGCCACAGGGGACAAATAATCCCCATTTATTTAACCCTTTGCAATGAGTGGCGTACCCCTCTGGTACTCAGATGGTTAACCCATTGAGTGCCAAGGGCGGTGTCTGACACCCCTTTGGCAATCAAAGGGTTAAATGGAGCTTTTAACCCTTTGAATGCTAGATAAGCTCTGCATCTCAGTGTTGGAGGCCTTTAGCATTCAAGGGGTTAAAATCCCCATTTAAATTAATGGAGATTATTTGTCCCTTGTGGTGCTGTTGGTTTGTCACTACACTGTTCCAGTCCACTTCTCCTTAATACATCACTCTCAGGATCTCCTGGCTTGTAAAGCAACTTACACTACACTATAAAAGTAATGTACTTAATTACAAAAATAATACACAAGAAATACACCGCGGAAGATGCACTAAGGCGTGATATAGAGGTGATAAAGCTGAGATGACTTCTCAAGTGATATCACTTCTCTAAGTCCTATGTTATTCTATGGAGCCAATGCTTTGGATATCTTAGTGCATAGGCTCTGTAGAATAACATAGGAACTGGAGAAGTGATATCACGGGACAAGTTATCTCAGATTTATCATCTCTTTATCACAACCTATTGCATAACCCCCATTGTCTCTAATTTTTGGTTCATGTTTACTTGAAGAAACTGCTGTATGCAGAAAGCAAGGCAGCAGCTACTCTAGAGCAGTGGTTCTGAAAGGATTTTATTTGCTGGTCGCCAATGTGGACACAGCCATGTTCTGTGGCTGCACTTGTAAAATAGCACAGTGTGATTCAGACATATAAAAATTCCATATAAATATGTGCAACACACACACACACACACACACACACACACAAATCATTAAAGAAGAACAAAAGGACAATATATACCATATCATTATAGGAGACCAGCAGGGCAAATATCATTACAGTCCTGTCAATTACCAGTACAGAAGACCAGCATGGCAATAAACATTATGGGAAACCAGTAATATACCTTCACAAGAAATCAGCAAGTCAATACACAATTACATGAGATCAGTAGGGCAGTATACCATTACATAAATCAGCAGGGATATATCCCATTACTAAGACCAGCGAGTCAATGATTACACCAGACAGCAGGGCAATATACCACTACATGACACCAGCAGGTAGGGTTGCTATCCAGTCGGTATTTTACCAGCAGGCCGGTAAAAAATTGGCTTCTTTCCAATGTTAAGTCTATGGAGGGAATGCCTTGGCTGGTATTTTTTTTTAAGAAAAGGTGGTAACCCTACCAGCAGGACAATATAAGGTTTCATGAGACCAGGAGGACATTAATCTATATGGCAATATAAGATTACATAAGGCTAGGTATGCAGCTTGGTAGCACTGAGTGGCTATCTCTGGGCACAGGGGAGCTACAAGATGGCACAGAGATTTATTTGGGGGCGCATGAGACAACTGATTACTTATAAATGGAGCCACTCTGGGGGTAAAGGCAGGAAAACTGGCACAAGAAGGCTATTGGAGGCACATGGGTGACATTGAGGGTATGTATATGGGCACATAGGGCAAAGCCCCTCTTTGCCCTATGTGCCCATATACATATCTCAGTGATACTAGGACATTGTTTGTGGGCACATGAAGCAAAAGGAGGCACTTGGGAGGTAAAGGGGGGTCTTTAGTAAACATATATGGGCACAGGAAGGCACTTAAGGGTTGGGGGTACAAGGTGGTATAGGTTGCTATTAAAAGACGCATTGAAGTGGGCAGAGGGCGACATAGTGAGGCTCCTGGTGATACATTACTTTATTACTTTGATAGAGGGGATAAAAACTGCACAAATAGACAGTGAGGACTAAGGTATAACTATGGGTAATGCAGATAACTTACTAATGCACTCCTCTAGTCTGGTGGTTTGTCTGCCATACTGAGTGTCCAGGAAATCAATTAACACAAAGGCATGCTGCCCAAGCAATGTGACTGACAAGCAAGTAGGGACTTTACGCTGATTGGACAGCAGTTTACTTTAAAAATGTTGCACGTGAAAGAGCGTGCAACTACATGGTGTATTAACAATGTCGCCATGAATAAAACGGCGACTTGAGAATCTCGCACTGCAGGAAAGTGAGAGGTTCTCAAGTCGCGGCATGAAATGTCGCCTACAACTCCCATCATCCTTAGCCATCTGGTGGCTGATGAGGATGATGAGAGTTGCTGAACTATCAGAGTGATAAAGTGTAAAGGCATTCTTTTTCACTATAAAACACTGCCGGTCCTAAGGCATAGCTATTCTTTTTCACTATAAAACACTGCCAGGCCTTGCTTCTGTGGGCTATAAGGAGAGAGGAGAAGGCTCCGTCCAGTCAGCAGTTACTTAGTAATGAAATACACAATGTCTCACCTCCGCTCTTTCACATGCAAAATTTTAAAGGATAGCTTGGACAGCAGTGCTTGCTAAACTATAATTGGTAGGCAGGAGTGCCCTGCTGTCCAGCTGGGTAGCTTTTCCTTGCCTGTTAGTCGCATTGTCCCTGCAGTGCTGTCATGTGTATTGTGTGAATTGACTTCCTCGCTAGACCTAACATTATAGGAGGAGAGCACTGAATTAGTAAATCTCTATATTAACAATGGTGAAACCTCACTACTCATATGTGTTATTGTGTGCCCATCTGTAATATGCTCCTGTAGCCTCAATGTACGGATTTTGCACACATATAGGTGACTGGACAGCAGTATGCACTGAGCTGTCACTGGTGGGCACCTGCATAGCATACTGCTGTCCAATTTGATTTAAAGTTCCCCCTCTGATGTGCAAGAGGGAACTGGATATACTATATAATAAAAGGCTAGGATGTTTGTCAGAAGCCATCATGCACAGTGCAGTCTGCCTGAATGCACCGCAGCTGATAAGGAGTGGGGCGCTCCAAATTCGGATTGGAGTCCTCTCTGCACACCTTCCTGGGACCGCTTGGTGAGCAGAGAGGCTCTGGGCACCAGCCAAGGCTGCTGGGTGGCACTGTGGCCCATGTACACGGGCTTTTAAACTATTCTAAAATAATTAGCCTGGGCTTTATTTCATTTACATTTCTGTGATGGCACCAGGCCTTAAAATGGCCCACGTCATGGTGTCCACGTATGATTGCCCCAGTAGGTGCTGCATGTGGCCATTGGCCTCACTTGAGGAAAGTTGTTTTATAACAAACCAGTTGAAGCCTAAAAATCCCCAAATTCTCAATTAATTAAATGGGGTTTTCACTGGGCTTTTTAACCCATAGTGCTCTAGCATTCAACGGGTTAGAAACAACATATATAACATTATACATTTTTATTAACTCCTTGAGTGCCAGATGTGAACGCCTCTGGCACTCAAAGGGATAATCTCTTACTGTGCCCCATAATTGCTCATGTCCAGTTCTTAGTACATCAGTCTCAAGATACGGTCGCTTACATTCCGCTATAAACAATTACTTAATTCCAATTAAAACGGAAGTAAAATAAATCATATTTAATGTAATGGCTCATGTTCACCAAATGAAGCTCTGATGGAAGACACGTTCAGTTTGTGGAAGACGTTTTGGGCTTTATAGAGTATGAAAAAGAGGAGCTATTCTGGAGTGAAGTAACTGCACTACAGAGGACAAAAATAAATTTACCAAATTGCCATTTATTTACATGGGAGATTTAATCAATTGAATGCTAAATAGGTTTCCACTGCATTGCAAAGTAATGTGTTGGATGCTTCTGTATTCAAGGGAATAAAAACCCAATTTTAAGCTTTAATTCCTGGTGGATCTCTATAGTGTAGAATGTTCCAACATCAGCTTCACTGTATTTAACCCTTTGAGTGCCAGAGGGGTACGGAACGCATTACAAAGCAATGCGTTCCATATCCCCCTGGCACTCAAAGGGTTAATATAATCTGTGCATGACTAGATGGCCTTGAAAGTCAGATACCATACTGTGCTTTAAAGGGATAATAATGTTTCAAAATAAAAGCAGCTCCAGTTAATCTTCATAGTGATTGGGCCTTGGAGAGTGTTATTTCAATACTATCAGAGTTGTAGTTCAAGAGTAATTGAATAATAAAGTCTCCCTCTCCCACCCCTTTTACCTAGTGTAAGCCATCTCTTCTCAGATGTGGAATCTGGTCTCTTGACTGGACAGCTCACAGCAAGGGACAATCTTCTTACTGTGAGTATAAGGAAAACCCTTCCCACCTTGACGGGTTTTTCAGATTTTTCCCTTATGCTAATTGAAAATTGTCCCTCTCTGCAAGCCATCTAGACACCACCTTGTTGCTCTGAGGTGAGCAGTGTTAAATCAGTAAAAAGGGCAGAAGGGGGATACTTTATCATTCAATTACTCTTGAACTACAACTCTCAAGAGTATTGCTTCACAATGTGTTGGGAGACATCTCTTATATTCAAAGGGTTAAGAAGTCAATTTAAGTCAATGGGAATTTTCAGCCGTTCCCTAAGGTGCAGTTGCTTTCATTCAGAATTGTTACTCTTTATTGTTCCTTTATCTTCCCAATGTGCCCCAAATATTTAAAACTCAAAGTCCAAAACATAATGCAATTGCTATTTTTGCTTTGAATAGTCAGGAAATGTGAAGCACTTTTTATATATTAAAAACACACACACCATGGCCATTATAAAGACGAATAGCCCATTTATGGTGCATAAAATACAATAAAATATACTTTACATGCCTTGTGATCTCAATTTGATCCCTTCCTTAGGGACATCCTTGGATCATAATCCAGTACATCACAGACCTCTTATAACTGAAGATTTATAATACTTCATAAATATTCTTCCGCACACCACAACAGGGTAACAAAGAGACAAATGGAATAGAATGAAACGCAACTGATACACTACTGGGTCATTATGGGTCTTGTACATTTCAATCATAACAGTGAGAGAGAGGAGAGAGAAGGGAGAGAGGAGAGAGACAGAGAAGAGAGAAGAGAGAAAGGAGAGAAGAGAGAGAGAGGATAGAAGAGACAGAGAGAAGAGAGAGGAGAAAAGAGAGAATAGAAGAGAGAAAGAGAGAAGAGAAGAGAAAGGAAAGAAGACAGAGAGAGGATAGAAGAGAGAGAGGAGTGAAGAGAGATAGGAAAAAGAGGAGAGGAGAGAGAGACAAAGAGAGAGAGAGAGAGGTGAGAAGGGAGAGAGAATATGTTGCATTAGATTCAGGAGAAAGCCAGAATGGGAATTGCCAGGGATGTAACTAGAACCTATTGGGCACTGGAGTGAAATGTGAGGATATCCCCCACATGGTCTGGAGCGAGTTTAAATAAAATATACTGACACATCTTGGATCTCAGATCTTCATGTGAAAGGGAAAGTCAGACAAGAACAGCAATTCATTTACAGCAACCAGAGGGCTGGTGCATCATGATTCATGGCCCTCACACTGACAATAAGCCCTTTTCAAGCCAAAGGGTTGCCCAGTGCATAGCATTGCACTGCTCAGAGGGTTAGTGGATAAAAGGGAAGGAGCACGCCCATGTTATTATGTTAATGTCCGGCAGCATGTGTGAAGATAGCCACCTGCCAAGACAAGAAAGTGGTCTGACTGAAAGTGGGCTGGCAAGGGACCCTCATGGATACCATGCCCCATCACGACTGAACCTCCTGCAATTACCGTACTCCCTTGGGAAGCACTGTAGGACCACAGATGAGATTTATGGTGGGAAACATGTGCAATCGCTGTTTCCCGTGTGAAAACCACTAGGGAATAAGTTTGCACATGATTTTGTTGAATTGCGCATGAAAAATGAAGATTAGCGAACAGCTGTGCATATTTATATTTTTTTTAGGCGTGGCCAGGATTAACTAATCCATGTGAGTGGAATAGCGAATGCGCCTAATGCAGTAAGTGCTATTGTGAATGAATTTATAGGTCTGTGCTGTCTTAACAAATATTTTCAAGAAAAGTTTGGCATTCAGCTTCTTGGATTAGAACATGCGCAAAATCTATCTGCGCACAAAAATGCCTTTAGCAGATGTGCACATTTCTTGCATGGCGCCATTAGTTCTTAGTCTTATTTGTGAGTCGTCTTTGCTCTGCAGCTGTTGTAGACTACAACTCCCATCATCTTGGGTGGCTGGAAATGATGGGAGATGTAAGCCTCAAAAAGCTGGAGAGCCAAAGGTTGCCTACCTCTGTTCTTCCCTATTTTTGGATGACGCTGATGTGTTGCATAATATTACATATGCATGACTATAACAATCAGTGATGTGAAAATGTATACAGACATCTAGCAGTAACACAAAGGTGCAGATGTTGGAATCATTTATCAGAAATGCCATCTGTCTAGCTGCAGAATTGTGTAAGTTATGGAATAAAGTCTGTTCAACTTTTGAAGGTGCAATTCTATTTTAAATTTATGGATAGACATGTATAAAACAAAATCTGTATCACTGCTTCATATTTGTTTTTCGAGAAGTTGTATTGATTGCTTTTTTCAAGTAGAGTGGTTTCAAAATCCGTGATTAAAGGGATAGTAATACTTCATTTTATCTTTATTTTATTTTGTAGGCATTAAAAAATCATGAAGAACAATATAAGTCTTATCTCTCAAACCTTTATGATTTGAGAGATAATCACTAGCAAAGTTTCCCCCTCCCGCCCCTTTTACCTAGTGTAAGTCATCTCTTCTCAGATTTGGAATCCAGTCCATAGACCAGACAAACAACAGCAGGGGACAATCTTCTTCCTATGAGAACAATGAATGCCCTCCCCCTTGACAAGATTTTCAGGTTTTTCCCTTATCTTAACTGAAGATTGTCCCTCTCTGCAGTCTACCTGGGCACCTCCCTTCTGCTCTGGCTGAGCAGTGTTACATCAGTAAAAGGGGTGGCAGGGGGATACTTTGTCATTTAATTACTCCTGAACTACAACTCTGACAGAATTGAAATAACACTCTCCAAAGTCCAAATACTATGATGATTAATTAGAGATGCTTTTATTATGAAACATTACTATCCGTTTAAAACACAAAACAAATGAGATGCATTTTAATGAATGGCCCTCTAGACCTTAAATTGGAAGGCCTCCCTGACTGGAAGTGGTTCCAGCCAGGAAGGACCATGAGTTAGTGCTGAGAATACGGTGCTTGCTTTTGTGGGGATTGTGGACATACAGTGCAGTCCATGAGTATTTGGACAGTGACAAGTTTAACCAGTGAAGCAGGTAGAGATTACAGCCCTTTGTATACATGGTCCCTCCATTTTAGGGGACCAAAATTAATTATACAAATAGCATAATCTTAAACACAGTTGTCATGTTCAGTACTTTGTTGGAAATCCTTTGCATTCGATGACTGCATAAAATCTTCAACCCACAGACATCATCAGATGCAAGGTGTCTGCCCTGGTGGTGCTTTGCCAGGAAGGCACTGCAGCCCACTTCAGTTCTTGTTTGTTTGTAGGCATTTTTCCCTTTAGTATTTTCTTAAAGTGAAACGCAGGCTCAGTTGGATTCAGGTCAGGTGACTGACTTGGCCAGTTAAGAACATTCCACTTTTGGCCCTGAAAAATTCTTAAACAAACTAACTGACTTGGGCCCCATTCCAGAGAGCACCGCACTATGGATGTAGAATCCCTTTACACCAACATTAAACACACAGATGGCATAGCAGTATGCAAAGTTTGGACAGGACCTCTACCTTCAGAAAATGGGGACTGCAATTGGTACCCGAATGGCACCACAATATGCCAACCTGTTTATAGCAAAATTAGAAGAGGACTTCCTGTACACCTGCCAAATAAAACCCCTGGTCTAGCTCCACTACATAGATGATATTCTTATCATCCGTACCACCAATGAAGAGGAACTTCTCAAATTCCATGAAAACTACAATACATTCCACCCCAGTATCAACCTAACACTCAGTCACTCACCCACAAACATTAACTTCCTAGACACAACTATCAGTATTTAGAACAACTCCATCCACACATCCCTGTAATGCAAACCAACAGACAGACCAACCTATCTGAAAAACAATAGCTTCCACCCAAAACACACAAAGAACGCCATCATATACAGCCAGACCATCAGTTACAACTCCATCTGTTCTGACGTGAAGGACTGTGTCAAGCACCTCCAGAAACTCAGAGGAGACTTTATAAAACAGGGTTACAGTGCAAGGATTATTGACAGTCGGATACAGAAGGCTACCCACATACCAAGAACACCTATAAAGAACAGCTACAAAGAACAACATAAGGGAAACCGGGTGCCACTGGTGGTCACTTACTACCCCCAGGTTGAAGTTCTACGCAAAATATCAAGAGAACTTCAAACGAAATTACATACGGATTAAAGACTTAAGAATATATTCCCACAGCCACCCTTACTCTCCTACTGACAGCCTCCCAATTGAAAACAACTGATGGTAAGGAGTGCCCTGAATAAAAATACAAAAAGTGGGACATCTCCCTGCCTAAAACAAAAGGTGTGAAACCTGTGCACACATTTACACCACTGACAAAATATCCATTCCAAACGCCCAGTTACACCATAAGATCAATGGCACCTTCACCTGAAAATCATCCAATGTAATATACCTCATTATGTGTGCAAAATGCCCAACAGCTCTTTATGTGGGTGAAACTGGACAGCCATTGCATAAAAAATTTAATTCCAACAGATCCAGTGTTAACAAAAAAAATACAGACACAACAGTGGGAGAACATTTTTAAATTAAATTAACTTTACTGATGTGACTGTTCTGCACTCAGAGGGACTGAAAAATATGAGAGGTTAAATTAATGTTGAAGTTTCATGCTATGCATTATGGTTTGAATAAAGACAGAGAATTCCTGTCATATTATCACATTGTGGATTAACCTTTCCAACAGTCCCATTGGGATCGTAAATACCTCTAACTCCTCAGGAAGACTGCAATTTACCATTGACTGGTCAAAGTATCTGGGTCTGGACTGAGTTTTCTTATCTGATTTCCATTCTAAACAATGCAATGTGTACTTGTATATAAGAGATGTATTCATATTTATCCGTATAACATGCCTGAGGAAGAGACCTAAGAGGTCTTGAAAGCTTGCATCCTAAATATGCTTGGATAGCTAATAAAGGTATCAACACCTATATTTGCCTAATGAGTTTTGAGGCATTTGGCTCGATTTAAGAAGATAAAATGTTTCTGTACACTTCAGAATTCATCCCACTGCTGCTGTCAGCAGTCAGATCGTAATACAAACAAGTCAGTTCCAGTGGCAGCCATACATGCCAAGCCATAACACCACCTCCACCATGTTTAACAAAGGAGGCAGTATTGCTTTGGATCATGTGCAGTTCCTTTCTTTCTCCACACTTTCCTCTTCCCATGACTCTGCTACAGAATAATATTTGCCTCATCTGTCCATAAGACACTCTATAGGTTTTTTTTGTAGTTGTTAAAAAACTATAACCTGGCCTCTCTGTTCTTGAGGTAAACCTTCTGTTGTTATGCTGGTGTAGTCTTCTCTTTACGGTACTCTTTGACACTTACTGTCCATATCCTGGAGAGTGGTGTTGTTCTGTTCGACAATTGAAAAAAGTTTTTATTCACAACTGCAAGCTTTCTTCTATCATCCACTAAAATCAGTGCCAGCCCAAGACTTTGTGCTGCCTGGGTCCAAGGATGAAATACTGCCCCCAAACCACCCCCACCAAAACAAGCCCACATCCAAAAAACAAACAAAAAAAGCATGGCATGAGGTAGAAATTTACTAAAAAAAAAACAAAACCCTGCAAAATAGAAGTGATTTAGTACAAATATCATATGCATCATTCAATCAATGCCATCTATTAATCTTTTCCCTGTGTTTGGGGTACCCATGGAGTGAAATCAAAGGCAGGATCTCACCAGGCTATGAAGGTGCTGCAACAGAGGCGTAGCTAGAAGTCATAAGGACCTGGTGCAAGACTTGTCATGGGCCCCCCAACCACATTGGCTACCTCCACATTGCCCCCCATCTCCACAATCCCCCTTCCAAAATGCCACTCAATCTCCACAATGCACCCTCATCTCCACAATGCCCCTCAATCCTCACAATGCCCCCTATCTCCACACTGCCCCCAATCCCCACAGTGCCCCTCAATGGCCCCATGTCCACAATGCCCCTTCATCTCCACATTGCCTCACAATGCCCCCAAATCCCCATAATGCCCCTCATCTCCTCATTGCCCCACAATGCCCCCAATCCCCACAATGCCTCCATCTCCCCCAATCCCCACAATGCCCCTCAATACCCCTTCATCTCCACAATGGCCCTTCATCTCCACATTGCCCCTACTGATCGCCCCCTGTGTCCATCTCCTACCTCGAGTCCCTGGTGGTCTAGCAGCATAGCTTGAGAGATCTGTGCCTCCTTTGGCACAGAGCTGAGGCTCCCGTGTGGCTCTCAGTAACGCAGTGCGCTGGGAGATGATGTCATCTCCCAGCGCTTTGTATTACTAGAGCATCAGAGTGGGAGATCAGCTGGAACACAGACAGTTGCTGCGAGGGTAGGGGGTTGCAGGGGGCGGCCGGGCCCCTGGAGTGGTGGGCCCGGACGCCGGTGCGACCCCTGCTATTACGCCACTGTGCTGCAAAGTTTCAGGAACCTCCTAAACAAACTCTCCTTTCTGGCCGCTGGTGCCGGCGGCGCACAAAATAAACATGCCCCAGGGCGGTAAATGTCAAAGTGCTGCCTGGGTCCATGGACCCACCGGGACCCATGTAAGGGCCGGCCCTGACTAAAATGGTCTTCCGTGGTCTACCAGGTAATTTGCTATTGCTAAGCTTACCTGTGCACGTTTGCTTTTTAACAATGTACCATACAGCTGATTTTGACATTTGTAATATTTTGACAATGGCTATGATCTATTTATTCTGATTTTCCAGGCCCATGGTAGCCTGCCTTACTGGCACTAACACTTCTTCGCTCCTCATGTTGAGACTAAACAGCAACAGACTCCAAATGCAAATGCCACATACAAATTCACCACTGGCTCTCTTGTGCACGAACTAACAATCCACTGTCACACATCCGGCCAAGAAACACCTGAGTAGCCAACTGTGACATTACGTTTGGTCCCCCAAAATGGAGGGACTATGTATAAAAAGGGCTGTTATTCCTATGCGGTTCATGGTTTTTGGATGTGAGTACCCTCATCTTAAAGCTGACAGTATGCACTTAATCATTTTAGCCATTGTTTCCGTTCAAATTCAATGTGCTGGAAAGAGAGTCAAAACAACTAAATTTGTGTCACTGTCCAAATACTTATGGACTGCACTACAGGGGAATGCACCTTGCATACTTTTTCTTTTTACTTTTTCTGGATCACAAGTGTTAAAAGCAGCATTCCTCCATCTATCTCTGTTTAAGTGAATTTAATGTTGTTTTGGGTAGATGCCTTAACCCCTTAGTGACATGTCCGAACCATCACTGGTGTTCTTGCCTAAAGGACCAATTACAGTCCTGGCATGTCACGTATTTTGTGCTCACATCGCTCCTGCGGGAGTGCTTTTTCATGACAGGAGTGGTCACCATCAGACCCCCCGTTTGGAGCGTCGGCCAACTTCAAAGCCGTTCCCTACCATTGGTTCTTAAGGGGTTAACTGAATCTTCATTTTTTCCAAAGTATATGTTATTGTATGCTTTATTTTTTATTGGAGGACATGATTATGAATGTTTAGTACAGATAGTGATAGTTAGGGCAGGCTTTAGTTTTTTTGGTAGATGGGATGGTTGTGTTGTATGTATTTTTGTATAATTTGGTTAATGCATTTGTCAGGATGGGTTGGCCAGTTTCCCATTCTAGCTATCTGGGCCTGGGAAGGCCATGGCCATGTTTAACTCTAGTAACGTGCTCTCCACCTAAGGTGACGAGACATGGTGATGTGCCCATCAGGCCTGTTATGTTTTTGTGGCATGGTACTGACAGTGGTGCTTGGGTTTTTATTATGTGTTTGTGTGTTTAATGTTGGTTAACTTTTAATTAAGCTGGCATTGGGACACTGGTTAACCTCCTATCACCTTGTACCTCCACCACCGTTAATCTGTTCCACCAAAAATGAGAGGAGGCGCACACGATTTGAGTGTAGACTGTTATAAGTAACTATCTCTCGCTATTGTTCCATTTAACCAAGTGAGTTCCTTTCTTTTCAATCTGTCACCTCCTTCACCGTGAAAAGACACCTTTCAATGGGGCTAGTTTAGGACTCACCTTTTGAAGAGGCAAAGCCAGCCTCTTGGTATGTAAGCTTCCACTGGATAACCCCCAGTGATGGTACCTTTACGTCCTCTCCTTCACCTTCCTCTCCCGGGTCCTTGATGTTAATTTAAGATTATTTCACCGCAGGCTCTGTACAATTCCCTGCTACCCTCTATCCAGGGTTGGTGATCTATATATGGGACCCTAATAGACTATGGGGACACAAGGTTCTGGACCAAAGTATTGTGATATACTCGATTGTTTATTTGAAATAAAAATAGAATATAAGATTGTAAATACAATAAAAGATATATATCTGCACAGATACAAAATCTTAAAACCACTAAAAGCTCCTCATACACTACGCCCAATGCGCTTCTCAGCTCGCGCTGCTTTGTCAGGGGTATATATATATATATATATATATATATATATATATATATATATAAAATGCAGATATATTTATTAAAATTTTTTAATTTATACCCTATGGTGAACGAGACTTGCTCCAGTTACTCTTAGTGCATCAGTCTCAATGTACTAAGGAAATGTACTAAGAAAAAGTGGTGAATTACAAAGAAAAGTGGCAAAATTCTGCCCATGTACGAAGGGAAAGTGGTGAAATTCTGGAGCCTACAGCTTCACCATACGGAACAAATAATCATACTCAAAATTTCCACTGATTTAAATCTGGCATTTAACCACTTGAACTCTAGAGACGTCTGCAACGAATTTCAAACTAATGTGTTGGAGACCTCTAGCATTCAAGGGGTTAAAAATCCCATCTAAATCAATGTGAATTTTTATTTGTTCCCTAGTGCCCCTGCCCAGAATAGTCATACTTTTAGTACATGAGACTCAGTGTGTGAGTGTGGTATTCAGAGAGATAAATGCTGAAAGGAGAGTTAAGTGGATTAGCAGAAGCTCTTATGGCTGGAGGGAGAGCAAATCTATTTTTACTGTACTGTATTAAATATTAAAAAGTGTTGCTGATTTCAGTCAAAATCTTCAATACCTACCAGTATAAGAGTTATTTAGCATTTAATATCCCCCTTTCTTTGACTGTTCTCCAAATGAGGGTGCTGACCTTATGAATGAGTGGATGCCATAGCAACCCATCCAACACTCATTCACACAGAGACATTTATCTCTGTAAGATTAGTTTTAATGCATCATGTGCATTGACTGAGCTTTAGTTAGTGCTTAGGGTGCATTAAAATACTAGAACAGGCACAAATGTATAAAAGGCACAACAGCTAAAAACTCAGCCATTTGTGCTGATTTGGGGTTGTATATCACAGCTCTTGTCTTTTTACAAAGTTTATTCCTATAGGAGAAGACTTAATTGAAAATCAGAACATTCAGTTTCATGTCTCTTTTAGACAAAACACGTGATAACACTTATCAACTGCAATATTATCTGTAGGAAGCATTATGAAATGTTTTAACAGATCCCTGGAAGAAGGAACTGCTAGAATGCTCTTCTCAGATTTCATAGGTTAGCATGGATCAGGGTTATCAAGTTTTGTGTTGCTACCGGTAATTGCCACCTACACATATTAAGCAACGATCATGGGATTCGGCTCTAAGAAACATCATGATGTTTACTAAGACGTCTGCTCCACAGAGCAAAGCATCTAGCCTTGGCCTGGTAAGAACCAGGGGAGGGCTGGTAACATGTGGCCTGGGGGCACATATAATCAAGTGGCCTATTTCTACTATTGTTCAAGCCCACTGTCTCCGCCCACCTCTTTTGTTAATTTTAAAATTGGCATTAATATTGTGAGGTAAGGCAAATGATACCACAGAGCTTACAGTTGAAATGGAGCTACAGAGATTGCAACTGAAGTAAAAGCTACACTAGTGATATCATAGAGCTCACAAGGGAAATGGGTTATGATACTAGTGTATATCCACTTGGATTGTAGCTCTATGGTATCATTAGTGTAGCTCCATGTCAGTTGTAAGCTCTGTGGTATCACTGCTGTAGCTCCATTTGCAGCAGCAGGTGAGAGATTGAGTGAGGCAGTGGCCCAGCAACCCAGACATATGACTGGCCCAGGGGGCAATTGCCCCCCTGCCCCCCAGGCCAGCCCTCCCCTGGTAAGAACTGTGGTATCAGGGGTAAGAAAGCTGGTAATTCCGCTCCTGAGTGGAGCAGATAGACTGCATTAACCCCTGAGATGCTAGAAACACCTTCAGAACACTGTAAAGCAGGCTGTTTGGCTTCCAAGGGGTTAAAAAACAGATTGGGCTCATGTTCTATTAAGGGACAGAATATTTTACATATATATGTTTGGAAATATTCCAAGATAATCCTATATAATAATTCGCTAAATCGTGTGTAACGCTGCGACATGTGCAGTAGACACTGCTGCGCGTGCTGCAGTCATACGCAGTAGAGACTGCCCGAGCTGCAGCTGATACAGAGCAGGGTGCTCCATCTCCACTTGAATTTTTGCCCAGATAAGGGTTTTTGTTTTTTTTCAAAAATGACTAACATATTAAACTTTTTCGCTAAATGCTCTATCTAATGAGCATTAGATATCTATATGTGATAGATCCACTTTAAAGTGTTAGTAATGTCTACTGCATGTGACTGCCTCGCGACCGGGTGGCAGTGGCACTGTGGCCCGTGTAGCGGGCTGTTCAACTAGTATGTCATAACAGAGCAACACATATTTTAACATTAGTGATCACTACATTTAAAATATCAGGAGGGGTTAATCTTTGATCTGTGATGTCATTTATGAAGCTGAAGGTGCATTAAAGTCCATGACTAATCTGTTTGGCAGTAGTCATCTGCAGAATAAGTGCAGTCATATTCCTTTCCCTTGGCAGATGTTTATCCTTACAGAAAATAGCCAAAAGGATTAGCAATACTTTTTAATGCACTTTATAGTTCTAATATAAATCAAATCAATCATCTCGATCCTGTTTGTCCTAAAAAACAAATCAAGAATTCTAGATTTTCTTGGTTAGCTTTAATCTCCAATGCACTGCAAAGTCTCCAGTATCCTATGGGGATTAAAGGAGCAGTAAACTTTTTTTTTTTTTTTGTTATAGGGGGCCTTTCCTACTGAGTAAAATAATACAAGGATATCCCCATTCTTGTTAGGTTTTCTTTAAAAAGTTATTACAAGTGAATCATGTTTTTCCAATCAAACTACTAGCAATAGTGCCGCCTGGTGTCCAAATGGCATTTTTGTTATAATGCACCCTCTGGGACAGCTTAGATCAGTGTTGTGCAAAGTGAGGCCCTCCATCTGCTGCCACACTACAACTCCAAGTAGTAGGGCCTCACCTTGCCAGTCACCAACTTAAAGCGAAACTTTCAGCATAGCTAAAGTTGCCCTAGGCAGGTGGCGATCAGCTTAATAATAGTTATCTTACCACTTAGAATTACTCCTTTCTAAAGAAATCTTTAATCATCCAAAACGGACGGCCAGGTTAGTGCAGTCTGTGCACCTGCGCCGTCAGTCCCTCCTGGTTACCATGTGGCACACTGCAATGTGTCTCTATGGAGACTGGGACTGAGAGCGCAGGGGTGCAGACAAGATGTCTGCGCTGATGCCTGGCTTCCGGCCTCGAACAGTAAGTATTTCTTTAGAAAGAATTAATTCTAAGAGGTAAGATACCTCTTTCCTGCTACCAAATAAGACCTTCCTGATCTGCCTACTAATAACTATTTCATTGGAAGGGTCTACAAAGTGTGCTTGCAGACCAGGTACACTTTGTAGACTATTCTAATGAACTAGTTATTGTTATATCTTGCAATCTCGGCTCAGCTGAAGAGCTACAGCCGGTCTGCGGACCGGATTCAAAATCTGTCAGCTAGAATGCTGACGTCAGCTAGGGGGAAACTTTACTTGTGAATATCTCTCAAACAATAAAGGTTTGAGAGATAAGACTTATATCGTTTTTAATGTTTTTTTCATGGCTACAACGTAAAATAAAATTAATTTTAAGTATTAGTATCACTTTAATCTAGTCGCCACCTGCCTAATTATTGCAGGACGACTTTACATATGCTGAAAAGTTCCGCTTTAAGTCATGGGCAACAGCACAGCAAAGTAAGTAATTTGACTAGTACCACCTGGGGATCACAATAAACAACTGCAGCTCAATGTAACAGAAAAGACCCCTCCCACTGGAAAGAAAAACTTTGCCTTTTGTACACCAGTTGGTGCTGGTGCTTGTTAAAAGGATGGTAATGCTTAATAGGGAAAAACATATTGCAGGATTTATCTTGATGAGAAAAACAAGGGTGCTCCCGCAGCTGAGAGGAGTTTTATTCAAATGTTATTGCAGCTCAAAATAGCATTTTTTTTTGGGGTGCAGTACCTCCATGGCCTGTAATGTTACAGTGGTGCTATTGCTACGCCATCCCATGGAGGTTTATGGTCAGTTGATCATAGACTGCTCTAGTAACAGTGCCACCATAAAATTTCAGGCCTCTGTGATACTCCACCCAAAAAAAAGTCCGAGCTGCAATAACTTTTTAATTAAACACCTCTCAGCAGTGGGAGAACCCTTGTTTTACTTAGCGGGATAAACCCAACAATATATGTTTTTCAACATTAACCATTACTATCTGTTTAAGTTTGATTCAACAGAATAGAAACACTTATTAAAAATTATTACATCTCAGCATTCTTGGGTTCAGTACCGCACATGGCCTGACATTTTATGCCTTGCAGTATATAGTTTTTTAAATAGTAAGCGTTACTATGCCTTTAAAAAATATAAATAAACAAAAGAAGGCCAATTTGAGCTGTAATAGGTTTTGAATGCGAAGTCTCCAGGCTTTGGGAGCATTCTTGTTTTACTCAGTAGGAAAGGCTCCATATCACTCTATATTGTATTTCTTTTCATAAAATGTTTTACTGCTTATTTTACCCTTTGAATGCCACAAAGGTATGCAATGCATTGTGTTGCACGCCTTTCTAAATTTAGAAAAAAAAAAAATAAAAGATCATTTTAAAATTGTGAGGCTTAATTATTAGTGTGGTACGCTCTTGAATCCCTTAACCCTTTGAGTGCCAGAGGGGTACGCAACGTGTACTCCTCTGGCACTCAAAAGGTTAAAGGGACAGTAATGTAGAGGTTCAAAAAGCAAACTATATGCCACAAATCCTATCTCTCAAACCGCTATGGTTTGAGAGCTATCCTCTGCTAAAGTTCCCCCTCCCTCCCCTTCTCCTGATGTCAGCTGTAAAGCTGATAGAAGGAGATCCGTGTCGGCCGACTCGAGGAGGCTCTTCAGCAGAGCCGAAATCACATTGTTTAAAAAGAATTACTTCATTGAAATGGTCTACAAAGTGTGCTTGCAAAGCAGGCACGCTTTGTAGACCTTTCCAATTAAGTAATTATTTTCCAATAACGTGATTTCGGGTCTGCTGCAGATACGCTGTCTGGTCCCCAGGCCAGGATCTCCTGCTGTCAGCAGAGCTCTGACATCAGAAGAAGGGGTGGGAGGGGGGAACTTTGAATGCGAATATCTCTCAAACCATAGCAGTTTGAGAGATAGGATTTGTGGCATATTGTTTATTTTTTTAACCTCTAAAAAACAATAAGCATTTTTTAATGGGACATTACTGTCCCTTTAAGCACCAGAGAGTGTTTGCAGAGCATTACTTCACCATTACTGCACCATTCTGGCCCTTAAGGGGTTAACACAGAAAAACTCTACTGGCATTGCTTGTGTATTCAGTTGTAAAATGCTAACTAGCCCTTCAGTCGAACATAAAAATTAAGCATGCGTTCACTTTCCGGGAAGACTGGAGTCATAAAGTTCTTCTTTGTTTTCCATTTGTCTTGTCATTGCTAGTGACATGAAGAAGTCTAATTAATTACCAGAATGGGCTGTGAGTTACAGAGGGTGACATTATGTACTGGCCCCAATAAATTCCCTCCCACCATCTCAGTGTACCTCCCAGCTGTCTTTATGGCATTACTTTTTAACCAACACATAAAATCCTTGTACTATACACTTTAAATTGAAGAAGGTGGCAGAAAATTGGATTTCATTTATTACATTTTTTTATTGTAGTTTCAGGGTCGGATTTACATGTCAGGTGCCCCTATGCTTGGCAACCTAAGCATCATTAGCCCTGGCCCCACCCCTTCTACATACCTCCCAACATTTCAAATTGCCAAAGAGGGACACTTGTGTTTTAAGGGGTGTTGCCGGGGGTGTGGCTGGTAGGCGGGGCACTACCGAGAATTTTTAGGCTATTTCAAGACCTACTGACACCTTCTTGTGTGACCTAATAAATTACTTATTACAAGACCAAAGAATTTTATTTACACATACTAATTTATAAACACATATACTGATGTTTAAACAAATAATAATGTGAGTTTTATTGCTGTAGAGCAGTATAATACACTTATATATACACCTCACCAGTCTGATCTCCTAAAAAGAGGGACATCAGGGTGGGAAAGAGAGACAGAGGGATTTGGGTCTAAAAGAGGGACACTTGGGAGGTATGCTTCTACATATGGCCCTGCCTCCATCCAGAGTCAAAGAAAATGCTATCAGAATGATGTTTACTGGCACAAAAAACGTATTAACCCCTTGCATACTAAGGGTCTCCAAATGTTGTAATATAGTTATATAATGGCCAGCAAAGGGGCCTGGAAATGTCCAGATTAGTAGATAAACCATGAACCAGCAGCTGTCTAATTAATTGGTCACAAGAGCTTTTATCGATACGCCCACAACTTAGAATGTGGTTGTGACCAGCACAGCTGAGACGCCCCTTAAGTACTGCAAAAGAGAAGCACTGATAACACAACTATTTCATAGAGGACCAATCACATTAAAAACACTTGTCTCTATTAACCCTTTAAGGATTGGGAAAATCTGAGGTGGATTGCACTTAAGGACCGGAGCAAATCTGACCTTTTTAACTGTGTCTTTGTTCAAAAGTTTTCCCTAGAAGACTTTTATTCCAGCCACATAAATTATATACCATTTTTTCACGCACAAGCAGAGCTTTCTTCTGACACCACACTTATATGGATAACCCACCATTTATTTAATTAAAAATAAAGACGGCTCCACATTAATATTTGCTAAATGCATTCCATAACACCTGGGAAGGGAAGGAGGTCTCTAGTGCATCCAAGAGATTAAGGAAAGAAGTAATATATACAGATATTTTATTCTGATTTCATTTTTTTCTGATTCCACTTCTGAGGAGCTATTCTGGAGCACATCAACTACACAAGGGGATAAAAGCTTTTCAGAATGCAGTGAAGACTGAGTATTCAAGTGGTTAATGCCCCCATTAAAAATCAGTCAAAACTTTCATGTCCCCTGGTTCTGTTGGTTTGTCCCAGAATTGATCTGGTTCTTCTCCATACCACAGCCTCACAGTTGCTATCGTTAAAAAATTACCCATAGGGAGTGCATGTTGAAAGCAAAAATACATTTATTTATGTCATTTCCATCTTAAAGTGGATCTATCACACTAAGCTGGAGTGATCTCATTGGCTAGATATCGATCTCTGCCAATGAGATCGATCCAGTTTAGAGAAAGAAAGCCTCTATCATTGGAGGATGCTGGGTAGTTGGACGGGAGCAGAGGCAGTGCTGCAAGCAGGAAGTAGGATGCTGGGTACGTTTTAAACTTGAATTTTTGCCCAGATAAGGGTTTTTGTTTTTTTTCAAAAATGACTAACATATTAAACTTTTTCGCTAAATGCTCTATCTAATGAGCATTAGATATCTATATGTGATAGATCCACTTTAAAGTGTTAGTAATGTCTAAAAAAATATTTTTTTTTTGCATTTAGAAGAGCTTAAAAAGCTGATCTAAATGCAAAAAAACATATGTCTCAAACCGCTATGGTTTAAGAGATACGGGCGTTTAAAATTTGATTTCTCCTACTGAAAGCTGTAAAGCTGTCAGCAGGAGATCCGTGTCGCTCGACACGGTGGCGCTTGAGAAGTGCCGAGATCGCGTTACTTACACGGAATCCCTTCATTGGAATGGTCTAAAACGTGTGCCTAGTATTTAAACGCCCATATCTCTTAAACCATAGCGGTTTGAGAGATACGGTTTTTTGCATTTAGATCTGCTTTTTAAGCTCTTCTGAATGCAAAAAAAGTTTTTTTTAGACATTAATAACATTATAAGCCTTTGAGTGCAGAGAGGTATCGAACGCATTATAACACAATGGGGGTTTTGTACTAAGGTGTGATAATGAGGTGATCGAGTGGTGATAACTTCTCAAATTTCTATGTTATTCTATGGTACCAATGCACTTTCTCCAACTTTGGTGATCTTGGTGCATAGGCTTTATCAACTCTTTATCACACCTTACTGCACAACCCCCATTGCACTGGACACCTCTCTGCCACTCAATAGATGGCTAATGGATCAATGGTAAATATTAGTTTTATGTAGTAGGATATACCACATGAAATAAAAGTAAGCCAAACTGCAGACAATAAAATAAATGCATAAAGGAGGACATGAATAAATATACTCCTCTTTTCTGTTTGATGGTGTTAACTCAAATATTTTGGAAATCTAAATCTACAGCTGGATCATTAAAACTACAACTCAGAAGTTAAAACAGCATTAAAGGCCTCATTCAGAACATGTGTGGTTTACTGTCAGTTCTGCCCAGTTTGCCTGAGTAAGCAATTCTGGGACTCTTTACACAGAGCAATAGGAAGTGTTGCTGAGAAATTACTTGCTAAACACACTTTGAAGTAGGAAAAACATGACATCTGAGCTGGTGTAAATCTTAAGGGCAAAAAGTCTGAGAACTGGTACTTAGAGGTACACGCTTTTTTCCAGAAACCAGTTTTGCTAAATAGTGTGAGATACTAATGGTATTTAACCCTTGTAATGTCCAACCTTTTAAATGCCAGTGTGGTAGGGTATGGCATTGTCCTGTCAATCAAATGCTTTTCTTATCAGAACATTCAGGACATCTCTAATAACTCAAAGTATTAAAGGAAAACATATAGGTTATAGTTTGTTTCCTGATGAGTAAGCCAAGGGCATTTTCACTGTTAGGAGATTTTTCATTCAAAAGTCACTACAGCTCATGCTTTAATCAAATTTTCAGTAACACCACCAGTAATTTTTTGCAGTGCATTATACACACCTTACTGATCCTTAAACCCATTAAGGATCGGTGCGCACGAGCGGCCGGCACTTGACGGTTAGGGCTCCTGGAGCAGCGTGCAGCCGCGCCGGGAGCCCTGAACTCCATGACATGCCAGGACCGTTATTGGTCCTTAAGTGCTGGACCGCCGTGACAGTCCTGGCACTTCAATGGTCACTAAGGGGTTAGAGGGATAAAAAAAACAAAAAAAAAACAATTTTGAGCTGTAACAACAAGTGAATGAGAGATCACTCAAGTTTTACTCAGCTGCATAATAATAAACAGCTGGGAACTTTCTTGTCCCAAGCCTCCAGAGGTCCAATACGGTCTGGGGGTGGGAGTGCCCAAATGATGAAATTTGTTTGGTGTCATACTGTAGGCACGATTTGATGGGGTTGGAAGGGATTGCTAGGAGGGAAGGCAGGTTTTGCCCTTAAAATGGGTGGAGAGTAGAAAGAACAGGGTGAGACTGAAGTGGGTGGAGTTACAAGGGAAATCAGTAGGTCCTGTGAATCAGCCTCTGCGCCCACAGACCTGGTGATTAAGATCTGGAAATTTCTAACATATGATAATAAAACAGAATAACAATAATGGGAACTTTTTTGTCCCCTAGGGTGTAGATGTTTGCTCCAGGATTGCAACTTTACTTTGTGTATATGGCCCTTAATGTATTTTATTATACATTTCAACATAATAAGTCTTGCTTCTCATCTACTTATAAACATGAAAACAAATATGTTGCAACTCTTTTCCTGATGAGCAAAAAAAAGGCTATTCTTACTGCTAGGAGATAGTGTCCTTCAAAAGTTATTACAGCTCAGACTTTTCTTTTTACTTAAAGAGGAACTACCACCCCGCAATAACCTTACATGAATGCAGTCTTCATCTGGTGACTAGCTGCTTAGTAGCGCTGGTCGCCAGAAATATTACCTGGTTCCAAAGATTTTGCCATTTTTCCGAGGCTCACAGGAGCAGGAAGCACGGACATCTCGTCACTTGGCTCCAAAAGGGACTGACAGCGCAGGCGCATGGACGTCACTGTGACGAGATGTCCGTGCTTCCTGCTCCTGTGAGCCTCGGAAAAATGGCAAAATCTTTGGAACAAAGTAATATTTCTGGCGACTAGTGCTACTACGCAGCTAGTCGCCAGATGATAACTGCATTCATGTAAAGGTATTGCGGGATGGTAGTTCCCCTTTAATAAAAATGCACTCTTATAATGTGGTCACCAGGTGGTGCTGTTCCTATCACTTACTATAGAGAACTGTAGTCAAAGACTCATGCACTTCCATGGAGTAGTTGCTAATAGTTTGTTATAACCCCTTCCTCCAAGATTGAGCTGTAATAACATTTGACTGAAACAATTCACAAAAACTGAAGTATACTTTTACTCAGCAGGAAAAGCCCTATAACATGCTTTTCTTTAAAGTAACATTAAACTTATGTTATAAAATATATATATAGTACAGCATTTCTTGATGAGTAAAATAAGGGCACTCTCACTGCTGAAAGATGCCTATGTCTACATTTATTACAGTCTGAACGTGTATTTTCTTTTACACTTCTGACTGCCCTCTAGCAGTCAGATACAAATTAGTTATTCTGTAACATTATTGTTGAGAGGAAAGTCACTGACGAACAGTTGTCCACAGAATGTGATAGAAACTGCTGAGTCATGCTGTCAGAACTTTCAGGAAGTAAATATGCTGTAATTCACTTCCTAATTATTCGAACTGTTACAACGTCTGAATAAAACAAATGACATCGGTGGAAATTACATTGTTTTACTGAGCAGTAAAAAGTTCTAGAACGCATAGGTTTTCATAAAAAAAGTTTACTGTCCATTTACATAACAACTGGTTGAAAAAAATCTTGCTTAACAAAGCTTGAGATGCACATTTTCTATGTGAAAACAAAGTATATTAAAGGTGAAGTAACATACCCTAATAATATCGTCCATTTCCCTTTCTATGGCAAGAAAATCCTAACGAGCCTAAGAATTTTGCCCTTTTGTCTTTGTTCAAGAGATAACATCTTAAAGTGGAACTTTCACCTTAATTCAAGCTTACATATTTGAAAATTGCATTAAAAACTGTCTATGTGTCATGTTGGCCAAAATACTAGAAGATGCACAGTTGTTACCATATGCTAATGTATGCTAATTGTGGTACCTGTACAGTATCAGTGATATGTCATATGCTAAGTCAACTTTTCAGAGATGTTTCAAATGCTAATTAAGGTTTCAGTGACATTCCATATGCTAATTAAACTCTGTTCTGTACCAGGGAATTTTCACTTTAATTTTCCCAGAAATAAAAATGTGACAATCTCCTAAATTATACATCTGCTGGAATTTTAGTTAACATGACAGATAGTTATTTTAAATGAAGTTTTCAAATATGAAAGAAATTCAGAAATTCAAGGTGATAGGCCCGTTTCAAATACAACCTGGATGTGATGTTCGTGGAGGTGAACATTATATAAAAAAAGCCTGACAGGCACTGGTCTCGTATAACTAATCAAATACATATACAACTGCTAAAATAGTGGTGTGTGCTCAGGACTTAAACCATAAACAGTATTAGAAATCCCATAGGGTAAACCTATAGTAGATAAAACCCCATGTACAGAAGTCCTTTGATAGAGGTGACTTGAGGTTTACAAAACATTTTGGTGTTCTTGCCCTTTTTTGATTTAGAATAAGTAATGGAAACGTACAGTATATTGAGCCCTTTGGAGCTGTAGATATCATGTTTTATTGTTAATATTATGTGGATTGAATGTACTATACACTGATTAGATTGTATTTTTTGTATCCTGGTAAGTGTATAGGGCATTACAATCTATAATTTTACAATAAGCCTTCTGTTCATTTCAGATAACGTTTGTTTTTACTCTGTTGTCCAATGGATGCTTGTGTGGTGTAGAATATGGGTATATCTATATATCATAACATGCAATATTATAATTAATGGTCGCATCAGTATGCATATTGTTGAGAATAGAAGAGTTATAATTTCAATTTTAACATTTAAGGTTAATAAGGTACTGAATATACATGCTTTGAAGAAATTCTTTAACATCAGGATCACAGGCTATATGTAAAATAAAGTGTAAACATTGTTTCATTTCCAAGCATGAATTGCATATTAACAATCTTCTTTGTTCCAGATGAGAGGCAGCCAAAGAGATCTACACAGTGTAAATGTAGTAAAGTCCCATTGGTTCTGCGTAAGAGTGTGTAAGATCTTTATGCAATTTGAATGAGAATGAGTTTTTCATTTCTAATTGTAGAGAGAGACCTGTTGATTATGGGGATGTGTGTTTTCATAGGGCCGATTATTTTGGTTAAGTGTATAATCCGCTGTTAATAAGATGCCTGTGATCATTTATATAGGGTTGGTATTTGGTAATATATTAAATAAATGTGCTTGCTAATTCTTTTATGAATTAAAATTTACGCGCAATCAGCCAACTGTGGTGTTCTATATTTTCCTGTTTATACGCATGCGCTTGTAAGTTTGTTCTTTCATTTGGATTAACGTATGCTCTTGTAAGTTCGTTCATTTATTTGGATTACTTTGCGTCTATCATATAACTTTATTCGTCCACCGCATAACCCTATTGAAGCAACTGGGGCGGTGTTGTATTTCTTCAAAGATGGCAGTGATAAAGGTTTCATTTCTCATAATATTTATAGGGCCTTGCATTATCATTCATATTGGATGGCGATATTTAGAATAGTGGTATATTTCCTTGTTTCACTACGGACGAATGCCGATCATGTGGGGACTAATCGGTCATGTGACTGAACCACATGTGATCGATTTCTTGTAACTCCATTGGGCAACAGAGAATTTAAATGTTTCATTGCCAACAAACGCTGTTATCCCCTGACGAAGCCTCTAAGGAGGCGATACGTGTTGGGATGGTTGGTTTGTAGCGAGGGTCCCATACAGAGAAGACTTCTATATATGGATAAGTATCACTTTTGTCCTTTACACTCTTAGGCTATTTGCACCTTAAAGGGATAGTAATACTTCGTTTTATCTTTATTTTATTTTGTAGGCATTAAAAAAACATGAAGAACGATATAAGTCTTTGGGAGATATTCACAAGCAAAGTTCCCCCTCCCGCCCCTTTTACCTAGTGTAAGCCATCTCTTCTCAGATGTGGAATGCAGTCCATAGACCAGACAGATAACAGAAGGTGACAATCTTCTTCCTATGAGAACAATGAAAGCTCTGCCCCCCCTTGACAAGTTTTTCAGATTTTCCCTTATCTTAATTGAAGATTGTCCCTCTCTGCAGTCTACCTGGGCACCTCCCTTCTGATCTGGCTGAGCAGTGTGACATCAGTAAAAGAGGCGGGAGGGGGATACTTTGTCATTGAATTACTCTGGAACTACAACTCTGACAGAATTGAAATAACACTCTCCAAAGTCCAAATACTATGATGATTAATTAGAGCTGCTTTTATTATCAAACATTACTATCCCTTTAAGTTGTTGTAGTGCATTCTTGAGATCCTAAATATTGGGGAATCCATTATTGCACTTTTTCCATCTCCTTTATTGCATTTGTTCACAGCATTTAAAGGGTGAATATGGCTAATATAGTTAGATTTGTGTACTCATATAGTATTAGAGTGGTGTAATTTATCAATATACAGGTCTATGTTTGATTGAATTAATTTGTCATGCTTTTATTGCAGCTGCTATTATGAAAAATGATTACATGTTATTGAGCTATACATTGTTATTGATCTGAGACAATTTGTTATGAAGACCACTCTCTTTTGTATTTCAATTGATTTTAATCTTATCTGATTAAATATCTTTTTGTACATTTTTTGGGATCTGAGTGCCTCTATCAAAGGACTTCTGTACATGGGGGTTTATCTACTATAGGTTTACCCTATGGGATGTCTAATACTGCTGTGGGGGTGAACATGGCAGGACACAAAGTCCCCCCACTGCACATGGAAGCAGCCTTTAACCCTTTAAGGACCTGGAAAATCTGAGGTGGCTTGCACTTAAGGACCGGAGCAATTCTGACCTTTTTGACTATGTCTTTGTTCAACAGTATTTTCCCTCTAAGGGCACGATGTTCAAAAAGTCATCATAATGAAAAACTTGTCGGATCATGAGTTGAAGGTAATAGAAGGACAATATTTTCAGAAGTAAATCAGTCACATTTGAAAAATCATCTAAAGAATTAAAAATGACAGTAAGACGATCTTGAAGAACACGGCCCTAAAAAATTCTGATGTTAAAAATTGTGTTTGATTTTGTCTTTGAAACGAAAATTTTCAAAGACTCAAAGACATTTTTTGCCTTTGAAAAGACAAATTGCTTCTCACTCCTGCTATCAGCACTTTAATTTGTCTTCTCCAAGTTTAGAACATTTTTATTTTGTCAGGAAAAAAATGACGTTCATCAGATAAAAAAATGATGTTGAAACAAATATTTTTTTCTGAAAATACCTTAGAATATAACAGAAGATTAAACCACACCCAATTTTAAGACGGCTTTTTCTCTTTGACGGAGATGGTGGAATTGGATGCAAAAGATGACGGAAACATGTCTGAGAACTGGCGGACCATGGAGTAAGAACTTTTTTCTGATTACAGACATTTTCAGTTACAACCACTTTCTGAACATCTCGCCCCAAGTCTTTTATTCCAGCCAAAAAAGTTATATACCATTTTTTCACGCACTAGTTGGGTTTTCTTTTGATACCACAATTATATGGGTAACCCACCATTTATTTTATTAAAATTAAAGAAACTGTAAAAAAAATGTAAAAAAACCCCCCACCATTGTTATTTTTTCCCTTGGGATCATTTGGGCACAATGGGTTACATTTTTATGGAGACTGCAAGAAAGATATGACAGGTCCTTCATACCTACAAAATGGGCAGTTTTAAGTGGGCACTGTCCCTCTGGGGCGAAAATCCCCATGTCCCTCTCCCCTCACCCCTATTTTTCACTTTTTTTTGTGTATAAGTGTATTACTTTTCTCCACCACAGTAAAAATGCCACTAATAGATTTCTTTTAAAACAAAAAAGTTGCCATTGGCAGGTCATAAATGGACCTGCATTAATTGTGCTCGTGGATCCAGCACTGAAGGAGTTAATACCCCCAACTTTGGCCTCTATCTTCTTTCTACATTGTCTGTTTTCTGTTTCTTTCTTCCTTACGCTCATAGTAAGGAAGAGAGAGGCAGAGAGCAGTAAAACACCTTGCCTTTGTGAATGAAAACGCCGGTACATGTGATCGCTGCTGGAGCGATCATGCATACCCGCAGAACACAGAAGGACTAAAACGGAGCACTCTGGTCCTGCAGTGCTCAGTTTCAGCCTGTTCGGCAGGACAGCAGTGTGAAATGAGGCGTGCCAGGACCCTCTTGGGTCCTTATGGGAAGTTTACCCATGATGATCCTGGCACGTTATAGGTCGTTAAGGGGTTAAGAACCCTAGGTGTGTGCAGTGCATTGATTTGCAATATGCTGACAGCACTCTGGTGCTTAAAGGGTTATGTAGGCTCACAGAATCTGCCTGTTTCAGTCTGAAAAAACTGCCAGCAATTACCATGTTTGCCACCACTGATATGACATCCACGACTGACTGAGGAGTTTGTCCCTTGAGCAGAGGCAAATGGGGCCATTAGAATTTTCTGGCCATAGTAAGGTATCTGTAGCGGGTTATTATTAGGTGGTGTTATTCTTTGTGTATATGTGTTTGTGTATGTGTATGTGTGTGTGTGTGTGTGTGTGTGTGTGTGTGTGTGTGTGTATATATGTATATATATATATATATATATATATATATATATATATATATATATATATATATATACACACAATCAGTTCAAACAGACAGTTGTGGAATATAGTGAGTGTGCAATCAGTTCTGTACACTTCTTAACCCTTTGAGTGCCTGAGGGGTACGCAACCCATCTGTCTCTCAAAGGGTTAATAACTGTTTCCCTACTGCTTTAAATGAGATCTACAGCACATCTGCAGACTGGATGAGGCTGGAACAGTCCAAGCAGCCCCTTGGTGACTCATGTATGAATAAATCATGTGTTTTCCCATCACTAAAATCCTCTAACTAAAAGGTTTCCTATGAAAAGTTTTCTTTAGCTATTGTTGCCGAGTTCAGCAGGTGACTCTTGGATA
This sequence comes from Rhinophrynus dorsalis, assembly GCA_037306005.1. Lineage (NCBI taxonomy): Eukaryota > Metazoa > Chordata > Amphibia > Anura > Rhinophrynidae > Rhinophrynus > Rhinophrynus dorsalis. The sequence goes on from CM074721.1 coordinate 48,725,623, forward strand.
GTATCCAGAACAACTGTTCAGCTGTTTGCATACATAGACTTTAATGTGACTTTCCTTTCTACAATGGCTTGATCAGCACTGCTGCAAAATAAAATAACCCACTGTTCTTATTAAAAGAAATGCATTCATACAAATAATAATGTATCGTGTTAGATACGGGAGAAACACTGAAACGCACCTATTTCAGAATAAGTATACGCGTTCGGAATTTTTTTCGCCATTGGATTCAGAGGTCCGTGAGCAAAATGCAGCCACGCGGGGACCCATGAAATCCATGACGTGCTGTCACTGGCCCCTAAGTACAGGACAGCTGTGACGTCATTGGTCCTTAAAGGGTTAAAAAAGTTGAGTGTCAGATAGGAACTGAACGCATTGCAATGTAATGCCTTGGATACCATTTTGGCACTCCAAGGGTTAAAGGGGAATTATCACCCCAAATAAAGCTCCCTCCCAATTATTAGTGATATAGCAATAAGCTTACAAAATCCAGCATAAGTACAGCGTTATTCAGAAATCCTATTTTTTCTAAGACTGACGGCCAGGCAACAGCGCTTTAGAGGCATCTGTGCGCCTGCACCATCAGTCCTTTCTCGTTACCTTAAGATGCCATGCAGCGCCTCCTAGTGGAGACCAGGATGTCCAGCACAGGCGTGCAGATGTCTCTAAGCCAAGATGTCTGCGCTGTTGCCTGGCCGTCCGTCTCAGTAGGATTTCTGAAGAACACGGTACTTATGCTGGATAACAGTAAGCTTATCACTATATAACTAATTATTGGGGAGCTTTATTTGGAGTGATAGTTCCGCTTTAAGGGCTGTATGCACAAAATAAGAGGAGAATTCTGTAGCAAACCAACTACTGTACATCACAAGGGGAAAATAATATGTTTCAAAAATCCCCAAAATACCATTGATTTAAATGGCTCTTTTAACCCCATGAATGCTCTACTATATTGCATTGCAATGTGTTTCAAACCTCTAGCATTCAATAGGATAAAAACATAATTTAAAGCAATAGAAATGTTTGTTCTTTATGAGCTCCAGAATTGTTTCTCTTTTACATTGTGCATACAGCCTTAAAGGGATAGTAATGCCGCTTTAAATACTTCTTCTCCATATTAATAGTAACATATTGCGCTATGTCTAATGCCTTACTTATCTGTAGTTCAAAAGTTATTCAGCTGTAAAGATCCCCCACCCGCCCCTTCCTGGCCACCTCCCTCTGATTCTCAGATCAGGTCGTGTGACTGGACGGCTGCAGCGAGGGACAAACTTCAGTAATTAAGTATAAGGGAAATCCTGCCCCTCTTGACAAAGCGGGGCAGGATTTCCCTTTGCTTACTGAAGTTTGTCCCTCACTGCAGCCCTCCGGACCAGACTACAGCTTCTTCGTGACGTGAAAAGAAGGGGAGGGCGGGGGATCTTTACGACTGATTAACTTTTGAACTACAAATAGGTAAGGCATTAGCGCAATATGTTACTATTAATATGCAGAGGACCTGGGGAAAGTATTTTAAAGAGGCATTACTGACACTTTAATAGTTTTAATAAGTTGCTGTTTCTGCAGTCCTCCTGGTGACACTAATTGTAAAGCTTAGTTACATCATCAACTGAACCCAAGTACAACAGCTGATATCCACATGTTGACGGTGAGTAATCTGCACATAGTTCCCTTTTGGCTGAAATAAGTGGAGTTAATGGAAAAGAAGAGTTAAAAGGTCTGTAAGATTGTCGATGGTAGTTATAAAAGTATTAAAGACAGTTTAGGAGGACATAATACCGTATAGTCAGGGCTCAAAATTTGCACTCACCACTAGCCAATGGCGAGTAAAAATTTAGCACTGGCGAGTAGAAATTCAGCCCTGGTGGTTATGTTATGGTTTGCAGTGGCGAGTAACTTTTCAGGCCTGGCTAGTAGCAAAGGACTTCAAATTTTAAGCCCTGATATAGTAGTAAAGTAATTTGTAAAAAGTGGCTCAGAGAATGTACACAGAAATGTCACAATTTGTGACAATTTAAAGCTAGAATTTGCACCAAATATTTTAGTCCATGTCTGATCAGTTCTTATTCTTTACTATCACCAGATTTATAAACGTAACTAGAATTCTTTATAAAAACCAACACTCATAATAAGGAATATGGACATTTTAAAGATCCAGTCATAAAAACGAAGAAAGCTTTTTATAAATCTGCCCCATAATGTTGCCACACTCACCAGAAGAGCTGAACCAAATACAACCAACTACAACACTGGAAGGAATTCACTTTCCCACTGATTTAAATGGGGCTTTTAACCAGTTAATGATAGAGAGTTCTACAATTTCTTTCATATCGCAATTTTACTTAATGAGGCATTTTCATATTCTTGAGGGCATTTTTATATTAATGTGACTATTCACCATATACAATACGGTCTAATAGCAGCAACAGTTTAATTTATGGCCCACACTGAGTACACACATTCTGCTAATGGAATACGACCATTGGGTTACACAGAGGTATCCAACACATTGTGCTGCAGTGTGGTAGATAGCTGCCTCTCTGGCAATCAAGGGGCTGATGTTAAAACTATGTGTATGAGTTTTAAAGTCATGTATTGTTCATTCAGCCTTCATTCTTATTATGCCTGAAGAGACCTAGTTGTCTTGAGAGCTTTCATCCAAACCATTCAGTTATCCAATAAAGGTATCATTTTTACTCTACTAGTCTCCTTCCGCAACTGTGCCAGAGCTGACAGAAACATAGTATTCCATTGATTTGTATGTCAGCCACATTATACACTTACACAGGTACAATAACTCACATGAGACTTAATCTTGGTGGATTAATTGAGTTATTTCACAATTCTCCATAGATGGGTATTTTAAAGATTTAAAATGAAGTGTATTTCATACTTTACCAGAGTAAAATACTTAATGGTTTGCATAGTTCAAAGCTTTCTGTAAATAAGTGAATTTCAGATGTCTCCATAGCTATCTATCGTGAAACCTCACATGAACGTGACAGGTGGAGTTTAACATTAGACTGCTTGGCAGAACTTTGAATACACTACTGAGTAGTTTAACATTAGCCTGGTTATGTACTGACTGCAGACATACAATTACAACACACATGCAAGCTTTAGTCTATCACTAATAACTAATGTCTGTATCCTCCCCTGAATAACTAATTCTTATATGGTGAAGTATGTTTTACTCACCAAGACCAATTGGACACATCACCAAAAAAAGTGGTCACATCACCAAAAAAAAAAAATACACCATTATAATGAACTCAGAGCATCTCACCACTGTTCCTGAGCATAATCTCTCTGGAAAATAAGTCAGCAGGACTAGTATATAAGGTGTGAAGAGAGTGGGTTTCGGATGTGTTTTACACACTTACATAGTAACATAGAAACATAGTAAATTAGGTTGAATAAAGACACAAGTCCATCAAGTTCAACCTTCTTCTCATACCCCAGTAATTTTATAGCTTTCCTGCTACCAAATAAATTAGTCTGTATCAGACCTTCCTGATCTGCCTACTAATAAACAGTATAACTCTGTATGTTCCTTTTGGAAAGAAATGTATCTAATCTTCTCTTGAATGTATCCATTGTATCTGCCATAACCACCTCCTTGGACAAATAATTCCACAATTTCACAGACCTCACTGTAAAAAAAACCCTTCCTCTGCTGAAGTCTTGATACAGCAGTTCCCATTTGCATCAAGGGCTGCACTGTGCAGTTAAGCTGCAGCAGCAACATTGTTGTTGTGTCTTGCCACATACTCTACTTGTGAAGCAAACTGAGTTAATCCTCTTTCCGACCCTCAAATTGACTCTCAAGTTTGCTCCAATAGAAAACACAGGGCTGCATTCAGATAGCTAATGAGGTGCACGTTACAAAGCATACCAACAAATGAAAATTACCCAAATTACTTTTAATTTAAAGGAGCAATTAACTTTAAAAAACCAACCACCCCAAAAAAAACCCAAAACAATATGATATAGAGCAAGGGCATTCAAGATTTTTTTTTCTCTCTCAAACGTGGGTCACATGATCAGAAAGCCATAGGTGTGTGATGGTCATGTTCATTTTTTATTGCTAACAATGTTGAATATAGCCCATCTGCTCTTCAAAACTACAGAGTAACTTTTGGAACAAGTCAAAGACAATATTTATATTTACCGTACTGGCCTATTTAGTTCATGTGTACTAGCTAATTAGGTTTTTGTTAAAAATCCAAGTGGAACATGCTCTTACATACCTTCACTTGAAACACTATGCCCAAAGCCAGACCTCCTGACTGAACTCGAGGCTAATTCCTTTGAGCGCTATATTAGGAAACTGTCCTGTATTTGATTTAGAACCTCATTATTATATACCTTAATATCTTGTTTTAATTTTATTAATAATTTTAATTAAAAATACATAGATACTTTATTTCTTTAATACATACAATATTATTGCCTGCCAACATGAAGTATTACTATCCCTTTAAACAAATGGACATGTTTATTTGTCCTCTATGATGCAGTTTTCTTTGCTTCAGAATCACATCTCTTGAGCTTCCTTATGGCCCTATGTAGTAATCCCATATGTTCCCACTGACTTAACAGCCCCAATTGTCTCTTTGAGGACCAGAGGGATGTGTTTTGCATTGCACTCAAAAGGTTAAATCAATAAGGATTTCTATTACTCCCCTATGGTGCAGTTGGTTTGCTCCAGAATATATATAATTTATTCCTGTATGGGCCAGGAGGGAGCCCAAGGCATTGCCATGCAGTACACTGCACACCTCTATAGCAATCAAAGGCGTAACCCTTTCAGTGCCAGGGAAGTATAATGAATTGCACTGCAATGCGTTGGATACATCTCTGCCACTCCAAGGGTTAATAAGAGAAAGGAAAATGTGCAGAATTGTGGTCCTGTTTGAGTGATGTATTTACTCATTTATTCCCTATCAAACAATATTGCAGTTTAAAAAAAGTTCTTTTAAAATAAACACACGAACCTGCGTCATAATAATGGGGATCAGTTGAGGTTAAATCTGAATTTACTTACTGCCTGTATTTACCAGAGATTAAGATGACAATGGTAAGTGAAGGTTAGCAAAGAATTCTAGGCTTTTATCAAAGCCATAATGGTACTTTACTGTTACTGTAAGAGGACAAAGAGTTTGCATGGCAGCAAAACATGTATTTATCGAGGAAATCCCATTTAATGTTAATTATAATATAGGCAAAACACACATCTGCTTTTCTAAAGAAGATCTGATGAGAAAAGCTTGATAACATATCCGAATTCACACAAAAAAAGACATATTTGGAAAGGCAAGAAATCCGAAGCACAAACCACGTGTTCAGGTTAAAACAAGAAGCTGAAAGCTCAGTATATCAGTGGCTTTGTCAAAGTAATCAATATGGATTCCAAACAGTCTACAATATTGTGAAGATAAAAAGGGGGAGACAGGAAAAGGGAGCGCCCCTGTGCAGATCAACAGGACAATATTTAAAACCTCCACCAACACACTGAAAGTGCCTACTCACAAGAAAGAGTTGCTGAATCTTGGCATGTACCACAGAAACAGCTATTCTTGCTTTCAGGGATGATTCACTGTACCCAGTAACAGTATTATATCATATATTAAATAATTCTTGGCTGCAGTCCTCTCCTCACGCTCTCCTCAACGGTAGATATAGAACACGTAACAAAAAGAAACAAAGGAGGCGCCCCAATAGTGTAATTCAATAAACTTATTACTAAAAACTAATAAAAAGTAGCAAATCTACTCACAAATATGTCAGTCAGATGTTTTCATCAAAACCGACTTGTCATGCCAAGGCATGAGTTGGCCCTCTGGGTTGTATAATTTGTTTGTTTGTTATTCAAAGTGCACCAGTCCTAGGCCATAAAATTAGCTAAGTAGATAACATCACCAGAAACTAAATGAGCATCGCCAGAGCACAACAGAGTATCATAAACTATACTGGACCCTCTGCTTTGATGGAGTTCACCCAAAGGACAGTCAAATATTATGAAATAGGGGGAACATGTATATACAGTGTAAAATGGTTCAATACAAATATATATTCAGAATGCCCAGGTTTTACCCTTGTGGTGGGTACCAAACATGCCAGGGGGAGGTGTTCCTGCTATGAGTTACAAGAATAGCCACTTTGTAAAGAGTTACACCCAGCATGTTTGGTCTCCAGATATTCACCCAGATATGAGGAATATGATTATTATAACATTATAGAGGTGTGCTGTGTGTTGCATGTTTTGGGAAGCCTTATGACTTTTCAAGTAGAACTCTCCCATAAGATCTGACAGGTCTGACTGAGTGGGCTGTAAACGGTCAAGCCAAACCACTGACCCTCCCAGGTAACCATCCCGGGGGTTTGGCCTCTTAGAAGGAACTGTGGAAACTATTTAATATGTGTTTTTTGGATAAAACAGTGAATTTCTTTGTAACAACTGAAGGGGGATATAACATCTGACATTCCCAAGGACTCTTAAAATACAGGTAATTGTCTTTAACCCCTTAATGACAGGGGGTTTATTTTTTTCCATTATAGCAAATGACTTCCTGGACTTACCAGGTAAGTCGTCTGTCACTAAGGGGTTAAGGATTTCTTATGTTTCTCCCATTTTATTTTATGGACTGTTTTGCTTATGTGTCATCTTTATTTGTGTATGTCCTTTATTTCTGTATTTTTGTAACCAGCACTGTGAAGCCTTTTTCAGATTAAATGTTCAATTAATCAGCTCTTGTCTCTGTTCTCTAATATGAACTCACTACTTTGAAGAAAGTTCAGTTAGAACATGCTACTAAAGGGTTAATTCTATATGTCTGATTATTAAGGTGATTTTATACTGGAATTCTGTTGTGTTTGGGGTAACCGAAGACACCCAGTTATAAAGTCTTGGTGGTGGCAGCAAATTGTAGTACTGGGGAGATAGTGCAGGAGGGATTTCAGGGGTTAATGTGGTGGTTGCTAGGAATAGTAACGGGTAACCAGGGGTCTGGTATTGTTAACCCTTTCACTCCCACACTCTCCCCACTGTCTCAGCAGGGCCTATAGCCTTAGCTTGTGACACGACTATATATGCATTCGGAGATCAAACCTGTCTCCTTTCAGATACATGGATCCTCTGTACTAGGCCCAGCAAATGATCGTATGGATCCACAGGAATATCGGGTGATGTAAAGAACATTCCAAGGAGCGTATACTTTTTCGAATGGCGTTTATTAAAAGTAAAAACAACTCCACATTAGTGGACAAAGTTAACAAAAAGGTCCTTATGCGTTTTGCAGCAAATACACTTCTTTATCAAAGATAATCAGTCTAAAAAGATATTTTTTTTTGTCTTATTAGGCTGATTATCTTTGATAAAGCAGTGTATGTGCTGCTAAATGTAAGGAAATGAGTGACAACATGATTACTTCCTGAAAGTTCTAACTTACAGAAAGACTTAACAGTTTCTATCACATTCTATGGAGAACTGCGTGTCAGTGGCTCATCTCTCATACAGCCTGCAACAGAATAACTAATTGGAATCTGAACACTAGAGGGCACTGTTAATGTAAAAGAAAAAAAAAAACCAAGAGTTTAAACTGTAAGAACACTGACAATATGAATATCTAAGCAGTGGGAGTACCTCTGTATTACTCAGCAGGAAAAGCCGCACAGTAAAAAATGTTCACAGCAAACATTTACTGCTCCCTTAAGGTTAGGAGGACAAGGGGAAAGGCTAAGCTGAGGATCAGGCATCAGCGTTACCTAGGGAAGTGGTGGGCCACCTGAGGCCCTACATCTGCTTAGAACTAGAAAACCCATCATCCCCAGCCAGTTAACAACAAGCTGGGAATGATGGCAAATGTAATCTTTGACAGCTGCAGAGCCCCAGATTGCCCACGACTGCCCTTGGGGTTCTATAGTATAAGGCTGAGCATGGAAGGCTAAGGATACTACTGGCATTAATTAGGATTGTGGTCCACTTTTCTACTTCTGTAGATTGGAAACCCACTGTGTCCCCTGCCGCTGCTCTTGGTGATTACCATGTCCCAATATGTGTACAAGGCAACAGTGAGAAAACTGCCTGGCTAATAATTCCATCACAGCACTAAAGCGAGGGGTGGGAAGCCAGGCCTGTAAGTCAATGCCCTCAGGGCCTTCCTCTCATTCCCAAATGCTGCTCCAGCCAACGAGAAGTGAGTACGCTCTGCATCAGCTGATTTACAAATGCAGCTGAGTATCACTTACTATTAGTATCGGCAGGAAAGCTTGATGTGGCAGAAATCAGTGTTCCTTTGACAGCACTGGTTCAGTCGTCCTGGGCTTATGATATAGTGTCCTACTGCTGTAGCATGAAGGTTGGAGGAACCTTTAACTAGCAAGCTGTACTGTTGCTCAGGATTCCTAACCTAGAGTCAGATACTGTGGGACTAGTGTGTATTCTTTGAAGCACCTGATTGTTTCTCTTTCCAGACTTATGATATAGTGTCCCATAGCAGCACTGATATGGACCTAATTTTTCAGATGGGGTAGGTGTAACTTTCAAATTTACCCTGTCTGGGCACACTTTGGAAACACTCACAAGGGGGTGGGCTGATTGTCATCCAATACAACTGCACTGGTCGCTTGTCCCCACAACTACCCTGGTGGTTGAGTGGAGTGGGGAGGGCCCTTAAGGAAGAAATTACAGGGCAGTTAAGCAGGCCCGATTTACCTCTAGGCCAAAATGTCTTTTTTTTTTTTTTATGTACTCAATTGGAGATCTAGAGTCAGATTGCTGCTCTCCAAGGCAACAACTAGTGACCACAACAGAAACTGAATAATTAAAAAAAAAGTCTGAATTGTAAAAACACCTGAATAAATAATTTCCCAGCAGTAGGATTGGTTTTGCCTTTCTCACCATAAAAATGATTATATGGGGGGATGCACTAAAGAACCATAAGGGTCTGGTTAAGAAATATTGTGGTGAATTTGACCCAGATCTATCTCATCGCATACACTAAACTGTCTTTGCCATCTTAGCCCAGTGATACCCTCTCAGATACACCAAAATGATTCAACGGGTAGCAGTCAGCGAAATCACATGATGGCTCCCTACACAACATTTCTGTGGGGTGATGTACTAAGGCATAATAAGGGTTTGGTTTGGAGATTTATATGTGAACTAGTGTAAAAGCCCGTTTACACGGGCCAAAGTCTGGGTGATGTTAAGAGGCCGGTCCTGCTCTGCGTCCTGCCGCCGACGCAGTCATGCACTGTAGAGGCTGCCCGAAAGCACAGAATGCTCCCAGCACAGAACTCACAGCATTCCACACAAAATGCTCCCAGCACAGAACTCCCAGCATTCCGCACAGAATGCTCCCAGCACAGAACTCCCAGAATTCTGTGCTTTCTAAAGTCTTCCATCAAAGTTTATCTGTATAGAGATGGAACGTTTTGGCTACTCTTTCAATGAACTACACCACATACAGAGATTTCAAGAGATGAATGTTGAGTATTTCCTCCTTTGGAAGAGATTTCTGCTAAGAGCTAATAAACTCCCAAGCTTAACAGTTTAGAGTATATATATATATCGTAACCTACCAGGCATAAATCACTGGAGTTTGTCATAATGCACAGTGGGATATAACTACAACAGGGCATGTTCATTCATCTATGAAACTGGCAACTCAAAAACTTTAAAACAGCATAAAAATTGGCACAATAAAACACTGGCGTCTTTGCTGTGATTTATTAAGAACTACACAAAAAAACTCCATACTGGTTGACATCTAATTTGCAAGAACATTTAACAAGATTTGCTGCACTGTTGGCTTCCAAGTGACAGTCAGAAATCTCACTGTTCTCACCTCTTCAAGATTTGTGAAATAGGACCAAGAAAGACACCAATTCTGGGCAATCTGTGTATGTAAACATAACCTAATAATAGAATTCTGCACTTGTGATGATTGCTTGGAAATATGGAAATGTATGTAAGATATTTTAATGACATACTGAAATATATTTATCTCTGCCATTTGCCCTTGTCTCTTAAACTCTCACCCACTCTCTCCTTCCAAAGGAAACTTTGGATTTCAACTCATACCTGATCTGTAAATTTGCTGCTTAAAGGAGCAGTAAACATTTTGTATGAAAACACATAGTTTACAGAGCATTTCCTGCTGAATAAAACAAGGGCACTCCCATCGCTGTCAGATGTTTTATTTAAAATGTATAGCACTTTAAATAATCAGGAAGTGAATTTACTGCGTTTACTTCCTGATAGTTCTAACTGACAGGAAGTGACAGGCAGTTTCTATCACATTTTATGGAGAACTTTCGTGACTTTCCTCTCCACTAGAATCTAACAGGAAATCTAATTAGAATTTGACCACTAGAGGGCACTGCTAATGTAAAAAAAAATGTTTTTAAACTGTAATAACTCTGCAAATATAAATCTCTCGGCAGTGGGAGTACCCTTATTTTACTCTACAGGAAAATCCCTACAATATATATTTTTCATAAAAAAAGTTTACTGCTTTAAAGGATCAGTAAGCTTTTATAATGAGCTAGTTCAAGAGCCCGTTACACGGGCCACAGTGCCACTACCAGCCGGTCACGGGCAGTCATGCGCAGTAGAGACTGCCCACGCCGCGGCTGATACAGAGCCAGACGGGCAGTCTCTACTGCGCGTGACTGCAGCATGCACAGCGGTCTTTACTGCGCGTGACTTTGTCGTTACACTCGTTTTAGTGAATTATTATATAGGATAACTAATGACACATACAGTAGAAGGTTTCCTGTAGTACAAGGAGGGTATTGTCACTGCTGGCAGCTACTTTATTAAAAATTTACAATACTTCAAACTGTATTTTTTCTCCTGTACGTCTCTTGTGCCAAGAGGAAGGCATGGAGAAGTTTAAGGGCATTAAAGGGAACGTCTTTCCTCAGGATCTTGTACCAATATATGTACTATCAAGACACAGGGGAAAGCGACAAAATGTACTAATTGTCCTGTGTAAGTACAGGGGGGGGGAGCATTTGAAGTTTGCTCATGTTTAACCCTGTTGAGTGCCAGAAGGGTACGCAACACACTCTGGCACTCAAAGGGTTAAGTCTTAATGAAGGCAGAGTGTGTGTATGGGTGCCAGTATGCGCCGAAGCATTCATACACTCTAGTACATAGCTCAAAGTACACGCCAGCACAAGTTGGGATCATTATTAGGAAGTGATAGGGCCTTATGTTCAAAAGAAAAGTTAAAGAATTCTAAGTCAAACCACACCAAGAGAGTTAAAAATTGTTGGTTGATCAGGTCAACATTGTGAATGTTCTGACGTGTGTTTTGCACATACCTTCTTCTTGTAACACACCTGTAAACAATCTATGTGACCTGATCAACCAATATTTTTTAAAGGGATAGTAATGTATAGGTGCTACAGTAAGATTGGTTCTTCTATACACATTTGTATAACGATGTGTAGTTTTATAACCATCCATAACTTTACCGTTTTTGTTTTATTCTATAATAAAGTGTCCCCTTCCCGACCCCTTTTCCACATGCCACAAATCTTCCCATAAGATCAACAAGACGGTCCGGACAGATCGCCACAAGGGACAATATTCTTTCAGTATAAGAAAAAAACCTGCCCTCCTTTGTCAAGGGGGTAGGGTTTTCCTTATACTGACAGAAAGAAGATTGTTTGGCGCTAATCCTTTAGGGGTTAAAAAGAACCATAATGATGTTAGGTTGACTAATCCATTTTAATCTAGTTTAACCCTCTGAGTGCCAGAGTTGCAATGTGTCGGATACCTCTCCAGCACTCAGTGGGTTAAAAAGCTATGGAATATTGATGAAACCTTTAAGAACCAGAGGCTTGGGCAATGCATTGCTTTGCAATGTGTTGCACACCCCTCCTGGTCCTTGAAGAGTTAAGAAAAGGAAAGCCTTACCTGAATACATGTGCCGGTGCACTCCTTACACAGACTGCAGGACAAAGCCCACCTGCTTGGAGGGATGTGTGATATCTTGGTGATGGGTTCCATCTTCTCTGGACATCCGATGCTAACCTGGACAAAACACGGATACGGTAATGAGCCTTCATCTAGACAAAAGGTGAAAAACACAATGTGCCATATGCACAAGGGAAAAGTGGATCACATTTGGGGCAAACCAAGTGCACCATAGGTGGGCATATAAACATTCCCATTGAGCTAAATGAGTCTTTTAACTATTTGATGACAAAGGAGTATACAATGCATTGCTATGAATTGTGTTGCATACCTCTCTGTTCCTTAACCCCTTAAGGACTGCCGATCGTGCATGCAGCCGTCACTTAAGTACCACAGACAATTTTTTTTTTCTGCATCTGTTCAGGGCTCCCCGAACGGTGTACAGCCACATGGGGAGCCCTGAATTCCATGACAGTCCTGGCACATCATGGGTCCTTAACGTAAATCTACCCATGACGTGCCAGGACCATCAATGGTCTTTAAGGGGGTTAAACCCTTGAATGCTGGAGAGGTATTTTGTAACACCACACTGGAGTCCTAGTATTCAAGGGGTTAATGGACAGTTTTAAATCAGTAAGAATGTGAGGGATTTATATGTGTTCCATATGGTGCAGTTGGTACATCGAGTAGAATAGAGCTACAAAGCCTTAAATATATCCAACTTCAACTCATAATCAATTTAAGGGACTCACCACCATAGGACAGTCCAGGTGGTCATCTTCTGAATCAGGCTTCCAATCCTGTGAACTGACTCATCAACGTATGGGATAGCAGCACTCCGGATCAACATTCGAGCCAACTCATAAAATCCAATAATCTTTATTCACAATTTTTAGAACACGGACAGCTCACATCCAACAGGAATGGAACAAAAGATACATTCTAACAATGCAGATATTCCAACGTTAGACAATGTTGTTAGAATGTATCTTTCGTTCCATCTCTGTTGGATGTGAGCTGTCTGTGTTTTTAAAAATTGCAAATAAAGATTCTTGGATTTTATGAGTTGGCTCGAATTTTGATCCGGAGTGCTGCTAACCCATACGTTGATGAGTCAGTTGGTTTATGCCAGAATTGTTCCTCTTTTTGCCTTTCTACATATGCCCCAAAGAACCTCGGGTATGATAAGAATACACAGGACCATATTACAAAGACAAAAATTGAGTATTCTGGGGCAAAGTAACTGTACCATGGGGGACAAATACTCCTATTGATTTACATGATATACAAGATATAAATGATGCAATTCAATTAAAAAGGGGTGGGGCTAACCTAAATTGGGGAGAGGCTTAAAGGACATGTCAAAAAATGGGCAGGAAGTAGGAAGAACAGGGTGTGAAGGAATAAATGTGGGTGAGAAATGGGTGGAACAGGCTGGGAAGGAGCAGAAATTTCCCACCACCAGAGAATCAGTGTCTGCACCCAGGGACCCGGTAGTCAACTGCAAAAAACGGAGTCTCCGTTGTTTCTTTAGCTTTCAACTTACTAAAAAGTCCCATTTAAATTAAAGAACATTTGGGGAGTGTTCATTCGGCCCCTCCAACATGAATTAGTCATAATTCAGGATAAGTTAATCAGAGGGTCAGTCATTCTGATTCATTAAAGGGATACTACTGCTCATATTTAATTAATTTTAATATTGTAGAAATCAAAAATATGAATAAAATGAGGTATGTCCCATCTCTCAAGCTTTTAAAGTTTGAGAGATCGAAGCATCTAAAGTTCCCATTTCACAAGAAGTCTGCCATCTAGCTGAGAGAAGAACAATCCGGTCCCGGGACCGTCCTGCTGCTCTTCAGCAGAGCCAAAATAGTGTGATAAAGAAATACGTACTTCACTGGAACGGGCTACAAAGTGTGCTTGCAAACCAGGCACACTTTGTAGCCCGTTCCAATGAAGTATTTATTTCTATATCGAGCTATTTCAGTTCTGCTGAAGAGCTGTAGGATGGTCCCGGAACCAGAATCTGCTTCTCTCAGCTAGAGGGCAGACTTCTGTGAAACCGGAACTTTAGATGCTTTGATCTCTAAAAAAGTTTGAGAGATGGGACACACCTCATTTTATTCATATTTTTAATTTCTACAATATTAAAATTACTTAAATATAAGCAATACTATCCCTTTAATTTTCACTCAAGCAGGGAAATCCTTAAGTCTGGGAATGTTAATAGGTTATAAGTGTAAACATGAGACCTGAGGGTCTAGCCCGTTACAACAGTACTTAGTAATGTCCCTGCACATGTCAACACTATAATATGTAATAAGCACTGGTACTTGTTTTAGGACCCACAATTATTGTGAAGCAGCAGTGGTGTCTATCTATCTTAGACTATGTAATGAATGTCATAAACCAGGGATAGTCATATATCCAATAGGAGCTACAAACTAGATTGAATTATCCCCAACTCCATTTACCACAATCCCCATTAATCTTCATCAAACCAGAGTAAGGATACCACCTAGAAGATATCAATGTGGATCTGAATAAAGCTTTGATGTGTTAAGACATCATCCCTGTCAGTTACCAGTTTTTACCTTTATTCTGTAAGCAAGTAAAAAAGAACTTTTAGTCAGAGCTTTTCACAAATGCATTCTGAAAGCAACCCATGTTTACTGGTTTTATAATGCTACACAAAATATGTAAACTATGACTGGGACCAAAAGTAGCTATTTACTATAGGGAGAACACCTGCGTTATAGTGTTTAAGGGAGAACTAACACTTTCAAATAATAAGGATCCAGTAACCTTACTAAGGCCACAAAATCCTAATGACCCCTATTATTTTGTCCCTTGGTTTATCCCTTTGAGTGCCAGAGAGGCATCCAACGCAGATACCTTCCTGGCACTCAAAGGGTTAAGGGATAGCGTCAATCAGTCCTGGATGTCCTGTCCATGAAGCCGGACATGACAGTTGCTGGCAGTTTTTCAAATTGAGGAGGAGCCTACTTAACTCTTTAAAGGGATAGTAATACTTAAATTTAACTATAATGCATCTTGCAGCCCTTAAAATAAACCAATTAAATGCCCCCAGTGAAATCTCTCAAACCTTTATGGTTTAAGAGATATCCACTTTCAAAGTTCTCCCTTTGTTTTTTAAGGGCAACAAGATGCATTATAGTTAAATTGAAGTATTACTATCCCTTTAAGGACAAGTGTGGTACACAACGTATTGTAAAGCAATGCATTCCACACCCCTCTCATCCTTAAATGGTTAAGATTGCCATGTGCAGTGACCAGGGGCTGAGGTCCTGCTAGCATCTGTCATGTTTACCTCCATAGACCTAATATCCAGGACTGACTGAAGATATCATTTCTTGAACAAAGAAACAAGGGCAAAATTCATGAGCCATTAGGATGTTCAGGCAATAGGAAGGTATAAAGGAGGTTATTATTATGAGAAATTAAATGGATAGTAATGTTTGTAATAAAGTAGATCACTGAATCTTCTTTATAGTAAATGTAACACATTGCGCTATGTTTAGCTACTTACTTTTGTGTAGTTCAAAAGATATTAAGTGTAGAAAGACCCCCCTCCCTCTCCTTATGGCCACATCACGCTGCATCTGCAGTCTGGTCTGGACGGATACAGCGAGGGACAAACTTCAGTCAGCAAAGGGAAATCCTATCCCGCTTCATCAAGGGATGCAGGGTTTTCCTTATACTTACTGAAGTTTGTCCAGACCAGACCAGCTCAATGTGTTACATTTACTATAAAGAAGACTCAGTGATCTACTTTATTACAAACATTACTATCCCTTTAAGTTTCCTTTTAGGCAGATAATGTTCAGTTCCAATAATGCCCTATTGTATAATACAGGATGCAGACCTTGAGAACTACCAACAGCACATGCACTTACATATCCCTGCTTGAGTACAGGTGTATCAGTTAGAGCGACTCAGACACTAACACATTTATTGTAACAAAAAAAAAAAAAAATATTCGGGGGTATGTTAATCCCCCCTAATCTCAAACGTTAACCAGAATTCTTCTTCTTTAGATGCACCTAATAATAATCATTTTTATCTACTCACCGGATGTCCACCTGTCGGAATGCACACCAGACTTTAAGGAAACGCGTTGAATACTTGTGGGATAACAGCACTGAGACAACCCAGGGAAAGGATACACATTTCATTTATATGTACAAGAGACTCTCCGTCTGCCACTCATAAAGATTGCGAATCACCTTGATGGTACGGAGACGCACCCAACTGCAGCGGTAGAATCACGGATAGACTCTTCTTCTATAAAGTCTGAAGTGCATTCCAACAAGTGGACATCGGGTAAGTAGATAAAAATGATTATTATTATTATGTGCATCTAAACAAGAAGAATTCTGGTGAGCGTTTGAGATTAGTGGGGATTATCATACCACGGAAATCACTCCCTTTGCCTCTCCAGTATAGTTAATTGACTAAACAGCTGAACTATCTATTAGCCTACTTTTCCTGGCTACCCCACCTAGGATATATTAATCTAAACATCACCCCCATTTGTGTAGTGTCCCAGTCTGTACTTCAATTCATTCTCTTATGTTTATTCATATTTATTGATTCACTTATTTCTTATATTATTTTAGTATCCCATATTTATACTATTATCAGCTTAGCTGCTACATTTTATCATTGTCATGTATCGTGTATGAGCTTATGCACAATCTCTAACGGATGTGTTTGTGTTTATAACATATTGTATACCATATTGGTTTTCCTTTTTCACCAATTATTTGGTGACAAATAAAATAAGACATTTTAAATTTCCTTTTAATACTACACCTAGACCTCTGGTGTGCTGTTTCTCTTTTACAAAGAAATTTATTGCACACCCTTCAAGTCTTTAAGGGGTTAATGAACCCTTTGAGAGCCAGAGGGATACGCAACCCATTGCAAAGCAATGCATTGCATACCCCCTCTGGCACTCAAAGGGTTAAGACAGTGCCACAAACGCAACATCTCTTTCAAAAATCATTTTAAAATGCAAAGAAAAATATGGTTCATTTCTCATCATTAAGGTAAATCTTTAGGTACTGGCTCACTATATTCTTTAAACTGATGCTATTTAAGAGCCCTGACCTGGCTCATTGACTTAATACAATTCACTGCTAAGTACAGTTACATTTCACACAGGCCTCATCAGCAGAGCTGCAATTACACAGAAAGCAGGGGTTTCCATTTGTATCACCTTCACTATGTGCTTTCTAACAATGAAGAACAACGATGTTTAACACTACGAGTGCCAGAGGGGTGTCCAAGAGAGATTATTATTTATTACTATCCTATATAATAATTTGCTAGGATGTTTGTCAGAAGCAGTCATGCGCAGCAGAGACTGCCCAAACGCACAGAATGCTGGGAGGTGTAGGAATGCTCGGAGCATAGAATGCTGGGAGTTCTGTGTTGGGAGCATTCTGTGCTTTCGGGCAGTCTCTAGAGTGCATGACTGTGTCAGTGGCAGGATGCAGAGCAGGACCGACCTCTTAACATCATCCGGACCTTGGCCCGTGTACACTGGCTTTTACACTAGTTTTTTAATAATGGATTCTTTTTGGTTTTCCCTGTATATATCTCTTGTTTCCTCCATTACCATGAGGCTGATGTACCAAGAGAGGTGGCAACATTTGAAGCCAGACCAACTCCCCTACAAAGCACAAATAAAAACTGCCATTGAATGAAATCAGTGCATTGAAGACCAATGTGGTATTCAGCGAGTTGAAAGCCCCATTTAAATCTATGGGGATTTTGGAAGGTTTACTTGTCCCCTACGGCACAGCAAGATTGCTCGCAATTTTCACCAGTTCTTCTAATACATTGTGCAGTATGTACGAAAGCAAAGAAGAGAAAGTCTAGGGAAAACCAAACGTACAGTAAGGGACAAATAAAGATAACTGAACTGTACATTTTATTAACCCTTTGGAGTTCCAGAGGGGTACACAACGCATTGCAAAGCAATGTACTACACAACCCCCTCTCTTCAAGGGGTTAACCTTCTGACTACGTGTCAGGACTCCAATGCGATCTTCCCACGTCTGTCCCTTGGGAAATATGTATACGTGGTGCGCAAACACATATCCGTTGCCATTTTCATTGGATGCTTGTATGTATGTATGTATGTATGTATGTATGTATGTATGTATGTATAAAGGTGTTTGCACATAAAAACCCTTCTTTGCGCTTCCCCCCATTTTGTGGGAGTGGTTAACGTAAGAATTTTGTCACAGTCAGTGTATAAAAATGGTCTCTTTTTGTAATAGTTTTAAGATAATTTGTTTGCTCCTAATCCGTCATCACCCTGGCATAATTACAGCATTATCTATGTAAAAGATGTAGAACGTGTAACGATGCTGGAAATACAATTACCTCCTTTTTTTGACTGTTCACCAAAATTTGTATAATATTCATACACACTAAACACCTCCGATATCACATTAATAGCCTGAATACTAGGTACTTCCAATGAATTTCATAACAATCAAAAGAAACAGGAGGACATTGCAATTATCGGGTTGAAACCCCGCCTGTCAACGTGAAGAGTGGTATCTCAACCATGAAAAGGATTCCTGCCGGGTATCACCAAACAGACCAATGACTGCATTATATTCCAGGCTGATATGGCGATAATCTCTGCAAACTGAATGGGAGAGAGTCCCGTATATAAGAGGGACTTTGACCAACGGAACAAGTTTTCTTGAAGAAGGTACATATAGGCAGAAGGGAGAGGTAACCCATTTCTTTTCATTAGTGTCACCAAATACTCTACACCCTTATATCACACTGCAGCTTTGTAACATCTCCCAGACATTACAAGTGATGGCACATAACAGCCATACTGAGCTGGATCCACTGAGATGAATTGGAGCAAACCACAGGTACTATAAATAAAATAAAATTCTCCAGAGTCCTTTTGATTTCAACAGGGTTTTCAACCCCTTGAATACTAGAGGTCCTACAACGCATCGTTTGCTAGAATTTTCGGGGATAAAATCCAAAATGCAAGTAGATGAGGCTTTATATGCTAAGCAGATGACATTGTGCACCACTCATTGATATAAACACCTTGGGGATTTATCAATGACATTATATGAAAGCAAAGTAATTCTGGGGTAAACCAACTGCACTAGAGTGGACAAATAAAAACGTCCCAAAATCCCACTGATTTAAAAGAAACCTTTAACTCATTGAGTGCTCATGGAAATTTGTAACTGTCCCCTATGTTGCATTTGGTTTGCATCATGTTTCCAGTTGTTCTTTTTCCCCCAACCTCGGTATACAGAGATACCCCCCTCAGTATATACTGTGTATACAGATACCCCACCTCGGTGTATATACTGTGTATATAGATACCCCCCTCATTATATACTGTGTATACAGAGATACCCCACCTCCGTGTATATACTGTGTATATAGAGATACCCCCCTCAGTATATACTGTGTATACAGATACCCCACCTCGGTGTATATACTGTGTATATAGATACCCCCCTCATTATATACTGTGTATACAGAGATACCCCACCTCCGTGTATATACTGTGTATATAGAGATACCCCCCTCAGTATATACTGTGTATACAGATACCCCACCTCGGTGTATATACTGTGTATATAGATACCCCCCTCATTATATACTGTGTATACAGAGATACCCCACCTCCGTGTATATACT
The DNA here is from genome assembly GCA_037306005.1 of Rhinophrynus dorsalis. Classification (NCBI taxonomy): domain Eukaryota; kingdom Metazoa; phylum Chordata; class Amphibia; order Anura; family Rhinophrynidae; genus Rhinophrynus; species Rhinophrynus dorsalis. The sequence continues at coordinate 48,745,274 of CM074721.1, forward strand.
GTGTATATAGAGATACCCCCCTCAATATATACTGTGTATACTGAGATACCCCACCTCGGTGTATATACTGTGTATATAGATACCCCCCTCATTATATACTGTGTATACAGAGATAAACCCCCCCATGTATCTACTGTGTATACAGAGATACCCCTCTCAGTATATACTGTGTATACTGAGATACCCCACCTCGGTGTATATACTGTGTATATAGATACCCCCCTCATTATATACTGTGTATACAGAGATAATCCCCCCCTATGTATCTACTGTGTATACAGAGATACCCCCCTCATTATATACTGTGTATACAGAGATACCCCACCTCGGTGTATATACTGTGTATATAGAAGCCCCCCTAATTATATACTGTGTATACAGAGATAATCCCCCCTATGTATCTACTGTGTATACAGAGATACCCCCCTCAGTATATACTGTGTATACTGAGATACCCCACCTCGGTGTATATATTGTGTATACAGATACCCCCTCATTATATACTGTGTATACAGAGATACCCCACCTCGGTGTATATACTGTGTATACAGATACCCCACCTCGGTGTATATACTGTGTATATAGATACCCCCCTCATTATATACTGTGTATACAGAGATAATCCCCCCCTATGTATCTACTGTGTATACAGAGATACCCCCCTCATTATATACTGTGTATACAGAGATACCCCACCTCGGTGTATATACTGTGTATATAGAAGCCCCCCTAATTATATACTGTGTATACAGAGATAATCCCCCCTATGTATCTACTGTGTATACAGAGATACCCCCCTCAGTATATACTGTGTATACTGAGATACCCCACCTCGGTGTATATACTGTTTATACAGATACCCCCCTCATTATATACTGTGTATACAGAGATAATCCCCCCCTATGTATCTACTGTGTATACAGAGATACCCCACCTCGGTGTATATACTGTGTATACAGAGATAATCCCCCCCTATGCACTTATGTCCAAAGCTGAAGAAATAACATAGGAATTACAGAGGTGATAAACTGGAGACTTTATCACCTCTTTATCACCGCTTAGTGAATCTCCTCCAATGAGTCTTTTAGGAAATATAGGTGTTATCGCTGGTTTTATCAATCAGATTCCCAATGAAGTATATTAATAAATCTGTAGATAAAACATTGATAACGTTATCAACTGCAATGGAATTCAGGCTATATTTAGATGTCCCAGAAGTAGCTTAACTCTGCTACAAGTGAACACTGCTCAGTTGTCTTGTTATGGCCTCTTGGCTTGTGTCCCCTGGGTAGAGCACACTTTGAGTACCAATTAACTGGATACATGGAGTACCTTTTTACATTTAATCCACTGGATGCATTGGAGGCATTTCTAGCCAACAAATGGTTAAAGAAAGAGATCTCTGACAGCTGAATATTTTTTCTCCCCAAAAGTTATTGGTGCACAAAAAATTAGTGCATTTAGCATCCTCCCCAACAGAGGGAGTAGTAACCTTGTGTAACTGAGTAGGAAAAATATCTATCCATTCATCCATCCCGTAGTATAGTATTAATGAAGGCACCTGCTGTTGTTTGTGAAAAACGGTCAATGTTTTGCCATAGCAGTAGCCATTACAAATATGTAATAAAGGCTCACGCTGATAGCCAAAACAATTATTATTTTAACGATAAAACATTTACAAGTTCCATGTTCCAGTGAGTGTCACAGGGAAAGCGCCCTATCAGTATGCTCTGTTCCTGGGTGCAGAACTGCGAATGAAGACAGGTCTGCATTGCGAGCCCTGATGGACCAATGAGGCAACTGAATAAGGGTCTGAAGAGACACCCCTGAGGTTTCTGCTCTAGTCCCGCAAGATGCACTATTCTCTCAGTTCAGTCCCATTACACTTTACCCAGCTTCCACGTATTCTATTGAAGGGCTTCCAAAAGCAACACTAGGATCCTAAAGGGACTGCACAAGCAACCCACGCTGTGCAGCTGTGAGCCCAATACCAGCCAAGGGTTTCTGTTTCTTTCCACCCGAATGGCTGAAAAATTAATTTTTAGGGGTGCACATCTCAGTCCCAGGCTTGTTACTAAGTCTGCTCCAAAGGGTAAACTCATAAAACATGATAATTGCACTTTAATATTAACCAACTACAATATGTATACTCTATATTTAATGGCTCATGAAGAGTACAGCCTCTGTTTCCCACTGCTGAATAAGCCGCCCACTGTGGACACAGACCTAACAATTCACAAACCTCCAGGACTACGAACAGCAGCTGCTTCACCCTCAGAATCCAGAACACTGAACAGAATGAAGAAAATGGAATCATGGCACTTCACATTTACCAGTGGCATTCTTGTGATTATTTCCAATTCCACCCTTTTGTCGTATCAAAAAAATAAAGAATTTGAAGTATCTTTTTCTATTATTTGTTTGGAATTAACGTCCAAAATCAAAAAGCTATAGATGAGCAATTCTGGAGCAAACTAAGTGCACCATAAGGGAACACATTAAAAGCCCTAGTGATTTTAAATGGGACTATTAACCCTTTGAGTGCCAGAGAGGTACGCAGCACATTGTAAAGCAATGCGTTGTGTACCCCTTTGGCTCTCAAAGGGTTAATCTCCTGAATGATATAGAGGTCTCAGACACATGCATTGGAGACCTTTCTGGCATTCAAGGGGTTAGAAGCCCTTCTGAAATCAATGGTGTGTTTCACTGCACTACTGTGGTAAAGTTGGTCTACTCCTGATCTTTAACCTTTTAAGGACTAGATGGGTGTTGAATGCATTGTGAAGCAATATACTGCGCACCCCTCTGTTCCTTAAAGAGTTACTTCCAAAGAAATAATAAAATCCATTAAAAAAATTCTACATTAGAGACAGCTGCTTTAACCTTTTAAGCACCAGGTGTGTCTAAGGCATTGTTTTCCAGTGTGTTGGACACCCCTCTGGCCTGCCTCTCATTATCTCAGCCACTTCCTAGACTGATGTTCGTTACTCTAATTATATGATATATCAGTCGTTATGCTATAATAACATTTTCAGGGATTTTAAAGGTGTGTTTCTGGGCTCAAAGGAGAAATCCAAAGCAGTTGTCTTAAGTATTGCACAGTATGTCCAAATACCATGGGCATTTTAATGCATAGGCATACCTGGCATTGGTTGGAAGGCTCCTGTTTCAAGGTGCTTCACCTAGGGCTCCCAACAGTCCCATATTACAGAATGGAATCAATTTAAAGGAACAGTAATGGCTTAAAATAATAACAAATAGTACTGTAGATAAGGAAAAAAGAAATAGATTGGTGCAAGTTCTCAAACCTTTATGGTTTGATAGACAGAACGTTTTAAAGTTCCCCTCTCCAGCTGACAGCAGGAGAATCAAGTCGGCGGACTCAAAGCTGCTCTTCAGCAGAGCCGTGATACCAAAATCTAAAAAGAAATACTTCATTGGAATGTTCTACAAAGTGTGCCTGGTTTACAAGCACACTTTGTAGACCGTTCCAATGAGGTTGTTCTTTTTAGATTTAGGTATCTTGGCTCTGCTGAAGAGCTGCCTGACGGTCCCCGAACCAGGATCTCCTGCTGTCAGCTAGACGCTGACATCAGGGAAAGGGGAGGGAGAGGAGAATTTTAAAACCTTATATCTCTCAAACCATAAATGTTTGAGAGATAGAACTTGCACCGATCGATTTCTTTTTTCCTTATCTACGATATTACTTTTTATAGCTATTACGATATTACTTTTTATTGCTAACCCTTTAATTCTCTGGTCAGATGGTCAGGGAGGAGTGAGGCTGTTCTGTGAGCCTAACACAAAAACATGGATGCTTTTTCTCACAAGTAGGATGGGAAGAAAAGGAAGGTTACTACTAAATGTAACAGGATCCTAAATATATTTCTCTATTTGAGGGCCTCCGTTTTTACATCTGCCAGGAGCCCCAATGTCAAATACATCCCAATAACTCCCTCCATTTTCAAAACCTGTGTTTTGTGTACTTAGGACTTACTTCAGGTATCCATAAGGCACAGCTAACGTGGACCCACTTCGTCCCACTCCTCGTGGGCTTCAAAGCTCCCCCTCTCTTGGGGCAAAGTAAACATTTTGCCTGAGCTCCAAGGGCACAAGATCGACAAAGCCAACTTCCTGTAGGGACTTTCAGGATTCCATAGCAAGCCTGAAATTACAGCAAGAATAAAAATAATATATATTGTTAAACACAAAAAAGTTGGTTTACAGGAGCAATAAACTTTATTTAGTGAAAAAACATATATTATGAGGCTTTCCCTGCTGAGTAAAACAAGGGTGCTGGGTGATGAATATTTCCAGATAATTATTACAGTTAAAACTTTTTTTTGTGTTTTGTTTTCACATACAGTAAAAATTGCACAGATTTCAGACAGTTATTTTGGTGCATTCTATGGGAGAAGTGAGTCACTGACAACCAGGCCCGGACTGGGACAAAAAATAGGCCCAGGCATTTAAAGCTGAGCAGCCCATTTTTATTTTCTGAGCAGCCCATGGGGGGGAGGCGCGTTCGCTCGTTATTATTATTATTTTTTTTTTTTAAACGCCCGGACTGGCCCCCGGGCCGGTATAAGGATTTATGTATTCACAGGGCGAAGGTGCATTTTGATGCCCCCACCCCCCTCCGACCCGGACACAATCCCCTGACCCGCCCACATATTCACCCCCACACTCTGCCCAGCTCCACACTGCCCACCCCATCCTCCTCCCCACCTCCACATTGCCCACACTGTTCACCTCCACAATGCCCTCTTCATCTCCACAATGCCCCCTTCATCACCACAATGCTCCCTTCCACAATGCCTCCTTCATGTCCATAATGCCCCCTTCATCTCCACATTGCCCCTTCCACAATGCCTCCTTCATGTCCACAATGCCCCTTCCACAATGCCCCCTTCATCTCCACATTGCCCCTTCCACAATGCCTCCTTCATGTCCACAATGCCCCTTCCACAATGCCCCCTTCATCTCCACATTGCCCCTTCCACAATGCCCCCTTCATCTCTACAATGCCCCTTCCATGTCCACAATGCACCTTCCATGTCCACAATGCCCCCTTCACCTCCACATTGCCCCTTCCACATCTACAATGCCCCCTTCCACGATGCTCCCTTCATGTCCACAATGCCCCTTCCACAATGCCCCCTTCATCTCCACAATGCCCCTTTCATCTCCACAATGCCGCCTTCAACAATTCCCCTTCATCACCACAATGCCGCCTTCAACAATTCCCCTTCATCTCCACAATGCCGCCTTCAACAATTCCCCTTCATCTCCACAATGCCGCCTTCATTGGTGCCCCATAAAGCCCCTTCATCTACACATTGCCCGTTCGTCTCCACAATGCCCCTTGATCCATGCCCAATAAAGCCCGTTCGTCTCCACAATGCGCTTTGATCCCCTACCTCATGGTATGCCGCTAGATCACCAGGGACTTAACCGTGCTCTGTGCCTCCTTCGGCACAGAGCTGAATCTCCCACGCGCGAGTCGCAGTAATGCAGAGCGCTGGGAGATGATGTCATCTCCCAGCGCTCTGTATTACTACAGAGCCTGGGTCGCCGGACCGGCCCACCGGGAAAATGCCCGGTATGCCCGATGGCCAGGGGCCTGCTGACAACAGTTCTCCATAGAATGTTATAGTAAACAGCTTCAGCAGTTCTTGACAGTTTGAACTTTCAGAAAGTAAGCTCTCAGGATCTCCGTTTCCAGAGAGTTTAACAATTTTGAACTGTTATAACATTTGAAAAAAACAACTGCCAAAACACAGGCTACCCTCGTTTTACTCACAAAGATATGCCCTAACACAGGTTTTTTTTATTTGAAAGAAAAATCTCCTTTAATGGGTTTACTATTGAAACGTCGCCGCCTACATGGTGACCCTCAAAAGGATGACATCAGAATGTTGCCTTCATCAAAACAGCAACATCAAAATGTCACCCGTGTAAAGGTAACCCTGGACCCACCTGCCAAGGGTGCACAATACTTTACTAGTAATGATCTTAATATGTGAAGAGCTGCAATGCTGGTGCAGTATTCTTCCAATAAAAAGAATAGCCTGCATCTGCCTGGGTTGCCTGTAGCCACATGTAGTGCATCCCACAGGATGAAACAGAAAGAGGACATTAATTAATCATGTACTTGTAAATCGGCAAATGATCCGGTTCATTTACCCAATTGACACACACATAATTAATTATTACCTATTTCGAGTTTCATCCTGCAGGGTGCGTTGAGTGTGGCTGCAAGCAACCCAGGCAGATGTAGATTATGCTTTTTATTGGCGGAACACTACACCAACATTACTGTGCAATGTGCTAGTGTGCTGCTGCAGTTTCCTCTGGGTAACCTGTATGTGGGATACGCTTAGATGGTGCCCTTTTGATGTGGGCAACATTCTGATGTCGCCCTTTTGAGGGTCACCATGAAGGTGGTGAAATTTTAATGGGATATCCCTTCAATGAGTACGTGTGCTAACTGAATTTTTTAAATCTTTTTAAAATATTACAAATACCTCATGGTCAATTGTACAAAGTAAGTAGGGCAGTTCTGGAGAAAACTAACCACACCATAAGGGACAAATAAAAAACATTCACACTTATTTAAAATGAGGATTTTAACCCCTTGAATGCCACTGAATCTTCAATGCATGTATCTGATCCTCATGGCACAGATGGTTTGACCCAAAATTGCAATTATTGACTCCTATGATGGCCTTGGTGTTGTATCCAACAAATCAGTTCTGTGATAGGAAACCAGATCTCTGGAAGCATTGTTACAGGTTGCTGCAAGGCTGACTTAGGAGTGGAAATCAGTTACTCCAAAATCCTACGAGCAATAACACATAAATCATATTGCAGCTATTAGAAAAATAAACTAAACAACCCTAGTCCCATCTCTCAAACCTTTATGGTTTGAGAGATATAGGAGGATAAAGTTCCCCGCTCTCTCTTCTTTTCCTGATGTCAGCTGTAAAGCAGGGAACTTTAGCCTTCTATATGTCTCAAACTATAAAGGTTTGAGAGATGGGACTGGGGTTGTTTAGTTTCTTTTTCTAATAGCTGCAATACAGCTGTCTGTCTATAAGCTGGAACAAATCTCATTGGCTAGATATCGATCCCTGCCAATGAGATTGCTCCAGCTTACAGACAGAAGCCTCCGTCATTGGAGGAGGCTGAGAAGTGGGAAGGGAGAAGGGGCAGTGTGGCAATCTGTGGCAATGGAAGATTATACGGAAGTAGGGTGCAGGGCACCTATAAACTTTCGGTTTAACATAAATAGCGTTTTTTTTTTTTTTTTTTTAAATCTAGAATGTTTTCACCCTTATATAATTTCCTCTACATAATAAGCATAACTTTTGTAGAGGCGATAGATCCACTTTAAAGGCCCCAATGTAAACAAATGGGAATTTAGGAAAAGCTTATTTTTTCCCTACAGTGCAGTTGGTTTGCCCCAGAATTTTCCACTTTTGCCTTTATACATGACTTCCAGTATAAAGCACCCTTCTTTCTGTTTTATATCATCGTACATGACCCATAGGGTTTAAGCATGTTTCCTTACTTTTTACCATCTTGCACATTCATCAGATTCATCCCTTATTTCTTGCCACATAAGCACATTCTGTATTGTGATCAGTGATATGGCAGAGCAACCACAATGGAGCGCAAAGTGCTTGACACATGGATGTGAAGTGGCTGCAGTGCATGTTAAATAGCCATTTTCCTTTATCTTTGCTGCCCAGTTACATCAGTGTGAAATCTTGCCTGTGAGAGCTCTCACTTGGGTATTGCTTTAGAGCAGACGTCCTTAGCATGGGTGAGCGAAAAGTCCTGTTTTCATTTTTATTTTTTTTACCACAGATAATAAACCTATGAAAATGTCTGCCTTTTTGCTACCAACGGTATAATTCCAAGGAGAATTTGGCAATTTCTATTTGTGCTTTCTAAGACAATAAGAATTCTCGTTGCAATACAGAGGCGTAACTAGAACTCTCCGGGCCCTAGTGCAAGAAGTGCCATGGGCCCCTCCAACCCCCGAACACATTGGCCCCCGTGCCTTCCACAATGCCTCCATTTCCTACCTCCCAATCCCTGGTGGTCCAGTGGAGTGGCAGGAGAGACAGACTGGCGAGATGTGCTCCCGCGTGGTCCTCTTCTGTAATGCAGAGCACTGGGAGATGATGTCATCTCCCAGCGCTCTGCATTACTAGAGCGCCGGAGGGAGATTGCGGTGCCAGGAGGAGGGGGTCGCAGGGGGCAGCCGGGCCCGGTTGCTGTTGCGACCCCTATAGTTACGTCACTGTTGCAATATTATAAAAACCAGGAACCCCCGCATTGCTGTGATGTTTTAGTACCTGTATGCTGTCTGTATTCTGGCTACTTATTCACATAACTGTAGTCAAGGGAACTTTTTTGTGTCTGATATTTCCAGTTGTTTGCCCACGACACTAACCACCTGATTGTACAACTCTGCAGCTGTCCTTGAAAACCAGTTGCTGCATGGACCACATGACATAAATTCTTTAAAACCTCTGTTTTCTACAAAGGAATAGGGCAGCATGTCAACTGCCAAAATATTTGGATCATTGTTACACAGTTTTTTATGTCTTTCTAAGAAACTGGTAAGGGTGGGTTGGCAGCACACAGAAGGAAAAACTGTGTAATTTAATTGATTTAAACATGATTAGGTGTGACGCTTGTGGGGACTCTATGACTCATCACATTCAAAAAGTCTCAGTCCTCCTGTATGATTTGCATTAGCACAACATCAGTAGGAGACACTTGTGTTATTGAGGGAAAAGTTATCACACTCCCTGAGACATCTACAACACTACTATTATGTCTCCTTTGGCCCCATGCACCTCTAGGAGTGCTGCTACTGCTGCTAGATGTCGCACCTCTGACATGCTGTGGGTGTGTCTACCAATCAAACCCCTGTTTGTACTTCAGGTGGCATCTCAGTAAGAATGTGCCTAGATGGGATCTTGCTTTCCACATACTCACATATTTAATCCTTTTGAGTGCCAGAGGGAGAATGCAATGCATTGCGTACCCCTCTGGCACTCAAAGGTTTAAAAGAGACAACAGAGAGCAACATGTTTAGCTTTTCAATCACGAGCGAAGTATAATTTCATAGTCTGGGGGAGTCCTGAGGGACTACAACCTATTACTTCATGGCTACTACAGGGGATAGGTGTTGCAACAGTACTAATTATAGTAGGCAGCAGTGGTTCTGCACATGGAACAGCAGCAGATGCAGCCAAGAAAATAAATGTCTAACACCAATACTCCTTAAATCAAGCAATCTGAGCTCCCGCTCTTTGCTCCTCTGCCTACACTAGGTAGCATCATAATTTCAGCAGTTTCTATCTCTCTCTAAAGCACGGGCTGACAACAGACACTAAACTGACCCCCCCCCCCCTCCTTTTATACCAGCAAGTTACAATGAGTGGAAATTGTATCATCGTTGATCTCAATGCAATTAAAAAGCAAAACAAAAAAGAAAAACTGCACTTTTGATGGGAATCCCCGTGTTTCATTTTTGTGGAGAACATTTTCACCCATCCCTAGTCATCAGGGCTGGATTATGCATTAGGCAGAGTAAGCAGTTGTTTATGGTGATACATTTTGAGATGTGCCTAATCTATGCTGGCCACACCCACTCTACTGAGTTGTGGGTGGGGCCAACATAATTCAGTACTCGTGCACCAGAGACACACACCTGGTTTACACTGTCTTGATGCCCAGTTTATATGCTAATTTATCGATTTACTTTTTTACTATTTATATGTTACATGTTAAGTGTATTTTTGGTGCCAGGCAACAGTGAGCAGGGCTGGGGTGCAGTGGGGTGTGTGTGACCCTGGGTGAGACTAGGAGCACCTCAGGTTTCTTATTTAGAAGCACCTGAGATGAAAATCCAGTCATCATACCTCCCAATTATCCCTCTTCAGGACACACAGTTCCTCTTTGAGACCCAAATCAGTCTGTCCCTTTTTCCCAGCCTGGTGTGCCTCGTTTTAGGAGATCAGATTTTGTGGTGTGTATGTAACTGTATCACATCGCTCTACAGCAATACAACTCACAGTAATGTGTATAATCTTCAGTATGTGTGTTTATAAATTAGTCTGTGTAAATAAAATACCTTGGTGCTCCTCCAAGTCATTTATTCAGTTACACAAAAAGGTGTCGATAGGTCATGAAATAACCCAAAATCGATCGGTAATGACCCCCGACACACACACACATTTCAAATGGCCAAAAAGAGACACTTTTTGTTTTAGGTGGTGTACCTAAATCAAAAAGTGTTTGTCTTTGGCCATCTGAAATGTTGATAGGAAGGAATGATTCATGTCTATCAATGAGATGGCAATGAAAACGTAATTGACACCTTACTGTTAAGAGCAAATTCTTATTGTAGGGGTAGTCCACAGTTAGACCTATAGCTGTTGGGGATTACCACTCGCATCACTCCCAACCAGCCACTGGCTGGTTGGGGATGACTTGATTTGCAGTCCCAAACAGTTAGCATTACAGCAATTGACTTCCTCTCTTATTGTATAAGAGAAAAGAAAGATCATTGGTGGAAAACTAAGTAACTCAACTCACCAAGAGAACCACCCTTCACTGAAGTGTGATAAACAACAATACAGCACATATTAAAATTGTAAGATAACATTTAACCCTTTGCAATGTAGTGTGTTGGACACCTCTCTGGCAATCAAGTGGTTAAATAATATTTATAGAAAAGGGTTAATATATTCAATTACATTAACTGTAACCAGTGAGTCTTCAAACAATGAATTATTTACCAATGCATTTTGTGATGCCATTCATATTTAATAGGCAAGGGCATTTTTACCTCATTTTCGATTTTGCACCTGATTTATTTTGTATATTTATGTAATAATATTGGATAGCAGGCTTCACAATCTAGAAAGCCACCACCTGCCACTGCTTTTTCAAACATTAATCATTTAAATGGCAGAGGCCTTATTGAGCCTAATAAGATTGGAGGCTTTCAATCTGTGATGCTAGGCACAGAGTGCACCTGACATACATATGTACAAACGTGCTAAGCGCGGCAGATAATCAATTTTCTACTGTATGTTTAAACAAAACACAGATTTGATGAGATGCTAAAGGATAATAAGACAGGTGGTCATTGCGTGACCTTCATATTGAAGTTTATATTACCTTTTGCATAAAACAGGTTGAAATGCTGCAACTGTATTTTAAATGGCAGTGACAACATCAAGCAACTGGTCGAATGTTTAGTGTTCCTAATCCATTTGTTTGCCCTGGACATAATAACAGTATAATCAGGGCTGGATTTACATTCTAGGAAATGCACTATATGAGTTCTTAGGTCCACCCATGACCACGTCTCTAGTCCCATCCACTATTTCAAGGGCAAAAAAAAAAAAGCTTTAACCCCTTGGTTGTTAGAGAGATCTCCAACATTGCTCTGATCTAAGAGACTGCTGTGGTGTCCACCCTGTTCAGCTGTCACAAGGGCCGCATCTTCCAATGCTGCACCAGAAGGGAGATTGGACTGGGAGGGCCCTAAGATTGTGTGAGATCTGCAGCTACTGCTGGCAAGGGGAATGAACAGTGGCATGGAGGGTGTGTGAGTACAAAGTACTTCTGGAGTGACTAGTAGGATATTTTGGCCATAATACGTTAATTGGGGGGATTTATTATTATGCAATATTAGTTCTACATTATAGCAAAAGCCTTTAGCGGTTTATGAAATTCTCTTGAGATCAGCATCAGAAGTGGGTGGAAGGATTACTCAGATTCTGGATGTGGACTACAGTCAGTTGGAAAGATGTGGAGTTAGATCATTATATTGTGTCCTCACTGGCCACAGTTTCTTTATTCTAATGAATTATAAAAATGGTTAAAGGGATAGTAATATTTCATAATAAATGCAGCTCTAATTAATCATCATAGTATTTGGACTTTGGAGAGTGTTATTTCAATTCTGTCAGACTTGTAGTTCAAGAGTAATTCAATAACAAAGTATCCCCCTCCCACCCCTTTTACTGATGTAACACTGCTCAGCCAGAGCAGAAGGGAGGTGCCCAGGTAGACTGCAGAAAGGGACAATCTTCCATTAAAAAACAAAAAGTCGTTCTTTTTTGGAGCAACTATGATTGTTTGTCAATCATGGACATTTCAAATCCCAAACTTAGAAGTTTATTGGCTAATTAATTAATCCACCTATCATGATTTTAATTGAAGTGCCCGAGTAGGTATAATATCTAACGGTTGTCCAGCATAAATTTTGATAGCCTCCTGATGAAATGGTCAGTGGATCATGAAACGCGTTGAGGGTATATAGGGGATATTTAAACAATATATTTATTTTTGTTTTGTATTAATTTTATGAATTAAACTATATTGAATCGAGTCAATACATTTTCCTGGTTTTTACCATTGGAGTAAGCAACCATTGGAAGTGCCGTTCACTGTGAGGTCCGTGTGGGGAGGACTAGCACGATCTGTCCCCACAAGTGTTAAGACCGGTAGTACATCCATCTACTCCGGTCTGGATGGATTTTAAGTAAGTACACAGACTGGTTATATGGTTATGTGTTTACATTGATAAACGGAGATAATTACGATATATAACAGCGCTCTCCTATTGTGTGTTATTGAATCTTCAATTAAGATAAGGGAAAAACCTGAAAAACTTGTCAAGGGGGGCAGGGCTTTCATTGTTCTCACTGGAACAAGATTGTCCCCTGCTGTTATCTGTCTGGTCTATGGACTGCATTCCACATCTGAGAAGAGATGGCTTACACTAGGTAAAAGGGGCAGGAGGGGAAACTTTGCTTGTGAATATCTCTCAAACCATAAAGGCTTGAGAGATAAGATCATTCTTTATGTTTTTTTAATGCCTAAATTAAAGATAAAACAAAGTATTACTATCGCTTTAAATGATTAATATCAATAAAAAGCCCAAGAGTATAGAGCTTTGCAGGCCTCCTGTCTGACATTGTTCTCAGCAGGTAATAATCTGTAATGTAACATGTCATCTCCGAGGCACCAGTGCCTAAATGTACCAGATTTGCTTTCATGTATTTAATCTACAGCAGGACTTTTTTGCCTTGTAAATTTATCGGAGTTTACAAGTAAAAGTTCTTAAACAAATAGAAGATCAATGTGAATTTGGGGAATACTGATTTGCCCCCAGTGGTGCAGCTGGTATTCTCCAGAACTTCTCTATTCTTCTGAGTACATCAGCCTCAATTATGCTGATATACTAAGAGAAAATAGAGCAATTATGGAGCAAACCAACTGCGCCATATTTAAATGAGGATTATTGTGAATGTACCATTATATCCTTTTCTATTAGTCCACATGGAACACAGAAATCATGGGGTAAAGTCTCCTCCTCCAGGAGGGAAGGCGTCTTCCAGAAAAGGTCTCTGTGGTGGAGACACCCTTCCACTTTACTCCGTTTGCTAATTTTAGTGAAAGAAGAGAAGATAATTCCAGAGGACCCCTCTGCCAGGAGACTCAATCCAGTGATTTTCTCTCTGGGAAGGAATCCTTTGTTCCATGTGGAAAAGATAAAAGGATTTCACAGTTATTTCACAAAAATCCTCTTTTTCCTTTTTTGCATTGTGGAACACAGGAAACATGGGGCTATACTAAAGCTATCTACCAGGATTCGAGGGAGGAAAAAAAGAGAAAATAACCTCCATCATAGACCAGTATCCACAGGACAAAACTGGTACAACATAAACCTCAGGTGTCATAGTACAATAAACTTGCACATCAAATACAAGCAAACAAACAGGAACCAACAGAGTCCTGATCTCATGAAAAAAAAGGTTGAAAAGGACACATGCAGAAACCACAGCCTCAAGAGCCTTAAGAAGAAAGCTGAGGGCAGCACATTCCCATGATATTATTTAGTAAAGGTTTGTAGAGACAACCACATCGCCACCTTACACAACTGCTCAGCAGTGGCCTGATATTTGTAGGTCCAAGACGCAGCCACCAAAATGGTGAAATGTGCCATGACCTAAGCTAGGCTTCTTTCTGAGGACGTACACCTTGGAAATGGTCACCTTAATTCAGGAAGCAAAACACCTTTAGATGCAGCTTGGCCCACTTGCAGGCCCTCAGGAATGATAGAGAGTGAAACTGATCTCCAAAAAAAGACTGCATGTGATGAACATAATACTTCAAGTATCTTACCACATCCAGCAGAAGACGTTCCTGCTCCTGTCTGATAGAAGAAGCCAGAAAGAAAAAAGGAAGTACAATTTACTGGGTTACGTGACAATCTGAAACAAATGGGCAAAACAAAACAAAGGTGTTCACAAAACCAAACAGTCCTGGTGAAGAAAACAGAAAGGTTCAAAGGACAGAAGAAACATCTCCTTGAGCACAAAAAGAAACTGAAGATAGAGGTTCAAAAGAAGGCTTCTGAAAGACAGGGCAGGCATTAGCCACCTCTTGGACAAAAGCTTGCATATCAGGGAGCAAGGCAATGCTATGCAGGAGAAGAACAGAATGAGTGGAAATCTACCTTGATGGAACTAAGACTAGACCAGTTTTCTACCCTACAGCATAGTAGAAATAACAGGGTCTGAAAAAAAAAAAAATTTCTTCAGGATGCTGGCTTCAAGAGCCAAGATGTCAAAGCTAGATTCTCCACCTGAGGGTGGCATAAAAGGTCCTGAATCAGACGGTCCAGACACAAGTGAAGGCAAAAAGGCTCCAACACTGAAAGACTGAGAAGATCCAAACACCATGCCCAACCAGGTCAGTATGGCCACTCCATCCTGAATTTTCTCTGCACCCTTGCAATCATGGCAGTTGGAGGAAACACACACACCAAAGGACAATCCTACTGGATTGTCACTGCATCCCCTGTGAGAGCCAGAGGATCCCGAGTCCTGACACAGAACTAAGGGACCTTGCAGATTAGGCGAGAGGCCAAAATATCCTCCAGCTGTGGATAATCGAGTTGGACATGCTGTGTCCTTCTATGTTTGTCCTACCTTGTTACCCTTCTCTATCTTTTTCTCCTCCCCTTGCTTTTCATTGGCTCCAACTAGCTTATAGCCTGGAGCCTCTGACATCAAAACTGCCCGATTATTGGAGTTTTGCTGTTACCTGCTGGATTTCGTTCTGGTTTCTGATTCTTGGCTTGGCTTCTTGATCGTGGTCCTGGTGTCGAATTCCCTGGCTTGCTGTTTAGCTTAGAGTTTGGCTAACTCTGTTGTTCCAGATTACTGGTGACCTTGGCCTGTCCTTCACACTGCTTTTGTCTTCTGATTTGGCTTTGTTGTTCATTTGATCATGCTGTGCTGACTGTGGCCCTGCTTTCACCACTGTTACTTTGCATTTCCTATTTACAGTCGTGGTTTGCTCTAACCCACTTCACCATATACTGGGGCTGTTATCTGGAGTTGTGGCAGATGAGTCGCTTACAGTTCATCCGTGGGTGAAACATCTGATTGGGGCTTACGTGCTCTCCCTTAGGAGATCGGGGTCCGGCTTTGGTTCTATTCCATCTATCTGGTGGCAGATATCTCTGGGTTGCCTTGTTCCAGGGGTCATGAGCTGAGTGTTGCAGCTCTGGCTCTCTGGGACGTGGGGTTACCAGGGCTAGTGTTTTTTTTAGCGGGTCTCATCTTATGCCTCTTTCGGATAGACATAACCATGGGCTTCCTGTGGCCAAGGTTAGAGGTAGTGTCTTATCTCCAATTCCCAAATTGATTTCCTGGAGTCTGCGACGTGCCATGGAGGTGTCTGTATAGTAGCTTTGCTGGTGACGGTCCTATCCCGTCCGAAGTTGTTAACACTCCAGTGCTGCATTGTCTAATGACTTGGTAAAGTTACTAGACCTTCTGGTCTCCTTTCCAAAGTCAGGCAGCTTGGCTCCCACAGGGCAAGGAGCTTATGGTGATCAGTCCATATCTATCTGTTTTTCTTTTATATCCTGGTCCTTCTCTGACACCCTCCTTTAGGATTCTTTGTTGCAGTTTCCTTCCACAACTTGGCCAGACGTTTCTTCTGTACTAGTAGTTTTGTACCTTTTCTACTATTATTCCTGACTTCCTATTCCCTGCAGGTGGCATTTGTATTTCTACTTCTTTTTGTACTGCGCTAGTCTCCATAGACTATCTTTATCTAACTGCATTAGGGGTCTGTATTATTTGCATTTTTGTTGGGCTGGATATCTCCCCAGTTTGTACTCTTCCCATCCAGGTCTGGGCCCTGGCTCAACTGAGTTCGGACAACTGGCTTTGTGGCCAGCACCTTTAAAGCGGAACTTTTATCCTCTATATTTAAGAAGGTAGCGACTACCTTTAGAATATATCTATTACCTCTAAAACGTTGGCCATTCTAATGAAATCCATCCTTGTAGGAGACCGGAACCCAGGCTACAGCGCAGACAAGATCCTGTCTGCGCGCCTGCGCTGTCAGTCCCTGTCCCCTGTAAGAAGCATTGCAACGTACCATACGGTAACCAGAAGGACTGACGGTGCAGGCGTACAGACTGCGCTAACCTGGCTGTCAGTCTCCTACAAGGATGGATTTCTTTAGAATGGTCAACATTTCAGAGGTAATAGATATATTCCAAAGCTAGTCTCTACCTGCTTAGTATCCGTATCTCTGCCTTGTCTTATAATCTCTTCCCATAAAAGCACTATCAGCCATTTATTAGCCTCCTACCACAGGTTACCATATTAATCATTCAGGAAGTCTAGCATAAAAGACTCATGTCCACCTCTATGGACATAATATCTAGTACTAATTTAAGATTAATTTTGAGAAATCAATATATGCACAAATGATTCATAGTAGCCATTAGGATTTTTTTATTTTTTTTTTTACAAAGATTAATGTAAATTGGGATTTACTCTGAAAAGCATTCATTTTAAGATGGAACGGTCACCTCTTCATATGTTGACCACAGTGTATACATCTTGACAGGTTTGGAATCATTGGCATTTTACAGACAGTGACAGGTGGGAGGAAGATGAGTATGGAGTGTTAGTATTTGGCTGGCATACCAGTCAGAACTGGCTAATCTGTATAAATGAAGAAACAAATAAAGCTAAATATGTCATAAGGCTCAGTTGGTTAATGCACCAGCTGTAGAATCTGTTCAGACCTCAAGGTCACAGGTTCTAGTCCCAGCAGAGTCAACTCAGCCTTTCATCCTTCTGAGGCAGATAAAATGAGTACCATTAAATTGGGTAATAATATCTATACCCCAGGACATACTTGAAAATGAGAGACAATCTCACTCTATCCTTCCTGGTAAAAAATGTGGTATTATTATTATACGTAATTATAGTTAATTCTGAAAGCTCTTTCAAAATCTCCTTCACTGTTATAAAGTGTTACTTCCACTTTAAGAGGAAGTAATACCTGGAGTAGATGCACTAAGAGGCGACAAAAAGGTGATAGAGTGGAGATTAGTTCTCCAGTTTATCAATTCTCCTGTTCCTATGTTATTCTATGGAACCTAAACACTAAGATCTCTCCCAACTGAGAAATCTTAGTGCAATACAAGTAACATAGGAACTGGAGAAGTCTTCTCCTACTTATGACCTCTTTATCACGCCTTAGTGCATCACCCACTTATGTCAAATGAAGTTAGTTAGAAATGGCTTTCAGAATCCTTTATATATTACGTTAGACATCTTTTTTATTTCAAATAAGTTGAAACAGCTTTATGTTATGCTAACCAATTAGTATTTAACACCTTAAAGAGATAGAATGAAATACGTAGTTTTATTTCTGCATCCATTTATACAAATTAGACAGTATTGGCTGGCAAACCCACGTGCCACATACTAGCACTGAACGCTGCCTCTCCCTTGTGTACTTCCTTCCTCCATCATTTTCTACTATAGGGACTAGAGAAAGGAGCTTCACAAGATACCTCTCTAAAGTTTAAAAAAAATTAAAAAATAATCACGTTTACTTTTAACCCTGAGAGTGCCAAAGTATGATGGAGCTGCACTTAAGATGGAGAACAGTGTAGTTACTATCTGGCACACAACTATGCCAGAAAGTACTGTTAACCCTTTGAGTGCCAGAGGGGTACGCAACGCATTGCTCTGCAATGTGTTGTGTATCTCTCCGGCACTCAAAGGGTTAAATGAATATATAACTAAAGCTCAATAACTCAAACTATTATTTTAACCCCTAAAGGACCAAAAGGGTGCAGAACGCATTGTGAAGCAATGTGTTGCATACTCCTCTGGTACTTAAAGGGGAACTACCACCTCTTCAAGAATTTAACTTCAGTAAATCCCCATCTGGCGACTAGCAGCTTAGTAGCGCTAGTCGACAGAATTATTACCTTATTCCAAAGAAATGTGCATTGTCCTGGGGCTGACAGCAGGACGGATCGCGGACATCTTGTCACAATGACATCCGCGTGCCTGTGCTGTCAGTCCCTCCTAGACCCGGCTGGGACTGACAGCGCAGGTGTGCGGACGTCATTATGGCAAGATATCCACGATCCGTCCTGCTGTCAGTCCCAGAACAATGCACATTTCTTTGGAATAAGGTAATAATTCTGGCGACTAGCACTACTAAGCTGCTAGTCTCCAGATGGGGATTTACTGAAGTTAAATTCTTGAAGAGATGGTAGTTCCCCTTTAAAGGGATAGTACGTTGTCTTGTGAGAGGAGTCAGCGCTGTAGCTGGGAACCAGGCACACTTGGTAGACCGTTCCAATGAAGTATTAATATTTAGATTGCGTGATTTTGGCTCTGCTGAAGAGCCTCCATCCGGTCAAATGACCTGATTCTGCAGCTGTCAGCTACTGCTCTGACTCCTCTCACGAGGCAACTTTAGGAAGGTATATCTCTCACACCATAAAGGTTTGAGAGATAAG
Source organism: Rhinophrynus dorsalis (assembly GCA_037306005.1). NCBI lineage: Eukaryota > Metazoa > Chordata > Amphibia > Anura > Rhinophrynidae > Rhinophrynus > Rhinophrynus dorsalis. Next base: position 48,764,172 of record CM074721.1, read on the forward strand.
CCTTACATCGTTGTTCATATTTTTTTTTTTTATGCCTACCAAATTAAATAAACTTAAAAGTAAGTATCACTATCTCTTCAAGGTGTTAAATACTAATTGGTTAGCATAACATAAAGCTGTTTCAACTTAACATAAATTGTCAAAAGGTGTTACTTCCTTTTTTACTAAGTCTCCGTCCAGATATTTTCTGTTTGGAGATGTCTAACCTGTTCAGCACTAGATGAGCTGGATTCCCTATGGCAGATAAAGGGTTACAAGTGTATTCCAATCAATACAGTTTTGTGAAGTGCAGGTATTATACATGCTCTGATTCAGTCACTCTGCCTACAATTTGCTTTTAAGACACCGTAATTGGCTGCCATTCGTGACAAATTGTGTTTCCCACTTACAAACAGCATTATTCCTGGATTTCTCTGTGATTTTTCTATTGAGGATTACATGTTTTTTAATGACTAATCGGGTACTTTACTATATCTGAGATACAATTACCAGCATTTGTGCATTTTCTGCTCTGATAGGTTACATCCACCTATATTTCCTCCCTCTAATGGTATTATTATTTTCTTACTTCTGGTGGTTATATACCTAACAATCTGAGTTCCACATTCTTTTCATATGATTTTATTTTAAAGGGATAGTAATGTTTCACAATAAAAGCAGCTCCAAATAATCCTCATAGTACTTGGGCCATGGCGAGTGTTATTTCATTACTGTCAGAGATGTAGCTTGAGAGTAATTGAATGATAAAGTATCCCCAGGGCCGGATTTACATCGCAGGAGCCTGTAGGCACAGAAATCTGAAGCCCCCCCCCCCCCATTGGCCATCTCCACTGGACACCTCCACAATGCTCCAAATCTCCACATTACCCCCCATATCCATATTGCCCTCACATTGCCCCCATCAGCTTCAACTTGCACTCACATTACCCCCATCATCTCCAAATTGCACCATCAGCTCCACATTGCCCCGTTTCCTACCTCCCTGGTGGTCCAGCAGCAGGAAAAGTCTGTGCCTGCTTCTGCACAGAACTGTAGCTCCTGTTGCTCCTGCGAGGTCTTCTCTTTAGGAATGTAGAGCGCTGGGAGATGAAGTCATCTCCCAGCGCTCTGCATTACTAAAGAGCCACCTAGGGAGCAACAGCAGGATATCACCGGGCGGCAGGCAGGCAGCGGGTAGGGTGAATGAAAATATTTAAAAAAAAATAATAAAAAAAAAATAATAATTGATTCCAATGACAGGCTCCCCTCTGTGGGGTGTACCTGTAGGCAGATGCCTACTCTGCCTCATGTCAAATCCGGCCCTGAGCATCCCCCTCCCGCCCCTTTTACTGATGTAACACTGCTCGCCTCAGAGCAGCAAGACTGTCCAGATGGATCGCAGAGAGGGACCATCTTTAGTGAGCATAAGGAAAAACCTGTCATGCGGGACAGGGTTTTCCTTATGCTCATAAAAAGAAGACTGTCCCTTGTTGTGAGCTGTCTGGTCCCAGGACCAGATTCCACATCTGAGGTGAACAGTGTTACACTAGGTAAAAGGGGCGGGAGGGGAATACTTTATCATTCAATTACTCTTGAACTTCAACTATTGAAATAACACTCCCCATGGCCCAAATACTATGACGATTAATTGGAGCTGCTGTTTTTGTGAAACATTACTATCCCTTTAAATGTATTGGCAGCATTACTGGAGTTGTGTTTGAAATGTTATGTTATTGGTTTTGCAGGTATTTAGAGACTTCTGTATAAAAGCAAAGTGGATTTGTTCTAGAACAAACCAATTGCCCCACATATGACAAGTAAATCATCATCATCTGATATAAATAGGAATTTTAACCCCTCCAATGCTTGAGATGTCACCAACACGTTGCTTTGTAATGTGTTGGTGACCACTCAAGCATTCAAGGGGTTAACCCTCTGAGTGTCAGAGAGGTACACGCAATGCATTACCCCCTCTGGCCGTCACGGGTTAAACAGCCCCAAGTAATACATTGAATATTTTGGGAACTTTTACATTACATCTACAGTGCAGTTGATCCACATTTTCTCCTATATATATGCCCCTTACAGCCCAATCCGGATAAGCAATTGGATGTAACATATAATGCAAATCACTATCATTCTCTCAGGGTTGTAGTGATGGAGAGGGTGTTAATCACAATATATTGGGGCATATGTATAAAAAGTAAAGCAATTCTGGGGTAAAAATATGGGTAAGAAATAGTATGCCAGCTGGTTCAAACTTTGATTTGGAAGGGACCAACTGTACGTTTTTACTAGATGGAGTTCCCTGTACCTCTTGTTCTGGAACTTTTGGAGTCATTTATATATTTTACTATAATCTGAATTATTTGAAGTAAACATTCTATTTTAATTATCTGATCAAAATCTATATGACCTCTTTTATATCTAAGGGTATAATTCATCTTTAAAGGCCAACTATTATATGGATAGTGTCCCATCGGCAGATACGATCCCCTGAAAGCACACCTGCCAGTGAAGTAGGGGCTGCACTGAGAACCCTTGCAGACTAACAGTGGAAAAGAACAGGGACTTGAGAATAGATCCCAAGTCCACCAGCGTTAGTCCCGTGAGTCAGTAACTGAACTCATAGGCTCTTCTTTGGGCTTAAGAACCAAAAACAGAGTGTCTATGGAGGCAGCAAGTACAACTTGTAACATTTGTCGATAAGAACCGCATAGTTCATGGTTACGTTCCAACAGAAGTGGTAAGTTTTTGGATCACTGCCCCAGATTCATGATTGGAGCAGCGTTGGGGCTACACCGATCTGATAATTTCCCTTTAAACACACAAATTAAAAAAAAAAACCCAATTGACCACCCACCTGGTGCACACAAACGTTACACTTGTCACAGAAAACCATTTCATTTCCATCCTCTCCTTCTGGCGACCGGCAAACGTCACAGACGACATCTTCGTCATATTCAATCCCCAGCCCTTCCTCGGTCTCAATGGCAACGTTCATGTTCTCAAAGCAAAGCATCTCCATTTCTTCCAGTACTCTCTCCAGTGTCATCTCATCTAGTTGTGGCATCTCTGTGATGGAAACAGGCAGGAAAAGGACATTGGTTATTATGGGCTGTACTCAGGAAGATAATTTCAAATCAAATACCCCAAATTCCCTTTCATGTAAAAGTAATTTTTAACTTGAATGCTAGTAGGGGTCCAATGCACTGCAAAGCAGAATTAAAATCTTTATAATATGGTATATAGGGCCATATCCTGCAATTCAGGGCACCAAACAGGACAGACAAACGCTCCCAAGTTTTCAGCATGTTGGAGATGTCTCTAGGAATCAAGCGGTTAAATGTCCAAATTAAAATCAAAACGGATTTTCATTTGCCCCCTACTGTGCAGTTAGTTTGCTCCAGAATTCTTTCCCTTTAGCTTCCCGAATATGGCCTTATGTTTCTTGATTATAAACAAGCTAATGGCGCACCTCGTTGCATGTGGGACTCGCTTTTTCCGTATACCTGTGATGCTGTGAATGTGACAGGGTGGCATAAGCGACGAGGCAAATGGGCCAGAGTTTCCTGTTGATTCGCCTTCGCCAAATCACTTCTGCCACCCTGTCACGTTCGCCAAATGGCTTCTGCCCCCCTGTACCATTTGCTGTATCACAGGGGCAGAATCAACAAGGCTAATGGGACAGTCCCCATCATTGTGGCAAAGGGGAGCACCCTGTCTCCTCCTGAGTGAACTGTGGTGAAGGAGAGCGGCCACCCTGTTTGAAATGTCAAAGGCGAGGGGCCAAGAATTTTATATATACATACACGAGGACTGATTTATTTATATACAGAGAGGTTGGTTGAGGAGGCAGTGGGCTTCGTCCCCTGCATTCTCCTAGACCACGTACAGTGCCACAGACTTGGTCACCCATGTCTGTTCTATCAGGGTTTTCAGCCACCTCTCCTGACAGAGAACCAGAAACACTTAGAATGTTATATATATATATTACACTAGTGTAAAAGCCCGTGTACACGGTTCAAGGTCTGGGTGATGTTAACCCTTTGAATGCCAGAGGGGTATGCAAAGCATTGATTTGCGTACCCCTCTGGCACTCAAAGGGTTAAGAGGCCAGTCCTGCCGCCGACACAGTCATGCACTGTAGAGACTGCCCAAAAGCACAGAATGCTCCCAGCACAGAACTCCCAGCATTCTGTGCGTTCAGGCAGTCTCTACTGTGCATGACGGCTTCTGACAAACATCCTAGCGAATTACTATATAAGGATATAGGCTATATATAGAGTTTGAGTTATTTGATTTATAGATCAAGGATTCTTACCTCCAGTCCCCAAAGACATACAACAAGTCAGGTTTTCAGGATATCCCTATTTAAGCCTTGGAAGCTCAAACACAATGACTGAGTCAAGGATAACTCACCTGTGATTAAGCATGGATTTCTTGAAAAAGCTGAGCCGTTGGCGTTCCCTGCAGACTAATGCTGAGAAATGCTATTATATTAAGGCATGCCATGCAGATACTTCCTGTCTTGGCCCTAGATTACCTCCTCCACTCACTGACACCTAACTCATTCAATGCCAGGGAAGGTGGGCAACAGCATTAGGTTATCCTTTTGAGTGCTAATGGGGTTCCCAAGGCATTACAAAGCAAATTCAATGACTTAAGTGTTAGTGAATGAGGTAGCCAAACCTAGTCCTCAAGAGCTTCAGACAGTTCCTGTTTTCAGGATATCTCAGTCATTTTTATCAGTTCATTTGTGCTCATTCAGGGATATACTGAAAATATGCACTCTTGTTTGTTTCTGAGTGACTACCCCTGATGTAGGGCTACGGCAGGAAGTGCCTGCATGGCATGCCTCAAGCCTTTGCGTTGCATACCCCTCTGACACTCAAAGGGTTAATTATCATAATATAGAAAATTACCCAAAATCCAGTTTTCCAAGTAAAAAAGCATTTTCAAAATGACCAAATAAATTTTAGTTGATAGTGTCTCTTTAAATCCCCATCACTTTGTGGTGGAGACCTGCTTAAAAGCTCCCTTTACATAAATGGGAATTTGCACTAGTCCCTTATGGCGCATTTTGTTTGCTTTAGCATTGAAACGCTTTCGCTTCCTGAATATGTCTCTATATCTTTAATCATAAATATTATTTTTAAAGTCTGCTTTTCACTAGTACAATAATACAAATCTGACGAGATTTCTATGAATGTTTACCGACTGTCAACACTCTTCAGTTTGTACAACTGTAGAACACACAGCATTTGATACGATGCCAATAACTGACGTGAAATGATTTCACACAACATTCCGGGGCTGGTTAAGTGAAGCTGTCTTTTGTCTTGATCCCACCCATCAAATAGAATAACAACAAGGTCTGCATTTGGATTTAGTTATTCTAACTGAAAAAGAACAATACTCTACAATTCCAGAGGCTGATGCACTAAGAGAAGTGAAGCAATTCTGCAGCAAAGAGGCTGAACTACAAGGGTTCTAAGAATCTTTACATTTCTCTGGATTTAAATGGGGCTTTTAATCCCTTGAAGGCTAGAGAGATCTCCAACAACCAATTTAAATGAAACAGTAATTTTAGGAATGTGCACTTGTTTTTTCCAGTAATTGCTCCACTCCAAGGAGGCAGACATGACTAGCTGCTAGTAGACTCAAAGAACCTCAAAATCTGCTCACTGCATCCTGTAATTTTAGCCCTTTAAGGAAAAGAGTGGTGTGCCACAAGGCACTCTGGGTGCCCCTAGCTCCACCCATTGACACACATCATTCCTCCCAGGGCCCCACCCCAGTCCCATCTGCTATTTCATGGTACAGAAAATACTTGATTGCCTATAAAAACCAAGGACCACAAAACAAAACAAAACAGCTTTAACCCTTTGAATGCCAGAGTAGAATACAACGCATTACCACTCCGGCACTCAACTGGTTAACCCTTTGATCGCTACAGAGCTGTCCAACGCATTGCATCCAAGGGGTTAAACAATAGCCTGCAAAGAAGTATAAAACAGGGACATTGAGATTGGTCTGGTCACAAATACAATCCAGAATGTGGGTGTGGCCAGCACAGCTGAAGCGCAACACAAAATTTGGCATTCTAGGCAGTTGCCTACTCTGTCTATTGGGAAATCCAGGCCTGCAAACCCCTGTTGTCCTTAAAGGGTATGCATATCTGTCTCACTATAGGCCATACAAATAAACAATACCTCGGCGATCCGAATACTAATGTATTAATTTTATTATTCTTTATTTATATAGCGCCAACTAATTCCACAGCACTGTACAATAGGGAATGGACATTCAGAGATATTAAATAGTACAAATCAAATGTGGAGAACAGAAGGATCAGAGGGCACTGCTCATGAAAGCTTACAGTCTAGAGGATAATGGATAAACAAGAATAATATAGTCCTGTAAGTCTCTAGAGAGAGACCTATGTTGATAGTAGTTGCCGCAACTCCAGACAGATGGTCAGATAGACATACAAAGAAAAAGCAAATGCCAAATCAGGTTTATATCAATCTCTGTACTGTAGTGCCAATAATATCCAATTACTGGTTAGAAATGTCATACTTAATTGGGTATCTAGTCCTTCCCCATTCCGTGAGGGACAATCACACATGCTCCCCTAGTAAATCTTACACTCAATGGCCTGGTGTGCAATCTGTACTCAGCAAGAATCCTGCAAAGTCCCATGCAACGCATGTAACCACTGCATATAACTAAAAGGTATTGGTTCTTGGATGTGTGATTGTACCTCATGGGAATATTATGTGTTAATACTATATTGCTCTATGTTTTCTGTGTGACTGGATGTTCATTTACAAGAGTGTGGGTGGGCATCCAGACTGGAGGAACATATATAGTGTTTGTGGCCGGTCACATTTACTATTTGATATACAGGATTAATACTGTGGTCAATGATTGTCCTTGGTGTTGTCCAGCATATCTGTATATCTGGATGGTGGACACCACCTTTGGACGATGTAGTTTACATTTGTCATTTTATATTATTAGACTTTTTAATAAACATTTATTTTCTAGATGCTAACATGGCATCTAGTGTCATTCAGCTATTACCATTATCAGATTTCTAACATACAATATATTCTTTTGGCGCTTCACACTTTTTATACATTTGTGTATATTTTGTTCTCTTCCTACAAGTGGGGACTTCGTGTGTTAGAGCGACTAATATATATATATTCCGGGGCGCACTAAGAGAGTTATTAATATTGTTTAAATAGTTCCTTAGACAGCTCTTTGTATTTATCTCAAATATACTTGTAAAAGTTCATATCATCCCTTAGATGTCTCTTCTCTAATACAAACCAACCCAGTTTGACAAGCCTCTCTTCATAACTCAGTATCAGTATCTGCACTTTTTCCAGTTCAATAAATGTCTCTTTAAAGAATGATGCACATAAACTGTACTCCATATTCCATATGAGACCTAACCAAAGATTTATATAGAGGTAGAATTATATTTACATCCAGTGAATCTTTGCCCTTTTTATGAAGGATAGAACCCTACTGGCTCTTTCAGAAGGTGAGTGACACTGCACACTGCTGTGATGTCTATCAGTACTCCTAAAACATTCTTTAATGAGAATTTCCCAAGTAGTTTCCCATTTAGTGTATACTAGCAGTTTGGGATGGCGCTGCCCATCTTTTTTTATCCTTGAAAAGTGTAATTCTCATTATTCTCATTATTAGGTCAGAGTCTGTGGATGGACTACACAGCAGTAGCAAGGACTATGATCATTTGTATCATTCTCTTATATTTATATACATATACATCTCAGGGAGCGTTGTGATCATGCTAAGGAGGCTGTAACAGACTTATCCAGGACCGGAGCAGTCAGTTTCGGCCTTTTCCAGGTGGCTCAGTTCATGTGATTGTGCTACAGCGATCACGTTCTGGTGAAGTCACAGAACAAAGTCAATGTAAGGTATACATTGCCTTTGTCAGTGTTCTCTGCCTCTCAATTCCTCACTTTGATCGCAAGGAAGAGAGAAGCAGAGAACACAGCTCCCAGTGCCTGAAATGGCCAAAAATGAGGTACTTATGAAGCACTGGGAGGAGGATTTGAGGGAGAAAAGTAAAATTAAAAAAAAAAACAACAACAACAACCTGAATTTCAGTTTGACCCCTTTGTGTAACTTAACAAATAATTTAGAGCAAGCCCAAAGTGTTTTATTTACACAGACTAATTTATAAACACATATACTCAAGTTTAAATGAACAAACATTAAGGTGAGTTTTATTATTGTGAAGCAATGTTATACACTTATATATACACCGCATAGTCTGATCTATTATACAGAGGAACAATAGGGTGGGAAAGAGGGACACAGGGATTTTCACCTCAGAGGACCAATAGAGAGAGAGAGAGAGAGAGAGAGAGAGAGAGAGAGAGAGAGAGTGTGTGTGTGTGTGTGTGTGTGTGTGTGTGTTTGTAGTGGCGGTGGTGGTGGGGTGAAGGAGTCCAGATTTCCACTTTTTTACATTATTATCAAATTAAGTAGAGGGTAATCCATATAAATGTGGCCTTAAAAGAAAGCCCTATTTTATCATTGAAAAGGGTATATAATTTGGTGGGTGGACTAAATATATTAAGGAAAATAAGGTTTAATAAAGGTATACTAAAGAGGCCAAAATTGCTCTTGTCCACTGGTGTAAAAAATACTCTCATCACCAAGGAGTTAAATACTTTGTTCCAGTTGTCTAAAATCTACAGTATTTTCTAGGTTTGTTCTCCAGGTTTCTCTTTACTGAAGTAGTAAAATGAAGATCAACTGAGAGAATAGTCTTTGGAAAACCCAGTCTTTGAAGGATTTTGAAAATAGAAAGTCAACCTGTCATTCTATAGGCTTCTGAGAATAATCTGTCTTTATGACATATTGTTATTTTGGAATCAAATGTTCTAATTCAGATTATATTAGTGTTCTAGTTAATATGGTAGTAGCAATCAATTTGTTACCAGAGTTCTTTGCAATCTTCCTTTTCTTCTGCTGTAATGAAATCATCACCTGAGTGGCCATCTGAAAGCCTTTGAAGAAATAAGGCTATTCTTTCTGAGTAGTCATTTCCAGTACAACAAAACATATAAAACCTAAGAAAATGAAATTGCTCCAAAAAAAATATGTCATTATCTTTTCATTTTACCTTGAATTTTTGATAATATGATATGAAAAGGGAATTAAATCATAGAACCAGTACTATTCCACTCTAGAGAGTCTTCTACTGCTATTTCCAGAGGCTTGTAATGATTAGAATGGAGAGATTCACAATTCAAATGTGATAACAGAAAAACATCTTAAAGAACAAGGCACTGGACTGGTCTTGTCCTTCAGAGAGTAATGATGGGAACTCATTGAAAGACCAGCTAATAAAACCAAGCACACTTGTCCTCAAAGATAAATGTAACTGTGAATAAAGGGTAAAGCACAGATTTTGCTCCAATAATAAAAGAAGCATCACTTTCAACTACAAAGTTAGATTCTCCATTCAGCAAAAGGTCAGCTAATAAATCAAATAATATAATTCATTTACTGCCTGGATGTCCAAACTAAGGCCCTGAGGCCATTTGCAGCCCTTGGACATGAACAATCAGGCCCTTCCTGCTTCAAAATATAATAACCCCTAGGTTATATTTGTCAATGACATTTAATGCTCAGAAGGTTAATTTATGTAGCAGAATGCACGGTAGTATATTTGACTGCCGATAGATTGCTCAGAATAGTCCGCATAATAGTCTCACTCCATGTCCATTTAGGCCTGGATTCATCAAGGTGCGAACGGATTAATACACAGAAAAAAATCAGAGGATTTCTCTGCGTATTAACCATTCGCACATTCAACAACTTTCGGATTGTATCTGGCCATTGCTTATTCTTCATTAAGCTATGGCCAGACAGATCCCTGGCGTATCCCACTTGAATACATGGGGCGAACACACACATACACATTTTCTCGTATGCGTATACGTGTGTTTTTCCCCCATGATTGACCAATTTATGTAAGTTTCCCTGCTTCACATATGCAAAGCAGGGAAACATGCAAAATCAATGATGAATACCTGAAGGTATCCGTCAATTATCGCTGTGAAGAGCAGCGTATTAGATACGCTGCTCTTCCCGCAGTTTGATGAATCTGGGCCTAAGTCTTCTTAATTACATTATTTAGAAGTATCCGACACTCAATGTATTTCTCTCTCTCAAACTGGCCCTTGAGGAAAAATGTTTGGAAACCATCTATTTAGTGTAACACTTATTCATATATGCAGTGTAAAATGATTTGACTCTTCTAATAAGTGCATTATTAGGATTAATGCTACTGTCAAGCCAACCAAATGGTATCTATAAACAGTGATCTATTTTCCAGACCAAGTGTTGATTTATATATATTTTTTTTTTAAAACTACAGATAAATTATATCCTAATGCACACCCAATCCATAAACACATTTATAAGCCAATCTAATACAATAAATGCTGACAAACATGCTACATAGTGATGTATTGATTTAGAAAAGAGAGGAAAGAAACCCTGTAGAACTAGCACTCAGTGTTGTGCATGAAGGTGGGCATACACATTCTGGGACTCATCCTATAACATAAAGTGGTAGAATGCGTTGCTCACTGTGAGCCGTAACCGCACATGCGCAGTACAGAGTCTCTATTGTGCATGTGTGGTTTCACACACAGGGAGCTTCTCTGTGAGCCGTCTGGAGCTCCCCGCTAAGGATCAGTGCGTTCGGCGAGTCTTTACTGCACACGACTGTAATCATGAGCAGTAGAGACTCGCAGAACGCGCTGCCCCGCTCTGAACGGCTCATGTCCTGTCTCTGCTCCCGGCTCGGAGCATGTATACGGGCTTTCATACTAGTATACAAATAAAAGCAAAAACCTTTACTGAAATAATCTTAAAATACTGCTAAGAATTGGAAATTATATTGTGTAGTGTTGCCAGGGTAAACAAAAATCCAGCTTGCCAGAAAATATGATTATTAAAATAAAAAAAGAAACAGAAGATTTGTCAGTAAAGAATCTCAGAGAGAGAGAGTAATGAAGGAACGAATGGTTGCAGAAACATGTTCCCTACTATATGCCCTGCCTTAATCTATACAGTGCTTAAACTGAGTCTACTTCACTAATTCTCACTACACTTTCATATTTGTATTCATCAAGCGGATTCCATTAACCATTCATTGGCAGCTTGATTATATTGGTGGATGAAACAATCCAATAACTGAGTGTGTTAAAGTAAACAGAAAGCCACTCAATAGATGCTATTGAAGTGGCTATTGTTTAAAAAGGAAAAAAAATAGTTTAGTGAATTAACCCCTTGAATGACTAGAAAAAATTCAGAGATTGTACTGTAACAATAAATAGGCAGACAAATCTGTCTCGTGAATGGGCTCAGAAGCCTTCTTACAGGAATGCTGGAACTCAACACTATAATTTAATTATGGGCTGACCTGCACAAGTCGAACCCCATGAAAGTTATGTTGATATTGCTCATAATTAATTATGCATCATTACTGATCAATATTAGAAAGTAAAAATTTAAATTTAAACTACATCTATTCCTGTTTACTTTGGGGTAAACAGCCAGTTTCATATACAGAAAAGGTGTTGCCAAAACAGGTTTACTGCCTGGTAGTACTTCAAAGTTAGAGGAGTTCCAAAACCAGTGTATTAAACACTATCAATTATCGACACTATATGCTAGGTAGGATCTATTGGCCATCAGTGTCAACGATTAGTGGGCACATTCTAAGAATCAGGAAAATAAATATTGCACTACTCCTGACAAAGCAACAAGCAGTGTTAAATGAAATTCCATAGGTCTTTTAAACTGACAGGAAGGCCAGTGGACAAAAATGATCAGTGAAATATATGAATATTGTACTCCTTTAACACAGAGAGATGAAGCTCTGCGTTCTGTCTGCTTACCACTTATACTGGCTTTCAAAATATGCAGCTCCATACTTACCCCAAACCAGAAATTGCACAATATAAAACTTAATGAGGGGACGGATTATATTCATAGATGAATAAACACCAAAATGCACTTTAACATTTATTTAAATCAGCTATTCAACTTTTATTGTCTTCATCCATCAGGTTGCCCATATATCCTATAAGCACTGTTTCTTTACATCATCAGATACCTTCCTAGAAAACCATACTGGTGTTGTCATTACTTAACCCCTTAAAGGGATAGTGATGTTTCAAAATAAAAGCAGCTCCAATTAATCTTCATAGTATTTGAGCCATATAGAGTGTTATTTCAATACTGTCAGAGTTGTAGTTCAAGAGTAATTGAATGATAAAGTATCCCCTCCCGCCCCTTTTACCTAGTGTAAGTCACTTCCCCTCAGATGTGGAATCTGGTCCCTTGACCAGATAGCTCACAGCAAGGGACAATCTTCTTACTGTGAACATAAGGAACCCCCCGCTTGATAGGTTTTTCAGGTTTTTACCTTATGTTAATTGAAGATTGTCCTTCTCTGCAATCCACTTGGACACCACCTTTCTGTTCTGAGGTGATCAGTGTTACATTAGTAAAAGGGGATTGAATTACAACTTTGACAGTACTGAAATAACACTCTCCATGGCCCAAATACTATGAGCTTGGAGCTGCTGTTTTTGTGAAACATTAATATCCCTTTAAGGACCGGTGACGTACCAGGAACATCACGACTGTTCGTGTGTTAAGGACCGGTGACGGTCCTGGCACTCCATGACTTTTTTGATCAAAGTGCTCTTGCAGGCGCGCTTTGATCATGCTGGGAGTCCAAGACCAGAGCAGTCAGTTTCAGTCTTTCTTTCTGCAAACCAATACATGTGATCGCTTACATGTGCCTTTGTAGTCTTTGTGGTCCTTAAGGGGTTAACATTTTTGATGCACAGATTTATTGCATATAAAATCTTATGTTACATCTAGTATGAAATCCCGTATACACGGGCTAAAGTGCACCCAGCTGCCCCCGCTGCTGCCCCGGAGCTGGGAGCAGACACAGGACGTCAGCCGTCCAGAGCAGGGAAGCGCGTTCGGCGAGTGTCTACTGCGCATGACTGCAGTCATGTGCAGTAGAGACTCGCCGAACACGCAGATCCTTAGCGGGGAGCTCCAGACGGCTCACAGCGAAGCTCCCTGTGTGTGAAACCACAATGCACAGTAGAGACTCTCTACTCCGCATGTGCGGTTACGTCTCACAGTGAGCGACACATTCTACCACTTTATGTAATAGGATTTCCTGCTGTTCCTCCTCTCCATCCAACAGTTTCCTCTATGACAAAAAAGCACTGAAGCATTTTCTGATATAAAGGCATCCAAAACTGTCATCACCTCTGATTTAATTTTTACTTATTTCCCAACAATATCTAAAAGACTACCGATAGTAGTAACATGGCATTTGAAAAGTCAGGACTTTTTCCCAGACATCATCTTCCTCAGTCAATGATCAAGCTGAAAGCTGAGGAGACATTTATGTGATCTTGCAAGAATCGTAGGAGGGTTGGGTAAGTATTAACCCCTGAGCTACCGGACTTAGCAGTAGTCAGGGACACATGGTCATTGTTTTCATATAGCTTGGAATTTAGGTTTACTGTTCTTTTAAACTTGTGGCCCCCATGTATTCTGCCTGGTGTAATGGGAAGGGTTAACAGAGCACTTACATTGGTCTACCAAAACCCCTCAGGTGCTAGAAAGATCCCAAACTCATTGCAGAGCGTTGAAGACCTTGTTAATATGCAAAGAGTTAATGTACTTTTTTTTTCAATCTCTATTTACAAATTTTAACCAAAATGTGTGGCCCTTTGGTGCATTTGAGGGCCATTATAGTAATACTAGTGTAAAAGCCCGTGTACACGGGCCAAGGTCCGGGTGATGTTAACCATTTGAGTGCAAGAGGGTTACGCAACACATTGCTTTGCAATGAGTTGCATACCCCTGTGGCACTCAAAGGGTTAAGAGGCCAGTCGTGCTCTGCGTCCTGCCTCTGACGCAGTCATACACTGTAGAGACTGGCCGAAAGCACACAATGCTCCCAGCACAGAACTCCCAGCATTCTGTGCTCCCAGCACTCTGAGCGTTCCAGCAGTCTCTGCTGTGCATGATGGCTTCTGACAAACATCCTAGCAAATTATTATATAGGATTTTATATTTTTCATGAAGTCCTCTGAGTGCGATTACCATACAGCTCTCTTTGCTTAATCACAAAGCATCATATAATCCTCAGTCAATTGTAGGACATAAATGCTCTCCTTCCACTTCCAAGGCATCCTATTGGCCCCTTTGCATTTCACTTTTGTGTCTTTGTACAAGATGTAATGTACATAAAATGTACAAATTTGCCATTATAGCCCCACTAGCATTAGCGTCAAATGCCAGTGGCTGCACTTTAGGTTATGCACTTGTATTACATGCCAGAAGTTAGTCTCCACCATCGTTAGGACATTGATGCCAGCAATCCCCATACACTAGCCCCACAGGATGCACAGGGAAACAGTGTGCACTTACACAACTTCCTCTACGTCTTGTTTAGTACATTTATTTGAACAAGGCATAGAGGACATGAATGCCCCAAAATGCCCACACATTGCTCCACTCTCCTTGTCTTGATATAAGATCATTGAGACGAGAGATTCTGGCATATGTAACTTAGTAAATTGCTGTTAGGCAGTTATGGGAATGAAAATACATTCCAGGTAAATGTGTAACACATCTGGAAGCAATGTGTTACATCTTCTTCTGTTTCTTAATGGTTTAAAGGGGCAGTAAACTTTTTTATGAAAAAATATATATTTGTAGGGCATTTCCTGTTGAGTAACATAAGGGTGCTCCCACAACTGACAGATGCATATTTACAGTTATTACAGTTTAAACACATTTATTTACATTAGCAGTGCCCTCTAGTGGTCAAATGCCAAATAGTTCTCCTGTTACATTCTAATGGAGAGGAAAGTCAGTGACTTACAGTTCTCCATGGTATGTGATAGAAACTGCTGAGTCATTTCTTGTCAGAACTATCAGGAAGTAAAAGCACAGTAAATTCACATCTGAATAAAATAACTGACAGCAGTGGGAGTGACCTGGTTTTACTCATCAGGAAAAGCTCTATAACATATATGTTTTCATTAAAAAAAAAGTTTACTGCTCCTTTAAAGCAGAACTACCACCCCTTAGCACCATGGGCTGAAACAACTGAACAACAGTATTGCAACCTAGTGTGCAGGTACTCACACAGGCAAAGCTGCCTGCAGCACCTTCTTGCCAAAGCTGGCTTCAACCAAAGTCAGAACATCAATGCAGTAGTGTTCATCAAAGATGTGCAAGGATGATCAAGACACAGCCTTGCACAACTGCTCAGCCGTGGCCTGCTTCTTGTAGGTTCAAGAAGCCCCCACAGATCCAAGATGCAACAGTGACCTTGGAAGCAGCCTGGCAACAATATGGTCGGAAGTTGACTTTCGGTCCACCATCATTTTGACTGCTTAAAGTGTGACAGTGTTCATATGAAGAAAGTGTTGTGGTGTGAGATTTGAATTTAATTATTTAAAGGAACAATTCTTCAACACAGTTAAAGCTGAAAGTGGAGTACCTCAGGGTTCTGTACTTGGGCCACTGTATTTTAACATGTTTATAAATGAAAAGAGCTAAAGAGATTGCACCCTGGGTAGGATACTTATCCTATAGAGCCTCATCACTTTGAGAGCAGGCTCGTTCCTAGTTGAGCGTCTCTGACTAGCTCTTTGCATATGCGAATTACAATTGGGGCTAGTCATCCTAAGGGTAACAGGATAATCCAGACATGGACCCCTTGCTCACAGTGCCTAGAGAGATCAGCTGCACCTCACTGACGAGGCCCAACAAGGCCAAAACGTACATCTAGAGTTGGCTGCTTCTCTTGTTCAGAGAGGAATTGCCTGGCACTTCGTGACTGGACTGCATTTTAGTAGGATCAGTATGACGTGCTTTAGGATATTTCCTCTCTGTGAAAGGCACTGGTGAGCTATAAGAGATTGAACCATGGGTAGGATACTTATTCTATAGAGCCACATCACTTTGAGGGCAGGCTAGTTCCTAGTTGAGCGTCTCTGACTAGCTCTTTGTATGTTTATAAATGACTTGGAAATAGATATAGAAAGCAAAATATCAAAATATCATGCTAAATTATGCATGGTAATTAATTCAGAACAGGATATTTGTTCTCTACAGAGGGATTTACATAAAATGGCAGACTGGGCAACCAAATAGAATATGAAGTTTAATGTGGGAAAGTGTAAAGTCACGCATATGGGAAGAAAAAATCCAAAAGCTATTTATGAACTTAATGGAATCATTTTAAGGGACTCGTTGCTAGAGAAAGACCTGGGAATCATTGTAAACTACAAACTTGGAAATAGTGACCAGTGTCAAATAGCAGTAGCAAAAGCAAACAAAGTCCTGTCTTGCATAAAAAGGAGTATTGACGCAAGAGTGGATAACATAATTTTGCCATTGTACAAATCATTGGTAAGACCTCACCTCCAATATGTTTTGGACACCAGTTCTGAAAATGGATATTGTAGAACTGGAGAGTGTACAGAGAAGAGCAACACAACTAATTAGGGGAATGGAGGACTTGACTTATGAAGAATGACTAGAAAGACTTAGTTTCGACTTCAACAGAGAAAGGGTTTTTTTACAGTAAGGTCTCTTAAATTATGGAATTTCTTGCTCAAGGATGTGGTTATGGCAGATACAATGGATACATTTAAGAGAAGATTAGATAAATTTCTATCAAAAAGGAACATACGGTGCTATACTATCTATTATTTGGCAGCAGGAAAGCTATACAATTCTCATGTCTCTGGGTTATGAGGCAAAGGTTGAACTTGATGGACTTTTTCAACTTTATTTACTATGTTACTATGTATGTTACTATTGTCATCAGAAAAGGAAATGGGTTCATATCCAATCACATATCATGTTCTCCTAATCAGAATTTCTTTTTTCCCTGTTTTGGTGCAAAATTTCTTCAGTTTGAAAATAAAGTTGGACTGTGTCTAAAAATATGGCTTTATGTTTGCTGCAAGTTAACTGGCTTCTTAGTCACTTGGGGACCCAAGGGGTCCATAAGTCATTGGTTCCCAATGCATTGTGCACCATTTGTGTTCTCAGGGGGTTAAAAAAACTGATAAAACTATATAAAGATAATTGATTTGATATTAGAACCTATGTTATCAAATTCACTAAAACGGAACAGTGTACGATTTCCCAGTAGGCACAGTAGACACTTAACAAGAAAGTATCAGCACTGCAAAGACAAATTTAGCTAAGAATAAGGGTGCTGCCAATCCAGTCATTAACTGAGCCAGTTACCCAGGAAATTATGTTAGTCCTGCACTAACAGGGTATATGGGGTTTCCGAGCAGTATGCCTGGAAGAAACAGGTGCGCCATGATAGAGCTAATGGTATCATGAAACATTCTCCACAGTCTCTGGCAGGAAGCCCTCTGTGGACACATCCAGGGAGCTCACTGTCTGGAACATCAAAGTGTAAATAAAAATGTTAAGATGAAAAAAAAGTAATAAATATTATAGCCAGTCTGACTTTACATATTATGCAAATGCAGAATATTTTAAGTCAAAATAAAGGGTTACTATAACTTTACTTCTGTGTCACATTTACGAAAAAAATTCCATTTGTGAGCTATGATGTCGAGGGAAAAAGTCTTTGAGTACTGAGAAATGTCCACCGCTCTGTATAGCAATGTACTGGAGGCTCCTAGCACACGAGCTTGAGATGAAATACTTGGAAGTGCATTCAGACAGCACCACAATGTGTACAACTGGAGAAAGAAATGGAAGAGTTTGTATAATTACATTTCCTCAATTTACCAGTTTTTTCATATCTAGCAATCACAGGGTGCAGTTGTATGATTTTATGTATTATTTTTGCTGTATTTTCCTTTTTGACTTTACATGTTCAGCAACCACACAAATTGTGCTTACTTTTTATAATTGTTTCATAGAAACACAGGTTTTGATGGCAGAAAAGAACCATCTAGCCCATCCAGTCTGCCCATTTCCCTATCTAATAAAATATGCAGTCTTACATATTTCTCAGAATATACTTATTACTCTGTCATCCAGTGTGGAACACAGGAACCAGGGGTAAAATCCACTCCTCTTGGAGGGCAGGACACTTCTAAAAACAAGGTCCCAGCGGCAGACACTCCCATCTTCTCTTCACTTTACCCTTGAGCACAGAAATTGGCGAGATCTGAACCTTAAGGGAACTCAAACTGAGTCCCTTGTTCACTACATCTTGGAGGGAAGACAACACCAAGGGAAGGTCAATGGTCTGCAAAGACACACTTCTGTCCACTTACCACTTATGAAAGATAGACCTTACTCTTGGAAGAAACGGGTTTCCTGGTCTATATCATGGTGGATATAACCTCTGCAGAAAAACCTTTCAGCTTCAGGATGTCAGCTTCAACAGCCATGCTGTCAAAGCCAGCTTTGCCACATCCTCATGCCACAGATGACCCTGGAGAAACAGATCAGGCCTGGGAGGAAGGCAGGGAGGATAATAAAGAGATAGACTAACTAGATCCGCAAACCATGCCCTCTTGGGCCAGTAGTGAGCGTTCAGAATGACGGATGCCCCATCCATCCTGATCTTTCAGATCACACGGAGAATGAGAGGAATCAGGGGAAACATATACTATACTATTCTATATCATGATGATGTTAGTAATAATGATATAGTAGAATATGAACAATTTGTAAGAAATCCCTTTAAGAAACGCTCTTCCTTTTACCCTGCTAATACCAGGGGTCCTTTTATTGAGACCTTTTATAATCTTGTAACGGAAGATTATAATAATGAAATAAAAGGTTTATGTATGAAAAAAGATAATTTGAAAAAGGAAGAAAGAAGAGCGATGAAAACCCTTAAGGAAGATCAGTCCATCACAATAAGGGAAGCTGATAAGGGGGGTTCTATTATTATACAGAACACTATGGATTATTTGAAGGAAGGATATAGACTTCTTGGTGACAGAGATTCTTATAAAATACTAAAAGGGGACCCTAGTAAGGTCTTCTAGAGGGAGTTATTAGATTTAGTTAATGCTGCAGAACAAAGAGGGATTATTAGTGTTGTAGAGAAAAGATTCCTTATCCTTGATCACCCAGATGTAGCGTTCCTGTATCACCTACCAAAGATACATAAGAATGTTACTAATCCACCGGATAGACCAATAATTGCCGGCGTGAATTCTTTAACTTCAAACATGTCTATGTATCTGGACTATTTTTTGCAAAAAATTGTTGTAACTTTGCCCAGTTACATTAGGGATAGTCAACATGTTTTAGAGAAACTTGGTAGGGTGATTTGGCAGGAGCGCTACATCTGGCTGACCTTGGATGTGGTTTCACTATATACTAATATACAGCATAATTTTGGTTTGGAAGCACTTGCTTTCTTCCTTGATCAAGAAGATAATATTCCACTTGCTCAAAAAGAATTTCTTCTTAAATGCACTAGATTTATATTACAACACAATTTTTTTGTTTTTCAGGACTCTTTTTATTTACAAACCAGGGGGACGGCTATGCGTACCAGGTACGCTCCCTCCTATGCCAATCTTTTTATGGGCCACTGGGAACATCATCTTTTTAGTGGCATTGGCGCGGAGGGAGCGGGCCTGGTATACTATGGCCGTTTTATCGATGATATTCTTATTATTTGGGATACCCATTTAGGAGATATTTCTGTTTTTTTTAGATAGATTTTATACTAATGAGAAGGGTCTCCAGTTTGTAGTTAATCAACAATGTCAAACTATTGAATTTTTGGATTTGTCCCTTATTGGTATTGAGGGGGAATATATTATTAGTTCTACTTATAGAAAGGAGACAGCTACCAATCAGTACCTGAGAGCTGATAGTGGACATTATAAAAAATGGATTGATAATGTTCCATATGGACAATATCATCGTTTAAGGTGAAATTGTAGTAAGAAAGAAGATTTTATTACAAAGGGAAGAGAACTCAAAAAGTCCTTCTTAGAGAGGGGATATCAGGAGTGTGTTATTGATGAGGAATTTGAGAGGGCCCTTAAATTAGACTGTAGCGAGTTGATTAAGACTAGGGTTAATAAGACTGCTAAAAAAGATTTGAACAGGAGAATTTCTTTTACCACTCGCTATAGTTCGTCTGGGAGTAAAATAAAGGGAATTATTGCAGATCATTGGAGGATATTGTTACAGGATCCTCTTCTGAGGGATGTTTTAGGAGAATTTCCTCTTATTGCTTTCAGACGAAGTAAAACTATTAGGACATATATAGCTCCAAGTAGGCCCAAGAATGGTCCCATAAAGATAGGCTTGAAAGAGAACTCTAGTCTAGGAACAACTCCTGAACTTGTTGGGAATTATAGATGTAATAAAAATAAATGCAAAACGTGTCCTTTTATGGTCCACGGAGCTAAGAACTTTTGGGATATTGATGGTTCTGTATCTTTTACTATTCAACATTTCATAAATTGCCACACAAGTTACGTTATATATTTGATACGATGTGGCTGTGGGGCTCTTTATGTAGGTCGTACAACACGGGATTTGAGGACAAGAATAGGAGAACACCGGAGGAAAATTGTTCACCAAGATTTGGATCATGGGGTTTCAAAACATTTTGTGGAATGTTTTTTGGGGGGTATATCTAATTTTTCTGTGTTAGGTTTAGAATGGATTAGTCCACAAGTAGATAGATTTCGTAGGCTTTGTAGACAAGAAGCCTACTGGATTCACACCCTTAGAACTTTGGGGGGTAAGGGATTAAATGAGGAAATTGATTTATGTTTTCTTAAGGGTTAGAATAATAGTCACTTTTTTTTTTTTTTCCTTCCATGCAAATTTAGTCACCATATATATATATTTATTAGAGTATTATATTTCACAATAATATTTCACATATTTATTGTTTTTATATATATATATAAAAGGTTTATGTATTTATTTCTTCTATTTTTGAACTCACATCCCTTGTTGTAACCACTCTTTGGCTCCAATATTAGGTTTGTTATGAGACTCTTTTTCTGTTGATGTAGAATTGTACGTTATATATGCAATTTTATATATGCTTTTTATTGGTTTGATTTTTTATTATGGGTTTTTCCATTTCTGTAAAATATGGGTACTTGGAGTACCATTTGTGCGCAATGTGCGCTTGTGTCACTCTTAGTGCCAGATTTTATTATTGTGAGAGTTATTATTGTGGGATGGACATTCATCGTTTCCCCATTTATTGGTTACATAGTTACATAGTTACATAGTAATTTAGGTTGAAAAAAGACTTGCGTCCATCCAGTTCAACCCTTTTCCTATTCCTGTTTACCATCGCTGACCCAAAAGAAGGCATCCGACTCCAAATGGCAATCAGATTTCTCCCTGGATCAACAATCCCTAACTAAATATTAATCCCAATACTAACGTGCATAGCCCTCTATATTATGCTCTTTTAAATAAGTATCCAGGCCCCTTTTAAAAGCATCTAATGTATTTGATAGCACCACCTCCTCCGGAAGGGCATTCCATACCTTTATTGTCCTTACTGTAAAGAAACCCTTCCGCTGTTGTAGACTAAATCTCCTTTCCTCAAGTCTAAGCGGGTGGCCCCTTGTCCTGTGTACTGTTCTGTTAATGAACAGGTCTTTTGAAAGCCCTTTATATGGGCCTTGAACATATTTATATAGTGTTATCATATCCCCTCTAAGACGCCGTTTCTCTAGTGTGTACAAGTTTAACTTTTCTAGCCTTTCTTCATAACTAAAACATTCCATTCCCCTTACTAGTTTTGTAGCCCTCCTCTGCACTCTCTCTAGTTCCATAATGTCCTTCTTCAGAAAGGGCGCCCAGAATTGAACAGCATATTCTAGGTGGGGTCTTACCATGGACCTGTAAAGAGGCATAATTATATCTTCCTCCCTTGAGTCAATACCCCTTTTAATACATGTCAATATCTTATTGGCCTTTGCAGCTGCCAGCTGGCACTGCATGCTACTGCAAAGTCTATTGTCTACCATTACTCCTAAATCCTTTTCATTAGTAGATTTCCCCAGAGAAACACCATTTAAACTATATGTTGCATTTTTATTATTATACCCAAAATGCATAACTTTACACTTGTCTATATTGAATCTCATTTGCCATTTGCCTGCCCAGTTACTCAATTTGTCCAAGTCCTCTTGTAATGAAGACACATCCAGTTCAGACTTTATTGCCTTACTTAATTTTGTGTCATCGGCAAACACTGATACATGGCTTCCTATGCCCTCTGGGAGGTCATTAATAAACAAATTAAAAAGAAGAGGACCCAGGACAGATCCCTGAGGCACTCCACTTATCACGTTTATCCAACTGGAGAACTTGCCATTTACTACCACTCTTTGCATTCTATCTTTCAGCCAATTTCCAATCCACTCACAAACATTTTGCCCTAGTCCTATTTCATTCAATTTGTACAGTAACCTCTTGTGTGGAACCGTATCAAATGCCTTGGCAAAGTCTAAATAGATCACGTCAACCGCCTCTCCCTCATCTATATTATTACTTACTTTTTCATAAAATGCGATCAAGTTCGTTTGACAAGACCTATCTTTCACAAAGCCATGTTGGCTATTGCTAATGATATTCCTGTTCCAGCAGAATTCTTGAATATATTCCCTTAGCAACCTTTCAAACAGCTTCCCTACCACAGATGTCAAGCTTACGGGTCTGTAGTTTCCTGGCTGGGACTTTGATCCCTTTTTAAATATGGGCACCACATCTGCTTTACGCCAATCCATGGGCACCATACCAGAAATAAAAGAATCCCTGAAAATCAGATATATCGGTCTGGCCAGGGTCTGGCCTAGCTCCCTAAGTACCCGTGGGTGTATACCATCTGGCCCCGGAGCCTTGTCTACCTTGACACCATTCAATTGTTTTAACACTTTTTCTTGTGTTAGCCAGTCCCATGCTTGCTGTGCCTGTTCTGTAAAAGTAGTTTGCAGATTCTTGTCCAATGGGTCTTCCTTGGTAAAAACAGAAGAAAAGAAATTATTTAAAATATCTGCCTTCTCTCTGTCACCTTTGACCATCTCACCCGTTTCAGCTAACAAGGACCCAACATTATCAGACTTTAATTTTTTGCCATTAATGTATTTAAAGAATTTTTTTGGGTTGCTTTTGCTCTCCTTAGCAATATTTTTTTCATTCTCCAGTCTAGCTAATTTAATAGCCTTTTTACAGGTTTTGTTGACATTTTTGTATTCTGCAAATGCCTCTGCTGATCCCTCAGCTTTGTAATGTTTAAATGCCGCTTTCTTGTTATTTATTTCATGAATTACTTTACTGGTTAGCCACATTGGTTTCAATTTGCTTCTTTTGTATTTGTTTCCAACAGGGATAAATTTATATGTGTATTTTTGCAATATTATTTTGAAGGCATTCCACTTACCTTCTGTGTTTTTTCCTGAAAATATTTTATCCCAGTCAACGAGA
Organism: Rhinophrynus dorsalis; assembly: GCA_037306005.1. Classification (NCBI taxonomy): domain Eukaryota; kingdom Metazoa; phylum Chordata; class Amphibia; order Anura; family Rhinophrynidae; genus Rhinophrynus; species Rhinophrynus dorsalis. The sequence continues at coordinate 48,787,710 of CM074721.1, forward strand.
CCAAGGGATGAATTAAACCTGCTAAAGTTGGCCTTTTTAAAATTCAGTGTTTTGGTGGAACTCGTATCAACTTGTTTTTTTGAATTAATCTCAAACGATACCATGTTATGGTCACTATTCCCCAAGTGCTCCCTTACTTGGATGTTAGAGATAAGTTCTTCATGGTCAGTTATTACCAAATCCAGACATGCATTCCCTCTGGTTGAGGTCTGCACTAGTTGTGACAAAAAATTGTCATTCAACAAGTTCAGAAACTTGCTGCTTTTAGCAGAGTTAGCTATTCCATTTTTCCAGTCTATTTCTGGATAATTAAAATCCCCCATAATTATAGTTCTCCCTATTTGGGAAGCCTTTTCTATTTGCATTAATAGCTGTGTTTCTTCAAGGTCACCAATGTTTGGTGGTTTATAACAAATACCCACTAATATTTTCTGGGCAGTTTTATCCCCAGTGACTATTTCAACCCACAGGGATTCCACATGTTCACTACTGTCCTCACATATATCTTCCCGCAATTGAGGCAATAATGCTGGTTTGATATACAGACAGACCCCACCACCTCTTTTGCTTGACCTATCTTTTCTAAATAACATGTAGCCCTCTAAATTGATTGACCAATCATGTGTGTCATCCCACCATGTTTCTGTTATGCCTATCAAGTCATAGTTTTCAATTTCAGCTACCAGCTCCAGTTCCCCTATTTTACCAGTTAAACTTCTGGCATTTGCAAGCATACAATTTATGCCACTGCTGTGTTCCATTTGTGATTTAATTTTGTTGTGGCTTATAGTCTTCTCCCTATCATCTGTACTAACCCCGCCCCCAGATCCTCCCACCTGGTTATTAACTACATCGCCTTCCCTTTCTATACTATCTATCCCAGTATTTATTGGTTGGCGCATGTTTGATTGGCAGATTGTTGCGGTGGGAGGGATGGGGAAACGCCGGATGTGGCGTACCGGGTGTCCCGTTGTGTCTCTCATTGTTGGGCGGAAGTATCGCTATGGTGAGAGCAGTTGGGGAATCCCGGAAGTTAAGCTCCGAGTGTTCCGCTTGTCTTCCGCCGTCACAAAGGAAAGCTGTCACGCGCACTTGGGGGAGAGGATGTATGCGATCCTACTGATGACGCTAATGGCGTCTAATTAAAGAATGAAATATGGAGGTTGGTTAATAAATTTTTTTTACCCCAGGTTTATTATTATTCGATTGGTTAATGTGAATACTGAGTGTCTAATGAAATAACAGCTATTGAAAATGTGAGAGTATATAATGTGGTCTCATTACCTTGTTTACCATTATTTTTTGGGCTTCTGAGGAAGTGGTATTGTACCACGAAATGCATTAAGCCAGTGTCCTTTTTTTATGTTTTTAGTTTTATATATTTTACCTTTATTGGTTTTATTTAATTTTTTTTTATTTTACTGTAAGAAAAATAAAAGTATATATTTTTTATGATATATCCAGTGTTTAATCTTGGAATTATTGGGGTTGTTGTATACCCCCCCCCCCCTTTCTTTTTGGGCCTTGGGATTGATCAATCTATAAAGAAATAGGTTGTGTTGATAAAAAGTGCTGGGTGTGGAGTCACTGAGTACTTGTTAACACTTCCACAATCTTTACATTGAAGTGAGACGAGAGTTATACCAAGGCCACCAGACTGGTGTGTGAACCAGTACAGGTGATTATTCCTGGAGGCTGGAGATAGCCTCAGAAGAATGTGAGTATATTACCAAGAGTTTATATCTGTTTGGTGCTGGTGATGGATCAAGTTCACTGAGTACTACACTTAGAGAGAATCCTCTGCGCCGCTTGTCTCTTGTGTGAAACATATACTAGAGTTGGAAATTTCATGGTATCGACATAACGTCCATGGCAAAAGGCCAGAGGATCTCCCATCTGAGAACAGAATGTTGGAACCTTCCTGTTCTCCCTGGTGGCCATGAGGTTTAATGCTGGTACACCCCGCTGTTGGACAGTCAGGTAGAATACCTCCAGAATGAGTTCCCACTTTCCTGGATCGACATCTTGGCGACTTAGGAAATCCACCAGAATGTCTTCTACCCCTGGAATGTGAACGGCAGAGATGGCCAGAACGTAGGCCTCCGCCCAACAGAGAATGCAATTCACCTCAGTCCAAGTGGCCACGATGTTTGTACCACCTTGGCGACTGATGTCCACCACAGCTGTGGTGTTGTCTGACTGAACCCTCACCGGTTTCCCTGAAAGAAGGTGGGGTTCAGTGAACAAGGCCAGGCAGAGTTCAAGATATTTATAGTTGAACTTTGACTACTGCATTCAGTTTTAAGTGACCTCTCACAGTAGAAGTGTGTATGGGAACTGCTCTCTTAATCTCATTTTTTATTTTAATCCTTAGTATATGGTGATGTTTAACCTGTCATTAGACTGACACCAATTAACTGTCTCCCTTATTCATAGATTGCCCAGTTAACAGGTTAATTTCCAGGACTTGAAACCTGTGGAGGTTGCCCCCGGGTGCTACCCCTTCCTTCCATTCTAATACTTCTTATTTGGGATTGTGCACCTGGCATTCTTTAATGTAAGAGTGAGTGCTTTCACCTTCATACTTCATGATTTATATATATATATATATATATATATATATATATATATATTAATGAAAGAATTGGGGCAGCACCCGTGGGACTTTTAAATTTTTTATTCTTAGCAAATAAAGAAAGAACAAACTAGGTCAACGTTTCGGTCCTTAGTGGACCTTTATCAAGACAACAAACACAACAATAGCCATGTGTTAAATACCCTATCCATCTCGAGCGATTAGGTCCCTAGTCGATGACGTCAGTGGCTCGTCATTGAAGGCGGGCCAGACGTTTCTCCTAAATCACCAAATTGGGAATAGTTACACATAGGCATAATGGGGAGAAAAAAAGAACCGTTCCGGTATGGATGCTTCCCTATGTACAAAAATGTACTGCGCTAATAATGAGAGAAAAAGAATATATAAAGCATAAGAAAATTATTGACATGTCACTTAACAATGCTCTCTCACATGGTTGGCTTAATGAGGACACTTAGTTTCCTTACAGTTGAGTATCCAGTGTGTCCCATCCTCTACACACTACCCAAAATTCATAAAGACTTGGCACACCCTCCAGGTCGCCCAATAGTCTCAGCTATGGGTTCCTTGTTGCAACCGATCGCCCAATACTTGGACCACTGGTTGCAACCAATTGTACAGAAATTGCCTTCTTACATACAGGATACAGGACACTTTATTCGTGAACTCTCAACTGTGGGAACTTTGGAAGGTGATTTCCTCTTGGCCACCATGGACGTTAAATCATTATACACTGTCATACCAATTAACGATGGTATAAGAGCAGTAGCCACCGCATTGATCAAAAATCCTAGAGCTCCTGCTAGACCCCCCATTGGTTTTCTTCTGGAGTTGTTAGAGTACTGTCTTACTCTGAATTACTTCAGATTCGAGAAAGAATACTACCTACAAATCTCTGGCACATCAATGGGGTCCAATGTTGCACCTACTTTCGCCAATTTGTACATGGCCCATTTTGAATCCCTTCATATAAATCCACTTATATCCTCTAAGATTATTTTTTACAGACGCTTCATTGATGATCTCTTTCTAATATGGAAAGGAGATCTTGACTCCTTTACAGACTTTGTCAACTCTCTTAATGCACTGTTTTCACCCATTAAATTCACCAGCATTGTTGACAAAACTCAAGTTAATTTTTTAGATCTGACTGTTTTTGTCAATGAAGGTTGTCTGGGCACTACCAACTACAGGAAGGTAACTGACCGCAACACACTGTTGCATTTTAATAGTTTCCATCCTACACATGTGAAACATGGGGTGCCTTATGCTCAGTTTCTGCGGATCATTAGAAACAACTCAGATCCAGACAGAGCACTAACACAACTGAATGAACTTCTCTACAGATTTTTGCAGAGGGGTTACAAGCTGTGTATCCTGGAAAAGGCACTGATGAGGGCCTTAGAAAATTCACATGAGTCTCTGTTACAAAAGAAAGACGCCACTCCAAGTCAAGAGAGAGTAACATTCATCTCCTCATACACCACTTCTAGCCCACAGATCAAACAATCGATCATGGATAACTGGAAGATTTTATCATCAGACAGATCGCTACCTAACACATTCACACACCCGCCAAGGATTTGTTACAAGAGAGGCCGGAATTTACGTGACCTACTGGTATTTACAGATCCGCAACACTGTTATACCAGTAAATATAACACTTGGCTCCCGGGAGCAAAAAATGGTTGTTATAAATGCACAGGTTGCACGACATGTAAATACATGATGATAGGGGATAGTTTTTCCCACCCACGCACAGGGAAACGGATTAAAATCCGATACAGACTTACATGCACCAGTCAACATGTCATATACTTTATTACATGCCCATGTAGCCTACTGTATGTGGGTAAAACTGTTACCAGCATCAGAGAACGTCTGGCCAATCACCGCTCGAACATCAGGGAAGCCTTAAAAGGCAAGGACAGTGACAAACCAGTGGCGAGACATTTTGTTAAACAAAAACACACACTGGCGGACTTAAGGTTCATGGTCATTGACCAACAGCCTGAACTTAGGAGAGGTGGAGACAGGGGCCTGAAGTTGTTGCAGAGGGAAGAGAGGTGGATTCACTTTTTGGACACCTTGTACCCTAGAGGTCTTAATGAAAGGTCCAATTTATCCTGTTTTTTATGAATATCTGTATTGGAACATATTGGATATAATTCTTATTGACTGACGGGCAACTATACCCTATGGGATGACCTTAATAATGTCAGACAGGCGGTCACGCGGATCAGTAGTAGTACTGGTCTGCTGGACAAGTTTGGTGTGACGGGCAATAATATCCCTAGGGGGACCTTAATAATGTCAGACACATTCATTATGCAATCCCTCTTATTCATATTTCATAAGAACCCTCAGCATGACTTGATGGTCCTGCTCTAAGTATTACCTATCTACATCTCCTGTCTAGGTTCAATTATTATTTTTTGGATTGTCTAGCTACTATATCTTGATGATTGGTCATTTACATCATATGAGCCTGGAGTGTGAGCCTAAAGTGACATTGACTGTGGAATGATTGATTTCACCTCTTTACTTTTACTATCTGATGGACAGATCAACAAGTGATTAATACATTGGATTTGGTGAACTAGGCTGACACATAATTATTATTCATTTGAACATGTAAACTGTACTAGTGTAGATACCTGCTGCTTTTGAAGGACAGTGAATTGTTGGATTACTACAGGCTGTTTTGCATTTTTATATTTATGTGTGGTGTTCAAGGTCTTATGTATTACACATTAATGGATGCTTTCCCCAGTAGCGCTTGGAGTCTTATAGCTCGTACACATGCAGTGCGGCGAGGTTCTACCATGCCAGTGGGTTTGATCGGCACGAATAGGCGTGGCTTAATGACGCGCACGCTGCACGAACTACACCGGATAGTTTTCCGAATGGGTATGCCCCTTTTCTGCAGTTAATAGTCTGTGTGCGTTTTTTTATATATTCTTTTTCTCTCATTATTAGCGCAGTACATTTTTGTACATAGGGAAGCATCCATACCGGAACGGTTCTTTTTTTCTCCCCATTATGCCTATGTGTAACTATTCCCAATTTGGTGATTTAGGAGAAACGTCTGGCCCGCCTTCAATGACGAGCCACTGACGTCATCGACTAGGGACCTAATCGCTCGAGATGGATAGGGTATTTAACACATGGCTATTGTTGTGTTTGTTGTCTTGATAAAGGTCCACTAAGGACCGAAACATTGACCTAGTTTGTTCTTTCTTTATTTGCTAAGAATAAAAAATTTAAAAGTCCCACGGGTGCTGCCCCAATTCTTTCATTAATACATACTTTCTTTAGGGATTGTGCACCTGGGCATATTATCACTGAGGAGTGAGTGCTTTCCCAAACCATCTTTTTTATATATATATATATATATATATATATATATATATATATATATATATATATATATATATATATATATATATAACACCAAAGGTGGGCGACTTCCCTGGTTGCTTCTTGAAGATTAGGATATATGAGAGAAGAAAATGGTGAAATCACCATATATACGAGTGCTCTTGTATTTGGTGATTTCACCATTTACTTCTCATATATATATATATATATATATATATATATATATATATATATATATATATATATATATACCTACTCACTAACAGAATGTTCATTGTCGGGGTGAAATATCCTCCAAATCAGCACCACTTTCCAGCTTCTGTCTACCTACCCCTGGTTCCTAGGCATTCTGTTTTATTTCTCTTTGGTTCAGGGTGCTATTCTTATGTAACCCTTTATGAATCAGAGAGGTGCACAACAGTGTGTTCCTTAAAAGGTTAACCCTTTGAGTGCTAGAGGGGTAACGAACGCATGGCTTTAAGGACTGGAGGAATGTGCCATGCATTGCTTTACAATGAGTTGCACACACCCTGGTCATTAAACTGTTAATTAGGCTTAAACACTCTGCCTGCTTCAGTTTAAACACTGCTAGCAACTGTCATGTCTGCCTCCGTGGCTGTGACTAACTGAAGATGTCTCTTAAACAAAAGTATAAGGGCAAAATTCATAAGAACCATTGGAATTTTCTGGTTATAGTAAGAAGTAGAAGCTGTTATTATTAGGTGTTACTTTTCCTTTAAAACAACAGCTCATACAGAGGCTGGATTTAACTTCTAACTCACCTAAGGGAATGTCTAACAATTACTGTAGAGCAGCACCAATAAGTATCCCTGGGCTGCAAATGTAATGATGGCTTGGGAGCACGATGAACTTTTGGTCCCCTCTCCAGCATCCACATAAATAGGTATGTAACAAGCATTAAATCTGTAATTAAAATATTGTAAAAGTCTAATTTTAATTATGCATGGTCTGCCTTGGGTCAGTAGATGCATTAATATTAATTGCTTTTGTCTAGTTTATGTTAGCAATTGTTAAAACCTGATAGCACTAGTTTAACAGGGAATGAGGAGATAAGGAATATTAATAAATGTTTTCAATACGATTTCCAAATTACTTTTCTCCTAATTATTTCTTTTTTCTTCTGTAAAGAGATAAAAACCTAGATTAAAGGAAAATAAATGCATATTTTTAGCAAAAACATTTTTTTTTTTTTTATTTTCAACTCTTGTTAAATTGACCGCATAAAGGATGGTTTAGAAGATGGCGATCGTTATGACAAGGCGTAGTAAGGCCTGCACTCCATCAATACACTATAGTATGTACAAAGATTAGAGGAGTAAAGTAGGTGATCCATACTGGACAAATAAAAGTTTCCATCGCTTTAAAGGGCAATTATTATCATGTTTCACTAAGTTTCTACATATGTGGAAAAGAAAAAGATCTTTCCATAGACAAGGAGACATCACCTTATATACAAAACATACATGTGTATTTTAATGAATTTAATAAAGAATTATGTTTTTAGGTCTCTTCAAAAATACAGTTTTCCTTTCATTTCAGATGTGTATATAAGAGATCCCAAAAGGGGTTCATTTCTGGATTGTATATAAGGTAATGTTTTGTCTCCCTGTCTATGGGGAAAGCTTTTTCTTCTCCACAAATTTGTTTAATTGCCATTGCACCTTGACACCAATTCAAAGATAATGGCATAATCCCACACCAAATAGGTAATGCAATCTAGAATCTTTTTCTTCTTAAATCTCCTCCTATGTCAGCAGATTAGGTTAAAAAAACAAAAAACAAACTCGCACTGTGCAGCCCCCCCAAAAAAAGCCTTGTCAAGAAAAACACTGACCTCCCGGCTGTTCCTGGATGTATGTGGCTCTCAGCAGCAAACTTTGTGGGTTGTGTGAGCAGCTTCCATAGAACCCCTGTGTCAGGCTTTCAATCCTGATAAAGAGGGTCTATACAGAGAGAATTGAACAGGACAGGAGAATCATATGCAAGACTCCAGTCTGGTACTTTAGTCTCTTCCTAATGGACCAACGAGGAAGCCTGGAGGTCTCTTTTCAGACTCCAACTGGCTCCTCCATTAGTCTTCTGGGCTCATAATACTCCCATGGCTTAATCAGCAATCTGCCCCCAGGGAAGCAAATCTGCCACTGAGGCATTAAGCTTGGTGACAGTTACCATTTAGCTGGGGATTTTAACTCCTTTACTGCTAAAGAGGTCTCTGCCACTTTGCAAAAGTATGCACTGGAAACCACTGTAACATTCAAGGACTTAAAAGCCTAATTCAAATTATTAGGAATCTTTATTTGTTCCATAGGTTGCAGTTGGCTTGCACCAGAATTTTTCCATTTTTGTTTTCTGCACATGGTCATAAATATGTAGCTCCCGTTGGTGAGCTACATGATCTGAGAATGATGGGAGCCGTAGACCAACAATTGAAAAGCCACATTCAACAAAAGCATGCAAGCTATACGTCTTATTGCACATGAAACTTCAGATCCACCTATCTTATTTTCATATTAGGATAATTGAAGTTTTGCATCATCCTACAAAAAAGTTTGTTCAACATGTCAATCTCCAGCTCTTGCTGAACTATAACTCCAAACATTTTCTGATGGCCATTTTAACCAAAGGGATAGTAATACTTAATTATTACTAATCCCTATATTAAAGGCATATTAAAAATACATTTATTGCCCCCAGTGTCATCTCTCAAACCTTTATGGTTTGAGAGATAATCGCTCCTAAAGTTGCCCTCCCCCCCCTTCCCTGAAGTCAGCGCTGTAGCAGAGCCGCCTGATGATCGTAAGACCAGATTTCCCTTCAGTCAGCTACAACGCTGACTTTGGGGAAGGGGGAGGGAGAGGGCAACTTTAGGAGCGATTATCTCTCAAACCATAAAGGTTTGAGAGATGACACCGGGGCAATAAATTTATTTTTAATATGGCTTTAATATAGGGATTAGCAATAATGAAGTACTACTATACCTTTAAAGAGGAACTTTCATCAACATTATACTTAGCCCCAAATCCTTAACAGAGTAGCGATATACATAGAAATACTTGCCATTTGCAGTATAAGTCCGGCATAAGTAAGGCAGAGAACTTTTTTGGAAGGCAGCAGCGGGGAACAGAGCAGACATCTTGCAGAGACAGCATCTCTGCGTCTGAGCTGTCCGCCCCCTTCAGTTCCACGATTGTGCCTTAAGGCACCGGAAGGGAATGACAGCGCAGGCACAGAGAGCTCCTCCTGTAAGATCCCAGCCGTGCCTGCCTGCAGAAAACGCTCTCGCTCTTACTTATGCCGGACTTATACTGCAAATGGAAAGTATTTCTATGTATATCGCTAACATATTAAGGATTTGGGGCCAAGTATAATGTTGATGAAAGTTCCGCTTTAAAGGCAGAATGCAAGAAACGTGTGGCGCTAAAGTCATATTTCCTGAGCAAACAGATATTGCGCATGTTTTAATCCAGCTGTATACCAAAAGCTTCTTGAATTGCACATAAAAAATGAGCTTTTATGACAACACTCCACAGACATATAAAACTGTGTGCAATAGAACTTCCTGCATTAGGTGCAGTCTCTGTTCCACTGATTTTTTTATGCAGTTCAACAACATAATGCACAAACATATTCGCTAGTGATTTTCACAATGGAAATAGAAATTGCGCACGTCTCTTGCATTCTGCCCTAAGTTCCAGAGAAGAGGTATATACATGCTATGGACACTCACAATAAGGTTAAAAAAAGGAACAGGATCCTAGAGTTTTCTTATTCTACATGTGTGTCTCTCTCGTTTCCATTACCCTGTCCCTTTTTGTTCATTCCTCCACATATGTACTGGCAGCATGTTTGAATTTGCCGCCCGGTTGTTTTCTTCAGTTAAGAGTCCCATCATACAATGTGCAGAGACTCCCATCTGATCGTAGACTTGTTAGTCTGCATTGTATGGTGAGAAGGAAGCAGATGACAAATTCATACATATTTCCCTGTCAGATAGGACCTTCTACAAGGCTAACGTGTGGGATTGGATCTCCTATCAGTAGAGGTGGGAGAGTGGGACAAGGAGAGACACAGGCAGAGACAACAGATAATATAAACGTCGTCCTATATTCAGGGCATTTTTATTTATTTATTTTAAACATACATATGCAAATATATAACAAAAAGAAAATAAGCATTCCTGATGACACAAAACAATAATAATAATATCAGGTGTCATACAGATCAACAAAAATTGAACTGATAATAATAGTACAAAATGAAAGAAGAAAGTGGTCTACACTGCAGTCCAACTTCATAAAGGCTCCCGTGAGGGCTGAAACGTTGACTAGCGCATGTTGTCAAGTAAAACATTTTATCTACCTATATATACACACACACACACACACACACACACACACACACACACACACACACACACACACACACTCACAATGAGGATAGCGCTTGCATCTCACTTACTTTAAAGGGATAGTAATGTTTCATAATAAAAGCAGCTCTAATTAATCATCATAGTATTTGGACTTTGGAGAGTGTTATTTCAATTCTGTCAGAGTTGTAGCTCAAGAGTAATTCAATGACAAAGTATCCCCCTCCCACCCCTCTTACTGATGTAACACTGTTCAGCCAGATCAGAAGGGAGGTGCCCAGGTAGACTGCAGAGAGGGACAATCTTCAATTAAGATAAGGGAAAAAGCTGAGAAACTTGTCAAGGGGCCAGGGATTTCATTGTTTTCATAGGAATAAGAGTGTCCCCTTCTGTTATCTGTCTGGTCTATAGACTGCATTCCACATCTGAGAAGAGATGGCTTACACTAGGTAAAAGGGGCGGGAGGTGGAAACTTTGCTTGTGAATATCTCATAAACCATAAAGGTTTGAGAGATAAGACTTATATCATTCTTCATGGTTTTTTAATGCCTACAAAATAAAATAAAGTTAAAACGAAGTATTACTATCCCTTTAAGAGATTGCCTGGGTGTACACCATTGCTGGATACCAATGGACAAAAGGCAGCACTAATAAGTCGCCTATAAGACCTGCCGGGGGGGTGGGGGTGGGGGTGTGTAGGTGCGTGTGTTGTTGTGTGTCATTTTGTTAGTCGTGGGGGCTGTACATTGAGCTTTTTCTCATATTCATAAACCAGGGGTGTTCAAGGACATACTGACAACAGTATAACAGTAATAATAGTAGACAAACAGTAATAATAAAGACAAACAAGCTCATACATGCAAATTAAATGTTATACAGATTATTTAATGTAATACATAGCTTGGCTAAATCTATGTTACATTTACTACACACACTTTTATAAACTGCAATAAAGATTTAAATTACTGTTTAAAATCAGATGAGAATAATTGCTCTATTTCACAGCTGAACATATTTAATTGGATTTGCAAGAAGGGTGAAACTGACCATGACTGAGGGCCATAGTTTCAGTGTTCCTGCAGTATGGTATACACTAGGCTGACCAGACCTCACCTTTAACCGGGGACACATGGGAAAAACCCATATTTCAGGGCTGCACTGAAATCAAACAGCCCTGCAGTATGCATTTTTCATATGTGTCCCCGATTAAAGGTGAGGTCTAGTCACCCTAGTATACACTAGAGTCTCTTTTTCACATTGCAGAGAAAACCCTTTCTGAATAGGCTCCATAGAGCTTTATGTATAATGGCAAAAATGGAGTAAAGATTTGAGACACTAACTACTGACTACATAGTGGAAGGGAAAGAAGACTCCTGTGAGCATGACCCCGAAGGACCCCCATAGTCTGCCTTAGGAGAGCCAAGCATGTTTCCTTGACAGGGTGGGAGACCAGTAACCTGTATGGACTAAGAGAAAAGGATTTAACAGGTAAGATTAAAATCCTCTTTTCTCTGTCGTCCAATACAGGTTACTGGTAACTTTGGGATGTCCAACCATTGAGTTTCCCAGAGGCGGGAAGTAAGGCAAGGACCAGACGAAAGACCCCCAAAGTCACCAGAGCAGATATGAACCGTCAGATCAGAGATAGCCCAACAACAAAGTGTCATTGGACACTGAACAGGGGTAACAACACCCCAAACTGTTACACAGCACACTGAACTAGAGCCAACAGGGCTCAAAAGTGAAGGAAGCACCAAGAACTGAAGACGATCCTAGACAGGTAAGACTGCCTCCAGGATTTTCCTCCCAAAGCTGGCATCAGTCGTGCTTTGAAAAGGTGTGCACAGACGACCAAGTTGCAGCCTTGCACAACTGATCAGCGGAGGCCTGATTCTTGTTAACCCAAGAAGTGCCAACAGATCTTGTAGAATGAGCTGTGACCCGAAAGGGTACAGGCTTCTTCCTCAGCTCATAAGCCTTACGAATAGTGGACTTGATCCAAGAAGCAATAGTCACTTTGGATGCAGGTCTTCCTGATGAACAGCTCGTCAGATTGCCTGATGTACATAAAACTTGAGACAACACACCACATCTAACAAGCAGAGATCCCTCTCTTTGTCAGAGGTGGGGTGAGGGCAGAAAGAATGCACCACAATCTCCTGATTGATGTGGAACTCCGAAACCACCTTCAGGAGAAACACCTGAGAAGTGTGAAGCACCACCTAGTCCTTGTGAAACACCAAATAGGGTGGCCTACAGGACAGAGCATGCAACTCCACGACGCGGCAAACGGACACGATTGCCAGGAAAAAAGCCATTTTCCATGTCAACAGGTGTAGGGGAATAGTAGCCAAAGACTCAAATGGAGGGTGCTGAAGAATGCCCAAAACCAAGTTAAGATCACATGGAGGAGCGGGATTCTTGAAGGCAGGACGAGTATGAGCAACTCCCTGGAAGAAAACCATGACATCAGGAAGGATGGAAATGTGCCTCTGAAAGAAAACAGAGAGAGCAGAAGTCTGAACCTTAAGGGAAGTCAAACTGTCTGGTTCGTCGGACATGTCTCAGTCTGAAAGGAAGGAAAATAACAATTATGCTTAAGCAGCGTTTTCTTCCTGGGTACCAAGGGTAGAAGGGTACTCTTACCCCCTGTGGCCTCACTGATTAGATCCTTAAGATCTGGCCCAAACAAAGATGTACCCTGAAAAGGTAAGGAGAGAAATGCTTTCTTGTAAGCAGTGTCAGCAGACCAGCTCTTGAGCCAAAGGGCCCATCTGGCAACCACAGATATGGTGGAAACCCTTGTCACTAAACGGATGGCATCAAACAAGGCAGCAGAAACATAGTGATGTGCCTCAGAAATGTTGGCAAGAAGGCACAACATATCCTAAGTAGGAGCACCCTGACGGAGAGCCAGGGTGAGCTGTTCAGTCCAGACCGCAATGGCCCGGTTCACCCATGCTGCAGCGAATGCTTGAAGCATGGCAGTACCAGCAGTGGCAAAAATGGACTTAAGGGAGACCTCAAGTTTCTTGTCAGTCCAATCCTTCAGAGCGGATGCATCAGAAACTGGCAAGGCAGTAGACTTAGATAGCCTGGAGATAGAAGCATCCACTATGGGAGGATGAACCCACTAAGCAAGTGCTGCCTCAGAGAAGGGATAAAGCTTGGCAAATTTATTGGACACAGAAGGTTTCCTGTCCGGAGATTTCCACTCTTCAGACACAAGGTGATCAAGACTGGGGTTAGGTGGAAAGTAAGTAAGGGGCTTTTTAGGCTCCTGAAACACATCAGAGGGATCAGAAGGAACCTCTTGAACTAAGGGAATGTTTAGGGTAGTCAAAACAGCTCTGATCAGGCCCTCAGCCGAGGGCTCAGGATCGGCCTCAAAGGGGTCCCCAAAAAACTGAGAGTAGCCCACAGCAGAACATTCCTCAACATCTGAATCCACCAGCAGTTCCTCCTCAGAGGAATCTGATACGTCAGGTACTCCCTGTAGTTTTGGCAGGAAAGACTTGACAGAAGAGGGGGTCTGCCAAGAATGGAAGACCCACTGTAACTGGGATGGAAAGAGTTGCAATGTAGACCTAAGGTCCCTAGTACTAGCCTTAAACTCTTGCACCCAAACTGGCTCTAATGCATGGCTGGAGGTCACTGGGAGACTCGCAGGGACATCAGAACATGCTGGGCACAAATGACCTGAGAATTCTCTAGGTAACCCTGAATGACAGGAAGAGCAATGTGCACTGGGGGATACAGAGACCCCAGCATCCTTAGTCTTAGTTCTGGCCCCAAGCCCCAATGGATTAGACATTCTCACAGTGTCAAAAACCTTACAGTATAAGAAATCACCCAAGTACAGTGTGTAGGATTAAAGTTTCACCCCAGAAATAGCTAAAACAAACTTATCTGGCAGTTGAAGGGTTAATCAGCAGAGGAGAGAAGGAGATTCCAAGCCCTGCACAGGATACTCGTTCTGGAAATGGCACAAAATGGCTGCAGCGGCAGGAGCCAATCAGAAAATCAAGAGTTCATGGGAAATGTTGTTTTCCCAGAAAAAGTACCCTAACAGTGCCCGAAGCCCCCTGAGCCCTCCAACACACTAGAAACTTGAACCGGATGATAGAGCAAGGGCAGAGAAGAAAAATGAGACATCTCTGAAGTCGCTAGGTGGAGCGGTTGCAGAGATATGTCCCAAACTATACAGTCCCATAGGAGTGAATGGAGCAATGGCGCCTATGCGGTTAAGCGTGCCGGAACTCAAATTTTACACAATTAAAACAGTTAGGATACCCAAAAAAACACTGAACCAGTAGGAAAAAGTGTCAGAAAACCCACTAAAAGATGCAAAACCAGCAGCTAAAGGGTTAAAGTACCACATAAACCTGCTCCAAAACATCCAACAGACATGCAGGAGTGTGCAATAGGACCTCCAAAGGTAAAACCCCTGTGCAGAGGGGCACTGTGGGACATGTGGACCTGCAGCACTCAAAGGGTGCTCACCTTTCCTGCAGATCTTCTGTCTTCAGACTACTATGTATTAAGAAGAATCATCGGTGGGCAACTCCTGAGGAAAGAATTTGTAGCCAAGATTTACACCCCCCAGGAATTAAGGTCCACAAAAAGCACCTGGTTACTGAGCTAGCCACATCTAAAGGCATTGTCAGTTATGGTAATCTGCCTAATGGTGGTTTTCCATTTCTAACAGAAAAATAAAAACATTTCTAAAACTATAGCAGAACTGTTCTCTTGCCTGTGTCTTCACCAAGGAACAAATCTTTCTGGAGCTGGTTGGCTAGCTGCAGCCAAGGAGGGAAGGTAGGCTCCACCCCTGAATACAATTCTAGAATTGTTCCTGCCTACAATTAAAGGGGCAGATCACCTACCCAAAGTTACCAATAACCTGTATTGGACGACAGAGAAATAGGATTTTAGTCTTACCTTGTTAAATTCATTTCTCTTAGATCACATAGAATACAGGTACCATGGATTGATCTTCCTTTGGAAGGTAGAACACATCAAAAAGACAAGGTCTTGAGAGTGGAGCCTTCCCTCCCCTTCTGCAGGATAACCAGTATCCGCCTCCAATTTTATGATGTAAGAGAACCACACCATAGCAAGAGGAAAGTTCCTGTGACAAAAGACCCTAGAAGGACTAATACACCCAGACCGTCCAGACCAAGAGAGGTCCCTTCTCTGGGTGGGAAACTTGTGTTCCATATGGACTAAGAGAAAAGGATTTAACAAGATAAGACTAAAATCCTCTTTTCTGTATCGTCCAATACGGAACAAAAGTACCTTAAGGATATACCAACAGTAGGCTTTCAGAGGTGGGAAGAAGAAGAAAGGACCTCACTCTTGTCCCCATGATACCGAACTTTCCTAGGACTATCCAGAATTGGAACAGCCCAAACACAAACTAAGTGTCAACAGACACTAAAAAAAGTAATGGTAGCAAGGGACTCAAAAGGGAGGCCGCTACAAAACTCACAGAACTAAATTAAGGTCCATCGGAGGTGTGGGAGCCTTGTAGGCAGGGAAAGCATGAGTGACCCCCTGAATGAACACCTTGACATCAGGCAGAATGGCAATATACCTCTGGAAAAGCACAAAAAGTGCAGAAATCCGAACCCTCAAGGAACTGAAGCTGAGTCCTTTGTTCACACCATCCTGAAGAAAGGACAGGACCACCGGAAGGTCAAAGTCCTGTGAAGACAGGTCCCAGTCCAAACACCAAGAATGAAAAATGGACCAAACCCTAAGACAGGCTTTAGAAGAAATATGCTTCCTATACTGGATCAAAGTAGAAAATTACCTTAGGCGAGAAATGCTTTCTCTTCAAGATGTGGGCTTTAACAGCCATGCCATCAAAGCCTGCTTCTCCTTGTCATCTTTCCAAAGGTAGCCTGAAGGAGGAGGTCCGGTCTGGGTGGCAGTGGAAAAGGATCCTGAATGAGAAGACTCACCAGTTCCCAAAACCACACCCTCTTGGTCCAATAAGGAGCGACCAAAATCACAGTTGCACCATCCATGCTTATCTTCCTGAGCACCCATCAAAACTACAGCTCAAGTTAGGATGAACAATGGATGCCCCAAAGTCAGATGGAAAATCTGAAGCCAATGAAAATCTGAATTTTGTCTGACAGGAGAGACAGACATGACATAGGAGGGATGACACTGCTGTCTGGAATAATTCCCTATACCCTCCGGCTGCAGAAACTGAGTTTGGAACTGGGCAAAGGGAGCTGCTTGCAAGGCAAAGAGCAGATACCCTGGCACCTACATGTTCTCATGCACAGTTGCAAATGGGAAAGCTAAGGCCTGAAATATCTGCCAAGACAGCGTCTAAATATTGTCATCTGGCAGAACGTCCCATCCATGAAGAGTGGCAAATCTCCTACCTAAACAGAATAGAATCTGGGATGGGACCAGAGAGGATTTCTTGAATTTGATCACCCAACTATGTTTCACCAGTATGGACAAGCATGTCTGAAGCTGAAGACACACTGACTCCTCTGAAAGAACCTTTAGAAAAAGAGCTGTACAAACATATGTAAAAAAGAATCCCCAGTGAAAATATGTGGACGGCCAACGCTGCAATGACCTTTGTGAAAGCCGGCGGACTGGACATTTGGTGGAGATGATGGAGCATCTTGAACAGAAGCACATGATCAAAATGACTGAGACTTTTTTAAATCCAGGATAGGGATACAGCCACCACCCTTTTTGGGGACTATGAAAAATTTGGGGACTATGAAAAGGTTGGAATAAAATCCCATGAATCTTGCCTGAGGAGGAACAGACACCAGGATCTGCACCAGGAAAGAGACCTCTTCTTAGAAGAAATGGTCCATACCAGATAGCTAGGGCACACGAAGAAGCAATAAAGAGGAAGAGGTTTGAAATATATACTTTCCTTAACTCACTGGCTGCTAAAGATATCTTGAAATTAGTTGGCAATGTGTCTGGCACCCAAGGGGTTAAGTGAAATCCTCCTTCACTTCTGGATGAGGCTCCCAATCATCCCATGACTGCATAACTACCAACACAAGATCTTATCTTCCTGATATAAGAGCAGTTTATCTCTGACAATATGAAATTTGATTCTGTCATTTTCTTTGATGAAGCTACTGATGCTTGTGCACATTGCCATCATACAGTACCTGGTATCATACTTCAGGCTGCCCAGGCACGTATATTGAGGCTGGATTAATATGAAAGTGGGGCAATTCAGTGGCAACACAGCTGCAACAGAAGAAATTAATACAAATTCCCAGATTCCCTTTGATTTAAATAGGGCCTTTTAACTCCATGACCTCTAGAAAGGTCTGCAACGCATTGCTTTGCAATGTTTTGGAGGCCTCTATGGCATTCCAAGGATTAAAATCCCCTTTTAAATCAATTATATTTTTATATGTCTCCTGTGGTGAAGCTGGTTTGTCCAGGAAATGCTTAATAAAGGTCAAAAAATACTTCCTAATTATACCCTCCTACTCGCAAACAAGCTTTTCTTACTATTGCTAGAAAATCTTAATGGCCTGTATGAATTTTGCCCTTGCTTCTTGGTTCAAGAGAACATCTTTAAAGGGATAGCAATGTCTGTTTGTATTACAATATAATATTGTAGCTATTACAGCAATAAACTAAATGATGCAAGTCCCATCTCTCAGAACTTTATGGTTTGAGAGCTATACGAAGATACAGTTCCGCTCTCCCTCCCATTTCCCTGACATGACCTGTAAAGCCGTCAGCAGGATATCCTGGCTCCAGGAACAGCCGGAGGCTCTTCAGTAGAGCTGAAATGGCGAGATCTTGAAACAAATTCTTCATTGGAACAGTCTACAAAGTGTGCCTAGTTTGCAAGCATACTTTGTACACCATTCCAATGAAGTATTTGTTTCAAGATCCCGCTATTTCGGCTCTGCTGAAGAGCCTCCATCTGGTTGTGTGACCAGAATCTCCTGCTGACAGCTTTACAGGTGACATCAGGGAAAGGGGAGGGAGGGGGGAACTTAATCTTCGTATATCTCTCAAACCATAAGGTTTTGAGAGATGGGACTTACATTGTTTAGTTTATTGCTGTAATAGCTACAATATTATATTGTAATACAGACATTACTATCCCTTTAATGTTCGTGGAGGTGGACCACCTGTGGTGGTGTCTGGCTGCACCTTCACTGGTTTCCCTGAAAGAAGTGGGCTTCACTGAACGAGGGCCAGATGGATCGCTTGGAGTTCCAAGACATTGATAGTCAACAACATCTCGCTCCTGACTCCAACTGCCCTGAACACCCAAGTCCAGAACAAGATGGAATATTTGTTTTCTGTCACAGCAATGATGAGCCCAAAGTATCTGGCTTCTCTGGACCTTCAGGATGCGTATTTGCTGTTTTGAAGGCAAAGGGTGGTCACACCAAATATTGATTTGATTTAGATTTTTCTTCTGTTCACTCACTATGCATTTTGTTAATTGATACATATAAACTATTAACAAGTCTATTTTGGAAAGCATTCTTACTTTATAGCATTTTTTCATCAGTCTAAAACTTTTGCACATTACTGTACTTCTAAGCCCCTGCCCTTCTAGTTTTAGACTATGACCTCTTGTCCTAACATTTCTTTGAAATGTACTTCCCTCCTGTACTTTGTAAAATCCTGTAACGAACGTAAGTGAGCAAGTTCAATGTATTTCAGCTCCAAAAATACTTCCTTTCCATGAACACACAGAAGAGTAAATCTACTACTTATACATGAGGCTGATGTGTTAGGAAAACGTTGAACTATGATGGAGCAAACCAACTGTGCCAATGAAAACAAATAAAATGTAAATTTATTTAAATGAGTCTTTTAATGATGTAAATGCTAGATAGGTTTCCAGATCATTTTAACATGCAAAAAAGTTAACCCTTTGAGTGCCAGAGGGTATGCAAAGCAATGCATTGCCTATCCCTCTGGCACTCAAAAGGTTAAAAGCCTTAACTAAATGAATTACAATATCAGCAATATTTATTTGTTCTCTATGGTGCAGTTAGTCTGCCACACATTTCCATAGTACATTAGCTTCATAACAATAGATTAAAAAACAAAGGAAGGAATTTTTTTTTACAGTAAGGGCAGTAAGATTCTTTGCCTTGGGAGGCTTTGTTTGCATATACTGCAGATACTTTCAAAATCATATCTGATACCTTTCTAGATCAGAATAATATTGTTAATAATGACCGTTGATTTAAATTCTGATTCAGGGAAATTTCTGACTTCCTTTTGGAAACAGGAAGAACTTTTCTACCAACCTGGGACTAATTTAGAAATGGCTTTAACCCTTTGAGTGCCAGAAGGGTAGGCAACTCATTGCACTGCAATGCGTTGTGTACCCCTCTGGCGTTCAAAGGCTTAAAGGAGCAGTAAACTTTTATTTATGAAAACACATATTTTACACAGCATTTCCTGCTGAATAAAACAAGGTCACTCCCATCGCTGTCAGATGTTTTATTCAAAATTTATAGCAGTTTAACTAATCAGGAAGTGAATTTACTGTGTTTACTTCCTGATAGTTCTAACTGACAGGAAGTGACAGGCAGTTTCTATCACATTCTATGAAGAACTGTATGTCTCTGACTTTTCTGACTTTCCTCTCCATTAGAATCTAACAGGAAATCTAATTAGAATTTGACCACTGCTAATGTAAAAAAACATGGGTTTAAACTGTAATGACTCTGGAAATATAAATCTTTCGGCAGTGGGAGTACCCTTATCTTACTCAATAGGAAAATACCTACAATATATATTTTTTCATAAAAAAAGTTTACTGCTCCTTTAATAGTTTTTTTGTTTGTTTGTTTTGTTTTGCCTTCCAATGAATCAGCAACGTTAATATGGAAAGGGTTTGCCTTTTGGACCTCATCAACTATGTTACTATATAGATTAACTGTAATGTGCATGGTTAATGTATTTATATTTAACCCTTTGAGTGACAGAGGGGTGAACAATGAATTATGAAGCAATGCGTTTCTCACCCCTATGGCAGGTAAAGGGTTAATGAGCAGTTATCATATTTTACTAAATCATACCTCCCAAGTGTCCCTCTTTTAGATCCAAATTCCACTGTTCCTCTTTCCCACCCTAATGTCCCTCTTTTTAGGAGATCAGATTGTGTGGTGTGTATATAAGTGTATCACATTGCTCCACAGCAATAAAACTCACATTATTGTTTCTTTAAACGTCAGTATATGTGTATATAAAATAGTCTGTGTAAATAAAATACTTTGGTCTTGTTATAAGTCATTTATTAGGTAACACAAGGAGGTGTAAAAAAGTCATGAAACAGCCTGAAAATTCTCGGTAATGCCCTGCCCACCGGCCACACCCCAAGCCACACCCCCTAAAACACAATTGTCCCTCTTTGGCAATTTGAAATGTTGGGAGGTATGCTAAATCAATCCCTATGGGTACAAATTTGTTAAAATGCCCTGGGCCAAGCTGTGCAGTCTTAAAACAGTGCCTGTCAGCCAAAAACTGACCCCCCCCCCCCCCCCCGGACTAGCAATGGAGTGGAATGCAACCTGGAAGTTCGTGGCTCCCATGTACAAACTTTACTGAGCTGTGCATGCAGCCCAACAGAACGCCATTGTGAAGATAAAAATTACTTTCTTAGTTGTCTTTGGGACAGGTCAAGCACCATGTGACTCTAAACTGCGAGACTGGAGGTGTCACAGTTCAGAGTTCATCATAGGATCAGTGAAGAAGCACCATGAAGAGGCGTAACTAGAAGTCACTGGGCCCTGGTTCAAAAATTGCCATGGCCCCTGCCCAACCACATTGCCCCCAATGTCCACCTCTCCACATTGCCACCAATATCCACCTCTCCACATTGCCCCCAACTCTCCCCGTTGTCCCCAGTGTCCATCTCCTACCTCCCTGGTGGTCCAGCAGCGTGGCAGGAGAGGTCTGTGCCTCCTTCGGCACAGACCACAATTAAGAGCTGGAGCTCCCACACGGTCCTCTCTCCAGTAATGCAGAACGTTCTGTATTACTAAAGAGCCAACGAGGGAGAGCTCAGCTGCTAGAGTTCTGTGGCGCCGGGTGGTCGCAGGGTGCCGCCAGGCCCCTGTAGTGACAGGCCTGGTCACAGGCGCGACCCCTATTGTTACGCCACTGGCACCATGACTGCTCTGGTCCTCTGATAATCCGTCAGGCCATGAAATATAGCTAGTCTATGCACATAGAAGCAGTATCTTATAGTCTTCTTTTAAGTACATTTAATTTCCTAAAATCAAAGTCCTTTAGTTTCATTATCAGATATGGTCACTGAAGCCAAACAATACTGATAAGAGCCAAGCATAACAATTTACATGGTAGATTTACATCTTTGACCGTGCAGCATATGCAGTGTTTGTCCTATTTGTTATTGTACACAATATATATATATATCTTTTGGCTTCTTATATGGTTTTGCTAAGAAAGGCGCGCTTTTCAAAGGGGTTAACAAACCAAGCACAGCAGGACAGAGAATAAATGTGAGGTAAGCAGGGTCTGAAGCCTTCATCTGTACGTACCCATCTCTTTGAACTCCGTGTTAACAAGTTCCAGCCAGCATGTATCAACCTCATCCAGGTCATAGCGGCAGGATCCCTGCGGTGCGGTCTGGAAGCCCCCTGGACTCTGTGTTCCAGGTAATGAGTTGCGTGTAATCAGCAGGGAACAATCCTCAAATGCCTGAACCAATCTAAGTAAAAGAAGAAAGCATCAGTGTCCCAAGCGCTCTTCATTAAGTTTGATAAAAAGGCAGAAAACAAGAATTTACAACACTCCCAGCCATACGAACACAATAATGATGCATCGCAGAAAACAAATGAAAATTCCCTACATTTCCATTGACTGAAGTTGTTTTTATAACCAAATACATGATAGAGGTGTCTAACACTTTGAATAGTAAGGCTTTGGAGACAACTCTGGCAATCGAGGTGTTAAAAGTCCCATGTAAATCAATGGGAATGGTTACTTCTGCCCTATGGTGCAGGTGGTTTGACACAGAATTCCTAATTCCCACTCAGTTCTTATAAATAGAGAGAGAGCATGTCTGTGACTGTACATGTATATGTGTGTGTCTGTGTATGTATGGGTGTGTCTGTACATATCTGTGTATGTGTATGTATATGTGTGTCTTTGCGTATCTATGCATACATACCTCCCAAGTGTCCCTCTTTTAGACCCAAATCTCTCTGTCCCTCTTTCCCATCCTGATGTCCCTCTTTTTAGGAGCTCAGACTGTGTGGTGTGTATATAAGTGTATCACACTGCTCTACAGCAATAAAACTCACATTAATGTTTGTTTAAACATCAGTATATGTGTTTATACATTAGTATGTGTAAATAAAATACTTTGGCCTTGTTATAATTAATTTATTAGGTTACACAAAGAGCTGTAAATAGGTCATGAAGTAGCCTAAAAATTACTGGTAATGCCCCGCCCACCTGCCAACCCCCAGCAACACCCCCTAAAACACAAGTGTCCCTCCTTGGCAATCTGAAATGTTGGGAGGTATGGTGCATATCTGTGTCTCCGTGTGTGTGTGTGTATGTTTTTGTCTGTCTGTGTGTCTCTGTGTGTGTGTGTATGTTTTTGTCTGTCTGTGTGTCCCCGTGTGTGTGTGTATGTTTTTGTCTGTCTGTGTGTCTCCGTGTGTGTGTATGTTTTTATATCTGTCTGTGTGTCTCCGTGTGTGTGTGTGTATGTATGTTTTTATGTCTGTCTGTGTGTCTCTGTGTGTGTGTGTATGTATGTTTTTATGTCTGTCTGTCTCCGTGTGTGTGTGTGTATGTATGTTTTTATGTCTGTCTGTGTGTCTCCGTGTGTGTGTGTGTGTGTGTGTATGTTTTTATGTCTGTCTGTGTGTCTCCGTGTGTGTGTATGTTTTTATGTCTGTGTGTCTGTGTGTATGTTTTTATGTCTGTCTATGTGTCTCCATGTGTGGCCACATGTAAGTGCATAGTTAATTTTGTCATTGAATGAGAGAGAAACAAGTTACATAACAAGAACATTACTATAAATCAGCACTTAGGCCAGTGGTTCTCAGACAGTATACTGTGGCACTCTGGTGTGCCACGAACATCCACTTTAGATGCCCCCTATTCTACAAACAGTCCGATGAATTTCAATTGCACATTTATGAAAACTGTCATGAAAAATACGTTTGTTTTGTTGTTCTGACTGAGACCAAAAATAATTATTTTTTTTGCATTTGTACCCTTCATTACTCCTGGCCAATTGATATACAAGATTCCACATTGCAAAGGGTGCCGTGAGCAAAAAAAACCCAAAAAAAACTGAAGAGGAGCAATTCTGGAGCAAACCAACTGCACGGAATGGGAAAAATTAAACTTTCATTGATTTAAATGGGACTTTTAAGTCCTTGAACTCTCAAGAGGTCTCCGATATAATGCTCTGCAACGTATTATAGGCCTCTATAGCATTCAAGGAGTTGAAAGCACATCTACATTTGGAAAAAAAAGAATCGGAATGGTTGGTCTAGAATTGCTGCAATCTTGTGCATTATACTCAAATAGTGTAAAAGCCCAAAGTCCTGGTAACGTCAACCCTTTGAGTGCCAGAGGGGTATGCAATGCATTGCTTTGCAATACGTTGCATACCACTCTGGCACTCAAAGGGTTAAGAGGACGCTACCTCACTGTTCCACGTGATGCAGTCTTGCGTCGCCTCACTCACACGATGCAACAATAAGCATTAGACACTGCCCGAGCACAGGCAGTCACTACTGCGCATGACTGCATCATGACAAACATCCTAGCAATTATTGTATAGGATATCTATGGATCTTATAACTGGTCATGTCAAAAGGAGACAAGTGATGGAAATATAAGTGAACCCTTAAGGACACAAAGGGTATGCAACAGGTTAAATAGTGTCTGATTAAACTGCTATTTTATTTTTTTATTTTACATGTTATTGCAGTGGTTCTCAACCAGGGTGCCGTGGCACTTTGGTGTGCCACGGACATCAGTTTAGGGTGCCCCATGTTTTCTATGAAAATTTTCACATAAATGTGAATTTTGAGTTTAAAATGTTTATTTGTGGAAATTGTTCTGCACAAAATGTTTAGTTTTGGTAGCATCATTATGGGACCTAATAATAACTATATTTATGTATTGTACCCTTCATTATGTCCTTAATAAATTACATTACATGTGCTAGGGGTGCCCCGAGAGTTCCAGATTGCGTGTTAGGGGTGCCTTGATCAAAAAAAGATTGAGAACCACTGTGTTATTGTATAACAGTTTAGTGCCTGTTTATCACTTTACGTGCCTACTGCGTATCCAGTCTTCATTTGTGGTTTCACACAGGCTCATTAAATTTAATGTACAGCTTTAAACACACCAAAACACACCAAAGCGGACACACTAAGAAGATCTGGAGCAATTCTGGGGGGCAGTAAAATAAAAATTCCCATTAATGCAAATGAGGCTTTAAATCCCCTAAGTGGTAGAAAATTCTACAACTCATTGCTTCACTATGGGTTTGCAACCTATCTAGCATTCAAAGGGTTAACCCTGTGAGTGTCAGGCACTCAAAGGTTTAGAAGTCTCATTTAAGTCAATGGGCATTTTGGGCTTTATTAGATTTACAATTATGTATTGTATTTTTTCCTTTTTACATTTAAAGGGATAGTAATGTTTCAAAATAAAAGCAGCTCCAATTAATCTTCATAGTATTTGGGCCATGGAGAGTGTTATTTCAATACTGTCAGAGTTGTAGTTCAAGAGTGATTGAATGATAAAGTATCCCCCCCTCCTGCCTCTTTTACCTAGTGTAAGCCAACTCCCCTCAGATGTGGAATCTGTCTTGACCGGACAGGTTGCAGAAAGGGATAATCTTCTTACTGTGAACATAAGGAAAACCTTGCCCCCCTTGACGGGTTTTTCCTTATACTCACTGAAGATTGTCCCTCTCTGTGATCCATCCGGATGGTCTTACTGCTCTGAGGTGAGTAGTGTTACATCAGTAAAAGGGGCGGGAGGGGGATACTTTATCATTCAATTACTCTTTGACAGTACAGAAATAACACTCTCCATGGCCCAAATACTATGAAGATTAATTGGAGTTGCTTTTATTTTGAAACATTACTATCCATTTAAATTGATATAAAAATATGGGCACTATATATATATATGAAAGCAAAGTGGAGCTATTCTGGGGTAAACCAACAGCACTGTGGTGGCGGGGGAAGGTGAATAAAACTTCCCCAAATTCCCACTCATTTAAATTTCGCTTTTAACCCTTTGAATTACGGTGAGGTCTCCAACACATTGCCAAGCAATGCATTGTACAATTTTCTCACATTCAGGGGATTAAAAGCCTCATTTAAATCAATGGGCATTTGTATATGTCTCATATGGTGCAGATGGTTTGCTACACAGTTTCTCAACTTGACCTTTTATACATAAGGGTCAATGGGGAGATGTATAAAACTGATGTTATAAAGAAAGTGTCTGTATAATTATCACAAAGTGACATAAGTTCATGTATAAGCATTTAGCGACAATTTTCGTCAGGTTCCAGCTCCAGTCAGTCGACTTTTTGAAAAGTGCAATATAATTGGTCTTGTATAAATAATTGTGTTGCAATGAATTTATAAATACATTTTCTAACTGCACCAAAAATAAAGGCGTTTTAGTAATTAAATCTTAACACCAGGTATAACCTGATCTTAAAGAGATAGTAATTTCTTGATATAAAGTTATCTTTGATTATTCATTATACTTTTTTTTTTTATAATGTTAATGCATGGTACCGTTGTAAATGTCCATATTGTTGTAGTTGTCGTGTAATTTTAAAGTTTCCCCCCTTCTTTCTGAAAACTGGTCACTTAACCAGATGGATCGCAGTGAGGGACAATATTGTCTGTGTCTGTATAAGGAAAACCCTGCTCCCCTTGATGAAGGGGAGCAGGGTTTTCCTTATGCCGAAACAATATTGTCCCTCATTGCATTCTGTCCGGAATAGGTTCAGATCTGAGAGGACTATGAATCACTTAGGGAAAACTAAAATTACAAGAAGACAACAATGATATGGACATTTATAACCAAGTGACCCATTTCTATTATCCTTCCAGCCCAATGATTCTCAACCAGGGTGCTGTGGCACTTTGGTGTGCCACGGACATCAACTTAGGGTGCCCCATGTTTTCTATGAAGACTAACAAAATTTGACATTTAAATAAAGATTTATAGAAATTGTTATAAACATTATGTTTCATTGTGTTATTATGATTGTAAGACCTAATAATAACTGTATATCTATGTATGGAACCTTCATGATGCCCTTGATAAAGTACATTAAGTATGTTAGGGGTGACCCGAATGTTGTAGATTACGTGTTAGGGGTTCCCCGAACAAAAAAAGGTTGAGAACCACTGTTCCAGCCCATGGTCCCAGCTCACCCCCCTTTTGCTAGTTTTAAAATTGTCATTAAAAACTAAAAGAAAAGTGTCAAAGGCCTTCAGTACTGTGTACCCCTGGTCCTTTATATGTGAATGTCTGACTGCAACATTGTATTTGTTATTTTGGTTGTATTTCCCTTGAAACTAATAATTAATAAACTTTGAATTATAAAACTAAAAAAAAAAAACAATTGAAGCCATTTCCAATTAAGCCCCAAGTGGGTAACAAAATTCCTTCCTGAAAATAATGTTATGTCAGTTAACAGGGAAGTAACACTAACAACTCCTTCAGGAAATCTGTGTAATAATGTGTATTATTGTGAGTTGGATTCTTTGCATGTGACAGTCATTATACTGTTGCAGGAGTGGTCAAATGTTGGACTTCACTCTGTTAGGGACTATCGCTCCCATCATCCCCAATCGAACTTCAGCTGGTTGGGGTGATAGGAGCAGAAATCCCCAACAGCAGGAGGACACACAATTGACTATTCCTGTAGTAGTGTACTGGGCTAAAGTTTAGATATCATATTTTCATAAACAGGAGGTAACCCCCTCAAAGGGCAGTAAGAATTAATGAACATACTATGGTAAGTTAAATCTTTCAGAAGATGTAGAAAACTAAGTTCAAATATTTAGAATTTATATATACATCTCTCAGTCTAGTACATGGTACTAACTTCCATATTGTCCTGGAGAAAAGGCAGATAATTGTGTTTACAGGTCACTTTAGCCTATATAGGTGAAGGGAGAGGTTTTTGAAGGTGAGCACTCAAACAAGTTCCATGGTTCTTTACGTCAATTGTGGAAAGCTATCAGTAGTGCTACTCTACATAACAACCCACGTCATATTTACCAGTACATTTTTATGTTTTTATGTGCTTATGTGCCATGCTATCAAAAGTTGAGTTTGTGATTATAGATCTGGAAGGCAGTTGATTGCTTACAAAATATGGCTATACATTTTATTGAGTAGTTTACAGACCGTCCCCTTGACATGAGAAATAAAATAACAGTTGTTTGTATTTAGTATATGGACTACTGCCTTTATTTTAAATGGTGAAGTGCCCGATCTTTATGAAAGAAAGATTAAGAACACACAGACATGAGGTGGTTGGTGGACTGGCAGCTGGATCAGTTTTGAAGTGAATACCCTTCATTTTCTTCACTTGAGGGCTATATTGTGCTTATTCTGAGCTGTGGTCAAGGCTGAGGATATTTGTTTTTATTCTATAAGACGTTACCATCAATTGCATTTGTTTAATAGTTTGATTTACTTGAGTGCCACTCTTTCTTATTGGTTTGTTGTACAGTAACTTGGTATGTGTGTGTGTATGTGTGTTATGAGTATGCATGTGTGTGCAGATAATGCAAAATAACATTTTTACAAAGACCCCAAAGTGCCTCCTTTTTTTCCATCCCTCTGTACAGTGGCATAGTGTGTATCTGGACACTAACTTCTACAGTGCTATTATCCTATATAATAATTCGCTAGGATGTTTGTCACGATGCAGTCATGCACAGTAGAGACTGCCTGTGTTCGGACAGTCTCTACTGCGCATGATTGCATCGTGGGAGTGCAAGACTGCATCGCGTGGAGCAGTGAGGTAGCGGCCTCTTAACCTTTTGAGTGCCAGAGGAGTATGCAACGCATTGCAAAGCAATGCGTTGCGTACCTCTCTGGCACTCAAAGGATTAACATTACCCGGACTTTGGCCCGTGTACACAGGCTTTTACACTAGTATTTATATATATATTCTACAACTGAAGAAAATATCCTTACTTTTTATGTATATGTGGGTTCAAAATACAAACAGGTGCATATACAATGCATGACAACTCGGCAAATGCAGCAGGTCACACTACTATGTCTAGAAGCATGGTGACAAACGGTTTCATATTAAAAATGTATGTATTTCCTGATGAGAAAGCTAAAGTATGCAATGAAAATTCATCTATTCTTAATAAACGTCTGTATGAAAATGCATTAATTGTTAATGGACTCTTCTGTTTATTATTCACCCTACACAGTTATAAAAAAATAGGCTTTTACCAGCAATAGCAGGTGCAGAAAACAAATACAAGGACATTTAAAGAAAATGCAAAATCAGAGTGTGTCCACGATTCATGGGAGAGACAATGATGTCACAAAACCAAAGAAAACAAAACACTTCTCCCTGGCACCGGTGGGGTCTGCCACACATCATTTGATAATGCAGGGGATCACCTACTGGGATCCAGAATGCCATTGAGTTCCATAAATGTTTTGATACGAGCCCCATATGCTTTCCACTGAACCAATGCCAAGACCTGATTCATTTACAAATTGTGAGTAATGATTGTTATTAGCATGAGTAAGAGAAAACAGAGAGAGTGAGAGAGAGAGAGATTGTTTCTGCAGCATGTTACTATTCCCAGGTATAAACAGCGACACTCAAATTGTGAAATGTTCCAGATAGTTTAATAGACTGCACACAGCTAAAGATGGAATGGCCAACTTGTTGCTCTCCAGCTGTTGTTGGCTATAATTCCAATCATCTAAAGCTGGCTATTCTATTTTACTATAGTATTAAGAAAACCAAATGTTAAATCTGGGTCCAGATGTTTTTATCACTAAAAAAGCAATAAAATGAAAAAGTAGCAATCAATATTTACAAAAAATGAAACACATTTGTGTCTCAAAACTTTTTTACATTCATGTATGTATGGGAACTTAATCTTTGTAGAATCCATCATTACATTCTTACATAGGAGGTATTCAACAAACAGTAAATGGCTCAATGCTCAAAGAAATCAGAGGATTCCCTTGCACGTCAATGGGCAGCTCATTTCTGGCTGTTGCCTTATCATAAATGAGTTAAAGCCAGACAGATCCACCAAATTCCCTAGAAATCTACTGGGTAGACACACACATGTACAATTTATGTGCATCTCTGGAATTATGGAATTAACACAATTTTTAATTGTATTTCCCTAAGGCAGAAAAATACAATCCATTTACAAATTGTCTGCCAATGATGGCCACGAAATGCAGTTCATCTGATACTCTGCTCTTCCCTCTGCTTGGTGAATCATAGTCACAGTGGTTAAAAGGCCCTGTAAACGTTACAAATCCGTCCCTCAAAGGGAGCATTCGTCTTGAAAGGATTTAAATGATCATTCCTCCCTATTAATGTCTTCCCTATAAATCTACTCCACTCCACTGAATTCTTATAGCCTAACAGATCTTAGTAGCCTAAGAAGGTAAAGAGGAGTAATTATGCAGGCTTTAACTGACAGTTCAGAGAACTAAACTTGGCTGAGATTAGATTCCCAAGATACCACATTAAAAAATCTTTAAAGGATTAGTAATGTCTAACATTTACTAACCCTAATATTGAAGGTATTAAAAAGATAATATTAATGTGCCAAGTCGTATCTCTCAAACCTTTACGGTTTGAGAGATATAATCGCTGAAATTCTCCCCCTCCCTCCCTTTTTCCAGACGTCAGCATGTAGCTTTCAGGAGATCCCGGTTCCACACCAGCCGGCGGCTCTTCAGCGGAGCTGAATGAGTGTTATCGAAGAACAAATACTTCAGTGGAATGGTCTGCAAAGTGTTCTTGCTAACCAAGCACACTTTGTAGACTGTTCCAGTGAAGTATCTGTTTTTCGATAGCGCTAATTCAGCTCTGCTGAAGAGCCACCGAGTTGGCCGTTCGACACAGATCCACTGCTGACAGCTTTACAGCTTGTCAGCAGGAGGGGGGAACTTTCAGCGATAATATCTCTCAAACCATAAAGGTCTGAGAGATATGACCTGGCACATTAATATTATCTTTTTAATACCTTCAATATTAAGGTTAGTTAATGTTACACATTACTAACCCTTTAAAACTATTAATCGGTTTGAAGAACAAAAAGTACAATGTACAGGTAGTTAAAAAATATATATATATGTTTATCAAGACTAAAATCGGGTAAGGTGACTCATTCAGTTTAAAGGAAATCTAAAGATTCTGGTTGCTTAAAGGGACAGTAATATCCCATAAAACTTTTTTTAGAGTTTTGTAGAGCTTAAAAAAATAAGCTAAATGCCACAAATCCTATCTCTCAAACCATTATGATTTGAGAGATATCATCCGCTAAAATTCCCCTCTCCCTCCTCTTCACCTGACATCAGCTGTAAGCTGACAGCAAGAGTTCCTGGTCTGTGGACCGACAAGCGGCTCTTCAGCAGACCTGCAATAGCGTGATTTAAAAAGAAATACTTCTTTGGAACAGTCTACAAAGTGTGCCTGGTTTCGCACATAATCGCGATATTGTAGCTCTGCTGAAGAGCCTCCTTGTGTTGGCCGACACAGATCTCGTTCTGTCTGCTTTACAGCTAACATCAGGAGTAGACGAACTTTAGCGGATGATATCTCTCAAACCCTAGCGGTTTGAGAGATAAGATTTGTGGCATTTCGCTTATTTTTTAAGCTCTACAAAACTCTGAAGTCTGTGCATTTTAACTTCCTATATACACTTTGAAACATTTATAATCCCAAGGACTCAGTCATATATTTTGTTAACATACCAGGTGTCATGTTTAAGTTTTGCTAACGTTTTGAATGTCTCTATCCTATCAACTCTGTAGCTCATCCTTTTCAAACTAAAATACAGCTTAGAGAAGATAAGTGATCAATAGCAGAGTTACACATTTTCCTTGTCTGCAAACAGCTTTTGAGCATCTAAGCAAGCCCTGGAAACCTAGACTTGACCTTGTGTCTTAAGTAACTGCTCTGCTGTTCAAGGAGACAGATTTACCCAGGCTCCAGCCTCCAAGCAAAGACCAACAAATGCCAACAAAGTAATTTAAAAGTACAATGCAATACTGTTCAAATCAAAAGCACTTGCTCTGCCACTATTTGTTTCAAATCACGCCAGATAATGAAAGAAAAATCCCACTTGTGTTTCACACAGCTTTAGGGTAGTTATTTTTTGTGTTGTCTTGAACATGACAGTTTATTGTAGTGACTATTTCTAAGGAGCTCTCTGTAAACATATCACCTCTATGCATGGTTACTGTTTGAGGCTTGATAACAGGCCAGAGGAGTAAGGAAAGCATTCCAGAGCTATGCATGACACTCAAAGGGTTAAATCTTTAAGGATCACAATGCATTGCACACCCCTCTGTGGGCGCACACAAGGCCAGCACTTAAGGATCATGGCCCACGAAAAGGCAGGAATGGATGCCCCCAGACAGCACATGTAAGGCTAGATTGCAGTTTTCATAAAATAACAAAGAATCTGTACAGAAACTAACTTAAAGTGCAGGGTATTTAAGGGGACCTGATACAAGTTTGCATATTTGAAAACTTTATTAAAAACTGTCTATGTGTCATGTCAGCCAAAAAACCAGCACATGTATAGTGAAAGAGCTATTCATACTTGATATTTTATGCAAATATATACTAATTGAGGTAGCAAATACTAATGAAACTTTCCAGTAATGGTTCATATGATAATTATACTTTTCAGTGATATTTCATTTGCTAATTAAGTGTTGTTCTGCATCAGGAGTCTTTCGCTTTTCCCAGAAACTAGTGTGACTATCACCTGAACTATACGTCTGCTGGATTGTTGGTTAACATGACACATTGGCAGTTTTTGAATTAAAGGGATAGTATTGTCTAATTAAAAAAAAAAAAATCAATCTTGTAGCCATTCAAAAATAAACTAAAAGATACTAGTCCCGGAGATATTTGCAGCTAAAGTTCCCCTTCCCTCCCCTTTCCCTGACATCAGCGCTCTAGCTGACTGCAGGGGAATCCGGTCCCAGGACCATCAGAGGCTCTTCAGAAGAGCAGAGATCTAACCAGGCACACTTTGTAGGCCGTTCCAATGAATTCGTTCTTTTTATATCTCGCAATCTCAGCTCTGCTGAAGAGCCTCCGACGGTCCCGGGACCGGATTCCCCTGCAGTCAGGGAACTTTAGCTGCAAATATCTCTCAAACCAGATGGGACTAGGATGGTTTAGTTTATTTTTTGAATGGCTATAAGACTGTTTTTTTTTTTAATTAGACAATACTATCCCTTTAAGTTTTCTAACATAATAAAAAAAAAAAAATCAAGGTGACACGTCCACTTAAAGTGTGAATTATCCCAGATCATTTTAAAGGAGACTTTTAACCACTTGAATACCAGATACGTCTCAACCTGTTGTAAAGCCCATTTACGACTACCGAAATTTTTGTATGTCCTATATGTTGCAGGTCATTTATACCAAAAGTGAAAAAATTCTGAGTATATCCGTTTCAGAAAGTACTCACAGTTTGTCATTAATCTGGGCCCTTGATGAAATGCGGTATTGTACTTTTTTAATAAATATGCTGTATGAGTCAGCTAAACTGCTAAAGTGATGAAATCTTACTGAGATACATGAACTGCACTGAGCTAGCAAACTTGTGTTTTTGACATATGGGCAGTGTATTAAAAAAAAACTTGTCTATTTAGGGCAGACATTTAGGCCCAAAGACAACACTAGAGGACAATCTAAGTGTGTTTTCAATAAGACCGATCTAAGATAACAGCAGACAATTACTCCTTTTAACAACTAAGGAGTGATAATTAGATACCACAGAAAACAGTTTAGCAGATTTTTCTTTCATAAACATAGAACTTG
The DNA here is from genome assembly GCA_037306005.1 of Rhinophrynus dorsalis. NCBI lineage: Eukaryota > Metazoa > Chordata > Amphibia > Anura > Rhinophrynidae > Rhinophrynus > Rhinophrynus dorsalis. The sequence goes on from CM074721.1 coordinate 48,821,172, forward strand.
CAAAATTAGAAGTAAGGCACAAGACAAAAGATGGAAAATGACTGGAAACATTTTTAAAATGATAGTAATTTTTTAAAGGGGATCTATCGCTCCTATACAAGTGTGTGTTAAATGTTAGATTATATAGAGATTAGGTGCATGCCTGTACTAATTTTTTTAACCCTATTTGTTTAAAGAGTGCACTTCCGGACACACTGCGGTTACCTGCTCTGTACCGCAGTCCGTCGCTCTGCCTCTGCTCCCCACCCTCTATCCAGCCTCCTCCGATAACGGAGGCTTCTATCTGTAAGCTGGAGCTTTCTCATTGGCAGAGATTGATATTTAGCCAATGGGAGCGCTCCAGCTTACAGACAGAAGCCTCCATCATCGGAGGAGGCTGGATAGAGGGAAGGGAGCAGAGGCAGAGCAACGGACTGTAGTACATTAATTTTCGGCCAAATAGGGTTAAAAAAAATAATAAAGAAAGCCACCTAGTTGCTATATAACCTAACATTTAACACACACTTGTATAGGGGTGATAGATACCCCAATGAAGTAAAACTGCCCCCCCCAATTGCCATCACAGCCGTGTGAGAAACACTCATATTGCTATGATATTCTATGGAGTTCATGCACTGAGATCTGGCTAATTTTAAAACGAGGCTCCATACAATAACACAAAAGTGGAGAGTTAACTTCAGCTTTATCATACATTAGTACATAACTCCTCTGGAGCCCTGCAAAATGAATCATGCCTGACTCATTGGCCTTCATAATCAGTAAACTACTCAGAAATGATTCATAGCGGTCATTAGGGTTAAGAAAAATGAGATATATATTAAGTGGTGCTTGTGCTGCTTTTAAACCGGTGCTATAGCTATTGTTAGATTAAAGGGATAGTAACGTTTCACAAAAACAGCAGCTCCAATTAATCTTCGTAGTAATTGAATGATAAAGTATCCCCCCCCTTTTACCTAGTGTAAGCCACCTCCCCTCAGATGTGGAATCTGGTCCACAGACCAGACAGCTCACAGCAAGGGGCAATCTTCTTACTGTGAGAACAATGAAAGCCTTCCCCCCCTTCACAGGTTTTTCAGTTTTTTCCTTATGTTAATTGAACATTGTCCCTCTCTGCAATCTACATGGACACCACCTTTCTATTCTGAGGTGAGCAGTGTTATATCAGTAAAAGGGGCGGAGGGGGATACTTTATAATTCAATTACTCTTGAACTACAACTCTGACAGTATTGAAGTAACACTCTCCATGGCCCAAATACTATGAAGATTCATTGGCGCTGCTTTTATGAAACATTACTATCCCTTTAAGCTATTCTTAGATTAAAAAGAAAACATTGCAACATGGTTTTTTACATTGCCAATCTACTAAAATTTAGACCATACTGATCTATCTGACATTCTCCCTAGCAGATTGGCATGAAGCGGTGATACCTTGAGCTTGGTGGCTTTCATTACAACTACAGAGTCTTGTTTAAAGGAGTAGTACAGTAAATATACAGTAAACATTTATTGGCTGAATGTATCATTTTTACACTACTAGTCTCCTGCATTTTCTATGGCTACCACACGTTACCCTTGTTTACAGAAGAAATAACACTTCCTAACAAATAATCTCGCTTACCTTAATATGACCAGAAAATCCCAATGCCCCCTATTAATTTTGCCTTTGTTCAAGTGATAAGATTTTCAATCAGTTCTGGATGTTATGTCCATGGAGGAAGACATGACAGTTGCTGGCAGCTTTTTAAAACTGAAACACACAGTGTATGAGCCTAAGTAACCCTTTAAGGACTGGATGTGTAATTGACACATTGCAAAGCAATGAGCTGCATAACACTCTGATCCTTATAGAGTTAAAGGGATAGTAATATTTCACAAAAATGTAGCTCTGATTAATCTTCATGGTGTTTGGGCTGTTGAGAGTGTTATTTCACTACTGTCCGAGTACTTCAAGAGTAATTGAATGATAAAGTATCCCCCTCCCGCCGCTTTTACCTAGTGTAACACTGCTCACTTCAGAGCAACAAGACTGTCCGGATGGACTGCAGAGAGGGACAATCCACAGTGGGCATAAGGAAAAACCTGAAAAACCTGTCAAGGGGGCAGGGTTTTCCTTATGCTAACAGTAAGAAGATTGTCCATGCTGGGAGCGGTCTCGTCTCAAGACCAGATTCCACATCTGAGCGGAGGTGGCTTTCACTAGGTAAAAGGGGAGGGAGGGGGATATTTTATCATTAAATTACTTTTTAACTACAACTCTGACAGTACTGAAATAACACTCTCCATGGCCCAAATAGTATGAAGGTTAACCGGAGCTGATTTTTTTTGTGAAACATTACTATCCCTTTAAAATTATCATATGCCATATGCAGCGTTTCAGGTCTTGTGGTACTATTAGCATCTGCCATGTTGGTCTCCATAGACATGACATCCAGACTAACTGAAGAGGCTATTGCGCGAACCACAAAGCAAACGCAACATTTACAAAGGATTTACAATAGGATTTTCTGGCCTTAGTAAGGTGTGTGGGGGTTATTAAGGTGTTAGATTAACTGTTTGACTGTCAGAGGTGTTAGATTAAAGCAGTGTTTGAGGAAAGAACAAATAAAGCAGTTAATTTGGTACATTTTTGTAAAAGGGAATTTGTCTCTAAAGAATAGCTGTTCAGAATGTAAGTAATTACGACTGTTTTATTCACTTAACAAGCTTTTTTAAGCTTTATATTTCATGCCTTGCGTGCATTTCTACAAGGCTGTTGGCAGCTCCCTCCCACGTGTTTTGGCTCTTGTAGTGAAATGTCCTCGCAACAGCTAAATCTGCCAAGATCAATCTCTTCACATTGTTTACTGCTGGTTTTTTAGAGCTCACTGAGAAATTACTCATACCAATCTTGTGTCCAGACTGCTGCAAATAAGGGTATAAAAATGGGTGCCTTGAATGTGTTTTTTACATAGCAGTAAAACCAAGTGATTGCTGAAAGTAGGGCAGAGCTGCCTCTGCTAAGAGATCACAAGCCAAGATGTGACAGCTATTACAATAATTCAGTTTGAGGGCTATCAGAAGTAGAAAAGAAACTGTAAAAGACCCACAAATCCCAGGTTTGAAAGCTAGAGGCTAAATTATCTGGTCAATGGGTGATTCAGCTGTAAACTTTTGACAAGGGGCTGACAACTGTACGCACAACATTGCATACCACAGAACATAAACTATGTGGGTGTGTATGCTTATAAATTCTTTGGTGGTTTAAATTACCTACAGGAAACCACATGAATGTAACACGGATCTTTAAAGATGTATTTATATATCATTAAAACATTATTTCTAGGTCCACAAACCCCACAATTCGTGAAATAAAAAAAAAAACCTAAGAACAGTTTTCTAGGTTTTATTTCCTTGAGGACCATAGGGGTGTAAAAGATACTGCAAAGCAATGCTCTGTACCCCCCCCGACCTAAAAAAATGTAACTCTAGAAACCATAAAAATCAGTAACTATATCTTAATTTGGTTAGCCTGAAGAATCTGAAGACCGCAGTGTCGTTTGCATACCATTGAGGTATTATTAAGAAATGTAATGTCACCAGATAAAGCAATATTTGATTGTTCATCATAGTTCTATATAATGCACCGTACTGTTTTCCATGGCCTTATCGTCGTATTCTCCTTGTAATTTCAGCTGAAAGTTCCCCCTCCTGTCACTGTTTACTGTGCCACTCATACTGTATTTCCCTCATATCTGAATGCTGGTCTGGACGGATCCCAACATGGGACATTATTGTGTCAGCATAAGGAAAACCCTGCTCCCCTTCATCACTGGGCAGTGTTTTCCTTATACAAAAGGGATCGGATATCTGAGTTCTAAAGAGAGACTAGCCAAAATGGGTTTGTTTCATTAGTAAAGAGATGTCTAAGGGGTGATACGACTACCATTTACAAATACATTCAAGGTCAATACAAAGAACTATCCAATTAATTATTTACGCAAAGAGCTGAGCTAAGAACAAGAGGTCATCCATTTGGACTACAGGAAAGGCTCTTTCGACTAACACAAAGGCAAGAATTATTTACAGTATGGGTGGTAAAGCTATGGAATTCTTTGCCTTTGGATGTTGTACTTTCAGATAATGCAGCTGCTTTCAAAAAAGCAATGGATGCCTATCTAGTACAGAACAATATTCAAAATTATGACAGATGGTTTCAAATCAGATAGGATGTTGATCCAGGGAACTATCTTACCGCCATTTGGAGTCAGGGAGGAATTTATTTACCCACTTGGGGCTACATTGAAAATGGCTCCAGAGTGATTCTTTTTGCCTTCCTCTGGATCAACAGGGGGGTTTTGTCATGGGCTGGACTTGATGGATGCATGTCTTTTTTCAGCCTCATCAACTCTGTTAGTTTGTAAAGTGGCCGGCTTTTAAATCTGAGAGAACAAGAGTGATGGAGGGAAAAGGGGCGGGAAGGGGGAAACTTTCAACTCAAATTACAAGGAGAATACAATGAGAAGGACATATAAAACGGCTCATTATGTAAAATTATAATGAACAATCGAATATTACTTTATCTGGTGACATTACTATCCCTTTAAGGTTTATATTGATTTGGAATGAGATACCATGTGAATGAAGCGTTTAGCTCTGAAATGAAACAGTAAATCGTATTCAATAGAAAACATATTTTTCAGTTGCAAAATTGTTTATACCACAATGCAATCATCTGTAATTAGTGACATTCACATTCAGTCAGATATAAAATGGAAGATATCCATAAAATCAAAAGTGGAGCAAATCTGGGGCAAAACAACTGCACACTGTATTGGAGACCTCTCGAGCAGCTAGGAGGTTTAACCATTTAAGTGCCAGAGACATCTCCAGTGCATTGTACGGTTGTTTTGCCCCAGAATTGCTCAACTCTAAAATGATAAATTAATAAAAGGACCAATGACGTGTTGTGACCGCCGTGGGAAAACTTCCGTTAAGGACCCATGATGGTCCTGGCAAGTCATGAAACTCAGGGGTCCTCGTACGGCTGCACGCCATTTAGGGACCCCTGAATACATTAAGGGGGGGGGGGAATGCCCCGTGGTCATTAGCTGCAGACCTCACGGCCGGTCCTTAAGGGGTTAAAGAGAAGCTAACACCAAAAGATAAAGGTGTCCCTATTACCTGTATTCAAGGAAATATGAATCCTGGTGGTTGTTACGGTTTCCTGCTCACTACGCCACATGGAGCCTCCTGATGAAGGCTGAAACAGCATCCATTTCCCTTGTTTGAAGGACTCTCAGGTTCCCCGTCCACTTGATGATGCGTGGCAGGCATCAGGGTGACCTATACTTCTTTATATACATGTTCCCAGAAGTAGCTGTACATACAAGAGCATGCAGTTTTGTTTTGGGTTTTTTTGCCCAGAAAGTAGTGAGGTGCCTATGGGATCAAGGAGGGGTCCCTATCTCAAGCACAGACATCACCAGAAAAAAAACTTTAGCAGGGTCCAGAATGCATATTTTCTTGAATACAGACAATAGGGACGTCTTTATGTTTTGGTTTAAGATAATTGTATGTAAGTTTAATGCATTGAAAACACCTCTGATTCTCAAGGGGTTAAACAGAATTACGAACTGCTTATAAACTGTATTACCAGTTTGTTGTATGAATAGTTTTTGAGAGATTAACCTTTACTAATTGGTGGCAGTTTATCCCAATATATTTCTGTGCTGGGACACTATTACCACATAGTGAGGACATTTCTAGTAGCGCAGCAAGTGGTAAGTTTGTCATCAAACAGAACAAATTAGCATAATGTGCAACAGGTCCCCAAGCTGCATGGCATGCCCAATCGTAGGGCAACATCATGCACTATCGTTATATGGGGGTGGAGATTGGCAGCAGGCAGCAAATCAGGGGTGGAGATTTTCAAAGGAGTGGGCTCTGAAGAGAGACTTACAGCTGCAGCTGTCCAGGGGGTCCCCAAAATGCAGGGAGTTCCCAATCATGCGGGCAACACCGTGCACCATCGCTAGTATATATATATATATTTTTTTTTTCTATATCTATACATACATATATATTTAACCCATTATATCGAATGACTTACTGAACTTACCAGGTAAGTCGTCTGTCACTAAGGGGTTAAACATAAATCATTTTTTAAAGAAATTCTGGCATAACATTTTTCCAGATAAGGAAAACTACACCGTTGGATTAAAGAACTGTTAATAACTTTGCCTCTTACAAGGATGAAGAAAGTAAAATTAAAAACAGATGTTTTAAGAGGATTCGGGATGATTAATCCTTAAACTATTCAAAGGACACATGTCATCCTAACTTACAATTTATATAAAGAATTCCCAGTAGAGTTTAGATCAGTTATGGAGCTTTTCAATAAAGTGAATTCAATTGGACTCAAAATATTTTCAGTTTGCTGAAGAAGCTAGTGCAGTATTTGCCAACAAAATGAACTCTAAATTGGTTTCAAATGAAAGAAGTCTTCAATTTATTGTGAAACATATCATTATGTGTAACCAGAGAATAGTTATTTATGACCAATTAAATTCCTGACAGAAAAACCATCTGCTCTGATTAGCATATACTGTACATATAGATTTAATGTACGGCATGAGTTGGCTGTGAAACTCATGTGGATAGGCAAACTATAGAAAGGAGGGGATCCTGACTTGAGGTGACCACACACACGCACAGCACTCTCTCTCTCTCTCTCTATATATATATATATATATATATATATATATATATATATATATATACAGAGCTCAAAATTTCCACTCTCCACTAGCCAATGGCGAGTGAAAATTTAGCCCTGGCGAGTAGAAATTCAGCCCTGGTGGGTATGTTACAGCTTCCAGTGGCGAGTAACTTTTTCAGGTCTAGATAGTAGCAAAGGACTTCCAATTTTAAGACCTGATTATATACATATATATATATATATATATATATACACACATACATACACTAATCGAACAGTACATGTACAGGGGCCACAGTGCCAGGCAGCAACGGCAGCGGTGCAGTCATGCACAGTAGAGACTGCCTGCACCACAGCTGATAACAGAGCAGGGTGCTCCGAATTCAGACCGTAGCCATCTGAATTCAGAGCGCCCCGCTCCATTATCAACTGCGGCATGGGCAGTCTGTACTGTGCATGACTGAAGTGCGTGCAGCCATCTGTACTGCGCATGACAGCTTCAAACAAACATACATTAGCATTATTATATAGGATATATATTGCTCTTGATAAAGACCTGAGTGCAAATCAGAAATTTTAGCCTGACAGTTGTCATTTTTGTCTTTATTAGAAAGAATGAAAGACTAGTGAGTGCAAAAAAAGAGAAAAATTTACAATATTACCTCTCAGTGAACAATACGGGCGCGATTCAATTACCTCCCTTAGTAGACCCAAACTATGTTGTTTTAAGTCACAGTTTAATATTCGATTACCTGCACTGTGACAATGCCGCCCGTTAAAAAAAACATAACAGGAGATAAATTAGCATCTGTTTAAAAAGCAGATGAATTTGCGATTGAGTCCTTAACGTGTATTAAAGGGATAGTAATGTGCAAAAGTGTTAGGCAGGTGTGAAAAAATGCTGTAAAGTAAGAATGCTTTCAAAAATAGATATGTTAATAGTTTATTTTTATCAGTTAACAAAATGCATAGTGAGTGAACAGAAGAAAAATCGAAATCAAATAAATATTTGGTGTGACCACCCTTTGCCTTCAAAATAGCATCAATTCTTCTAGGTACACTTGCACACAATTTTTAAGGAACTCAGCACGTTGGTTGTTCCAAACATCTTGGAGATCTAACTACAGTTCTTCTGTGGAATTAGGAGGCCTCAGCTGCTTCTCACTCTTCAGGCAATCTCAGACAGACTCGATGCTCTTGAGATCAGGGCTCTGTGGGAGACATAACATAACTTCCAGGACTCCTTGTTCTTTGTTACACTGAAGATCGTTCTTAATGATTTTGGCTGTATGTTGGCAGTCGGTGTCATGCTGCAGAATAAATTTGGGGCTAAGCAGATCCCTCCCTGATGGTATTGCATGATGGATAAGTATCTGCCTGTCTGATACCATTAATTCTGACCAAATACCCAACTACATTTGCAGAAATGCAGCCCCAAACTTGCAAAGAACTTCCACCATGCTTCACTGTTGCCTGCAGACACTCATTCATGTACTGCTCTCCAGCACTTCGGGGCACCAACTGCCTTCTGCTAAAGCCAACTATTTAAAATTTTGACTCATCAGTCCAGAGCACCTATTGCCATTTTTCTGCACCCCACTTCCTGTGTTTTCATGCATAGTTCCCCCATAGGATCCGACTGTTTTCTGCCAATTTTGAACTGATTGCACTGTTGGACATCTTCTGAATGCGAAGGGAAGTAAGCATGATGTGTTTTTCATCTGCTGCACTAAGTGTCTTTGGCCGAACACGTTGCCTGTTTCTTTGTGCTTCTTCAAAAGAGCTTGAACAGCACATCTGGAAACCCGTGTCGGCCTTAAAATTTCTACTTGGGAGAGACCTTGCTGATGCAGTATAACTACCTTTTGTCTTGTTGATCTGCTCAGTCTAGCCACGGTGTATGACATTAACCTGTCTTCAGCAACCTCATCTTGTTAGCTGAGTTTGGCTGTTCCTCACCCAGTATTATTCCTCCTACACAGCTGTTTCTGTTTCAGTTAATGATTGTGTTTCAACCTACATATTAAATTGATGATCATTAGCTCCTGTTTGGTAAAATTGTGTAATCATACACCTGACTATGGGCTACATTCTATTGCAGGTGCTAAATGTTAACACCCATTTTATCAAACATTTTCCTATGGAAGTCTATAGGGTAAACTGGAGGTAAAAGCAGAGATAAAATTAGCACCTGCAATAGAATCCAGCCCCGCATGCCAACAAAATCCCTGACTTTGCGCAAGTGTACCTAGAAGAATTTATGCTGTTTTGAAGGCAAAGTATGGTCACACCTAATATTCATTTGATTTTGATTTTTTTTTTGTTCACTCACTATGCACTTTGTTAACTGATAAAAGTAAACTATTATCATGCCTATTTTGAAAGCATTCTTATTTTACAGCAATTTTTCACACCTGCCTAAAACTTTTGCACATTACTGTATATTGTAAGGTTTATCCCCCTCAGTAAAACAAGGGTACTCTCCCTGCTGAAAAAAGTTATTTAAAAGTTATTACAGCTTAAACTTGAATTTTTTAGATGCAATTTTACACCATCCTATGGACAGCTCTGGTCAGTTGACCGTATAATCTCCATAGGATGGTGTAGCAACAGCGCCTCTATACAATTTCAGGCCACTGTGATACTGCACATAGAAAATTTCAAGTTTGAGCTGAGGTTGCACCTTTCGGGCAGTTGCTCAATCCAAGTCGAGGAACATTTGGGATGGAACATGCCCTGCAGTGACCTAACCTCCCAGCCAATCAGCTTCTATCATGAGGGGTCACAAATGTAAGTTTTGTTATCCCCTCATTGTTAATGTTAGGTTTAGTGTAGGGTGGGGTGGGGGTTACTGGTAGGGTTAGTGTTTAGGAGGGTGAGGGGAAGGTGACTGTTGTTAGCTCACTCTCGATGTTTGACACTGTGTAAAACATTGAGCGTTAGCTAGTCTCCCACTAGTCACTATTAGTGTGCGTTGTGGGAACAAGAAGTTGTGATGAGTGTTAGTCCACAACATGAGTATTTGCGACCAACACTAGTTGCGGTGGATGCTGGCCGAGCAATAGAATTCTGACGGTAGAACTGTGTGTGTATGTACCGTCTGGAACTCCTTGTGCCCCTAATGACGGATTTAATGGCACTAATAATATCGAACTCTGAGAAAGGATTTCTGTCTAGTAGGACTTTGTAAACATCGCCTCAGATTCCCACTGCAGATGTTTTCCATTTATTTTTTAAGGAAGATTTGGACATATGTATAATAGCAAACAGTAGACATTCTGGGGCAAACCAAATAACGGGGAAAATTAATTCCAAAATGCCTACACTTAAACAAGGCTTTCAACACACTGAATGCTAGAAAGGTATTTGAGGCTTTTTCCTCCATAATGCTTATGAGGCCACTCCAGGATTCAATCACTTAAAGGGATAGTAATACTTAAATTTAACTATTTTTAATATTGTAGAGATTAAAAATATGAATACGATGAGGTATGTCCCAACTCTCAATCCTTTAAAGTTTGAGAGAGTGAAGCATGTAAAGATCCTGTTTGAAGTCTACCATCTAGCTGAGAAAAGCAGATTCTGTTCCTGAGACCGTCCTGCGGGTCTTCAGCAGAGCAGAGATACTGAACTCTAAAAGGAAATACTTCATTGGAATGGTCTACAAAGTGTGCTTGCAAACTAGGCACACTTTGTAGACCGTTCCAATGAAGTATTTATTTCTATATTGTGCTATTTTTGGCTCTGCTGAAGAGACACAGGGTGGTCCCGGGACTGGAATCTGCTTTTCTCAGCTAGAGGGCAGACTTCTGTAAAACAGGATTTTTAGATGTTTCTATCTCTCAAACTATATATGTTTGAGAGATGGGAAATACAGTTACGGAAAAAAATATTTGATCCCCTGCTGATTTTGTATGTTTTCCCACTGACAAAGAAATGATCAGTCCATAATTTTAATGGTAGGTTTATTTGAACAGTGAGAGATAGAATAATAACAAAAAATCATGAAATATGCATTCCAAAAAAGTTATAAATTGATTTGAATTTTACTTAGTGAAATAAATATTTGACCCCTTTGCAAAACATGACTTAGTACTTGGTGGCAAAACCCTTATTGACAATCACAGAGGTCAGACATTTCTTGTAGTTGGCCACCGGGTTTGCACACATCTCAGGAGAGATTTTGTCCCACTCCTCTTTGCAGACCCTCTCCAAGTCATTAAGGTTTCGAGGCTGACATTTGGCAACTCGAACCTTCAACTCCCTCCACAGATTTTCTATGGGATTAAGGTCCGGAGACTGGCTAGGCCACTCCAGGACCTTAATGTGCTTCTTCTTGAGCCACTCCTTTGTTGCCTTGGCCATGTGTTTTGGCTCATTGTCATGCTGGAATACCCATCCACGACCCATTTTCAATGCCCTGGCTGAGGGAAGGAGGTTCTCACCCAAGATTTGACAGTACATGGCCACGTACATCATCCCTTTGATGCGGTAAAGTTGTCCTGTCCCCTTAGCAGAAAAACACCCCCAAAGCATAATGTTTCCACCTCCATGTTTGATGGTGGGGATGGTGTTCTTGGGGTCATAGGCAGCATTCCTCTTCCTCCAAACTTCGCGAGTTGAGTTGATGCCAAAGAGCTCGATTTTGGTTTCATCTTACTACAACACTTTCACCTGGTTCTCCTCTGAATCATTCACATGTTCATTGGCAAACTTCAGACGGGCCTGTGCATGTGCTTTCTTGAGCAGGTGGGACCTTGTGGGTGCTGCAGGATTTCAGTCCTTCATGGTGTAGTGCGTTACCAATTGTTTTCTTGGTGACTATGGTCCCAGCTTCCTTGAGATCATTGACAAGATTCTCCCATGTAGTTCTGGGCTAATTCCTCACTGTTCTCATGATCATTGAAACTGCACAAGGTGAGATCTTGCATGGTGCCCCAGACTGAGGGAGATTGACAGTTATTTTGTGTTTCTTCCATTTGTGAATAATAGCACCAACTGTTGTCACCTTCTCACCAAGCTGCTTGGAGATGGTCTTGTAGCCTAATCCAGCCTTGTGTAGGTCTACAATCTTGTCCCTGACATCCTTGAACAGCTCTTTGGTCTTGGCCATGGTGGAGAGTTTGGAATCTGATTGATTGATTGCTTCTGTGGACAGGTGTCTTTTCTACAGGTAACAAGCTGAGATTAGAAGCACTGCCTTTAAGAGAGTGCTCCTAATCTCAGCTTGTTACCTGTATAAAAGACACCTGGGAGCCAGAAATCTTGCTGATTGATATGAGCAGTAGTTAATATAAAAAGTGTACAGAAGGAGAAAAAAGACATAGTAAATAGTGGGTCACAGTTTCAATGGGACAGTGGGCGTATGTACTAAGTAAATACTGGTGTAATTCTGGGACAAACCTACTGTACCATAGGGGAGAACATCTTTTTGCCTTGATTTAAATGGAATATTTTAATCACTTGAATGCTAGAGAGATATCTCTAACAAAAAGGGGATTTTTACATAGATTATTTTCACTCTGTCCACTAGTGGATTTAAAGGGATAATATTACTTTGTTTTATCTCTATTTTATTTTGCAGGCATTAAAAAAACACGAAGAACGATATAAGTCTTATCTCTAAAACCTTTTGGTTTGAGAGATACTCACAAGCAAAGTTTCCCCTCACTGACCAAAATGGTCAAGTCTGCCATTTAGCTGGAATCCGGTCCGCAAATCAACCGGTGGCTCTTCAGCAGAGCCGAGATCGCAAGATATAAAAATAACTATTTCATTGGAAGGGTCTAAAAAATTTGTCTTATCTCTCAATCCTTTATGGTTTATGAGATATTCACAAGCAAAGTTCCCCTCCCCGCCCCTTTTACCTAGTGTAAGCCATCTCTTCTCAGATGTGAGTCTGGTTGTATGACCAGACAGATAACAGAAGGGGACAATTTTCTTTGTATGAAAACAATGAAAGCCCTTCCCCCCTTGACAAGTTTTTCAGCTTTTTCCCTTATCGTAATTGAAGATTGTCCCTCTCTGCAGTCTACCTGGGCACCTCCCTTCTGATCTGGTTGAACAGGGGAGGATACTTTGTTTGTGAATATCTCTTAAACAATAAAGGTTTGAGAGATAAGACTTATATCATTCTTCATGTTTTTTTTAATGCCTACAAAATAAAATAAAGATAAAACGAAGTAATACTATCCATTTAAGGGTAATCTACCTTCCACCAGTTGGCAGGCACTTAAAGAGTTAATTATGCAAAGAAATTCAGCTGCTCCCATTCCCTGGACCTGATTTACCCTCCAGGCTCCACTCACTGGTAGTTTTAATGTAAAAAAGCAAAGGAGTATAAAATCACCATGATAGAAAAGCCAACATAGGCATGGTATCCCAATTATCAACAGTTATCGAGGTGGGATGTCCCCTAACAGAATGAGAGAAGAGATTTATTAGTGCGGTTTCTTTCAATGGAGGAGACCGGGTCTGTGAAACATCCAAATGTGCACCCAAAAATAATAGGTTGGAGAGAAAAATCAAAATGGTGACTGTTTAAAGATAAAACTTTCATTTGTAGGGTTTATCCCCCTGAGTAAAACAAGGCAACTCCCACTGCTGAAAAGTGTTTTATTCAAAAGTTATTTAAGTTCAAACTTGCATTTTTTAGGTGCAGTATCGCAGTGACCTGAAATTGTACAGTGGCGCTGTTGCTACACCATCCTATGGAAATTTATGGTCAACTGACCAGAACTGTCTAAAGGATGGTCTAGCAACAGCGCCACTGTACAATTTCAGGCCGCTGTTATACTGCATCTAGAAAATTCAAGTTTGAGGTTTAATAACTTTTGAATAAAATACCTTTCAGCATTTGGAGTACCCTTGTTTTACTCAGGGGGATAAACCCTGCAACATATTTTTGCTCGTCTGCTCTGTCAGTCCCTTCCGGAACCGAACGGCTCAAAGCAGTGCCTACTAGAGCTGCGTGGACGTCACTATGGCAAGACTTCCGTGATCCGTCTTGCCTGTCAGCCGTGGAAGAAAGGATAAATCTACTGAATAAGGTAATAATTCTGGCAACTAGCGCGACTAAGCAGCTAGTCGCCAGACGGGGAGTTATTTAAGACAAACTTATTATGCGGTGGTAGTTCCACTTTGAATAAAAGCTTATGAAAGACAATAAAGATATATTAGGTTATAGAATCAATAGCACTAAGAAACCAGGAATGCATTACAAGAATGCCACTGAAAGGGTTAACTGTAAAAGAAGCATCCCTCTATGTGGAAGAGAGGGACATGAAAAGGCAGGAAAATATATGTAGAGGGCAGAGTGTTAGTTAAACTAAAACCAAAGAGTCAGACAACTACAGAGACATACTCACAGGACCTGTGGACTCTGAATGAAGGAATCTATCCTCTTCAATCTTTAGGCTCCTATATACCATGTGAATGACTGCGCAAACCAGCTAAGAATAAATGTGAGGATAGGGCTGATAATGCAAGCCATTCTCAAACAGACTCAGGTCCCTGCTCTGGTTCAAACCAACAATGGAGGCCAGAGACAGGAGCCCACCTAATGGAGGCTTACATTACCCCATCCTACAAACGAAAACAAAAAAGAAGGCACTCCTAGTGTAATAGCTTCTAACAATAGTGGCTCAACCCACAAGTTCCCCTTCGGACCGTACTCACAATTCTCCAAGGTCAACTCAACAATTAGATGTTAGTTGACATATACGCTTTGGGGTTATTTTCATACACCGTCCCCTGAACAGCAAGAATATTATCTTCACCAAGGCCAGCTCCTCAAAACAACTCAACAGAAGCTGAATAATTTCTTTATTGGCTGGAGCTGAATCTGAAGAAGTGGTCAGAATACCACAAAACGTTATTGTAGCTTGCCATTATCAGTTTTTATTTTTGTATTATTGAGACAATTTTATTAAATCATTTTGGAGACAAATCTGCAGCAGTTGGTGAATTTCATAGTCCCTGAGTACAGCTACCTGAGCAGAGACAGGAAAATATCTCTGCAAGTCTGATTAGTTGTGGTATGATATACATCTTTCCACAGCCATTATTTTTGTGAGTATAATTTTAATTATATACTCCAAAATGTGTTTATAAAAGGATAAAAGGCACCATTGGGCGCCCTCTTTTGTTTTTTTCACAATTACCCCATCTTAACAGAGGAAGACTAAGAGAGAGATTCCCTGCTTTATTCCTATGGCATCACCTTTAAAAGTGAGCATGCCTGTTGGGGGTAGAATGGATCAGAGATAGAGTCTCTGAAAGCTTTCTTAGGCAAGAGCCCTGCCCTCCTGGCCAGAGGGCACATTACCCCACGGTTCCTGTGTTCTGCATAGGACGTGAGAGAAAAGGTAGTTAAAAGAAAGTAAAATGACACTGTTCAGTCCTTGACAACAGCAAAGTTCAGATGTAAACAAAATAGTAAATAAATATACACAACTGCCATGCGAAGGACAAATGTCTAATCTAATAAATTAAGTGTGTTAAATGTGTTAATATTATTAAAGTGGAAGAAAACTTACATATTTTTATATAAAATTATATAGTGCAGAAAAGTGAATTAAATAGGTTGTTTGATACATATTTAATCTAAGAATAGCTGCATATGCATAAATATCTTAACTGTGATTTGATTGGCTTTAAATGATCCCTGTTGTGATACACAGTTCACATTGTGCGTTAGATGTATAAGAGTAGCAATTCGCGATTGCCAAGTTATACAATTAAAAAGCTGTTAAAGATAACCAGTGTCACAGTACAGTGAAAAGTACAGCACAGATATACTGCAACAGCTCTGACAACCTTTGAGAACTAAAATGAGATATTGTTAAAATCTGTGCAGCTAGAAAAGAGGTTCAAGCCTTTACTAATCCACATAATGAATTGTACTTATGGGATGCCTAGCTGCAACAGGTGATGCCTTGAATAGACTCCAGTTGGCAAACCTTATAATAGTGTGTTCAGGTTTTATTTTTAACTCAGCTGATTAAAAAAAGCAAAAAAATCTAAAGATTACCAATGCCTACAGCAGCAGGGATAGCAAAACTGGAGGTCTCCAACAACTACAGCTCCAAAGATTGTCTACCCTGAAAGTATCAAAATGTGTAAACAAAAACTTAAGATAATGTACTTATGTATGTATAACTATTTGTATGGTTGCACACAGTGTAAGCGGCACCTTACAACAGTAGTATGTTATAATAAATAAATGGAGCTATAATAAGTGTTGCAGTCATAGAAACAATAGGAAAGAGGGCCCTGCCTCATGGAGCTTACAGTCTAATGAGAGAAAGCGTGAGCCATGAGCTGGCTAAGGATGTGACAACACACTGGGCTACAGAACTCTGGTTCATCTGACTGACGCCTTATAAAATATGCAAAACTGGGCGATATTAAAGTACCAGACAGTATGCAAACAGCTTAGCATGATACACGTCCTCAAAGAACTGAAGAAAAAGCAGCTAAAGACTTTAAAATGTTTGTCCACTAACAGGATGATTATCCATGACCAAATAGGGCAAATAACACATTTCTCCTCAAACTTTGTTTAATGGAGAGAAAAAATCACTAATATATTAGATTGTATTAACCCACAACTGGCTCATCACACTCAAAATCTGCATCTAAGCAACATTTAGAAAAATGATCAATGTGGAAAACTGTACTAGCAGGAATAATTGGAGCTTGCTGGGTTTACCAGAAATAGTCTATGGGAAAGCCACCAGTGCGTCACACAAAATGTCTGATACATCAATTTGATGTTAATTTCTTGTCCAGCAAGGATGGAACTAGCAAAAGAGCTACCTACAAAACCACCACAACCAGGAACATTTTCTCAAACCACCATAGCCCATGGACTGAAGACAAAGGATAATAATCAGAAGCTTCCTCCAATGTGAAAAGCACAGTATACTGATTTACTTCAATTTCTTAGTTAAAGTACAAAAACGGTAGCTCACCTAGTAAAGAACCGTCTGAGAATATTGCAAGATAATTTTAAAATGCAAAAAATATGTTGGGGTACAATAAAAATTATTAGTGTAAATTAACATGGTTTCACAAGGTATAGATCAGGCCAGGCACGTGCACACATAGACACCAAGGGGGGGCTTGAGCACCTGCCCTTTTTGTCTAAAATGCTCTTGTGCCCTTTTAACAAAAAAAAAAAAAAAATGTAATCAGTCCGATTTTATCGAGATGTGCCCTTTTTCTCATTTGAGCCCCTGCCCCCCAAAATGTCTGTGCACATCCCTGGATCAGGCCAAACAAATTGCTTGAGCATCTATGAAGTGGTACATAAGAACCTAGATAAGAGGAGCAGTAAAGTCAGTCTATTTAGACTCTGTAAAAGAATGTGATGCATTGCCACACAGGAGGTCACCACTAAAATAAGGAAACTAGGTCTATAGGATAACACCTGTAGATAGAAAACAGCTGAAGAAAAGGAAGAAACATGTTGATATAAGTTCTTCAGCTACAGTTAGATTTCAGTTCGGAGTACATCAGAGTCCAGTACAAATTTCACAGCTCTTTACCATGGCAATTAATAAACTGTAAATTGGTATGGAGAGCTAAATTTCAATATTTGCAAATCACATGAAATTATATTAGGCAATCACAGGCAAATGGTTTCACTCAAATGACTGCATATGCGGTGCCTAAGTAATCGGGTTCAGACTTGACTATAGATTAAGAGAGAGTATCTGCAAAGTAAGATGCCAGACAAAGGAGAGAATATGTATTTTATGGGTGAAATAAATTGTGTGCACTCTCCTGTTCCCACTGCACCATATGATGTGATGGGGGCCACATGAGGCTTCCAGGCCACCTGCTGTACACTAATGACATAAAGTATAAATTCTACAGAACAGAGGGATTTGGTTAAAATGAGAGATCGGACATACAAATGGCATATAATTTAGGGCCACCCACCATCGAAACAATAAAACAATCCTAGGACAAACTTATGACATCACAGGGGACAAGTACACATCCCCACATTCAAAGGATTAAATATTCCCATTTAAATGACTGGATATTTTTATTTATCTCCCATCATGCATTTGATTTTCTTTATAATTGCTCTTCAATTACTTTGTGTATATGGACCTCAATGTAGAAAAATGTAAACTTAAACCTTTGGGAAATTAAAAGCTGGATGCCGGGATGGCAGATACAATAGTTATGCTTAAGGAAGATGGATTTCTAACAGAAAAGGATATACGTTATTAGCCTGTTTATTAAATTTGCGGTTGTTCTGGGATGTAGTCAACTGCCATCTTGAAACCAGGCATGGTTATTTATTTATTTTTGCTTCCTTTTATTATGCTATGAGAAAACTGAACTTGATAGACTTAACGTATGTATTTTTTTAAAATCAGATTGTTAATCAGCAACAAAGTAATCAGCTCAAGCATTAAAATGTATGGAAAGCTAAACGAAAAAATAGAAAAAATCTGATACACTTTTGGTTGTATGAACGAAGCTCATGCTTTCAAGACCACATTGGTGATTCAAAAAAGATCAGTTGTTAGCAGCTGCTAAATGGTTTCATGAGGTTATTAAATAATGTATAAGATTTTATAAAAATATACACTGCTATATACAAGATGTTTAGATTTAAAACTGCAAGAGTTTGATTCAATCAACACTGCCAGATGTATCATAATTTCAAATGTTTAATCAGTCTAGCAAAGCTACCTGAATATTTTTGTGTTTTAAACATTAGAATACAGAGAATTATTTTTTCAACATTCTGCTTTATGTAATTGCTACACTTTTCAGCAAATGTCTTCATTCTGCTATTACTTACTGACATTTTCCCTAGGATGAAAAGAAAAGTAGAAGTTCACTGCATTTTAATGTATCTTTATTACATGTAGCCCACTGTAATAGCAAATAGTGGTGTAAGGTTTTTACCCTTAATCTCTATTATAGTTAGACAATTTGTGTTCAGAAGAATTTTATGAAAAAGTGTTTTGCCCTTACAACTGACTGTCACGTCCTATATTATTCAGTGAAGCAGATATACTAAAACATAGAATGCAGATAACTTGCAAGGAAAGTCCTATTTACACTGTTTTTTTTATGTACTTCATTGGTTTGTGTACACTTTAACACTTTATTAGGAAAAATTCTCAATCCTATATAATAATTTGCTAAAACGTGTTTAATGACGCAGTCTGCCCAGTAGAGACTGCCAGTGACAAGGCTGATACAGAGCGGGGCGCCCTGAAGGAGCGTTCAGCTCTGTATCAGCCACGGCACGGGCAGTCTCTACTGTGCATGACTGCCCCGTGACCGGCTGGCACTGTATCAGCCGCGGTGTGGGCAGTCTCTACTGTGCATGACTGCCCCGCGACTGGCTGGCACTGTATCAACCGCGGTGTGGGCAGTCTCTTCTGTGCATGACTGCCCTGCGACCGGCTGGCAGTGGAACTGTGGCCCGTGTAACGGGCTCTTCAACTAGTCATTAATAAATACCTAAATATTTCAACTTATAAACTTGAAGAGTAGGACTATGTCAGAATGTTCAAGCTGTGTATTGTGACCAAAAGAAATTTGTTAAATGTGGTAGTGAAATATGAATCTAACTAGTGTAAAAGCCCATGTACACAGGCAAAGGTCTGGGTAATGTTAACCCTTTTAGTGCCAGAGGGGTACGCAGGCATTTCAAAAAGAGACAGGTCCTGCTCTGAGTCCTGCCACCAACGCAGTCATGAACTGTAGAGACTGCCCGAAAGCTCAGAATGCTCCAGAATTCCTGCACCTCCCAGCATTCTGTGCATTCGGGCAGTCTCTACTGCGCATGACGGCTTCTGACAAACATCCTACCAAATTATTATATAGGATGAGGAAACGTCATACATTTTACTCTTACTAGAACTCTGCATTTGATACATACTCTGATTTGTATTAAAAGGGCAGTATATACCAATAATGAAAACATATGTTTCAGAGATTTTACTATAAAACAAGGGTATTTCCAAATGCTTGGAGATGTTTCATATAAAAGTTATACAAAATAATACTAATTTGGTATTTTTGTAATAGCTTGAGTTCAAGATGTTTTTCAGTCAGATGGCACTGTCATAGATACTGGTTACAGTGGGAGATTGGTAGAGTAAAAATGATACCTTTATTGGCTGAGTGGTTCTAGGCTGCAAGCTTTCAAGATAACTTAGGTGTCTCTTCTTCAGGCATAATGAGAATGATCTTATTGTTCCTAAAGAAGAGATCTAGTTGTCCTGAAAACGTAACCCTTTCAGTGCCAGAGGGCTACGCAACGATTTGCAAGGCAATGCGCTGCGTACCCCTCTGGCACTGAAAGGGTTTTATCCTAGAGTCACTCAGCTAATTTAAGCATCATTGTACTCTACTAGTCTCCTGCTTTTTCTATGGCTAACGGTATCATGCTTTAAGTGGATTACAGTGGACTCTATGGGGATACCCAGTAATCCCCAAGTCAATCAGTGACAACACCCTGTTGGAATAAAAATAGTGACTTTGGAAGAATAAAGCTTCTAAAGTAATGAAGACACAGCAATGTTAAATCATGATTACTGCCAGTATGAGCTATTGTTTCACCTGAAATTAATTTGTTCTGACCCAAAACTGCACCTTCAGCAATTCCAGCACAAGTTATATCTAAAATAGGTATTCTAGGCATCGTACCGGAATACATTCAACATAGCCAGCAAAGAACAGTACCACACAAAATCTTCTAAATGGCAAAAACCCTCCTTCCCTGATGTAGATGTGTAACTACCCATAATATTACTTTTAATCAGGGCTGGATTTCCCATTAGGCAAAGAGAGAAACTGCCTAGAACTCCAGAAGGGCACCTCAGTTGTGCTAGCCACTTCCACATTCTGAAATTGTGGGTGTGGAAGGCTATTCTTTAACCCCTTGGGTGCTAGAAAGATCTCTAACACAAAGGGTATTTTCTGTGTCAGACAACAGTTGATGGGACTGGGGGTGGGGACAGGAATATGGGTGTGGCCATGGGTGGAACTACTGGAAGAACGATGAAGAGAAGCATAGTTGTGTTAGCTTTGGTGGAGGTTATGAGAGAGATAATATGCTATCTTATAGGTTTCCCTGGAGAAGTGGGTTTTGAAAGACCTTTTAAAAGTTTGGATGCTAGGAGAGAGTCTGAAAGAGCAGGGTAGAGATTCATAGGATGGAAACAGCCTTACAAAAGATTTTTAGATTTAAATGACAGTTGGCTATAAGACAGAAGTGGCAAGTAATTGCCAGAGCAGGGGGAAAGAATGAGGTGTTCCTTATGACAAGGCCAGAAATATATGTATCTCTCTCTCTCTGTCTCTGAGAGAGACAGACAGACAGACATGTTGCAGAGTGCTTTTTAAAAATGTTATTCTAAACTGAACAGGCAGCCACTCCAGTAATTGGCAGAAGGGAGTTGTGATAGCAGACTGATGAGTGAGAATGGAGAGGAAAAAACTGTGAAAGAGCAAGGCTGGTTAGACGATGGTTGCAATAATCAAGACAGGAGATGATAAGGGCATGAATTAGAACTTTGGTTGTATCTTCTGTGATGGCTTCGCAAGATGTTTCTGAGATTAAGGTGTCAAGATCTGGCAAGAGTTTGGATGTGAGGAATGAAAAGGAGGGCCGAGGCAGTGAGGTGTGTGTGTGTGTGTGGGTGTGTGTGTGTGTGTGGGTGTGGGTGGGAGACGGATATTCAGAAATCATTCAAAGTGAGGCTAACTTCAGTGTGGGGAGGAGAGAAGAGACGTTCTCTCTTGGATAGAGTTTAAGAAAATGGAAGGGAATACATACAAAGACTAGGCAGATAGTAACTTGGTCTATATGAGTGGGAGTAATATCAGGGGAGAAGAGGTAGAGTTGGGTATCATCAGCACAAAGGTGGTACTAGAATTCAAATTAAGAGATTAGATTGCCTAGAAAGGAAGTGTAGATATAAAACAGAAGGGTGGCCTAAACAGAGCCTTAAAGAATCCCAAATGAAAGCGGGAGCAGACAGGATGTGGTGCTTGAAAATGAAACACTATCAGAGTGGTCAGAAAGGGAGGAAAATAAATAATAATGGTGTCAAAAAGTTCAATGGAGTAGAGAGTTATGAAGAGAAGCAGATGGTGAAATGTGTCAAACAACAGAGAGTTCCAAATGTAATGTAATGCATAGTGTTCTGTTACTTTGGCCAAGAGCAAATCACTGGTCACTTGGGTGAGCGACCAAATTGTCAGTGCAGACAAGGTGAAAAGGTGAAAAGTGCTCTAATACCGGTAGAACCAGAAGTAATGGAACATGTGTGATTTAGAGGAAGGGAACTGGGGCCAAGTACTGAAAGGCACAATTTGTGGATATGAGAAATCCTCTTTCCCTTTGTATATCACCAGGTCTAGGTATGAGGCTGATTGTAATCTACCAAAGGAAAGTGCAGCACGAAAGGAAGTAATAGAAGAGGAGATCAAAGTCTTGGTGATGGACAAGAGAATAAGAAAGTGAGAAGGTAGAGGAGATGAGGGTATCATTTAAAGATGTGTGAACAGCAGTGGGGAATATAACTAGATGGAAGTAGGGATTGAAGAAAGGACATGTATTTATGAGAGCAGGCATAAGGAGAAGAGAGGAGAGGAGAGATGGTGTATTGAATATACAATTGGGGCAACAAGTAGAATTCTAATCCACCAAAGGAAGTAGAGAGGTAACAGAGAAAAAAAACACATAAGTAAACTGAACATGGTTGGAGGCAAGAGAAGCATGAATACAATTAAGTTGCAGCATGCTGTGGTAAGCTGTGTTCATGCATGGCGAATTCTCCATGTGAACCGTCTAATAAGCAGCAACATAGGTATGATTAATTGCAAATGATAATATGCTCTTAGAAAAACTGGAGCAATTTCAGGGCAAACCAACTGCACCATGGGGTACAAATTATAATTTTATGATGTACTGTGTTGGAAAACTCTATAATTCAAGGGATTAAAAATCTAATCTATTGAACATTTGGGAATTTTTACGCAGTCATCTGTGGTGAAGATGGATTGCTCCTGAATCGTTTCAACTCTTATTAGTACATCAGCTTCAATGGACCTTATGTATAATGGAAAACAAATTTGCCCTATAGGGTAGAATTACCCCTTGAATGTTAGAGAGGTCCCCATCGCATTGCTTCACAATATGTAGAAGACATCTCTAGGATAGAAGGAGTTAATAGACCCCATTGATATCTAATTGGAATCTGGGGAATTATCTGTCCCTTGCAGTGCAAATTTTTTAGCCAAAGGGGGAAAAAAAAAAATTAGTGTACGTTTAAGAAATGTCACTAAAATTCAGAACAAAGTGAGAAATCTATGAAGAAGTAAAGGCATGTTTACAAATATGAATCTGAGAAAATGTAATATTGATATTTTTTTTCTTTGCATATGTTTCTATTATTTATGCTATATACTTCCACTAAAGTGGAACTTTCCCCGTAATTTTGCATATTTGAAAACTGCATTAAAAACTGTCCATGTGCCATGTTAACCAAATTCCATGGGATGTACAGTTTACGTGACATTCACACTTATTTCTGGGCAAAGTGAGTATGTCCTTGTAATGCACAAAGCTTCATTAGCATATAAAACGTAATTGAAACTTTCATTAGCATATGAAACATCACTGAAAAGGCTTCAATAGCATATGAAATGTCACAGAAAAGCATAATTAGCATATGAAACATCACGGGTACAGCACAGGTTCCGTAATTAGCATACATTAGCATATGGTAACAACTGTGAATATTGTCTTAAAGGGATAGCAATACTGCAATTTTACTATCCCCCATCTTGTAGCCCTTAAAAAACTAAATTAAACGAGCCCAGCGGCATCTCTCAAACCTTTTTGGCTTGAGAGATATTCTCTTTCAAAGTTCCCTCTCCCCGTTCTAGCTGACAGCAGAGGAATCCAGTCCTGGGACCGGCGAAGGCTCTTCAGTAGAGCCAGGATCTCATTATGGAAGAAGAAATCCTTCACTGAAATGGTCTTCTATGTGTACTTGCAAACCATGCACAAGTATAAGACCATTTCAATGAAGGATTTCTTCTTCCATAACGATATGTAGACCATTTCAGTGAAGAATTTCTTCTTCAATACGCGATCCCAGCTCTGCTGAAGAGCCTCCGCTTGCTCAGGGACCGGATTCCCCTGCTGTCAGTGGATTCCATCTGAGAAGATCTTTTCGCATAGAGTTGAGCAGTGGGGGAAAGTCTTCAGTGTACAATTGAGAGGCGTGTGGGGTAAGGCGAATCACTAAATAATGCAGAAAAGTAGAGCTCCATTTAAGTGAAAATTGGTTCTGAATTTCGGTTAGAGTGACAGAATGTATGCCGAGTGGCATGGCCTCCAATTTGGATATGTTAATTTTGAAGTCTGATAGGACAGAGAATTCATCATATTCTGAGAAAAAGGCTGGGATAGAGATCTCTGGATGAGAGGCAATATCATCTGCATACATAGATAAGGTCCTGTACCGGCCGTGACTATGCCTTTGACAGAGGGATTCTGACGGACATGTTGGGCAAAAGTCTCAAAAATTAGAACAAACAGGAGGGGGAAAGGGAACAACCCTGTCTGGTGCCATTGGATATAGAGAAAGTATCCAATAAGGTGCCATTCACCCTAACTTTAGAGCTAGGGTTGTGACATAGAGAAAAAATACGTTCACAAAGTAACGGTCCAAAATCGAAAGCATTCAACGTCTCTTTTAAGTAATCCCAGTTTATCCTGTCGAAAGCTTTCTCAGCGTCTGTCATAAGGAAGACCGCTGGAGTATTCAAGCATGAGGACCAGTGAATAAGGTTGATCAGTTTTCGAGTGTTATCCCTGGCCTCTCTACCTGGGGTGAAACCTGCTTGATCGAAATGAATAAGAGAAGGCAGAAAAAGCTTAATGCGTTCCGCCAACACCTTGGCATATATCTTTGTATCTAGATTCAGGAGCTAGATAGGACTGTAATTTTCGCAACGGGAAGAGTCTTTTGTCGGTTTTGGTGTAACAGATATATGGGTCTCCGTAACTGCAGGATGGAATCCAATGGCACCAGGCAGGGAAGCAAAGGAGGAAGTCAATATGGGAGACAGGAGATTTTTAAAAGTCTTATAGTAGGCCTGTGACAGGCTATAAGGCCCTGGGCATTTACCTGAGGGTAATGAATCAATAACCCTCTCCACCTCCTCTCTAGTTAAATTTGCTTCAAGTTTACACCGATCCAAACTAGAAATTAGTGGGACATGAGCTTTACTGAGGTAAAAATGTATTTTATCAGCCTGATCAGCTGGACCTTTAATTGTCCGATTAAGATTATATAGACCTTTGTAGAATTCCCAGAATCTATCTGCAATATCTTTAGAGGAATGCGCCAAAGAGCCATCTTTTCTACGTATCGCGTGGATATAAAATTACGAAGATTTGTGTCTCAGTTGTCTGGCTAGCAGTTTACTCGGTTTGTTGCCAAATTTGAAAGCTTGTCGCCGAAAGGAAAGAAATTTACTCTCTATATCTTGTTCCAAAAGAGATTTAAGATTACAGCGTGCCAGTTGAAGATGGGGGAGGACTGTCTGGGCCACAGACAATTTGTGTTGGGTTTCCAATTCCTGAATCTCGTTGATAAGAGAATCAATAGAGCCCTGGTGCTGTCTTCTAAGCCATGAACTAAGTTTAATAAATTCC
This sequence comes from Rhinophrynus dorsalis, assembly GCA_037306005.1. Classification (NCBI taxonomy): domain Eukaryota; kingdom Metazoa; phylum Chordata; class Amphibia; order Anura; family Rhinophrynidae; genus Rhinophrynus; species Rhinophrynus dorsalis. The sequence continues at coordinate 48,846,588 of CM074721.1, forward strand.
CCTCGGATCACGCATTTATGAGCTTCCCATATGGATAGAGGTAAAACATCTTTGTTATTGTTCTCAGCTACGTAAGAAGAGAGAGAGCAGATGTAACTTTTTCAACAACCTGTAGTTTAGAAAGAAGTTGTTCATTTAATATCCAAGATCGAACACAGGTACTAGTGGACTCATGAAGTAAAGAGAGAGTAACAGGTGCGTGGTCGGACCAAGTGATACTTCCAATTGTGAGGGATGTGAGAATGTTGCACAAAAATATAGTCAATCCTAGAATAAGAGTCATGGGGGTGGGAGTAGAAAGTGTAATCCTTAATAGTAGGTTGTCATAAACGCCAGACATCAATTAATCTATGGGTGTGTACAGCCTGATTCAATTTTCGGACATTAGTCTGGGAAAGAGAGGACGTGCCTGTCAAACAATCCACTTTAGGCAATAAAGGAAAATTAAAGTCCCCTCTTGTGACGAGAATACCTTCTCTAAACTCTGCTAACCGCTCAAGAGAGGACGTTAAAAAGGTAGCTGAGAAGAATTGGGTAGATAAAAGTTAGCATAAATATATTTAATAACACCTATGGTTCCCTTTACAAAAATAATTCTGCCCTCACTATCTTTTTTTGATCGAAGAGACAGAGAACGGGACTTGTTTGCTTACAAGGATGGCCACGCCATTCTTTTTGGTAGAAGAGGGGCTGAGGAATGATTGGGTATAATACCGGTTGCACAAGGGTAACTATTTTTTGAACTGAGTCTCCTGTAGAAACATCACCTCTCTTCCCAGACACTTTATGTCACTGAGTGCTAAGTATCTCTGGCAAGGGGAATTCAGTCCCTTAAAGGGATAGTAATACTTAAGTATTACTAATCCCTATAGCAAAGTACTACTTAAAAAAAAACTTATTGTCCCCAGTGTCATGTCTAAAGTTGCCCTCTCCCTTCCCCGTAGTCAGCATTCTAGCTGACTGAAAGGAAGAGAGTTGTACAGCTTTCAGGCGGCTCTCCAGCACAGCCGGATCACGTTACTAAAAAAGAAAACTTTCACTGAAATGGTCTTCTACGTGTGCTTGGCTAGCACGCACACGTAGAAGACCGTTTTAGTGAACGTTTTTTTATTTTTAGTTAATGAGATCACGGCTCTGCTGCAGAGCCGCCTGATGATCTCTGACCAGAGTTCCCTGAGTCAGCTAGAATGCTGACTACGGGGAAGGGGGAGGGAGAGGGCAACTTTAGAAGCATTCATCTATCAAACCATAAAGGTTTGAGAGATGACACTGGGGGCAATACATTTTTTTTAAGTAGTACTTTGCTATAGAGATTAGTAATACTTAAGTATTACTATCCCTTTAACATTAAGAGTCAGGATATTCAGAGTAGCCTTAGTCTTCATAGGTGTTAGAGTAAACAGTGAAAAGCAGTAGGCAACAATACTGGGTACTCAGCTGAATGTAATTCCAAACTCAAGGCCGACTGCTGTACGGGGAAGGAGGGGAAGGATATAAGCAAGAACAGAGAGAGAGGATAAAGAGGAAACTTTACTGGAGGAGGTAAGATAAACCAGTCAGAAAGCAGGGAGAGAAAAAAGGACCCCTTCCTGAGCATACGTACAGAAGGATGGTAGAGAGGGGGGTATGAAACAGATGCACATATAAGAAAACATGCGTAAAACAGTAACACGGACATCAATATATTGTTCCTTGTCTCCAGGGGAAAAGACAGGAAGAACCCAATCTATACCCAGGGGACACAAACTATAACACTTGTAAAACTGACCCAATCAGGAGGGAGGACGGGGAACACCCAAAGGGATCCACCCCGACCTCATCCCCTAATGGGGATAACTTATTTTTTTAAACTCTACAAAACAAGAATAATGTTTTACGGGACATTACTGTCCCTTTAAGATTTACTTGTGACAATTTTACAGACACTTTCCTTATTACTCCAATTTTATACGTCCCCCCCATCCCCCAATGTGTCTAAAAATATTTCTGCTGAAAATAAGTAAATCGGTCCCAGAGAGTAATGTATTTTTTAATGTACATTTTTTTTTTTTGCACCGGACAGTTTTCACTTGTGTATCTGGGAAATGCTTCCTCAGCTAATCAACATCTCCCATCCTGAATGTCTCTAATAGTTATTTCAGAGTAATTCATCAGCTGACCGAACCACTCCAGCTTCAATTTCATTTACTTTTTACACTGACTCACTTGTAAATTTAATAGATCTCCATAGACAGCCAGAGGTATGCTGGCATCCAGCCATAACCTTGTATCACTTGAGAAGAGGATTTTTTGTCTCCCAAAGAAACTGCAGCGTAAATGCATCTCTGTAAAATGATGTCTACTCGTGTTCCATGAGATCCTTTGGAAGCAGCAGCTAAGGTGCGCTCTTCTAGCAGCAAATTAAAGAAGTAATGCCTCCTAATAATACCCCCATGCAATTACAGCACTATGGCCAGAAAATCTTAACCCTTTGAGTGCCAGAAAGGTATCCATTGGATACCTCTCTGGCACTCAAAGGGATAAAGTCCCCTATGAGTATGGCTATTGTTCTTCAGTTCAAGAAATAAAACCTTCAGCATGTCCTGTCCGTGAAGACAGACATGACAGCTGCTGGCAGTGTTTTGAAAACTTAAGCAGATGGATTGCATAAGCCTACATAACCCTTTAGGAAATAGAAGGGTGTACAATGCGAAGCTATGTGTTACGCACACCCGTGGACCTTTCGGGATTAAGATTATCATGTGGAATGAGCAGGGTTTGAGGTTCCTGCTAGCATCTGCCATGTCTGTCCCCAATGATATGACATTCAAGACTGACTGAAAAGATTATTACTTGAACAAGGGCACAAGGATGGCTATAACATTGGTCTGAAAAACACAGCTAAATAAACAGCTTAGGCGCAAGTGTTCTCTACAGTATATTCATTTTATGTAGAAAAATGGCACAGTCACAGAACTTTGTGGATTTGTGTAAATTTTGAATGTTGCAAATGCTGAGTCAAAGTGACGTTTCAGTTCTACATCTGAAACTTTCTCAAGGTGTCTGTCTTAAGAGGAGTGCTCCATTTATCTACATCATTATATGGTAGTTACAGAACCATATGTACTCTGTCTGACATCCCAGCCTCATTCCACTGTCCACTGACAGCCACATGACCACACATACACTGTCTTAACACACTAGCCTTATTCCAATGTCCTACTTACCTGCAGATCTGAAGACACTGCTTAGCTTTCTTTTTCCTTCAAAGTGCTGCTAACATGATACATAGTCTTGGCTTAAGAGTCTCTCTCACATGTATCTCACCTCTGGGTCACTTCCTGTGTCCTCACCACAAGTAACTCAGCAAACAAATACAGATGAGACACAGACTCCCTGGCCCGGGCCTAATATGATCCTAGTTACACATGGAAAAAAGTATAGAAAAGGCTTCAGATCTGGGGGAAAGGGAGGGGGTAGAAATCTGAATTAACCACTAGCATGTTAGTGTGGTCTATAATGCCATGTTAAACAATACTCTCTAGACAACTCAAACATCCGAGGCATCCACCATAGTATTGTGAAAGAATTTACCAATTGGCCAACTTCTATGCTTGACACATTTAGGCATTAGCTGGCAGTTATTATGACTTCCATAAGGAGAAAAGCAGGGGTCTCCAGTCTTTTCTATAATGAGAAACTCTATGAGACATGTACTGAGCTACTCTAAAACATATATTGAAATACATGAATTTATAACAGTACGTATTTGACCACCTCCAAAAGCTGCTCATACCTACTCTTCGTTCCTTCCCACACCTTCCAATAACAAAGTCCTGGACAGAAAAGTGATCTTCTTCACAGTTAAAGGTGGTAAAATTCTGCTACAAGACATTATTTTGCACAGAAGAAATCCAATTCACTCCAGTGACTCACACATTTTCTAATTGCTAGTGCCTTCCGATCCTTAACAACTCAATCCTATATTACTATACATATTTAACGTCATTACAGTGGTTTATTAAAACTCTTAATGAATATAACAGAAAGCTGGCAACTTTTGTTACAATGAGTGAGTGAATACGGAGTTTATATTATAAGATCCATCACACTGATTGCTTACAGATTATTCTGCATTCTTTGTAAAGTCATCATGCTATATATGATGACTTTACAAAGAATGCAGAATAATCTGTAAGCAATCAATGTGATGGATCTTATAATATAAACATATGTATAGACACCACAGGTCTAGTTATATGAAATAACCAAAAAAAAAAAAAAGAGAAAAATTGCACCTATAAAGTGTACAGATATTTAATCCGATATAATTAATTTGTTTATACTGATACAAATAAAGGCGCCAGAGACCAGTTCAATGTAAACATTTGACTTTATCTCGAGTTAGATCATAAGACTTACTTTTATTGTCTCCATTTAAAACAAATACAATTTTATCTCATAATTAATTCCATGATATTATTTAAAAACATTTACCAGATCCCACACTCCGTAGGAAACTGTTAAAAACAACACCTTCTTTTACTAAGTATCTGGATTAACCAAACTTCATAGATTCTTATGCTTAAAGGGATAGTAATGTTTCATAATAAAAGCAGCTCCAATTAATCATCATAGTATTTGGACTTAGTGTTATTTTAATTCTGTCAGAGTTGTAGTACAAGAGTAATTGAATTATAAAGTATCCCCCTCCCGCCCCTTTTACTGATGTAACACTGCTCAGCCAGAGCAGAAGGGACGTGCCCAGGTAGACTGCAGAGAGGGACAATTAAGATAATGGAAAAATCTGAAAAACTTGTCAAGAGGGGCAGGACCTTCATTGTTCTCATAGGAAGAAGATTGTCCCCTGCTGTTATCTGTCTGGTCTTACAACCAGATTCCACATCTGAGAAGAGATGGCTTACACTAGGTAAAAGGGGCGGGAGGGGGAAACTTTATCCTTCAATTACTCTTGAACCACAACTCTGACAGTATTGATATAACACTCTCCATGGCCCAAATACTATGAAGATTAATTGGAGGTGTTGTTTTTGTGGAACATTTCCATCCCTTTAATGTTTATTTATATTTACAAGCAACAGTATTATAGCTAGGTATGTATAAAAATGCCAACTGGTTCTACTGGCAATATAGTGCATACATCCAGTATCACCAATCAGAGTGTTTATATTGTTATTTGAAGAGGAATATATTAACCCCTCATAAACTGCCAATATCATTCATGGCACCTAGAATGCGCTAGCTTAGTTATAACCAGCCTCAGAGTGGGCACCTCTGAGGATCTATATGTTAGTTATAAAGTCTAGCGTACCAATCCTCTTGTCATTCCGGTGCCTAAAGTAAGTAAATATATATGGTAGTTTACCAGTTAGTCACCATAATAGTTTGGTGAATGAATAAAGGAGTTTGTGCTTCACATTCCTCCTATCTGTATGCCCGCATTGTCGATTGAATAGAGTTCTATGGGCAGATAGTACGGAGTACATATCTAGCATGCTAACTTCCTGATTATAACTCTAGCTACACATAGTATCTTGTTGCTGACCAATGTGGCAAGATGACTACTTGCAAAGATAAAAACCCAGTGGTGGTTCCCTAAAGCTAATCCCTCATGGATTGCAGTGTTCAGCGTACCACAAAACTAATGCTTTCACTATTAACCACCACTGAATTTGAGTCCGTGTAGCGAGCGTTAAACAATTGTTAATCAAGGGGGGGGGACAGGCCCTACTTGTTTCCCATTCAAATGGCTTCTTGAGAGGATATAGTCAAAATGATCATCACTCTTAATTTTTTAATACCTCTCCCGGAGCTAACAATTGTGACACTGTCATTGCGTCACTTTGCTAGGCAACCAAAAATAAACAGTGCCAACTGTTATCTATGGCTGCTGTTATTATCTGGGATCTAACGTGCTAACTCTTCACACTACAACTGGCTGTTGAATTGTATCAATGAAACCATTATTATTAAAATCTAATACAATTTCAGATATAATTTCATACATAACGATATAAGAACATCATATATGTTGATTACTTGACATCTGAATCCTTGTAACTTTATTACCAATATCTGTGAACATTACACTTTGACAGATGTTTGTGTGTAATTTAATACTGATGTGTACAATGATGTGTACATATATGCAATACTTATAAAGATGTTCTTTTACAATTTTTTATGTAAATGTATGACACAGTATGTTAGATATTAATGTCTCATTAAAAATCGGGTCTTATTTGGCAACAGGATCTGTCTATAGAGACATCATAAATGTGTGACATTCCAGGCTCATGACTACACGGACATAACAAAATATATCCCACAATTGGATTTTCTTCAGGATACATTAATACCCAATCTGACCTACATGCCTTCTTCAGAGCCCCTTTCAAAGAATGTTTTTTTTTTAATATTTTGGCTTTTGTCTTAAATTCAGCCAAAGTGCTACAAAGCCAGATCAGAGATGAGATGGGTGGGGGAGTAAACTAGACGCGTGTAACAAAGTATTAGTTGAGGTTTCTTTTCTGTATACTGTAGTTTCAATCACGCCTGTGTCATTTCTGTAGATGTAGATGTCCAAAAACGATACAGTATTTGGATCCAATGTGCTAGTTACCTTCAAATTGAGGTCACTGGTATTAATGATAGAGACAAATTCTTGAAATAGATCTGCCATTCAAAATCAGTTAAGACATCGTCGATGAACCTGTTCCATAAGTCAATAAATTGAGTATTTTTTTCCAGATCTTCATTAAAAATATTTTTTTTCCACCATCCTAAAAATAAATTTGCTTACGTGGGTGTGCAGGTGCTTCCCATGGGGGTCCCATGTTGTTGATGTTAATGTTTGTTGTTAAACACGAAATAATTGAGCAATAACAGGAAGAGCAAGATTTTGATAACAAATTCATTATGTAGTTGGTATTGTATACCTCTAAAGTCAAGGAAATATTTGACAGCAGCTATACCCTTTTTTCATGCAAAATGCTGGTGTCTAGCAATTCTTCATCTAGGCATGCCATATGTTTCTTCTAAACATACACGCTCAAGCTATTTAATAGCATCTGATGAATCCCCTATGTAGAATGTTAAGCTATATACAAAAGTTCTTAATATTCTGTCTATGTATATGCTGTATATGCTTTTGTTAAGCGACCTATTTCAGACACAATTGGATGACCTGGAGTATTCATCTTATTCTTGTGTATTTTGGGTATGGTGTAGAAAGTTGGAACAACTGGATCCTTGACCATGACAAATTCAAATTTGTTTTTGCTTATTACTCCTGTCTAGCAACCATCGGTCAGTATATTGTTTAATTCTTTTTGTTGACTTTTTGTCAACAATTTGTAGCACTCAGAGTCACCCAGTTGACTCATACATTCTCTTTTATAGTTGTCAGAATTCATAACTATATTACCGCCTTTATCTGAAGGCTTGATTGTTATATTCTGGTTGAGACTAAGTTCTTTAATTATACTCCTTTCCTTATTTGTGATGTTGTTGGTATTTGTTGATGTTTGAATTTTGTTTTTTTAACAGCTGTTCTAGAGCCTTAGTTACTAAATCGGTGAACAGCTGTATATGTGGGGAGATGTTGGATGGTGGCATGAATTTCGTATTTCTTTTAAGATCTGTGAAAAGACTCATGATTTCAGTTCTGTCCTCTATATTTTCCTCCAACAATGACTTGAGATGCTGTATATTCTGTTGATCTTCTCTGGTAGATTTACCCAGTCTATGTTGTTCAGCAAAATATTTGTGTAGAAGCAATTTTCTACCAAACCAATTTATATCCTTCACCCAATTAAAGATCTCCATTTGTTTTAAATGGAGACAATAAAAGCTAAGTGTTACGATCTAACTTGAGATAACGCCAAAGGTTTACACTGAACTGGTCTCTGGTGCTTTTAATTGTATCAGTATAAACAAATTAGTTATATTGGATTACATTTCTGTACACAATATAGGAGCAATTTTCCTCTTTTTTTCTCTAATCTGTAAGCATTTATTATGGCAGTGGGGCAGGGAAACCACGAAAATAATGTAAGGCACTCTATCTGCATTGATATCAGCTCCCTGACTGGGTACCACAGATGAAAGCTGTGCCTAAATTGCCTACAGACATTTGGGGATTAGATTTCAACCACTGGACCCACCTGTCTGTGGAACACCAGATAGCTTGATAACTGATTGAACTGGAGAGAGAACTACTCACTGATATCCAAAGTGCTACCAGTAGCTCACAAGCTATTTGTTTGAGACCCCAGAAGTAAACAGTAGGAATACAATAGATTTTGTTAATCAGAACACTGGATTCCAGGATTCCATTCATGGCAGTTTTTACCCTGATGTCAAGTCATCAAAGCAACTGTTGAAAGATCAGAGATTTCTCTCTAAAAGCTAGAATAAGGGTCAGGTCATATGTAACTTATAAGAAAAAAATAAAATCGTATCATCAAAAGATGGTACTAGCCTGAACTGAAGCTACCACATTGCATGTTACTTTAATAAACTATTGTGACTCCTTCCTAAACCCAAACTATTACATATGCATGCAGGCATTTTGCAGAACTGTATTTGATCCTTACAAATGGTTTAATTTCAGTGAAAACATTACCAATTCACAAATAGAATCTCCTTCTCACACCAACCTCTCTGTGTAATAACACTACCTTTGTCTACCCCTTCTGGTCCCTCCTGCATCTTTCTCTTAGCCATTTTAGTATTTATTACCTGCACAGAAGCCTTATGGGACATTATCATCTAAAAAACAATAGGGTTCATAACCTTAAAAATTTCACATATCCCTAGCAAGCATGTGAATAAACTACATAAAATGTGCATGACTGAATATATGTGATTTGATATGTATGCTTTAGCAGGTATGCATAACCATTTGACCCCTGTTTGGTTGGGCAAAACCTTATAAAACTATAGCTTTATAGAAGGTATTGCAATTTACATGAATCATTATTTTCTGACTTGTAATAAATGTCAAAAAAGTATGACACTGTACACAGTGTCTGAAATGTACGAAGAGGACCTGGGCAAACCAACTGCCCATACAGGTACAAATAAAAATTATGTTTGATTTCAATGTTTTACTTTTAAAAGGTCTCACACAAGAGAGCGTGCAACCACATATCACATTTACTATGTCGCCATAATAAAAATGGCAACCTGAGAATCTTGCTCTGCATGAAAACTCTGAGATTCTCAGGTTGCGGTATGAAAGGTCATCAGTCTTCTAACCTGTTTCCAAAAGGCTTTGTGCCGCAATGTAGTCTCTAGTCAGTTTAAGCATCTTGACTACACTTGACCATATGACAGCAGCATTGATGAGCGCTGCTTCAGACTCTGTCTCCATCTCTGTGCATGGAGCAGTAAATGCAGTAAGGAGGAAATTCAAAAATATCGATGTGTTACAGGAACAAGGCTATGTGACATTCTTCAAAATTAGCCCTTACTGCTCCCTGCACAGAGATGGCGATATCTCCATCTACGTACAAAGCCTTTTTGGAAACAGGTTAGAATACCGATGACATTTCATAGCGCAACTTCAGCTACCATGTGTTATTGGCAAGGTCTCCCACCGACCTTATTCATCAAGCTAAAGACATGTAGTTCTGTAGCAAACCAACTACAACATAGGGGCCCAAATGAAAATTACACAAATATCTACTGATTTAAATACACAGGAATTCTCATTTGCATGATATGGTACAGTTGGTTTGCTCTATAATTGCACATCTTTAACACAATGATAGCACCGACCACTGTACCTAGTCCCAGAACCACAGCCTACATCATCACTACTGGCGAATATGCATACCTGGGAACTCTCCGGATTTGCCCCGGAGACTCCGGTTCTGACAGAGCTTTACCGGGTCTCCGGGGCAGAGGCAGATTCCTCCGGATGTGGAGAGTTTCTATTGAAACTCTGCCACATCTGTTTTTTCTCCCGTTGTGCCTCCGTCCCCAGCCTTCTGTGTGACACATTTAACCCTCTGAGTACCAGAGTGGTACGGAATGCATTGCTTTGCAATGCATTCCGTACCACTCTGGCACTCAAAGGGTTAAATCCCCACCAACACTCGAGTTAAGCCCCGCCCCTTTTTGACGCGATTAGCGTCATTTTTGTTACCCCCTGCTGAACAGAGGCTCAACTGAAAGTTCCCAGGTATGCGAATGTGGCAATATTTTGCTCCTAATTTCAACCAAAAGGAGGGTGACACTGCTCAGCAATGCATATCACACCTCCCCTAGCATTGAAAGGATTAAGAGAGTGGGGGAGGAAGTGTTGGGCTAAGACAGGAAATGCCTGAATGGCATGCATTAATTTGCATAAACTATAACTATAAATAACTCAAAATATCATTTTCTAAATAAAAATGTCTATTACCAAATATGATTGAACTGGAAAGCTCTTTCAAAAATTATCAAAATAGTTTGTATGTTATAGTGTCCCTTTAAAGGGACAGTAATACTTCGTTTTAACTTTATTTTATAGGGATTAAAAAAACATGAAGAATGATATAAGTCTTATCTCTCAAACCTTTATGGTTTATGAGATATTCACAAGCAAAGTGTCCCCTCCCGCCCCTTTTACCTAGTGTAAGCCATCTCTTCTCAGATGTGGAATGCAGTCCATAGACTGGACAGATAACAGAAGGGGACACTCTTATTCCTATGAAAACAATGAAATCCCTGCCCCCCTTGACAAGCTTTTCAGGTTTTTCCCTTATCTTAATTGAAGATTGTCCCTCTCTGCAGTCTACCTGAGCAGCTCCCTTCTGCCATGGCTGAGACGTGTTACATCAGTAAAAGGGGCGGGAGGGGGACACTTTGCTTGTGAATATCTCTTAAACCATAAAGGTTTGAGAGATAAGACTTATATCGTTCTTAATGTTTTTTTAATGCCTACAAAATAAAATGAAGTTAAAACGAAGTATTACTATCCCTTTAAGAGATCATCTTCTACACACATGAATGCAAGGTATGCGGTTCCAAATCAGCACAAAGTACAGAGAAAAAGGTATAACAAACTTATAGACACCAGCAGGATTACTTATTTCCCCTACAAAATTGATATTTTACTTAAGTAAAAACAGTTGTTTTATAAATCCACCGGTAAAATGCATTTGTGCTAACAAAGAACATTACTTAAATCTTTCTGAAGTATGGCTTACAATGCTTTGCCCAGTGCATACGCAGATCAGATTTTCTACCCATATTTTTGGCTAGAAGTCTATACTAGTCATGCATCCATCTTGACATAAATTACTTATACAGGAATTAGAGATTTATTTTCCAGGAATCGTTTCGCTCTCCATTTGTCACCCTGAAACAGGAGCAGACAGAGAACTGAGCATTCATTTATAAGCGTTAAAAAATGGTTTGATGGAATGGTTAGTACAAAAAGTCAGGGAATACAAAGCTCTCCCATTCAGTCTTGCCAATAACCCTTTGGAAGTTCAAAGTCTCCAATGCATTGCTTTGCAATTTGATGGAGACTACTTTAGTATGCAAAGAATTAAAAGATTGTTAAAGTGAGCCTTTACCTTGAGAAAAAAAATCTTTGCCCTTTAACCAACAATAAAACACTGCATATACAGATTTATTATTTCTCTAAAATGCACATTTACTCTACGGCTCTTACACATAAGCAACTTTTGTAGCACAACTTTTTTTTATAGAAACAGTGTAACAAGGTTTTCCCAGAATCCCATTTTCTAAATATAAACAGAAGTGATAAAATTGTAGGGAAAAACACAGGCTCCACTATAGCTGTGTGATTTCAGTGTGATTCCATTGATACCCATAGAAAAAATTTGCAGCTGTGTTATCACAATGACAACAGAAAGTTACAGCATGCTGAGGCTCTCCGAGTCATGTACTGCAATTGTCACGTATAAAATTACACATAGAGCACAATGATTCACAACTTGTGCAATGTTTAAGGTGAAAGGGGTATTAATTTCAACTTTTAAAAGTTGAACTTGATGAATTCTATGTTCGCAGTGCTTAGGAGCCCAACGTGTCACACTCCATAGAAGAGGTGTAACTAGAAACCACAGGGCCATGGTGCGAAAATTGCCATAGGGCCCCCCGACCCCAAGAAATTCCCCTTACACATTTCCACCTCCACAATGCCCCCATTGTCAACTTCCATATTGCACGCCCCATTGTCCACTTCCACACTGTACTCCCCATTGCCCACCTCCACAATGCCCCCATTGTCCACTTCCACATTGCACTCCCCATTGTCCACTTCCACACTGTACTCCCCATTGTCCACCTCCACAATGCCCCCATTGTCCACCTCCACATTGCACGCCCCATTGTCCATTTCCACAATGCCCCTTTTGTCCATTTAAAATTACCCCCACTGTCCATTTCTACAATGCCCCCACTGTCCACATTTGCCCAGTTGTCTACTTCCACATTGTCCCCACTGTCCATTTCCATAATGCTCCCATTGTCCATTTCTATATAGCCCTCAGTGTCCATTTCCACTTCCACATTGCCCCTGTTGTACCTCCACTAAATTTCCAACTCCATTCCAACTGGGCTCCAGGCTGACAGAACAGTGCTGTACCACTCGCTCGCTCTTCTTCTGGGTCTTATGTCCTGCGCATGCGCAGTCAAGGAATGCGGTTCATTGAATTCCCTGGCTGCTTGTGTGTGCACGTCAGAGGAAGAGGGGTGGAAGGATGCGTACCGTGGTGGCAGAAGGGGTTGACCGGGTGGCCAGGCCCCCTGTAGTGATGGGCCTGGTTGCAGTGGCGACCCCTGCGACCACGATAGTTACGCCACTGCTCCATAGTACACCTGGCGATTGATAAACTGTACTGAACATAGGTTTGTTGGAATAGTACTTGTAGTATAGATGATCAGCCATCAGGGTGCGATATAGGGGACGTGAAAAGTTGGACTACTGTACTGAACATAGGTTTATTGGAATAGTACTTGTAGTATAGATGATCAGCCATCAGGGTGCGATATAGGGGACGTGAAAAGTTGGACTACTATACTGAACATAGGTTTATTGGAATAGTACTTGTAGTATAGATGATCAGCCATCAGGGTGCGATATAGGGGGCGTGAAAAGTTGGACTACTGTACTGAACATAGGTTTGTTGGAATAGTACTTGTAGTATAGATGATCAGCCATCAGGGTGCGATATAGGGGACGTGACAAGTTGGACTACTAAGTACAGACAACAGAGAGATCATCCAAAGTTTAGCTTTTAAAATCTAAAATGAAAGACAATGACGGTATAAAATCAAAACATATATTTAACATTTTATTATTAATTAAAATGTACATTTTTTTCAAGTGACAGGTCCCCTTCACATTTTAAAATGTTTATTCATTCATGCCTACTTTTAACCCTTTGAGTTCCAATAATGTGAATAGTGCATTGAATCACAATGTGTTGTCTACCCCTCTGGCATTTCAAAGAGTTAAACAAGGCTGAAGGTTGATTGGTTATATCCTTTTAACCCAATCGTGGCAATCCCTATCTTCCATTGTAAATACATATAAAAACCTCCTTTTGTTTAACCCTTTGCTTTGCAATATGTTAGACACCCGTCTTTGAGTGCCAGACTGGTGCGTAAGTACTACACTAGCATTCAAAAGGTTAACCCTAGGCATCATATGCAAGAGTAAAAGGGAGCATTTCTAACCCAAACCAAAAGCACCATATGGAACAAATAAAAAATCCTATTAATTTGAATAAACAAAAGAATATCTGTGCAAAGACCTAGAAATACAAGTCTGCAATATAAAACTTGCTAAGAAAAGTCCCAAAATAGTGATAAAAGTTCAATTAAAAATCAAAACAAAGTTTGATATAATATAATATAGCATTACAGGAGATAAAATGAGTTAGTAGTTACTAATGTATGAAATGAATGGGATGAAGGGGATCCTTCAAGTGGAATAGTCACGTTCCAACCCCCCTCCCAAATTGATATATACCCCCCAAAAAGCTTAAAAATTCCCAAGTAACCTATGTCATTGTTTCCCATGCTGAGAAATCTAACCTTAACCCTCTTCCTTAGCAAGATGGAGAGCACCGCAATCTTGATTACGTGTAGTATGACTATCAGCACTCTCCCTCCACCTTCTTTCCTAAGCCTGGAGCTAAGCTCCCAGATGAACGCCTCCACTTGCCTTTGTCACGCTAACGAAGTTACTGTGCAGCACCTCCCTCCTACTGACAGACTGAATTCTTTTGGAATTTGGAGCCGGGTTGTGGAGTCAGATGTTGAGAGAGAAACAGTGCAGCTGAAAAGATGATCCAGCTGGTATTAGACTGCAAATGCTTGCCCACTGTTTTTTTATATGTCCGCACTATGTGGCAGTATGCTGCATCAATGCAGTGAGGCCTCCTCCGCCAACCTCCAGTTTGGAATATACTCACCGCTTTTCTCTACTAAAGCTTCCTGGGGCCGTGAAGACACTCATATATATTGTGACAACTAGTAATATTTTAAACCACTCACCTCTGCTAGGTACTGGGCAATGACTGAAAGTGCTAGAGACCCAGGTCACAGGTTTAACCCTTTGAATGACAGAGGGGTATCCAACGCATTGCGCTGAATGAGTGTGAAACACCCTGAGGAAAGAACAAGCCTTATCATAATCATTTTCATACCGTGGTTGGTAATCAGCCCAATAACTGCTACATATGGTCAGTACAGAACAGGTTAAGATATCCGATGCTTCTCCTTTCATGGGGCAAGTGGAGGCACAAGAATCTCCCCCAGTTGCAGAGGAGGTATTAATTGGGGCGAGGGAGAGGTAATAGGGAGGGTGGGTGGACTATTTCAGGACAGGGACTCAGTGCAGTACAGCTTGTACCGCACAGAAAGTTGTAAGGATTTTTTTAAAAACACTATTTCTTTTATAATACTTCACTAGGATGTTTGTCAGAAGCATTATGCGCAGCAGAGACTGAACGCACAGAATGCTGGGAGGTGTAGGAATGCTGGGAGCACAGAATGCTGGAAGTTCTGTGCTGGGAGCATTCTGTGCTTTCGGGCAGTCTCTACAGTGAATTTCTGTGTCGGCGGCAGGACCGGCCTCTTAACCCTTTGAGTGCCATAGGTGTAGCCCTCTAGCACTCAAAGGGTTAACATCACTCGGACATTGGCCGTGTACACGGGCTTTTACACTAGTAATTATATGTTACATCTTTATGTAATTTTATAAGTCAGAATCTAATTTCCCTTAAGTAAAAGCATGCATAAAACAATCTAGGAACACTAATACCTTACAATAAGAAAAGTTTAAGAAATAATAAGAAAGTTTTTGCTATGTAATACTAGTGATATAGGTAAAAGGATTTTACATGCAAAAATTAACTTTACTCTGCTAATACTATTGATGTTCTCTATCCATGAACTTGAATTTCCACCTCATTACGTGTGTTAGAGACAGGCTTCTATCTTCTCTAGGAGTTCATTCATACAATGACATCACTCACAGATGTATCATTTCTCATGTATATGTCTAAATCAGAGAAGGACTGTCAGTGAGATTTAATGATTTCTATCTTAACCCTTTGAGTGCCAAGTGGGTACATTGTACGAGTTTGGACAGCTGTACCCGCTGTGCCAAGCTCGTACAATGTACCCACTAAAATGCGGTCACTGCATGAGCCGGTATAACCGGCATGCAGTGGCCGCATTTTAAAAAAAAAAAATGTGGGCAATCGTGGGGGGACATGAGGATCACTCCTCATGTCCCCCCTGTTATTGATCTCCCAGCCGATCGCGCTGGGAGATCAATAAAAGAAGAGGAGAAGCGCAGCTGAGGCGCAGCTTCTCCTCTTCTTTGTCTCCTACCCGAACTTCCGGGTAGGAGTGGGCGGGACCGGGGGAAGCCTCCCAGCGTCATCAGTGACATGTCACTGATGACGTTGGGGAAGTTTCCCCGGTCCCATTCACTCCTACCGGTGGTAGGAGTGAAAGGCAGGAGAGCTTTTGCTCTCCTGCAAGTCGCCATATTGATCTCCCAGCCGATGGCTGGGAGATCAATAACTGGGGGGACACCAGAAGGGGTCCTGATGTCCCCCACGAGGTCTGAGAAATTAAAAAAAAAACAAAAAAAAAAAAACAAACGCTAAGTAGCCCTGTGAGTGCCGCAGGGGTCCCCAGCACATTGCTTTGCAATGTGCTGGAGACCCTTGTAGCACTCACAGGGTCTTTTCTTTGGGTTTTTTTTTTTATTTTTTTAAAGACCTCATTGGGGGGATCAGGGGGGATCCTGATGCCCCTCAATGAGGTCTATTATTAAAAAAAAAATAAATACAATTTTTTAACCCTGTGTGTGCCACAGGGGGGGGTCAAATGCACCCCCCCCTCCTGTGGCACACACAGGGCTTCTATCATTACTTTGTTACTAGAGATTGTTGGGGGGCCATCAGGATTTGTCCTGATGGCCCCCCAACAAGCTCTGATTACAAAGTATTAATAAAAAAAAAAATTAACCCTCTGAGTGCCAGAAGGGTCCAATGCATTGCTTTGCAATGCGCTGGAAACCCCTTTGGCACTCACAGGGACATTTATTTTGATTCCTTTTTTTTTTTTTTTTTTTAAGACCTCGTTGGGGGGAATCAGAGGGGTCCTGATACCCACCAATGAGGTCCATAATAAAAAAAGTAAAGAAAAAAAATTAACCCTGTGTGTGCCTCAAGGGGGGCCAATGCAGCCCCCCTTCTGCGGCGCACACACAGGGCATTTATCATTACTTCGTTATCAGAGATTGTTGGGGGGCCTTCATGATTGGTCCTGATGGCCCCCCAACAAGCTCTGATTACCAAGTAATGATTAAAAAAAAAATTAACCCTCTGAGTGCCAGAAGGGTCCAATGCATTGCTTTGCAATGCGCTGGAGAGCCCTTTGGCACTCACAGGGACATTTATTTTGATTCCTTTTTTTTTTTTTTTTTAAGACCTCATTGGGGGGAATCAAAGGGGTCCTGATACCCACCAATGAGGTCCATAATAAAAAAAGTAAAGAAAAAAAATTAACCCTGTGTGTGCCTCAAGGGGGGCCAATGCAGCCCCCCTTCTGCGGCGCACACACAGGGCATTTCTCATTACTTCGTTATCAGAGATTGTTGGGGGGCCATCATGATTGGTCCTGATGGCCCCCCAACAAGCTCTGATTACCAAGTAATGATTAAAAAAAAATTAACCCTCTGAGTGCCACAAGGATCCAATGCATTGCTTTGCAATGCGCTGGAGACCCCTGTGGCACTCTCCGGGTCCCCTGTTTGTGGACATATATATATATTTTTTTACTAAGACCTCATTGGGGAGGGATCAGGGGGTCCTTATGCCCCTCAATGAGGTATATAATAAAAAAAAAAAAAATAAAACACAAATTAACCCTGTGTGTGCCACTAGGAGGGGAGTTCAATGCCGACCCCCTTCCTGTGGCACACACAGGACTTTTTATCAACACTGGTAGTCACAGATCTCCCATACACACTATCAAACACTGCCCCACCATCCTTGCTCCTCTGCTCATACCCACACACACTGCCTAATCCCTCACCCTCCCACATACTTTGTTACACTTGTAGTCACAGGTCCGCACGTACACCGGCTGACGCCCTAGCTTCTTTCATCTGTTAGCCATAAAATCACACATACACTGTTTGCTTTACCATTTCTGTTTCACTGGTAGCTACGCTCCTGTAGCGTAAATTGGTATGTCAACCCACAGCAGTGGGGTACCATTTTTCTTAGGCTGGCAAGAAGTCCTCCTAGGAAATCCCACGCCATTGAACCATTTTAGTATCTTTGAAGTGACTGATGTGTAAAACAAAATTTTATTTTTTCCTGTAGCACCACATTCTGGAAATAGTTGTGCCAACTAACTTAGGGGTAAAAAGGCAAGTGACCCCTCATTAGATGCGGCAGGTTGTCTTCTTTCCAAAATGGTATGGTTTATCTACCTTTTCTTCAATTCTGAAGGTGTTATAGTCATTTTCGTACAGGCAAGTCAGGTTTGAGAAAATGTTAGAAACATCAGAGGTTGTAGTAGGTGTAGTTTTCTACTTCTAGCACCCCCTAAGGTAGTTCAACTCATACCAATGGGGTGTCATTTGACTCCTAAGAGCACTAGCAAACAAATGCAGTTGAAAATTCCATGGTTTTCACAGCGCTCCATACATTTGAAGGGGCAGAAATGTAAAAAAATGCAATTTTTTTCCTATATCGCCTCCTTCTGGAAACATTTATGCACACCAGTATTGGGGTAAGAAGGCAAGTGACCCCTCATTAGATGCGGCAGGTTGTTTTCTTTCCAAAATGGTATGGTTTATCTACCTTTTCTTCAATTCTGAATGTGTTATAGCCATTTTTGTACAGGCAAGTCACATTTGAGAAAATGTTAGAAACATCAGAGGTTGTAGTAGGTGTAGTTTTCTACTTCTAGCACCCCCTAAGGTAGGTCAACTCATATCAATGGGGTGTCGTTTGACTCCTAAGAGCACTAGCTAATGAATGCAGTTGAAAATTCCATGGTTTTTACAAAGTTCCATACATTTGAAGGGGCAGAAATGTAAGAAAATGCCTTTTTTTTTCACTAGCGCCACCTCCTGGAAGCATTTGTGCATACCAGCCTTTGGGTAAGAAGGCACGTGACCCCTCATTAGATGCGGAAGGATGTTTTCTTTCCAAAATGGCATTGTTTCTCTACCTTTTCTGCATATCTATTATGGTTATAACCATTTTAGTGCAAGCAGATAATTTCAAAAACAAAAGTGTCAGGTTTACGTACGTGTTCCTAGCACCCACATATTCTATGTTAACCCACACAAATAGGCTACCATTTTTCTCATGTTGGTAGCAGGTACTGAATACAGCAGGAAATGTTATGGTTTTCAAAGATTTTAGTATCTTTGAAGTGGTGGAAATGTAAAAAAACATGTATTTATTCCCATAGCGCCACCTTTTGGAAATATTTGTGCACTTCAGCCCAGGGGGTAGAAAGGCAAGTGACCCCTCATTTGATGCGGGAGAATGTCTACTTTCCAAAATGGTATACCTTTTATACCTTTCCTTCATGTCTCTAACAGTTATGGACATTTTAGTACAAGCCGCCATTTTCGAAGAAGCAAACAGGTAGGTGTAGTGATGTGCTTCTGGCACCCCTAAGGTAGGTCGACTCATTCCAGTGGGGTGTCATTTTTCTCCTAAGAGCACTAGCTAATGAATACAGTTGGAAATGCCATGGTTTGCACAAATTTCAGTACATTTGAAGGGGCAGAAATGTAAGAAAATGCCTTTGTTTTTCATTAGCGCCACCTTCTGGAGGCATTTGTGCTCTCCAGGCTTGGGGTAACAAAGCAAGTCACCCATCAATAGATGCGGCAGGGTGTCTTCTTTTCAAAATGGTATGGTTTGTGTACCCTTTCTTCACTTCTGTAGTTGTTATAACCATTTGGGTACAGACAAGTAATGTTTGAGAAAATGTTAGAAAAATTTGAGGTTGTAGTAGGTGTCATTTTGCACTTCTAACGCCCCCTGAGGTAGTTAAACTCATACCAATGGGGTGTCATTTTTCTCCTAAGAGCACTAGCTAATGAATACAGTTGGAAATACCATGGTTTGCACATATTTCAGTACATTTGAAGGGGCAGAAATGTAAGAAAATGCCTTTTTTTTTCATTAGTGCCACCTTCTGGAGGCATTTGTGCACTCCAGGCTTGGGGTAACAAGGCAAGTCACCCATCATTAGATGCGGCAGGGTGTCTTCTTTTCAAAATGGTATGGTTTGTGTACCCTTTCTTCACTTCTGTAGTTGTTATAACCATTTGTGTACAGACAAGTAATGTTTGAGAAAATGTTAGAAAAATTTGAGGTTGTAGTAGGTGTCATTTTGCACTTCTAACGCCCCCTGAGGTAGTTAAACTCATACCAATGGGGTGTCATTTTTCTCCTAAGAGCACTAGCTAATGAATACAGTTGGAAATACCATGGTTTGCACATATTTCAGTACATTTGAAGGGGCAGAAATGTAAGAAAATGCCTTTTTTTTTCATTAGTGCCACCTTCTGGAGGCATTTGTGCACTCCAGGCTTGGGGTAACAAGGCAAGTCACCCATCATTAGATGCGGCAGGGTGTCTTCTTTTCAAAATGGTATGGTTTGTGTACCCTTTCTTCACTTCTGTAGTTGTTATAACCATTTGTGTACAGACAAGTAATGTTTGAGAAAATGTTAGAAAAATTTGAGGTTGTAGTAGGTGTCATTTTGCACTTCTAACGCCCCCTGAGGTAGTTAAACTCATACCAATGGGGTGTCATTTTTCTCCTAAGAGCACTAGCTAATGAATACAGTTGGAAATACCATGGTTTGCACATATTTCAGTACATTTGAAGGGACAGAAATGTAAGAAAATGCCTTTTTTTTTCATTAGTGCCACCTTCTGGAGGCATTTGTGCACTCCAGGCTTGGGGTAACAAGGCAAGTCACCCATCATTAGATGCGGCAGGGTGTCTTCTTTTCAAAATGGTATGGTTTGTGTACCCTTTCTTCACTTCTGTAGTTGTTATAACCATTTGTGTACTGACAAGTAATGTTTGAGAAAATGTTAGAAAAATTTGAGGTTGTAGTAGGTGTCATTTTGCACTTCTAACGCCCCCTGAGGTAGTTAAACTCATACCAATGGGGTGTCATTTTTCTCCTAAGAGCACTAGCTAATGAATACAGTTGGAAATGCCATGGTTTTCACAAATTTCAGTACATTTGAAGGGGCAGAAATGTAAGAAAATGCCTTTTTTTTCATTAGCGCCATCTTCTGGAGGCATTTGTGCACACCAGGCTTGGGGTAAGAAGGCAAGTTACCCCTCATTAGATGCGGCAGGTTGTCTACTTTTCCGAAATATATAGTTTTACATAGTTATTCCACTGTTTTAGGGTAGTTTTACCACAAAAACCCTAGAATGCGCATATTAGTTTATAAAGTTGAAAATGTCATTTTGCGCTGCTGGTGATTAGGGCTCTACGCTAGCCATGGACGTAGGTAAAACTATACAAATTTGGTATTTTTTTACTCAGGGGACTCGAGGCTTTTTCAAATAATTGAAACTTTTTCAATCAAGGTAAATATTTTTGATACATAGTATGTGATTTTAGCAAAATGAGTAAATTTTCACTTTTTTTTGTCATTATGACATCATAGCTTTTTGCACGATGTAAAATTCTCTTCATGTAAGGTATCACAAGAAAGCTCAATTCGTTCTGAAAAAAACAATATATAGTTTTCCATATGTAACTAAAAATCCCCAGAGGAAATCAAGCCTAAACGGAAGGATAGCAAAAATGTTGAAAAAGTGTCTGGCCTGCAGGGTTCAGAAAATGGCCCGAGCCTCTGGCACTGAAGGGGTTAAATATGAATATATCAGACATTCTCCTTACTATAGTAAGAGATTGTAAGAAAACCTTTTAGTATTTGGAGAGTGACAATACAAAGGTGCTAGCTTAAAAATTACTCAAAGAGGCTTTGTTATCAATGATCTGTTCTACTTGATGGTAAACAAAAAAGAACATTCAAAAATACTGGTGACTGGATTAGGTTAGGGTAGTTTGTTAGATTTTGAGGGGCGGTTTTAATCTGGGTTAATTTTTTTATAGGATGATTTTTTTTTTTTTGTAATTATTTTTTTCATTTTCATTGTTTCTTTTACTGTTTTGTGGTGGTTTATACTAGACTAGTGTAAAAGCTCATGTACACGGGCCAAGGTCTGGGTGATGTTAAGCCTTTGAGTGCCGGAGGGGTACTCAACACATTGCTTTGCAATGCGTTGCATACCCCTCCGGCACTCAAAGGATTAAAAGGCAGGTCCTGCTCTGTGTACTGCCGTCACTCACGCGGTGCACTGTAGAGACTGCCCAAAAGCACAGAATGCTCCCAGCCCAGAACTCCCAGCATTCCACACAGAATGCTCCCACCACACAACTCCCAGCATCCTGAGCGTTCGAGCAGTCTCTACTGCGCTTGACGGCTTCTGACAAACATCCTAGCGAATTATTACCTAGGATGGGCTATTGTTGGTGGAACTGTTAGGGTATGGGTCAGGGATACTGGATTTGGATAGATGAATTTTTGATTAAACCGTCATTATGTTGCGCACTGTTTTAATAAGGAAACATTTTAAACTCTCCATAACCTTACAAGTGGTTTTATTAAGGCAACATTTTAAAATACTCTGACACAAGCAAAATTTTAAACATGCTACTGTGACACATTCTCACGAATCTGCAATATTTTAATACTGAAAACAGCTGCTAGGCCAAGAATCAGCATCAGTATGTAGCATGTTGAGTAGCTGTTGCACATTCCCAATATCAGCAAACCAGATTTAGAGTACAATGTATACAGTTCTATCACACTCGACCGCGACGTGTATGATCATGTGCAGAGCAGAAACAGAAGAAACCATTCTGACACCAAAATAGCGGACAAGCTTTATGTTCTAGAGAAACAAGGGGAGGGCATTGGCACAATTATTCATTGGAGGGGACTATATGCAAAAATAGATTATAATAACTTCCCAGGGATGGAACTAGCACCTACTAGGCCCTGTGACTGATAGGCCCACTTGGATACTGGGCTCCATAGCGACAGAACCCTATGCCTTGTGGGGAGGGCATTGAGAGGGCAATAAAACTGACCCTTACGAACAGCGTACAACAAATGATCAAATTCATTGTAATATGAGAGTAACCCTTATTACAAGGATAAAAGTGCAATAAAATTTTAGCGTGAAAAAAACTATATATATTTAGGTCTTTTTCTGCTGAGTAAAACAAGGCTACACCCACTGGCAGAAGTGAAATAATTCAAAAGGTATTTTAACTCAATCTGTCATGGCAAAGTGGAGCTGCTACTATCATTCTATGTAGTGAAGTACCCTAAGACTCAGCACTCCCACAGAAAACAACTGAATGTCCTATGTGGACACCAGGTAGCACTGTTACTAGCAGTTTAATTCCATGGGAGCACCCTTATCATAATCAGCCTACAATAAATATCCATACTAAAACTTACTGCTACTTTGCATAGGTGATCAAAAAGAACATGTTCTCTGAAATCAGATAACAGAGTAGCAGTAAGTTTTAGTATAAATATTTATTGGAAATCAGTTTCTAAGAAAACTCCTGGAAGAACTAGTGACAGCTATAGAAGAGCCAATGAGAGTTCCAACTCTCATACAATCGCAAGCGCAGTTATCGTCAATTATACTTTATTAACTTGAGTTATGTAGCTCAAGCATATTTGTCCTGTATTACAAGTTTGTCTGCGTGAGGGGGGAAAAAACCTGCATGGAAAAGATGCAAGTTTGGAATATTTCATGTATATTCTATAAATACTGCTTTCATTATTCAAATTACAGAAATTGCTGAAATTGTCTGAAAATGAGGAAAATATGGTGGATATGTTCCAGCAGCATTTCTTTTGTTCGTCAATCACACCTAAGCCTGTCATTGTTGAGCCAGACCACAATATGGCATAAGATTGATTCAGCTCTTTGCTATGAGGAGAACTGTGTTACATACTCTTGGAACTAATAAAGAAATGGCTGCAGTACACAGTCCTGTATTTCTTAAACAGAAAATACTCTATGAACTCTGGCTATATGATATTTATTTATTACTTACAGATCCAAAAGTACACTGATCTAATAGTTATTGAACCACCTTCCTAGTCTGTCTGCTTGCTGTGCTTGCCACAAGGCACCTGAAGCCATTTTCAGACACCTTGCAAGAATTAGAAACTGTGTGTATGATTGATTATGGGCATACATGGTTATGCATATGCCCATAACGTCACTGCATTGAAGGTGACAACTATCCTATATAATAATTCCCTAGGATGTTTGTCAGAAGCCGTCATGTCTAGTAGAGACTGCCCGAATGCACAGAATTCTAGGAGGTGTAGGAATGCTGGGAGTTCTGTGCAGGGAGCATTTTGTGCTTTTGGCAGTCTCTACAGCGCATGACTGGCCTCTTAACCCTTTGAGTGCGAGAGGGGTACTCAAAGCATTGCAAAGCAATGCGTTGCGTACCCCTCTGGCACTCAAAGGGTTAACATCATCCGGACCTTGGCCCGTGTACACGAGCTTCTAAACTAGTTTGATATAATAAAATATCAACCTAATATTTTTATTTGGATATGTTAATAATTTAATTAATCTTTGCGGCCCTACAGCCTGGAACGAACAATAGCTTTGTAATTACAAGACGACAATGTGCAATCAGCTTGCGAATTTTGTCAACAAGCTCCATGAAGCTCAGTCCATCAAAGTAGTTTCCCCAGCACTTCTTTCTGTTTTCAGCTTTATACCTGTAATCTTCATTTTACAGTCTAATAGATAATGCAGATATTAACAAGCAGCTCATGAGTGAGGTTAAAATTATATTTTTGGAGTACAGAAAACAAAAGGCTGATATGCTAGTTGAAAGGCTGGTAAATGCGGTCAAAGGCAGTATCTTACAGAAAAATAATAAAACACATTTTCCAATTTTTCTAATTAAAAATAAGTAAAATATGATTAAACATTGTGTTGCAATATAGTCTAATATTTATTGGGAGGGTTCTATGTTGTTGTTCTATACGTTCTTGCCTAAGAGACAATATAGTGTCTTCTCACAGACCATAAATTAATTGAAAATTATCTTACAAAGCAGTAACGCTGAGTAAAAATGGGTCTGGATGTCTTCCATGCACAAACTTTTCATTCTCTAAATTGGTAAGACCAGTTTCATTACTGATCTCTAAACACTTAAATTACATGTCAGCAAATTGTTTATTAATCTACAGTAGCAAAATTATTTATAAAAGTAAATTGCTATATACACCAGATAGTTTCAAATTATTATAGTTATTCCTGCAAAAGCAACCACAAACTGAACCAGCTAATGTAAGTAATTACTGACAAAACTTTCTCCCTTAGGCCAATAACCAAACCAAAAATGGTTATTTGAGTAAATTGTATATTGTTGATTTTGAAGAGTTGGCAAAATGTATTTCCTTCATGACCCCTTCCATGGCCATAGAAAACATATAGGTCTGTCCTCCACACTAGCTGGCGTGAACTTTTTACCTAGAAATTGATTTAAGCCGCACTCCCCCTTCTCTCTTCAGTCTTTTTTACACCAGCTGGTGAAAAGGAGAGAAGCAGGACAGAGCGATCCCGCAAGAATAAAAAATAAAGACCTACTTGGGGGCTGCAAGGTGCTGTCCATCCTGGAGTAAGCAGAACCCCGAAGTGCTGACTCTTCTGAAGGACCGGTCAGCGGGAGCGCATATGTTTCACGGGCCACCAAGCTTCCCCTTATCTTGACAGCCAAGCAGCGTCAGGTACAAGCGGATGGAGTATAGAAGACACAGACAAGGTAAGACTACCTCTATTTGTAATCTTGCTTCTTTCCTGTGGAAGGTCTCCACATTCCAGACTGAAACGCACGCCTAAGCATGCCACTCTATATGGCGGGAGTTGTTTGGCAGTTAGGGTTCTAGGTATGATTTTAAGTTGTTTATTTATTAAAAGATATATTTTAGACTGCTATTTCCTAATGTCTCTCCAAAAGAATCTTCTGCATCCAAACAAAAAGAGATTCCTGCGCCTAAGGCAAAAGAGGATAACTCCTCTCAAAAGAATTGTCTGGCATGTGAAGTGAAGTGGATTGGTGCATCCAAAACAAAGTTAGTATAACATCTCTAGATTCCGTTCATGTTCTAGAATTTCTACAAAAAGGTTATGAAAAAGGGTTGAAACCAGCATCAATCAAGGTCCAACTATCAGCTACCTCAGCAATTATGGCAAAGCAATTTGCGGAAGTTCACCTGGTAAAAAGGTACATCACAGCTATGGAAAAAGCAAGACCTCGATTAAGGGATACTATTCCAACATAGGATTTGAGTTTGGTACTTAACCAGCTAATGAAATCCACCAGTTTTGAACTACTAGACAAAGTGCCAGTAAAAAAAAAATCACATTTAAGGTTGTGTTTCTGACCACAATAACATCAGCAAGAAGAGGAGGACTTCAGGCCTTATTCAGGTAGTTGTCACGGAGTGACTATGGAATAACGACACTGGCAAGTACAGATACAGTAAATCAATATCTTTATTAAAGCAAGATCAAAAAATAAATACGGAAAGCACGTCCCCAACCCTCACAGGACCAGGTGTGGAGACAGCACACGATCCACTGACTGAACAGGAACTGATCCCAATCTGACTATGGAATGTGAAGGTAGCAAGGACAGCAATAGCTACTAGTGCAGCTAAAGAGGAATTGCCCAAATAAAAATGAGAAATGCTCCCCTAGAACACAAGGGTACACCAAGGTTATAGACTCTGATACCCTAGAACTCTAGGGTAAACCTACAGACAACGGTGACTAGAATTCCCCAGAATGCTAGGGTAGCTATGGGCAACGGTGACTCAGAACCCTAGTATGCTAGGGTGCACCCAAAGGCACTAACCGGCTGTATCAAACAGTATAGGATAGACAGAGACAAAGTCCGGTGCAGCAGGAGGTTACTGAGCACAGCTTGTACCAGAGAGATCAGCTAGAGCAGGGTCTAGCGTAGGAGCAGAGTCAGTCAGGCCAAGGGTCAGAGACATATCGGATAATCAGCCGGAGCCAGAGTCAGCATAGAGCAGTTAGTCAGCCAAGCCAAGGTCGGTACCGTATCGGATAGTCAGCCGGAGCCGGTAGTCAGACGAAGCCAAGGGTCAGACCGGAGCTGAAGGCAACAAGTCAGGGATTGAATGTAGCCGGAGTCAAACGTAGCCAGAGGTCATACATGGATCAGAGCATAGGAAATAATCACAAGAGCTAGCACACAGGTACACCACGAAACGGCAAAGGAGTACTGGCAGAATGAGGACTAAAAGGCCTAGCAAGTAGGCGGAGACTAACTCTGGCAATTATCACAGGCCTATAAGAATCGAGAACGTGAATAAGCATGACACTCAGGAAGTGATAGTACAATGTCGCCTGCAAACAGCAACAGCATCCCGGAGGGCAATCACAGGCACCGTGACAGTATCGAGAACAAAAGCAGGATTCAAAACCAAGGTGGTATCAGAATTCCACATGAATAAAGAAATCATTCTTCCTTCATTCTATCCTGAACAAAAGGAATCACACAAATTGGATCTAGTTAGGAATATACATATATATTTAGCAAGAACAGAAGAATTTAGGAAAATAGATTCCTTGTTTGTCCACCACCAAGGGAAATTTAAATGTACAACAGCATCAAAAGCATTGATTTCAAGGTGGATAGTTGAGTGCATAAAGATGGCCCACCTAGACACAGGGAAGGAGCTACCCTTCTTGGTAAAAGTCCACTCTACTAGGGCAGTGGCAACATCCAGGGCATTGAGAGCATCAGTCTCCCCAGAAGAAATCTGCAGAGAAGCATCCTGGTCCTCCATGTCTACGTTTGTACTGCATTAACATTTAGATGTCCAAGCCTCATCAGATGCAAGATTTGGCAGAAAGGTGCTCCAGGCATCCGCAAGACCATAAGTGGTAAGATCTTTCCAAATTAAATCTCCTAGGTATTCGTAGATTTACTCTTATTTGTTGTCATGACATGAAAGTTATTTATAATGATATGTCTTTATAGATTTATGGTTGTTAGTAGTATATGATTATTACACCTGCCCGATAATACTGCTATGGGAAAACCCATGTGCGTTCTATGGTCACGGAAGGGGACACAGAGGAAAAGATTACATTCCTTACCGTTATTTCCATTGTCCTCTGTGTCTCCCTATGGCACACCCACCCTTTAACCTCTACCTTTTATATTTTTCAGCTATGGCAACGGCTGATTGAAAAGAGAAGAGGAAGTGCGGCTTAAATCAATTTCTTACTAAAAGTTCACGCAGCTAGAGGGGAGGACAGACCCATTTGTTTTCTATGGCCGTGTGGGGGACAGGGAGAAAAAAAGGAAATAACGGAGAAAGAAAGACATTTCATCTTTTTCAGTATTTAAAAGGATACATACATATATATGCTTTTCTTCTATACTTTAATTAAAGTATATGCTATTTACCTGAACATATTGCATGTTCATGGCATGTATTATTTTGTAATAGAGCTTTTGCAGATGTCCTAATACTAGTATTTCTCACAGTCCGCCACTCCAGCATTGATCGCCTACATGCTACTTCTTACATTTGGTCCATGGAACCTCTTATACTTCTTTAGGTCAGTGCCCACCCTATCCCAAAGTGCCACAGCACACTGATTGAGAACCACGACACTAGGCGTTTCATAGCTACAGAAGTAGCCATCCTTAACCAAAATCTTTCTAAAAAGCAACTTTTGTTGACTTGCATGGGGATCTTTGTTTACTTAACGCAAAAAGTTACAGAAAAGAGAGGAAACTCAAGTACAACTAACTGCTCAATTATGTCAGGGCCAATAACATTTTATTAGTTCCGGACTGGTACACACATCTTTGTACCATAGGAATTCTATTCCTTGGCCAGCATCCACCTCAACAAGCATAGGTTGCATGAATTTATGTTGTGGCCTGCAGCTTGTCTCGGTTTTCTGTTCCTACAACGCACGCCTCACCTCCCAGCCAAACAGAATCAAGCTGGAGGGGGTCAGATGTACATATCATCATCCCTCCAGTTAGCCTATCATTAGATAGCTGGTGGGATGACTGTACACTTATTTGTGAAACCTCCAGCTAGATGCTGATTGGTTTGAAGTTTTGTCCAGCATTGTTCCACTTTCCCTTAATGTATCATCCTCAGTGTATCAAATACATCGATTTCTCCATGTCATTGTAAAAGCGCCCAATGTATTATTATAAATGGTTGTTTAGGCAGCCATTAAATCTAACGGCTCCTCAAAGTAAAAAAGTTGTAGTATTCCCATTCAAGTCAATCAATGGAAGTTACATTATTAATTTTATCACAAATGGTTATAAATCAGAAAAAGGTACAATAACTTTTGCGGCCTCTACACCAATGACTTAATCAGTCGTTTAAGGGAATCCTAATATCGCTTTATTAAAAACATTTTTTTTACTTCCCTTAAATCTGGGCAGAAAATCCTAAAGGTCACTATGAATCAATTCTTAGTGGACCTGCTCCCCAAAATGAATCCATAGTTAATAGTGGATATCATATCCATGGAAGAAGACATTTATTTTCTTGATGGACTGCAGGATCCCAAACTCCTTCCACAACAAATAATCATATCTGCTTTCAGAAAATAATATTTATGACTAAAAACAAATGTTGGGAACCAATTCATGCAGAAATGTGATTTATGATTTACTCTGAGGAAAACTGGGGTTTATTATAATATCTATTAAGTCTTCCATTAGAAAAAGACACTGAAGTCAGAGGTACTGGAAACCAGCGACATCATTTGCTAATGGTAATCTTGGTATAGATCAATGTGCATGTGTACAAATGACTACTTGGGAATGAACAACTGAATTTCTGAGGCTCCAGCTGATTCAGCATGTTTACTAAGCAAACAAACATCATAGCAGTAATCCATATTAAAGACATTAAAATGAAGCAATGTAATTGCAGTTATCTCCCGGTGGATCCAGTAAATGCAAACAAATAAATAAATAAATAATCTAAGAGAGTTAGCAATAAGTGCATATGCCTGGTTCTACTGAGGCATGAAAGATATTTACAAGATGTAGTACATGCCTGAAAGCTACTGTAGATACGTTTCTACACAATACAAATTGTAGTTATGTGAGAAATGGATTTGCTGGGTCTTTCTATGACAGACAGAAGAATGTGTAACACACAGACAGACACACATATATATTTCATAGTATTTAAAACTGCTCTTTATTCTTGTTTCACCTAGGATGGATATTCATTTTGTATTCCACATAAGGAAATCTACTGACACAAGCTTACGTACAAACATTCACACATTTACTTGTGTATATTTTACAACAAACACTCTGGGAAATTAGTTGGAAAGCAGAGTCTCATGGTACCAATCAATAAATAAATTGGTCATAGGAAGAAAAATTAGGATTTTTGAGGAATTTGCTTTCCTAAGACAAGAACTGCAACCAATTAGAAGACATCCCTTCCAAAATATCTTTCATCTGAGGTACATTTGTCCACATTATACTGCAGTCATGTTAGCTTCTCGAATGCAAAAGAAAACCAACAGCTTAGGATGGATTTTGCCAACATTAGTTCTATATTCAGATCCAATGGCAGAACAGTATCTCAGTTCTTCTGAAAACCTAGAGGCCATGGTTGAAAAGCATATTTTATTAACTTCTGAAGTGTAAATAACGAGTAAAATTGACCATAATACACATGGGAATGAGAAGGACATTACTTTGAACCTATCACCTCACTTAATTCAAAACTGCCTATGTGTCATGTTAACCAAAAAGTCCATCAGACGTATCGGTTAGGAAATATTCATACTCTGGGCTCGATCTAATAAAGTATGATAAAACTTGCGGTAGGGCAAAATTGGCTAAAGGCCGACAAAAAAAATTGTCCAAGTCGGTATTCAATGTCCTACAAACGAAAAACACAATGGACGTTGCGACACAGAAACAGACTTGTGGCCAAAGGTCCATGGTGCGTGTGTTAAGTCCCCAAAAAGCACGCTAAATAGCATGAATAATGGGAATATCAAAGGAAAAGTGCTACAACCGGTGCCTAACACACTGCCAAGCACCGACCATTAGCTCAAATACATAGTCGCCCTCCCAAACACTAACCCTACACTACCCTTAACAGTAAAGTGCAACAAAACTACCCCTAACACTAGCCTAACCCAGATCTGTGTAACATTTACCTGTCATCCACTGTGTGTCTTCTTCTTCAATCTTCTGTCTTCTCGTTTCTGTAATCTTATTTCTTCTGTCTTCAGTCTTCTTTGCAATCTCTTTAAAGAGAACCTATCAACCTCATAGCATTGCCCCCCAATCCATTACTAATATAGCGATAGGGATAGCCATACTTCTATTATGCTCAATAAGTCTGTGGTACTGAAGAAAATAAACTTCTTCTGCAGGCATCCACTGCACAGAGCTTACAAGAGAAGCTCTGTGTGCCTACACCGTCATCAACTTCCTTTACCTTAAGGTAACAAAAGAAAGTCACCACCAATCCGGGCAGTGCATGGGATACACAGCACAGACTCAGAGGTACGTTTCCTCTAAGATGTCTGTGCTGTTGTCCTCTGGTGGCTGCAAAAGAAGTTTACTTACTTCAACAACACCGACTTATTGAGCATAATAGAAGTATGCCTTTACCTATCACTATATTAGTAATGGTTTGGGGAGGTAATGTTATGAGGTTGATAGTTCTGCTTTAAAAAGAAAAAAATGTCAATGCAAGATGCTTGTTCATTTAAAAAAAAAAAATCCCCAAAGATATGACTGACTTAACCCTTGGAATGCCAGAGGGGTACCCATCCGGTACGCTAAGGGTTAAATGCAGTCTTGGATATCAATTAAAAATAATATGCTGCCATTTCAGTAAGACATTCATTTTGTTAATAATTAAAGGCCTTTCAAGGGTTAAAAATGGCTCGGCTGGCGGCGGGAGGAATGCACAGTGAAACAGCCCTCTCCATACCTATCTGTTGACCCAGTCAGAATAAGGGAATTTTGAAAAGAGACTGGCTTTTCTATGGCCAGTCTCTGTTCAAAATGGATTCCAGCCTCCAATTGGCTGGTATGTTTGCTTACACACTTGCCAGCCAATCAGCTTCTAGTGGGGGGATGATGAAACCCACTAGAAGCTGATTGGCTGGAAGGTGCGTAAGCACATATCCCAGTAAGCTGGAGGCTGGAATCCATTTTGAACAGAGAATGGCCATATAAAAAGCCAGTCTTTGTTCAAATTCCCTTATTCTGACTTGGGCAACTCCCGCTAGATATGGGAGGTCTGATTCACTATGCATTCCTGCCAGCGCCGGCAGAGACATTTTTTAACCCAAACGAATGCCTTACGCTTTTTTAAACCGGAATGGCAGCATACTATTCTTAACAGATATGCCACACTGCATTTAACCCTCAGAGTGGGGTTGTCAGGGATATCTTTGGGGAATTGTTTTTAACCCCTTAAAAACCGGCCGTTGCAGTCACTAAAGACCGAATTTATATTCGGATTCCGGACTCCCCGAAACACGTGCAGCCGCTGGGGGAGCCCGGAATTACATGACACTCATAGTACGTCATGGATTGTTAAGTCAGATCTACCCATGACGTACTATGACAGTCAAGGGTCATCAAGGGGTTAAACAAACATCTTGCATTGACATTTTTTTCTTTTTAACCGCTTCGCTACCATTGATGTGCCAGGACCGTCACTGTGGTCAGTCACTTAAGGACCAATGACGGTCCTGGCATGTTATGGAGTTCAAGGCTCCCAGCCGCTCCGGGAGCCCTGAACCAGAAGTACTAAAAAAAAAAAGCCCCGTGGTCATCAAGTGACGGCTGCACATCGGTCCTTAAGGGGTTAAACTACAGATTGGAAAGAAGAGAGAAGACGGGAGATTATAGAAACCAGTAGATTGAAGAAGATGGACAGTAGCTGACCAAGATGCTGAAGACTCCTCTGGACATCAGGATTACTGGTAAATGTTTATTGTCAAGGGTTACTTTTTTAACATAGTTGGATTAACCCTGTGAGTGAAGGCCCAATATCAATACATCCACTGGTGACTGGTGACTTTTTTAATGCTTTTTTTCAGGTTCAATTCCTATGTCAGCACTTTTGAAATGCATTAAGGGACTCTGCTCCCAAAAAAACTGGGTGCAGATTTTCACACATTAAAGTCTCTTAAGGTATTTTAGTGCTAATGCTTGGAATTCAATGACATATTTTGGTGTTTTGTTGTGTGTCAATCAATGCAAACGCCTCCAAAATGAGTGCCCGAGGTGGTTTTTTTTAGACAGTATTTCCTCATAGCACAGGTAATTGCATTGTTTACCATGCTTGAAGAAATGCTGTTGGCTTTTTTGTTTGGGGGGGGGGGCATTGGGGGTAATTGGATTGAGGCCTTAAGTACATGAAACGTCACAGAAAGCCTTTATTGGCATACTAGTTAAAGAGCCCATGTACACAGGTCACAGTGCAAGACAGTCGTGGGGCAGTCATGCACAGTAGAGACTGCACGCACCGTGGCTGATACTTCGGAGCGTCCCACTCTGTATCAGCCGCCTCACAGGCAGTATCTACTGCGCATGACTGCAGCACACACAGCAGTCTCTACTGCACATGACTGCATTGTTACAAACTATTTAGCGAATTATTATATAGGATGAAATGCCACTGAAAACCTTTATTAGCATATGAATGTCACTGGTAGCACATGGTACCTAAATGAGCATATATTAGCATTAGATACCAAGTATGAATATCTCCCTAACTATAAATTTGCTGGTCTTTTTGGCTAACATGACTCACAAGCAGTTTTTAATTAATTTTAAAATTTGCCTGCTGACCTTCAAAGCCTTAAATAATCAAGGCCCACAGTACCTGAAAGAGCTCCTGACACCCTATATTCAATCCCGCTCACTGCGGTCAGCCAACAGATCCCTCCTGTCAGTGCCCAGAATAAAGACAACCTCAGGTTCCCAGGCATTCAGCCACGCTGCCCCCACATTCTGGAACTCTTTACCACCCTCAATCAGAGAGACACCATCACTACAGACTTTTAAAAAAAAGCTAAAGACCCATCTCTTTTATCAGGCATTCAGTCTCCTCATGTGACCATAAGGAACTCTTACATTTTATGCCTGTTTATAGAATTGTAAAGCGCTTTGAGTCTCACAGGGAGAAAAGTGCTATAAAAATCACAAATTATTATATTATTATTATATTATAAGTTTTCAAATATGCAAACTTGAATCAAGGTGAAAGAATTTAAAAGGATTTGATGGTTGATAAATTTCCCTCATTACCTCAAGGAGTTTAATTTTTTTTTGCTTTAGAAGTGAAATAAAAACATTCTTTGATGTCCTAAATTACACCCAAAATCTCCATGTCTTCAGATTGTTCTACTTGACTCTTCTGTGACTGATTAATCTTCCATGGCAGAGTCAGACCTAGATGATGAGAGCTGTATTTTTGTAATGACACTTTTCTTGAGAACTGACACATCTTGAGACTAAATACTTGGCCTGAAATTAAACTACACCCTTTCTCTATCACATAGAGGATTCTAAATCTGCTGGAGGTTTCCTTGATAAACACATTTCATACTCAAAAACATCTGCCCAGCATGAAATAACTGATACAACTCATAACCAACAAGAGTGTGAGTGTTGGGGAAGGATTATGTGCATAATAATGTACTGAAACTGGTACTGAACGAGTGCCCCATCTCAAGAAAGTGAGGAAGCTTGGGGGAATTTCAGCTTCAGAAATAGGTTTCATTTTTTAATTCAATAAAAAGTGTTTATAAAAGTGTCTGGATTATATTTTAGAGATCCAAAAATCAACAAACAATATATGATGCGAGCTGTAAGTATTATTCTTTTATTGTTTTTATCCAGACATGAAGAAGATTATGTTCAGGAATAGGGGTGGGCCAAAGTTGTCTCCATGTTACCTCCTTCCGCTCTCTGTTGATGTTAGGAAGTTTGTCTCTACCCATTGCACACTGTGTGGGTCACTGACCACTCATGGTAGTGTGGTGGAGGAGAATCACAAGCAGGGCATCAAGCGGCATCTGAGGAGAGTCCATCCTGCAGAATATGCTAAGATGCTGGCCGGGAGGGTTCCTCACTACTTACATGTCCTTAGCGGATTGTGGACAAGGGGTATAGTGACAGCGGCAGTACTTGGGTTCTGGTGTCATGGTGTTTGGATACAGTTGTGCCCCCAGATGTTATTTGCCATACACATTGTGCACATTGCAGTTGCTGATGAGAGGCACAGTTCTGCTCTCAAGGGAAAAATGTCTATTCTAATAACAACACACCCATGATTTTGGAGGAGGGGCAGGTGGAGAAAAATTATTGGCCAACTTTTCTCCACATAAACTGGGGGCTACTTATTGTGCTTCTAGTGCCTCAGGCGCATCATTGAAGATAGTCGTGGCAAGTGGAACCTTCATCATCCATCACCCATGTTAATGATATTGTTGATCTCATTCCCTTTCAGCTGCCTAATCATCCTGCTGCTTAAACAACTCAGCAGCAGCAGTAAGAACAGCAGTTGCAAATTCCGCAATTATGCACTGAGGAGGACATTTGACAATGGCTCAGGGATTGTGCTTTAAAAAAAAAACAAACAAAAAAACATAGTCCTACAAAATAAAAAAATAAAACAAACAATTTCCTACAAATCTGTTTACTTAGGGCTTTTGCCAAACAAGCCTAAGGTCTACAAATCAATATTTCTTCAGGGCTTGTGCCTCTAATAAGTCTAAGTCCTACAAATCAATGTTTCCTCAGGGCTTGGGCCTCTAACAACAAATTTAACAAATCATCCTCTACAAAATACTCTATCAAGTCAAGTATCAGTCCACCCCAGGGGCAGCTTATGTCAAGGGGTCCCTGTCTCTTATCACTTTACATACACATTTATATTATTGATTTATTTTTTTTTATTAACTGTCCCCCCAATACCACTGAAGAACCCCCCCAAAAAACAAATTCCCTGTTCAAATGATTCTATACCCAGACTCCACCCACCAACACTGCACCCACCTCAGACCCCTTTTATACCATGTCTTATGGGGTTTTTTATATTGTATTTAGGATTTTCTTATTAACTGCCCCCAATCTCAGTGAACAACCCCCCCAAAAAAAACATTCCCTGTTCAACTGATTAGTTCCCCTCACTCCACCACCACAGTCACCCTCATGCCCCTTTTATACTATGCCTTTGGGAAATAAAATAATATTTATTATGTGTTGTGTGTGAATTCAAAGTTCCCATTGATTTCAATGGAATGAGCGAGGCGAAAAAAAGAAGAAAATCTGCACTTTTTGCAGGAAATTATTCGCCAAGCGGGAAGTGCCATTATTCACCGACTTCAGTTTGAGGCGACATTTTTCATCCATCCCTATTCAGGAATCATCTGACCAGGTTTAATCACAATAATTTCTGGTAAGAAGATCTTCAGCATGAAATACGGATATATCTGAAGAATACATCATATTAGTGACCTGTCAAGCTGTTTGCTTTCTCAGACGTCGCACAACATTTTAAGGTGAAGGGTCTATCACCATATAAAATGTAACCCAAAATCACCTTAAATATTTTTCTTGAGGCAGATTGATTATTAGCAGCACCTAATCTGCTCCAAAATGCAAGTTTCCATAGTCAATAGAATACTTTAAACTTTTATCAAATATCAATTTAGTGTAACTGTAGCCTCCAATATCTCTTCTGATTCACTTATGACATGTAAAAACTTTCATATCTGGGGGGGGGGCGGTATTGGCTATGAGTATATAATATTTAAATGCAGATTAAGCCGTATTACACTTTTTTCCCTTTATATAATACTGGCCCTTTAACATTTAAGCCATGTCAAAAATGCATCGTCGACTACACATTTTGAAACTAACACTGAAACTGAAAAATAGTTTATTTTTCATATTAGTAGACTAAAAGGACCAGTTCTCACCTAGCCTGTAAACACTGGAATTCCCCTAATAACTGCTGATTCTACATATTTATATAAATGCTGTCATTTATCACAATTATTCTCCACAGATTTTCTGGTAACCTATATACTAATTATG
Source organism: Rhinophrynus dorsalis (assembly GCA_037306005.1). Lineage (NCBI taxonomy): Eukaryota > Metazoa > Chordata > Amphibia > Anura > Rhinophrynidae > Rhinophrynus > Rhinophrynus dorsalis. Next base: position 48,883,378 of record CM074721.1, read on the forward strand.
GTAAGACTAAAAGTACAAAGTATAAAATAAAACCCATTTCACATATACATATTTGAAAGAGAAATCAATTCCTTCAAACAACACTGAAAGTTTAAAGTGTGATTATTATGTGTTGCCAAATCTACGACCCAGAGTCTTTTACCACTCGCCAATCAATGTAGTAATGGATGGCGCAGTCCCTCATACCTTCATAAACTGGCAAGGGATTGAGGAGGTACTAAATAAGCACTTAGCTTTGAACTATAAAACAAATATAGACATACTTAGGGCAAATTGCCCTTTCCAATAAGCTGTTTACTGGAGCTGGGGTGTCTAACAACATTTATAAAGGGTTGAGATACTGCACATTTTTGTCTTACCTGTTAAATCCTTTTCTCTTAGTCCATACAGGTTACTGGTAACTTTGGGTAGGTGCTCTGCCCCTTTAATTAGGCAGGAACAATTCTGAGAAATGAGTGCAGGGGTGGAGTCTACCCTCTAACCTTAGCTGCAGCTTCCTGTTAGCTTCAGTAGGTTTTGGATCAAACTACAACAAGTAGTCCGAGAGGAAACAGAAGACTCCTGTGAGCATGAACCCAAAAGTGGTCCCCCACGTTCTGTCGCAGGAGAGCCAAGCAAGATCCCTTGACAGGGTGGGAGATCAGTAACCTGTATGGACTAAGAGAAAAGGATTTAACAGGTAAGACTAAAATCCTATTTTCTCTGTCGTCCAATACAGGTTACTAGTAACTTTGGGATGTCCAACCATTAAGTTCCCCAGGGAGGGAAGAAAGGCATGGACCAGGCGCAGGACCCCCAAAGTCACCAGTGCACCAATGAACCTACAGATCATGAGTAGCTCAACACTAACCGCAAAGTGTCAGCGGACACTGAACAGGGATAAGACAAACCCCATGAACTGTAGCACAGCACACTGAACTAGAGCCAACAGGGCTCAAAACTGATAGAGTACTGAGAGACTAAAGAGATCCTAGACATGCAAGGCTTCCTCCAAGATCTTTCTCCCAAAACTGGCATCAGCCAATGGCAGCACATCCACACGACAGTGTTTAGAAAAAGTGTGCACAGATGACCAAGTGGCTGCCTTGAACAACTGATCAGCTGAGGCCTGATTCTTGTAGGCCCAAGAAGCCCCAATAGACCTCACAGAATGAGCCATGACCCTGAAGGGAACAGGCTTCCGAAGTTAGTAAGCCTTATGAATCGTGGGCTTGATCCAAGAAGCGATGGTAATCTTGGAAGCAGGCTTCCCTGCCCTAGGACCCTCAGGAATGACAAAAATAGTGTCAGACTGCCTCAAGGACTAAGTGCAATGCACCCAGAACTTGAGACAACGCACAACATCCAACAGATGAAGATCACTCTCTTTGTCAGAAGTAGGGTTAGGACAGAAGGAAGGGACCACAATCTCCTGATTGATGTGGAACTCAGGCACCACCTTCTGGAGAAACTCTTGTGAGGTACGAAGCACCTCTTTGTCCTTGAGAAAGACCAAAAAGGGTGGTCTACAAGACAGGGCAAGCAGCTCCACGACTCGGCGAACAGAAACAATCGCCAGGAGAAAGCCCATCTTCCACGCCAGCATACGTTGAGGAATGGTAGCCAAAGACTCGAAAGGAGGACGCTGAAGTACTCCCAAGACCAGTTGAAGATCCCACTGAGGAGCATGGGACTTAAACACTGGACGGGTATGAGCAACCCCTGGAAGAAAACCTTGACATCAGAAATGATAACAAGACACCTCTGAAAGAAGACAGAGAGCGCAGAAGTCTGAACCTTAGGAGAACTCAGACTGAGACCATTATCCACACCATCCTGGAGGAAGGGAAGAACTGTAGGAAGGTCAAAAACGTGAGACAGGTCTTTGTCAGCACACCAAAACAGAAAAGTAGACCAAACTCGATGGTAGGCCTTCAAGGAAACAGGCTTGTGGGCACTAAGCATAGTAGCCACCACACCAGATGAAAATCCTTTCTTCTTCTTCTTCTTCTTCAAAATCGAGGATTCAGTCTCCATGCCGTCAAAGCCAGACGATGAACATCTTCTTTCCAGAGGTAACCCTGTAGAAGAAAGTCCAGACGGGGGGAAGTCGAAGAGGTTACGCCACTGAGAGGTCCAGAAGCTCAGGAAACCAAGCCTGTCGGGGCCATTATGGAGAAAACTGCCATCAGGACGATGCAATGAAGACCCCACTGCTGGATGATGAGGATGAAACCCTCTGGATGTAGCTCCCACTTTCCGCTGTCCACTGTGTGCTGACTGAGGAAGTCTGCCAGAATGTTGTTTACGCCAGGAATATGAACTGCAGAAATGGAAGGGACATGCTCCTCTGCCCATGATAAAAAAGTCTTGACCCCTAGCCAAGCTGCGAGACTTCTTGTGCCGCCTTGCTTGTTGATGTAGGCTACAACTGTGGTGTTGTCCGACTGTACCCTGACTGAGCAATCCTCCAGTTGCCATGTCCAGAGATGTAGGGCATGAAATATCGCGCGAAGCCCCAAGACATTGATGGGAAGGAGAGATTCCTCCTGAGACCACCGGCCCTGAACACTCAAGTGGCCCAGCACAGCTCCCCATCCAGAGAGGCTGGCATCTGTCGTTACTGTGGTCCAGAAGAGCACCAGGAAGGGTCTGCCGTTCAGGAGATTGTTCATGTTGAGCCATGGAAATGAACTTTCCCACCAAGGATGACAGAACAGTCTGGACCTTCAGTGCTATCTGATGAGCCACTTTGTCTGTGAGAAACACCATCCCTCTCTGAGTGTCAAAGAGGAGGCCCAGAAAGACCATCCTCTGGGAATGAATAAGGTCTGACTTGCCCAAGTTGATGATCCAACTGTGATGGGAGAGAGCATGAATGCAGACCTGCACCTGCTGGTGAAGGAGTTTCGGAGACGAGGCTTTCAGAAGGAGGTCATCCATGTATGGAGTCACCCTGATGCCTTTCCAATGTAGGACGAAGATCAATGCTCCTAGGACTCTGTTGAAGACTTGAGGAGCCGTGTTTAGGCCAAAGGGGAGGGCAGAGAACTGGAAATGCCCTCAGTTGCAGGAAAAGCGGAGATACTGCCGACTCTCTGGATGAATGGTGATGTGCAGACATCTTGAGGATCCAGGGAGGTCAGAAATTTCCCAGGAGACATGGCTGCTGTCACTGTGAGCAGAGACTCCTGGCGGTACTGGGACCTAACCACAAAGGAGTTGAGATCCTTCAGATCCAAAATGGGACGAAAGCCCCCATCCTTCTTGGAAACCACAAAGAGGTTGGAGTAGAATCCCAAGCCCCTCTCCTGAGGAGGAACTGGCTCCTGCACCGCCTTGTCCAGTACGGCCTGTATAGCTTCCTCAAAAAAGGCGTCTCTTTCTGCTCCCGAGGGAGAACGAGAAACAAAGGTCCATGGAGGAGGAAGAGAGGTGAATGGAATCCTGTATCCTGAGGCAACCACTTGTAAAACCCATGGGTCCACCACAGAGGACTGCCAAGCTGAAAGGTAGTGGCGTAGGCGGCCACCTACCTGTGGGTGGGGACCCAGGTTCGGTGAGTCATGCAGAAGGAGGTTTGGAAGCCTTGGGCGTCATGGAGGACTTGGATCTCCATTGCTGCTTAGGCTTGGATGAGGAGCGTGGAGCATGAGGGACCATCTCGGTCGCCGCGCATGAGTCTGCCTGAAAGGGACGAAAAAGCGGATTACTTTTGACAGACGCCTTCTTCCATAGGACCACCGGCAGGTGAGTACTCTTCCCTCCAGTGGCCTTGTTGATTAGATCTTTGAGCACAGGCCCAAACAGGGAGGATCCCTGAAAAGGTAAAGACAGGAGAGTCTTCTTGGAGGCCGTGTCAGCCAACCAGATCTTGAGCCAAAGAGCCCTTCTGGCTACCACAGACATAGTAGAAGCCCTGGCTACCATATGCACAGTGTCAAACAGAGCAGCAGAGACCTAATGCTGAGCCTCAGCAATGTTAGCGAGAATCTGCAACATGTCAGAAGTAGGGGTCCCCTGATGGACAGCAGAATTGAGCAACTGAGTATGCAATAGGAACTCAAATGATAAAGACCTCTGTGCGGAAGGGTTCCATGGCACATGTGGACCTCCGCATTCAAAGGGTTGCTCACCTTTTTTAGCAGGACTTCATTCTTCAGATTACCATATATCAAGAAGAAGCTCGGTGGGCAACTCCTGGGGAAAGAACTTGCAGCCAAGATTTCCCCCCAGGGCTTAGGTCTAAAAATAAGCACCTGGTAAACTGAGCTATCCACATTTGGATGATGGGAATTGTCAGTGATGGTAATCCGCCTAATGGTGGTATTCCATACCTAGCAGAAATTAATAAAATTGTAAAACTAAACAGAACTGTTCTCTTGCCTTGTTGCTTGAAAAGAGGAACAAAACTTACTGGAGGTAACAGGAAGCTGCAGCTAAGGTTAGAGGGTAGGCTCCACCCCTGCACTCACTTCTCAGAATTGTTCCTGCCTACGTAAAGGGGCGGAGCGCCACCCAAAGTTACCAAGTGGGATCACTCTCTACAGCAGTGCTTCTCTACCCTATCATTAGGAATCGCTAATAGACCTTGTCTTAGGAATTCCAATAAGAGAGTTCATTAAAATGAGTGAGCCTTTGATTAACCCATATGTGTTTAAAGGGATAGTAATACTTAAAATGTAAAAAAAAAAAATATGTTGTAGGTTTTAACCCAACCAAAACACTCCCAGTGCTGAAATGTGTTTTATTTAAAGTTGTTACAGCTGAAACTTAAAATGTTTAGGTGAGATATCACAGTGACCTAAAACTGTACAGTGTTGCTGTTGCTACACCATTCTATGTAGATTTATGGTAAACTGACCAGAGCTGTCAATAGGATGGTGCAGCAACATCACCACTGTAATAACATTTGAATAAAACATTATGAGAACAGAAGCCTCTGAGAGACCCAGTTAGGAGAAAGAGACATGGGCTGCGTGATTCTCTCCACAGGGTTGCAAAGGTCCACAACAACTCCTGTCTGCTGGACAATTCTCTAGGGGAAGCCAGGAATGGTAATCCACCTAATGGGGAATTGTGGCACCCCCATATCTAATATAGAAAAACAGTAACGTAATCGAAAAAACTAAGCAGAAAAGTTCTCAGCCTTCACACAGGTGTGGAACATGTCTAACTGGAAGACGGGGCTATGGGATAGCCTGATAATGAGAGGGGGAGGCTCCACGTACAAGACTTTGTCTTGAAATGTTCCAGCCTACTGGGAGGAGCTGTAACCCCCCCCTTTTCTGTTTTGTCCATTGTAGAATAAAGGAACTATGGTGACATACCAAAGCTGACCCAACCAGAATTCCTGGAAGTGAGAGAAAAACTCCCAACAACAAAACCAATCTCAAAAGAGTCAAAAACCAAAAACATCCATGAGCCTCACACAGTACTCAGGAATGACAAAGAGTTAATCCAACTTGTGAAAGGATTTGGAGAGATTAATGTAGTATATAAGATACCAAACTACATCCAAGCAGTGAAGGTCCTGTTCTCATCTATGAGACAAAGCAGGGTAAAGAGAAAGAAGTACAATCTTCTGATTAATATGGAAATCAGAAACCACCTTGGGAAGAAACCCAACGTGAGTATGTAGAACCATCTTACCTGCATGAAAAATAAAAGCGGGCTCTACAAGACACAGTCTGCAGTTTAGCCACTCACTGGACAGATACAATTGCTAGAAGGAACACAGTCTCTTAAGAGTCAAGAGATAAAGAGGCACAGACGCCAACGGTTCAAAAGAATCTAGTACTCTGAGGACAATATTAGGATCCCTTGGAGGTGTGGTATTTCTAAAGATGGGGTAGGCACATGCCACCCCATGAACAAAAAAAAAAAATGGAGCTTCACAAGATGCTGACCTATGGAGTACAGCATGCCCCTCTGCCAGGCCCTCAATGAGGCCAGATAGGTTGATTATGCTTTACAATTCCATGTGTCCATTTCTGAACGGTGACTAAATTTCCATGTTGAGCTATAGAGAATTTACTCAAATGTGGATCTCACTTACCCCAACAATGAAAGTTTCCTGGATTCCCCTGCCTGAGCACAGGAGAACCAATCTAACTTAAAGATCCACCAAGGATCAGGCAAGGAAATCCAGGAAAAACGTCTGTTAGGTTTACTTAAGGACCTAAGCTGAGAAACTGCTCTAGAGCATTGGTTCCAAAACGTATCCTTGGGGACCACTAACTGGCTATGTTTTTAAGATCTCCCTGCTTCAAGGGACAGTATTACTTAATATGTAAATAAAATCATATATTTAAATGTTTATCCCCCTGAGTAAAATAAGCGTACTCCCCCACTGCTTAAAGGTGTTTTATTCAAATGTTATTACAGTGGTGATGTTGCTACACCATCCTATTGACAGCTCTGGCCAGTTTACCATAAATCTACATAGAATGGTGTAGCAACAGCAACACTGTACAGTTTTAGGTCACTGTGATATCTCACATAAAAATTTCAAGTTTCAGCTGTAACAACTTCGAATAAAACACATTTCAGAAGTGGGAGTGTTTTAGTCCGGTTGAAACCTACAACATATTTTTCTTTTACATTTTAAGTACTACTATCCTTTTAAACACAGATGGGTTAATCAAAGGCTCACTCACTTTAATGAGCTCTCTTATTGGAATTCCTAAGACAAGGTCTATTAGCGATTCCTAATGACAGGGTACAGAAGCACTGCTGTAGAGAGTGATCCCACTTGGGACACAGTGGAAGGGCACACTTCACTCTGATACAGGATCACTAAGTACAGGATCAGTAAGGGAGGGTGCATCTTTCAGCTCCTTCCATCAGTGTAAGTATTCTCCCTGGGATGATGTAAATTGGCATTCACACAAAATGAAGTTTATAAGTGTATGACAGGTTAAAGAAAATATTATGTTATAATATTTTATTTACGGCCCCCTTATGACCTTCTCTAACCTTATCAACGTACACGTCAGCTATGAAAGGTCATTCAGATCATAAAACAACCCTCATGAATGAAAGTGTTATATTCAACTGAAGAGATAACAAAAACGAATGGAGAGATCAGACAGCTAGAAACAATGATCATAATTCTTAGGTTATTGGATAATAAAGCATGAGTAATCACTCTATGAAATGTGCTTTCCTGGGAAATAATAGCCTAAACACACCAGCATTATTTAGTATAAGCTGCAGATTGCTATAATTATATTATATTTTTCTTCATTTTCAGAAGTGCTTGTTGCTATAAATGCATTATTTTCAATCCTGGCATTGTTATTCACAAAGTTCTCATTGCTTTTTTTTCTAGCATTATAAATATTACCTACAGCTGAACATCAGGGAATACTTCGTACTTCTGTAACATAGTAAATGATTAACAGACAAAGGACTATATTTTCAAAAGAAAAGTGGAGGTGTTGTGGACAAGCCAGCAGCAACCCGGGGAAAAATAAAAATTCCCTTGAATGCTAGAGAGGTCTCAAACACATTGAGAGAGATACACTAAGGTGTTATAAAGAGGTTATAAATCAGAGAGAATTTCTCCAGTGATATCACTAATACAGTTCCTATGTTATTCTATGGAGCCTATGCACTAAGATTTCTCCAGACTGGAGATCTTAGTGCATAAGCTCTATACAATAACATAGGAACTGGAGAAGTGATACCACTGGGGAAGTTATCTCCACATTTTCATCTTATCACCCCTTAGTGCATAGCCAACACTGTTTCCCATTTAGATCAATCAGAATGTTTAGATCGCCTGTAAAGTATAATACGTTTACCCAGACTATTGGACAATAAGCTAATGAGTTGTTATTGTGACACAAGCCAACTGCACCAATGGGGAAGGGAATATAATTTCCAGATTGATTAAAGATTAGCACGCTGCTCCAGGACCGTTCTGAACTTGGAGCGGTTAGTTTCAGCCTCCTGTAGTGATCACAGCACTCCCGCAGGAGTACTGTGATCACAAAAGCCATGACGTAACTGGTGCTTAAGGGTTAATCAGGCTCGTTAAAGAGTTAGTAATTTCTTACATAAATAAAAAGGAATATTGTAGATAATCAAAAAAGAAATCCATCGATGCCAGTCTGATTTCTCAAACCTTTACAATTTGAGAGATATAACTTTTTAAAGTTCTCCCCTCACTTATGGAGATTCATGTTGGCCGACTCCAGGCGGCTCTTCAGCAGTGCGGACATAGCTCTGTTTTGAAAGAAAATAGGATTTTAGTCTTACCTGTTAAATCCTTTTCACTTAGTCCATACAGGTCACTGGTACTTCTGGGAGGCGATTCGCCCCTTTAATAGGCAGGAACAATTATGCAAATGATTGCAGGGGGCGGAGCCTCCCCTCCTACTTAAGCCACCTTCAGGCCAGAGCCACTAGATTGATTTGAGATCCTAAAACTGACCCCAAGTAAGCAAGAAGAAAGACTCCTGAGAGCATGCCCCAAGGGTCTCCCACTGAATGCCACAGGAGAGCCAGGTCTGCTCCCTTGACAGGGTGGGAGACCAGTGACCTGTATGGACTAAGTGAAAAGGATTTAGCACGTAAGACTAAAATCCTATTTTCACTGTCGTCCAATACAGGTCACTGGTACTTCTGGGATGTACAAACATTGAGCTGATCCAGAGGTGGGAATAAGGCAAGGACCAGAACAAGGCCCAAGTCATGAAAACTGCTATGAACCAGTTAATTACATAGCCCAAACTGTAAGTGTCAACGGACACCAATCAAGGGAACAATCCTTGAACTAACACAGCACACGGAACAAGAGTCAACTGGGCTCAACAGTAAGGAAGCACTAAGGATCACAGAGCGGAAGACCTACACAGGCAAAACTGCCTCCAGGACTTTCCTTCCAAAACTGGCATCAGCCGAGGCCAGCACATCAACACGGTAGTGCTTAGAAAAAGTGTGCACAGAGGACCAAGTAGCCGCTCTGCACAGTTGATCAGCGGAAGCCTGATTCTTGTAGGCCCAAGAGGCCCCAATAGATCTGGTGGAATGGGCAGTCACCCGGAAGGGAACATGCTTATTCCGCAACTTGTAGGCTTCACGGATAGTAGCCTTAATCCAAGAGGCAATGGTAACTTTGGAGGCCGGTCTCCCTGCCCTAGGCCCCTCAGGAATGACGAATAGAGCGTCAGACTTCCTGATAGACTCAGTGCGATGAACATAAAACTTGAGGCAACGCACCACATCCAACAAATGGAGATCTCGTTCCTTGTGAGATGAAGGATTAGGGCAGAAAGAGGGAACCACAATCTCCTGATTGATGTGAAACTCGGACACAACCTTGGGTAAGAATTCCTTGGTAGTGCGAAGCACAGCCTTATCCTTGTGGAACACCAGGTAAGGAGGTTTACAACACAGAGCCTGTGACTCTGCTACCCGGCGAACTGAAACAATAGCCAAAAGGAAGGCCATCTTCCAAGTCAAGAGACGTAATGGAATGGAAGCCAAGGATTAAAACGGGGGTCGCTGGAGAACTCCCAGCACCAAATTGAGGTCCCACTTGGGAGCAGGACTCTTGAAGGCAGGTCGAACATGAGTCACACCTTGGAAGAAAACTTTCACATCAGGAAGGATAGCAATCCTTTCCTGGAAAAACACAGACAAGGCAGAAGTCTGAACTTTGAGGGAACTCAAACTGAGCCCCTTATCAACACCGTCCTGCAAGAAGGCCAGGACAGTGGGAAGATGAAAATCAAGGGAGAATTTCTTCTCAGAGCACCATGCCACGAAAGCTGACCATATGCGATGATAGATCTTGGAAGACACAGGCTTACGAGCACTGAGCATAGTCGACACCACAGAAGGAGGAAATCCTTTCTTTGCTAGAATCGAGGATTCAACCGCCATGCCATCAAATGGAGAGAGTGAACATCCTCCTTCCACAGATATCCCTGAAGAAGTAGGTCCGGACGGGCAGGAAGTGGGAACGGATCCGCCACTGACATGGCCATCAACTCCAGATACCAGGACTGGCAAGGCCAGTTTGGAGCGATCAGGATAACAGGACATCGCTCCCGCTTCAGTTTCTGGATGACTCTGATCAATAGAGGAAGAGGAGGAAAGATGTAAGCCAGAGAAAAATCCCAAGGAATCGATAAGGCATCCACTGCCAGAGCAAGGGAGTCCCTCCGCCAGAAGCAAAACACCGGAACCTTCCTGTTGTGCCTGGAGGCCATCAGGTCCACCTCCGGCATCCCCCACCTCTGGGTGAGCAAGTGAAACACCTCTGGATGAAGAGCCCATTCTCCGCTGTCGACGGTATGACGACTGAGGAAGTCCGCCATGACGTTGTCCACGCCTGGAATATGAACTGCAGAGATGACAGGCACGTGATCTTCTGCCCAAGACAAAATATCCTTGACTTCCAACCAGGCGGTGCCGCTTCTTGTGCCACCTTGCCTGTTGATGTAAGCCACCGCAGTGGCGTTGTCAGATTCCACTCTGATCGGACGACCGGTCAGTTGAGATTCCCAGTGTATCAGGGCAAGCCGGATGGCACGTAGTTCCAGAACATTGATGGAGAGAAGAGATTCCTCCAGACCCCATTTCCCCTGAGCACTGAAGCGACCCAACACAGCACCCCAGCCCCGAAGGCTGGCATCCGTTGTGATCGTGGTCCAACAAGGAACTTGAAAGGACCTCCCTTTCAGGAGATGGGAGAGATCCAACCACTAGTGCAGACTCGATTCTACATGAGGAGGTAGAGAGACTGACAGATGCTGATGATCTGGATGATTCTTGCACGTCTGGATCACAAATCTCTGAAGTTCCCTGGAGTGGGCCATGGCAAAAGGTACCGCTTCGATCGTGGAAAATAACTTCCCCACCAGGGACGTCAACTTCGTTACCGGCACTAAGTCCAGTTCCAGAATCCCCGCCACTCGGATGGCTATCTGATGAGCCACATCCTCCGGCAGAAACATCATGCATGGGCGAGTGTCGAACAGGAGACCCAGGAACAGAAGCCTCCGAGATGGGATCAAGTCCGACTTGTCCAGATTCAGGATCCAGCCATGGCGGGTCAGAGTGTGGATACACCTCTGCAATTGCTGGTGAAGAAGCTCCGCCGAGGAAGCTTTGAGGAGGAGATCGTCCATGTAGGGGGTCACCCTGACCCCGTCCTGATGAAGCACACTCTCTGGAAGACCTGAGGAGCTGAAGTCAGCCCAAAGGGAAGAGCTGAAAACTGAAAGTGTCCCCTGTGGCAGGCAATCCTGAGATACCGCCTGCTCTCTGGATGAATAGGGATGTGAAGATAAGCATCCTGAAGGTCCAGGGAGGCAAGGAACTCCCCTGGAGACATAGCTGCAATCACAGAGCGCAGGGACTCCTGGCGGAAGTGGGAAGTCACCACATAGGCATTGAGATCTTTGAGATCCAAAATAGGACGAGCCCCTCCGTCCTTATTGGCTACCACAAACAGGTTGGAATAAAATCCTGAACCTGTGTCCTCCGGAGGAACCACTTCCAGAACCTCTTTGTCCAAGAGATCATGAATAGCGTCGTCGAACAGACGTCTTTTTGTGGGTTCCTGAGAAGGACGAGTAAAATGGAACCGAAAAGGAGGAAGGGAGGAGAAAGGGATACTGTATCCCTCTGACACCACCTGAAGAACCCATGGGTCCGCCACTGACTCCTCCCAAGTCCGGCGAAAGATGCGGAGACGTCCACCTACAGCCGGATGCGGACCCGGGTTCGGCGAGTCATGCCGAAGCAGTCTTGGAGGTCTTGGCCTTGGGGGCCACTTTGGGCTTCCAGGACTGTTTGGGCTTGGAGGAGAAGCGCGTAGTGGGAGGACCCGTTTGGGCCGAGGAGTGTGTCTCAGTCTGAAAGGAACGAAAGGACCGATTGCGTTTGGCTGGAAACTTTTTCTTAAAGACTGAGGGTAGAAGAGTACTTTTACCGCCAGTAGCCTCACTGATCATTTCTTTGAGTTCAGATCCAAATAGCAAATTCCCCTGAAAGGGCAAGGAAAGCAAGGCTTTCTTAGAGGCTGTAACAGCAGACCAAATTTTCAGCCAAAGGGCACGTCTAGCCACCACAGAAGAAGTGGAGGCCCTCGCCATCATGCGCACAGCATCAAAGGCAGCGTCAGCAACATAATTCTGAGCTTCAGTGATATTAGCAAGAAGCTGCAACTGTTCAGATACTGGTGCATCCTGGCGAACCGCGTCAGTCAGTCGTTCAGTCCAGGCCGCAATGGCTCTATTAACCCACGCCACTGCAAAGGATGGACGCATGGCAGTGCCAATGGAGGCAAAAATAGACTTAAGAGAAAGCTCTAGCTTTTTATCCGTCCAATCCTGCAGGGCAGAGGCATCAGATACAGCCAAAGCGGTAGACTTGGATAGTCTGGAAACAGGAGCATCCACCTTGGGAGGATGAACCCATTTTGCCAGCTCAGTCTCAGGAAAGGGGTACAGTTTAGCAAACTTTTTAGAGACAGAGGAGGATCTATCAGGATTCTTCCATGCCTCAGAGACTAGACGGGCAAGAGTAGGGTTAGTTGGAAAACAAACAACAGGCTTAGATGGTTTCTTTTGAAAAACGTCAGTAGAATCATAAGTGGATTCCTGAGTCAGAGGAAGGTTGAGCGTATTCAGGACAGCTCTAATCAGACCCTCAGCCGAGACTTCAGGGTCACATTCATAAGGGTCCCCAATGGACCTGTTAGACTCAATAACAGTGCGTTCCTCAGCATCAGAATCCTGCAAGAGTTCTTCCTCAGAAGAATCAGACACATCAGGAGCACCCTGTGGCTTAGGCAGGGAGGTCCTGATTGTAGCGGGGGTCTGCCAGACCTGGAGAGCCCCCTGTACCTGAGAGGGAAAAAGTTGAAGAGTGGATCTGAGATCCCTAGTGGCAGCTTTAAACTCCCTCACCCAAGATGGCTCAATAGCATGGCTGGGAAGCCCAGGGTTGCTATCTTGACCAGTGCATTTAGGGCATAGATCCCCCACATTATCACTAGATAGCCCAGTGTGACAAGAGGAGCAAAACGCCATGGGGGGGCAGACCCCCCATCCTCCTTAGACTTGGGTCTAGCCCCTAGCTCCAGTGAAGTAGACATGCTCACAGCGTCAATATACCCCACTTTAAACTCTATCACCCAGTAAGAGTGTGGAAGATTAATGTTTCACCCCAGAAATGCCTAATTTTGGACTTATCTGGCCAGCGAAGGGTTAATCTGTTGAGGGGAGAGAAGGCTCGGTCCCTGCGTAGTGTACTCGCTGAGGAAGAGCTCCACAAAATGGCGGCCGTCAGGATAGCCAATCAGAAACGAGCGCGAACCGGGCGCTCATGGGAAATGCAGTTTTCCCCATACAAGTACCCCAAACAGTGCCCGAAGCCCCCCTGAACACCCCACACTAATAAAACACACACCGGATGATAGAGCAGGAGCTTAGCATTAAAATGAGCCCTCTCTGGAGTTGCTGTGACAAGCGGTTCCAGAGATATGTCCCAGACTGTGAAATCTCATAGAGAGTAAAGAAGCCATAGCTTCTAAGCGGGAAAAGCCGCGCTTAAAGGCGCGGAACACCATTTTTAATAAAGTTTAACAAAACATTAAAAAGTGCCCAAACATACATTAAACACATAAAATAAACACTATTCAAGGCTCCAAACCCAGAGAATACCACAGAAACTGCATTAAAACATTGAATGCAAATAAAAACACCCTATGAGTGCTGGAGTGCAAAGCAAACTCCCAAATACAAGCCCAGCAAAGGGACACTGTGGGGACAAGTGGACCTTCAGCACTCAAAGGGTGGCTCACCTTTCCTGCAAGGACTTCTGTCTTCAGGTGACCATGATGAAGTGGGAATAGACCAGAGGTAAATTCCCCAGTAGGGAAGCTGCTTAACTCAAGCTGTTCCCTCTTCAGGGCATAAGGTCCACAGAAAATCCCTGGAAGCTGCACCAGCCACTTTAAAGAGGGCAATTCACAGCCATGGTCACCCTCCTAATGGTGGTATTCCATATTTGAATAAAAAATAACAAAATACTAAGTTGAATGCATAGATGTTCTCTACCTGGTGTGCACAGCACCCAGGAACAAATCAATCTAGTGGCTCTGGCCTGAAGGTGGCTTAAGTAGGAGGGGAGGCTCCGCCCCCTGCAATAATTTGCATAATTGTTCCTGCCTATTAAAGGGGCGAATCGCCTCCCAGAAGTACCAGTGACCTGTATTGGACGACAGTGAAATAGTTCATTAGACCGGTCTACAAAATGTGCCTGGTGTGCAAGCACACTTTGTAGACCGTTCCAGTGAAGTATTTCTTTTTAGATTGTGGTATTTCGGCTCTGCTGAAGAGCTGCCTGTGGGTCTCGGGACCAGGATCTTCTTTTGTCAGCTAGAGGCTGACGTCAGGGAAAAGGGGGGGCGGAGGACTTTAAAACGTTATATCTCTCAAACCGTAAAGGCTTGAGAGATCAGACTGGCATTGATGGATTTATTTTCTGATTATCACTTTTTATTTATGTAAGTCATTACTAGACCTTTAACTCTTTGAGTGGCATGGAGGCATCCAAGGCAATGCAATGTGTTGGATACCTCTATGGCACTCATATGTTTTAAAAAACTGATGAAACCATAAACAGTGAGATTAGAAGTCACCCGGTTCAGCTCACAGAAACATCTACATCTTGTTTATCCCTTACATTGCCCTTATCACTTGTATACACAAAGAAGTGTCAAATGTTCCCACACAGCTGCCTCCAGATGAATGGGAAAAGCATGTTTTTATCATGTTTTGGTATTTATGAACCTAAGGAATATTTTTTTTTACAAATACTGGATAAGAGTACATGATATTTAAATGGGAATTAATTTTATTAATTTGTAGGCGGTAATATCCCTTTAAATCAACAAGGATTTGGGAAGTGTCTCTTTGACCCCTATGGGGCTGTTGATTGGCCCCAGTTGGTCCACTTTGCTTATATGCATATAAACCACCTGTTTCTTGAGTGGAAACAATTATCTAGATATATTTCACGCAGTTATTGAAGATAAAGGGATGTGGGAGGAACAAACGTGCAATCTAGGTCATGACACACGAGTAAAACAGAGTTCATAGGAACAGAGAGGAAACTGATGCTTTCACATAATTTCATGGGTTTGCCCGATTTAAGAAAGTAACTGTAAAGTGCAAAATACACCACACCCTGCAGTCATCTCCTGGATGCTTCCCATTATTCATAACACAATGCGACTAAATGAGTCATCTTTATCTGTGGTTTATCTTGTCACTCCCTCAGACGGCCGTCACTCTGTGCTTCATACGGGAAAAAACATGCCACTTGTTGGGACATTAATGGCAAGGAAATGGAAACTTCCTGCTCAGGAATCAATGCACTGGGGCGGGGGGGGCAACATGCAGCAGTCCCGTTGCTGGACTACAGTCTGAATCTTCCTTAGATTATAGGAGTTGTAGTTTACAAACAGCTGGAGAGCAACACATTGCCCATGCCTGCACTAGATGATCTTTAACCCTTTAAGTGCCAGCGGTGTATCCAAAGCATTGAGAAGCTATGTGATGAATACCCCCTCTAGCAAATATTTAAATGACAGAGGGGTGCTCAAAGCATAGCGAAATGTGTTGGACACCACCGCTGGTAATCATAGGGTTACGGGCAGACACAAAAGACCACCAAGTCTCTATTAAATCAGCAGTGCATATCAACATAGGGTTACGGGCAAATACAAGAGACCACCACCAAGTCTCTATTAAATCAGCAGTGCATATCAACATAGGGTTACGGGCAGACACAAAAGACCACCACCAAGTCTCTATTAAATCAGCAGTGCATATCAACATAGGGTTACGGGCAGACACAAAAGACCACCACCAAGTCTCTATTAAATCAGCAGTGCATATCAACATAGGGTTACGGGCAGACACAAAAGACCACCACCAAGTCTCTATTAAATCAGCAGTGCATATCAACTGGTAAATCTGTTATTCTGTTTTTTTGCACATTTTAGAAAAAGGTTGTTAATTAAGACATCAGTTGCCACATAATTATTTCAGTTCTGTCTGGCACATGGAGCTTTTTCTAACGAGAGAAAATATTTAACTCTTTAACGGACAGATAAGTTACTAAATGATTATACTTTAAAAAACATAGCACAGGAGTAATGAATTGTGAGACATCCGGCTATTAGGGAGTACAACTCCCAGTGTCCCCAACCATCCAACGGCGGCACGTAGGGGATAACGGAAGTATCAGTGTCAAAAAGTGGAAGTATAACAGTTGACTGCCCCATATCTAGCAAAGGATGATTCTTTACTTAACTCTTTGAGTGACAGAGAGGTACCCAATTCATTACAAAGCAAGCTGTTGGATACCTCTCTGGTACTCAAAGGGTTGGAAGGTACAAAGAAGATGTATGATATAACCTGTTAAAGGGATAGTAATGTTTAATAATAAAAGCAGCTCCAATTAATCTTCATAATATTTGGGTCGTGGAGAGTGTTATTTCAATACTGTCAGAGTTGTAGATCAAGAGTAATTGAATGATACAGTATCCTCCTCCCGCCCCTTTTACTGATGTACCACTGCTCACTCCGAGCAGCAGGGTGGTGTCCAAGTGGATTGCAGAGAGGGACAATCTTCAATCAACATAAGGAAAAAACCTGTGAAGGGGGGGCAGGGTTTTCATTGTTCTCACAGTAAGAAGATTGTCCCTTGCTGTGAGCTGTCTGGTCTGTGGACCAGATTCCACATCTGAGGTGAGCAGTGTTACATTAGGTAAAAGGGGTGGGAGGGGGAAACTTTATCATTCAATTACTCTTGAACTACAACTCTGACAATATTGAAATAACACTCTCTATGGTTCAAATACTATGAAGATTAATTGGAGCTGTTGTTTTTGTGAAACATTACTATCCCTTTAAGGAGCCATTGCGTGCCAGTACCGTCATGGCGATTCTACACTTAAGGACCAGTGATGGTCCTGGCACATCATGGAATTCAGGTGTCCCCACACGGCTGCACTCCACTTGGGGACTCCCGATTCCGTTTCGCAAAGAAAAAAATGCCCATGGTCCTTAATTGTGGTTAAGGGGTTAAAATGGTGAAAAAAAAATGTATAAAACTCATGCAAACATCTTCATACATATCATCTAGTTCACAATCACTCAAAACTTGTTATTGTGTTTCCCATAGATAATTTTCTTGCAACTCCCTCATCATCACATACAAATGTTTATAACCCTTTAAATAACATGCATTGCTAACCAACCTGTATGCAAACTTATTTATTGGATGCATAAGGCCCAAAATATGTCATAAATGTGCTTTTTTCTATTTAGGCAGCTGTGCTTGACCGTTTGATCCTCTTTTTGTTTACACAAGCTCCAAATAAGTGATAAGGGAACTCTATCTCTTCACTGTGGTAAACAAATAAATAGGAGATAATGGATGCAGTGAACTGGACTACTCTCTAAACAATTATCTCTACTCCTGGTTGCTTCTATTGGGTTTTTAAAGGGATCGTAATACTTTGTTTTATCTTTATTTTATTTTGTAGGGATTAAAAAAACATGAAGAACGATAGAAGTCTTATCTCTCAAACCTTTATGGTTTGAGATATATTCACAAGCAAAGTTTCCCCTCACTGCCATCTAGCTGTCAGATTTGGAAACCTGGTCCACAGATCAACCGGTGGCTCTTCAGCAGAGCCAAGATCGCAAGATATAAAAATAACAATTTCATTGGAAGGGTCTAAAATGTTTGCTTACAAACCAGGCACACTTTGTAGACTATTCGAATGAAGTAGTTCATCTTATATCTTGCAATCTCGGCTCTGCTGTAGAGCCACGGCCGGTCCATGGACTGGATTCCAAATCTGACTGCTAGATGGCAGACTTGACCGTTTTGGTCAGTGAGGGGAAACTTTGCTTGTGAATATCTCTCAAACCATAAAGGTTTGAGAGATAAGACATATCTTTCTTCATGTTTTTTAATGCCTACAAAATAAAATAAAGATAAAACAAAGTATTACTGTCCCTTTAAAGGGATAGTAATGTCCCACAAAAAATATTTTTCAAATTGTAGTCCTTAAAAAGTTGAGCACAGTACAAAAAATCATACCTTTCAAACTGCTACAGTTTGAGAGATACAGGCATTTAAAGTTCATGATTTCTGCTGTCAGCTGTAAAGCTGTCAGCAGCAGATCCATGTCTGCCGACACAGAGGCTCTGCAGCAGAGCCGCAATCGCGTTATTTACAATGAATTACAAACCAAGCACACTTTTTAGACCATTCCAATGAAGTAATTCATTGTAAATAACGCAATTGCGGCTCTGCTGCAGAGCCTCCGTAGTGGTTTGAGAGATATGTTTTTTTGTGCTGTGCTCAACTTTTTGAGGACTACAATATGAAAAATATTTTTTGTGGAACATTACTATCCCTTTAACAAGCCTGATAGGAAACGAAACAAATATAGCCACCTTTCACAATTATTCTAAGATATCGACACTTTTTCCACAAATTAACACATTAACCCTTTAAGGGCCAGATGCATGTACAACACACAGTGCTGCTTGGACAATGGCTAAGTGTGGGGACAAAAAGTAATTTGCATCAGAGCCTAAGTTGCACAGATCAAAGGCTTTTACTCAAAAATTACAAAACACATAAAAAATACCAACACTGATATAGTTATTTCAGCATGTTTATTAAAATATATAAAACTTACTTCTTGATGAAAGTTTCCCTTTAAAGTGCAGTTGGTTTGCCCCAGAACTCACTTCTGGTTTCTTGATATGCCCCTACATCTCTTACAGCTCAGAGGGGCCTGAACAGATGGCTTGCTCTGAGCTCCATTTCACACTAAGGACGAGAATACACCCTTTGCTATTCCGTACCCGTTGCAAAAACCTCTGGCGCTCAAAGGGTTAGATACAAATTTTGGCTCCCTGTTCTTGAATAGTGGAGTCCCTTACTTTAAAATATAATTTGACCCCATATTTCAGCGGCAATATGTGCTTGTCATTAAATGCGTAATAAGCTACGACATTCCCAACATGTGTCAACGTTGCCCATATGATTTAATGCATGGAGATTGTATGTACGTACCCTTCAACTTAATACTATACTGTAATCAAACCTTATGTAAATAAACAATAGACTGAGGATGGTGGTAAGGCTGCAGCATTTATTTAAATAATTAATAATTTATTAAAATACCAACCATATTGAAATACACAACTCTTATCAGCCCTAGCAGCCAAATATATCACCATTAACATTATCTGATCAAAGGCTCCGGCCTACCAGCCAGGAGCCTAAAATTTCTTTTCTTAACAAAATGAATTTACCAAACCCTCCATGCTTCGACAATAAAAGGACATTTTTTGACAAACCAGCTATTTACTCTCTTCTCCTTTTTTATATTTTTTTTTATCAATATTTTAGAATTATTCACACACATATATATTTATATCTACATTTACGTATATCATCATAATAACTTTACCTATTGGGCAGGGAGCCGAGAATCCTGCCGCTTCAGAAAGCCTGCTCAAAGGTGGGTTATCAGTAACTCTTTGGATATTTATAGTGCACTTTCCCGCCCAAAGCAGTCTACCTGATGCGAGGTAAAACATACCTGTCCAATCAAACTGCTAGGTGGGAAATGCACTAAATTCTAGCAGTTTCTACTGCTCTTTTCTAATTTTAACTTTACTTATCTAAAGAGGCCACACTCTATTTATTAAAACTTTCCCTAACATGCTACCAGAGATGTCACACAGCTCCATGGGGTTCCACTTTATACATATCGGTCCCTTTCAGTGTTTTGCTACCTGCCTGCTGTATGCGTGCAGATTATTTTTGATTGACATTTACATTAAAAGGAGCTATAGCACAGTGCTGTCAAAATTGAGTCATCAAGGGCCACCAACAGGCCAGCATCTAAGGATTTCCCGGATTACCACAGGTGAGTCAGATATAAAAGGTTAACTCGCCTGTGCTTAATAGGAAATCCTTAAATACTGACTTGTTGGTGGTGCTTGAGGATTGAACTTGGACAGCCCTGCTATAGAACAGTGGTTCTCAACCCGTGCCCTCAGTGGCTACTAACAGGCCAGGATTTGAGACTTTCCTTTTAAGAGTACATGTGAGTTAATCAATATGACTGAGCCTCTGATCAACACACTTGTGATCTAGCAGGGAAATTCCTACGTCCTGGCCTGTTAGCGGCCACTGAGGGCACGGGTTGAGAACCTCTGCTATAGAATATTAATGACTTTGTACCTGCAAATTTAGATCGTAGACCTTTACATTCAAGGGAGTTTAAAGTCATGTTTAAAATCAGAGATTAATCTTTATGTCTCGTATGAGGAAAGGTGGATTTACTCTAGAACAGAGGTTTTCAACCCATGCCCTCAGTGGCCACTAACAGGCCAGGACTTAGGAATTTCCCTGCTAGAACACAAGTGTGTTGATCAGAGGCTCAGTCAAATTGATTAACTCACCTGTGCTCTTAAAAGGAAATTCTCAAATCCTGGCCTGTTAATAGCCACTGAGGGCACGGGTTGAGAACCACTGTTCTAGAATTTTCTCTTCGTGCATACTGCCTTGGTGCCTTTCGTGCATACTGCCTTGGTGCTGTTTAACCCACTCAAGGGTTTAAAGTCTATCTAAGAATGGTTTACTTCATGGAAGATAAAAGATGTCTATAACACTTTGCAATGTATTCAAGATGTCTTTAGAAGTAAGCAGATTAACCCTTTAAGGACTAGATGGCTGTCAAAACCATTGCTTCTCAGTGCACTTTACACCATTTGCCCTTTACATGGCGTGGCAGTGAAATGCACAGAATGGCTGTATTTCGGAAGGTCTTGTGAACAAGAAGGAGAGTATATTTGAAAAAAGAAGGATCACAGTGGTCACTTCTGGGTAAAACATAGATGGCATCCATATTTATTTATTAAATGACTTGGGTAAAAGTCCGTGTACACGGGCCAAGGTCTGGGTAATGTATTGTATTGTATATTTTTATTTATATAGCGCCAACCGGTGTACTTGGCACTTTACAGATTACATTTAATATAGCAGGGGTACAATAAGTGCGATGATTAAGTGCTTATATAGGCAGTCATAAGGGGAACGACAGGTGAGTATACATTAGGATAAGAGGTCCCTGCCCCGTAGAGCTTACAATCTAAGTAATGTTAACCCTTTGAGTGCCAGAGGGGGTATGCAACGCATTGCTTTGCAATCGTTGTGCACCCCCTCTGGCACTCAAAGGGTTAAGAGGCCGCTACCTCACTGCGCCACGTGATGCAGTCTTGTGTCACCTCACTCACGCGATGCAATCATGTACAGTAGAGACTGTATCAGGACACACATCCTAGCGAA
The DNA here is from genome assembly GCA_037306005.1 of Rhinophrynus dorsalis. NCBI lineage: Eukaryota > Metazoa > Chordata > Amphibia > Anura > Rhinophrynidae > Rhinophrynus > Rhinophrynus dorsalis. Next base: position 48,904,774 of record CM074721.1, read on the forward strand.
TTATTACATAGGATGCACTGAAGTAATGGACTCTTCTTTAATGCAAAACATTATTGCACCTCTCAAAAATGTAACTATTATATGGGGGGGGGGGGAATCTGCGCTTCTCTAGCTGTCAGTGGAATACTAATATTCTCACTCAGCCAAAGTCAAAGGTTTAGTGTGTTATTCAATGCCATACATTATTTATCAGATGTATTATTTTAAGAAGGATTTGCCAATGTTCTAATAATCAATTGTATTTCAGAAGAAGAGACTAACAACTATAGGTTCTCCCACAAGATCCTTTAATGTTTCTTTTTTACATCACTTTCAATGACTGCCGGAGCTTCATAAAAAGAGTACTTAAAGTTAACCTGTAGCCTATTAATTAACGATACAAAAAGTTAAGTATACTTAAGGGGAATGTAAAAAATCTAATTCCTAGAAAAAATATGTCCTGGAATAGATTTTCTAGCCTTATGATTTCCTGAAGCAAATTTACTAAGCTACTTAAGCCAAAAGTTCTTCCCATAAAGGGATAGTAATGTCTGCCATAAAGTAGATCTGTGAGTTTTCTCTAGTGTAAAACTAACACACTGCGCTATGTTTAATCACTTACTTTGATGTAGTTCCAAAGATATTACATGTAAAAAGATCCCCCTTCTGGCTGTCTCCCCTTGGAACTGCAATCCTGTTGTGGGACCGGACGGATGCAGTGAGGGACAAACTTCAGTAAGTATAAGGAAAACCCTACCCACCTTGATGAAAGAAGGCAGGATTTTCTTACTGAAGTTTGTCCCTCGCCGTATCCATCCGGGCCATAGTTAGAGGAATCATGATGTGGCCAGAAGGGACGGGAGGGGGAACGTTTTACATGTAATATCTTTGGAACTAAACATAGTGCAGCGTGTTAGTTTTACAAAAGAGAAGACTCAGAGTTCTACTTTATGGCAGACATTACTATCCCTTTAACTCCAACCTGCTCCATAGGGAGGAAATACCAATATTTAAAACATTTCCAGGGACACTTTTCCCCTGGGCAATAACATAACCGAGTGTCACATGTGGCCCATAGTACATGAATGTGTTGGAAATCCTTTGTAGACGGACACCAAAAGAAAACAGAAAACCAACAGAAAACCTCATACAAATGTTTCAGAGCAAAAGGCATAACAGTGTTGCAGAGGGTACACATGTGCCTGGTCCAAGCATCTAAGGGGGCACCATCTGCCCAAGGGTCCAGTAGGTTCTAGCTATGCATCTATGAAAATGTTTTTGCATTAGGAAGGACCAGGGTCCTCCAATTTCTATAGTTATGTCACTGCACTTCTACTACAGAATGGACTTTGTCCACACCTAACTACTACATGACATCATATAATTATTCAATATTAGCATATGGATCAGCTAAAACTATTGATCTTTAAATGACAAGCATATAAAAGATGATTTTCAAATACAATATTAAAACCAGAGACAAAAATAGGGACAGAAGGAAGCAGGGAGAAGGAGCCCGAACCAGGGACTGTCCCTAGAAATCAGGGCTAGTTGACAGATATGGAAGGGCAGTGGGACAGTCTTTACTGTGCTCTGTCTGGGAAAACAACAGAACAGGAGGGACAGGCAACATATTAACTATTTGAATATCAAAGGGATTTCAAATAGTTAAAAGAACCATTTAAATTAATAGAAAAACTGAGAAATATTCAGTTGTCCTCTACAATGGAATCGGTTTGCCCCAGAAATGCTCCATTTTGCTTTGTACACATGTCTTTAAAGGTCCCATTTAAATAAATGGATATTTGGGAAATGTTTTATTTAGCCTGGTTTCTTGCAGATGGTTTGCTCCAGAATTCCTCCTCTTTAGCATTCTGAACACAGACCCAGGTATGTCATCCAACCCATGTACCGATCTCTTAGGAGAACATCAATGAAACGTTAAAAGATGTCCTACTGTAAAACGTAACTTGTAAGAGCAGATTTAATAAAAAGCATTAAGTTGCACCGTGCAGTGCTAAAATAGCACCTATCAGCAGGAAGGAAACCCAGAAGTGTGTCTCAGACACAAGCGTTGTGGGTTGCGTGAGCAGCCTCTGTAGACCTTCTGTATTAGGCTTTCAAGACTGACAAAGAGGGTCTACGAGATCTGCTTTGTGTTAACCACCAAGACTGTTAGCCATTTCAGTTTTCTTGCTGTGTGATCACCAAGGGATCCCCAGAGATCTCTTTACAGGCCTCCATTCTGCTTCCCCTTTGGTCTACCAGGGCTCATAATGTAGCCCCAGCTTAATCAGTAGGTCTGATTCCAGGGAAGCAGTTCTGCCAATTGGACACTGTCCAAGAAACAGCTGTCCTTTAACAAAATTTCTCGCATGAGCATCACACAGCATTGTTACTGATCAGTGTTAGTCACTTTGGTACGGCACTGGGTCTACTTCATTGACAATGCATTCAACAATTAACTTATAAGTGCAACATTTTAATTATCCCAGAACATGAGTAAAAAAAACCTTTGTCTCTCCAGCTGCTGGGGACTATAACACCAATCATCCCAAAAAGTTGGGAATGATCAGGGATGTGGCCCCCATATGGTGGCGAGCAAAAAGTTGCTTACCTCAGTTCTCGATGTTATTATCTTTTGGCACTTTTTTACTAATTGGTTAATAATTAATCTAGGAAAAAGTAAGATGCATCTTTTTATGTATTCATTCATTATAAGAAAAATATCAATCATATTTTCTTACAAGAACAATAAACATTTCAATTGGCTACAGCCTTGTGATTTTAACTGTATATCTTATCAGACATTTAGTATTTTCCTAGTAAAGCCATCTTTACTCAGCAGTGATATCTGAGTGAAAATCTCCATAGTTCTTCAGATAAAACTATACAGTCTCTCAGGAAAAATATAACTGGATTGATGAAGATTTGCACAAGTGTGAAAATGATGCTATTTCTAGTTGACTTGAAAATATGTTGTGACAATGTGATATCTGCTGTTATGACAGATATACTTTAAAATATGTACAGAAAAAAATACACTTATAAGTTTGAACTAAACTAAAATGGTTGAACTCTTTATTGGATCTGAATATAAAGCCAGAAGCCATAATCTATATAAACTACTTTACATTTCCTACTCGATATGTCAAAGTCAGGATTCAGTACAATATCTACAGTTATGGGCTAATGTCTTTATTAGCCAAGAAGCCTGAATAAGAGTTCCTTCCTGCAGCTGTGTGTTTTTAGGTGGCTGTGGCACGAACTGTGGGAAAGATGTGATCAGGTGTTTTTTCTACTGTCCTGCTCAGAAGTGCTACCAGGAAAGGCAAGTAGCAGCATTAATGCTAGTCTTACATTTTATGGTTACAACGAGTTACAGAGGGGTGTGTGATACAGTGCTGTGCAGTGTGCTGCACATTCGTCTGGAATGCAAAAGCACCAAGTTAAAGACAGCATTGTTATTATCCTATATAATAATTCGCTAAAACGTGTGTAATGACGCAGTCATGCGCAGTACAGACGAGGCTGATGCAGAGTGGGGAGCTCCGAAGGAGCCTCCAGCTCTGTATCAGCCGCAGAGCGGGCAGTCTCTACTGCGCATGACTGCACTGTGACCGACTGGCAGTGGCACTGTGGCCCGTGTAACGGGCTCCTCAACTAGTTGTCATAATAAAGCAATAACATACTGCTTGGTGATGTACAAAGAGGTTTAAAGGGGATCTATCACCTCTGTACAAGTGTCTCAGTCTCTGCCAATGAGAGCGCTCCAGCTTACAGACAGAAGCCTCTGTCATCGGAGGAGGCTGGCTAGAGGGACACGAGCAGAGGCAGAGTGACAGACGAAGGGTAGGGACCTGTACCCGCAGGCTATCCGGAAATAGGGTACAAGGCACTCTTTAAACAATCATTTTCACCCAAATAGAGTATTAAAAACAGGAAATAATAAAGGAATGGCCATATTTGCTATATAAGCTATCATTTAAGCCACACTTGTACAGAGGTGATAGATACCTTTTAAATACAAACAAGCCATGTGACATATGCATACAGAACGATACATCTCATCTATGATGGAGCAGAGAATTCCATGGCCTGTTAGTGGTTCCTAAGGACAGTTTTAAGAACCACTGATTAGGGCGGTAATAGGAGGATGGGGAACAAAACCATGAGATGAAGGTAGGTGGTAGTGAATGACAGTGTCACTGGATATGTATGGGTGCTCAGTTGTAGTAAAATAGGAAAAAAAAAAACAGCGCAGCAGAGATCTAAGTGTATGTTAGGTCTGTAAAATTACTCACAGTAAAGTTTATTAGTAAAAATATACCACATTTATAAAAGTATCAAATTGATAAAAAATAAAAGATAAAAAAGGGCAATACAAAATGTATAAATAAATAATATAAACACAAATGTTCAAATGAAATTAAAAAAGTGTGCTCAATACTGAAAATTCCCAGAAGCAGAATAGCAATGATATCTCAAGTTGTACCATATATTCTCAAGAGGTGGTTTATATGCAAAAATTAGCTATTATGAACAGTGCAAAGGAATAGGTGAGATAGAGAATATAGGGGTGTATAATGTCTCTTTCCCAACGGTTCTGCGCTCACCAGATAGATTCTATTCACAGCATGTAAAATAGCAGTCAAGTAATTCGCTCACCAGATTGCTCCTTGTCTGAATGTGTATCACAAGTCAGAATTTCACCACCGTCTCTTCTCAGGAACCCTAACCTGTATATGGGTAGCCCAATTTTCGAATGGAGGGCAGGTGTCTGCATGGAGCTGCTTCCGATTTGGACAGTCTTCCTTAAGTGTCAGTCCGGTGTACTCAGATTAGCAAAGTTCGCTAGGCAGTAATGAAGTAATCCCTTATTGAAAATCAATGCGTTTAGTTTATTAGCTGATATTCTAAAATGTATTTTTATTCTTTTATTTATTAAATCATCCTGTTTCTTTCTCGATAATGCAGTGAGCGCTCCCACTACTCTATATTTGTACTCAGTTGTAGTAAAGCTGAGAGTGTTTGCCAGGCAAAGTAAGGAAAACGTTATGTAGTCCTCTCTAGCATCGATGGGGTCAAAACCTAAATTAAATCCAGATGAATCTGTATGCGTTCTGTTGACCACAGAATAATTTATTTTTTCACTTATACAAACAGCCCACCGTGATGAATAGTATATATAAACCACAGCTTAGTAAACTTTGGCTCTGTAGTTGTTGGAGTTGTAGTCCGCAACAGCTAGAGAGGTAAGCGTTACCAATCCCTACATCAACCTACCACTGAATGTCAGGCTGCGGTGTGTGTTTTTTGGCAAAACATCACACACTAGATCTGTATTTTATTTGTATCCCACAATACTTTAACCCTTTGGGTGCCCTTTGAGTGCCAGAGGTATCCGAGGTATTGAGTTGCATACCTCTCTGACACTGAAGGAAAAGTAACCCTTTATTTTGACTGTATATATTCTGAAAGTACAGAATATTTAATGTCAAATTGCCTATATATGTTTTATTTTGATTAAGACAACATTCTGTGTAGGCCTGCACAGAGTGCAACAATGTAATGATGTAATATAAAAACATAGTGAAACAATGTAGAAAAGGCTGACTCAACAGCATATAGAGATAAATCAATGCTTGACTTGCATATATTGTACAAATATTGCCCTGGATTCAGAAATTTAATGATCTCACCGGATTTACATCACAGGCATCCCTAAGCAAGGCACTCTAGGCACCTTTAGTTCTTCCCATGGCCACACCCACACTCCTCACATGATCCTGCCCCCAGTCCCATCCATTCCTGACACAGAAAATACCCTTGGCCTATTGTAAGCAGTAAAAACAGTGTAATCCCTTTGTTGTCAGATAGATCTCCAACACATTGCTCCATAATGCATTTGAGATCTCTTCCGTCCAAGAAGATGACTGATGACATGCCAAGACTGGACCAGTGACTGTCATGGCATGTCATGGAATTCTGGGATGGCAGCGCAGCCATGGTCATCTAGGGCCACCCACCGTTGGATTAGGCTGTCATCAAGGGGTTAAATCTGGTGCAGAGACATTGACATTGCTCTGGCCACACCTACAATCCAGAATGTGGGTGTGGCCAGCATAGCTAAGGCGTTCCAGGCAGTTGCCTACTCTGCCTATTGGGAAATCCAAGCCTGACCTGACTGTCAGGGATTCCGAAGTGTAAAAAAAATAGACGAAAAGGAAAATAATAAAAATTATAGGCAATTTGACTTGTTATGATGATGTGACATCAAAATAAAAGGTTACCCTTCCTTTAACTCTTTGAGGGCCAGATGGATACATCTGGCACTTAGATGGTTAAAAGATTGCCTTCTTAATCCCTCTGTTTAGAGATGAATCATCCAGGCACTGTTAGCAGGGGGGACTTTTTCCGCCCACATCAAGAGACTGAGTTCAAACTCCCAACCACTGTTCTGTGTTCTCACTTCCCAGATAACATATACAGAGATTTAAAATGGTACAAACTGGCATATTCTTTTGCACTGCAGGTTAATCAAAGCCCACATTGCCTATTTAATCTCCCAAGCTGTCGCTTGACATTGTTCCCAGCCTGAGCCTGATGAAAACCTGATATTAATTATAATTTTGCAGTGTTAATTTAGTCTACTGTTTATTGACATCTATTTTCTGTTCATTAATTCTCTCTAAAGTCTTACTTTGCGTTCTTTTTAACTTGAGATTTTAATTTATTTAATGAGCAACTAGAAAGGAAAAAAAGAACACTTGATTATAATCCCCGTCTGAAGATTATTTTTATGAAGCTAAGAAATTCTACACTGTACGAATACCATATATCAAACCAACAATTTATCTTAGGCCCATCATTCTTTTTCCATTTTTATTAGACATTATGTTTGTGCCTCTTTTCGTTCTGTACTGGATAGCAACTAGAATGACATATGGTATGCACATATGCTCAATCATTTTACTTGTTAAAAGGACATGTACAATCCTGAAAACCATATTGTGCTTCTGGAGCAAACCAAGTGAACTATAGGGGAGAAAATAATTATATCCATTGGTTTAATGGGGCTTTTAACCCCTGAATGCTAGTGAGGTCTCAAATGCATTGCTTCACAATGTGTTAGAGAGCTCTCTCAAAAGCACCATTTAGATTAAAGTGGAACTTTCACCCTCTATAAAGTCGCCCTCCAATAATTAAGCATATGGCAACTAGTTTCATAATAGTGCTATTATCTCTCATAAGTACCCGGTTCTGAAGTAATCCTTAGTCTTTGGAGACTGGAACCCAGGCATTAGTGCAGATATTGTGTTTTAGTGTCGTCTGCACGCTTGCACCATCAGTCCCTTCCGATGCCTTAAAGGGATAGTAATACGTTGTTTTATCTTTATTTTATTTTGTAGCCATTAAAAAAACATGAAGAACGATATAAGTCTTATCTCTCAAACCTTTATGGTTTAAGAGATATTCACAAGCAAAGTATCCCCCCCGTTCAGCCAGATCAGAAGGGAGGTGCCCAGGTAGACTGCAGAGAGGGACAATCTTCAATTAAGATAAGGGAAAAACCTGAAAAACTTGTCAAGGGGGGAAGGGCTTTCATTGCTTTCATACAAAGAACATTGTCCCCTGCTGTTATCTGTCTGGTCTTACAACCAGACTCACATCTGAGAAGAAATGGCTTACACTAGGTAAAAGGGGCGGGAGAGGAAACTTTGTATGTGAATATTTCTTAAACCATAAAGGTTTGAGAGATAAGACTTATATCGTTCTTCATGTTTTTTTAATGCCTACAAAATAAAATAAAGGTAAAACAAAGTATTACTATCCCTTTAAGTACTACTATCCCTTTAAGCACAGATGGGTTAATCAAAGGTTCACTCACTTTAATGAACTCTCTTATTGGAATTCCTAAGACAAGGTCTATTAGCGATTCCTAATGACAGGGTACAGAAGCACTGCTGTAGAGAGTGATCCCACTTGGGACACAGTGAAAGGGCACACTTCACTCTGATACAGGATCACTAAGTACAGGATCAGTAAGGGAGGGTGCATCTTTCAGCTCCTTCCATCAGTGTAAGTATTCTCCCTGGGATGATGTAAATAAAGGTAAAACAAAGTATTACTATCCCTTTAAGGTACCATGCAATGCCTCCTAGAGGAGATCGGGACTGACAGCGCAGTCGCGCAGACGTCTCTAAGACAAGATATCTGCGCTGATGCCTGTCTTACGGTCTCCAATGACTAAGGATTACTTCAGAACCGGGTACTTATGAGAGATAATAGCACTATTATGAAGTTAGTCACCATATGCCTAATCCCATTAAAGTGGAACTTTATAGAGAGTGAAAGTTCCACTTTAATGGGAATTTTAGAAATATTTATTTGACTCTTTTTTATAGGCATAGTTATGCTTAAAGCAGAACTACCACCCAATAAAAATATTGCCCCACATAATTGCCCATCTGGCGATTAGCTGCTCAGCAGCGCTAGACGCCAGAATTATTACCAGATTAAAGAGGAATCACTATTCTTCCCGGACTGACAGCAGGACGGAGTGCAGACATCTTGCCATAGTGATGTCCGCGCGTCTGCGCTGTCAGTCACAGCCGGGTCTAGGAGGAGTTGCTAGGAGCTGGGCGTCTCCAAAGAGGACGGACAGTGCAGGGATGTGGACGTCACTATGGCAAGATGTCCGCGCTCCGTTCTGCAGTCAATCCGGGAAGAATAGCGATTTCTCTTTAATCTGGTAATAATTCTGGTGACTAGTGCTACTGAGCAGCTAATCGCCAGATGGGCAATTATGTGGGGCAATATTCTTAACTAGTGGTATTTCCGCATTAATACTGAACAAAATGTATATTAGAGATGCACCGATACCAATTTTTTAAGACCGAGTACAAGTACCGATACTTTTTTCAAGTACTCACCGATACCAATTACCGATACCTTTTTTTTGCAGTCATTTGCCAGTTTTCTAAGTACCTATATGCTTTAGGTACTTGGAAAACTGGCAAATGACCGCAAAAAAAAGTATTGGTATTGGTGAGTACTTCAAATATATATATATATATATATATATATATATATATATATATATATATATATATATACACACACACACACACACACCACCTCTTGATTCTCCCCTTTTGACTCTTTCTCCCCCTCTTGATTCCTACCTTTTGCTTCATTTTACCCCTCTTGAGCCCCCTTCTTTTGCCTTTGCTTTTTCTCTCCCTTTTGGTCCCCCTCCTTCTCCTTAAAGGGATAGTAACACTTCGTTTTAACTTTATTTTATTTTGTAGGCATTAAAAAAACATGAAGAATGATATAAGTCTTATCTCTCAAACCTTTATGGTTTATGAGATATTCACAAGCAAAGTTCCCCTCCCGCCCCTTTTACCTACTGTAAACAATCTCTTCTCAGATGTGGAATGCAGTCCATAGACTGGACAGATAACAGAAGGGGACACTCTTATTCCTATGAAAACAATGAAATCCCTGCCCCCCTTGACAAGCTTTTCAGTTTTTTCTGTTATCTTAATTGAAGATTGTCCCTCTCTGCAGTCTACCTGGGCATCTCCCTTCTGATATGGTTGAACAGGGGGGGGATACTTTGTTTGTGAATATCTCTTAAACCATAAAGGTTTCAGAGATAAGACATATCATTCTTCATGTTTTTTTAATGCCTACAAAATAAAATAAAGTTAAAATGAAGTATTACTATCCCTTTAACTCACCCTTTTGCCTCTCTCACACTCTCCTGATCCTTCCTCCTTTTGCTCCTTTCTTGGCCCCCCTCTCTGCCTCTTTCACCACCAGCTGCCCCATCTTGCCTCCCTTACTGTCCTCTGCCGGGTGCTCACTGTTCTCTCGCGAGCCCCGGCAGAGGTCAGCGTCGGAGTGTTGCCATGGTAACCCGAGGCAACGCTCCGACGCTGCAGGAAGGAGAGAGGTGACCGGGGAGCATTGTGAGCAGCTCCCCGGGCTCCCTCTCTGCAGCACCGACCCTGACACAGGGTATCGGTGCTGGCATCGGCCGCATTTGCGCGAGTACAAGTACTCGCGCAAATGCTGGTATCGGTATCGGTGCAACCCTAATGTATATTACAGGGTTTATCTTGATGAATAAAACAAGGATGCGCCTATGGCTAAGTGATATTTTTTACATTTATTAAAGCTCAAACTTGCATTTTTTGGGTGCAGTACCCAAGTGGCCTGAAATTTTACAGTGGTGCTGTTGCCACAGCATCTTATTAAGGTTTACTGTCAACTGGCCAGAGCAGGCCACAGACTGCCATAGCAACAGTGGCATCATACAATATCAGTTTAGAAAACGCAGAAAATTCAACAGCTCTTACTTGTCATTCCAACAAAGACACCAATCAGTTCTGGATATGAAACAGCATGTGGACTGAGATTATATCAAACATGTTGAACAATTATTCAAGGTTTTGTAGGACTGATTGAATCATGGCTGCAGTGACTAAGCCTCTCTTCAAGCTCCAGTACTTCTAAATGCACAAAGGGATGTCACACACTTCCAACAGAAATTCTCAAAAGTCCATCATTAAAAACAACACATCTTTATTTAGCAACGATACGCATACCCGTACAAAAATTCAACCAGACTTGATGGCGAATGAAAGCTCATGAATGCTATGGTTACAAGCAGGCAGATAATATATCTCAGGCCGATCCATGTGTTTCACATTGTTCCCGCTTACTCATGATCCCTAACCATACAATATCAGGCCATGGAAGTACTTCCCCAAAAAAAGTTTTAACTGTAATAACATTTAAATAAATAATATAAAGTATAATTCAGTAGCAAGAAAGTTCATGTTTTACTAAGTAGGATAAACCCTGCATTAAAGAGACAGTAATGTATCATAGTTAAAATCTGCTCCAATTAATGTTCATGGTATTTGGGCCATGGAGAGTTTTATTTCAATACTGTCAGAGTTATAGCTCAAGAGTAATTGAATGATAAAGGATCCCCCTCCCACCCTTTTTACTGATGTAACACTGCTCACCTCAGAGCAGCAAAACTGTCTGGATGAATCTCAGAGAGGGACAATCTTCAGTGAACATAAGGAAAAACCTGTCAAGGAGATTGTCCCTTGATGTGAGCTGTCCGGTCATGTGACCAGATTCCACATCTGAGGGGAGGCGGCTTACACTAGATAAAAGGGATGGGAGGGGGAAACTTTATCATTCAATTACTCTTGAACTACAACTCTGACAGTATTGAAATAGCACTCTCCATGGGCCAAATACTATGAAGATTAATTGGAGCTGCTGTTTTTGTGAAACATTACTATCCCTTTAAATATTTTTCTCCAAGCATTACTGTCACTTTAATAAGGTCAGTTTGCTACATAAATTTACCAGTTTATTTAATACAAATATATTTAAAATGTTTGCAAAGTAAAATATCCTTTTATCTTTCAACACAGAATGCAGGCAAGTCACAGCTTGTCAATTCCATATGACCTCAATTATATATAGATAACTCTGACACGGACAAAAATTAAGAACAGCAGAGCAAAATGCCTATAAGTGCAGTAGTTAGGAACAGCAATGCTTCCACGTACCACTTTCTGAACAGAAACTTAATAAAGATTGAGGCTAGTCTGGCTTCATGGGATAAGCATTATAATAGTAGTTATTAGAACTGATCACTCTCAAGCATACACAAAATTGTCCGTACAGAATAGGAGCACAACTTTCTACACATCCTATAATATAAAAGGCCAGATGTATGTTTGTCCGATGCAGTCATGCACAGTAGAGACTGCCCAAATGCACAGACTGCCGGGAGGTGTACTTCCAGCACATCTCCCGGCTGTGTAGGCCTCCCAGGTGAACAAAGGGTGTGGACATAGGAGCCAACTGTCCAGAGAGATGTTATTGAGGAAAAAGAGAGCAGCCTGTCTGCGCTGTGACTCACTGCCCCCTTTCCTCTGGTGGTTTTTGGGAAGCTGGGGGCAGTCCCCTGACCCCGGACCAGGCAACTAGCGGCCCTTGTGCATGGGCTTTTACAGTAGTTCACTATAAAAGAGGATTTTTGTGTATTTACCAATAAATCTTTTTCTCCAAGTCCATGTGGAACACAGGAACCATGTGTTAAAGTTTTCTCCACCAGGAGAGCAGAACATTGAATAAAAAGGCTCTTGATAGCAGAGACTCCCAGCCTGCTTTACTTTACCTCTACCTTGATATGATCAGTTTTAAAGTATAGCAACAGAAGTGAAACAAGAAAGGAAATCCCCTGAACCAGAGAACCGAAAAAAGACCCCCCTGCCCAAGACTCGAACCATTGGTTTTTCTCCACGGAGGGAAGTTCTGTGCTCACATGTAATAAGAGAAAAAGATTTATCAGTAAGTATGCAAAAATCCCCTTTTCTCTTACATCCTATGTGGAACACAGGAATAATGGTGATACTAAAGCATGCACCAAGATTCCAGGAAGGGAAAGAGACAACCTCCTCAAAACACAGACCAGTTCTAACAGAAAAGAACTGGTACAACATGAACAGCAGGTGTCAACGAACACCAATACTGCAAACCAAAGAACATGAACTAGCAGGTAACTGGTAAAAATTATTTCAAGAATGATACCTACACAGACACAATGACCTGTAGGACCTGCCAAAGCTAGCACATGGCAGTGCTTGATAAATGTGTGAAGGGACAACCTCAATGCCACCTTCCACAGCTGTTCAGCAGAGACCTGTTTCTTGTAGGACCAAGATGTGCCCTCCAAACTAACCAAAATACAGACAGGCTTCTTCCTGAGAATATAAACCTGGTGAATGGTCTCCTTAATCCAATAAGCCACTGTTACTTTAGACACAGCCTGACCTGCACGAGGGCCCTCAAGGGTGACAAAAAATGAACCATATTTCTGAAAAATATATATAAAAGTAGTCCAAGCTCTATATAGAACCAAATAATATATTTATTTACAATCTCAAATACACTTTAATCAGTAAGAAAACTGTCAGGTACATACATATATCCAAAAGGCTTTTTGATTTTTCTCAGTGTTTTTATTCAGCTTACATATATGTGTTCTCCAGCACGTCTGCGGCTATATCCCCAACATGTCTACAATACACATTACCTGAACATTCCACAGTGTTAATGGAGTATAAAAAGAGAATAACTTCCAAAAAACACCGGATGGCAAAGAATACCTATGAATTGATCCGTCAAAAGAAAAGGGATAATAACTACCTCAAACGTGCCTAAGCAGTAAGGGTATCCACTACCAGAGCACATATAACCCACTGAAAATATAACAAGCAAAGTATATACAATATCACAAGCAAAAGTATAACAATGAAAAATATCATTGATAAAATAACAATATATCAATAAAAAATAAAAGAAAAATAGAAAATATAAATCGGAATAAAATTAAAAATAATACCAGTATATAAATCATGTTCTAAAATAACACACACTGGCACATGATGTTGTATATCCCAATGTCACCCTGTAGGAGAGAGAGAATGTAAGCACCCTGGAAACTACTCTGTGCAATGGAAGAGCACAGAGGTTGGCAGGTTGCTAAAATATAATATGTATAGAAGAAGAAGAAATATAAACCAGCTACAAAGGAAGAGGAAAGCTGGAGAAGAAGAGACAGGACTGAAGACAGGGCAGGCTATAAGGAGGCAAGGACCAGATGAACGTGCTGACTGAGGAGTTGTTTCATGGAGGAAGACTCGACTGAGGAGAGAGAGAGAGAGAGAGAGTCGCGATGCGGCTAGACACCAGGGAGAGAGCTCAATAACTGAGCACCGAAGCCCAGCCGACAAGGCGTTTTATAGGCCTCTCGCAGTCCAATGACGTCACAGAGCACAACCCGGAAGCTGCCGAGGAGAGCAACGCGCGCCCATACAAGCTGGCGGCCGCCCAGTAAGGAGCACCGACATGACACCCAATGTCCAAAAACATCCAAATATTGACCTTCCAAGGAGAAAAAAAAAAAACATATATATATTTATTTGGAGTGTACAATCAATATATTTGGGGCTAACCTGGTACCAAGGAATAAAGCCTTCCAAAATGTTCCAACAATATATTATATATAGAAACTGGAGAATCCACAGCTGAAACACAATTTCAATTGTTGTGGGGATAGCAACACACATTCTGTATGTTTAATTTTATTCTGATGTATATTTCTTGTTTTCTTTTTTCATTTATTTTGATTTATACATTTTTATTTTAATCGAGAATATTTTTCATTGTTATACTTTTCCTTGTGATTATATTTTGCAATAAGGGTATATGTGCTCTGGTAGCGGATACCCTAACTGCACATTTGGGGTAGTTATTATACCTTTTCTTTATATTTTTATTACGTTCTATATAGCGCTTGGACTACTTTTATAAGTCTTACCTGTTAAATCCTTTTCTCTTAGTCCATACAGGTTACTGGTAACATTGGGTAGGCGATTTGCCCCTTAAACTAGGCAGGAACAATTCTAGAAGTGAATGCAGGGGGCGGAGCCTACCTTCCCTCTTTGGCTACAGCTAGTCAATCAGCTCCAGAAAGATTTGAGACACTAACTATTGAATAGATAATAGAAGGGAAAGAAGACTCCTGTGAGTGTGACCCCGAAGGACCCCCATGGTTTGCGACAGGAGAGCCAAGCATGGTCCCTTGACAGGGTGGGAGACCAGTAATCTGTATGGACTAAGAGAAAAGGATTTAACAGGTAAGACTAAAATCCTCTTTTCTCTGTCGTCCAATACAGGTTACTGGTAACTTTGGGATGTCCAACCATTGAGTTTCCCAGAGACGCGGAGTAAGGCAAGGACCAGAGAAGATATGAACCATCAGATCAGAGATAGCCCAAAAAAACAAATGAAGTGTCAATGGACACTGAACAGGGGTAACAACACCGAGGCACTGTTACACAGCACACTGAACTAGAGCCAGAGGGGCTCAAAAGTGAAGGAAACACCCAAGAACCGAAGAAGATCCTAGACAGGCAAGACTGCCTGCAGGATTTTCCTCCCAAAACTTGCGTAAGTCGATGCCAGCACATCAACACTGTAGTGCTTCAAAAAGTTGTGCACAGACCACGTGGCAGCTTTGCACAACTGATCAGCGGAGGCCTGATTCTTGTAAGCCCAAGAAGCCCCAATAGATCTAGTAGGATGAGCCATGACCCAAAAGGGAACAGGCTTCTTCCTTAGCTCGTAAGCCTTACGAATAGTGGACTTGATCTAAGACGCAACAGTCACTTTGGATGCAGGTCTCCCCGCCCTGGGGCCCTTAGGAATGACGAATAGCATGTCAGACTGTCTAATGGACTCAATGCGATGTACATAAAACAACGCACCATATCTAACAAGTGAAGTTCCCTCTCCTTGTCAGAGGTAGGGTCAGGGCAGAAAGAAGGCACCACAATCTCCTGATTAATGTGGAACTCAGAGACCACCTTCGGGAGAAACTTCTGCAAAGTGCGAAGCAACACCTTGTCTTTGTGAAACACCAAAAAGGGTGACTTACAAGACAGAGCATGTAACTCCGCGACAGGGCGAACAGACACAATCGCCAGAAGAAAGACCATTTTCCACATCAGCAGGCGTAGAGGAATAGTAGCCAAGGACTCAAAGGGAGGGTGCTGAAGGACGCCCAAAACCAAGGTAAGATCCCACAGAGGAGTGGGAGTCTTAAAGGCAGGATGAGTATGAGCAACGCCCTGGAAGAAAACCTTGACATCAGAAAGGTTGGCAATATGCCTCTGAATGAAAACAGAGAGAGCAGAAGTCTGAACCTTAAGGGAACGCAAACTCAGGCCCTTATCCACACAGTCCTACAAGAAAGCCAGGACCGTAGGCAGATCAAAATCCTGAGAAAGGTCCCTATTAGCACAGCAAGACAGAAAGGTCGACCAGACACGATGGTAGGCCTTAGAAGAAACGGGTTTGTGGGCACTGAGCATAGTAGCCACCGCACCAGAAGAAAAACCTTTCTTCTTCAATAATGAGGATTCATAGTACATAGTAATACATAGTACATAGTAATTTAGGTTGAAAAAAGACTTGCGTCCATCTAGTGCAACCTTTTCCTATTCCTGTTTACCATCGTTGATCCAAAAGAAGGCAAAAAAAAATATTAATTAGCAATTTAAAATTCTGCCTTGAATGGGGGGAAAAAAATTCCTTCTTGATTCCAAATGGCAATCGGATTCCTCCCTGGATCAACAAGCCCCAACTAAATATTCATCCCAATACTAACGTACAAAGCCCTCTATGTTATGCTCTTTTAAATAAGTATCCAGGCCCCTTTTAAAGGCATCTAATGTTTTCGATAGCACCACCTCCTCAGGTAGTGAATTCCATACCTTTATTGTCCTTACTGTAAAGAAACCCTTCCGCTGTTGTAGATTAAATCTCCTTTCCTCAAGTCTAAGCGGGTGACCTCTTGTCCTGTGTACTGTTCTGTTAATGAACAGGTCTTTGGAGAGCCCTTTGTATGGGCCCTGAACATATTTATATAGTGTTATCATATCCCCTCTAAGATGCCGTTTCTCTAGTGTGTACAAGTTTAACTTTTCTAGCCTTTCTTCATAACTAAAGCTTTCCATTCCCCTTACTAGTTTTGTAGCCCTCCTCTGCACTTTCTCTAGTTCCATAATTTCCTTTTTCAGAAAGGGCACCCAGAATTGAACAGCATATTCTAAGTGGGGTCTTACCATGGACCTGTAAAGAGGCATAATTATATCTTCCTCCCTTGAGTCAATACCCCTTTTAATACATGCCAATATCTTATTGGCCTTTGCAGCTGCCAGCTGGGACTGCATGCTACTGCTAAGTCTATTGTCTACCATTACTCCCAAATCCTTTTCATTTGTAGATTTCCCCAGAGAAACACCATTTAAACTATACGTTGCATTTTTATTATTATACCCAAAATGCATAACTTTACACTTGCCTATATTGAATCTCATTTGCCACTTGCCTGCCCAGTTACTCAATTTGTCCAAATACTCAATTTCAAAGCCGTCAAAGCTAGACGATGAACATCCTCCTTCCACAGGTAACCCTGTAGAACAAGATCCGGATGGCAAGGGAGCCAGAATGGCACTGTCACTGACAGATCCTGAAGCTCCAGAAACGAAGCCTGCCAAGGCCAGTACGGAGCAATCAGAATGACTGGACAGAGCTCCAGTCTCTATTTCCGTAACACCCGGCGCAACCTGGGAAGGGGAGGAAAGATGTAAGCCAGAGGAAATAACCAAGGAATGGACATGGCATCCACCAGTAGAGTACCCGGACTGGACAGTCTTCCAGCTGAGATGTCCAATGACAAAGGGCATGAAATATCGCCCGAAGCTCCAACATGTAGATGGGAAGGAGAGATTCCTCTGGAGACCACCGACCCTGAGCACTCAGGCAACCCAGGAACACTCCCCAGCCAGAAAGGCTGGCATCAGTCCTCACCATGGTCCAGAAGGATACCAGGAAGGACTTGCCCTTCAGCAGATTGGAGAGGTCGAGCCACCATGACAAACTCAGTTCCACATGAAAAGGGAGAGACACTGACATCTTCAGAAGGTCCGGCTGACCCCTGCACACCTGGATCACAAACCTCTGGAGTTCCCTGGCCTGTGCCATGGCAAACGGGACCGCTTCTATGGTGGAGATGAATTTCCCCACTAGAGAGTTCAGCGTTTTGGCTGGAACTGGATCTTGAGCCAGAACCGCAGAAACCCAGTGGGCGATCTGGTGAGCTACCTCGTCCATGAGAAACACCATGCTATTCTGAGTGCCGAAGAGAAGGCCCAGGAAGACCAGACGCTGAGATGGGACAAAACCTGACTTGTCCATGTTGACGTTCCACCTGTGATGGATGAGACCGTGAATGCATAGCTGAACCTGCTGATGAAGAAGTTCTGCAGGGGGGGGCTTTCAGAAGCAGGTCGTCCATGTATGGAGTAACTCTGATGCTGTCCCAGTGGAGGACGGACACTAAGGCTCCCAGGACATGGTTGAAAACTTGAGGAGCTGTAGTCAGACCGAAGGGAAGAGCTGAAAACTGAAAATGCCCCCGATCGCAGGCAAATCTGAGATACTGTCCGCTCTCTGGATGAATGGCGATGTGTAAATACGCGTCCTGAAGATCCAGAGATGCAAGGAATTCCCCTGGAGACTTAGCAGCAATCACTGTCCGTAGAGACTGCTAGTGATAACGAGTCCGGATCACAAAGGAATTGAGATCCTTCAAATGCAAAATAGGGCTACAACCGCTGTCCTTTTTGGAGACCACAAAGAGGTTCGACTAAAAACCCATACCTCTGTCCTGAACTGGGACAGGCTGTAGAACATCCTTGTCCAGAAGAGCCTGAATAGCGCAGTTGAAGAGCCGTCGTTTCTCCATGCCCTGAGGCATATGAGAAGGAAAGAAGTGACAGGGAGGAAGAGAGACAAAAGGGACCCTGTACCCTTCCATCATCACCTGTAAAACCCACGGGTCCACCACTGAATACTCACAGATGCTGTGGTAGTGACGCAGACGATCACCCACCTGGGTTCGGTGAGTTATGCTGAAGAGGGCTTGGAAGCCTTGGGCTTGGAGGAGACCTTGGGCTTCCATTGCTGTTTGGGCTTGGAGGAGGCACGCAGAGCTGAGAGAACCGTCTGGTTCGCCTGACGTGTCTCAGCCTGATAGGAACAAAAATACTGATTACGCTTAAGCGCGTTCTCTTCCTGGGGACCAAAGGTAGAAGGGTACTCTTACCCCCTGTGGCCTCACTGATCAGATCTTTAAGATCTGGCCCAAACAAAGAAGTACCTTGAAAAGGTAAGGATAGCAATGCTTTCTTGGAAGCAGTGTCAGCAGATCAGATCTTGAGCCAAACAGCCCGTTTGGCAACCACAGACATGGTGGAAAACTTGGCAACCAAACAGACGGCAGCAAATAAGGCAGCAGAAACACAGTGCTGTGCCTCAGAAATGTTGGCAAGAAGGCACAACATATCCAAAGTAGAAGCACCCTGACGGACAGCCTTACAGGTAATTTTCTGGATATCAAATCCTATTTAAAAATTCGCTAGGATGTTTGTCAGAAGCCGTCATGCGCAGTAGAGATATTGCGCATTTGGGCAGTCTCTACTGTGCAAGACTGCATCACGTGGAGCAGTGAGGTAGCAGCCCTTTGAGTGCCAGAGGGGTACGCAATGCATTGTAAAGCAATGTGTTGCGTTCCCCTCTGGCACTCAAAGGGTTAACATTGCCCAGACCATGTCCCGTGTACACGGGCTTTTACACTAGCAGTAAATAATTAAGCAGGCTTTTTTAGGCAAATCAGAGAAGAAAGCTCTGCTGAAATTAGATTCTCCAACTACTAAATCAAAAATATCAAACTATTTAACTGAATGGAAAAAAAGAGAGCACTTGGTACAATCAATCTGAATAGAAACACTTAAAGGGATAGTAATGTCTATAATAAGGTTCCGCTCTGAGTGTTCTGCAATGGTTTTATAACATGCAGCGCTACCATTCATAACTTACTGTTTAGTAGTTCAAAATATATTGATGTTTAAATGATCCCCCTCCACCCCTTCTGGCCGCCTCCCACCGAATCTTCAATCCGTTCCTGGGACCGGATGGATGCAGCGAGACACAAACTTCAGTGAGTATAAGGAAAATCCTGCCCTAATTGATGAAGGAAGGCAGGATTTTCCTTTTGAATACTGAAGTTTGCCCCTCGGCGCTCCCTATCCAGACCACGCTCACAGGCAGGGTGACGGAACTAGAAGGGGTGGAGGGGGATCATTTAAGCTTCAATATCTTTTGAACTACTGAACATTAAGTTATTAAACTTAGCACTGCATGTTATAAAACCACTGTAGAAGACTCGGAGCGCAACTGTATTATAGACATTACTATCCCTTTAATGAGACTAATAGCTGTTTAGATAACAGGTTAACTCTTTCCCTTATCAGTCTGAATGATATTAGCCCTAGAGGTAGAGCCCCATAATTCTAAAGGACCAGTCAAACCCTTCTCTAAATAGTAAACCACTGTCTAGTTAAAAACTACAGTAGAGTTCAAATGTTGAAATAAACATATATATACTCTGTATGAAGAACTAATCTCTAGGTAAGTCCTTATGTTATATACAATAATTGCATATATATACTTGACTGCTCTGTTAAGGAGTCCTACCTAGGTAAGTCCTTCTGTATCACATAGTAAGTACATATATCAGAATGCTGTATGATGGGCCCCTACTTAAAGTGATAGTAATACTTAAAAAAAAAAAAAAAAAGGATTTTATATTGTAGCCATTAAAAAACCATTAAGAACGATATCAGTCTTATCTCTCAAACCATAAAGGTTTGAGAGATATTCACAAGCAAAGTTTCCCCTCACTGACCAAAACGGTCAAGTCTACCATCTAGCTGTCAGATTTGGAATCCGGTCCACAGATCAGCCGGCGGCTCTTCAGCAGAGCCGAGATCGCATGATATAAAAATAACTATTTCATTGGAACGGTCTACAAAGTGTGCTTGCAAACCAGGCACACTTTGTATACCATTTCAGTGAAGTAGTTCTTCTTATATCTCGTGATCTCGGCTCTGCTGTAGAGCTGTGGCCGGTCTGTGAACCAGATTCCAAATCTGACATCTCGTGGTGACGTCAGTGAGGGGGAAACTTTGCTTGTGAATATCTCACAAACCATAAAAGTTTGAGAGATAAGACTGATATCGTTCTTAAATATTTTTTAATGGCTACAATATAAGATTTTTTTTTTTTGAAGTATTACTATCACTTTAAGAAAGACCTATGTTGTACAAAGTCAAAAAGTATATATGTGGTTATGTGATGATCAGTGGAACAAGGCTAGAATATCAGAAAATGTATGTGTGGTTGTGTAATTACCACTGGACGGCAGAACAAGGCTGAGGTAGAAGAAAGTGTACGAGTGGTTCTTTGACTACCATTGAATGGTATAATATATCTCCCTTCCCTCTTCCTTTTCTCACATGGGCATTGACAAGCTTTTTTTTTACTAGTGCCATATATTTTTGCAATATTCTAATAGAGCACTTCCAATGAAAAAGGAATGGAATGCATCAGGGATGGGCAACTTCAAGCCCTCCAGATGCTGAGGACTACAATTCCCATCATCCTCTGGGCAAAACAGCTGGATTGTTTTAGGTACCCGTCCCCGGGACGGAGGATGGAAAAGGTACTGTTGGTAAATATTAAATGATTTTACTTTATGCCTGTGTGCCACTTGTTCAGTTTTTTACAAACTGCATTTAAATGAATCAATTTCCATTTTGTTACTGCTATTAAGAAAAGCAAAGATGTTCTAACGTATGCTTTGCTTTTAAAGACTGGGAAAAAGAGGAAAAAAAAAAGAAAGAAAAAAAAAAAACAATATGAATTCTGCTCATGCCAAGATACTAAAACAGAGGCATATGGAATTAATTATCCTATCATACCATGTTTGCTGAGCTTTAATAAATGATGGAAACAGATATGCTGTCATCTACAGATCTGTGTAAAAGGAGATTTTTTTTCTTTTTGTTATAATGAAGGACAAGTTGAAAAGGCATCTGCTGACACAGTGTACTGTGAGTCCCACAGCACTGATTCACTGGAGCTGGCAAGTACTCAGATAGATATCCACAACAGGATGACAAAGAAATCTGCAGGACAGGTCTGCAAAACCTCATAATGACCCGGAATGTGTTTCAAGTATGAACTAATAACATGCATCAAGCATTCAAGCATTACTTGTTTATTTAAATAGAAGTTTGTTTAAGAGCCATCGTCTTGGAGGTGACCTTAAAAACATAAAAATATTATGTATTATTATTTGTTTTTATGTCTTTCATAACTCCTTGGATGCTAGTATCGGGATGCAAAACTAGATCTGCTGGCGTAGAAGGCAGCAGCTATGGTCACTGTGCTAAGAACCTACCAACTGAATCCTTTCTTCCTTTGGTCTAGCTATCTTTGCTTCCTGTGTACCACAACCATCTCGATTCTGACTATGGGCTAGATTCTATTAGAGGTGCTAATTTTATCACTGCTTTTATCTCCAGTTTTCCGCATAGACTTCAATAGGAAAATGTTTGATAAAACAGGAGGTAACATTTAGCACCTGCAATAGAATCTGGCCTTAGGACTGCTCTCTGTTCCCTAACAATAAGCATTCTGCTCCCACTGACTACACCTGTGTTTTACTTCTGGTTATGACCCTGCTCAGTCTGACTACATGAAATGACCTCTTCTCTGACTACAGCTGTACTTGGTTTCCTGCTCACATCAAGGATTTCTTTGCAGACCCTATGGCCTTTCATACATTTGGGGTGCATGAGTGAGGTTCTGTGGTTCTGGCTACTTGATTGATTTCTGTGAACCAGAGCCAGTGACATATACACAGATATCACTGATACTTTAGCAAACAATGCATTTGAGACATCTCTAGCATCCAATGAGTTCAAACATAAGCTTTGAACACCACTCTACCATGCATATAAGTTGTGTTCTACCTTTGAAGTCTAATGTTCCATGTAAATGAATGTGTAGCAGAACCAGTATTTAGCATAATGCTTATAACTTACATAACCAGAATGATCTGATGCACTGATCGGATGATGCACACAATGTGCATATTATGTCATTCCACCTACTTCAACAGGACTAAGAGCTTGATTCCTTAAAGGTCAGTGCAACTTAAATTAAAATGTAATTTGGCTTTCACCGAGATCATTATTATTATTTTAATAACAATTGAATGCTATCAGGTTCCCTGAACTTCAAGACAGAGGTAAATGTGCTATAAAACAGGTTAATAGTTCTACTGCAGCTCTTTTAAGTCATTACATGTCAATAGGAATATTAAAGAGTCTACTGGAAGAGGGAAGGAGACAACAATAGACTAAGGCTGATGTACTAAGACAGTGGTTCCCAACCCATGCCCTCAGGGCCCACCAACCGGCTAGGATTTGAGGCTTTCCGTTGGAAGATCACATGTAAGTTAATCAAACTCACTTAGCATCTAATTACCTCACCTGTGTTCTAGCAATGCCATATTTAAATTGTGGCCTGTTAATGGGCCCGAGGACATGGGTTGGGAAACACTGTACTAAGAGGAACTAGAGCTCTTCTGGGGCAAAACAAATGCAACACAGGAGATAAATGTTAATTCCCAAAGTTTCCTTTGATTTAAATGACGTTTGTAATCCCTTGAATGCTGTAGAGTTGTCCAACGCTTTGGAGGGATCGCTAGCATTTAACCTTTTGAGTGCCGGCAATGCGTTGCATACCCCTCTGGCACTCAAAGGGTTAAGGGGCTTAGACCCCCACTTTAAAACAATGTGGATTTTTAGTTTTCCCCATGATGCAAATGGTTTTCCACATAATTGCTTAAAGGAGCAATAAACTTTTTTCATGAAAAAATATATATTGTAGGGATTTTCCTATTGAGTAAAATAAGGGTACTCCCACTGCCAAAAGATTTATATTTCCAGAGTTATTACAGTTTAAACCCATGTTTTTTTACATTAGTAGTTCCCTCTAGTGGTCAAATGCTAATAAGATTTCCTGTTAGATTCTAATGGAGAGGAAAGTCAGAAAAGTCAGAGACATACAGTTCTCCATAGAATGTGATAGAAACTGCCTGTCACTTCCTGTCAGTTAGAACTTCCAGGAAGTAAACACAGTAAATTCACTTTATGATTATTTAAACTGCTATAATTTTTGAATAAAACATCTGACAGCGATGGGAGTGACCTTGTTTTATTCAGCAGGAAATGCTGTGTAAAATATGTGTTTTCATGAAAAAAGTTTACTGCTCCTTTAAATTCTTCTTATTACACAAGATAATTCTGCTAGTTAGCACATCTGTAGTCCTGATCACAACATGAAGAACATGAAAATAACCAGCCTAAAACAGAATTTCACAATACAAAATTAAAAATAGTTCAAAACAGGGTGGATAAAAATCAATGATTTAAAAAAAAAAAAAAAAAAAAAAAAAAAAATCAGACTTATTTTTATTTAAATCAAATTTATTTTAATGAAATGCTTTTGGAGGAAAAAGCTATCTAAAGACAGTTTTCTATTTAAGATACATTATAGTTTAACAGTTATTCAGCATGAAACAGGGCTTAGTTATGTACCTGAGGCTGTATAGTCATGCAATTATATTTTATGTTATAGTTATATTTTATTATATGTTCCAAATATGAGTGATTAATCTATTAAACTAAAGTCAGTTCTGATATTGCTGTTTTACTAATCTGACAGGTTATATTCTAAATATGACTTCTTCACCTGGTTGCAAATACTGATGGTTTTAACTACCAGCAAGAATGAGTTTTTGCATTTAAAAATCATGATTTAAATCGACTCTTACTGACTAGTGATTTAAATCATGATTTAAATTGACCTGATTAAATCAAACCCACTGGTTCAAAAGCTTAAATCAATGACAATGACTCCGGTTTTGACAGAGCTTTACCGGGTCTCCGGGGCAGAGGCAGATTCCTCCAGATATGGGGAGTTTCTATTGAAACTCTGTCCACATCTGCTGTTTCTCCCGGTGTTCCTCCTTCCCCAGCCTTCTGTGTCACCTTTAAGCCCTGCCCCCCCAACTTTCGTCAAGACCCACCCCTTTTTGACGCGATTTTCATCATTATTGTCACCCCCTGCTGCACCAAAGGACTCCCCTCCAGGCACACCTCAACTTGAAGTTCCCAGGTATGTTTATACTCCTCTACAGTACAATCTCTACATCCCTGCACCAATTTTATACACCTCTACAGGTTATTATTTAACCCCTAGAATGCTGGAGATCTCTCTAGCAACCGAGGGGTTAAAACCTCTTTCATTCTTGCTTGTTACAGGTCGAGAGTATTTTCTGTGCCAGTGGTTGGGAGTTGGAATGGGGTCATGTGAGGAGTGGGGGGTGTGACTATGGACAGAGAAATGGGCACATACAGCACCTGGGATGTAAATTCTGCTGTGCGCATAAACACACTATTTCCACCCCAGAAAAAACCCTTAGACTGTTCCACCTTAATTCCTTGGGTGGTACAGAGTTATCCAACTCACAATCCACTGGAGACCCTGCTAGCATCCAAAGGGCTAATCAGCTTTTCTCAACCCCTACAGAGAACTTTTAACCGTAACGTGAAGCCCTTTGGCGGACTTGTGGGCCACGCGGCCCTTGCAGTGAATCTGGTTGCAGTCAGTGTGCTAGAGCAATGTGTTCTTGAGTCATGTATCTGTAACCTAGCACCAGAATACCACATCTCAAATACCTTGCAGCTTCTGAACGAAGTAATCGTTAAAACAAAAAGCTAAACCTGTTATTATGAACAACATATTATTAGAATTATTGCTATAATGACTACTTTTAATATTATGATTATGAATCACAGCAATGTTGGTTAGGCCACAAAGTCCTTTTCCTCTTCGGATACCCAAAGCAATTTTAATGTTTAACCTTTATTGTTCTGAGGACCAGAAAAGCAAGCAAAAACAATAAACAAAAAGCTGTCCTGTAACACACTAGAGCAGAGATGGGCAAAGTAAGAGCCTGTTTAGTGTGGGCCTTGGATTTAGCTAGCTGGCTATACACATACAGCAAAGCTACTAGATTGCGAAAATATGACATTGATTTTTCTCTGCAGGAAGAGTGATATATTATATCACAAAGCAGAAGTCTGATACAATGTACTACTCTTTCAATGGGGGGTGGAGAGGAAGAGAAGGGAAAAGAGAGAGAGGGAAGGGGAAGAGAGAGACAAAGAGAGAGGGAGAGAGAGAGATATTGGATACATTTTGTGTGTAGTACCAGAGTTGATAAAGTAGTATACAATCAAATGAAGAAGGACAAGCCAGACAAAACCCTCTGTCATTACCACTCACATCTCAGTCAGAGAGGGACATTTCTATTGGGGTAGGAATATTAGTGTCTGTGTTGTAGCAAATTTGATGCAGCAACAAATTTCACACAACAGATGTCATTGTTTTCTGTGAAGTAGTTCACCTGGGTGAATTTAACCCTTTGAGTGCCAGAGGGGTATGCAGTTAGCAACAGCAATCTTTTTTCAGTGAACACAGTTGCTCATATGAACTACTAGGCCTAGACGATTGGTCTGCAAACCGTGTTCTATAGTACCTTATGGTTCCTGAACAAGTAAAAGGAGTACCACAGAATAAATGTAAGTAACGGAGAACACGTCTAGAGTCACAGACAGCTTGTGTACAGTTATCTGATTATCAGAGGACACATGGAAGATATATAATCTCAAACAGTACAAGTTTGTTTCCTATTATATTTCTCTTACAATAAAACTGTACAACACCTTACCTGGTAACCAATACTGGACACACTTTGGTAATAAATTACCAGTGCCCACTGTCATTCAGGCACATTTGACTCGGATACTATTTTGTCCCACTGGATTCTAGAATGGACTGTGCTTTGGAGGCCTTTCCAGAATATAAGGGGTTAAAGAGACTGACTGACAGGGGTCCACTGGGTTTTCAGGGACCATACATAAAAAAGAGAGGATTAACTCTGGAGCAAACCGATTGCACCATAGGAGCCAAACAAAACTATTTACTGATTCGAATGGAGATTATAACACACAGGTCTTTGACATGTGACAGCCCCATTTACATCAATAGGAGGTTTGGGAAATTGTGTATCTCACCACTGGTGCAGTTTGATTGACCTAGAATTGAGCATCATTTTTTCCTGAGGCCTTTCATGTGAATGTAAAGGGTTCCACCACAGTAAAAGACAGTGGAAGGTGGTAAATGAACCAGAAAGCAGGACCAGTGGACAGGTGGAGGGCCCTCGTCCTGGTTGTGGAGGGCCCTCGTCCTAGTTGTGGAGGGCAAATCCACTGGTAACAAAGGAAGAAGACATGTTCTCCACAACTAAGGGAAAAGTTGGGGGCGGGGCACCAGCAGGGGGGAAAGGGGCAGCGTTAACAAACTGAGCCCTTTGTGTTACCTGCATAGTGTTCGAAAATAGCAAAACATTTGAACGCCATTTCCACTCAGTAACTTAATGGTAAAATACTAGAAAATACTAGAAATCAAACAATTCAAAGCAAAAATGTATATTTTGTATTCACAGCCATAGACTGAGTGATTCTTATCTCCATGTAATCCACCGATTGAACACAAACATTGTTAACTATATCCCTTTATCTGATTTTCCCATGGAGTGGCAAGGAAATTTTAGTCTCAGCGATAACTACTTCAATGGAATTAAGAGCGTTAATGAATTCCTAATGAACCATAGTACAGTAGGAAAAGTATTAGTTTCCAATAACTTTTTACCAGGCCACAGGGCATCATTAATTCAAGGTGATTTATTGCACAGCTACCAGGGGATCCAATACGGTTAGTATTGAGGTTTTTTATGTCCTTTTTTGACTACATATAAATGGCAAACATGGAGAGTTATGAGAGCTGACAGGATTAGATTCCGTGGTATAAGCCTTAAACGTGAGACTTAACACAACAGCAGTACAAGCCTGTTATTGCAAATCATGAGCCACTGCGGATTTCTTAAATCTTCCTTTGTTTATCATAAGGGAGCATACACAGCACACTGCTTTTCAGTTGGTTTATGAACATAACAAGAATAAGGAAAGGAAAAACACTGCTGTTTTATTTATATTGGTTTCTTTTTTAATGTGCTTTTTTAAACAATATTTAAGACCATAAGGGATAAATTGTTTCCTAGAGCTAGACACTTATCTAATTTCCTGACACTCAATAGACTCTGGACTCTGTTACACAACACAAGGCTCAAGACTAAGAAGCATGGATACAACCCAAGTACTCTTTATGGAGCAAATCATTTCCAAAAACTCCCATTGATTTAAATAGGTCTTTTAAAAGAGGTCTCCCATATGCTGATCAGCAATGCACTACAGACCTCTCTAGGATTCAAGTGGGTAAAAGTCCTCTTTAACTCAAAAGGATTTTATATTTGTCCCCTGTATTGCAGATGGTTAGCTTAACCCTTTAAGTGCCAGAGATGCGTTCACTCAAAGGGTTAAGAGTTGTTCAAAATCTTCTTAGTATATTCCCCTCATTGGAGGATTATTGGGCACAAATCTGAGCATTTTACTAAGTAGTGCTGAGAAAAATATGGTTATTTCCATTCAATATTTGCTGACAAAATACGAACAAACTGCAATGTATATAAAAGTAGGTCCAGGTGCCATCATAAAAGCATGAGACACAGGCTCAAGGGCAGTGAGTAGCATGAGGCAAGAGAGGTGTATACCAGGGGGAAAGAACAGAGGAGCATGTAGCAACACCAAAGTTCTTAGTGAGTGACTGACATAAGGGGAAAAGCAGTGATAACTGTACAGTATGAGAGACAGAAGATAAAGGAACGTAGGTCAGAAACATGGGGCAACTGAAGAGAAGAAGCTAAGAAAAAGAGGCACATGAGATGCAGATGGCAACAAAGGGCCATTGGGAATAAGAAACAGGCATGTGAAAGGTCCAAGAAGTAATGAAGGGGACATTGGAGCATGGCAGAGGGGCACAGGGCAACTGTGGGGTAAAAGAGAAATGGTACTAAGTGGTATCCAAGACATGTGGGCAGCAGAATACTGTGACAACAGAGGGGTACCACCAGCAAAAGGGAAGAGAGAAAGGCACAAGTGGTAAAAATGAGCCACACGGGGGCATGAGAAAATAACATGGAACAAAAGATGGGTTACATGGATGGGCACTGGAAGACAACATGGGGATGTGAAAGGCATAACAGGCATCAGAGATGTACATGAGATAACAGAGGGGAGTAGAACCTCTCTATTTACTCAGAGTGAATGAGCTCTATGTGCTTACCAATGCCTATGCTAAGGGTTGAATTCATGGATCTTGTTCACTCCATTGTAGAGTGTATGAGGAGGCACAGTCAGTGCTGTGCTGATAAAGAACGAGGTGACCCTTATATGTCACTTCCACCAATAGCGCAGCTATGTCCAGTAGACACAGGGATTGCCAATGTGAGCATTGTCAGCCCGCCATATTTGACTGAAGTATGTTCATTTTATGTTTTATATAACAGATGTTAGAGAACAATTAGTTGAAGGCCACTAGTTGCTGTCACTGTAAGCAACAAAGGAACAGGTTAAAGAGATGCACTCCCTCCCTGTTCTTTTCAAACACACTGAACAATGGAGGAAGGGGGTCTCCAAACCTGCTCCCTCCAAGGTTTTCTGTTACAGGAATTGAGGTACATTGTGCCCCCCACCACCTTCATGGTTCTTGACCTGGACAACCTTCAACAGAGGGATGCATGTTGTGTTACTAAATGGAAGGCACAGGGTGGGGGATGAAAACTTAGTTTGTTGGCTAAGTGATCTCCTCTTTATCACCACTTTATCTCCTCTTTGTCACAACGTAGTGCGCGGCTGTCTATATTCAGTCTTCAAGGGCCACCAACTGGCCAGGATGTAAGGATTTCCCTGATTAAGCACAGGTGAGTCAGTCAAAATGAATGAGCCACTGATTAACTCCTTAACCCCTTAACGACCCATGACGGTCCAGGACCGTCATGGGTTGCTTTGCCTTAAGGACCCATGACGGTCCTGGACCGTCATGGGTTAAATGATAGCAGCACGCCTCCAAGCACGCTGCTATAATTAATTCCAGGCTGAAACGGAGTGCTCCGGTACCGGAGCATTCAGTCTCAGCCACTTTCACTTGTGCCGGGTCATGTGATCTCTGCAGCAATCACATGTACTGGCATTGTGACTGAAAGAGGCAGTACTGCCTCTGTGTCTCAAACTCTGCCTGTCTGTCCCTTACTGTCAAAGTAAGGGACAGAGAAGCAGAGAGGAGACACCTAGCGGTTAAAAAAAAAATGCAGCAGCTGGGGGTATTAACCCATTCACTGCTGTGCTGGAGGCTGGCTGGATGCAGGTCAATTTTTGACCTGCTAAAATCAACTTTTGTTTTTTTTTGGTTTTTTTTTTTAAAGACACAACAGAATAAATAAAAATATATATATTAAAAAAATAAATAAATAAAACATGTCCATTACCAAAAGTGGAAGTGTGATTGTTGTGGAGCCATGTAATACATTTATGTACACCGCCAAATTTAATCAATAAAAAAGTGGGAAAATAGGGTATGAAAAAGAGACATGAGGATTTTCACCCAGGGGTACAGTGCCCACTTAAAACTGCCCATTTTGTAGGTATGACTGACTAGTCATACCTTTCATGCAGTCTCCATAAAAATTTAACCCACTGTGCCCAAATGATCACAAGAGAAAAAAAAATGGTGTTTTTTTTTTTAACATTTTTTTTTACCATTTTCTTTAATTTTACTGAAATAAATCATGGGCTATCCATGTAAGTGTGGTATCAAAAGAAATCCCTATTTGTGCGTAAAAAAACGGTATATAATTTTCATGGGTAAAATAAAGTACTTAGAGGGAAACCACTGTTGAACAAAGACATCGTCAAAAATGTCAGAATTGCTCCGGTCCTTAAGTGAAATCCACCTTAGATTTTCCCGGTCCTTAAGGGATTAAATCCTGGCCTGTTGGTGGGTCTTGAGGACTTAACTTGGACAGCCCTGCCATAGTGCAAAGAAATGTGTTGGAAACCTCTAGCACTTAAGGGCTTAAAATCCCCCATTTAAATTAATGGGATATTTGGGAATTTTAATCTGTCCTTATAGTATATTTGGTTTTCTCCATAATTGCTTAAACATTTCTTAGTACACCAGTTTCTTTAGATTTACTCTTGCACCTTCATTGGCTTACATAGGATATGCCAGCCACAAGCTGATGGATAGAAATAGGGAACTCCTATGGTGTTTCCTTGTATGCCTGAGGAAGTGCAAACACTGGTAAATATGTGAATAGAAAAGACACAACAAAGCAAGCACTTCCGCCTTCTGATGCATTTCAGCCTATGTCTATTTTAAATCACACATCCTATATAATAATTTGCTAAGTGTGTGTTTGTCAGAAGGCATCATGCCCAGTAGAGACTGTTGTGCGCGCTGCAGTCATGTGCACTACAGATTGGCCACCCCACGGCTAATACGGAGGTGGGCGTTCCGAATTCAGACCGTAGTTCTCTCTTTGCAGGACTACAGTCTGAATTCAGTGTGCCCCTCTCCGTTATCAGCCGCGGGGCGGGCAGTCTATACTGCGCATGACTGCAGCGCGCACAGCAGTCTCTATTGCACATGCCAGCTTCTGACAAACACACACTTAGTCTCTACTGTGCATGACTGCACCGCGGCTGTGGCCCATGTACAGGGTCTCTTCAACTAGTAACATATAAAATAGTAGGAGGTGAAATTAATAATAAGCTTCTAGTCTGTTCTTTACCAGAGGTTGTGTTGTGGCAGGTCCAAGAATCCAATCTGATGAGAAGTCACTTTCTTACTTTGTTTAAAACAGAAATAGTGTGCTACTTTATTGCTTTGCAATGCTTTGCGCACCCTCTCTGGCACGCAAAGGGTTAAGCACACTATTGAAGGGACACGATCACCTAAAACACCATATTTTCAAAGAGCTTTCAAAATCACCTATATTAGCCATTTTTAATTTAGAAAACTAGTTTTGACTTATTTATATGTATAAGGGATGCTAATTAAGGCATGCCATGCAGGCACTTTCTGTTTTAGCCCTACATTACTTTCCCCACCCAATGACATTTAACCTTTTCAGTGCCAGGAGGTGGGGGGTGACCACATTTCCATTCTGCCATTTAGGGACACTGCGGAGACGAGAGCAGCAAAGTACTTTTCCTCAACTCTAGTGCAGCTGTGCGAGAGGGGTCACTATACATCAGTGCACAACCTGCTCCTTCTCCAGTGCACCGCAGAGTCCTACACACTAGAGGGAGAACTGCCCATTGACTACTGTAACAGGAAATGATACCTGTGGTGGGCTACAAGATAATGTACCTCACACCCAAAGCCTTAGACTAGCGTTACACTACAATAAAATTGAACTGAAGCTCCTGTTTGTTGTCAGGATTAAAGGGATAGTAATACTTAACTTGTACTATCCCCCATATTATGGCCCTTAAAAACTGAATTAAATGAGCCTAGTGGCATCTCTCAAATCTTTATGGTTTGAGAGATATCTGCTTTCAAAGTTTTGCATTTTTCCCCTTTCCCCTGACGTAGCCGTTGTAGATGACGTCAGGGGAATCCGGTCCCTGAGCAAGAGGAGGTTCTTCAGCAGAGCTGAGATCGCGTTATGGAAGAATAAATCCTTCACTGAAATGGTCTTCTACATATGCTTGGTTTGCAAGTACACATAGAAGAACATTTCAGTGAAGGATTTCTTCTTCCATATCGCAATCTCGGCTCTGCTGAAGAGCCTCTGCCGGTCCTGGGAATGGATTCCCCTGCTGTCAGCTAGAACGCTGACGTCAGGGGAAAGGGAAAAAAACAAAACTTTGAATGCGGATCTCTCTCAAACCATAAAGGTTTGAGAGATGCCGCTGGGCTCATTTAATTCAGTTTTTTTATGAGTTACAAGATGGGGATAGTAAAATGTAAGTATTAGTATCCCTTTAAGGCTCAGTTCTCTCTCTATTGCTCGGATCTCTGAATGGAAACCATTTTTATAGCCCAACAGAGGCATCACTTTCTGTTACAGTAGACAATGGACAGTTGTCCTTCTAGTGTGCAGAGCTCTCTGCTCTGGAGTCTTCATTACAAAACTTTGAATTGAACCTCAATGGGGGCTACCTGGGACATGGGACACAAATTTAAAATCCAGGACTGTCCTGGGCAATTCAGGACACATGGTCACCTTAGGGGATGGGGCAATGCATTGTTGAGCAGTGTCAGTGAGTGGGGCAGGAAATATATTGCTAAGGCAGAAAGTGTCTGTATGACATACCTCAATTAACAATCTACAAATCTAAATGACTCGCAACTAGTTTTCATAATAAAACAATGGCTAATACACAATATAGGTGATTTTGAAAGTTCTCTTAAAATAAGTTATTTTTAAAATATCTAATATAACATATAGTTGATTTTGAAACCTCTTTCAAAATCATCAAGACTAAGGGGGTTTGGCCTATATGTATAATAAATTTGTAAATGAAAAGGAATCGAATCAAACAAGAAGCGCACTCCAGGGTCTTATATAAGTAAGACCCTGGAGTGCGCTTGTTGTTTGATGGGATTCCTTTACATCTACAAATTTATTATACAATTGCATGTCAAGCAGCACCGGGCAAATCGCTATATTTTTCATTTTTGTTATGGAGTGCCCAACCGCTCTTATATATATACTAGTAGAAGAGGCCGTTACACAGGCCACAGTGCCACTGCCAGCTGGTCGAGGACAGTCATGCATAGTAGAGACTGCCCGCGCCACGGCTGATACAGAGCTGGACGCTCCTTCGGAACATGACTCATGACGCATGACTGTGTTGCTACACACGTTTTAGCGAATTATTATATAGGAAATATATATATATATTTTATTTTTTTTTAAGGTTCAAGTTACATTTTATTGAAATCGACATTTCGACTTTCTCAAGATTTGCACTGGTAGCTGAAACGATGATTTCAATAAAATGTAACTTCATTTGAACCTTAAAAAAAGACCCTGTGAGTGCCATCTCGCTCCATGAACTGTATACATCATTCGCTTCTTCTGAAGTGCACCCAGGTCAGTTCGTTTTCTCCACAGTGTGTGCATCCCAACCCAAATGCAAATATATATATATATATGCAAACTGGAGTTATTATGGAGAACAAACCAACTTCACTATAGGATAAATGAATAATGTCAGATCTCCATGTATTGAAATAAGGTTCTTTAACCCCATTGAGTGCTAGAGAGGTATCTAATGCATTGTTTTGAAATATATTGGAAACCTCTCTAGCATTTAAAAGCACAATTTAATTTAACTGGAATTATTATGCTCCCCCTATGGTGGTGTTGGTTTATTCCAGAATAACCTTTGCTGGACCAGAATTGAGAATCATTGCTCTAGATAACTGAAATATAACTGTAGGAATCCCACCAGTCTTTAATAAAGTTTGACATTTGCCCCCTTCCCCCAAATGTCAGCTATTATACCATCTTGAAAATTGACTCTAAAAGTACTGTTTTCTTTGGGAAATTAATATTTCATTAAAGAAAGAAGACAGGTGGTTTTGTCTGCTGCATTCCCCTGTGTCTGACTTTTCATAGGATGAATTACAAAGTAAGAATTAGAGAGGCTGGGTATTATAAATCTTAGAACATAATTTCCAATTCTTTCACCTGATCACAAAATCTGCTCTGGTCAATAGTTTCCCATGTAATATAAAAGATGACCAATTTCTTACCCTTGATGCACTTATATATGAAAAAGAGGCTTGACATGCAATTTCAGATGCTGAATTGTTGCAAGTTAGTTTCTCATGTAATGCTCATTGTTATTATCAATGATACTGTGATCTTTTGTAAATGTTCAATTATACAAGAAATCCACTTTATTTGAAATGGGTATGTATATCAGTTTTTCTTTAAGGGCAATGAGCATTTCACATACCTGGGAACTTTCTTCTATTGAGCACCTGGAAAGGGCTCCTGGGCTGTTACTAAGCATGATTAAATGATACAAATGGTGTAATAAACGTGGCCAGACTTAACAGGGTGGGTGGGGACTTAACCAGGATTGGGCAAAGAAGTAGGCGGGACAGGACAGGAAGAAGGCAGAGTGTATAAGATGAGGGGAAACTCAAGACAGATGGGGAATCAGATTCTGTCCCTGGATATCCGGTAGTTAACTCTAAAAACTGGGATCTCTGGGGTAGATCTGCAGAGATCCCTGGAATGTATATGCAGATGGAACTCTCCAAAGGCCTTGTTGGGCAAAAGTGCATCATTTAATTCCTCGGATGCTAATATCTTCAGAACATTGCTTTGCAACACACTGGAGACATCTTTAGCATCCAAGCAGGTTAAAAGAATGTAAACACTTTTTAACCCCTTAAAGGGAACTATCACCCCACATAAAGTTAGATCCCAAGAATTGCCCATCTGGCGGCTAGCTGATCAATAGTGCTAGTTAATCAGAATAATTACCTACTTACAGAGAAATCCTACTGCTCCAGATACTGACAGCTAGGAAACAGCGCAGACGTCTTTGCATAGTGACGTCTGAGCGCCTGCACTGTCAGTCCCTTCCGTACCTTAAGGTACCAAGCAATGCCTCTTACAGTGGACTGGGACTTCTCATTGGACTAACAAGGAAGCCCTGGAGGTCTCCTCAGACGTCCACTGGGCCTCATACTGCAGCTCTGGCTCCTTTGGCAGTTTTGATAGGGCACTAGCAGAGTGCTAGATGCTCTTTAACACCTCCAGACATTGAATGAGGATGCTGCTCTTCAATGGAGCTTTAACCCTTTGAGTGCCAGAGGGATATGCAAAGCACTGCTTTGAAATTTGTGTGGTTAACAGGCTAGATGGCACTTACACTAATCATAAACACCCAAAGCGCTTAATATTTGTCATTATACCCAACTTACAACTCTATCCTTCTATTTTATTAGACGAAATAGCTTAAATCAGTAGAACAGCAATGCCACCTAGTATGGATACGTCCATCAAAACATGTCCCATTGATTTTACAATAAAAATGCTAATACATAACCCTGGAATGGTATACATGGAAACACTTTATTGAGCATGCTGCAATTCTGTTCTTATGGTACACAATGAAACTCACCTTTATCTAGGCAAAAAATCGTACTATACCTACCATTATGAATCAATTCTGTGTGGATTAGTCTTAAAAAAAAGTTCTCTTTGATTTTTATTGAATATCGTGTCCACAGAGGAACATATGATTCTCTATTGCAGGACTCAAGGATCTCAAACTCTTCCCACTGTAGGCATCCAAAGATACCTACAGCTGGAGATCTGAGTCCTTCAGAACCCAAGTGGACAGTCAAACCTTACCTACCCCTGACCCAAAAGAACACGGTGGTTGCAGTGAGGGTACAACAGTATTTTTCACTCTTACCGTTTTGCTGTGTAACATGCCAGGAGGCAAAGCAGTGGCTCCATAGTACATAGCTATTACAGGTACAATAAGGTGTGGGGCAGAATTATGAAATTCTTCAGAAGTGTCTTTTCTTAGTAAGTTGCATCCAAATACTTTTAACCCATTTGATGCTAAGATGTCTCCTACATACAGCAGATGCACTGGAGAGGTCTCTCTTCCATCTGTCATGGCTCCCTATTGAGCAACGAATGAATTACAAAGTCCATCTTCTTACATTTAATGCTCTCCACACTGCTACCCCTCCTTATATCTCTTCCCTCATCTCCTCTTATGTTCCTGGTCACCTCCTTCGCTCAGCATACAATGTACTTCTTGTTGCACCATCCACGCCCTCTGCCCTCTCCCATCTCAAACCGTTCTCACTTTCTGCTCCCTACCTATGGAACTCCATACCCCTCTCTCCCTACATCTTGAAAAATCCCCCTCTGTCTTTAAGTTTAACCTGAAATCTTATCTTCTGGAGCACTAGGACCATGCACTGCCTTTGGCCAACACTTGTAATCTCAGCATTTGACACCCTCATACCCTGTTGTCTGTCTCCTATTACCCATTTAGACTTTAAGCATCTCGGGGAAGGGACCTCTCTCCTATTGTTTCTATGAATGTAACACTTATTTTATCCCCTCTTATTTATTGTAACATCTATTGTAAGGAGCTGCGTACACTGTTTGGCGCCATATAAATAAAGATATACATACATACATACTGTCATTGTCTTAGAGTTGTACTTGCAACTCTCAACACACATTTGAAGCAATATACAAAAAATAAAATGTATGATAATCTGTACCTACTATTACTTCAAAATTCGGATGCAGACAAAAACAGTACAACTGCATATAAAACTCTCTTACCTTACTTCCGGCTGTGGTATGGTTTCTAGACTAGCTGGCACCTGGACCCCTTTCTCCCACTCCTGCCTCCATGGGTCAGCTAATACGTAGAAATCATCTGGGCCAAATTGGTACGAGTCAGGGATTTTCATAGCGGTTATCAAGTCAGTGCGAAAAACCTAGAAGCAGTACAATGAAGACTTTAAGGTCCATAGTAATAGACATAAGCAACTGTACTACACTGACTCACAGTGAAAACATTTGCAAGTAAAGATAGGAAACCTTTCGTTCACCAGCTGATGGACAATGACACTACAACACCATACTCCCCAACCAAGCAACCAACCAACCCACAGCTGGTTGGGGATGATGGGAACTATAGTACTGATAGCTGGAAAGCCAAAGGTTGCTCACATTGCCCTTGAGCCTTCTAACTGCAATATTCAATTATGTAGCTGAACAAATGTAAATCAATGTTAAAGGGATAGTAAAGTTTCACAGCAGCTCCAATTAATCTTCATAGTATTTAGGCCATAGAGAGTGTTATTTCAATACTGTCAGAGCTGTAGTTCAAGAGTAATTGAATGATAAAGTATCCCACTCCCGCCCCTTTTACCTAGTGTAAGCCACCTCCCATCAGATGTGGAATCTGGTCCTGGGACCAGACAGCTCACAGCAGGGGGCAGTCTTCTTACTGTGAGTATAAGGAAATCTCTGCCCCCCTTGACAGGTTTTTCCTTCTGCTCACTGAAGATTGTCCCTCTCTGTGATCCATCCAGACAGTCTTACTGCAATGAAGTAAGCAGTGTTACATCAGTAAAAGGAGTGGGAGGGGCATACTTTATCATTCAATTACTCTTGAACTACAACTCTGACAGTAATAAAATAACACTCTCCATGGCCAAATACTATGAAGATTAATTGTAGCTGCTGTTTTTGTGAAACATTATTATCCCTTTAAATATCTGGTAGCATAGGACCAACCATTTAGGGTTTAATGCAGGGTTCCTAAAAAACAGAAACAGTGCAGGCTTTAGGAATATCTAGGACGTCTATGTAATATCACTGAGCAAATGACACACACTTGCACAAAGCAGGGATATCCCTTAAATCTGAACTCTTTGGGCTCTTGGAATGCACAGCAGGATTCCCTGGTCTAGTTTTACAATAGGATTATCATATTAGTGACATCACTTCTTACAAATCAACTAATCTGAATCCTGAAATATGAGAGTAGAAGTTATACTGTACACCAGCCTGTACACAGCTGCTGAAAATAATGAGACAAAACAAAATCAGATGGATAGCAATTATTATTTTTCTTTATTTATATAGCACCAACTTAATCATCAGCGCTGTTTCCAAAAACTGTATATCAATCAGATCAGACATTCACTAAAGCAGGGGTAACACTAAATGTATATTGTGTACTGTATGCTATCTATACCTAAGCTAACAAACTACCTAACATTTTGCTACATAAGCTTGCATACTGAACACTACATTGTTACCTTATTGCTAAAGCTTGGATAAGGATTGTTTAACAGCAAGCCATGTTTAATCAAAATTACATAGCCCTGCAGCACCAGCCCTGCAAGTCCTGCAGCACCAGCCCTGCAAGTCCTGCACCACCAGCTCCATTGCGTGTGCAGGGAAATGGAATAAATTACAACAGTTCCTTTACACTGACCTAAACAAGACGTAAAGAAGGGGTGTCCAAATGTGATCCCCATGGGTCAATATCAGGCCAGAATGTAAAGGTTTCCCTGATTAAGCATACCGTAAAATCTCGGGTATAATACGCACAATTTTACCCCACTTCACCTTATGTGAAGTGGGGGGTGCGTATTATACACGAGGTTTTTTTTCCTATACTAAAAAAGTTGTGTCTGGCAGCTATTTTCCCACCCCCGGTGCTATCCGCTTTCAAAATAATGTTTACCATGCTTCACTGATGAAATAGAATAGAAGGCGAACTTCAGCTGTGTAAATGTTTCCTGCGGGCGGCATGCTTGCATTTGCCGCCCGCTTCCTTCAATTGGCTTTTAGGACCTTCTGCCTCCAGCCAATGGTAATGCGCTGTGAGGATCTCAAGGTCCTCACAGGGCAATACCACAGACGGGAGGTCCCGCAGCCCTTTGAAGGAAGCGGGCGGCAAATGCAAGCATGCCGCCCGCAGAGAACATTTACACAGCTGAAGTTTGCCTTGTATTCTGTTGCCTCAGTGGAGCATGGTAAGCATTATTTTAAAAGCAGATAGCGCCGGGGGTGGGAGGGAAGATAGCTGCCAGGCATAACATTTTATTTTGGAAGGGGGAAAACAAGGGTGCGTATTATACATAGGCACTCTTGTTTTCCCCTAAATCTTGGGTATAATATGCACCTGCGTATTATACACAGGTGCGTATTATACCTGAGATTTTACGGTAGGTAAGTTCATCAGTGGTCCATTCATTTTGACTGGCACACCTGTGCTCACATAGGGAAATCCTTAAAGGGATAGTAATGTTTCAAAATAAAAGCAGCTCCAATTAATCTTCATAGTATTTGGGCTATGGATAGTGTTATTTCAATACTGTCAGAGTTGTAGTTCAAGAGTAATTGAATGACAAAGAATCCCCCTCCCACCCCTTTTACTGATGTAACATTGCTCACCTCAGAACAGAAAGGTAGTGTACAGATGGCTTGCAGAGAGGGACAATCTTCAATTAGCATTAAGAAAAAAAAAACTGTCAAGGGGGGGCAGGATTTTCATTGTTGTCACAGTAAGAAGATTGTCCCTTGCTGTGAGCTGTCTGATCTTAAGACCAGATTCCACATCTGAGGGGAGGTGGCTTACACTAGGTAAAAGGGGGTAACATAGCTAATGCTAGTGGAGCAGTTTTGCTGGAAAAGGTTGTAGTTAGGAGGTAAGAAAATTGGTAGCTGAATGCCACCCAGACATTCTGGAATCTACAGATAAGTTTGTTCAATTAAAATCTCAGTGGAGGCCATCTAATCCCCACCAAGGACCTAACATTCACAAAAACTCAGGTTATAACCCCTTGCCCACTACAGCCATATCTTAACCTGGACCTGTGCACTGGCTGCCTAACCAGTACACACAGGCACCAACAAGGAACAGGGAGCTGGACCCTGTCTGGAGGTGTTTTTCTAGCCAACACTAAGGGCAACTGTGACATCAGGGACCCAACACCACACCCTGAGCCCAGGTCTGATCGACATCCACCCAACCCACGCATTATGTGAGCAAGTCATGGAGGAGTTAAACCCAAAAAAGTGGATTCCTGAGAGAGAGAGGACCAGGATAACTATGCTCCACCTGACCTGCATGGAATAAAGACAGGCCCAACAGTACCTAAGAGGTATATCGCACCATTCATTTACACAGCACTTTACAGAAACAGCCCCACATGGTTAATATTCAACATGATTCCCCACACAGTAATATTTGACATGCTGACCCCCCCCCACACACACACACAGTTAATATTTGACATGCCACCCCATTCAGTTAATAAATATTCAACATGCTGCCCTGTTCTGGCACACAAGTTACAATACACATGATCACTCCCATTAGCATGAGAGCAATTGTGAGTTTATCTTGAGGATCCTCCTACTCAACCTGGGCATTCACAGAAGGCTGCTTTGAGGAGGTAGAGGAAGGCTGTGATCGCCTTACAAGTCAGAGCATTGATCCCCTATCCTATTAGATGGGGTCTAGATGTCCCTCAAGAGGCCTGATTTTCTTTAAAAAAAAAAAAAAAATTTGGAGAGATCGTGTGTATTGTAACGTGTTCCAGAATGGGGCAGAATGAGTTGGGCAGCATGTTGAACATAACTGTCTGGGGCAGCATACTGAATATTTATTAACTGAATGGGGCAGCATGTCCATTATTAACTGTGTTGGGCAGCATGTTGAATATTTATTAAAGGAGTAGGGCAGCATGTCGAATATTAACAGAGTGAGGTAGAATGTCGAATATTTATTAACTGAGTGGGCAGCATGAAAAAGAGTAACGGTGTGGGGGACGGTTGAATATTAACTGCGTGGGGGCAGCATGAGGAAATCACTGTTGTGTGTTAGCCCCACCTACACTGACTGACACACCCAAACCTTGTTCCCTTGCCCAGGCAGTGTCCATGGGCATTTGTGGCTACCAGGAGGCAAGGGAACAAGGGGGGGGTCAGACAGTGTACATAGGGATCTGTGGCTAACAGTGGGCAATGGAACAAGTCTCGGGGCCAGGCAGTGTACATGGGGGTTTTATGGGCAAGGGAACAAAGCTGGGGGGTAACTGGTAGCCACAAATCCCCATGGACACTGCCGGCCCCCTGCCTTGTTCCCTTGAGAGTGCACAATATGTATGAGTAGAAAATATGATACAGAGCTGAGGGAATGATTGTGTACTGCTTGGGGTACTTTTTTTTAACCCTTTGAGCACCAGAGGGGTGCACAATGAAGATCTCTATGGCATGTAAAAGGTTAAGGGAGTGATTCTCTTCATGGTGCTGAAAGAATCATCACCACTCCCCTACTGAAAGTAGAGAGAAAACTCTGACTTCAGGGTTGTCTACTACTGGTGTGAGAGAGAGCATCCCTTCCACACTGCCAGCAGTTCAACAACCCTCAGTGCAAATTCTTTCCAGAATTGTTTCCTGCCTACTTAAAGGGGTGATCACCTACCCAAAGTTAACAGTAACCTATAGTGGACGACAGAGAAATACAATTTCACACTGGTTTAAATCGCCTTTTAATTCCTTGCATGTCACAAAGGTCTCCAAAACATTGTGTAGAAATGCACTGGACCTCTCTATCATTCAAGGGCTTAAAAGGTCCATTTAAATAAATAAAAAATGTTCCTAATTTGTATTTGTTCCCTATGATGCAACTGGTTGCACTGGAAATTTCATTAGAATTCTAGGAATTATAATGTCAATTAAAACACTGGGAATGTTCACGTTTCCCTACAGTGCAGATGGTTTGCGCCAGAATTACGTCTTGTTAGCTTCCTGAATTTGGTCCTTGACTCACATGCTCTGTCTATGGATGCTCATGAATCCTACAGAGTAGATTGCATAGCAGAGTAATGCGCACTCCTCTGCCAATCACAGGCTAACATTTCCCATCTACTATTCACCCAGTAGAAAGGGGAAGCTGAACAAGAAGAGGCAAGATAGCAACAGAAGTTGGAAAACAGCAATAAGTATCAAACAATGTCTATGTATGACTATAAGTAAACATGCAAAATATAAAAAGATCATCAAATGTGGTTATTAATTAACTTTCATCTCCAGTGGGGAATCCCCTTCATAATTTATCTTCAAAGTCAAAAAGCGATGTTAAAAAAACAGTTTGGTTCAGCAGATCACAAAGAATACAATGCTAAGATCTGTGAAGATGTTAGAGGTGGGAAGAATGCTCAGCCTGTCCTCTGTTTGCCTGTGATGGGGCCCAATAAAAACTCAAGAGGTTCAACGAGATGGTTTAATAACAAGGTGTCAGAAATTAACATGGGGATTTTTGAGCTTGTTCTGACAGGATAATATGCTTGACACCTTACAAATATAACTCATCATGACACTAAAACACACTGCACACCATTTACTCTTGGTCCTTCAAAAGCTTCTTTATTACTGTAGGATTTTAATGGACCAGTCCATTATATTATAAAAAAAAATGTAATGGTGACTTTTCTGTTGAGTAAAGCAAAGTTTCTCCCACTGTCGCAATATTTTTCACTCAAAAGTTATAACAGCTCAAACATTTTTTTAAGCAACAGCGCCATCTGGTGCCCCAAAGCAATTTTATTCTATATGTGCTTGGTGGGAGAGCTTGACTGACTGGCCATAGTTCTCTATAGCAAGTAATAAGAACAGCACCACCTGGTGACCAGAATAGAAATGTGCAGTTTAGTTAAAAAAAAATGCATTTGAGCTGTAATAACTTTTGAACAAAACATTTCCCAGCAGTGGATGTTCCCTTGTTTTACTCAACAGGGAAAGCCCTATCACATACATGTTTCATTTAAAAAGTGCACATCATTAAAA
This sequence comes from Rhinophrynus dorsalis, assembly GCA_037306005.1. Taxonomy (NCBI): domain Eukaryota; kingdom Metazoa; phylum Chordata; class Amphibia; order Anura; family Rhinophrynidae; genus Rhinophrynus; species Rhinophrynus dorsalis. Next base: position 48,947,741 of record CM074721.1, read on the forward strand.
TATGCTCTAGAAGAACAGAAAGTAATCACTACAGTCTATGAAAACTTAAAAAAGAGAGGCTGATGAACTAAAGGAACTAGAGTAATTTTGGAGAAAACCTACTGCACCATACGGGACAAATACAAAAAGAAGATTTTAGCCAACTTACCATTAAATCCTTTTCACTAAAGGCCAAGCCATCAAAGCCAATATCTCCACGTGTGTATGACAAACAGGACCTTGTGTCAGAAGATCTAGTCTCAGTGGAAGGCAAAAAAGCCCCACAAAGGAAAAATCTGAGAGGCAGGCCCATCAGGACCAGAAGGGAGCTAACATGATAACGTGAGCTCTCTCCATCACAACCTTTCTCAACAACCTGCGAATCAGGGATATTGGAGGAAACACATAATCTAAATGAAGGTTCCACGGAATGGACATCTCATCAATTGCAAACCCTATAGGGTCCTTTGCATTCCAGCCAAAGGGACACAGAAAAAGGGGACTTTGTAGTTCTTGCAGGAGACCATGAGATCCACTGATAGTAATCCCAAGCGGACAATCAGGTCGAACATGCTCTGGCTGAATTCCCAATTTCCTGGAACCATGTGTTTGTGACTTAGAAGGTCTGCAACAATGTTTCCCACGCCTGGAGTGTGAACTTCAGATATGCCTGGAATATGAGACTAAATCCAGGCATCTTCTGCTGTTCCAGAAAAACCTGGTCCAAAGAGTGATGGGAGGAAAAATGGGTAGCTTCTTTTTGGGACTCTGAACCCCAAGTCAGAGGCCTCAGAGATATGAAGAGTCTTTATGATTGTACTGGTGAGTTCCTCAGCCGAGGGGTAAGAGTCTTCCTCATAGCTATCCCCAAAGACATATCATCCCCATCAGTCTCTCCCTCTTCCACAGAGGACTCTCCAACCAACTGTGAATGACTCCCAATAATAGGACTAAGGTAGCTGCCAGGGGGGTAAGGGGATCCAGGAATGCAGAACCCCTTGGATAGAGGAAGGGGTAGAGGCAACTGAAGAAATCAGAGTCTTAAACCAAACTGGCTCTTGCTCTGCAGTGGATGGGCTCAGAGGTGAAATAGAGGCCACAGTGCAAGAGGGACATAGGTTGCTTGAGTATTCCCATGGAAGTACAATATGGCATAAGAAGCAATGTAGCAAAGAGGTTGAAAATCCTTAGTTTTGGATTTCCCCATGTGTTCCTTGGGATCTGACATGTTCAGAAAAAAAAACAAACACCACAACATAGGAAAAAAGTAGTCCAAATAGCAGAAAAAGTATGAAAAAGTGTATTAAAATACCTAAAAAATACAATTATCTGACTGCAGAGGGTTAAACTGGCAAATGAGGAGAAACTAGCCTCTGCACAGCATGTCAGAAAACTGAAAATGGCTGCCAAGTGCCCAAATTCAGAAAGCCTGTGAAACAGGGAATTCTGGGTGATTTCTTTTTTTTTTTTTTTTTTTTTTAATGAACCTGCTCAGCAGAAGGTGGCTCTCCAGCTGGCTTCAGTTCAATTTGAGCCCTCTCTGACACTCAAAGCAAACAGAGGCAGAGCTATGTCGCTGCACTGATTTTCATGAAACAAAGATGGCCCCTGCGGGAATCCAGTTTTTAAAGGTCCAGCATCAATATTACCAAAATCTCTCTGTCCCTCATCCCCACCCTGGTGTCCCTCGTTTTAGGACATTAGAATGTGTGGTGTGTGTATATAAGCATATCACATTGCTCCACAGAAATAAAACTCACATTAATGTTTGTTTAACCTTCAGTATATGTGTTTATAAATTAGTCTGTGTAAATAAAATACTTTTATCTTGCTCTAAATCATTTATTCAGGTACACAAAGAGGTGTCAATAGGTCATTAAATAACCTAACGATTCTCAGTAATGCCCTGCTCACCCACAGCAACACCATCTAAAGCAAAAGTGTCCCTCTCTGGCAATTCAAAATGTTGGGAGGTGTGCCATAGCACTCAATAGGATAAATTACTAAGCTTCAGTCTTCAGACTCCCACTGAATTAAATGAACAACTTCAGAGAAGTTATACAATGAGGCACAGACTACTATGATATTCAGCCTCCACAGAGAAAGGTACAGAAATAAACCTGTGAACTGAGCAATCCATATTCAAGGAAACCAGTAAATGGGGGCCCAGCTAATGGGGGTTTAAAAGCCCCTAATAACTAGAAATACAAATGAAAAAGAGGTCTGACTAAGAAAGAAGTTAGAGAATACCCTATCCTGAGACCAGGGGGGGAGATTCACTAAGTGGTGATAAAGAGGTGAATAAAGAGGTGTTATTCTATGGAACTAATGCACTAACACGTCTCCAACTTTAGAGATCTTACTGCATTGGATCTATAGAATAACATAGGAACTGGAGAAGTGATGAACTGAAGAAGTCATCTCCACTTTATCACCGTTTAGTGAATCTCCCCCCAGGTCACTTGAAATTAAAGGGATAGTAATACTTCGTTTTATCTTTATTTTATTTTGTAGGCATTAAAAAAACATGAAGAGCGATATGTCTTATCTCTCAAACCTTTATGGTTTATGAGATATTCACAAGCAAAATTTCCCCTCACGCCCCTTTTACCTAGTGTAAGTCATCTCTTCTCAGATGTGGAATGCAGTCTATAGACCAGACAGATAACAGAAAGGGACAATCTTCTCCCTATGAGAATAATGAAAACCCTGCCCCCATGACAAGTTTTTCAGGTTTTTCCCTTATCTTAATTGAAGATTATCCCTCTCTGCAATCTACCTGGGTACCTCCCTTCTGCTCTGGCTGAACAGTGTTAGATCAGTAAAAGGGGAAGGAGGGGGATACTTTGTCATTGAATTACTCTTGAACTACAACTCTGACTGTATTGAAATAACACGCTTCATGGCCCAAATACTATGAAGAATAATTAGAGCTGCTTTTATTATGAAACATTACTATCACTTTAAGTAGGTGAGGTGTAAAGCTAGAGGGAAGATGGGAGTCTCCATCTCAGAGGCCCTTCCTTTCTTTAAGTCCTCTTCCCTCTGGAGAAGTGGTTCTCAACTCCGGTCCTCAGGACGCACTAACAGGCCAGGATTTGATGATTTCCTTGTTAGAGCACAGGTGAGTTAATCAGTGTGAATGAGCCTCTGATCACCACACATGTGCCCTAGCAGAGAAATCCCTAAGTCTTGGCCTGTTAGTGGGTCCTGAGGACCGGAGTTGAGAACCACTGCTCTGGAGGGAGGAGACCCTTACCCCCTAGTTCCTGTATTCCACACTGGACAAAGAGAAACTCTCACTGATTTACATATTATTTTTAACCCCGTGAATACTTAAGAGGTCTTTTTCAATTAAACAATTTAAATCTATGGGAATTTGCAGCTTTTTATTTATTCCCTGTGGTGCAGTTAGTTTGCATCAGAATTAATCCAGTTCTTCTAAGTACATCAGCCTCAATATTAAAACTGCTAATGTGAATTACACTATACACAGCAATGCACCTGGTATTGCCTAGAGGGCTTTACACATACATCCAGACAGTTAAATACACACACACTGTTTACTGAGAGAGATGGCATGATAGGTTCCTGCTCCCCTGACAAACACACCCTGAGGCTGTGAGGAAGTAACAACGTATTTTGGTCATACCTGGGAATTATCAAAATGAGCTGAATGGAGATCTTTGAAATATTAACCCTTTAAGTTCCCCACAAAGTAGATTATGCGCGATATGTCCCTCCATAGTCTAACCCATAGTTTGTCCTCATGAAACCATATACAGGCTATAATTTAGTACCATCACCACTTGACCCCACACACACGGACAAACATGACATGTTCCTCTGCTTTTCTGGTACAACTGAAATCAATTTAGAGACTTCAGAAGCAGTTAATTGGTGCATATCATGTAGTAGTTAACAATGGACTTAACCCGATGGGGAGGAGGTCTGGATCCCGTGCCAGATCTGACACTGGGTTCAGCATTTTTGAGCTACACGCATGCGCACTGTGTGTAGATTGCCGAGTTACACAGGAGATCTGTATATCCCGGAAGTGACGTATCGGGTACCCTGCATCTTCCGTTGTTTCTCTTTCGTTTTAAATCTAACCATGCGCATTGATATGGAAGGGGAGGTGGGAAATGTTCCACTAATAACACCAATGTCAAACGGAGGATGATGGATATAGGGTAGGTCAATAACGGTCCCTTTTGTCCTGAATATCGTTGATTGGAGAATTTGTATATTTAAATTTGATCTGTGGCAAATGATTGGAAACACTGTGAGCATATAATGTGGGTTCATCACTGTTTGTACATTTCTTTTGGGCTTCTGATGAAGTGGTTATACACCACGAAATGCATTAAGCCAGTATTTTTTCTTTTATACTATTGTAAATCTTGATTGATTTTTTATTTATATTATTGTAAAAACAAGCTTTTTTGTTTGTTGTTTTATGTATGTTTTATTAAAAAGTTTTCAGTTTATCCAGAATATACCTGGGATCTCTAATTACTGGTGTCACTGGAGATTTCTGTTTTCTCCTCTGTTTGTCTGGTTTTGAGCCAACATATCCTATAGGTGATTTTAAAATAAGAGGTGGTGTTAAGTCTAAGCGCTGGGTCTTTTCACTTACCCAGTGCTGACTAACACTTCCACATTTCTATTTGTTGCCTTTGGATTAAAATTGGAGTTGTGCCAATGATACCAGACTGGGGAGTGAGCCAGTCAAAGTGAAGATCCCTGGAGGCTGGATATAGCCTCAGAAGAATGTGAGTATATTTCCTAAGAGTTTACACACAAGGTGTGGGTGAAGGATGAAGTTTATTTGAATACTACACTTAGAGAAAATCCTCTGCGCCGCTTGCTCGTTTGTGTTTAGTAGTTAACAATGGACTCTCTCACCCTGAGTCTAAGGTTCCAGTCATGCGAGTTCCCAGGTATGATTTTGGGATATGTAATACTAGTTTAGTAAGCACGGTTTTGTTTCCTGGCTTCTACTCCTGAGCTTAGGTCTATAAATTTACCACAAGTGAAAGAACATTTCTGCTACTGTTATCAATAAAGATCATAAAACATTTGCCTCGGTGGATGTCCCAGACTGTCAGAACATCTGTAGATTTCATTTGCACAGACACACAGAGTCCCACACCCACAAAGAGAGTCACAGAGAAAGACATACACAGAAAGAAAGAGATAGAGAGAGGCAGGGTGAGAGACACGAGACAGAGGGGGGCTGATGTACCAAGGAAAATTAATGCAGATCTGGAGCAAACTGCCATGTAGGGAACACATACACATCCCCATTGAATTAAATGGAAGCTTTAACCACTTGAATGTGAGAAAGGTCCTCAAAGCATTTCAAGAATGCTGTCAGGGCCAGTTTCTGAGGATGTCCAGTTGAAGCTCCCTTGTGTGGAACATAAAGGACTGCTTCCAGTGCAGACACCAGGGGGCTTATACACTGAGGTGTGATAAAGAGGTGATAAAGTGGAGATGAATTCTCCAGTGATACAACTTCTCCAGTTCCTACAGAGCCAATGCACTAGGATTTCTTCACCTTTGGAAATTTTAATGCATAGGCTCTATAGAATAACATAGGAATGGGAGAAGTGATATCACTGTAGAAGGTATCTTCGCCTCATCACCTCTTTATCACGCCTTAGTGCATATCCCTCCAGGCATTCCAGAATTACCATGTATTACCTTATGACTGGGAGACACTTTGTGGGACCGAATCTGAATCTTGTCCTCTGTTAAAGTGGAACTTTCACCAGAATAACATAGCGTGGCAAATGATAATTACATTAGCGATATGCACACACTTAGTTTTATTTTCAAGTATAATTGCTGCATTAACGAAAAACAGAACTTTTTATGCAGGCAGGCACCAGCTGGGATCTTGCAGTAGGTGATCTCTGCGTTGTCAGTCCCTTCTGGTGCCTTTTGGCACAAAGGAATTCAACTCACCAATAGTGGAGTTGAAGTGGATGGACAGCGCAGACACAGAAATGCCGGCTCTGCAAGATGTCTGTGCAGTTCACGGCTGCCTGTCTGCTTAAAAGATTATATTTTTAGTTAATACAGCAATTATACTTAAAAACAAAAATAAGTGTGTGCATATAGCTAATGTAATTATGATTTGCCGCGCTATGTCATTCTGCTGAAAGTTCCGCTTTAAGAACACCCACCCCTTGAGGGCGTTGAACTTCATTCCCAGAAAGATAAGAACTTTGGATAGGATTAGAGAAGACCAGTGGCGTAACTATAGGGGTAGCACCTGCAACCGGGCCCGTGCACTCCAGGGGCCCGGCCTTCCCCTGCGACCCCACCGCCTGTCGCTTGCAATCTGCCTCCGGTGCTCTAGCGCTTTGCATTACTAAGAGGACCGCGCAGGAACTCCAGGTAGAAGATGGGGGCATTGTGGAGGGGGTCAATGTGGTGGGAGGGGGGCCAATGTGGTGGAGGTGGGGGGGCCCATGGCACTTCTTGTACCAGGGCCCAGAGGCTTCTAGTTACGCCTCTGGAGAAGACTTCTTTAGGTTGAGAATCCAATCGTGGTGTAGCAGAATGCAGGAACACTCTTGGGAAATAAATCATGGTTAGTCAACCTTGCTCTCAAGATCTACTAACAGTGCATGTTTTCAGGATATCTCAGTTTGAGTACAGGTGAATCAATCAATGGCTCAGTCACATTAACTGACCCACTTGTGGATATGGACTACCTGAAAATATGATCTGTTGGCAGCTTCTGAGTAACAGGGTTAGCTACCCCTGTATTAAATGTTTCGAATTGCTTCCCTTTTTGCCAATCACTTCATCTTGATTGTCAGGGGATTTAGGAAAGCTAGAGATCCTAAAAACAAAAGACGAAGAAGACAGAAAGATGAGATTTTGGAGATATACTTGACGGTACAGAAAAGGGTTAATTACTGAAGATGAGTCAGTCAAAATAACTGTACCAGTAATTAGCCCACTTGTACTCAAGCAAGCCAGATTTTAGGCATAACCCTGGACAAGGAGGACTGAAGAACTAATGGTGAATGATTTGTAAACATGAAGGTATATCATATTAAAACTTGAAATCATTATCTTTCTTAAGTGCCCATTTTGCAAGCTATTGGGCATACTGAGAGGATTGTCCTTCAATTCAAAATAAAGGAAATATTCATGAATGCAGCCAAATAATATTACATTTCCAGCACACTGAATGGGAAGCCTTTACATAAATTCTCCTCGTCTGATGCTGGAGTAACTTCTAAACTAAAGTGTCTTCAGCTGTAGGAAACACTGCAAGCAACATTTAACACTAATGCACACCAATCAATATAAATATATTTTATTGCTGAGGCACCGCAACATAATACACAGTTGTTAAGACAGCATTATACATTGTAATACTGATATGAAATTGACCTCTTATTGTTTGTCTATGTCACTGTAGAGTAGTTCCATGATCCTCCATGCTCAACACGTCATCACTTAATGACACAACATACACAAGTTACGCAAAGCATGCAATAGTTAGAATTAAAAACAGTTACCATATTGCAGATTAAGAGCCTTGTGCACAAAAGAAAATCTGAGCAATTCTGAGCCAAACCAATTGCACAATAGGGGACATATTTAATGACCCACTCACTTAAAGAAATAGTAGCACTTTATTTTGACTTTTGACTGCAACTGCATAATATGTAAAGTCCAATTGTCTATACTTTTTTATTATTAGTTATCATACCAGGGAAGTCTCCAGATGTACCCAGGAGACTCCAGTTTTCAGTCTGAATTACTGGACCTCCAGGTAGAGAGGCTGATTCTCCAGCGACAGTGAGTTTTTTCTTCTTCCCATCCTGTTCTGTTCACTTCCTGCTCACTTATGAGACAAAAATGATTCAGCTCCTCCCATCTTATTAAGCCCCACCCCTTTATGGCACAAACCGCATCAATGACATCTCCCTGGTTGCCAGCACATAAGCCCTTGTAAATGGAAGCAGACATTTGTGCTAGAAATTGTCATGTCAGTACTAGAAAAGGTCATGTCCACATCCATGGGCATGACATCCAGGACAGTTAGAAGCAGTTATCTCTTGACCAAATGCACAAGGACAACATTCATAATGACCACTAGAATATTCTCTCTCTAGAAAGGAGAGTGGGATATTAATAACCAAATGTCATAGTGTTCTTTGAAGGAACTGTCTGCCTGAAAACAGGCCTGAACAGTTTTTCCCAAGCTTACATCATCAGAAGACAACTATTATGGGTCCAGATCATATTCTGACCTAGGATTTCAACCAGCCCAAACCTATTTCATCATAAAATTACTAATATTACTGATATTATCTAAATTCTTAAGAAGTGTAGGGTTTTGCCAAACAGAAATGCACCGGGCATTTGCAGCAAAAACAAAGAAAGGACTTATCAATTATAAAGGATCAGTTATTGATACAATCATATTGTACATCTTCAGCTTGATGACAGGAGCCACATTTCAATACACAGAACCAGCTTGGAAAAATGGTAAATTGCTGTGAGATTATATACAATCTTGAGAAACTAAAAAAATCTGTTATAAAATAAAATGTAGCATGTATAAAACAAAATGTAGCATGAAGCAGAATATTGTAAATGCAGTAATTAAAGTGCATTGCCAGGGCATGAATACATTTGAAACATCAGATATTTCAAATGCCAAAAATATGCACACTACCTTAAAGAAAGCTTTTATCTTCTAAATTGCTTTGAGTCATGCTAGTAAATTATTTTCATTTTTTGTCTCTTAAGTAGGAGGAAATCTAAGGTTAGAAAAATGTAACCCTTACATGAGATACATATATTTCACTGCTTATTTGTATGAGCTGTCAGGCAGCTTAAAGGAGAGTGCACCTTCCTTGGACCCTAATGGGAAAAAGAGGGCATGACTGTGGGGAGGTTTATTTTTTTCCCACCCCCTCCTTGTAGATATTTTGATATTAGGGGTATGGGACTGGATCCTGTACCAGTGTGGGTTGAGCGGGTTTAGTTTATTTAAAGGGATAGTAATACTTAAAATGTAAAAAAATATATGTTGTAAGGTTTATCCCCCCGAGTAAAAATAGGATTTTAGTCTTACCTGTTAAATCCTTTTCACTTAGTCCATACAGGTCACTGGTACTCTGGGAGGCGATCCGCCCCTTTAATAGGCAGGAACAATTATGCAAATGACTGCAGTGGCGAAGCCTCCCCTCCTACTTAAGCTGCCTTCAGGCCAGAGCCACTAGATTGATTTGAGACACTAAAACTGACCATAGGTAAGCAAGAAGGAAGACTCCTGTGAGCATGCCCCAAAGGTCTCCCACTGAATGCCACAGGAGAGCCAAGCATGGTCTCTTGACAGGGTGGGAGACCAGTGACCTGTATGGACTAAGTGAAAAGGATTTAACAGGTAAGACTAAAATCCTATTTTCACTGTCGTCCAATACAGGTCACTGGTACTCTGGGATGTACAAACATTGAGCTGACCCAGAGGCGGGAAGTAAGGCAAGGACCAGGCGCAAGGCCCAAGTCACTAGAACTGCTATGAACCAGTTCATTACATAGCCCAAAATGTAAGTGTCAATGGACACCAACCAGGGGAAAACAACCCCTGAACTAACAGCACACAGAACCAGAGCCAACCGGGCTCAACAGTAAAGAAGCACTAAGGACCACAGAGTAGAAGGCCTAGACAGGCAAAACTGCCTCCAGGACCTTCCTTCCAAAACTGGCATCAGCCGAGGCCAGTACATCAACTCGGTAGTGCTTTGAGAAGGTGTGCACAGAGGACCAAGTGGCCGCTCTGCACAGTTGATCAGCAGATGCCTGATTCTTGTAGGCCCAAGAGGCCCCAATAGATCTGGTGGAATGGGCAGTCACCCGGAAGGGAACATGCTTATTCCGCAACTTATAGGCTTCACGAATAGTAGCCTTAATCCAAGAGGCAATGGTAACTTTGGAAGCCGGTCTCCCTGCCCTAGGCCCCTCAGGAATGACGAATAGAGCGTCAGACTTCCTGATAGACTCGGTGCGATGAACATAAAACTTGAGGCAACGCACCACATCCAACAAATGGAGATCTCGTTCCTTGTCAGATGAAGGGTTAGGGCAGAAAGAGGGAACCACAATCTCCTGATTGATGTGAAACTCGGACACAACCTTGGGTAAGAATTCCTTGGTAGTGCGAAGCACAGCCTTATCCTTGTGGAACACCAGGTAAGGAGGTTTACAAGACAGAGCTTGTAACTCTGCTACCCGGCGAACTGAAACAATAGCCAAAAGGAAGGCCATCTTCCAAGTCAAGAGACGTAATGGAATGGAAGCCAAGGATTCAAACGGGGGTCGCTGGAAAACTCCCAGCACCAAATTGAGGTCCCACTGGGGAGTAGGACTCTTGAAGGCAGGCCGAACATGAGTCACACCTTAGAAGAAAACTTTCACATCAGGAAGGATAAAAGATGAAATTCTAGGGACATCTTCCGATCAGAACACCAAGCCACAAAGGTGGCCCAGATACGATGATAGATCTTGGAGGACACAGGCTTACGAGCACTGAGCATCGTCGACACCACTGAAGGAGAAAATCCTTTCTTCTCTAGAATCGAGGATTCAACCGCCATGCCATCAAATGGAGATGCTGAACATCCTCCTTCCACAGATATCCTTGAAGAAGTAAATCCGGACGGGCAGGGAGTGGAAACGGTTCCGCCACTGACATGGCCATCAACTCCGGATACCAGGACTGGCGAGGCCAGTTTGGAGCAATCAGGATGACAGGACAACGCTCCTGCTTCAACTTCTGGATGACTCTGATCAATAGAGGAAGAGGAGGGAAGATGTAAGCCAGAGGAAAAGCCCAAGGAATTGACAATGCATCCACTGCTAGAGCAAGAGGGTCCCTCCACCGGGAGCAAAACACCGGCACCTTCCTGTTGTGTCTGGTAGCCATCAGGTCCACTACAGGCACCCCCCACCTCTGGGTGAGTAGGTGAAACACCTCTGGATGAAGAGCCCATTCTCCGCTGTCGACTGTGTGACGACTGAGAAAGTCTACCATGACGTTCTCTACGCCTGGAATGTGAACTGCGGAAATGACAGGCACGTGATCTTCTGCCCAAGATAAAATATCCTTGACCTCCAACCAAGCGGTGCAACTTCTTGTGCCGCCTTGCCTGTTGATGTAGGCCACTGCGGTGGCGTTGTCGGACTCCACTCTGACTGGACAACCTTCCAGCTGAGACTCCCAGTGTCTCAGGGCAAGCCGGATGGCACGCAGTTCCAGAACATTGATGGAGAGAAGAGATTCCTCCAGTCCCCATTTCCCCTGAGCACTGAAACGACCCAACACAGCACCCCATCCCCGGATGCTGGCATCCGTTGTAACCGTGGTCCAACAGGGAACCTGAAAGGATCTCCCTTTCAGGAGATGAGAGAGATCCAACCACCAGTGCAGACTCGATTCCACATGAGGAGGTAGAGAGACTGACAGATGCTGATGATCTGGATGATTCTTGCACGTCTGGATCACAAACCTCTGAAGTTCCCTGGAGTGAGCCATGGCAAATGGTACTGCTTCGATCGTGGAAATTAACTTCCCCACCAGAGACGTCAACTTCGGCACTGGAACTCTGTCCAGCTCCAGGATCCCAGCCACTCGGATGGCTATCTGATGAGCCACTTCCTCCGGTAGAAACACCATGCATTGGCGAGTGTCGAACAGGAGACCCAGGAAAACGAGCCTCTGAGATGGGACCAAGTCTGACTTGTCCAGATTCAGGATCCAGCCGTGACGGTTCAGAGTGTGAATACACAGCTGCAGTTGTCATTGGAGAAGCTCCGCTGAGGAGGCTTTCAGGAGGAGATCGTCCATGTAGGGTGTCACCCTGACACCTTCTTGATGAAGTACAGCTATCAAGGAACCCAACACCCTCTGAAAGACCTGAGGGGCCGAAGTCAGCCCAAAGGGAAGAGCTGAAAACTGAAAGTGTCCCCTGTGGCAGGCAATCCTGAGATACCGCCTGCTCTCTGGATGAATAGGGATGTGAAGATAAGCACCCTGAAGGTCCAGGGAGGCAAGGAACTCCCCTGGAGACATTGCTGCAATCACAGAGCGCAGGGACTCCTGGCGGAAGTGGGAACTCACAACATAGGAATTGAGATCTTTGAGATCCAAAATGGGACGAGCACCTCCGTCCTTTTTGGCCACCACAAACAGGTTGGAATAAAATCCTGAACCTGTGTCCGCTGGAGGAACCAACTCCAGGACCTCCTTGTCCAAGAGATCCTGAATAGCGTCGTCGAACAGACGTCTTTTTGTAGGTTCCTGAGAAGGAAGAGTAAAATGGAACCGAAAAAGAGGAAGGGAAGAGAAAGGGATCCTGTATCCCTCTGATACCACCTGAATGACCCATGGGTCCGCCACTGACTCCTCCCAAGTCCGGCGAAAGATGCGGAGACGTCCACCCACTGCCGGATGCGGACCCGGGTTCGGTGAGTCATGCCGAAGCAGTCTTGGAGGTTTTGGCCTTGGGGGCAACTTTGGGCTTCCAGGACTGCTTGGGCTTGGAGGAGGAGCGCGCAGAGGACGGACCCGTCTGGGACGTGAAGCGTGTCTCAGTCTGAAAGGAACGAAAGGACCAATTGCGTTTGGCTGGAAACTTCTTCTTGAAGACTGAGGGTAGAAGAGTACTTTTACCCCCAGTAGCCTCGCTGATCATTTCCTTAAGTTCAGAACCAAATAGCAAGTTCCCCTGAAAGGGTAAGGAAAGCAAGGCTTTCTTAGAGGCTGTATCAGCAGACCAAATTTTCAGCCAAAGGGCACGTCTGGCCACCACAGAAGAAGTGGAGGCCCTCGCCATCATGTGCACAGCATCAAAGGCAGCATCAGCAACATAATTTTGTGCTTCAGTAATGTTAGCAAGTAGCTGCAACTGCTCAGATACCGGTGCATCCTGGCGGACTGCCTCAGTCAGTTGTTCAGTCCAGGCCGCAATAGCTCTATTAACCCACGCCACTGCAAAGGTTGGACGCATGGCAGTGCCAATGGAGGCAAAAATAGACTTAAGAGAAAGTTCTAGCTTTTTGTCCGTCCAATCCTGCAGGGCAGAGGCATCAGAGACAGCTAAAAAAGTAGTAGATTTGGACAGCCTGGAAACAGGAGCATCCACCTTGGGAGGATGAACCCATTTTGCCAGTTCAGTCTCAGGAAAAGGGTAAAGTTTAGCAAACTTTTTAGACACTGAGGAGGATTTGTCAGGATTCCTCCACGCCTCAGAGACTAGACTGGCAAGGGTAGGGTTAGTTGGAAAACATACAAGCGCCTTAGATGGTTTTTGGAAAACGTCCTTTGGATCATGAGTAGATTCCTGAGTCAGAGGAAGGTTGAGCGTAGTTAACACAGCTCTAATCAGACCCTCAGCAGAAACCTCAGGGTCACATTCATAAGGGTCCCCAATGGACCTGTTAGACTCAATAACAGTGCCTTCCTCAGCATCAGAATCCTGTAATAGTTCTTCTTCAGAAGAATCAGACACATCAGGAGCTCCCTGTGGCTTAGGTAGGGAAGTCCTGATAGTAGAGGGGGTCTGCCAAACCTGGAGAGCCCCCTGTACCTGAGAGGGAAAGAGTTGGAGTGTGGATCTGAGATCCCTAGTGGCAGCTTTAAACTCTTTCACCCAAGTTGGCTCAATAGCATGGCTGGGAAGCCCAGGGTTGCTATCACGACAATCAGTGCATTTAGGGCATAAATCACCAGAACAATCTCTAGGCAGCCCAGAGTGACAAGAGGAGCAAAGCGCAATGGGGGGAACAGACACCCCAGCCTCTTTAGTCTTGGGTCTAGCCCCTGGCTCCAGTGGAGTAGACATGCTCACAGCGTCAATATACACCACTTAACAATATCACCCAGTAAAAGTGTGAAAGATTAAAGTTTCACCCCAGAAATGCCTAAAAACGGACTTATCTGGCCAGCGAAGGGTTAATCTGCTGAGAGGAGAGAAGGCTCGGTCCCTGCGTAGTATACTCGCTGAGAAAGAACACCACAAAATGGCGGCCGTCAGGTCAGCCAATCAGAAACGAGCGTGAACCGGGCGCTCATGGGAAATGTAGTTTTCTCTCAGAAGTACCCCAAACAGTGCCCGAAGCCCCCCTGAACTCCCCACACCCTGTAAACATACACCGGATGATAGAGCAGGAGCTTAGAAGTAAAATGAGCCATCTCTGAAGTTGCTGTGACAAGCGGTTGCAGAGATATGTCCCACACTGTGAAATCCCATAGAGAGTAAAGGAGCAATGGCGTCTAAGCGGGAAAAGGCGCGCTTAAAGGCGCGGAACTCTAAATTTTAATAAAGTCCCACTAAACTTTAAAAAGTGCTAAACAGTAACCCAAAACATGAGAAACATAAATAAAATTACACCCAAAGCTCCAGAACCCAGAGAATACCACAGAAATTGCATAAACATAATAAATGCAAATAAAAACACCCTATGAGTGCTGGAGTGCAATGCAACTCCCAAATACAAGCCTATCAAAGGGACACTGTGGGGATAAGTGGACCTTCAGCACTCAAGGGGTGGCTCACCTTTCTGCAGGACTTCTGTCTTCAGGTGACCATGATAAAGTGGGAATAGACCAGAGGTAAATTCCTCAGCAGGGAAGCTGCTTGACTCAAGCTGTTCCCTCTTCAGGGCATAAGGTCCACAGAAAATCCCTGGAAGCTGCACCAGCCACTTTAAAGAGGGCAATTCACAGCCATGGTCACCCTCCTAATGGTGGTATTCCATATTTGAATAAAAATAACAAAACACTAAGATGAATGCAAAGATGTTCTCCACCTGGTGTGCACAGCACACAGGAACAAATCAATCTGGTGGCTCTGGCCTGAAGGCAGCTTAAGTAGAAGGGGAGGCTCCGCCCACTGCAGTCATTTGCATAATTGTTCCTGCCTATTAAAGGGGCGGATCGCCTCCCAGAGTACCAGTGACCTGTATTGGACGACAGTGAAACAAGGGTACTCCCACTGCTGAAAGGTGTTTTTTTCAGAAGTTACTACAACTCAACTTCAATATAACAGTGGCCTGAAATTGTACAGTGGTGCTATTTCTACACCATCTTATGGAGATTTATGGTCCCGGGACCAGAGCTGTCCATAGGATGGTGTAGCAACAGTGCCACTGTACAATTTCAGGCCACTGTGATATTGCACCTAAAAAATTAAACTTTGAGCTGTAATAACATTTGAATAAAACACCTTTCAGCAGTGGGAGTACCCTTGTTTTACTCAGGGGGATAAACCATACAACATATTTTTTTTTTTTACATTTTAAGTATTACTATCCCTTTAAGTCCCCTGAGGCTACCCGGCGCCATTTTGTGTCAGCACGGACAGCCTCATGGGAGAAGATATTGTTAATAAAAAGTTTGCCCACCCTGTTTGTTTTTTCTTGGTTATTTGGGTTGTCACATCGCTTTGTTTTCTTTAAGTGGGGGGTTGGTCCTCGCCAGGTAATGCTGAACTGTTATGTGTCCTACAGGGGCTTGGGGAATTAGTCTTCCACTCGCAGGCTAAAGGCATGAGTGGGGGCAGAGACTCATGGAAATTTGGGTTGTTGTTTTCGTTCCCCCCAGTTTAAGCTGGGGGTTGGCATACTGTTAATTAGCTAATAAATGTTGTGGACTTCCCAAGCAGTTTGTTTGTGTATTCATGTGGGGGGAGAGGGTTTAGGGTTAGGGCCCGTTAGATTGTGCTGCTTCCCTTAAGCAGTCATGATGCTTTCTAAGAAGAAAATTACAAGAATATGTCAACCAGTGCATCAAAAGAGAGGGAAAGGCAGCAGGATAGTAGGTTGTACAGATAGACGCAGGAAGGCAGATGTAAAAATGTCACTAGAGATCACTGGAAAGCATACTTGGGAGCTCACAGGATTTGACCCAAAGACTCCTAGTGTTACCTACTATATTGATAAGCATCAACTGACAGTTCCTTAGTATGTAAATTTGTACAAATTCTATCTGAAATTAATCTTAATAGATGAAATCTTTTTCACATTTCCAGAAGAGAGAACACAGTGAGACTATATAACACACAGGACACCCTATAACAGCTGTTTTTCTATATGTCACAACTGTATTAAACACATACAGACACATTGATTTTTAATACCAACATTTCTAATTCATTTTTTATAGTAACTAAAATAAAGTTTAATTATTTTTGCTAGGAGGGAAACCCCTAATCAAGTACTTGATTACTAAGGGAATAGATAGCTAATTTACATCTATTCACAGAGATACATTGTTGTAGATTCCTTAAACAAACAAAAAAAGAAAACAAATAGAGAGGTAGATCACCTTCCTGGTCAATGCGTCTTCGCTGGGGACTGAATTAAATTTTTTTTTTTTAAAAAGTGAAAAGTTTCTTTTTACAGGGGCAAAAATGTACACAGAGACTTTCCTGAGCTTACACATACAGGATAATACCAGGGGCAGATGTACATAAGGGCCAGTATGGTGGTGAATTTGAGGCGATGGCATATCAACAACACGCACTAAGAAAACTTTGCCATCATATAACTTTGAATCCACCACTATCTCTCCCAAATACGCCAACAGGTTTATGATATTACACTCACCAGGGCTTAAAATTTGAAGTCCTTTCCTACTAGCCAGACCTGAAAAGTTACTCATCACTGCAAGCCATAGCATACCCACCAGGGCTGAATTTCTACTCGCCATTGGCTAGTGGAAATTTTGAGCCCTGCACTCACTACATCAACAATGGCTCATTTGAAATGGAAATGCAATTAGCCATTGCCATATTCATGTGGGTGTGTTTGTTTGCTAATATGACTATTCGCCACATGCACTAAACTCCTACAGCTGCCTCAGTTGTCGGTGTTTACAGTCCCAACATTGCCAGCCTAAGGTTGGTGATATCGGGATCTCCCTCCAGCTCTTTATGGAGACAGAGAACAGTAGGTTGTCTCTACTCTGGAAAGGTTTTTCCACTGCCTACTGGTAGTCACAGAACCACAAATATACTGTCTGACACATCAGCTTCTGTTCTCCTGCATTGTGGAAGCATATGCACACTCTAGACTAAGAGCGGGTGAATATCGACTTACCTTTTCATCATATTTATAATGGTTACGACCAATTTAGTGCAGGCAGGCAATTAAAAATATATTAAAAAAAAAAGTGGAGGGTTCATGTTAATGCTCCTGGCACCCGATACTGTATGTTAACCCGTGCAAATTAGGTACCATTACTCTTGGGCTATTAGCAGGTACTAAATACATTAGGACAACACATGGTTTTCAAAGATTTTAGTACTGAATAGGACTCCCTTAAAATGGGGTACATTGGCAGGGTAAGCAAGCTTAAACATACTTTAGCCAAACTATCCAACAAAACCATAATTCTTTGAGATAAGTAAATTAACACATTGGTATAATATATGTTCGATACAGGGTTCATATTTAGATAATTTGTATGGAGTAGCACAAGATTGCCAGTTAAACCATTTATTGATATAACCGTGTAAGTATGTCGAATAAACCACAGTTTATATACATAGCAAATACTCCCCATGTGAATTCCAAATGACCCCTGAATGTGACGTACAGAGAAAGACAGTAGAGATGAAAGGTAAGGAGAAAGCCGTCACTATAGACCTAATGCCAATAGTTAGGCATAACACCACAGTGCCACCCTGTTTAAGGAGTACAAATTTAGAGTAATAAAACACAGTTTCATCATATAACAGTTCAGGCTATACAGAACTCAGAGATAGGTACTTGTATAAATAATCTAATAGCCAGATACATAAGGAAGAAAAAAACCTAGAGAAAAAAGAAACATATATTAACATTTCAAATGTATAAAGAAATAAAACACATTTTTAAAGAGAATAAAGGGAAAAAAGGAAAAAAAAACAAAACAAAGCAAAAAAAACAAAAAACGAACCATAAATCAAGTATCTGACAAAAAAACAACTGTATCAGTTATTTTCACAAAACAGACAGACTAGTTGCCAAGCATTAGTTGGCTGCCAATCATCCAACCATAAATTTCAGTTTCACAGGAACTGACCATGTACCCCAATTTAGGAGGGGAGGTGATCGCTCAAAGGGACTACTACAAATGGAGTATTTCTGGATAAGAGAACTTAACACTTTGGGGGAGATGCACTAAGAGGTGATAAGGTGGAGATGACTTCTCCAGTGATATTACTTCTCCAATACCTGTATTATTATATGGAGCCCATGCAGCAAGTTGGAGAAAACTTAGTGCATTGGCTCTACAGTATTAGATAGGATATGGAGAAGTTATCTCAAATTTCTCACCTCTATATCACACCTTAGTGCATCTCCCCTTCTGTAGTCACCTAGATTAAATGAAATGAACTCATAAAAGAGAATTGGGGTGATGCACTAAGGCATGATAATCGGTGATACAATGGAGATGACTTTTTCCAATGATATCACTTCTCCAGTTCCTATGTTATTCTATACAACCAATGCATTAAGGTTTCTCAAACTCTGGAGATTTTAGTGCGTAGGCTCTATAGAATAACATGGGAACTAGAGAAGTGATATCACTGGAGAAGTTATCTCCTCTTTATCACCTCATTATAATGCCTTAGTGCATAACCCGCAATGAAAATAATACATATGGTTGTTTTTTGCCAGATCATTGATTTTTTGTTCTGATTTTTTTTTCTTTTCATTTTTTTTCTGATTTTTCCTTTCTTATCTTTTGTTTTTTTATTTCTTCATATATTTATATATTTTTCTTTTTTCTATATACATTTTTTCTTATGTACCTAACTTTTATTTTAGTTATACAAGTAGTGTATCTAATTTCTATAAAGCCTATACTGTTATAGATGATTAAATTGTGTTTTATTTCTCTCACTTTTTACTTCTTACACAGGGTGGCACTGTGGTGTTATGTCTAACTATTGGTGTTGGTTCTATGGTGATGGTTTTTGCCTTTCCGGTCATCTCTACCGTCTTTTTTCCTCATGTCACATTCATAAGTCTTTTAGAATGCACGTTGTATTTGTTATATATAAACAGTGATTTATTTGAGATACTCTGTTTGCTTTACAAAGGTCCCGAGATAGACCGAAATGTTTAACTTCTATAACAATAAATAGTTTAACTCGTGATTAAAGAGGAACTATGATCTTCATAATATTGCCCTCCAATACATTACTAATATAGCGATAGGCAAAGGCATACTTGTATTACGTTGAATAAGTCAGCGTTATTAATCCAGCTTCTTCTGCAGGCATCCAGGGCACAGAGCTTACAAGAGAAGCTGTGTGCGGCTGCGCAGTCAGCAACTTCCGTTACCTGAAGGTAACCAACAAACGTCACCACCAATTACTAATATAGCGATAGGCAAAGGCATACCTGTATTATGCTGAATAAGTCACCATTATTAAAGTAATCCAGCTTCTTCTACGGACAACAGCACAGACATCTTAGAGGAAAATCACCTCTGAGTCTGCTCTGTCTGTCCCATGCACTGCCCGGATTGGTGGTGACGTTTATATATACACACAGATATAGATAGATAGATAGATAGATAGATAGATAGATAGATAGATAGATAGATAGACACACAGACACAGTCTGATGGGTAAACCAATACAAAAAATGAAGCTACTAATGTATCATGCCTTTGTGCTGAATTAGATGAAATTAAAGGGGAACTACCACCCCGTAAAAACTTTACATTAATTAAGGCCGGCTCCAAAAGGGACTGACAGCACAGGCGTACGGACGTCACTATGACAAGATGTCCGTGCTTCCTGCTACTGTGAGCCTCTGAAAAACTCAAAAATCTTTGAAACCAGGTAATATTTCTGGCGACTAGCGCTACTAAGCAGCTAGTCGCCAGATGAAGCCTTAATTAATGTAAAGTTCTTGTGGGGTGGTAGTTCCCCTTTAATACAAACAGAAATGGTCAAACAACCATGTACAAATTCGTAATCAAACAATTTCGGACATATGAATACATTTTCGTTTAATATTGACTTTTCGGTCCCCTCAAGGGCCTTATACAAAACAACCAGAATGCTTCAAATTGTGACCATGTATACAGTAAAGTGATGAAAAGGGCACCAAGCATCTCACAACCTCTGGCCTGATGACGTTATAACATCTCACACCAAGTCAGCGTGTCAATCTACCAATGTAAAAAACGCTCAGATCAATATTTATGACATTAGTGATCATGCGATGCATGAATAAGTTTAACTCTCTCCTTTATAACATACAACTAACCTTCTAGTATCGCAAAAAAATTAATAGAAACATAATGAAGAAAAATATATACCCCAAAATTAATTAATTCTCCAATGTGTTCCCAATGTATAAAGTTCTGCTACCATGTATTGGGCAAACAAAGAAAAAGTGATACAATGTATTCTCCTCCAGCTGCCCCTGAGAGCGCGTTCACGCTTCTCTTCGGTGTGGTGTGAACGGCTCCTAGTGTTACAGGAAGCGGTGATTAGAATTATACTGAGGTGCAACACTGGGAGTAACAGTGTGCTGTATGATGGACCAGGAAACTCTAAAACAACAAAAGTATTCCAATGCGGACAGGGAGTGACCCTAAGAGTCAGTTTGGATAGGCAGGGTCAAACTGACTAGGCAAAAGGAGCAAGAACAAGGAGAGAGGATGAGAGAGAGAGAGAGAGGGGGGGGGCACCAAAGCTCTTCAACAGAAGGTAGGCCAACGGTACCACCAGGTAATTAGGAGACTAGGAACCCCCATGGAGGCAGGAACCGAAAAGGCTCCAAAACCCCCACAAGCCTGTGCTGACCAACCAAGCAGAACAGGTCCACTAGCAAGGAACCCAAACCAGACATTCCTGGAACACAAAATACAGCGGGCTAAGACCGGCTAGACTGGTGGTCTAAGACCACCAACAGTCAAGAAGATGGCTGCATGACCAAAAGGCTAAAAGTGAGACCCCTGTCCACTATGCCAAACCCCCTACTACAGTGGGTTGAAACTACTAACAAAGGTCATGAAACTGTCACCACAGAGAATACCCCCTGTGGCGTGCCCACAATAAAGCCCAAGAAAGACTGCAAGACCCCAAGTTCCTCAACTACCGACTCCACCTCCAGCAGCTGATAGTCAGCCAAAGTTGATCCTGCCAAGGGAGATGCTGCACCAGAAAGGGGAGGACCAGAGTTACCAACGTTGGGGCGAGCAGATAGTTTGAGTTTCTACAACCACCGGGGTCAGAGACAGAGGCTACATGCCTACAAGGAGCAAGGGCAGGAGGGAAGACAGGGAAAAGCAAAGGTTTCACCAGAGTGGCAGGTGCGACGCGCAGATACAAGCAGTGGTCAGACAGAGCCAAGAAGTTACCGGAAGCCCCGGGAATATCTGAGGGCACGAAAATGGATGGTCAGGACACAAGCCAAAAGGTAACCAGTGGAAACTGGAACAAAAATCTGAAAGACAGTAACGGAGTCAGGGACAGGCCAAAACAGTACCAGGAAGACAAGAAAAAAGATGAACACAATAGATCCGGGTGTATGCCCAAAGCCTGGAAAGTGGTTAAAAATGTACCTAGCCACAAAAGTGCGGATAAAAATATAGTATCAAAATTACAGACGAATATCCCTAACTCCTCGCATTAGCTAAAATCCTAGAGAAATGCATCCACATTCACCTATATAAGTATTACTGACAGATCAGTTTTTTCACACACCCCTTCAATCAGGCTTTCATCCAAATCACTCAACAGTCACTGCCCTCCTAAAAGTATGCAATGATATCCAGACTGGCATGGAAAATGGTGAATTCACTGGAGCTAATTTCCTAGATTTTGCAAAGGTCTTTGATACAGGAAACCATAATATTCTGATAAGCAAACTCCAAAGTTCAGGATTGGGAAATCACTCTATAAACTGGTTCAGATTCTACTTAGCAGGCAGAACGCAATATGTGTATGTGGCCAACAATATTTCCCTTCTGCTCAAAGTAACAAGTAGGGTTCAACAAGGCTCCATTCTTGGCCCTCTTCTATTTTCTCTTTTTATAAATGAGCTGCTCACGGTTTGCAAAGCATCTTCTGTACACATGTATGCATAGGACACCATAATCTATGATAAGAAAATTCAAACATATCATAATTTGAGGCCTTATTACAGCATGATTTCTATGAAGTTGAAAGATGGATAGGAAAGAACAAGCTGTTCTTAAAAGCCAAAAAGACTGTCAAAATGGTATTTTGTAGAAAAACGGACAGGAGAGCAGACAAAGGAGAATCCTCTAAGTGCAGTAATAAACACTTTATTAGGATGAAAAAAAATTAAAATAATATCCAAGAACCCCCCTCTGGGGGATCTACTCACAAGATAAATTAACAAATATCGCTCATCTAGAAGTAGTAGTAGACTGCTCCACGGACAAACACCGTCGCGCTGTAGTTCACGTGTCTTGATGCAGAGACGTGCAATCAATCGGACTGAGCTGGAGGGATTTCCCATTCCTATTGAGAGAACATCAAGGCACGTGAACTACAGCGCGACGGTGGGTGACGTCACCGGAGAGAGCCGAAAGTAGTGAGGACGTGGATAACTCCAAGAGTGAACGGAGGAAACCAGGGCTTGTGTTTGTCCGTGGAGCAGTCTACTACTACTTCTAGATGAGCGATATTTGTTAATTTAACTTGTGAGTAGATCCCCCAGAGGGGGGTTCTTGGATATTATTTTAATTTTTTTTTTATCCTAATAAAGTGTTTATTACTGCACTTAGAGGATTCTCCTTTGTCTGCTCTCCTGTCCGTTTTTCTATTTTATTTTAGAGTTTTGGTGGCTCTTACAAGTTGGCACACTTGTGGATCGGATCGAGCAACTTTAAGGGGAAATTCCTCTGATTAAATAAATAAATAAATATATGTGGACTTTTTAATGGACTGATAACGTTAGAACTTGAGCACTATATATAGATTATTTTGTTTGTAAAATGGTATTTTGTACAAAGTACAAAATGCGTAATCTTGGCAGTACCAATCTATCCATTGTTACAGAGTCTAATTATAACTTGGCTCTGGTGGACTCCTACAAATATCTTGGTATGTGGCTTGACCCCAGCCACACTTTTGATAATTTAACATCCAATCTTTATCAAAAAATATGTTCTCTGTTCAGAAATAAATCCCTTTTAAGTCCCCTGGTAAGGAAACATATTTCTTAACATATGTAAATGCCAGTCATAGACTATGGGGATGTAGCTTATGCTCCCATGGACAAATCTATCTTAGTATAACTCTTTATGCTGCTTTATCCTCCAATGTAATTACACTACCTATCACTGTGATATGCTTAAAGATCTAAATTGGTTAACACTCAAACCTAGACATGACCTTCATGTTTCTTGCTCAGTATACAATCACTTCTCTGGAAAGTTACCAGACTACCTGAGCAGTATGCTTACTCCAGCTCTCCATACTAACTATAACCTCCGCTCTACTGCTAACAACTCACTGAATTTACCACACTACAAAAGCCTGGAATCAACTGTCTGTAAAAATCAGATTCTCTCCCAGTCTAAAATCCTTAAAAGTAACTGCTTCTTTATATCTAAAAACAATATGTAAGTGCATACATAATTTTTTATTATGTATGTTTGTTTATGTGTGTGTATATATAATGTTTCTCTGTGTGTAAATATGTAACCCTTTACTGTAAACTCTCCAGGACATACTTGAAAACGAAAGAAACTCAATGTATTCTTCCTGGTAAAACATTTTCTAAATAAATAAATTGTGTCTGAGAGAGACCAAGAGGCAAAAGGCATTCCCTGACAGCACCACTGTCTCAGAAGCCAGATTTGAGGAAGGCAGTCTGGACAACCGTTGTCTCTGCAAGAGTGAGGGTTGTGGACGATTTACAGCCGATGACTTTGCACAATTCCTTGTGTACATTTGCAGATGAGAATGGTTGTACTAATGTACATGTATAATTAGCTAAAGCACTGATAGATGAAATAACAAAGATATCATTGAAAGGTGATGTAATGATAATGAGAGATTTTAATATGCCAGATGTGGACCGGAAGGTTCCTGTTGCTATCAAAGAGAAGTGGGCCTGTGCTTGCAGCAACTTTAGTTGAACTTTGTGACCAATCTTTGTTGACAGGAGTGATTCGGATGACTGAAATATTGTCAATGTATTCCCACTACAAAAAAGAGGAACTATGAGGACTCTGGCAATTGCAGGCCTATGAGTCTGGCATCAGTCGCTGAAATGGAAAGGGAAAAATTGTTGCCAATCTGAAGACTAATGACACGCAAGATACATGAGAGCATGACTTTACAACAGGTATATCTTTCCAGACAAATCTAGTTGTATTTTTGTTATGTTAATAAAGTGATTGATAAGTATAACACATTATTTTGATTTTGGCACGGCTTCTGACACTATACCACATAGGACATGGATTAATAACATGCAAAGCTTAGATAAGAACTCAAAGGTAGTAGACTGGAAGACGAATCAGCTGAAGGACAGGAAACAGTGTGTCATAATCAAAGGTATTCATTCCTACGAAGGATAGGTTAGTAGTGGTGTGCAGCAGGCATCAGTGCTACGGTGTCTTCTTTTCAATATATTCATTGGTAATATTACTACCAGTATTCAAGGAACGGTTTGACCACACCTCCAGAAGGACTTTAATATATTGGAGGCAGTTCAAAGGAAATCCACTAAAATAGTTATATAGGGTAGATTTGCACCATTGATTCTGTAAACCTATTACGTCCCTCTCAAATTATTCGTTTAACAAAATCAGACCGTATTGGAGGAGTATTAGGAGGATTCAGGTGAATCCTTTGCTATTGCTTGCCTAGCCAGTAAAGGTAGGCAGTAAAGAGCAACACAAACCTCTGAGTTGTGTGGCAAGTTCATAGAAGCCAACTTCCTTGAACCGCAGGCACAATAGGGAAGTTCTGGTTGTAGACAGTGGCAGGGAAATCCTCTTGATACTGTTTTGGTCATAGAGCTATGAAAAAAGCCTCACAGCAATTTCCATAGCTTAGCAAATTCTCCCAATAACATTGGTTCCTTAGCTCTAACATAATATTAAACAATACAAACCACCATTATTTCCTCATTGTTGCACATAGTATTGCCGATTTATCTCCATCACAACTGACTGCTGGTGCCAACAGATTGGCTGTACTGAGAATATAAACTGAAATCTTTCTTGGAGAATATATTAATTGTTGTGTACAGCATTATCTCTCATATTCCTTCAATGCAATTTTGATCATTTGTAAGAAATAAAGGCATCTAGAATAGAAGAATCAAGAATAGGGAAAAGCTATCCAAACCAATTTTCTTTTTTAATCAGTGACACTTTGTTTCCATAGAATACCATCTGAATTCTTGGCTTGCTGAAAGACAATTCATTTCATTTGTTATGCAGCGCAATGGGTTAAGTAACAACCTCTATCGTGACTTTTAAGTGATAAAGCTCTGAACTGTGGTCCACAAAGTCCTCTTTGTACATCTCTGTCACATTTTTTTCATTAGTGTTAAGGTTTTAGAATTTCAGGCTGTACTGCAGTATATATTTAAAAGTAAGGCATATCAGTGATTTGGAAATCCACAGTAATCTAATCTAGTCAAACTACAATTGAAATGTCTTTCAGTGCTGAATTGACTAAGATTAGGGTAGAAAAAAGGGACTCAATTATTCTACTGAAACTCTTCTGAATTATTTATGAAAGCTGAATAAATATTAAATTGGACACTGATGAACAAGAGCTCTGATAGAATCGAGTAAATTATCAAAAGAAAAGCAACACATTTTTTAAAACACTGTTTACTATTTATTGGTTACTGCGCAAATGTACACATGGTCTATAAAAGTCTGCTGCTTAGCAACACAGCTTTTTTACGGTTTTGCATGGATGATGTTAATTGAGCTTACAAACAATGTGAGCAACTGTTACGGAAGCTCAAACCTGAATGTAATAACCAACACTGATGCTCAAGAAAAGAAAATTATTTTAATAGCAGATGAAGGTGGGAGAAAGGCTTTCAAAGGCCTTATTGTTAAAAGGATTGGAAAATTAGTCACATCAAGCCACTGAAGGGGTATTTATTCAATAAAAAGTTGCATGTAGAAGACACTACAAAATATTTCAATTATTTAAAAAATACTAAATTCTATTATTACACTTGTTAAGAACTATTAGCTAAATGCAATGCAGTAAAATTTGCTATCTTTAAGCAAAAACAATGTGCAAGGAATCAGATTGTATAATTATCTGTACAAGTTTTCATGTCATGTTTTTCTTGGTTCTCTTTAAAAATGTCACATACAAAAGAGCGTGCGACTACACAGCGCATTAACCATGTTGTCGTGATTAAAAGGGTGGCATGAAAATCTTGCCCTGCATCAGAAGTGCAATATTCTCCTTTCGTGGGTTTAAAGTGTTCGTAATGTCCACAAAAATTTTTTTTTTGCATTTAGAAGAGCTTAAAAAGCTGAGCTAAATGCAAAAAAAAAAAAAAAACGTATCTCTCAAACCGCTATGGTTTAAGAGATTCAGGCGTTTAGAGTTTGATCTCTCCTGTAAAACTGTCAGCAGGAGATCCGTGTTGGTAGACACAGAGGCGCTTAAGAAGTGCCGCAATCTCGTTATTTACCACGAATCCCTTCATTGGAATGGTCTAAAACGTGTGCCTGGTTTTCAAGCACTCGTTTTAGACCAATCTAATGAAGGGATTTGTGGTAAATAACGAGATCGTGTCTCTGCTCAAGCTCCTCCGTGTCAGCCGACACAGATCTCCTGCTTACAGCTTTACAGCTGTCAGTAGGAGAGATCAAACTTTAAACGCTTGTATCTCTTAAACTGTAGCGGTTTGAGAGATACGGCTTTTTGCATTTAGCTCAGCTTTTTAAGCTCTTCTAAATGCAAAAAAACTATTTTGTGGACATTACTAACACTTTAAACATAACTTCAAATCCAATTTGGCTACAAGAAATTGCTCCTCTTGTGAAGGAAGCAGAAAACCTGATCCCAATGTTGCTGGGCACTGCTCCATGTTCTTTCCCTTTCTCTGAGTGTTCCGCTCCACCATGCCATTCTGCACGCAGAGAAGGCGAGAGAGAACCTGGAGCATGGGGTGGTTACTAAACGAGTCTTCTTGCAAGAAACATTAATATACAGTTAATATACAAAGAAAATATCACAAGAAAAGACACACATTAACCAAAAGACCCTTTTAAAAGTAACAATCTTTTACTATATAAAACTGTGTGAAATAAAAGTAAGGATTGATATTTATGTCTTGAACGGCTTATGTTCTGCTTGGCACGTTGTACTCTAGGTTTGTTTGACTCAAGTATATTAAATTAAAGACCACCTAATCACTACATAAAAAGATATATATACCTTGTTATATAAGATGAAGGAAAAAAAAAATCATAAATAAAAACCTAACTCCGTTTTTAATTTTCTCCACCACACTGATATGCTCTTCCCTATCGCTCTGTCCTTTAAAGTGCTAAACTGAATTATTGCGAGAATCAAAAGTACAATAACAATAAGTTGGCTGGCTTCATGCGGCTTATGTTGGAAAATGTGGCTTCACAGAGAAAATACTTCCATTTGAAATATACAGACAAAGTTGCTGGATGTCTTGAGCAGATCTTCAGAGATGGAGAAGAAAGGAAATGTTTCCGCCAAGAAGATCCGCTTAGTAACTGCCCCATGCTCCGGGCTTTCTCTCCTCTTCTCTGCTTGCAGAATGACATGGTATAGCGGAGCACGCAGAGAAGGGGAGAAAGAGCCCAGAGCAGGTCTCAGCAACATTGGGATCAGGTTTTCTGCTTTCTTTGTGAAAGAAGCACAATTTCTTGTAGCAAAATTGGACATGAAGAAATGTTTAATCCCGCGACATGCTTTTGATGCAGGGCTAGATTCTCATTTCGCGCCCTTTTAACCGCTGTGACATGGTTATTACGCCGTGTAGTCGCACACACTTTAGTGTGCGACATTTTTAAAGAATACCGGTTCTGGGCCCAACTTGTTTAACAATTATCTAGAAGTGGGTATTAAAAGCAGTGTTTTATTCTTTGCTAATGACACTAAGCTGGGTAAGGAAATACATACAGAGCAGGATAATTTTCTTCTCTGCAGAAAGATTTGCATAAACTGAGTGAATGGGTAGAAAAGTGGCAGATGAGTATTTATTTATATATATATATATATATATAAAGTTATGCATTTAAGATGCAGAAACAAATGCTACATATACACTAAATGGGAAACTATTTGGGGAATCCTCATTAGAGAAATAATTAGGAGTACTGATAGACAATAGACGTCACAGCAGTGTGCAGTGTCTATCAGCTGTTGCAAAAGCCAAAAGAGTACTATCTTTTATAAAAAGAGGTATAGATGCATAGGATGTGAATATAATTTTACCTCTATATGAATCATTGGTTAGACCTCACCTGGAATATGGAGTACAGATTTGGGCACAAGTTCTTAAAAGAGACATTACTGAACTGGAAAATTGCAGAGAGATGCAAAAAACTGATGAAGAGAGACTAGCCAAACTGGGTTTGTTTAAATTAGAAAAGAGGCTAATGATTACCATTTCCAAATATATTCGAGGTCACTACAAAGAACTCTCCAAGGAACTATTTACTCAAAGAGCTGGGCAAAAAACAAGAGGTCATCCATTAAGAATAGAGAAAAGCATTAAGAATAGAGAAAAGGGGTTAACTATTGAAATGTCACCACCTACATGGCGACTCTCAAAAGGGCGACATCAGAATGTTGCCCACATAAAAAGAGAGACTGCAAAATGTTTCCTGCATAAGGGTCGCCGTGGCCTCCCTGCCTGAGGTACACAATACTTTACTAGTAACAATCTAAATATGTGAAGAGCCGGTGCAGTATTCCCCAATAAAAAGCACAGTCTGCATCTGCCAGGGTTGCTTGCAACCACACTCAACGCACACTGCAGGATGAAACTAGAAATAGGAAATAATTAATGATGTGTGTGTGTGTGTGTGTGTGTGTATGTATGTGTGTGTCAATCAGGCAAATGATTTGTATCATGACTGCCTACGTGTGTCACGGTTTGCAAGCAAGACAAGAGTCAGACGGTATAGTTAAAATCACCTTTATTAGAATCAATATAGAATAGCAATATATATATAAAATATATAGTAGTCTCAGGAAGAAGCAGAAGGTAACCGACTATCAGAAATAAGAGGCTACCTCCAAGTTCCCAGACTGCAGAGACTAGGCAGAAGCCAATGGTAGTCTCATATGCCAGAATGCCAAGCTATCA
The DNA here is from genome assembly GCA_037306005.1 of Rhinophrynus dorsalis. Classification (NCBI taxonomy): domain Eukaryota; kingdom Metazoa; phylum Chordata; class Amphibia; order Anura; family Rhinophrynidae; genus Rhinophrynus; species Rhinophrynus dorsalis. Next base: position 48,977,087 of record CM074721.1, read on the forward strand.
TGGTCCCCGTGTCTTTCTGTCAATCTGACATGATTTGCCTGTGCATTGGTGGAGACTGATTGGCCCGCCCTGGATGTGCCGTTATATGCTGGAGCTAAGGCACTTGTCAGTTGCCCTTTCGTGGTGTTCCTGTTGCTGCGCCTTGTTGCCATATTCCTCTGCCTCCTGTGTACCGACCCGGCTAGTCTGACTCTTCTCCTGCTCCTGTTCCATGATTTGACCCGGTTCTGGCTGACGACCCTGCTCCGTGATTTGACCCGGTTCTGGCTGACGACCCTGCTCCGTGATTTGACCTGGCTGTGGCTGACGACCCTGCTCCGTGAATTGACCTGGCTCTGGATGACGACCGTGCTCCGTGAATTGACCCGGTTCTGGCTGATGACCCTACTCTGTGATTCATTCCGGCCTGTCTGCTGTTCCAGTACTGTTCCGGTCCTGCCTGCTGTTCCGGTTGCTATTCCGGCCTGTCTGCTGTTCCAGTTACTGTTCCGGTTCTGCCTGCTGTTCCGGTTGCTATTCCGGCCTGTCTGCTGTTCCAGTTACCGTTCCGGTTCTGCCTGCTGTTCCGGTTGCTATTCCGGCCTGTCTGCTGTTCCAGTTACCGTTCCGGTTCTGCCTGCTGTTCCGGTTGCCGTTCCGGTTTGCCTGCTGTTCCAGTGTTCCTGCATCATTCTGGTCGCCTCGGCGACATTCTGAACTGTTTAAGCGACTCACTGTTCCTCTCACTTGTCAGTAGCTGTAGCCTGAGGTTGCTTTGCCTGTTGCTGGTTGCCAAGGTACTCGCTCCTGTGCAGAACCACTTAACCCTTGAAGTGCCTGTAGTCTCCGGTCTAGTGCCTCCAATATATCTTGCCAAGCATACGTTTTCTGACGTGAGCCTTTCCTCTGAGTGCTTCTGTGTGTCTCTCATTCACCATCAGAGCCTTGTCTGTTCCGTGCTCATATTCGGGCTCAGGCCCACAGATGCTGAAGGTACATTCTCATTGCGATTTTGGTTCTGATCACTACAGAGTGGCAATAGCATTCCTCTGTAGCCCACGGTGGTGGTACCGGCTCAGCTCTGGACTTTGTTGCGCTACTATCACAGTGCCTGTGATTCCTGTCACTCTCAGTTGTGGCTGTCACTGATTTGCTGACTGAGTTTGACCCGCCTCCTGATGACCTTTTTATACCTGGCTATCACATCTGTCAGATGCCCTTTCGTGGTGTTCCTGAGCCAGTAGTGCTGTTGCTGTGTTCCTGTATTCTGAGTTCCTGTGTACCGATTCGGCTTGTCCTGACCATTCTCCAATGCACCCGCTTGTGTATGACCCGGCTCGTCTGCGTACCACCCTTGGATCCTGACCCGGCTAGACTGACGTTCCTGCTCGTATATGACCCGGCTTGTATGACTGCCTCCTACGTGCTCCGACCCGGCCCGGCTGACTTCCTGCTCCGAAGATCGACTTCCAGCTTGTTCCAGTGACCTGCGTTTCAGTTGTCGCCGCCGCGACATTTCCAGTCTCTGCTGCCCGCGTCAGTGTGACTGCCTTGCCTGGTGCTTCCCTCGATTTAGTGCTGTGCCTCGTTCTTGGTGCAGAGCTGTGTGTATTCTGTGGGCCTTCCTCTCTGTGCAGAGCCTTGCAGTAACGCTGAAGCCTCGAGTAAACGTGCATTTTAACTCTTGCAGTGCTGCCTCGAATTCACTCTCGCTATCTCCTGTACGAGCCTCGTTACCCGTGATACTGCTGCTGAGTTGGCCGCTCTCCGTCGGCAACTCTAGTCCACCATTGCAGAGTGTTCACATAGTTGGGCCGTTTGGGCGCTTAAGGCTCTCCGGTATTGGCTACCGGCGATATCATTGACACAGAGTGTTGGCAGAAAGGCTTCAGTGTTGGCTTATCCGGTACTACGCCCGAGGGGGCTAGTGGCTCTTGCTCTCTTATTCCAGCATTCGATTACACTTGAGGAGGCTGTTAGCTCTTGCACCGCCGGCCGGTTTCCGTTACGCCCGTGGGGGCTATTGGCACTTGCACAAACAAAAGCAGTTCCTGTAACTACGCCCGTGGGGGCTAAGTTGATTCCCTTTCTGCTTACTATCCAACACCTTGGCAAGGCAGCTCTATCCTCAGCACTTGATGAACTTTGTCTATACAGCACAGCCCTTTTAACATCCAGGGTGTGTCAAACCTTCACATCTGAGACAGACTGTTATTTGGACATTAACCCCTTGGGGGTCAATATCATCCTAGTGCATACTGTTTTGCCTTTATGTCTATTGTGCTATTACCATTGTAAATATCTCAGTTTACTTATCTGTGAATTACCTACCGCCTCTAGAGGGCGTACTTGTGTCTTATTCACTTTAATAAAGTGTGTTTTATTTTCACTTATTTGGTCTGAGAGTCCTAAAAAACCGTGACAGCTACTATACCAACTTGAGTGTGTATTCAGTGCAGTTACTTCTCTATCCAGCTATTGAGAGACTGTGTTCCAGAGACTGCTATTTATCCCGGGCGTTGGCCAATCTTGTTATATCTCACCCATTTCATTTGTTAACCCTTTGGGGGAATACTCCCTATCCATTCATAGCACCTATCACTATCATTGTGTGCATTCACTTTGTCATTATTACCATTATTGCTATTTCTGTACTGGCCTCTAGGGGCATTGTTTTATTTTCAATAAAACTGTGTTTTTACTTCATATCCTGGTCTGAGTGTCAGAAAACCGTAACACAAGCGTAGACCCGAACGGTCTCCCCCAGTGATGGTAACCAGGGAGAGGACTGACTCGCGCCTGCAGTCAGTCAGAAGAAGGCCGTCTCCTAAAATGGAAGGCAACAAGGGAGACTACTGACTCACACCTGCAGTCAGTAAAGCTAGGGTCTGCCAGAGCCACAGGTCTGCACCAGTTAGGATGTCCACTAAACAGGAGGCAACACCGAGGGTAGCAGGACAGAGCCCCAGGTCAGCACCAGATTGTATAATCTGGCCAAGGTCATACACGGAGCGGGTAGTCAGCCAGAGCCACAGGTCTGCACCAGTTAGGATGTCCACTAAACAGGAGGCAACACAAAGGATAGCTGGACAGAGTTCCAGGTCAGCACCAGGTTGGATAGTCAGACAAGCCAGGGTCTACACGGAGTGGGTAGTCAGCCAGAGCCACAGGTCTGCACCAGATAGGATGTCCAAACAATTAGGGAGTGCACAGAGAAGAGTCAGACAGAGCCACAGGTCAGCACCAGGATGGATGGTCAGACAAGCCAGGGTCATACACAGGATATCAGGAACATGTTAAATACAACTGCAATGAACAACAACGTAAGGGTAACTGTATAGAAAACCAGTTCCTTTAAATACCAAGAGCCAGGAAGTAGATGGGAGGGGACTGACCAGATCTTCCTGTATAAAGTTGAGGCCTGCGTCATATCGCAGCCTCACGCCCGTAACGGACGCATCTAGCCAAGATGCGTCAAGTGCCTGCACCCATCCTGCGTCATCTAGAACCACCAAACCACCTAGGCAGAGGACACGGGCGTCCACTACAGACGCCAAGCGCGCCCAGGCCCAGTCCATGAAGTGAAGCATGGGATGATGCCGAAGCATCATTTCAAGCCATCCACACCCTGCGTCAACCAAGGCGGCGCCGCTGGATCTAAGGTAGGCTGTGACAACGTGTGGCTGCAGGCAACCCAGGCAGATGCAGACTATGCTTTTTATTAGGGGAGTACTGCCGTGCAATGTGCTGGCATGCTGATGCAGTTTCCCCTGTGTGACTTGTATGCTGGCGAACTTTAGACCCTTTTGACTCAGACGACATTTTTATACACTACAGAGAAAAGGCTTTTGACTAAAACAAAGGCATGGATTTTTTTTACAGTAAGGGTAGTGAAATTATGGAATTCTTACTTCTTACTTCGGAATGCCGATAATGTAGTTGCTTAAAAAAAAAAAGTAATGGATACCTGTGTAACTCGGAAAATATTGAGAATTATAACAGTTGGTTTCACAGCAGATAGGATGTTGATTCAGGGAAATGTCCTACTGTCATTTGGAAGCACAAAAGGATATGAAAAATGTTTCCCTCTAACAGTGCTGAAATTTAGAATTGTCTGCGGAAAACCAAATGGGATGATTAAAGGCATAGTAATGTTCGGATATAAATACAGATCTGATTCTTCATTATACCTTTTTATAATGTGCTGTAGCATTCTAAACATCCATATCGGTGTAGTTTGATGGTAATTTTATTGTTAAGTCCCCCCCCTCACTGCTTTTCCACACATCACTCCTATTCCCTTCAGATCTGAAATCCGGTCACTTGACTGGACAGATCACAATGAGGGAAATATTGTCTCTGTATGTATAAGGAAAACCCTGCCCCCTTGAAAAAGAGGAGCAGGGTGTTCCTTGTGCTCACACAAGATTGTCCTTTGTTACGATCCATCTGAACCGGATTTCTGCTCTGAAGGGAAGAGGAGTAAAAAAGGGGCGGGAGGGGGGAACTTTACAATAAAATTACCATGAAACTGCACCGACACTGATGTTACGAACACTATTGAGCATTATAAAAAAGTATAATGAAGAATCAGATCTGCCTTTATATCGGAACATTACTATCCCTTTAAACAGCTTTCAGTTGACTTTTGGCTGTGAAGAAAGGGAAGGTTCAAAAAAGGCATGACAACCACGTGGCTCAACTGGGAAATCTTTATCATTGTGGTGTTGGGTACTGATGCAGTCTTGGACCAACCTGAAGTGTTTCAACTTCCCGAAAGTCATGGCACAGGGCATCTGTACATGTAACATGGACTGTACGGGTGTATCTTAGTTATAAGAAGGGAATATGCCACACACCAAGTAGTCCCAGCTACTTTAGAGTACAGAGCACATTGCCCAATTTTATATTTAAAGGGATAGTATTGCCTGAAAACAATTTTATTTTATATTGTAGCCCTTAAAAAAACAGGCACACTTTGTAGACAGTTCCAGTGAAGTAGTTTTTTTGAAGATCGTAATCTCGGCACTGCTAAAGAGCTGACCGCTGATCTGTGGACCAGATTCCAAATCTGTCCACTAGATGGCAGACTTGGCTAAAACAGCCAGGAAAATGGAACTTTACTTAACTCTACTTGCTAATATCTCCCAAACCATAAAGGTTTGGGAGATAAGACTTATATAATTTTTAATGGTTTTTTTGTAAGGGCTACAATATAAAATAAAATTATTTTCAGGCAATACTATCCCTTTAAGGCTGGCTTCTTTTTCCACAATAAATACATGCATGTTATTGGTTCAAAACTATCCACTCAAAATCAGGGAACAAAATGAAGAGAGTCAAAAGCTCTTGTACATGAAATCTTGCTTGATGTAAATGCCTGTAACTTGCTTGGTGCTTGTACCCTGTGGACATCCCGGCTCATAAAAAAAAGCTGCAAACAAATAGTCTGTACACTGAACTGTACAAGAACTTGACCTGACAAACTTCAGGGTCAAGATTAAAGTGGCCACAAATCCCCTTTCTGACTTACAAATTATTCACGTGTATAATATATAAAGTCAAATTGCCTATTCATTTTTTTAACTTTTTTTTTAAACACTTTTATGTCCCCTGGATCTTTGTTTTTAGACAGCTTTCGGTCAGGGACTGTAAAAAAAAGGAAAAAACTACAGCAAGAAAGCCTGCCAGGTAAAATCATAGGTCAAGATGAAAGAAACAATAATACAACGCAATAGGTAGTTTGAATTTAAGTGTTATGCTCTTACAGGAGGTTTATTATCAATTAAAAGGAGCAGTAAACTTTTTTTTTTATGAAAACATATATGTTATAGGGTTTTTCCTGTTGAGCAAAACAAGGGTATTCTCACTGTTGCCAGTTGTTTTATTCAAAAGTTCTAATAATTCAAATTGTCAGGAAGTGAAGTACAACGTAATCACTTCCTGAAAGTTCAAACCGACAGCATGACTCAGACTGTCAGTGACTAACCTCTCTCAGAAAATGCAACAAAATAACTCATTGGAATATGATCAGTAGACGACACTATCGTTTAAAGTGAATTCGTGGAAATATGCATCTCTCAGTAGTGGGAGTACATATATACGTATATACACCAATGAAAAACAGTTTCCTCCTCCCTCAAGGACAAGAAGGGTGTGCAGTGCATTAAAGGGTTAAGATTACCATTTATGGTGAGCAAATCTGAGGGGTATGTGCGCTAATTCTCCTTTACTTAGGAGACATACACACTGCAGACTAGAATTCATCTAGTGATTATATCTATGAATTATCAGCTGTACTAGAACCCGTTTTTCTAGATTATTTATATATCAAGCTGTCACCGCAGATATCATTTAGCAATGAATTACACACGCCTCTGGTCCTTACGGGGTTAATACCCCTAAAGAAAAATGACACTGTTTTGAAGACTCCATGTTCTGCAGCCCTGGAAAGGCCTGCCTAGCTGCAAAATAGAGTCTTGCAAAGGCTATTCTTCTTCTACAATGTAATAGCAGAATGGCCTTCTCCAATGCCCTTTTTTTTGACATTTTTGTATGTATCTGATTTTTTTAGTGACTGAACTCAACATAGGTGTAATGGGATTCAGCCCACAGTTTCTCCTGAATAGCAGGATTAACTGGTAGCAGTCATTCACTCTTACTGACTGATTTTTTTAAAAAAAGTGCAACAAATCAAAGTTACTATGTCTTTAAAGGGATAGTAACACTTAAAAATTACTATCCTGCTTCTTGTAGCCAGTAAAAAAAAAACGTGTTAAATGAGCCCAGCAGCATCTCTCAAATCTTTATGGTTTGAGAGATATCCAGTTTCAAGATATCCGCTTTCAAAGTTCCCCCTCCCCTGAAGTCAGCATTCTGTCTGACAGCAGGCGAATCCAGTCCTGGGACCAGCAGAGGCTTCAGCAGAGCAGAGATTGCATTATGGAAGAAGAAATCCTTCACTGAAATGGTCTTCTACGTGTGCTTGCAAACCAAGCACACGTAGAAGACCATTTCAGTGAAGAATTTCTTCTTACATAATGCGATCTCGGCTCTGCTGAAGAGCCTCCACTTGCTCATGGACCGGATTCCCCTGCTGTCAGCTAGAGCACTGACACCAGGGGAAAAGGCAAAAAGCAAAACTTTGAAAGCGGATATCTCTCAAACCATAAAGGTTTGAGAGATGCCGCTGGGCTCATTTAACTCAGTTTTTACCGGCTAAGATGCAGGATAGCAATTTTTAAGTATTACTATCCCTTTAACTACAGATATAATCAAAAAGATAAACCAGCACATTTTAAATATTCTATTTCCCATTTCTTTAAAGGGATAGTAATACTTCGTTTTATCTTTATTTTATTTTGTAGGCATTAAAAAAAACATGAAGAATGATATAAGTCTTATCTCTCAAACCTTTAGGGTTTAAGAGATATTCACAAACAAAGTATCCCCCCCTCCCTGTTCAACCAGATCAGAAGGGAGGTGCCCAGGTAGACTGCAGAGAGGGACAATCTTCAATTAAGATAAGGGAAAAAGCTGAAAAACTTGTCAAGGGGGGAAGGGCTTTCATTGTTTTTATACAAAGAAGATTGTCCCCTGCTGTTATCTGTCTGGTCTTACAACCAGATTCACATCTGAGATGAGATGGCTTACACTAGGAAAAAGGGGCAGGAGGGAGAAACTTTGCTTGTGAATATCTCTTAAACCATAAAGGTTTGAGAGATAAGACTTATATCGTTCTTCATGTTTTTTTAATGCCTACAAAATAAAATAAAGTTAAAACCAAGTATTACTATCCCTTTAAGAAAATGAACTGGGAATATAATACTCAGTGCATTTTAACCTGATACCTCCCTGGTGCTCAAAAGGTTAAAAGTGAAATAAAAGAACTGTAAAGACATAACATCATCTGCTACAGCACATTTGCAGGTCGTATTAATTGTACTGTGTTAACTGCATTAATTAGTTTAATTGCTTGATAATGCAATATTCTATGTGACTAATTAATGCTGTTTCTTATAGTATTTCACAGTGCCACTAATTACTTCCACTACAATAAAAATACTTCCTGGCCCAGCTATTTTGCCTGTTGCAAATTATACTTCTACCACATGACTGCCAAAGTCTCTCCTGTCTATGAGAGGATATCATAAAATGATCTAACCAAGCGCTTTCCTATTTATTTGAAAGCTAGTTACTAGCAGTATCTGAAGTAGGGACCACTTCACTGGGAGCCTCCATCTTGACAAGATTTGCATGACTATTCATCAACATTGATTTAATTCACCCCACTGGTGGAAGTGGATATGTTCTGGCAGCTTCAAAAGGAGTTGGGAGGCAATGACAGGTGTGGGGATATTTAAGCAGGCTGTGCCACAGAGGTCAGAAAACATCTTTGCTAAGGTTAACCCCTTAAGGACCCATGACGGTCCTGCACCGTCATGAGTTGTTATACCCTTAACGACCCATGACGGTCCAGGACCGTCATGGCTTAAATGATAGCAGCGTGCCTCCGTGCACGCTGCTATCATTAAATCCAGGCTGAGACTGAGCGCTCCGAGACCGGGGCATTCAGTCTCAGCCCTTCTTCCTTCCTCCGGTTCATGCGATCGCCGTATCAGCGATCACATGTACCGTCATAGTGACAGACAGAGGCAGCATGCAAAGCATGCTGTCTGTGTCTGTCTCGTCTGCCTCTGTCTCCCTTGCTCTCAAAGTAAGGGAGACAGAATTAGACGAGAGACACCTAGTGGTTAAAAAAATACAGCAGTTGGGGGTATTAACCCCTTCACTGCTGGTGCAGGAGGCTGGCTAAATGCAGGTCAATTTTTGACCTGCAATTTTACACTTTTTTTTTTTAAAAACACAACAAAAACATTTTTATTTTAAAAAAATGTATATAATTAAACAATATTACAAGTGTGATTGTTGTGGAGTCATGTAATACACTTATATACACCACCAAATGCCAGGGACAAAAAAATAGGGTGGGAAAAAGGGACATGGGGATTTTCACCCAGGGGGGACAGTGGCCACTTTAAACTGCGCATTTTGTAGGTATGACTGACCGGTCATACCTTTCATGCAGTCTCCATAAAAATTTAACCCTTTGTGGACAATTGATCCTAAGAGAAAAATCAAAAATGGTGGGTTTTCTTTTTTACATTTTTTTACCTTTTTTTTTTTTAATTTTAATAAAGTGAATGGTGGGTTATCCATATAAATAGGGTATCAAAAAAAAAGCCCTATTTATGCTTAAAAAAAACAGTATATAATTTATGGGGGTGGAATAAAAGCCTAAGAGGGAAAACACTGTTGAACAAAGACATAGTCAAAAAGGTCAGAATTGCTCCGGTCCTTAAAGGAAAACGACCTCAGATTTTCCCGGTCCTTAAGGGGTTAAAGAGTCCTCAGCTACTAAACTAGAATACATTAAAACCATTACACAGACGGAAAACAAGGTAGCTAGTTTAACCCTTTTGTTTCTGCATTATGAAACTCTTCCAGTGCTCCATATATTATTACATGACTGCTGATGTGTACAGTCAAACATCAATTTCAGTGACATTTCTGTGCAAAGGCCACACATATACATCTCTTTTTCAGCAGAACCATGCCAATAGATTGGTAGTGACAACTGCCATAGCATTGAAAATCTACCCATAATTAAAAAAAACACTGACATTTTAATAAAGTGAATGACAAACAAGTGGACTTTCAACATTCTGCTAGCAAATATATATCTGGCACCTAAATGCATACATACCCCTGGCACTTTCTAATGTTTCCATGAGAATCATGGCTTTGCGTGTAGGTCTTCATATAAAAATCAGCAACAGAAAAATAGAAAGCAACATTTTTGTTTTCATATTTTGCATCACATTACATTTTGGGCACAAAATAAGTGGGAAACAAACAAGGAACCCTGAAGTGTTACATATATTTGTTAATCATGCAAAAATTCAATTTGTTACAGGGTTTCTATCTTAAAAAGGACTACTATATCTCCAGAAGATTAAATTATAGGAAAAACATTTTTTTTCTTCACAATTTCACTACAAAGATAGTGAAATGTTTCATTTAAGACTCTTCCTGAGTAAAATGATACCCCATTGATACTGTTTAACCTATCATAGGGGGTGAGAAGAGCACAAAACTGTACCTACCACAATCTGTTTTATTACATCATACAACAGTAAAAGCAAACACGAAAATGACCATAAAAACAATAAACGTGAGAGACATGTCACACCATTTTGGAAAGAAGAAAATCAGGGGCTAGATTCTACTGCAGGTGATAAATGTTAACACCCACTTTAGCAAACATTTTCCTATTGAAGTCTATGGGGAAACCTGGAGATAAAAGAAGAGATAAAATTAGCACCTGCAATATATCCAGCCCATATCCGCTAAGGTTACTTATATTTTCTCATCCCAATTCACAGATAATCCTGGACAATTAATGTAAGCTGTGGAAAAGGCAAGAATGCAACTGCCATATTGACTCAGGCAGAAGCGAAGGTAGGGCTGTGTCGCTCCAGTGGCCGCAAAGCTGGCCTTGAAAATAGAATCAAGTCTCTTGTCAGCTAGATCTTTAAGTCCAGTTGCATCTGCCAAAGGCAAAGCAGTAGATTTAGCCAACCTGGAGACAAGTGGATCTAAAGTTGAAGGAGAGGCCCACTGCGCTAAAGCTACCTCTGAAAAAGGGTACAGTTTAGAGAACCTTTTGGAAATAGACAGCATTTTGTCTGGAGTTTTCCATTCATCTAGAAGTATATGGTCAAGAGTGGCATTAGGGCGAAAACATGGTGGAGATTTCTTACACTGCTGGAAGACATCCATAGAAGAAGGTCCCTCATCAGAGTTGTCAGAGAGCTGAAGAGTCTCCAAGACAGTTCTGATGAGTCCCTCAGTTGAGGGAAGGGGGCCAGTCTCACAGGAGTCCCTATGGGATTAGGAAGAGTCCACATCTTCGTATTCCCCCTCCTCATCGTCCCTTTCAGACAATTTCTCCTCTGAGGAAAACCCTAAGACCTAAGGAACACTCTGAGATATGGAGGCCACATATTTAAAAGTAGTGGGGGGCTTCCAGGATTGGAAAATCCCTTGAAGGAAGAACAGGGCCGGATTTACATCTCAGGAGCCTGTAGGCACAGAAAGCTGAAGCGCCCCCCCCCCCCCCCGCCAAAAAAAAAAAAAAAAGTTCAAAAAGTTTTGACTGAAATATTTTTCGATTAATCGGATAAAAAAAATGCTAATTTTTCATTATTTAAACTGATTTAATGAACAGTGTCAAAAACAAACAGCAGAATAAAAAACTTAACACATTAACATGTGTCATTGTTATTATTTTACTATGGGGTCTATGCACCTCTTTCTCCCCCCTTGTACTTCTCTCTCTCCCCCTTGTGCCTCTACTTCTCCCCCCTTGTACTTCTCTCCCCCCCTTGTGCCTCTATTTCTCCCCCCTTGTACTTCTCTACCCCCCTTGTGCCTCTCTCCCCCATGTACCTCTTTCTCCCCCATGTACTTCTCTCTCCCCCTTGTGCCTCTTTCACCCCATGTACTTCTCTCTCCCCCTTGTGCCTCTTTCACCCCATGTACTTCTCTCTCCCCCTTGTGCCTCTTTCACCTCCATGTACTTCTCTCTCTCCCCCTTGTGCCTCTTTCACCCCCATATACTTCTCTCTCTCTCCCCCTTGTGCCTCTTTCACCCCCATATACTTCTCTCTCTCCCCCTTGTGCCTCTTTCACCCCATATACTTCTCTCTCTCCCCCTTGTGCCTCTTTCACCCCATATACTTCTCTCTCTCCCCCTTGTGCCTCTTTCACCCCCATATACTTCTCTCTTTCTGTCCCCCTTGTGCCTCTCTCCCCCATGTACTTCTCTCTTTCGCTCCCCCTTGTGCCTCTTTCACCCCATGTACTTCTCTTTCTCTCCCCCTTGTGCCTCTATCTCTCCCCCGTACCTCTTTTTCACTTTCCTGCACTGATGACAGCCGGAGCGCAACCACTCCAAACGCGGAGACGCCGCATGGAGCGTGAAGGGGTTTTCTTCCTCTGTCTGGGCGCCAGTTTTAAACTGGCCTCAGAACAGAGGAAGAAAATACCTGCACGCTCCACGCGGCGTCTCCGCATTTGGAGTGGTTGCGCTCCGGCTGTCATCAGTGCAGGAAGACAGCAGTATCCGGCGGCTGTGGGGCTGCTGGGCGGCACAAAAAAAAAAAGTGTAAAAAAACCAAAACGATCCCAATGACAGGCGCCCCTCTGTGGGGTGCGCCTGTAGGCAGATGCCTACTCTGCCTTATTATAAATCCGGCCCTGAGGAAGAATGGAATTTGAGGTACTCAGGACAGAAGGGTTTTTACTCAAGTTGACTCTTGTTCAGTGCTGGAAGATCATGTGGGGTAGTAAGGGCCACAGAACATGAGGGGCAGAGAGATCCGGAATACTCCCTAGAAAGCCCCATTTGACATGAGAAACAGTAAGCACGGGGGAAAGGGATGCCTCTGAGTACTTAGTCTTGGATTTACTCCCATGACCCTTACAATCCGATATCCTGACAGTAAAAGTGTCTTAGACTAGTATAAAACGAGTAAATGATATCCCACATTAATAAGTCACCCTAGAAAGCCCAGAAAAGTCACTTATCTGGCAGAAGGGTTAATTTGGAGAAGGAGAGCAAGGAGAGTCTGCCTCTGCGTAGCGTAAGCAAGAGAGAAGTAAAATGGCGACTGCAAAACAGGCAGCCAATCGGAAGAAAGCCTGCGATATGGGCATTCTGGAAAATGTAGGCCTAGCAATGCCTAAAACTCAGGCCATGGATCTCTATGGGCCCCCAAGACACTCAGGCCATGAAACGGATGAAAGGGCATGCGGAGACAAGAAGAAAGAGCCCACACTGACTTCTGTATGTCAAACAGGTGCAGAGTTATGTCCCAAAGAAGTTTACCCATAGAAGTCAATGGAGCAAAGATGGTGGCGGTGCAGGAACCCATTCTTAAAGCAGTCAAAACATAATTTCGGTAAAAAGTACTAAACTTACCCAGAAGACCCAAAAATTCCAGGGAACATATAAGGGTAGCCTTAAAAAAAGAGACCCCAGTAGAAGGGAAAGTGAAAACATATCCCTCAATACTCCCAAACTAGTGAAAACCAGCAGAAGGGGTTAACCATGTACACTGCAGTCATCCATGTTCCAAAGCTCAGGGAAAGTAGATAGAGAATAATAGAATTAGCCAACATGAGTGTAGGAGCCATCAAAGACTCAGAACAGCCTCTGTATGGAGAGACACAGTATTCAGACAACCTGGACCAAAGCACACAAAGGTTTTCTCGCCAGTCTTTTGTCTTCAGGTTACCATTGTGAAGGAAGAGACTCTGCTGGGAAGGAAAACCTGACCTGCAAGATTCCCTCCACGGGGCTGCAAGGGTCCACACAGCACCTGTAAACTGGTCAATCCACTCCACGGGAAGCCCAGTAATGGAAACCCTCCTAATGGAAGAATTTTTTCAGCCCTGTATCTAATAGGAAAATAATAAAAAGCTAAAAAATAAGAGAGAATGCCACTGCTCCATCTGTACTCTTCAGAGGACACATTCATGCTGGGGGCAAGGCTAAGGCAGAGCTGGAGGCGTAGAGGAGAGTCTCCACCCACAAGGCTGTGTCTTTTGAGAGGTGTCCTGCCCTCTAGTGGAGGGACTCAACCCCTGGGGCCAGTGCTCCATAGTGGACATAAGAGAAAGAAACCTTTAATATCTCTTCAATAAAATATAGTTTTTATAAAGCATTTTGATTTTGCTATACTTTTTGTTTTGGGAAACCGTCCACAGTTGTTTGATCAGATTATATTTCTTCTAACTGAAGCTATATTTTATAAGTAACAATTTTACATTGTTACTTCAGCTCAATTAAACTCTGTTCTGAGCATGAAATGCACTGGAGATTGTTCTGGTTCCCCTGCCGTATATTTTCTTTAATTTGCTAGAAGCATGCCACATTAAACATTTATCTGCCTATAGGTTTGTGAACCATATTACCCATGGTTAGCAGACCACAGTGTGTCAGTTTAGTGCAGCCAGCAGTTACTGCCCACTGCATAGTGTTCATCAACTTTTCTGAATAGATTTTCATTTAGATAAAGTGAAGAGAGAAAGCATTATTCATTTACATCAAAAGCACTATTTATGGCCTAGATTACAATGCAAGTAATAAATGTTCGAGATTCTTATTAGAGTCTATTGAAATTTCTTGATAAAACCAGTATTTAAAGGGATAGTAATGTTTGTTATAAAAGCCGTTCGTCGAGTCTTCTTTAAGACTAGAGGAAAGGCGCTTTCGGGCAGGGATTCTTTACAGTAAGGGCGGTAAGGCTATGGAATTCTTTGCCTCGGGATGTTGTGCTTGCAGATAATGCAACTGCATTCAAAAAAGCAATGGATGCCTATCTAGCACAGAACAATATTGACAATTATGAGAGATGGCTTCAAAGCAAATAGGATATTGATCCGGGGAACTATTTGAGTACCAATTGGAGTCAGGAAGGAATAATTCCCCCCCACACCCACACTTGGGACTAGATTGGAAATGGCTCCAGATGGCTTTTTTGCCTTCCTCTGGATCAACAGGGGTGTTTTTGGCATGGGCTGGACTTGATGGACGCATGTCTGTTTTCAGCCTTATCTACTATGTTACTATGTATATTGAAAGTAACACATTGTGCTATATGTAGGAGCTTACTTGTTTGTAATTAAAAAGTTATGAAGTGGAGAAAGTTCTCCTGCCCACCCCTTCTGCCCGCTTCTCAGTGAATCTGGAATCTGGCAAGGGACAAACTTCTGTAAGTAAGAATAAGGAAAACCCTGTCCCCCCCCCCTTGATGAAGGAGGGCAGGATTTCCCTTTGCTTGCTGAAGTTTGTCCCTTGCTGCATCCATCCTGACCAGCCTGCAGCTTCAGCTTGACGTAGACAGAAGGGGTTCGGCGGGGAACTTTCTCCACTTCATAGCTTTTGATCTGCATACAAGTAAGCTCCTACACATAGCGTAATGTGTTACTTTTAATATAAAGAAGACTCGGAGAATGAGTTTTATAACAAACATTACTATCCCTTTAACTGCAATTTAATGCAGGCTAGATTTATCAAATACCATCAAGAAATTATTAACAACTGTGCACTTAAATATGATTATGATCAATGATAGCGAAGCCAAAGTACATAGAAGATCTGGAGCAATTCAAAAGCAAGCCAACTGCACCACACAAATACTCCCAAATATTCCCAAAATACCAATTATATTAGCTCTTTGAATGCCACAGGGGTAAGTAACGTATTGCAAAGCAGTGCAGTGAGTACCCTTCAGACAGTCAAAGGGTTAAAAGATGCTTTTAACAGATCAATTTTAGTGAGGTCTTCAATGTACTTTGAAGCAATATGTAGGAGAACTGTCTGACACTCAAGGGGTGTATAGCCCCATTTAAATGAATGGGGAGCTGTGTGTGACCTCTACAATGAATCTGGTTTGTCTCAGAATTGTGTTAGGACTACTTACTACTTGTATTCATGATCCTACAAATAGCATGTACAAATAGGGTAACTTTATAGTTAACTTTAATGCTGCAAAATGAAGTCTAAGTATGTTATGACTTTATAGATTCTACTCTTAAAAAAAGCCAATAACTCCAGTACTTTGAACAAATAGATCTTATTTTTTGGACAACAAAAGCAATGCTCAGGTGTTACTCATTTCTGTTTCTGATTAATGGTGGGTTGTTAAAATGTGTCAGAATTACAGTACTGCTAAAGGCACGACTTTCCTAGGACCTTCTTACTGGGACTATTAAATACAGTATGAGCCTGACAGAATTTCCAAAAAATACAACACAAAAGAAACAAACATAACACACCTCAGAGGGTTTCTTCTCCTGTCTTGTCCATGTATTTTTGGTGTTTGGAGCTTTGGAGCCTCTTGACCAGGATGTTGTGTGACCTACAGTTAACAATATGGCAATAAGAAATTCTATATTTATTTCAATAGAATCCCAAAAATATAAGTTAGAAATGTCAACAGCTGATCCATCAGAGCAGTGTTTCTCAGAGTAAGTCCTCAGAGATGCTTTTTAGGATATTCCTTAAAATCACAGGGGAGGAATCAGTATCTCAGTCATTGTTATTGAACTGCCTGTGTTTAATTAGGGATATCCTGAAAACCTGACTTGCTGATGTGCCCAGAGGACTAAAGCCAACAACCACTGCATCAAAGTGAAGGACAGTATTACCACTTCTCTAAACACTGCATTATGCCTTTACTTAGATTCCAATTCAAGGATTTGCATTTTAAAGTTTTTGAATCTGAATATCAAGTGAAACACTTTCCAAATAATTTAGTAGACTTCTAATTACCATTTCAGAATCAAAGAGGCTACAGTTTTTGAGATGTGCCTTTAGGTATATCATAAATGCATAATTTTGTTATTTTTTTGGCACCCGTTGGGAGAGTTGAAAGAATGAATGTTTATTTAAACAGCAAGCATATGCAGCTTTTAACAATTTAAGGGTTTAGATAACACAGGGTTACAAGTATTTTGCAAAGTCAGAATTGAATAAGGGATACATAAAATGTACATAAGGGTGAAGTGTGGAATACAGAGCAAGCTGTCAGGTAGAGATAAATTCATACATAAATGCATTAATTATAAGTGCCTTGGATGCATAAAAGAAGCCAGTGCCCTCTAGCTTGATGAAGTTTTGTTAAGGAGGTGTGATTTTAAACAAGAATTGACGAACAGGCTGGTAAGTAGAGCATTCAACAGGTAAGAAACAATGAGAGAAAAGTGTTTTATTTGTGAGAGCTGAAGACACATAGGCACAAAAGGAGCTCAGAAAAGTGTCTTAGCTGATCATAAGGGGCAAGGTGGAGTATAGCAGTGGAGTGGAACTGCAGTAAGGGGTGTATGAGAGAATAGTCTTGAATTAGAGAAACAGGAGAATGAATTCAAGAGTTTCATAGGCAGCTGTTGGAGAGACTGATGGAGGAAGGGTAAGAAGTAAACCCAAATGATGCATGTTTCAGCATTCTGTATGGATTGACATGTATGGAGTTGATAAGCAGGAAGACCAGAGAAGAAGGTTACAGTAGTCCATGCAGGATAGAATGAATGCTTGTCTAAGATTTTTAATTGTGGAGAAACAGGGGAAGGGGCTCATTTTTGTTGTGTTATGCAAGGGAAAGTGGCAGGATTTGGTGATCTCGTTAATATGAGGAGAGAATGTTTTCAGGAGCAGATTTGCAGAAGGAGAATTACTGTGGTGATACTTTCCATTAAATTGCAAACCTTATTATTCAGAAATGTGTTTGCATGTATTCATAAAATATAGTAAAATTCAAATAACAATATCTTACTATCAGTGGTATCGGAGTCATCGCTGCTTAATGAGAATTTTCTCCTCTTCTCTTCCATCTGCAAAACAAAAGCAAAAAGCTAATTTAAAGTTTCTTGCAAGTTTAATATAATTCTAAATGTTTTACAATTTTAGAGCTAGATTTACACAGACTCAAAATTGTAAAGACAGGTTAGCATACCTAGGAATTTTGTCTTTTAGAGTCTCAGGAAGGGACTTACGTGACGCAGCTTGGGGAGATACATAATGACAGTAGCTTCAAAAAAGGGGTGGGGCCTAGTCATTGGTGGGGGGCTTACTGGACTGAGTCATAAAGTGGGTGGGAAGTGGGCAGAACAGGGTGGGGAAGGAGGCTGGGAAGTAACAGTAGTGGGCAGAGTTTCATAACAAGCTCCCCACCACCAGAAAATCAGCCTCTGCCTCCGGAGACCAGGTAATTCAGTGCAAAAAACCAGAGTCTCCAGGGCAAGTCCGGAGAGTTCCCATGTATGCAAGTTAGTAGTAACCACATAAAATCTATACATGTGTAAACATGCCCTCTTTTTTTTACCAGGCATTTACTTTCTAGTTAGCTCCTTTACATAAACACTCCTGGATTCATTTTAATTGATCTTATTTTTATGGTGGCAGTAGTACGTAAAAAAAAAACAAAAAAATGTATTATACAAAAAAAAAAAAAAAAAAAAGCAATTAACAGTACTAGCCATGTGTGTAATACATTCCACACATTTAGAGGACTCTTGATTTTTTTCAGGAGGGACCATATTTAGGAAGAGAGATGGTGCAATTCTGGAGCAACCTAACTTTCATCTAAGATCTTCTTATGTTTAATCCCTTAAAGACCAGTTACGTGCCAGGATCATCACCAGTGTCCGTGCCTTAAGGATCGGTGACAGTCCTGGCATGTGACGACTTTTGTGATCACAACTCTCCTGCGGGAGCACTGTGATCACTACGGGAGACTGAAATGGACTGTGGTCCTAAAGGGTGAGCCTACACCACGATCACTGGTCATTAAGGGCTTAAGCCTTTTTTGCCACCACACAAGAGTTTGGGATACAGAAAGGACTGTTTTAATGATGGAAAGTTAGGATTCACACTGAAAGCATTTCTTAATGAATTACAAATAATAACACCTCGTCCGAGAAACACCATGCTCTGCTGAGTGTTGAAGAGAAGGCCCAGGAAGACCAGACGCTGGTATAGGACAAAATCTGACTTGTCCATGTTGAGGATCCACCCATGATGGGTGAGTGCATGAATGCAGTTCTGAACCTGCTGATGAAGAAGTTCAGAAGAAGGGGCCTTCAGAAGCAGGTCGTCCATGTATGGAGTGACTCTGATGCCGTTCTGATGGAGGACGGACATTAAGGCTCCCAGGACACAATTGATGACTTGAGGAGCTGCAGGCAGACCAAAGGGAAGAGCAGAAAACTGAAAATGTCCTTGGTTGCAGGCAAATCTGAGATACTCTTGGCTCTCTGGATGAATGGCGATGTGCAGATACATGTCCTGAAGATCCAGAGAAGCAAGGAATACCCAGGGGGACATGGCAGCAATCATCATCCTAGGAATTCCTGGTGATAATGAGTCTTGATCACAAAGGAACTGAGATCCTTCAGGTCCAAAACTTGACGACAGCCGCAGTCCTTCTTGGAAACCACAAATAGGTCTGAGTAAAAACCCAAACTGCGGTCCTGAATGGGAACCGGTTCTAGAACTTCCTTGTCCAGAAGGGCCTGGATAGCACTGTTGAACAGACGGCGTTTCTCTATGCCCTGAGGCGTGTAAGAAGGGAAAAACCTGAAGGGAGGAAGAAAAAACCACAAAACCCACTGGTTTAACAGAGAAATGGCCCACGAGCAGTGGAAAAAGTGTAGATGATCTCCTATTGCCTGAGGTGGACCAGTCCCCATGAGTCAAGCAGATGCAGGCTTGTCAGCTTTGGGTTTCTGTGCATGCTTCTTGTCTAACCAAGCCTGATTGAGTTTTGTGGTGGAGCATACTTTGGTTGCTGAGGGAATTGGCATCCAAAAGTTGATTCTCCGAAACAGCGATAGCTCTAGTCACCCAAACAATAGCAAAGGTAGGACATAAAGAGGCTCCAGGGGCCACAAAATTTGCCTTCAAAAGCAAACCCATGCACTTTTCAGCCTGATATGTAAGTGCTCACCAGTGGCAAAACTGTATTCTTAGCTAGGCATGAAACCTAGAGGACGAGCCAGCTGCACTA
This sequence comes from Rhinophrynus dorsalis, assembly GCA_037306005.1. Classification (NCBI taxonomy): domain Eukaryota; kingdom Metazoa; phylum Chordata; class Amphibia; order Anura; family Rhinophrynidae; genus Rhinophrynus; species Rhinophrynus dorsalis. Next base: position 48,996,700 of record CM074721.1, read on the forward strand.
AAGCCTCAGCAGAAAAGGAGTACAGGAGAGATACGATGAGGAAGGAATAACCTCCTCTCACACGTCCTCAATTCCTCCAGGAGTACCTGGTCTAAGGAATAGTGAGGAGGAAAATGAGCAACCTCTTTTTGTGTCTCTTGACTACATCAGGGGAAGAGGAACTGGAATCTGAGGCTTCTGAGACCTTAAGTTTTTCCAGGATAGCAGGGATAAGACTCTTAAGTGGAAGAACTAGGGTCTTCCTCATAAGAATAGCCAACAGAGAAGGAAGAATCCAGGTCCTTGGTATAAGTTTCCCCTTCCTCAGCAGAGAAATTACCAAAAATTGGGGCATGACCCTCTGTAAAGTGTCTTAAGAACCCTTTTGGGGGAAGCAGGATAGCCCTGGGACCATGAATCAGGAATACAAATAATGAACTGCACAGAACACTAACGTAAGGGTAACTGAGTCAGGAATCAGTCTGCCCTTCAAACCCCTCCTCAGGAAGTAGGTAGGAGGAGCAGCTCAGAGGGAGGAAGTAGGTAGGAGGAGACTGCAGGCCTCAAACACATAAAACAGAGGCCTGCAGCATGCTGAAGCCTCACGTCTGCAGATGACGCATCTAGCATTGATGCGTCCAACCGCTCATGGAAATGACGCTGGAGCGTCATAGTAAGCACCGCCAAAAGCAGCAGTGCTACAAGGTACTGTGACAGTACCCTCCCTTCAAAGACCCCTCCTCCGAGGGACCGGACCAGGTTTGCCAAGGAAACGTGCATGGAATCTGCGCACCAGACGAGGAGCGTGAACATCAGTAGCAGGAGTCCAGGAGCGCTCCTCCGGACCATATCCTTTCCAGTGGATAAAATATTGTAGGCGCCCTCGTACTACACGGGAGTCCAGAATGTTTTGAACCTCATATTCCTCGTGATCTGCAACTATCACGGGAGCAGGACGGACAGGAGCGGAAGTATAGCGCTTGCAGACCAAGGGCTTTAACAGGGAGACATGAAAGACATTATGTTTACGCATATTGGCAGGCAGTTCCAACACATAAGCCACCGGGTTGATCTTGTGCAACAACTTGAAGGGACCAACAAATCAAGAAGCCAGTTTATTGCATGGGACCTTGAGGTGCAAGTTACGGGACAACAACCACACTCTATCTCCCACATGGAAGGTCGGTGCCGGCAAGCATCTACGGTCAGCCTGCCTTTTTTGAAACTGCACTAAACTACGTAGGGTATGCTGTACCTGAAGCCATGAGGAACGGAGTGCCTGCAAATGCTTGTCCAGAGCTGGAATAGATTGTGTTCGAAAGGTTTCAGGAAGAACTGAGGGCTGAAACCCATGGTTAACCAAGAACGGGGAGCTCTGTGTAGAAGAGTTCACAGCACAATTTCTGGCAAACTCCACCCAGGGCAACAGGGTAGCCCAATTGTCATGGTGGTCAGAGACATAGCAGCGGAGAAATTGCTCCAAGGCTTGGTTTGACCATCCTGCCGCACCATTGGATTGCGGATGGTATGTGGAGGAGAATGCCAATTGAATTCCTATTTCAGCACAGAAGCACCTCCAGAAGCGGGACACAAACTGGCTTCCTCTATCAGACACAATCACCTTCAGAATACCATGGAGCCGGAACACCTCCCTGGCGAATACCACCGCCAATTCCTGCGTGGATGGTAAGCCCTTGAGTGGCACAAAGTGGGCCATTTTTGAGAATTTGTCTACAATCATTAGTATAGCAGTAAAGCCCATGGATCTAGGAAGGTCGACCATGAAATCAATTGATAAGTGTGACCAAGGGCGTTCCCCGTTGGCCACAGACTGGAGCAAGCCCACCGGCAGATGTCGAGGAGCCTTATTTTGGGTACACGTGGTGCAGGCTCCGGTAAAGGCAGCAAAACCAGAGCGGAGGCTCGGCCACCAAAACAGTCTGGACAAGGACCAGATTCACTGGTCGCGCTCAACATGGCAAGAGATTTTGGAAGCATGGTATGTCTCCAGAATTTTTGTGCGGAACTGAGCCAGTACAGAACATCTCCCACTAGGAGTCTCTGCCAGGGCAGATGCTTGGACAGCTAGTATCTCCTCTCCCAGAGGAGAAGTAATGCAGGTACCTCCTCCTTGGACCTACTACAAAATTGGTGTGACAGGGTATCAGCATTCACATTTTTTAAGCCCGGAAGATAGGAAACCACAAAATTAAACCTGGATAGGAATAGTGCCCATCTGGCCTGACAGGAGGACAACCGCTTGGCTTCAGATAAGTACGTCAGATGTTTGTGGTCTGTAAGAATCACAGATGACGCCATTCCTTCAATGCCAAAATTATGGCCAGAATCTCCCTGTCATCAATCTGATACATCCTTTCCGCCTTCAATAGTTTTTTTTTTAGATAAAGTAGCCACAAGGGCGCGAAGCCTTTCCAGGAGCTGACCGTTGAGAAAGGAGGGCGCCTACTCCCATCTCTGACGTGTCAACTTCCAGGGTAAAGGGCAGGGTGGGATTGGGATATACAAGCATTTGGGCAGCAGTGAATGCTGCTTTGAGGTTGTCAAAATCAGAAGACCATTCTAACACTTTGGCACCTTTCTGCGTAATGTCAGTGATGCGTTTTACAATGGTCAAGAAATTTCTTATACATTTATGGTAATAATTGGCAAAGCCCAAAAACTTTGAATTACCACTGAACCACAGCTGAAAGTTTTTTGCCATCCATCTCGAATATAACACATTGCGGATATAACATACCCAAGAAAGGTAACTTGGGTCTTGTGAAACTCATACTTTTCCAACTTGCAGAACAAGTTGTTATCTCTCAGTAGCTAAAGGACCCTGGAAGCATTCGCATAGTGGGTCTCCAGTGTTGGAGAATGGATAAGGATATCGTTAAGATATACAACAACTCAGCTTTGCAAGAGTTCTCTCAGAATGTCATTAATGAATTCTTGGAAAACAGTGGGAGCATTGCACACGCCAAAGGGCATGACCAGGTATTCATAATGCCCGCTCTGGGTGTTGAACGCTGTCTTCCATTTATGACCTTGTTTGATCCTGACTAAATTGTACGCGGCCCTCAAATCGAGCTTCGTAAATATTGTAGAACCTTTGAGGTGGTCAAACAGCTCAGTGATCAATGGTATGGGATATGCATTTTTTACCATTATTTTGTTTAAGCCCCAAAAATCGATACAAGGGTGTAATTCTCTGTCCTTCTTCACAAAAAAAATCCAGCACCCGCAAGGGATGAGGATTTCCAAATGATGCCCCTCTCCAAGGCATCAGCCACATATTCCTCCATGATCTTATTCTCCTCCACAGATAGATGATATGCATGGCCCCCGCAGAGGGGTAGTCCCTGGCAGGAGCTCGATCATACAATCCTATGGTCTATGGGGAGGTAAAGCTCTGGCCTGGACTTTGTTAAATATCTTGGAAAACTGCGAATAGGCCTCTGGTAGGCCTTGAGATTCGGCACAAACAAGTATGATGGGACATGAAAGACAAGACTCCTCACAGTGAGTCCCACAAGACAATATCTCACACATGCTCAAGTCAGTTTTAGGGTTATGTTTTTGTAGCCATGGAAACCCTAACACAATAGCATAGTGTGGAGAGTTTTTCACTTGAAATTTCAGGTTTTCCTTATGCAGGGCTCCCACACTTAGGGTAAGTGGAACCATCTCATGGGTAATATGTGCTGGCAGCAGGGGTCTGCCATCAATTGCTTGAACCGCCAAAGGAGAGTCACGAGGTAATAAAGGAATCCCAAACTGGTCAGCGAATGCGGCGTCCACAGAATAACCTGTTGCACCAGAGTCTACCAGGGCAGGCACAGGAATAGACTCTTTAGCCCAAGATAGGACTATGTCCAGCAAGGGTTTAGCCTGAGAGGTTTCAGGGGACTGTGAGATGCCACCTAAGATCTGTCCCTGACAGGATCTTAGGTGCAAGCGTTCTCCCAGGACGTACCAGGCATGATTTCAGTAGGTGACCATTCTTTCCGCAGTATAGACATATTCCTCCCTCTGCCTATGGGCCCTCTCTGCTGCAGAGAGTCGGGTAGCCCCCACCTGCATAGGTTTACCACCCGTAGTGTTGGAACCAGGAGGCATGGGAGGTGAGGGAGGACAGGGTGGGCAAGAAAAGCTGTAGGACATACTGGTAGGTTGCCTCCACAGGAGCTCCTTAATCTAAGGTCTCTCCTGGATCCGTGTATATATGAGGATGACAAAGGATATCACCTCATCCAGACTATTAGGTAGGTCACGAGCCACAATTTCGACCTTCATGTAATTGCAAAGCCCTTGGAAAAATGCGGCTATCAGGGCCTCATTGTTCCACCCTACTTCGGCTGGTAGGGTTTGAAACTTGACTGCATATTCCACCACCGTGCGGTTACCCTGGCAGATAGTCATCAGATGCTTGGAAGCCAAAGTCCCGCGACCTGGCTCAGAACACCAACATAAGGGTAACTGAGTCAGAAATCAGTCTGCCCCTTAAACCCCTCCTCAAGAAGTAGGTAGGAGGAGACTACAGGCCTCAAACACATAAAGCAGAGGCCTGCAGCATGCTGAAGCCTCACGCCTGCAGATGACGCATCTAGCATTGAGGCATCCAATCGCTTGTGGAAATGACGCTGGAGCGTCATGGTAAGCATCGCCAAAAGCGGTGGCGCTACAAGGTACTGTGACAATTCCCTAGGAAGGCCAATCCGGCATGTGGAGTAATGGGTTAAAGCAGTGATATTCAACCAGGGCGCCATGACACTTTTGTGTGCTTCAGCCATCAACATAGGGTGCCCCATGATTTCTATGAAGACTTTGACAAAAATGTGAATATTGACTTTTAAATGCAGATTTATGAAAATGCAAAAGGTGTTTATTTTTGTTATTATGATTGTAAGACCTAAAAAAAAGTAACAAAGACTACCAGGAAAGAAGTGAAAAGATTAAAGAAAATCCCACTGTGTAGCAATAGAGGAATTAAGTAAAATAGGAACATAGTGTTATATCCTTCCCCAACAGTATAGAGTTCTAGTCAAGATCAAACACCTCAAAACATAGAAACGTGGCTGCCAGACAAACAAAGAGGGACATACTTACAGGACCTGTGCATGCTGTAAGAAAGATTCTGTCCTCTCCATTTTTCAGACTTCTATATAACAAGCAAGAAAACTGCTTAGAGAAAGCCGTAAGGAGAGAGATGATAATACAAGACATCCTCTGACAGACTTAGGTCCCTGAAGTCTGTTGTGCTCTGATTCAAACCCATAATAGGGTCCAGAGATAATGGAAGATTACACAGCCTCGTTCCTATCAGAATAAAACAAGAAAGAAGGCTGTCTAAGAGAGAATATTTGTCCTGTTTCAACTATAATGGAAGGTCACTTTTAAAACTGAGCATGTCTATGGGGTAAAGTGGATCTGGGAGGAGACTCCTCCTCGGAGAGCCTTTTTAGTCAAGAGACCTGCTCTCCTGCTGGAGTATACTTTTTCCCCCATGGGTCCTGTGTTGCACATAGTATGTAAGAGAAATATAATTCAGAGTTCCGTGTAAATCAATGAAATATGTGTGTGTTGGGGGGCTGCCTTTATGTTGGGATTCACAACATAAAAAAAAAAATCAGGTGGGATTGGAGGATAAACAACAGCAGATACAACAGGGTCAAGTGAAAAATGTTTGTCACCAGATGAAACAGAAGGATAAACCTGGAGCTTGCAGTCATCTAGCAAGGTATATCACATTTGTAACTCCTCAAAATACTCAAATACATAAAAATGTCCAAGTAAATAACATTTTCTTTCCCAAAAAAAACACACTAGATCACACTCAAAACACACTGCTTTCCACGTATATGCCAACAGCATGCCTACAGAAGTGGCAAAGGGAGTTTGTGTGTATACATTTGGTTTATTTGCTTACAATTGAAGAAATTGGATGATTTATTTAGTCATAAGGAGATGACAAAACACTCATATGTGGACTGCTTGCCAGTGTGTAACAACTCCACTCCATGTTCTAATATGTTGATTTTGATAGTCTTTCTACACACAGAAGTTTTTTAAATCCTCATTTAACCATTTCTGCAGGTAACATGGGTGTCCATAATGACAAAGAGGCTATACACTGTGTGTGTGTGTGTGTGGGGGGGGGTTGTTTAATTATACTAACACACACCTAACCAACTTTTAGAACACTGTGTCTAACTGTTAGTCCTCAGAACACAATACCACATCAGGTTTTCAGGATACCACTCCTTGAGGACAGGTGGGTAAGTAGGGGACCAATCATTGTGATTGCTCTATTATAATGTATTGTAAACAACACTGGTGCTTAAAGGGTTAAAGTGGCCCTGTCACCACATAGGCTCATTTGTTATATCTATGTAAAATTGCCTATATCCTGTGCTTTTGTTTTTCAAATCAATGGAAAGGTTTTAGATATTTTAATTTAGTAGTTGGGGACTCTCTATCCTAGGCAACACATAGCTCTTTGACCTGTGTGGCACAGCCAGCATAATTGCTTACTCGCCTCTCATCAAATTGCCTCACTTCTGAAGCCACTTCCACTAAAAGGGTAGAATAAATTATTGGATAATCATGAAAATTCCGTCAAGATGGATGCTCCCATTAAGATGGGGGGGGGGGGTTTTCCAAAGTTGACAGTTGTTCTTTAATCGGTGATAGCCTGTCACCTTGAATTAAAGTTTGCATGTTTGAAAACACAATTGAAAATGGCCTATGTGTTAAATTACCCATAAGTACAGCAGATTCATAGTTTATAAGATACTGATACTTTTATTTAAAAGATGGAAGTCTTTTCCAGTGTGGATTTATATAGTAATTTAGCTATGTGCTCACTGAACACTTCATTATCATAAATTAGCATATGGTGAAGCAATCAGAGATCTCAACATATAAAATTAAAAGTATGAGTATCTGCTACATTATGCATCTATTAGTCTTTTGGCAAACATGATACATATCCAGTTTTAATAAAGTTTGAAAATATACAAACTTGAATTCAAGGCAACATATCCACTTGAAAACCTGACTTATTGGCATGCCATGAGGAGTAGAGCTGAGAAGCAGTATAACCTTCTAAAGTGTGAAACAGCTTTGCTGCCTTTTCATGTACACGTTAGGTGCAGATACGCATGCCTCTCTATATATACCCACAATTGTGAGTAAGGATTCAGGAAAAACTCATATATACAACTCTTCACAAATTACAATTTCTAACCTTATTTCTGATTGTCACAGCAACCGATCTTTACACCAGTGCTAATTTCAGCTCATATTTCCAATACACAACAATTTTACAAAAGAAGGGCAATGCTAGGATTATTTATCACTAGATTCCTCATCTACAGCAACACATGAAAACAACATATCAGCTGTGAATCATTATGTCCTATTGGACACCATGCAAGCAATATGCACTATGATTGTCGTAGAGAGACTTAGAATATTGCAACTCTCCTCCTACAGTTTGAAAATGGAGCTACATTTTTTACAGTGGATTTCAATGGAATCATATTGGAATGGCACAACTATAACAGTGTTACCTGTGAATCACTTCTGTTAAAGGGGAGCATTCACATCCCCAAAAAGTTTCACCATTGGTTTTAAAATATAAAGCAATATCAGCACTGGCTTTATTCATTTTCTCCACTACCTAAGAGTGGAGATATTAATCTTTGAAATATGCCCTTCCGGTCTGCGGCACCGTGTATGTGCGGCATGGAGCTGCAGGACTTCCCACATCCCTCCCAGCAGCCCCTGGGGCGTGCGTTCGCGCTTCTCTTCGGAACTGCATTTTTCTAGGCTAACGTGACACTGAGCTCCGTTTACCATGGTACTGAGCTCGCTGTCACTTTAGCCCAGAAAAATGCATCTCCGAAGAGAAGCGAGAATGCGCACCCCAGGGGCTGCTGGGAGGGAGGTGGGAAGTCCTGCTGCTCATACACGGTTCCCCAGTATGCGGAAGTGCCACATTTCAATGATTAATGTCTCCGCTCTTAGGCAGTGGAGAAAATTAATAAAGCCAGCGCTGATATTGTTTTATATTTTAAAAGCAGTACTGAAAATCTTCGGGGATGTGAATGTTCCCCTTTAATATTCAGAAACTGACACACTAGGAATGTTTGCTACACTAAAAGGGCACAAACATTTTCCGTTGCTAAAAACAGAAATTGCAACAAGAAAGTTGAATTAAAAATCTTGCCACGTGAAAGAGCCCATATAAATTACCTCAAATTAGCCTTGCATTAAGGAACTTTTTTTTTATTCCTAAGCAAGGAGTAAATATTATTATTTCTGTAAGGAAGCCAATATTACTTTAAAATATCCTATAGGAGACAGAGCTCTTTTAACAAAAGGGGTGTATGTTTTCACTTAATTTTAGTATTTTCCTGTCGTTGGCTTGAATTACCATCTCTTAAAAGAGTCTTCTTACAAGAGCTGAAGCTGCCAGTGGCAGCCTCATTCACACTGGCCACTAGGTGTGTAATCATCCTATATAATAATTTGCTAAGTTGTATGTAACGCCCGACATGCGCAGTAGACACTGCTGCGCGTGCGGCAGTCATGCGCAGTACAGACTGCCTGCGCCGTGGCTGATACAGAGCTGGGCGCTCCGAAGGAGCGTCCAGCTCTGTATCAGCACTGGCGCGGGCAGTCTCTGCTGCGCGTGACTGCCCCGCGACCGGCTGCCAGAGGCACTGTGGCCCGTGTAACGGGCTGTTCAACTAGTATAACAATAATCAGAAATGATCATCAACGGTCTCTCCGGAGCTCAGTAAAGAGGAGAATCTGGGGGAACCGTACACAGCTGGCTGTGAATTTATACTGCTGCTAGTGGCGGAAGTAGATACACTAAAGCTAGCAAAAGCTTTAACTTGCTTTTTATTTTTATTTTTTTGAGTGTTAGTTGTACTTTAGCATAATATTAAATATGAACCAAATGACAAGAAAACTAAAGAGTAAACTGCCCTTTAAAAAGTTTATATTTGAATTTTATATAGTGTCTGGTGAACTCTGTATAGTAAATGGGCACAGACTTAATAAATAACAAACAAATGGCTCGGTAGAATCTGATCAAACCTCAAGGTGACAGGTTCTAGTCCCGGCAGGGTCAACTCAGCCTTCCATCCTTCCGAGGTAGGTAAAAGGAGTACCATTAAATTGGTTAATAATATCATACCTCCCAGGTGTCCCTCTTTAGGAGGGACAGTCCCTCTTTTAGACCCAAATCCCTCTGTCCCTCTTTCCCACCCTGATGTCCCTCTTTTTAGATCAGACTGTGTGACGTGTATAAGTATATCACATTGCTCCACAGCAAAAAAACTCACATTAATGTTTGTTTAACTATCATGTGTTTATACATTAGTCTGTGTAAATAAAATACTTTGGTCTTGTTATAAGTCACTTATTAGATTACACAAGGAGGGGTCAATAGCCTAAAAATCCTCAGTAATGCCCCACCCACAAGCCACACCCCCTAAACCACAAGTGTTCCTCTTTAGCAACTTGAAATGTTGAGAGGTATGTATTATTATTATATATTACTAAATCATATATACTTCAATATTTCAGCTGTGCTAAGCAATTTTCATCAGGGACAAAGATGACCAATAATGCAGATCTGAAATGTTGGCGTACAGTAGATTAGCAATAGGTTCCTTACTTATAACGGAGTGCCCTGCTTAGTACACTGAGTTCTCCGGAGCATATATTCTGTCTGTTGAAAGTTTTGGACGCATATGGAACAGCTATCACTGTACATACGATGTACTGGCTTGTCTCATTACTGGGCATTTAGATTATAGCTAAAATGCATGTAAACTTAGTTTATGATATTGCATATTCTGCAACTGCTTAATATGTAAAGTCATAACTATATTTATTTAATCTTTACCTCTTTTGTTTGTTTTTTTAACAAATTTTATATCCCTGACAAAATGTATTGCTTGTTTTAGTATAGCTGTCTGCCAGGGACAGTGAAAGCCGGGATAGTAATATAATTAAACACTAGCCCTGCGGCAGAAAAGACTGGAGGGAGCTATGAAGCAATTACCACCAATGACAAAAAGTTATGCACCGAGTTCTCTTCATGCTGAAAATAATATACTGGACTAGATTGGAGGCAGAAAGCTTCTTAGCTCCCTCTCTCCAGTCTTTTCTGCTGCAGGGTTAGAGTTAAATTGCAGCACTTTACTGCTATCACTGTCCTTGGCAGAGATCTTTATAGAAGCAAGAGATGCATGGAGTTGATCGTCAGCGATATAAGAGGTGTAAAGAGTAGGTTAAACCTTTGAGTGTGGAAGCCAGGGGTATGCAACACATTGCAAAACAATGCGCTGTGTACCCATCTGGAACTCAAAGGATTAACCCCTTAACGACCGGCGGTCCTGGGACGTTTCCGTCCCATAAGGACCGCATAGGACCACTTGGACGTGCCGGTACACGTGACCTGTCGCGTGTATCGGCGCTTCACTATGGGGCCTGAAAGAGATCGCTCTGATCTTGGAACGGTCAATTTCAGGCCCTATTTTTACTTACAGCGCTCCCGGTAGAGCGCTGTAAGTAAAAAGTATGTGACGTACTATGACCGTCATCGGTCCTTGAGAATTTCAAGGACCGTGACGGTCATAGTACGTCACATGTCGTTAAGGGGTTAATATATCTAAATAAAAAAAACAAATAAACCCTATATAATAATTTGCTAAGGATGTTTGTCAGAAGCCACCATGCGCAGTAGAGATGGCTGTGCGCACTGCAGTCATGTACAGTAGTGACTGCCCGTGCCGTGGATGATACGGAGCGGGACGCTACAAATTCAGACCGGAGTCCTCTCTGAGCACCTTCCTTGGACCGCTTGTTCCCAGGAAGGTGCACAGAGAGGACTACGGTCTGAATTCGGAGCGTCCCGCTCCATATCATCCACGGCACGGGCAGTCTCTACTGTGCATGACTGCGGCGCGGTCATTGCTGGGTGGCACTGTGGCCCGTGTATACAGGCTCTTCAACTAGTAGATAAATAATAAGTACAGGTAGAATGACTTCACATAGTAACCATCTGCAGTACATGAACAGTCAAAAACTAAATTCACTTGCACTTTAACACTTTGGATGCCAATGGGGTACAACGCATTGCTTTGCAATGCATTGTGTACCTCTCTGGCAATCAGAGGGTTAACCACTTCATAGAATTCAGTGAGCAGAAAAAAAAAATCCCGTGGTCCTTAATGTTAAGGGGTTAAAGGAGAAAACCCACGTTGGAATAATTTGGGATAATAATTCAGGAATATGTTGTGGAACCCACATTTTTAGTTTAAACTCAGGGCTGGATTTACATCGCAGGCACCCCTAAGTAAGGCACTCTAGGAGTCCTTGGCTCCACCCATGACCTTACCCCCATTCCTCATATGGTCCCACACACTTTTTTTCTGGCACAGAAAATACCTTTGGCCTATAACCAGCAAGAACAAAAGAAGCTTAATCCCTTTGGTTTGTAGAAACATCTCCATCACATGGCTGAGATCTCTCTAGAATCCAAGAGGTTAAATAATAACCTTTAAGTGGGCATTTAAACCGGTTCAGGGACATTGGGATTGCTCTGGACACACCCACAACTCAGAATGTGGGTGTGGTTAGCACAGATGAGGTGCCCCTGTTGCCTACTTTGCCAATTGGGAAATCCGGCCCTGTTTAAGCCAACACTTTAAGGAGAAAGATATTCTGTTAATCAAACAACTGAGCTTATATGAAAAAGTTAGTGGAAAGCTAGGCCAAGGCAACAAAGCAGATAGAAATATATAGGTCAAAATTGGCTAAAAGCACAAAAAGTATTGATTTTTGTTTTCATACAGATCAAAAAGCGCAGAGTGTGGCCAAAGAGAAGCGCAGTGTGTGTCTAATTAGGCACCCTTTGTATATCTGGCAGGTTAAATTGTTGCACAGCTTGTGACTAATATGGGACCTCTTTCGCATTACAGCAGGGATCCAAAAACACAGCAAAAACACAGCAAAATAGAAGGATATTTTTGCACTTCTGCACAGAGAAAAGTGCCATAATGCCTGTGACACCTGTGGACTCTTTACATTTCTCAAAGGTATTTAATATAGTACCACACAAAAGATTGATTTATAAAATAAAATAAAAAGGAAATTAGGTCTAGGACATGGGTTTCCAAATTGCAGCCTGCAGGACAAATGTAGTCTGCTTGAGATTTTTAACCAAAACGATTTAGGCCCATTAGCTAGCCCACATGAAGATGTTGAACATTAAGGCCTAACCACCTCTCTGCTTCTAGAGTACAGTTCACGAAAAGTTGTACGTCAACTATCAGTATTCTCAATGACTAGCACTAGGTCTATAAATGTTCATTGTGTATGATTAAAGTTGGATTAAACGTTTCTTTCTACCATTCCCCACCTCTCCCCAAATAAAAAAAAAATACAACCTGCTCCTTCTTCTAATAATAAGTAGCCCATACCAATATCATCCAAGGCTCAGGAGATTGTGGAAAATGCAGGGATTGGAAGACTCTCCTTCCCCCATTAGGAATGAATCAGTCAAACTAACAGATAAATTATATTATTTACACACACACAAACACACATACAACAATGGATGGGAAGCACTTTAGTTTACAGAAGACATATGCCTGGGTGCGGATGAAGAAGTAAATAGTAAACAGATGGTAATACAAAAGCACACACACAGGACTTAGGTGAAGACTGAAGAATCAAAATGTATTTATCAATACATTTTCAATGTTTCCCCTTGATAAAGGCTCAAGACTTTAGACTGTATAGTCCATCATATGTGCAAATAAATAGATAATTTTGTGGAAAAGTCCACCACTACATGTCACAACCAAGACTTGTGTTCAGCTTTCCATGTGCACATGGCTTAATGAAACATATTAGCAGTTTCTTTAAAAAAAATGTCCATATAAGCACAATTTAAAGGGATAGTAATGTTTCATAATAAAAGCAGCTCTAATTAATCATCATAGTATTTGGACTTTGGAGAGTTTTATTTCAATTCTGTCAAGAGTTGTAGTTCAAGAGTAATTGGATGATAAAGTTTCCCCCTCCCGCCCCTTTTACTGATATAACACTGCTCAGCTCAGAGCAGCAGGGAGGTGCCCATGTAGATTGCAGAGAGGGACAATCTTCAATTAGATAAGGGAAAAAGCTGAAAAACCTGTCAAGGGGGGGCAGGGTTTTCCTTATACTTACAGTAAGAAGATTGTCCCTTGCTGTTATTTGTCTGGTCAAGCAATCAGATTCCACATTTGAGCTGAGCAGTGTTACACTAGGTAAAAAGGGCAGGATAGTATTGAAATAATACTCTCTATGGCTCAAATACTATGAAGATTAATTGGAGCTGCTGTTTTTGTGAAACATTACTATCCCTTTAACCCTTTGCTTTGCAGTGCATTTCATACCCCTTTGGCACTCAAAGGGTTATGCTAGTAATGTAAACTCAGCGGAAAACCATATGGAATGCAAGCTCTGTGATGCAGCCCATATGATAAATTCCATGGAAATGGTCTACTGATTGCAAGCTCTGGAATCTAGGCAGTACTGTAAACTCTGTGGGACAGTTCTATTGATTGCAAGCTCTGAGGGTGGTTTGTGAGTTTTTTTATTTGGTCATGCACTTAATTACAAAAAATATCCTATTAAATAAAAGGCCAGATGTATGTTTGTTCAATGCAATCATGAGCAGTAGAGACTGCCCGAACAGAGGCCAGGTGATTGACTGCGCAGTAGAGACTGCCCGAACGCAGGCCAGCTGATTGATTGTGCAGTAGAGACTGCCCGAACGCAGGCCAGCTGATTGACTGCGCAGTAGAGACTTCCCGAATGCAGGCCAGCTGATTGACTGTGCAGCAGAGACTGCCCGAACGCAGGCCAGCAGATTGACTGCGCAGCAGAGACTTCCCGAATGCAGGCCAGCTGACTGACTGCGCAGCAGAGAGACTGCCCGAATGCAGGCCAGCTGACTGACTGCACAGCAGAGAGACTGCCCGAATGCAGGCCAGCTGATTGACTGCGCAGCAGAGACTGCCCGAATGCAGGCCAGCTGATTGACTGCGCAGCAGAGACTGTCCGAATGCAGGCCAGCTGATTGACTGCGCAGCAGAGACTGTCCGAATGCAGGCCAGCTGATTGACTGCGCAGTAGAGACTGCCCGAACACAGGCCAGCTGATTGGCTGCTGGCCATTCCGCACTGAGCTGCTTGAAAAAGTAATTACTGGGCCCGGATGCCCCCATCACATCGGGGGAAATAAGGAGGAATGCGCTACTCCGGAATTCGCCGGCTGTGTGTCTATGTGGTCCCCATTACGTGATGTTGGAAGTAGAAGGGACCGCCGGATCTGATGTTGGCCGGCAGGGAGAGCAATTTGCCACAGCAGAACAAAGGCCCCATCCTGGCTGCTTGATGAAAGGAGATACGTACTTTGGCCCGTATACATGGGCTTTTACACTAGTATACTTATAATGTGCAGCAGTAAACTCTATATTTTCATTGGCAGGTGCTGATCTGCTAGTGAATAGCTAATTGCATATAAATGTGTCCATTTTTGGGAAGATGTAGCGACAAGTGTGTATTCCTAATAACGTGCATGTTCTAATTCTTTACTGACCCTTTTCAAGGAAAACAATCTACTTAACATCTTCTTAAATGAAAAAAAAGGTTAAAACATTGAATGCAATTCCTCAAAGGCTCCCATAACCTGAATGAACAAAATATACACACTGAAGACTGATTTATCGAAGAATTACTGAATAAATACCCCAAACACTAGTATTGCCAAGCATAATAAATTTCTTGTAATTTCCACAATTCGGTTTGTTTTGTATAACCTTGGAACTATAATCTTTCAAAGAACTCTTGATTTATTATACTCACTTATTTTTATGCATAGCTCTAGGCTTGTTCATTTGGAATATGTAGACACAATTGACTTATATGTGGTTTAATGGATATTATATTATTGCACACAACTGCACGGGTGCACAAATGCTTCATATTACACTCAATTGGTGTTTTTCATTTTAACTGCTTTACTAGAAGATTTATCCACTTGATTTGTCTCATCGGTCTCAGCAGCTGATGGTACAGGCTTCAATCTGCTCTAGAGCTTACAGTCCTAATATTTCCAAGTTACATCAAGGTGAGTAAAGTTAATCAAGCATTTTTATTCAACTGATCATTTTGTAAATGTATATTGTTAACCCTTTGAATATCAGAGGGGTATGCAAAGCAATGGCCAAACCTTTTTTTCTCCCACTACATTTATATGAATATAGTAGAGTGCTGTCTTCACCCGTGTTATGTGGAACCCCAGAGCTCTGCAAAGTTATACAAGGGGTTCCACAGAACAAAGGGACGTTATGATGGACATGGGAACAAGGATGGCACACGGTAAGGCTGATGTATTAAGACTAGCTGGGGTAATTCTGGGGCACGCCATATACTCCAACATGCTGTTGGTTTAAGCGGGGCTTTTAACCCCTTGAATTTTAGAAAGGTCCAATGCATTGCTTCTCAACCTGTAGCATTCGTCCCTTGTATTCAAGGATTTAAAAGTCTTATTTGTTCATTTAGTGCTGCTGCTTTGCTCAAGAAATCTTCCAGATGTTTTTTAGTTCAATGGTCCTCAAACTGTGTTCCATGGAGAAGTAAAAAGGATTCATAGGAACAAATGCTTATAATGGTAGACTGGGGAACATGCCTGGAAGGGCTAATAGTTTATGAGTGATTCTGTCACTAACAGTAGATGTCTAATACACTAAAGTATTCCATACAGAGCCTTAGTACATCAGTCTCTGTGTGCAGTTCTGTTACGAACAATGGATGCGTGGAATGCTGAAACATTTCACACAGTGAGGACATGATTTATGTTACATTTCTCTCGTAATAGGCACTATAACCTAGCTAATGGGCATTACAAGTAGATTTTCAAGTGTGCACCACATTATCAGAAAACTGTAAGCACGAAAGCAGCAATAACTTTTATCAATAAAAATTGTGAATTTTAGGCTGTCAGCTATTCAATAGTATATGAAAAATGCCAGTCAGAGATGCTCAGATAGAAAAGAGACAGCTATAGAGTTTAGCAGGTTCTATAGGAGTGGTATCTTACTGGTGTGTTACACACAGAGGAAATATCCTAAAGCACATCCTACTGATCCTGCCAAAACAGTGGTTCAGCCATCGATCAGCGGTTCAATCATTCTGAAGAAATTGCCTGAGTTAACAATATTCACTAACTGAGGATATCCTGAAAACATGCACTATTAGGGGACCAGAAGACAGGTCTGAGTGCCCCTGTACTAGTTTATGTGTGCTATACAATTAGGTATAAAATGTTTTGTTAGAAAATCTTAAGCGGTTCACACCATGTAGTCAGGAAAGCCATATCTGGCCCACAGGCCATACACACACACACTGCATGCCCATGACCAAGCCCAAAGTTACCTGTAAGCTGTTATTTGGGATATATTACATTACTAATCAACTGTCATATATATATATATATATATATATATATATATATATATATACACATACATACACACACACACACACACACACACACACAAAGAAATGGTTCAAGCAACCTACACTACAGGAGGAAAATAAAAATTCCCCTTGATTTAAGTGGGTATTTAACCCCTTCAAAACTAGAGACCGCTCTAGCAATTAAGGGAGGGGATAAAATATAATTGATGCAGCAGATGCAAAACACCAAAGCCCAGCCAACTTTAGGGGTTCACTGGATTCTGAAAATAGCAAACAATTAGGATTTTTACATTAATTTACACGTCCAAAAATTATTTTGCACCAAAGCCCATCAATTGTTGATTTGTGGTGTTAACAACTAATGCCAATGTATCACATTTTTATTTGTCTTCTATGGTCTAGCTGGTGTGCAACAGAATAGCTTCACATGCGGCCCATATGTACAGAAGCAAAGTGGAGGATCTCTGTGACAGACTAACTGCACAATAAGGGAGAACAAAAAACTCCACATTGACTTAAATGGGACTTTTCACCCCCTGAACACTAGAGCGGTCTCCATCACATTGCTTCAAGGGATGTAAAACCTGCTTACATCAAAGGGAATTTTTCTGTTTTTTCCCCCTTATTGTGCAGTTGGTTTGGCCCAGAATTCATCCATATTTCTTTTGAACATATGGCCCTTAGTCTTATGTTACCAATACCAACCTGCATTCAGAAATATTCAGTACTGAGGACATGTTAAAGGGATAGTAATACTTAAAATGTAAAAAAAAATATGTTGTAGGGTTTATCCCCCTGAGCAAAAGAAAGGTACTCTCACTGCTGAGAGATATTTTATTAAAAAATTATAAAAGCTCAAACTTGAACTTTTTAGGTGCAATATCACAGTGGCCTGAAAATTTACAGTGGCGCTGTTGCTACACCATCCTATGGACTGCGCTGGTCTGTAGACCATAAATCTCCATAGGATGGTGTAGCAACAGAGCCACTGAAAATTTTCAGGCCACTGTGATATTGCATCTAAAAAATTCAAGTTTGAGCTGTTATAATTTTTTAATAAAATATCTCTCAGCAGTGGGAGTACCCTTATTTTGCTCAGGGGGATAAACCCTACAACATATATTTTTTTACATCTTAAGTATTACTATCCCTTTAAAGGGTTATAGTGCACAAAATAAAATTGACTCTATATGTTAGATTTTACAAAAATAAATTATTTGGAAAAAGTTCCCCTTCTCCTGATGTCAGCTGTAAATGAGGAGGCTCTTTAGCAGAGCCGCAATAGTGCGATTTAAAAAGAAATACTTCTTTGGAACGGTCTAAAAAAGTATGCTTGTGAACCAAGCACACTATGTAGACAGTTCCAAAGAAGTATTTCTTTTTAAATCCCACTACTGCTGCTCTGCTAAAGCCGCCTGTCGGTTCCGGACCAGGAACTCCTGCTTTCAGCTGACATCAGAAGAAGAGAAGGGAGAGGGGAACTTTAACGGAGGATATCTCTCAAACCATAAAGGTTTGAGAGATCGGACTTTTTCCAAATCCTTTATTTTTGTAAAATCTAACATATAGAATCGACTTCATTTTGTGCATTACTAACCCTTTAACCCCTTGCATGGCAGAGAAGTCTCCAAAGCACTGAACACCTCTCTAGAAGCCGAAGAATTACATGGTTCAGTTGTTATTGTTTAGTGGAAAGTTCACATGAAACTAAAGACTTCTAGTCAGGGGCAGTTAGGTACAAGCCGAGGGACTCAGGCTACAAGCCCTAGGTCTTGCTGTAAGCTAGGGGCTTCTAATTGTGCTAAATCTCCCTACCACTATGGGGAACCATTATAGTAAAAATACACATTCACAATTATAAATTATCTTAACCATCTGAGTGCCAGAGGGGTAGGAAATGTAGAATCTCAAGCATTATGAAAAAAATGATAAATGACATACCGAACACTTTATTCACATAGGCCTAGTTTTCAAAGGATGCTAAGGTCTGTGGCACTCATCCAACCTACAATACTATGTTTAGTACTAGTTATCGGTTAATAAATCTAGGTCGTAGAATTGACATACAAGACATATCCCTGCCAGTTTAAACTCAACATCTGAAGCCTTGCCAGCAATTCATGAAGGCTATTAAATAAAATAAAAATTTAAAAAAAAAACAAAAAACAAAAAAAAAAACAGTCACAGGAACTGTAAAAGCTTATTTGACACAATAGTTCTTTTAAAAGAAAAGATGTACCTGGTTTTGCAACCGAAACATATTTTACTTACATTCTGTAAACTGTCACTCAAGTGATGTCAATACATTTACAATACAACAAATCTATTTTGCAAAATAAATACTGCTTAAAGGAAAACACCCCATCCTAATTCTAAACTTACCTTACTATGGCTAGAAAATCCTAATGACCCCCTTTGCAAACAGTCCTGGATTTCATATCCATAAGGCAGGTATGACAGATGCTGTCAGTTTTTTCAAAATGAAGTAAGCAGAAACATGATCCTACTTAACCCTTCAAGAACCCTTGACGGTCCTAGCACATCATGGGTTGGTGAGCCATAAGGACCCATGATTTGCCCGGACCATCATGGAATTCAGCACTCCCGGCGGATGCACGCCGTTCAGGGAGCCCAGAAACGGATGTGCAGAAATGCAAAAAAAAAAATGGTCTATAGTCCTTAAGTGCCAGCCGCATGCGTGATCAGCCGGTCTTTAAGGTGTTAACCTTTTAAGGATCAGAGTGGTACACAACGCATTGCTTTGCCAAGCTATGTGTTGCCAAACCCTCTATCCTTAACCCTTTGGGTGCCAGAGAGGTATCCAATGCATTGTAATACGTTGGATACCTCTCTGGCACCCAGAGGGTTAAAGGGTGCAATGAACAGTTTGAGGTCCTTCCAGCAATTGTCATGTCCACCTCCATGGATATGAAATCCAGGGCTGATTGCAGATATAAGGGTTATGTATACAAATGCATTTGGTGGTGTGCTATTTTACAGTAACTGGTTTGATTCCATTAGCTGTTATAAAAGCAACTGTGCAAGACATTGGGACATTTGTTTGAAGTGAAAAGTGGAAACATTTTGGATCAAACTATACTAGGGTTGTCCAAGTTCAGTCCTCAAGGGTCACCAACAGTACAGGATTTAAGACTTTCCCTGATTAAGCACAGGTTAGTCAGTCACAATGAATGAGCCACTGATTAACTCACCTATGCTGGAAATCCTTATATCCTGGCCCGTTGGTGGCCCTTGAGGACTGGAATTGGACAGCCCTGAACTACACAATAGTTATAAGTTTAACTCCGTAGATTCTAGATAAACATGGGCATCCACAGGGAGGGGCAAGCAGGGGCAGTTGCTCCTCCTTGCACTCCCCCACCCCCCGTATGTAACATAGGAAAATTAGGTTGGAAATGTGTAACATAGTTGATGAGGCTGAACAAAATACATGTATCCATCAAGTCCAGCTAATATCTAAACATCCCTGTTGATCCAAAAGAAGGCAAAAAATATAAATAAAATTGAAACCATTTCCAATTAAGCCCCAACTTGGTAAACAAAATTCCTTCCTGACTCCAAATGGCAGTCAGGTAGTTCCTTGGATCAACAACCTATCTGCGCTGAAGCCAACTGTCATAATTCTCAATATTATTCTGTGCTAGATGGGTGTCCATTGCCTTTGTCTTTAGCGATCTGTCACATCTTGAGAAATATTTTTCCTCCCACCATCGGTTCATTAGGTGGGAGTTAGAAAAAGACACAGGACCACATACATATTCAAGAGGAAAGTGGAGGAATTCTGAGGAAAACCGATTGCACAACAGGAGAAAAAAAAAAAAATCAGTGGGGATTTTTAGATCTCTAATATAGTGCATTCAGTTGGTTTTCCCAGAATGCCCCCACTTTTCTTTTGAACATATGGCCCTTAGAACGGTACTGAATATGCCATTCTAGAGCAATTCAACAGCTCCATAGGAAACAAGTGAAAATTCCCAATCATTTAAAGGGGAACTCTTACCGCTATTAAAGTATATCTTATTTTAAAGTTCTCTCAGTTAATGTTCCATCTGCTGTTTTTTTTTTTGTTTTTGTTTTTTTATATAATGCAGTCAATGCTGAGATTTTCCTTTTTAAAAATAAGCCTGTGGCATCAGTCAAGGACGGGCTACAGTACAGCTCGGTATATAGCAGCTGTCAATCCTCGCCTCTTCCCCTCCCCAGTAGTCCCTCGTTTCCACCTACTCTTGCCAATGACAGTGCTCCAGTTCACATGGAGGAAGCCTCCGTCAGAGTAGGAGGTGCGAATATGGCACTACTTGGGGATGGAAGACACAAAGATTGACAGGCGGTGGTACAGAACTGTACCGCAGCCTGTCCTTGACTGACATCACTTCCACTAGATGCCTGTGCCAGGTTAATGCCCGCCTTAGAGAACATTGGGGTAAGAGAGAGGGGAAGCTGTAGACTAATTCAGTGGGAGTCTGACTTTATGTTATGCACCTTCACTTCAAGGTAAATGTACATCATGTGATAAGCCAGATTCGGCTCTGCAGCTGGTATTAGACTGCAACTCCCATCATGCTTAGCCAGAAGACAGAAGGCTGAAAATAATGGGTGTCACATACCACCACTAGCTGTCAAGCTACCTGGTGCCCATAATGCATCTCTTCTAAGGGGTCTTGGGAAGGGGAGGGGCAGGGCACCTTTTATTACTTAACATTAAAACCCAGGATTGGACAACCTGCAGCTCTCCAACTGGTGCTGGACTACAACTTCTGACAACTGCTAGTACCAAAGAAGTGCACTGCAAAGTACTTATGTTTGGTGTGTATTTATGTACAATTACATGTGTATATGCATACCTGGGAACTTTCAGAGAGAGACGACCCTGAGATCTTTAAATATTAATATTTATATTAATTAATATTAATCCCCAGAATGTACATTTCAGAAGATGTATCCCTGTTTGCTCTAACCAGCATGTGTTTTTATTGGTCGTCAAGGAACCATTAACATGCTGTAAATTAGAGTTTTCACTGCCTGAACATACAAAAGAGAAGCAGGATGATTCCCTCTGGTTTTCTGGTAGAAATAGCAGCAATGTAGGGACTACATAAGCAGTTAGATGGTACAGATGAGATAATATTTAACACTAGGTTCTCTGTCCCGGAGAATCTGGCCATCTACCCTAAGACCCTGAGATTTGGGTCAAAACCCTGAGTCTCATGGTCAAACTCTGAGAGTTCTCAGGTATGAGTATGTTTGTATGCATGAGAGTGTATGTATGTGTGTGAGCTTTGCATGTGGGAGACTGTGTGTGAGAGTGTGTAACTGTGCGTGAGTGGGTGCATGTTCTTGCTTGAGTGTATGCGTGTGCTTACATGCCTGTGTGTGTGTGTTTCTGCCTGTATTTCAGTGTCAGTGTGTATCTGTGCATGTGTTTATGTATATGTGGGGAGAGAGGTGGGCTGGTAATTCACTTCACTCAGTTTGCAGATGAGAAGAATTTAAATAACTCCTCCTTAATGTCAGCACTGGGTCACATCAAGTGACTATATATATATAATAGTTGAAAAGCCTGTGTACACGGGCCACAGTACCACCCAGCAACCTCGGCTGGTGGCTGGATCCTTTTGGCCGTGCTGCAGTCATGCGCAGTGCTGACTGTGCGAACGCGATGCAGCTGATAACAGAGCGGGGCACTCCTAATTCAGACCATAGTCCTCTCTGTGCACTTTTGGGTCCCAGGTAGGTGCGCAGAGAGGACCACGGTCTGAATTTGGAGCGACCCCGCTCCATTATCAGCCGCGGCGCGGGCAGTCTCTACAGTGCATGGCTGTAGCGTGCGCAGCCGCCTCTACTGCGCATGAAGGCTTCTGACAAACATACTTAGCAAATTATTATATAGGAGATATATATGTATCTATGTGTGTCTGTGTGTGAGATGTATAGGGTAAGATGCGCTTGGTGTACATGAAACAAAAGATTTAGGTGCACATAGTTCTAGATTTCACTCACAGGCTCCTTTGCAAGAAAAACACAGGTGTTTTTATTGAATCGATAGATAGATAGATAGATAGATAGATAGATAGATAGATAGGATTTCTGTTCCTTTAAAGTGAAAAAATCATGGAATACTTTACCTTTCAATCTAATATTAAGTAATGCAGTTTAAGGCATTATATGTTATCAGTTTACATAAACTTCTATTATTTTGACTGTTGTAAATCTCTTGCTTTTTATATTGCTGTGAACACATATCAGCTAAAGTAATACAGCAATAAAGAAACACTCTGATATAGTGCTTCCAAGGGTCTGGCACAAATATACCTCTTTCAAAGATTAAATGTAAACTTACAATCATGACCAGCTCAAGACAATTAAAAAACAAATAAATAAAATGTATGACACCTATATTTTATAACGAAGGGTATATTACCATACCATTCTTTCAAAGCCAAATAAAAATGCTACAATAGTTTTACATTTAAAATGGGACGGGGGTTAAAGATGAAAAAAATCTATTTCCCCTCTCCACAACTTTGTTAATATTGATGCTTTTTTCTTTTCGTGTCAAAACCCTTAAAGTTTTTGAGATTTTTTAATTTTAATGTAATCTTAAATAGAAGCAATTGTTCTTAGAACATTTGGCATCAGAATAAGATATCTAGTCCTGCAGGAATTTTAATAAGAAGAGCTCTTTCAACTACCAATTACCCAGATGCGTAAGACTCCTCTCTCTCTGCCCCAAAGCTACAGCAATTCCTAGAAGGAGGAATCGATTAACTGTACAAGACTACATGTGCTTACCTAAGTCATTTCCACTCAAGTTCATTTGCAGTGTGTGTACACATGTGAAAGCACACACACACAAAGAATTGTGCTGAATCATTTACAGACATTGACGTAAACATTTCTATAATTCAATAAAACGTATGAAATAATAATTTCATATACTGTTTTTTAAACAGGATGGAGAAAGCAATTTCATTTGTACACCTCACCTGCTGGCCAGGAGATGTTCCTTTCCTGGGCCAGGCTCAGCAGGAACTGTGGGGTGCATAGAGGTGCATAAGAATAAAGTGTTTCTCCCACTCTGTGAATGTTGCACTATACTTTTTCAGTGAGAGCAAGCTCCATTTTATCATTAGTATTCCTTTACACGTTAAAGCAGAACTACCACCATAGGCACCCTGCAATAATTAGGCAGGTGGAGACTAGCTTAATAATAATTATATTACCTCTCAAAACGACAAGATTCTACAGAAATCCTTAATCTTCCAAGACCGGAAACCAGGCATCTTGTCTGTGCACCTGTGCTGTCAGTCCCAGTCTCCCTTCAGAAGCATTGCACTGGCCCGAACAGCACCGGAAGGGACTGACAGCGCAGACCGCACTAACCTGGCCGTCAGTCTCGGAAGATTAAGGATTTCTATAGTATCTTGTCGTTCTGAGAGGTAATATAATTATTATTAAGCTAGTCGTCACCTGCCTAATTATTGCAGGACGACTTTATATGGTGGTAGTTCTGCTTTAAAGACCAGAGGGATGAGCAATGCACTGTGAACAGATACGATAAACACCCTCTGGTTTTAAATGGCTAAAGGGAATTTGATCAACATCCAAAATCATTTGCAGTTGGTTCTCATTCCAGAGTATATCTAGCCAGTGAAGATGGTTTTTACAAGTCTCATAAACACACAGTTAAATTTGATTGGTCGCTTCACAGATTTTACGCTCAATATAAAGGTGTCGATGTAAACCATCTACATAAATGTAATTCCGGTTCAGTAGTTTGGAAATCTAACGTTTTTGACGTATTGGCACAGTCTGCATAAATATTATTCACTCGTCTTGAAAGTTGCTTAGCTCCTGTTTTTTAGGCTGCCCTGACGGACAGCAGAATTGAGCTGTTCAGTGGAAACAGCCACAGCCCTAATTACCCATGCGGCAGCAAAGATAGGGCGAAGGGCAGAGCCCACAGTAGCAAAAATAGCCTTGAGAGAAGTCTCAAGCTTCTTGTTAGTCCAGTCTTTATGAGCAGACGCGTCAGCCACTGGCAAGGCATTGATTAAGAAAGCCTGGACACTGGGGCATCCACTTTAGGGGGATGAACCAACTGAGTAAGGGCTGTTTCAGAAAACAGATAAAGTTTAGCAAACTTTTTTGACACAGAAGGTTACTTGTCTGGAAATTTCCACTCCTCTGACACCAAGTGGTCAAGGGTGGGATTAGGTGGAAAGCAGGCATGGGGCCTAACAGTCTCCTGGAAAACATCAGAGGGGTCAGAAGACGCCTCCTGCACCAAAGGAATGTTCAGGGTGGACAACACAGCCCTGATCAGGCCCTCAGCTGAGAGAATGGGGTCCGCCACAAAGAGGTCCCCAAAAAACTGAGATGAAGGAACAGCTGAACAGTCATCATCATCAGAATCCACCAATAATTCCTCCTCAGAGGAATCAGACACATCAGGGAAACCCCAGCGGTTTAGGCAGGGAAGATCTGATGGGGGCGGGGGTCTGCAATGAAGTGAAGACCCCCTGTAAAGTGGATGGAAGTAGTTGTAAGGTGGACCGGAGGAGGTCTCTGGTAGTAGCTTTAAACCTTAAGCCTTAAAGGGATAGTATTACTTCAAAATTACTATCCCTCATATTGTAGCCCTGAGTTAAATGACACCAGCGGCATCTCTCAAACCTTTATGGTGTAAGAGATAGCCGCTTTCAAAGTTTCCTCTCCCCTGCTGTCAGCGTTCTGCTGCCAGCAGGGGAATCCGGTCCCGGGACAGGCGGAGGCTCTTAAACAGAGCCGATATCTCATTATGGAAGGAAAAATGATTCATTGAAACAGTCTTCTATGTATGCTTGGTTACCAAGCACACGTAGAAGACTGTTTCAATTAATCATTTTTCCTTCCATAACGAGATATCGGCTCTGCTGAAGAGCCTCCTCTTGATTCAGAGACCGGATTCTCCTGCTGGCAGCAGAACGCTGATAGCAGAGGAGAGGAAATTTTGAAAGCGGCTATCTCTTAAACCATAAAGGTTTGAGAGATGCCGCTGGTGTCATTTAACTCAGTTTATTAAGGGCTACAATATGAGGGATAGTAATTTTGAAGTAATACTATCCCTTTAAAGCCTTAAGGCCCCAGCAGGGGATTCAGGGGCAGCAGCGCATGCTGGGCAAACATGACCTGAGTATTCTCTACGTAACCTTGATTGACATGAGGAACACAGATACCCCAGTATCCTTAGTCTTAGGTTTAGCCCCAAGGTCTAACGGAGTAGACATTCTCACAGAGTCAAAATGGTTAAAGTATCAAAACACCCACAGTAAAGTATGTATGATAATTAATGCACCCCAGAAACACTAAATTAAGACTTATCTGGTAGGCAAAGGGTTAAGCTGTGGAGAGTCCAAGCCTTGCGTAGGATACTCTATCTGCGAATACACAAAATGGCTGCCACGAAGGGAGCCAATCAGAAACAAGCGTGCAAAGCGGGCACTCATGGGAAACATCGATTCGCTGACAGAGTACCCCTAACAGTGCCCGAAGCCCCCTAAAGCCCCCAACATCCCCAGAACATTGACCGGATGACAGAGCAAGGGAAAACCAACACAATGAGCCATCTCTGATCACGCTACGTGGAGCGGTTGCAGAGATATGTCCCAAACTGTAAAGTCCCATAGAAGTGAATGGAGCAATGGCGTTTATGCGGTAAATGTGCGCCTGAAAGGCGCAGAACATAAAGTTAACATGGTGAATACCAACATGTAAAACAACACAAAAGCCACTCTAAATAACATATTAGGCCAAAAAAACACTGGTCCCTGTAGGAAAAGTGTCCAAAACCCCCCCAAAAGGTGCTAACAGGCAACAAACACCTCACAGACATACAGAATAAGCCCAATGAGTGCATGAGTATGTAATAGGAACTCCAGTAGAGACCCCTGTGCAGAGGGGAAGCATGGGACATGTGGACCTCAGCACTCAAAGGGTGCTCACCTTTTTCAGCAGGTCTTCTGTCTTCAGATTACCATATATCAAGAAGAAGCCTCGGTATTCAACTCTTGGGGAAAGAACTTGCAGCCAAAATTTCCCCCCAGGGCTTAGGTCCACAAAAGCACCTGGTAAACTGAGCTACCCACATTTGGGTGATGGGAATTGTCAGTGATGGTAGTCCACCTAATGGTAGTATTCCACTTCTAACAGAAAATATTAAAAAGCTAAAACTATAGCAGAACTGTTCTCTTAATTGTGTCTTGACCAAGGAACAAATCTTATTGGTTGGGGATTGGCTAGCTGCAAGCTAAGGAGAGGAGGTAGGCTCCACCCAGAAGTCACTTCTCAGAATTGTTCCTGCCTATTAAAGGAGCTGATCACCTACCCAAAGTTACCAGTAACCTGTATTGGACAGAGAAATTTGTTTAGACTGGGACATCCAAGTTTTTTAAGGTGAAGGCCACTTTCATTTTTTAATTCATGCAAAAACAGAATACAAATTTGCTGATTTAGGGCAGCTTGAACAATCCCCTCAAGTGCTGAAGCTGTTCTTCAAGTAAGTGTACGAACAGCAGTTTATCTTGTGAGTATAATTCACTTGGGTGATTGGTGGAGGTCTACTTTTTATTTATCTGGTTCAACAACAAGGGGCCCCTCCTGTATATATATATATATATATATATATATATATATATATATATATATATACATACACACACACACACACATACATACACACACACACACACACACACACACACACACACACATACTTTCAGTTGCTAGTCATTCCATCATACATGCTGCTTTGTCTTAGTCTTTGTTATACATCACATTGTTGTCCTATTTGGTTTTGTTTTAATAAACTATGTTACATTATTCATTTGGTAGATATATTAGTATTCTTTGTTGGTGCTTATATTATATATATATATATATATATATATATATATATATATATATGTTATACTAGCCAATTCTCTATAATTAACCTTGATAATATGATGACACAGTGTGGCACTTCATGCTAATCCTTGCACAGTATGCTAATTAGTTTTGTTCAGGTGGCATTTACCTGCCACTTTGCTATTAGAGATACCCCCAGTGTCTGTGCTCTGTCCTGTCTGATTCATAGCACAATAAAGTTGAGGTATTAACTAGAACAATTAATTTAAATGGGAACTTTAATCCTTTGAATGTTAAAAAGCTCTCCAACACATTACTTCGTAACACACTGGAGCCCTCTCTAGCATTCAGTGAGTTAAAAGTCCCACTTAAATC
This sequence comes from Rhinophrynus dorsalis, assembly GCA_037306005.1. Taxonomy (NCBI): domain Eukaryota; kingdom Metazoa; phylum Chordata; class Amphibia; order Anura; family Rhinophrynidae; genus Rhinophrynus; species Rhinophrynus dorsalis. Next base: position 49,024,521 of record CM074721.1, read on the forward strand.
AACGGGAATGTAAAGAATTTGTATTTGTTCCCTATGATGTAGTTGGTTTGCTCCACCTGTAGCAATATTGTATTGTCACTGTGAAGCAGTATTGTCCCCCAATACACAACCATCCTATAATATAAAAGGCCAGATGTCCATCCGATGCAGTCATGCGCAGTAGAGACGGAGTGAACGCACAGAATGCTGGGAGGTCTATGCTGGGAACATTCTGTGTATTAGGGCAGTCTCTACAGCACATGACTGCATCGCGTGGGCCACCAGTGAGGCGGTGGCAGTATGCAGAGCAGGACCGACCTCTTAACCCTATGAGTGCCAGAGGGTACTCGTACCCCTCTGGCACTCAATGGGTTAACATCACCCAGACTTTGGCCTGTGTACATGGGCTTTTACACTAGTATAAACATAAAGTGTCAATCTCTGACAATGTTGCTAACAAATGAAGAAGAATTTCTGAAAAGCTGTTTATGTTACAAACAAGTGGATACAACATCATACAGGCAGTTTTCGAATGAATGAATATGTTTATATAGCGCCAAAAGTTTACTCAGAGCTTCGCTTTAAAATTAACTAAACTTTTTTTTTTTTTTCCCTCAGGATGACAGGTCCACTTTAATCGTGACCGCTTTCTTTTAACAATATGGGTACAAATCTGCACCAGTAAGTCATTTGCCAAAAGACTTCATGTTCACAGTGATATATCCATAAAAGGCACGAGTCAATTACATTTGTTATTTAGGAAATACATTTTTTGTAAGGGGATGTGGTTGTTGACAAACAAGCTAAAAGCAGCAATATCAGATTACTTAGATCATTTTATGGTCTTAAAGTATTTAAAATAAATGCATTGTGAGACTGACATTTAAAGGGATACCTAATGTTCATGTTTATTTAGTGTTGTAGGCATTAAAAAAATATATTAAGAACGATGTAAGGCTTATCGCTCAAACCTTTATGGTTTGAGAGATATTCGCAACTAAAGTTCCCTCTTCCTGGCTGTTTCAGTCAAGTCTTCCATCTAGCTGACAGAATTGGATTTGGTCTGCAGATGTCACCCCTGTAAAAAGTAGAGAGTGTAAGCACCCTGAAAACTACTCCGTGCAAATGGAGGAGCACTGAGGTTGGCAGAGTGCTAATAGATAATGAGGGAAAAAATATATATGAAGATCCAAAAAAACCCCCAGCTAAATACAGAGGAGGCAAGCTTAAATACAGAGCTACACACTCCCTAGGAAGACCCAACAAAACCCTTGATATATAAAAAGGGTTAAGGACCCAGAGAAGAGACAGGGGAATAATCCAGAACTGGCCTGGCTGAAAACAGGAGCAAGGGAAGGAAAAAAGAATGAGCCTTGGACTGGAATCACGAAGGAAACACTGGGGCTGAGGAAAACGATGCCACGGGGAAGAGCTCAATAACTGAGCACCGAGGCCCAGCCGACGAAGCGTCTTATGGGCCTCGCGTGCTTCTTTTGAGTATTATTGTTTTGGTTAATGAGCAAATGTTGAAGGAATTTGCAATAGTGGGAAATGTAATGTTTGCATTGCTATGAATAAACTTTATTAACCTTTAAGCAATAGCTTAACATGACAAACTGTTGTTTCAAGAAAAGTTTCCATTTGATTAACAAAGTTATTGGTGGGCAAAATGCAGAACCCAAATGGTTCTCCTGTGACCTCTAATTTGTTCTAAGATGGATTGGGAAATGTTAACGCTCCCTACATCGTTATAAAGTATATTGAAAGTAGTAGTGGTTTACCTCAAATAACAGGTGCTCCACAGACCCACAGCTACATCAAGTATACTCACAATGAAAAAGAAAATACAGGCACAGAGGGCTGAATTCTATTGCAGGTGCTAATTTTATCTCTGCTTTTAGCTCCAGGTTTCCCCATAAACTTCAATGGGAACATTTTTTGATAAAACGGGTGTTAACATTTATCTCCTGTAATAGAATCTAGCCAATAGTCAGATATTCAACTGAGTATCTTTTGTGAAGCATCAAACTGTTTTACTCCTGCTGAACCGCAAACACTGGTCACTTTGATGCTTCACTAAAGATATTGTAATGCCTGTGTTTTATTCTTCACTTTGGTAAAGTGGGAACAGTAGATCATTTCTCAATCTTATCTTCAAGCCTTCCTATCAGTTCATTGTTCAGGATATCTTCAGTTGAGCACAGGACATTCTTCTACTGACAGTTTTAAACCAGTTGCTCATTGTGGGCTTAACAAAATATTAAAATATATAACGGTTTTTATTTCAATTGTTCAAGGGGCAAAGCAAAAAACGGACTCTCAGCCGCAAACTTCACAAACTGCACATACAACTTCCTTAAACCCTTAGTGTCTGGCTTGGAGCCCTTCACTAGGGTCTATGGACACTGAACTGAGAGACCCTATCATTTCACATTATATTCTCCCATTCTGCTCCTCCTCTGGTCTACTGAGGTTCACAATGCAGCTGATATCTCATCAGCAGGTCTGTAGAAGATCTGCCACTAGAGCCCCATCCTGAAGACAGCTGGCATTTATATGGGGTTTTTACATCTTTTAATGTTACAGACATCACCAGTGCATTTTCTCTAGCATTCAAGGGGTTAATGTGACATTTAAATCAATGTGAATTTTGGAAACGTGTATTTGTCCACTATAGTGCAATTGGTTTGCTTCAGATTTGCAGTGTACTGCCCTCATAATTTGATATCTCTTATTTGTGGTCTACTCCCACCACCTAATTTGCAGTGACTTTGTTTGGGGAAAAAAATATTACATCAAAAATGAGCAAATGGCAAGGTCTTGGTTGGACATCATACAAGCCATTTCTCTTACCATTTGTGTTCTCCATCTGAAAATAAGAGGCATGGATTACATCAAACTTGATAACTTTTTCACTGGTTGTTATCTACCAATTTCCCCACAGACTTCAAGGGATAGTAATACTTTGTTTTATCTTTATTTTATTTTATAGGCATTAAAAAAACATGAAGAACAATATAAGTCTTAGCTCTCAAATCTTTATGGTTTAAGAGATATTCACAAGCAAAGTATCCTTCCCCCTGTTCAGCCACATCAGAAGGGAGGTGCCCAGGTAGACTGCAGAGAGGGACAATCTTTAATTAAGATAAGGGAAAAAGCTGAAAAACTTGTCAAGGGGGGAAGGGCTTTCATTCTTTTCATACAAAGAAGATTGTCCCCTTCTGCTGTCTGGTCTTACAACCAGATTCACATCTGAGAAGAGATTGTTTACACTAGGAAAAAGGGGCGGGAGGGGGAAACTTTGCTTGTGAATATCTCTTAAACCATAAAGGTTTGAGAGATAAGACTTATATCAGTCTTCATGTTTTTTTTAATGCCTACAAAATAAAATAAAGTTAAAACGAAGTATTACTATCCCTTTCAATATGAAACAGAGATAAAAAAACAGTGATAACATTTTTCACCTACTGTGGACTCTAGGTCAGAGTTTTTACTCTTTACTATTCAAGTACTTGAGTGCTTTATATTTTATGAGAATGTCTCCTTTGTTAAACAGAATGCCAGACTAAATCAACTCTAATGGTACCATTTAAACTTATAAAAGTACTCATCACCTCATTACAAGTTTGCTGAGCCCATATGAGATAATCAATAATTTCATACAATTGCTCTAAAAAAATAAGTGTTCGATACTCTATGCCTTAAAGTGGATGTATCACCTTCATATAACATAGCATAAATAGTTAGGCTATATAGTGAATATCACTAAAAGTGTCTTAATATTTTTTTTTACCTTTATTTGTTGTAAATGCAAGTTATAAAGTCGTCCTGCGGCTACTTCCACATAGACTGTGGTTGCCGATGACGGAGGCTTCTGTCTGTAAGCTGGAGCGGTCTCATTGGCAGAGATCGATATCTAGCCAATGAGAGCGCTCCAGCTTACAGACAGAAGCCTCCGTCATTGGAGGAGGCTGGATAGAGTGAGGGGAGCAGAGGCAGAGCGACAGACTGCAGTCTATGCGGAAGTAGCTGCAGGACCGACTTTATAACTTAAATTTACAACAAATAAAGCTAAAAAAAAATTAAGACAGTTTTACTAATATTCGCTATATAGCCAAACTATTTATGTTATGTTATATTGAGGGGATACATCCACGTTAAGTCATGTATAGCCAGTCTCAGGACCTCCGGCTGTTAGAGAATACAACTCCCCTCATCTGCAATCTGCATTAGGTGTTGACCTACATGTCAGCTCTTTGAGAATATCCCATACTGTGCAACCTTGGAAAGCAACAATTCAATGAACTGTGCTATGATTATTGAAGGAGAGGCCTCATGGGTGTAACCTGCTTATCAGGAAACACTTAATACTTTTGACTTATTTCTGCAACGTTAAAAAAAAAAAAAAATCACACTACTACAATAAGACTACTTAAAAAGGAAGAGAGCAGTCATCCCTCTGGAAAGTCTGGATATTATTTTTGTTTGATCTAAATGCCAGTTTCCATGGACAAAGCAATCATACAAATGCAACCGAGTAAACAAGCATACTTGCCCAAGTTCAAAAAGACATGGCCTACTGTATATTAGCCTTTTAATCTATGTATCATCTTGGCTGTATTAATTTTAATGAGTTGCTAGAAATCTCTCCTGCCTTCCACATACAGAGTTATGCATCCACATATTGTTGGGTGTTGGAATTCAGACAAACACACTGAGGTCAGAATGATCAGAGCAACTGGAAGAAGCGACGAAACTCGATGACTGATTAACTAGCTTTAAGATGAGAAATTCAGATAAACTGAAACATGTTATGGGACCATAATCTAAACACCAGTAAAAATAAAAACTTCACATTAACCATAAATAAATACATAAATACATAAAAAACAGAATTTGCTTGCAGCACATTTTGTTGTTTAGCCATTTTAACATTTCTAACCCTATTCAATAAGTCAATTGGATTGTAAAATAAAGGATCTACAAGTCAAACTGAAGAGAAGCAATTACCTTCGTTATTTCTCCACTATGCCCAAACAATGTATAAAATAATTTATGAATAAATTCACTGTGCAGATTGGCAGTTAACTTAAAGAGAACAGTAATGTCCCATAAAAAATTATTTCAGTTTTGTAGTGGTTAAAAAATTAAACTATATGCCACAAATTTCGGTTTGAGAGATATTCACATTCAAAGTTCCCCTTCCCTCCCCTTCTCCTGACGTCAGTGCTATACTGACAGCAGGAGATCCCAGTCAGGAGACCAGCTAATTGCTCTGCAGCAGAGCAGAAATCGCGTTATTGGAAAAAAAATTACTTTATTGGAAAGGTCTACAAAGTTTGCCTGGTTTGCAAGCCACTTTGTAGACCGTTCCAATGAAGTAGTTAATTTTAAATAACGTGATTTCGGCTCTGCTGAAGAGCCTCCTCATGTCGGCCGACACGGATCTCCTGCTGTCATCTTTACAGCTGACTTCAGGAGAAGGGGATGGAGGAGGGAACTTTGAAAGTGGATATCTCTCAAACCATAGAGGATTGAGAGAGGATTTGTGGCATATAGTTTAATTTTTTAACCACTACAAAAATATAAGCGGATGCTTTATTTTCACATGAAACCTCTGTGGAGCCGTATCAAACCTTTAACCCACTGGATGCTAAAGACGTTACATACGCAATTGGAGACCTCTCTTGAGTGCAAGCTATTAACCCTTTGAGTGCCAGAGTGGTAAGCAACGCATAGTAAAGCAATGTGTTGCAAACCACTCTGGCACTCAAAGCATGATATCAATATAAAATGTATTTGGATGAAGATTTTCCATTTTAAAATTACTGTAGATCAAAAGGTATTTTTTTAGTCAAACTGTTAGCAACAGAGCCAACCAGTGTTCAATCAGCATTTTTTTTCCTTTTCTTTTTTTTTTTAATAATGCACTTAACCCTTTGATTGCCAGAGGGTTAACCAAGGCATTGTAAAGCAATGTGTTGCGTGCCCCTCTGGCACTGAAAATTTTAATTGGAGAGCCTGAATCAGACAACTGCTTTCCAGGCTAAGTGATAGGAACATCATCACCTGCTGATCAAAAGAGGATTTTAGTCTTACCTGTTAAATTCTTTTCTCTTAGTCCATACAGGTTACTGGTAACTTTGGGTAGGCGATCCGCCTCTTTAAGTAGGCAGGAACAATTCTAGAAGTCAATTCAGGGGGTGGAGCCTACCTTCCCTTCTTGGCTGCAGCTAGCCAATCAGCTCCAGTAAGATTTGAGACACTATGGACTAGATAGTAGAAGGGAAAGAAGACTCCTGAGAGCCAAGCATGGTCTCTTGATAAGGTGGGAGACCAGTAACCTGTATGGACTAAGAGAAAAGGATTTGACAGGTAAGACTAAAATCCCCTTTTCTTTGTCATCCAATACAGGTTACTACTGGTAACTTTGGGATGTCCAACCATTGAGTTTACCAGAGGTGAGAAGTAAGGCAAGGACCAGGTGCAAGGCTCCCAAAGTCGCCAGAGCACATATGAACCATGAGATCAGAGATAGCCCAGCAAAACAAATGAAGTGTCAATGGACACTGAACAGGGGTAACAACGCCCTAAACTGTTACACAGCACGCCGAACTACAGCCAGTGAAGGAAACACCAAGAACCGAAGAAGATCCTAGACAGGCAAGACTGCCCCCCGGATCTTCCTCCCAAAACTGGCATCAGCCGATGCCAGCACATCAACACGGTATTGTTTCAAAAAGGTGTGCACAGATGACCAAGTGTCAGCCTTGCACAACTGATCAGAGGAGGCTTGAATCTTGTAAGCTCAAGAAGCCCCAATAGATCTAGTAGAATGAGCCGTGACCCAAAAGGGAATAGGCTTCTTCCTTAGCTCGTAAGCCTTACGAATAACGGACTTGATTCAAGACGCAAGTCACTTTGGATGCATGTCTCCCTGCCCTGGGGCCCACAGGAATGATGAACAGCGCGTCAGACTGTCTAATGGACTCAGTGTGATGTACATAAAACTTGAGACAAGGCACCATATCGAACAAGTGGAGAGCCCTCTCCTTGTCAGAGGTAGGGTCAGGGCAGAAAGAAGGCACCACAATCTCCTGATTAATGTGGAACTCAGAGACCACCTTCGAGAGAAACTCCTGAGTAGTGCGAGGCACCACCTTGTCTTTGTGAAACACCAAAACAGGTGGTTTACAAGAAAGAGCATGCAACTCCTCGACACGGCGAACAGACACGATTGCCAGGAGAAAGGCCATTTTCCACGTCAGCAGGCATAGAGGAATAGTAGCCAAGGACTCAAAGGGAGCGCCCAAAACCAAGTTAGGATTCCACTGAGGAGCGGGAGTCTTGAAAACAGGACGAGTATGAGCAACATCCTGGAAGATAACCTTGACATCAGGAAGAATAGCAGAGAGAGCAAAAGTCTGAACCTTAAGGTAACTCAAACTGAGGCCCTTATCCACACCATCCTGCAAGAAACCCAGGACCATAGCCAATCAAAATCCTGAGAAAGGTCCTTATCAGCACACCAAGAGAGAAAGGTCGACCAGACACTATGGTAGGCCTTAGAAGAAACAGGTTTGCGGGCACTAAGCATATTAGCCACTACACCAGAAAAAAAAACTTTCTTCTTCAGTATTGAGGATTCAATTTCCAAGCCGTCAAAGCTAGACGATGAACATCCTCCTTCCACAGGTAACCCTGTAGAAGAAGATCCAGACAGCAAGAGAGCCAGAATGGCTCCACCACTGACAGATCCAGAAGCTCCGGAAACCAAGCCAGTCGAGGCCAGTACGGAGCAATCAGAATGATTGGACAGCGCTCTAGTCTCAATTTCCATAACACCATGTGCAACATGGGGAGGGGAGGAAAGATGTAAGCCAGAGGAAACAACCAAGGAATGGACATGGCATCCACCGTTAGAGCTAGAGGATCCCTCCAGTGAGAGCAGAACTTCGGAACCTTCCGGTTGTGTCATGTCGCCATCAGGTCAATGCAAGGAAGACCCCACTTCTGAACAATGAGGGTGAACACCTTTGGGTGCAGTTCCCACTCTCCGCTGTCCACCATGTGTTGACTGAGGAAGTCTGCCATGACTGTGCAGTGTGGATATGGCAGGAGCATGTTCTTCTGCCCAGGACAAAATAGCCTTGACCTCTAACAAAGCGGCGAGACTTCTTGTTCCGCCGTCCTTGTTGATGTAAGCCACGGCCGTTGCATTGTCGGACTGGACCTGGACTGGGCATTCTTCCAGCTGGGGCGTCCAATGGTGAAGGCCATGAAACATTGCCCAAAGCTCCAACACGCTGATGGGAATGAAAGACTCCTCCGGAGGCCTCCGACCTTGAGCATGCAGGTGACCCAGGACCACTCCCCAGCTGGAGAGGCTGGCATCCTTCATTACCGTGGTCCAGAAGGACACCAGGACTTGCCCTTCAGCACATTGGAGAGGTCGAGCCACCTCGACAAACTCAGTTCCACATGAAGAGGGAGGGACACTGACGTCTTCAGAAGGTCCAGCTGACCCCTGCACACCTGGATCACAAACCTCTGGAGTTCCCTGATGTGAGTCATGGCAAACGGGACCACTTCCATGGTGGAAATGAACTTCCCCACTAGAGAGGACAGCTTCTTGGCTGTAACTGGATCGTGAGCCAGAACAGCAGAAACCCTGTGGGTGATCTGGTGAGCAACCTTGTTTGTGAGAAATGCCATGCTCTGCTGAGTGTTGAAGAGAAGGCCCAGGGAGACCAGACGCTGGTATGGGACAAGATCTGACTTGTCCATGTTGATGATCCACCCGTGATGCGTGAGAACACGAATGCAGTCCTGAACCTGCTGTTGAAAAAGTTTCGCAAAAGGGGCCTTCAGAAGCAGGTCGTCCATGTATGGAGTAACTCTGATGCCGTCCCAATGGAGGACGGATACTAAGGCTCCCAGGACACGGTTGAAGACTTGAAGAGCTGCAGTCAGACCAAAGGGAAGAGCTGAAAACTGAAAATGCCCTTGGTCACAGGCAAATGTGAGATACTGCCAACTCTCTGGATGAATGGCGATGTATAGATACAGGTCCTGAAGATCCAGAGAGGCATGGAGTTCCCCCGGGGACATAGCAGCAAACACCATCCTTAGGGACTCCTGGCGATAATGAGTCTTGATCACAAAACTGAAAGGGATCCTGTACCCTTCGCCACCACCTGTAAAACCCACGGGCAGGGCCGGATTTCCCGTAAGGCAGAGTAGGCATCTGCCTACAGGCGCACCCTACAGAGGGGCGCCTGCCACTACAATTCTTTTTTTTTTTTTTTTTTTGACTCGGCGCGGCTTCCCATGCCGCGCCGAGCCGCCAGCCGCTGCCTTGTAGGCTGTGAGCACTCCCGGCTCTTTAGCAATGCAGAGCGCTGGGAGATTTTCCCAGCGCTCTGGATTACTAAAGGGAAGGCCGCGTGGGAGCTCCAGCAGCTCCATGTCTGTGCACAAGCACAGATCTCTCCAGCCGCTGGACCACCAGGGAGGTAGGAAACGGATGAATGAGGCTTAACCCTTTGAGTGCCAGAGTGGTACGCAACGCATTGCAAAGCAATGCGTTGCGTACCACTCTGACACTCAAAGGGTTAATCTGGAGATAATGGGAGCAATGTGAGGTCAATATGAGGATGATGGGGGGCAAGCAATGTGGAGCTGATGGGGTCAATGTGGAGCTAATGGTGATGGGGTCAATATGGAGCTGATGGGGGTCAATGTGGACTGATGGGGTCAATATGGAGCTGATGGTGGTCAATGTGGAGCTAATGGTGATGAGGTCAATGTGGAGCTGATGGTGGGTCAATGTGGAGCTGAAGCTGATGGGGGTCAATGTGGAGCTGATGGTGATGGGGTGAATGTGGAGCTGATGGGGTCAATGTGGAGCTGATGGTGATAGGGGTCAGTGTGAGGGCAATGTTAAGATGATGGGGGCAATGTGAGTGTGATGGGGGGCAATGTGAGGGCAATATGGAGATTGGCGCATTGTGGAGATGGCGGGGGGGGGGGCGCTTCAGGTAGCTGTGCCTACAGGCTCCTGAGATGTAAATCCAGCCCTGCCCACGGGTCCACCACTGAATCCTCCCAGACGCTGTGGTAGTGAGGGTAGTGGGGACCTGGGTTCGGCGAGTCATGCCGAAGAAGGCTTGGAAATGCCTGGTTCTCCAGATGTGTCTCAGTCTGGAAGGAATGAAAAAAGACGATTATGCTTGATAGGCGTCTTCTTTCTGGGGACCATAATCAGAAGGGTACTCTTACCCCCTGTGGCCTCACTAATCAGATCCTTAATATCTGGCCCAAACAAAGAGGTGCCTTGAAAAGGCAATGAGAGCAAAGCTTTCTTGGAAGCAGTGTTAGCAGACCAGATCTTGAGCCAAAGAACTCGTCTGGCAACCACAGACATGGTGGAAACACTTGCCACCAAATGGATGGCATCAAATAAGGCAGCAGAAACATAGTGCTGGACCTCAGAAATGTTGGCAAGAAGCTGCAACATATCCAAAATAGGAGCACCCTGATGGACAGCCAGGGTGAGCTGTTCAGTCCAGACCACAATGGCCCGGTTCACCCATGCCACAGCGAACGGTGGACCAGTGGCAGTACCATCAGTGGCAAAATGGTGGTAAAGCTTGGCAAATTTCTTGGAAACAGAAGGTTTCCTGTCCGGAGACTTCCACTCATCAGACACAAGGCGGTCAAGAGTGGGGTTAGGTGGAAAACAAGTATAGGGCCTCTTAGGCTCCTGAAATACATCAGAGGGATCCAAAAAAACCTCCTGAACTAAAGGAATGTTTAGAGTAGTTAAGACGGCTCTGATCAAGATCAGGTTCAGCCTCCAAGGGGTCCCCAAAAAATTGAGAGGAGCCCACAGCAGAACATTCCTCAACGTCCAAATCCACCAACAGTTCCTCCTGCTATGTCTCCCTGCAGTTTCGGCAGGGAAGATCTGACAGAAGTAGGGGTCTGCCAGGAGTGGAAGACCCCCTGTAACTGGGATGAAAAGAGTTGCAATGTAGACCGGAGGTCTCTAGTAGCGGCTTTGAACTCTTGCACCCAAACTGGCTCTAACGCATGGCTGGAGGTCCCTGGGAGAGACTCAGGGACATCAGAACATGCTGGGCATAAATGACCTGAGAATTCTCTAGGTAACCCTGAATGACATGAGGAGCAGTGCACAATAGGAGACACAGGGACCCCAGTGTCCTTAGTCTTAGGCCTGGCCCCAAGCTCTAACGGATTAGACATTCTCACAGTGTCAAAACATTTAAAGTATAAGGAATCACCTAAATACAGTGTGTAAGATTATAATTTCACCACAGAAATCCCTAAAATGCACTTATCTGGCAGGCGAAGGGTTAATCTGCAGAGAAGAGAAGGAGAGTCCAAGCCCTGCGTAGGATACTCGTTCAATGGCTGCCGCAGCAGGAGCCATTCAGAAACGAGTGCGCAAAGCAAGCGCTCATGGGAAATGTACACCAGAAAACGTACACCAACAGCGCCCGAAGCCCCCCAACAGACATAAAACGTTCACCGGTAACAGAACAAGGGCAGAAAAACAAAATGAACCATCTCTGAAGTCGCTACGATGAGCGGTTGCAGAGATATGTCCCAAACTGTACAGTCCCATAGAAGTGAATGGAACAATGAAATCTATGCGGTAAAAGCGCTCCTTTAAAACACGTCACTAGACCAAAAAAACACTGAACCCAGTAGGGTAAGTGCCAATAACCCTCCAAAAGATGCCAAACCAGCAGCTAAATAGTTAAGTTACCACAGAAACTTGCTGCAAACCACCCAATAGACACGCAGATAAACCCAATGAGTGCAGAACTGTGCAACAGAAACTCCAAAAGAAAACCCCTGTGCGAAGGAGCACTGTGGGACATGTGGACCTGCAGCACTCAAAGGCTTGCTCACCTTTCCTGCAGATCTTCTGTCTTCAGATCACCAACTCCTGGGGAGAGAACTTGAACCCAAAATTTTCCCCCAGGGCTTAAGGTCCACAAAAAGCAACTGGTTACTGAACTAGCCACATCTAAGGGCATTGTCAGTTATGGTAATACGCCTAATGGTGGTATTCCATTTCTAACATAAAAATAAAAAATTAGCTAAAACTATAGCAGAACGGTTCTCTTGCCTGTATCTTCACCAAGGAACAAATCTTACTGGAGCTGATTGGCTAGCTGCAGCCAAGGAGGGAAGGTAGGCTCACCCCCTGCATTCACTTCTAGAATTGTTCCTGCCTATTTAAAGGGGCAGATCGCCTACCCAAAGTTACCAGTAACCTGTATCGGATGACAGAGAAAATGTAAAATAGGATTTTAGTCTTACCTGTTAAATCCTTTTCACTTAGTCCATACAGGTCACTGGTACTCTGGGAGGCGTAAGTCCCCTTTAATAGGCAGGAACAATTATGCAAATAATTTGCAGGGGGCGGAGCCTCCCCTCTTACTTAAGCCACCTTCTGGCCAGAGCCACTCATATTGATTTGAGACCCTAAGAACTGACCGCAGGTAAGCAAAAAGAAAGACTCCTGTGAGCATGCCCAACAGTCTCCCACTGAATGCCACAGGAGAGCCAAGTCTGGTCCCTTGACAGGGTGGGAGACCAGTGACCTGTATGGACTAAGTGAAAAGGATTTAACAGGTAAGACTAAAATCCTATTTTCACTGTCGTCCAATACAGGTCACTGGTACTCTGGGATGTACAAACATTGAGCTGACCCAGAGGCGGGAAGAAAGGCAAGGACCAGGCGCAAGGCCCAAGTCACTAGAACTGCTATGAACCAGTTAATAACATAGCCCAAACTGTAAGTGTCAACGGACACCCATCAAGGGAAAACAATCCCTGAACAAACACAGCACACTGAACAAGAGCCAACAGGGCTCAACAGTAAGGAAGCACTAAGGATCAAAGAGCGGAAGGCCTAGACAGGCAAAGCTGCCTCCAGGACCTTCCTCCCAAAACTGGCATCAGCCGAAGCCAGTACATCAACTCGATAGTGCCTAGAAAACGTGTGCACAGAGGACCAAGTGGCCGCTCTGCACAGTTGATCAGCAGACGCCTGATTCTTGTAGGCCCAGGAGGCCCCAATAGATCTGGTGGAATGGGCAGTCACCCGGAAGGGAACGTGCTTATTCCGAATCTTATAGGCGTCACGAACGGTAGCCTTAATCCAAGAGGCGATAGTAACCTTGGAAGCCGGTCTCCCTGCCCTAGGCCCCTCAGGAATGACGAATAGAGCGTCAGACTTCCTGATAGACTCGGTGCGATGAACATAAAACTTGAGGCAACGCACCACATCCAACAAATGGAGATCTCGTTCCTTGTCAGATGAAGGATTAGGGCAGAAAGAGGGAACCACAATCTCTTGATTGATGTGAAACTCAGACACAACCTTGGGTAAGAATTCCTTGGTAGTGCGAAGCACAGCCTTATCCTTGTGGAACACCAGGTAAGGAGGTTTACAAGACAAGGCCTGTAACTCTGCTACCCGGCGCACTGACACCACAGCCAAGAGGAAGGCCATCTTCCAAGTCACAAGACGTAATGGAATGGAAGCCAAGGATTCAAACGGTGGTCGCTGTAGAACTCCCAGCACCAAATTGAGATCCCACTGGGGAGCAGGACTTTTAAAGGCAGGTCGAACATGAGTCACACCCTGGAAAAAGACTTTCACATCAGGAAGGACAGCAATCCGTTCCTGGAAAAACACAGACAAGGCAGAAGTCTGAACCTTGAGGGAACTCAGACTGAGCCCCTTATCAACGCCGTCCTGCAAGAAGGCCAGGACAGTGGGAAGATGAAAATCAAGGGAAAACTTCTTATCACTGCACCATGCAACAAAGGTTGACCATATGCGATGATAGATCTTGGAGGACACAGGCTTACGAGCACTGAGCATAGTCGACACCACAGAAGGAGAAAATCCTTTCTTTGCTAGAATCAAGGATTCAACCGCCAAGCCATCAAACGGAATGTGTGAACGTCCTCCTTCCACAGGTAACCCTGAAGAAGAAGATCCGGACGGGCAGGAAGTGGGATCGGATCCGCCACTGACATGGTCATCAACTCCGGAAACCAGGACTGGCGAGGCCAGTTTGGAGCGATCAGGATGACAGGACAACGCTCCTGCTTCAACTTCTGGATAACTCTGATCAATAGAGGAAGAGGAGGGAAGATGTAAGCCAGGGGAAATTCCCAAGGGATCGACAAGGCATCCACTGCTAGAGCAAGGGAGTCCCTCCACCGGGAGCAAAACACCGGAACCTTCCTGTTGTGTCTGGTAGCCATCAGGTCCACCACAGGCATCCCCCACCTCCGGGAGAGCAACTGAAACACCTCTGGATGAAGAGCCCATTCTCCTCTGTCGACGGTGTGACGACTGAGGAAGTCCGCCATGACGTTGACTACGCCTGGGACGTGAACTGCAGAAATGACAGGCACGTGAACTTCTGCCCAGGACAAAATATCCGTGACCTCCCACCAGGCGGAACCGCTTCTTGTGCCGCCTTGCCTGATGATGTAAGCCACTGCCGTGGCGTTGTCGGACTCCACTCTGATCGGACGACCGGTCAGTTGAGACTCCCAGTGCCTCAGGGCAAGCCGGACAGCTCGAAGTTCCAGAACATTGATGGAGAGAAGGGATTCCTCCAGACCCCATTTCCCCTGAGCACTGAAGCGACCCCAGACTGCACCCCAGCCCCGAATGCTGGCATCCGTTGTGACTGTGGACCAACGAGGAACTAGAAAGGATCTCCCTTTCAGGAGATGAGGGAGATCCAACCACCAGTGCAGACTTGACTCGACATGAGGAGGTAGAGACACAGACAGATGTTGACGATCTGGATGATTCCTGCACGTCTGGATCACAAATCTCTGAAGTTCCCTGGAGTGGGCCATAGCAAATGGCACTGCTTCGATCGTGGAAATGAACTTCCCCACTAAGGACGACAACTTCGGAACCGGAATTTCGTCCCTGTCCAGAATCCCAGCCACTCTGATGGCTAACTGGTGAGCCACATCCTCTGGAAGAAACACCATGCATTGGTGAGTGTCGAACAGGAGACCCAAGAACCGAAGCCTCTGAGATGGAACCAAGTCCGACTTGTCCAGATTCAGAATCCAGCCATGATGGTTCAGAGTGTGCATACACTTCTGCAGTTGCTGATGGAGAAGCTCCGCTGAGGAGGCTTTTAGTAGAAGATCGTCCATGTAGGGGGTCACCCTTATCCCATCCTGATGAAGCACCGCTATGAAGGAGCCTAACACCCTCTGGAAGACCTGAGGGGCTGAAGTCAGCCCAAAGGGGAGCGCTGTAAACTGAAAGTGTCCCCTGTGGCAGGCAATCCTGAGATACCGCCTGCTCTCTGGATGAATGGGGATGTGAAGATACGCATCCTGAAGGTCCAGGGAGGCAAGAAATTCCCCCGGAGACATAGCTGCAATCACAGATCGGCGGAAGTGGGAAGTCACCACATAAGCATTGAGATCTTTGAGATCCAAAATGGGACGGGCCCCTCCGTCCTTTTTGGCCACCACAAACAGGTTGGAATAAAATCCTGAACCTGTGTCCTCCTGAGGAACCACCTCCAGGACCTCTTTGTCCAAGAGATCCTGAATAGCGTCGTCGAACAGACGTCTCTTTACAGGTTCCTGAGAAGGACGAGTAAAATGGAACCGAAAAGGAGGAAGGGAGGAGAAAGGGATCCGGTATCCCTCTGACACCACCTGGAGAACCCACGGGTCCGCCACTGACTCCTCCCAAATCCGGCGAAAGATGTGGAGACGTCCACCTACAGCCGGATGCGGACCCGGGTTCGGCGAGTCATGCCGAAGCAGTCTTGGAGGACTTGGCCTTGGGGGCAACTTTGGGCCTCCAGGACTGTTTGGGCTTGGAGGAGGAGCGCGCAGCGGGAGGACCCGACGGGGTCGAGGAGCGTGTCTCAGTCTGAAAGGAACGAAAGGACCGGTTGCGTTTGGCTGGAAACTTTTTCTTAAAGACTGAGGGTAGAAGAGTACTTTTACCACCAGTAGCCTCACTGATCATTTCTTTGAGTTCAGAACCAAATAGCAAATTCCCCTGAAAGGGCAAGGAAAGCAAAGCTTTCTTGGAGGCTGTATCAGCAGACCAAATTTTCAGCCAAAGGGCGCGTCTAGCCACCACTGAAGAAGTGGAGGCCCACGCCATCATGCGCACAGCATCAAAGGCAGCGTCAGCAATATAATTCTGAGCTTCAGTAATGTTAGCAAGAAGCTGCAACTGGTCAGAAACTGGAGCATCCTGGCGAACTGCTTCAGTCAGTCGCTCAGTCCAGGCCGCGATAGCCCTGTTTACCCAAGCCACTGCAAAGGTTGGACGCATGGCAGTGCCGATAGAGGCAAAAATGGACTTAAGAGAAAGTTCCAATTTCTTATCCGTCCAATCATGCAGGGCAGAGGCATCAGAGACAGCCAAAGCGGTAGACTTGGATAGCCTGGAAACAGGGGCATCCACCTTTGGAGGATGTACCCATTTCGCCAGCTCAGTCTCAGGAAAGGGGTACAGTTTAGCAAACTTTTTGGAAACAGAGGAAGACCTATCAGGATTCTTCCCCGCCTCAGAGACTAGACGGGCAAGAGTAGGATTAGTTGGAAAACAGACAACGGACTTAGATGGCTTTTTCTGAAAAACATCAGAAGGATCATAAGTGGATTCTTGAGTCAGAGGAAGATTGAGCGTATTCAAAACCGCTCTGATCAGACCCTCAGCCGAAACTTCAGGGTCACATTCATAGGGGTCCCCAATGGACCTGTTAGATTCAATAACAGTACGTTCCTCAGCATCAGAATCCTGCAAGAGTTCTTCCTCAGAAGAATCAGTGACATCAGGAGCCCCCTGTGGCTTAGGCAGGGAGGTCTTGATGGTAGAGGGGGTCTGCCAGACCTGGAGAGCCCCCTGTACCTGAGAGGGAAAGAGTTGAAGGGTGGATCTGAGATCCCTAGTGGCAGCTTTAAACTCCTTCACCCAAGATGGCTCAATAGCATAGCTGGGAAGCCCAGGGTTGCTATCCTGACTAGTACAATTAGGGCATAGATCCCCCACATTATCGCTAGACAGCCCAATGTGGCAAGAGGAGCAAAACGCCATGGGGGTAGCAGACCCCCCATCCTCTTTAGACTTGGGTCTAGCCCCTAGCTCCAGTGAAGTAGACATGCTCACAGCGTCAATATACCCCACTAAGAACTCTATCACCCAGAAAAGGTGTAAAGGATTAAAGTTTCACCCCAGAAATGTCTAAAATTGGACTTATCTGGCCAGCGAAGGGTTAATCAGTTGAGGAGAGAGAAGGCTCGGTCCCTGCGTAGTGTACTCGCATAGGAAAAGTGCAACAAAATGGCGGCCGTCATGACAGCCAATCAGAAACGAGCGCGAACCAAGCGCTCATGGGAAATGTAGTTTTCCCCATACAAGTACCCCAAACAGTGCCCGAAGCCCCCCTGAACCCCCCACATTAATAAAACACCATCCGGATGATAGAGCAGGAGCCTAGCATTAAAATGAGCCCTCTCTGAAGTTGCTGTGACAAGCGGTTCCAGAGATATGTCCCACACTGTGATTTCCCATAGAGAGTAAAGGAGCCATGCGTCTGAGCGGGAAACGCCGCGCTTAAAGGCGCAGAACACAATTTTTAGTAAAGTTTAAGAAAACTTTCAAAAGTGCCCAAACAAGCATAAAACACATAAGAAACATAAGTAAACAAATATACTAAGCTCCAAAACCCAGAGAATACCACAGAAATTGCATAAATCTAAAATAATGCAATAAAAACACCCTATGAGTGCTGGAGTGAATTGAAAACTCCCAAATACAAGCCCATCAAAGGGACACTGTGGGGACAAGTGGACCTTCAGCACTCAAAGGATGACTCACCTTTCCTGCAGGACTTCTGTCTTCAGGTGACCATGATAAGGGAGGAATAACCCAGAGGCAATTCCTCAGCAGGGGAGCTGCTCCACACAAGCTGTCCCCTCATCAGGGCATAAGGTCCACAGAAAATCCCTGGAAGCTGCACCAGCCACTTTAAAGAGGGCAATTCACAGCCATGGTCACCCTCCTAATGGTGGTATTCCATATTTGAATAAAAATAATAAAACTCTAAGAAGCATAGATGTTCTCTGCCTGGTGTGCAAGCACACCAGGAACAAATCAATATGAGTGGCTCTGGCCAGAAGGTGGCTTAAGTAAGAGGGGAGGCTCCGCCCCCTGCAAATTATTTGCATAATTGTTCCTGCCTATTAAAGGGGACTTACGCCTCCCAGAGTACCAGTGACCTGTATTGGACGACAGTGAAATTAAAGTTTAAATAAAAACAAAAACAGGTCTGAGCTGTAATAATTTGAGTTAAAAATATCTACTAGTGGAAGCACCTTGTTTTACTCTGCAGAAAAATAGTATACATTTTTCCACACATACAAAAGAAAGAAGAATATTCATTGTACTATTATAACTATGTATGTATTATGAATTGTAACAAAATGTTCTGCAGAAGATATTGTATTTTCCAGAAATTCAAATGTGTTTTCCTGCTCCTTTACCTAACTCAGCGAAAGGAATAATAATATATACAGCTGCATTTTTTGTAATGTTTTAATCTTCCACACGCCCACTGATAGTCAAAGAATCAAATACACATTGGTCTCTGCTTTTACGGCCTTGTTCTACTGTCCACCATTACTTATATTTGTTCAGGGAGACCCCTCGTATTTCTTTTGAGAACAGTGGGATTCTACAGAACACAGTTTAAGATCTACATTATTTGATCACTTATAGTTAGAATTTCCAAATTATTATTATTTAGATAAATTTCACTGCCCACATCATCCAAAATTGGCAAGCACCACCAGGCCTGTCTCAGGTGTTAAAGCGGAACTACCACCCAATAAGTATATTGGCCCACATAATTGCACATCTGCGAGTAGCTGCTCAGTAGCGCTAGTTGCCAGAATTCTTACCAGATTAAAGAGAAATCTCTATTCTTCAAGGACTGACAGCAGGACGGAGTGCGGACATCTTTCCATAGTGACGTCCGCATGCCTGTGCTGTCAGTCCCTTTTAGAGCCGATCGGCTAGTAGCAACGCCTCCTAGACCCGGTGATTTCTCTTTAATCTGGTAAGAATTCTGGCGACTAGCACTACTGAGCAGCTAGACGCCAGATGAGCAATTATATGGGCCAATACACTTATTGGGTGATAGTTCCGCTTTAACCTCATGGGTGTAAAAAGTATCACCAAAATGTATCTGTTTAGCAAGACTTGGGGCATTTTGTTTGTCACTAACACCTGTTAACTCCTGTTGGAGACACATAGGTAAGTCGGCTGGGTATGTATAACTTTTCTCGTGGTCAGGGTTGGAAAAATATAATGATGAAATGTTATTAGTCTACTAAATGTTAAATAGAGATGAATATCATTATTTAGTACTATTCTCCTGGATTCTATTTTTCTTTTAATAAGACACAGACTCGTTTTCCTGATCTGACTATAGTGCAGTTGGTGTGCCCCACAACTGTTCCATTTTGTCTATAGATATATATAATATCATCTTCAGTTGTTGTGTGTTATTTTTGTTAGGAAATTCAATGGTTTTCAAATATTTTACTATATTTTAAGTGATTGAAATATAAAAAGTATGTGTTTTTTCTTCTAGCACCACTTTCTTTTGTTCTTATTATCCTTGGGGTAGAAACTCAAGTGAACCCTCATTTCATGTTGCTAGCTGTCTATTTTCCAAAATAGTATGCTTTGCCCACCTTTTCTTAATTTCTGTAATTGTTGTAGCCATTTTAGTACAGGCAAATCATCTTTGAAAAATTGAGAAATTATAGCTGGTGTAGTTTTCTACTTCTAGAACCCCTACTAGTGTATCAGCTCATATTAATGGGGTTACTTTTTTCTTGGAACACCAGTAGCTAATGAATGCAGAAAGAAATTCCATTTACTTTGTCGGCCAATACAGGTTACTGGTAACTTTGGTTACTGTTAACTTTGGGTAGGCGATCCGCCCCTTTAATTGTAGGCAGGAACAATTCTAGAATTGTATGCAGGGGGTGGAGCCTACCTTCCCTCTTTGGCTGCAGCTAGTCAACCAGCTCCAGAAAGATTTGTTCCTTGGTGAAGACACAGGCAAGAGAACAGTTCTGCTATAGTTTTAGAAACTTTTTTATTTTTCTTTTAGAAATGGAATACTACCATTACGTGGATTACCATAACTGACAATGCACTTAGATATGGTTAGCTCAGTAACCAGTTGCTTTTTGTGGACCTTAAGCTCTGGGGGGAAAATCTTGGCTGCAAGTTCTTTCCTCAGGAGTTGCCCACCGAGGCTTCTTCTTAATACATGGTAGTCTGAAGACAGAAGAGCTGAAGGAAAGGTGAGCAACCCTTTGAGTGCTGCAGGTCCACATGTCCCACAGTGCCCCTCCGCGCAGGGGTTTTCCTTTGGAGTTCTTATTGCACACTCCTGCACTCATTGGGTCTTTCTGTATGTCCTACTGGTTCAGTGTTTTTTGGGTATCCTAACATGTTCTGCTGATGTTTCATGCATTTTTATTTTTCTATGCCAATTTTGTAAAATTTGAGTTTTGTGCCTTTAAGGCGAGCTATACTGCATAGGCGCCATTGCTCCATTCACTCCTATGGGACTGATCAGGGCTGTCTTGAATACTCTTAACATTGCCTTAGTTCAGGAGGTTCCTTCTAACCCCTCTGATGTGTTTCAGTAGCTTAAACAGCCCCTTATGTTCTTTCCACCTAATCCCACTCTTGACTGCCTTGTGTCTGAGGAGTGGAAATTCCCGGACAGGAAACCTGTGTCCAAGAAATTTGCCAAGCTTTATCCCTTCTCTGAAGCAGCGCTAGTGCAGAGGGTTCATCCTCCCAAAGTGGATGCTCCTATCTCCAGGCTATCTAAGTCTACTGCCTTGCCAGTTTCTGATGCGTCTGCTCTGAAGGACTGGACTGACAAGAAACTTGAGGTCTCCCTCATGTCCATTTTTGCCACTGCTGTTACTGCCATGTGTCCAGCTTTAGCTGCAGCGTGGGTGAACTGGGCCATTGCGGTCTGGACTGAACAGCTCACCCTGGCTGTCCATGAGGGTGTTTCTACTTCGGATATGTTGCGCCTTCTTGCCAACATTTCTGAGGCACAGCACTATGTTTCTGCTGCTTTATTTGATGCCATCTGTTTGGTGGCCAGGGTTTCCACCATGTCTGTGGTTGCCAGACGAGCTCTTTAGCTCAAGATCTAGTCTGCTAACACTGCTTCCAAGAAAGTATTGGTCTCTTTACTTTTTCAAGGTATTTCTTTGTTTGGGCCTGATCTTAAAGATCTGATCAGTGAGACTGCAGGGGGTAAGAGTACCCTTCTACCCTTGGTCCCCAGGAAGAAATCGCCGCTTAAGCGTAACCGTTATTTTAGTTCCTTTCAGACTGTGAGATGTCAGGCGAACCAAAAGGTTCCCTCAGCTCTGCGTACCTCCTCCAAGCCCAAACAGCAATGGAAGCCCAAGGTCTCTTCCAAGCTTTCTTCAGCATGACTCACAGAACCAGGGTCCCCACTCTGCTGCGGGTGGTCATCTGCATCACTACCACAGCATCTGGGAGGATTCAGTGGAGGACCTGTGGGTTTTACAAGTGGTGATGGAAGGGTACAGGATCCCTTTTGTCTCTCTTCCTCCCTTTAGCTTCTTTCCTTCTCATACGCCTCATGGGCGCAGAGAAACTCCAGCTGTTCAACAGCGCTATTCAGGCTCTTCTGGAAAAGGATGTTCTAGAGCCAGTTCCAGTTCAGGACAGAGGTATGGGTTTTTAATCAAACCTTTTTGTAGTCTCCAAGAAGGACGGCGGTTGTCGTCCCATTTTGGATTTGAAGGATCTCAATTCCTTTGTGATCCGGACTCATTATCACCAGAAGTCTCTATGGACGGTGATTGCTGCTATTTCTCCGGGGGAATTTCTTTCATCTCTGGATCTTCAGATCACGTATTTACACATCGCCATTCATTTAGTGAGCTGGCAGTATCTCCAATTTGCATTTTCAGTTTTCAGCTCTTCCCTTTGGTCTGACTACTGCTCCTCAAGTTTTCAACCATGTCCTGGGAGCCTTAGTGTCCGTCTTCCTTCGGGACTGCATCAGAGTTACTCCATACATGGACTACCTGCTTCTGAAAGCCCCCTCTGTGGAACTTCTTCATCAGCAGGTTCAGCAGTGCATTCATGCTCTCACCCATCATGGGTGAATCATCAACATGGACAAGTCAGACCTTGTCCCATCCCAGGGTCTGGTCTTCCTGGGCCTTCTCTTCAACACTCAGAAGAGCATGGTGTTTCTCATGGATGAGGTAGCTCACCAGATTGCCCACAGGGTTTCTGCTGTTCTGACTCAAGATCCAGTTCCATCAAAGAAGCTGTCCTCTCTAGTGGGAAAATTAATCTCCCCCATAGAAGCGGTCCCGTTTGCCATGGGGCACACCAGGGAACTCCAGAGGTTTGTGATCTAGGTATGCAATGGTCAGCTGGACTTTCTGAGGATGTCAGTGTCCCTCCCTCTTCATGTGGAACTGAGTTTGTCCTGGTGGCTCGACCTCTCCAATCTGCTGAAAGGCAAGTCCTTTCTGGTATCCTTCTGGACCACAGTGATGACAGATGCCAGCCTCTCCAGCTGGGGAGCGGTCCTGGGTCGCCTGAGTGCTCAGGGTCGGTGGTCTCCGGAGGAATCTCTCCTTCCCATCAACGTGTTGGTGCTCCGGGCAATATTTCATGCCCTTCGTCATTGGACATCTCAGCTGAAGGACTGTCCAGTCCGACAACCCCGCGGCCATGGCTTACTTCAAGAAGTAGGGCAGAACAAGAAGTCTTGCAGCTTTGTTAGAAGGCAAGGCTATTTTCTCCTGGGCAGCGGAACACATTCCTGCCACATCCGCAGTGCACATTCCTGGCATAGACAATGTCATGATGGACTTCTTCATTCTACACACAGTGGACAACAGAGAGAGGGAACTGCACTCAGAGGTGTTAACCCTCATTGTTCAGAAGTGGGGTCTTCCTTACATCGACCTGATGGCGACAAGACACAGCAGGGAGGTTCCGAGGTTCTGCTCTCGGTGGAGAGATCCTCTAGCTCTAGCGGTGGATGCAGTGTCCATTTCTTGCTTATTTCCTCTGGCCTACTTCTTTCCTTCCCTCCCAATGTTGCACAGGGTGTTACGGAAATTGCGACTGGAACACTGTCCAGTCATTCCGATTGCTCTGTACTGGCCTCACCAAGCTTGGTTTCCTGAGCTACTGGATCTGTCAGTGGCTGAGCCATTTTGGCTCCCTTACCGTCCGGATCTTCTTCTACAGGGTTCCCTGTGGAAGGAGGATGTTCATCGGCTAGCTTTGACGGTTTGGAAATTGAATCCTCAATATTGAAGAAGAAAAGTTTTTCTTCTGGTGTGGTGGCTAATATGCTCAGTGCCCGCAAACTTGTCAGGAATTTGATCTGCCTACGGTCCTGGCCTTCTTGCAGGATGGTGTGGATAAGGGCCTCAGTTTGAGTTCCCTTAAGGTTCAGACGTCTACCCTCTCTGTTTTCTTTCAGAGGCGCGTTGCCATCCTTCCTGATGTCAAGGTTTTCTTCCAGGGCATTGCTCATGCTCATCCTGCCTTCAAGAATCCCGCTCCTCTGTGGGATCTTAACTTGGTTTTGGGCGTTCTTCAGCGCCCTCCTTTTGAATCCTTGGCTACTATTCCTCTACGCCCGTTGACGTGGAAAATGGCTTTTCTCCTGGCGATTGTGTCTGTTAACCGTGTCGCGGAGTTACATGCTCTGTCCTGTACACCACCCTGTTTGGTGTTTTACAAGGACAAGGCGGTGCTTCGCACTTCTCAGAGTTTCTTCCGAAGGTGGTTTCGAAGTTCCACATCAAGCAGGAGATTGTGGTGCCTTCTTTCTGCCCTTAGCCCACCTCCTGACAAGGAGAGGGATCTCCACTTGTTAGATGTGGTGTGTTGTCTCAAGTTTTATGTGCATCGCACTGAGTCTGTCAGGCAATCTGACACGTTGTTCGTCATTACTGAGGGTCCCAGGGCAGGAAGACCTGGATCCAAAGTGACTATTGCTTCTTGGATCAAGTCCACTTTTCATAAGGCTTACGAGCTGAAGAAGAAGCCTGTCCCCTTTCAGGTCATGGCTCGTTCTACAAGATCTATTGGGGCTTCTTGGGCTTACAAGAATCAGGCCTCCGCTGATCAGTTGTGCAAGGCTGCCACTTGGTCGTCTGTGTACACCTTTTCGAACCACGGCTGATACCAGCCAGTCTTGCCTGTTTAGGATTTTCTTTGGTTCTTGGTGCTTCCTTCACTTTGAGCCCCGTTGACTCTAGCTCAATGTGCTGTGTAACAGTTGGGGTGTCGTTACCCCTGTTCATTGTCCGTTGACACTTCAGTGTTGTTGGGCTATCTCTGATCTGATGGTTCATATCTACTTTGGTGACTTTGGGGGCCTTGCGCCTGGTCCTTGCCTTACTTCCCGCCTCTGGTAAACTCAGTGGTTGGACATCCCAAAGTTACCAGTAACCTGTATTGGACGACAGAGAAAAGAGGATTTTAGTCTTACCTGTTAATTCCTTTTCTCTTAGTCCAAACAGGTTCTGGTCTCCCACCTTATCAAGGGACCATGCCTGGCTATCCTGTGGCAGACTGTGGGGGTCCTTCGGGGTCATGCTCACAGGAGTCTTCTTTCCCTTCTACTATTTAGTCAATAGTGTCTCAAATCTTACTGGAGCTGATTGGCTAGCTGCAGCCAAGGAGGCAAGGTAGGCTCCAACCCCTACATTCACTTCTAGAATTGTTCCTGCCTACTTAAAGGAGCAGATCGCCTACCCAAAGTTACCAGTAAACTGTATGGATTAAGAGAAAAGGATTTACCAGGTAAGACTAAAATCCTCTTTTGATCAGCAGGGTATGATGTTCCTATCACTTAGCCTGGAAAGCAGTTGTCTGATTCAGGCTCTCCAATTAAAATTTTGAGTGCCAGAGGGGTGCACAACGCATTGCTTTACAATGCCTTGGGTAACCCTCTGGCATTCAAAGGATTAAGTGCATTATAAAAAAGAAAAAATGCTGATTGAACACTGGTTGGCTCTGTTGCTAACAGATTGACTAAAAAAATACCTTTTGATCTGCAGTAATTTTAAAATGGAAAATCTGCATCCAAATACATTTTATATTGACATTATGTTAACCTTTTGAGTGCCAGAGGGGTTTGCAATGCATTGCTTTGCGTGATAGATCCCCTTTAATGAACTGCCAGAGTTCATAACATTCACTTGTTTTTAATTGAGGATATCCTGAAAACACACACTGTTTGAGGTTTGAGCACCCTAGATGTGTAGCACCATGCAAAAGCCTACTTTATTATGAAAAGCAATATATGGCCTCTGGCACTGAAAAGGTTAAAGACTAGATCGACGTGCAGCACATTGCATTGCACACTCCTGAATGCTAGAGAGGTTAAAATCCTTATTTAAACCAGTTAGAATCTGGGGAAATGTTATTGGTCCTCTGTGTTGTGTTTGGTTTGCCTTTAGCTTTTACACATATGGCCAAAATAATTATTCAGCCAATCACATGATGCCTTGCTAATTTCTCCAGGGGATGGGTGTTGATGGCTCATGCTTCTATTCCAGCCCTCATGTGAGGTAACTGCCAGGACAAGAAGGATGTCCCAGCAGCTTTCGTTATCTTCTAGAATTATAAGTGAGGAAACAAGAGTTTCTGGGGAGAAAATACTTGTTTTTAGAAGCTGTATCATATTCGTTAGGAAATAACACGTATTATTGAGTGTATATCATTTAAAGCAGAACTTTCAGTTACTAATTAGTTGCCCTTCAATAATTAAACATATGGTAACTAGCATCCTAATACATGTACTACCTCTGTAAAGTGCCGCATTCTAAACAAATCTTTCATCTTAGGAGACCGGAAGCCAGACATCAGTGTAGACATCTTGCCCTGTCAGTCCCTGTCTCCTGTAAGAAGCATTGCTGTGTGCCACATGGTAACTGGAAAGACTGATGGTGCAGGC
Organism: Rhinophrynus dorsalis; assembly: GCA_037306005.1. Classification (NCBI taxonomy): domain Eukaryota; kingdom Metazoa; phylum Chordata; class Amphibia; order Anura; family Rhinophrynidae; genus Rhinophrynus; species Rhinophrynus dorsalis. The sequence goes on from CM074721.1 coordinate 49,050,632, forward strand.
GTGCAGACTACACTAACCTGCCCGTCTGTCTCCTAAGATGAAAGATTTCTTTAGAATGTGCACTTTACAGAGTTAATACATGTATTAGGATACTAGACACCATATGTTTAATAATTGAGGGGTGACTTATTAGTAACTGAAAGTTCCGCTTTAACAATTAGCTAGAAAAACATTGAAAACTGCTCATTTTGGGTAGCCTTACCTAGCAGATAACCTCACATTTAATTATTGTATTTGCCCCTTCGGGTGCCATTGCTGTTGTCTGGAGGCTTCTTTGGCACTCATGGGGGTTAACCTCTGTTATTTTCTTTACAAACTTACTGTATTCTGAACTTATGGAAGCAAGCTTTTACTTTATGCATGAATAACAATGAATTCACCTTTTTCTTGAAAGAAAAGCTTTCACAGTAATGTAATCCAAGAAAGACATTGCTGTGTCAGCAAAATATTGAATACTAGTGTAAAAACCTGTGTACACGGGCCAAGGTCCAGATAATGTTAAGAGGCCAGTCCTGCTCTGCGTCCTGCCGCTGACACAGTCATGCACTGTAGAGACTGCCCCAGCCCCAGCATTCTGTGCTCCCAGCACAGAACTCACAGCATTCTGTGCTCACAGGTTCTGTGCTCCCAGCATTCTGTGCTCCCAGCATTCTTTCTGTGTTCCCAGCATTCTGTGCTGCCAGCATTGGGCAGTCTCTACTGCGCATGACGGCTTCTGACAAACATCCTAGCGAATTATTATATAGGATGTCTTGTTCTTTTGTCTAGGTTGATATACAGTATAGGGTGCCAGGGGCACTAACCTACAACTGTCCCTTTTCTTTTTTGAAATTACTTGTCATAACCAGTACAGATATGAAGAGGTGCTGAGGTGCACAAATGTTTCCAGAAGGTGAAGCTATAAGAAAAAATAAAGCTATTTTATATTTCTTCTCCATCAAATATATGGATAGCTTTTAAAAAACTTGGACTTTCCTACTGTATTTATTAGCTATTATGCTCCCCAGAAAAATGACACCTTATTGATATGATCTGACAGACCATAGAGGGTGCCAGAAGCATAAATATATGCCAGTTACCATCTCTCATGTTTTTTTTGTTTTTTTTTAAATATGGCTTGACTATGGTAAAATGGTTATAACAACTAGAGAAATAAAGGAAAGGTAGACAAAGTATATTGTTTTGTAAAGTAGACATCCAGCCACACCAGTTGAAGGGTCATTTGCCCCTTTTGCCCCTAGGATAGTTTGCACAACTATTTCTACAAAGCAGTGCTATAGGAAAAACACATGCATTTTGTTTTATCTCAAAGATGCTAAAATATGTCAACATCATTGACTTTGCTACTGTACGCAATACCTAGTGTCAGCCAGCAAAAAAATGGTACCACAGGTGCATGGCTATCAGTGGAACAAGGCTGGTGTGTCAGATAACATATATGTGGCTCTGTGACTGTCAGTGGACATTGGAACAAGGCTGGAGTGTCAGTGTAAGTGTGCGTCTGTGACTACCAGTGAAACATTGCAGTTTGGGCATTGTAACAGGGTTGGGATGTCAGACAGTGTGGTTTTCGGTGGCTACCAGTGGGCAAAGCTAGAATTTCAGGCAAGGCTGTGGCTACCAGTGGAGAATGTAATGAGGTTGGGGGAGGGGACGATGCATGTGAGTGACAGACAGGTATCCATTATATTGCATAGCAATGTGCTGGACACTCCCCTGTGGCACACATGTTGTCTTTTTATTTCTATTCAGACTTTGTGGGGGGGGGAGCATAAGGACTCTCTTGATGCCCCCAAGCAATTGATCACCCAGACAATAGCTCTGGGCAATCAACAGTGCTGAATATGCCAGACAGCATAGCTCCCCTGCCTCCATGCAACATGAAGTTCCATGTTAAATGGGAAGTATTGGGATAAACCAACCTCATCATCATTGATGTCATCAATGACCATAGCTGGAAACTTGCCAGGTTTCACCTGGAGACTCCGGATTTAGGGCTCTGTCTCCGGGTGAAACCTTAAGTTCTTTGGGTAACATGTGCATTTACTGGTCCTACACCGCTTATACGTTATTGTAAAGAAGGAAAAATAAAAAGAAAGAAACACGATGGCTTCTGTACTGGCCTGAGGGTAAGGCATTGCATCCACAGTTGAGAGACCTGAGCCAGCCAATGCGATATAATGATTGAATAGAAAGGTCAGGAGGAAAATCGATGACAGCTGCGTAAAATTACATTGTTCGTCGGCATTGCATGAGGAGCGGTAGAAGCAGTGGAGGCAGAGGGGAAAGGAGAACCTGCGCACCTCTCTAGTCCAGTCAGTGTATGTCAGGCCATGGGGGAAGTTAATGCTTTCACTGTAGTCTGAACAGTGTGGGATTGTAACTTAATGTTTTGTGTTAACTCCAGCCTTCATCAGTAGAGCAAACATTGACATAGCACCTACAACATACTTTTTTTTTTTTTAGAGCTTTAAGGGTTAATATTACAAAGATCTCTGGGTGCCCGTATTTCAAGATTTCTCAGCTATGCCATTGAGTCGGTCAACTTCCCTTGATCCCACCCACTCAACCTCGATTTCAAGCTCTCCGGGATGGTCGACACTACTGATAAACAGCTGGAGGGGGGACAGCAGAAACGTCCCATATGGTCTGGGTTTTTTGGGGAGGGTGAGGTCACCCACCAACCCCATCCCAAGTACGCAACAGCCTAGCTACAGCACTTTTCAGAGGATATATTCCAAAATGCTTGGCAATTTAAGTGTTAAAATCCCCTTTTAAACAAATGGGTATTTTTATTTCCTTCCCCAAACTCCTACTGATTTATTTAAATGAGCCTTAACTCCTTGAATGCCAGAAAGTTTACCAATGCATTTTTTCACAACTTACTGGACACCTTAACCCCATTTAAATTATTAAGAATTTTTATTTCTCCGCTATGGTAAAGTTTTCTCCAGAATTGCTAAACTTTTGCTTAATAAAGACACCTCATAAATTTGTTAAATATGGTGCAATTGTTTTGCCCCAAAATTGCTCTTCATGTCTTTATGTATAAGCTCAAAAGTTCTCTGACATGAGATCAGTGTTGCTAGTAGACTGCTGCAGGGCCTTTAGGGTGAACCGTTTTATTTCTAAGCTTGTCTGTCCATTAACTTCCAGTATATTATGTATAATCAAAAGATTTGTTGCGACCCCCTATGTGTACTGCTGTGAAATTTCAAGTAACCTCTTTCAAGTAACCTATTTACATGATTGTCTCATGTCTCATTTTTCACTTATACTTACTTTAATTGAAGTGTTTCATTCCCTTCAAATCATATTTTATTCCAACCCAGCTTTTCTATAAGAAGTCAAGTAAAAGGTTGCTTTTGATCAATTACCTCAGTTTATCCAGCAGACTTTCCTTACACTCCTTGTTTCTGAAGCGTCATTATGCAAAGCCTGCCTTGTCTTGCACTTACATGTTGAGAGCTATTCCAAAGTGTTTCTATAGCAGCAGTTTCAATTGTTCTCATGCAGAGTCGCATATTCCAGGTTTATTAGTTTAAATAAACACGTTTGCTTTTTAAAATGTGGGGTTATGTTTCAAACATTAGTGCTAGATCACATTACTCTGTTAAACACTGCAAACCACATTCTAGTACTGTAAAATATCGGTTATAATACACACAATTTTACCCCTCTTCACCTTATGCGCCCGCTTCCTTCAATGCCCTGTCAGGACCTTCTGCTGCCAACCGCATTGGATCTTCAGTATTGTCCTGCGAGTACCTTGAGATCCTCACAGGGCATTACTATTGGCTGATGGCGGAAGGTCCTGACAGGGCATTGAAGGAAGAGGTTGGCAAATGTAAGCATTCCGCCCACAGATGTGGATTAAGTAAGCATTATTTTATCACAGCGGATTGAGCTGGGGGGAGCCCACATATATTTTTAGTAAGGGGAAAACAATGGTGAGTATTATACATAGGCACTCTTGTTCTCCTCTAAAATCTTAGGTATAATATACACCAGCATATTATACACATGTGCGTATTATACCTGAGATTTTACGGTAAATCTGGCTTACGGGTCCATATTTATACAAGTAAACTTGACTTATTCTGGAGCAAACCAACTGCACCATAGGGTACAAATAAAAATTCCTAAATTGCCATGCTCTTGAATAGTGCTTTTTAACCCCTTGAATACTATAAATATGGGCCACAGTCTCTAAGAATTACTAGGCCTTATGTGTAAAAGCAAAGGAGAAATTCTAGAAAAGTAACAAAAGGTCCCCAACCCATTGCTTTTAAATGAGCTAAAGACCTCTCTTACATTCAAGTTAAGAGACACATTTAAAAAAAATTGGATTTTTTATTTGTTCCCTATATTGTTTGCCTCAGAACTGCTCCACTTTGCCTTTATACACAAGGCTCATTATTATATCTGGGGACTCTGCCCACTTCTGCCCTTTCCCAGCCTGTTCTTCCCATTTTCCGCCCACTTCTCCTCCTTCCCCACCCTGTTCTGCCCACTTCCCATCTACTTCCTGCCCATTCTATGACACATTGCATTAAGCCCTGCCTCCACCTGTGATAAAGCCCCACCCTTTTGTGACACAAATCAAGAGGCACCACCTAAGACCCCTCCGGGAACTCTATTTAAAAAAAAAACAAAAAAAAAAACAAAAAAAAACGTTCTCACAATAAAGTGTGAGGGCAAGGAGAAAAGAATCGCCCACACATCTCAATGATATCAGAGTTCCTAGGACCAATCTGGATATGAATAAACATATGTGTCAACGGACACCAAACAAACACAGCACACCAAAACAAGAGCCAGTGGGGCTCAAAAAACTACTGAACAATAAATGATGGGGGGGCAAACACATAGGATAAGAGAAAACTCCATGGAATGGAGGCCAGGGGTCCCTTGTAAGAGCACAGAATGTTGGAAACTTCCAGTTTTCCCTGGTAGCCACTGGGTCTATTGCTGGGACTCCCCAGTTTTGAACTATCAGGTGGAACGCCTCCTGATGTTGCTTCCAGTTTCCTGGCTCTACATCTGCCAGTACTTTTTCCACTCTGGGAATGTGTACGGCTGAGATTGCTGGAACATGAGCTTCTACTCAATTGCAGAGACCACCTTCCTCCATGCTATTTCACTGTTCACTCTTGGCAATTGATGTACACCAGGCCATGGCGTTATCTGTCTGAACTCTCACTGGAATCCCTCTGAGCACCTGGGACTAATGAAAGAATGCTTCCTGATGCAGCTCCCAGTTTCCTGGATCTACATCTTGATGACTGAGAAAGTCTGCCAGTACGTTTTCCACTCCGTAAATGTGTATGGCTGAGATGGCTGGAACATGATCTTCCATTGAGTTGAGGAGATCATTCACCTGCCTCCATACTATCTAGTAGTTCCCTCTTGCAACATTGCCCGGAAGAAGTGCCGACGAAACGCGCGTCGGCGTGTGTTGCTTTACCCAGCCTCTGTCTCCAGTCTAGGTGTAGGTCTGTGATGTATGCGGATGATGCCGGGGAGTTAGAACTAAGTCAGCTCTCTCCCCTGCTTCACCCGGTTTGTTCTTGACCGCTTTACTTTGGCGACTCCGTGTGCAATTTTGATTGTAGCAATCATCTCACTCACTCGCCATATTGTTTCTAAGTATTAGCGATCGCATACTTCTCACAGGCATTGTATCTATTTTGAGCTTATACAGTTGAGATATGAGGCTGTTTGGGGATATATATTTTTAGGCATATACATTTGCGGTAATTGGAGTATTTATGATTCTTTACTCCTGCCCATTATCAGATGTTTCTGAACAATTATATTAGCCTTTTTGGACTTATTATCCCTATCTTTATGAGATTTAATGTTTTCAATATATTTGATTTTAATTTTTTTTTTATAATAAAAGTTATATTTTACTTATGTCCTGACATTAGCATACTTGAGGAGGTTGTTTGAGGATTTGAGTGCTATTTATACAGGGTTTTCTTCTGTCCAGTGAGTTCTTTCTCACTATCATTTTTTCATTTCTGATACTCCCCTGGAGCACCTACTGATTCTCACTCCTTCCATAGTGTTGCCTTTTTGGTCTCTTCGTGCTCTTTGGAGTGCGTGGTGTGCGCTATATACAGTAGTTCCCTCTTGGTGACTGATGTACACCAGGCTGTGGAGCTGTCTGTCTGAACTCTTACTGGTATCCCTGTAAGCACTTGGGACTAGTGAAAGAGAGCCAAACCGATCGCTTTGAGCTCCAGTATGTTGATGGACAGAAGGCTCCCAATTGTCCCAAGATCGAATCCCAGCCTCTCACTCTGACGTCCATTGCCATCAACGTCCACTATGGAATTACAAAGGGCCTCCCTCTCACCAGGTGTGTCCAATGGAGTGACCACTAAAAATCCTCCCCTTATCTAAGGAGAGGGACATCTGATGGGAAAAATGCTCTGGATTCATGAGCCAAATTCTGAGAATCTCTCTCTGAAGTTCCCTTGTGTGGAACTGTGATTAAGGGACCACTTCCAGAGTGGATACCAACTGACCTAGGACACTCATGAAGTCGCTGATCATGGCTGACTGCCAGTCCAGTGCTTGAGACAGTCCTGGAACGGTGTCTGAATCTTCTACTCTGTGAGAAAGATCTTCCCCTGTAGGGTTTGTAACTTCAATCCCAGGAACACCAGTACCTGTGATGGAATGGGAGAACACTTGTTGAGATTGAGAATCCAGACGTGATGCACCAGAACGCATGACCCACAGCTCTTCTGAAGGAACTTCAAGCAAGAAATTCTCCAAATATGGAGTCAGAGAAATGCCTTGGGCATGGATTTATGCAATGCCATGATATTTGTGAAGATTCTGAGCGCTGACACCGAGCCAAAAGGCAGAGTTATGAACTGGTAAAGATTGGAGCCAAAGGCAAAATGCAGGTAACACTGGCTATTCGGGTGAATTGGGACGTGCATATACACACCCTGAAGATCCAGGGAAGCCAGATACTCCCCTGGGCACATCTCTGTGATGACAAGGCATTAGAGGTCCCGAATAGGAAGTCAGGCACCATCCTTCTTGGGAACCATAAAAAAGGTTTTAATAGAAACCTGAAAAGTGCTTTTGGGCTGGGACCAGCGCCATAAGCTGTTTTTCAACAAAGTGGAAACGGCTTTGTGAAAAAGTCTCACTTTTTCTTGGTTCTACTGGACCTTTGAGGAAAATAAGTGATATGGAGGAAAGGATATGAAATCTATGTGGTACCATTCTTATATCACCCACATAATCCACCGGGTTTTAACAAATGTAGGCCCTTGTTCAGTGTGGAGGGGCCCAGAAGAGTGGTAGGAACCACAGCACGAGAGGGGCACGGAGACCCAGAGAATTCCCTTGGAAGACCAGTATGGCATGAGAAAAAGGGAGTAAGGGAGGACCCTGAATCCTTAGCCTTGGATTTCCTCATATGCCCTTTAGTGTCAGACATATCCCACAGAGAGTGTCTAAATCTAGTGGAACTAGATTAAAGGTCCCCAGTTTAAAGTAAGACCCCAGAAATACCAAAAATGTATGTCTCTGATATGCAAAGGGATAAACTGGAGAAGAAAGGATAAGAAAGGTAGACATAAGATGGCCACCAGTAAGTGTGCCAGAAAATTAGAAGACAGCCCAGGAAGTGGGGCATTATGAGAACTGCAGTATTCTCCCTTGCTTATTGCCTAGCAATGTCTGTTACTCTGGCCGCTGCATGCTCCATGGACACTCAGAATGTGGACTAGATGCAAAAGCATGAGGAGGCAAGAAGATAGAGCCCTATCAGGATGCGTAACTGCACGTCCTGTTGTGAAAGTATTTTACCAGGAAGAATACATTGAGATTGTCTCTTATTTTCAAGTATGCCCTGGAGTCATTTTATCTACCTCAGAGGAGTGAAAGGCTGAGCTGACCTTGTCAGGACTAGAACCTGGGACCTTGCGGCTTGATCAGATTCTACAGCTGGTGCCTTAACCAGCTGAGCCATCTCACCCATATTATTGCACAGATATGTCCCAAGAAAGTTTCTCCAATAGAAGTCAATGGAGCAAAGACAGCCATGGGCGGGGACCAGTTCTTAATGGAGCTGCTACACAGAAATCAATCCATAATAAAAAATAAAAGGAAAATACTCAAAACCCCCAGGGAGAGTCTGGGGGAGTGAAAAAAACTAGTGGCCTAGTAGTGGGGGAGCAGAAATAAACCCCCCAAAACACTGAACACCAAGGTACACTGCCAATAACCCAAAAAGCAGGAAAAATGGCTAGCTAGCAGCAAAGGACAGCAGCCATTTGTACTTCAAGACCCCCATGAAGTGAAAAAGAGCCATAAATGACTGCATAATAATATTTATTGGACACAGTGTATAATATAAATGAGAATGGGACATACAGTGGACCAAAGCATTCAAATGGTTTACTCCAATCTTATCTTCAGGCTGCCAACATAAGGTAAGTACAGAATCTCAGAGAGAGACACAGCCATGAGGAACTGAATTGTCATAAAGTGAACATCCACAAGGCAAGTCCATACAGCAACTGTGAACTGGGCAATCCATCTCCAAGAAAGCCCAGTGATGGGAGCCCACCTAACTGGGTAATATACAGCCTCATATCCAACACAATAAAACCCAAGAAAAACTAACAAGATGGCCACTGCACATCCAACTGCTTCTTAGGACACATGAATTCCGGGAAGTAGGCAGAGGGGAGTTGAGCTGGAGGAAAAGGAGAGAGTCTTCACCCCAAACCCCATCTTTTGTGATGAGCCCTTCCCTCCAGCAAGAGGGACTCAACCCCATGGTACCTGTGTTCCATAATGGTCTTAAGAGAAATAACACAATAATGACAATAAAGGGTCCTAATCCTATCCACAATATGTAAATAAAAGTAATGGGTCCTTTTACACTCTAAACAAAATTAATGTACATAGGTGGTATAATATGTGAAACTATGCTGAACAATAATACCTTTTCTTCCTGTCTATTCATGTAGAAACATATGGGGTAATGTAGCTCCTCTTTAACATGATAGCACAAGGTTAAAGGTCAACCAGAGACCCTATTCTGCTTCTTTATTGCAGTTATCCTTTAAGCTAACAAAAATAATAAGGGAAGGAATGTTCTACTTATAAAGACAGACTAAAAGATAGGGAATTATTGTTAAATATAATTCTTATTTTGTTTCCATGCCAGTAAAAACATATGAGTCTTCCAAAAGCATTCTCTACAGCAAAAGTAGTGAGTTGTTTGATCTCCAACCGTTGTGTTCTCCCTGTGGCTGGTTGGGGATGATGAGATTCGTAGTCCCGATCATCTGGAGATCAATTAATTGGCAAAACCTGCTCTATAGGTAAGAAAATGAAAGGACACCAAGACAGCAGAGGACAGATAATGCATGAAAAAACTTTAACAAGGTAAATCACCAAATGCATGGTCAAAGTTACACAATGAGATTTCAAAGCAAAAGATGCACTTTAGCCAAGCTGTTTTTCGGAGAAAGTACATATCCAAGATGCACAAAGACCATGAATAACCAACAAGTAGCAGTAAAGTTTCAAATTAAAATACTCATACAAAAATAACACATCCAGTGAGGTCCATAACAAAGATTCACCAAAAAATACATAAGGGGCCCAAAAAACAATACAGGGAAAAAAGCGCATGGCCAAAATGTGCTGGGAAGGTGAAAAACAGAATACTCTTTGAAGTCGCTTAACTGTAACACGCAGTGAAGGTGAATATAGAAAGAAGAGGCACAGCAAACTCACAATGCAGGGGCACAACCATGAGGCACAGCGCAGGTATATAACCACCAGGCACAGCACAGGTGTACAACCACGAGTCGCAGCTCAAGTTCACAACCATGAGGCAACACAGGTTCACAATCATTAGGCACAATGCAGGTTCACAACCACAACTATTCACAACGATGAAGCACACAGCAGGTGCATAAATTAGATTCACAGAACAGATGCATAAGCTAGATACAGGAAGAAGGTCATAACTATAGTAGATAGCTTTTACATTGGCATACATGAGAACCTGCACATAAAAAAGTTTTCCCTTGCCCAGGCATACTACAAACCTTCCACATATGCCCTTGCACAGGCTTACATCAGATCTTGCAGAGGAGTACATCAAATCTTAATCATGTCCCATAAAATCTTGCTCAGGTCAGTAGGTGCATAGTGTCAGTAAGGACAAACACCCAGGAAGCAGCATGCATTAGTCGAACTTAGCTAGTAGGCTTGGGTGGAAATCCAAATAGATTAATTAAATAATGATCCATACATTGGGTTTAAATAGAAGGCTCAGGAATAAGAAATCTGAAGATATACTTACAGATCCCTTACTTAGGGTATGCTATGCCCTACTAGATTTAGGTTGGCCAGAGAGGTAATTATACCCATGGCACCTACCACTCTAGGTTCATAGGCAGGCAGACTACTGTGTTTTCACCCAGTAGTCTGAAATGAATTGAATGGGGGGATTGATCTAGTCTGACCACTGATAAAAATTATTATTCTATGAATATGTTACTAATAAAGGTTTTTAGAGTCTAGGATAATTTGACAGCAGTAAAGTGGAATCAAACATTTTAGATTAATAGCGATAAGAGTTATTATCTTTTTGCCAGCTAGCATATATACAGATATTTGCTAATGAAAATGTAAAAAATGAATAAGGCCAAAACATCCATACAGTTTGGGTTGCGCAGCTTATCTGACCAACTTGCAGCCTTTAACTGCTCCAAATAAAACCTTGGCACTACATATTCAGCACGTCAAGATCTTTATTAAATATATAAATATATCAATGAGTGATTTCCCCTATATGTTGTACCCCTTTATGTCGTACACTGTATCTATACTTTGGTCACATAGTATTTGAGTGAATGCACCACCCATTTGAATGGAGTTATAGAAGGTGTCTGATTTGAGATTGTCAGGTAACCAAAAGAGCCCTGGGGGTATCTAAAATGCCCCGAAGACATTACACCTTTCAAAGATTTCTGCTTTACAATGTGTGGTATTTCTGATCCAGAATTACTAGTACAGAGATGCATACATAAGGAAAGGCTGTAGTTTTAATAGATTTATCTTCTATATGTATCATTCAATACCATTAAATTTTTAAAATACTTGCCTAATGCAATATCAAAACATGGACAAGGTCACAGATTCTAGTCCCGGCAGGGTCAGCTCGGCCTTTCACCCCTCTGAGGTAGATAAAATGAGTCTAGGTCATACTTGAAAATGAGAGACAATCTAAATGTATTCTATCCGGTAAAATACTCCCCCCCCCCCAAAAAAAAAAAAAAAAAAAAAAAAAAAAAAAAAAAAATTCTGTCCACTACGGTGCATTTTATTTGTACCGGGATTTCTCCATTTTCTTTTTTTTGTTTGGAAATATGGTTCCATGTGTGCTACCCTTTCCAGGAACTCAAACTGACACATAAAGAGTTAATTTGAGTGTCAACCTCCCTTTTGACTTTACATATTTTGCCAGGGAGCTGTCACGGTTTTCAAAACACTCAGACCAGTAGGTGAGATAAAACACAGTTTTATTAAGAACAAAATGAATGGTAAGAATCGCCCCCTATAGGCAGCACTGCGTAGCAGCAAGAAGGCAATTGTATGACCAATATACAGGTATTGATTTAAACAGCACTGGCAAATAGCAGATACTGAGTACAGAGATACAAGGGCTAACACAGTAATCAGTCCATCTCAGTTGTGGTGTTTGGCACGCCCAAGGTGATAATGCTGGACAGTTATCTCAGTATTATGAACATTTGGTGTTGAGTCCTCTCCACCATTTACTGCCTGTCCAGCAAAGAGGAACCTGCAACCCAGAACCTGCTGTACTTGAACAATAGCCCCCACGGGCGTAATAACAGAGGTTTGCACAGTAGCAGCTAAAGCCGTGGCGCCTACCGGGCATGGTAACGAACTTCACTATACTGCAAGGAGTGATATAAACCATCGCCTACAAGGCCTACCGGACCGGCTCAGCAGTAATAGTGGTATGAGAGAAAACGGCTCAGCACAATAGCAATGCTCTGTACCAGACTGGAGGCTCAGAACCAGGAACACAGCTCTGCACGGGTTAACGGCTCGATAGTTGGAACACAGCTCTGCATGGGTCAACGGCTCGATAGTTGGAACACAGCTCTGCACGGGTTAACGGCTCGATAGTTGGAACACAGCTCTGCATTGGTTAACGGCTCGTAAGAGCAGTACAGCTCAGCAGGGAACAGCTCGGTAGCAGGATCTCAGCTCAGCACGGGTTAACAACTGCAGCCGTAGAAGGTCAGTAGTTGGAGGAAGTCAAAATGTCACCTTGGCGACAGTGGGAAGCTGGAACGTAGTCTGGGCAGATGTAACCGGTGCAGGTCACGGAGCTGGAACGTCATACAAGCCGGGTCGAATCACGGAGCAGGTTCTCAGACAAGCCAGATCAGGATACAAGCAGGGACGTCAGCCAGGCCGGATCAAATCATGGAGCAGGTACACAGGAACGTAAACAGAGCAAGCCAAGTTGTTACACCGGAAATCAGGAACGCAGGAACACAGCACAGCAAAACTGGCTCAGGAACACCACGAAAGGGCACCTCCCAGGTGCCAATGGCCCAGTATAAAAAGGTCACCAGGGGCGGGCCAAACAGGCTCAACCAATCGGAGCGCAGCACAAGTGAGAGTGACAGGGAATCACTGCACTGTGATAGGAGCTCACTGAATTTCTGTTTCCAGAGAGATTTGTGTAAGGACCCGTGATACAATATTGCACTATCTCTGCAGCACTGGGTGCTCTGTATGCAGTGGTCAAGGTAGGCTATTCTGCTGCAGACACAGAGCAAAACTATAACACCATCTTTTATTTCACAGTCCCTGACAGAAATTCCCCGGAAATTCAGGGAGCTCCCTGTCAGTGGAATAACTAGACAATCGAAGGCCCTGGTGCAAACATTTTTTTGGGCCTCCTATCACAAAAGGTATAACTAGAACCTATTGGAACCTGAGACAGATGAGGGCTGCCCTGGATGCTGGGCCCCTGCAAAAGCTGTAGTTGTGTCCTGTTTTGTTGCAAGGAGATAAAATAGGATTTTAGTCTTACCTGTTAAATCCTTTTCACTTAGTCCATACAGGTCACTGGTACTCTGGGGAGGCGTAAGTCCCCTTTAATAGGCAGGAACAACTATGCAAATGATTTGCAAGGGGCGGAGCCTCCCCTCTCACTTAAGCCACCTTCTGGCCAGAGCCACTTAGATTGATTTGAGACCCTAAAAACTGACCACAGGTAAGCAAAAAGAAAGACTCCTGTGAGCATGCCCTGACGGTCTCCCACTGAATGCCACAGGAGAGCCAAGACTGGTCCCTTGACAGGGTGGGAGACCAGTGACCTGTATGGACTAAGTGAAAAGGATTTAACAGGTAAGACTAAAATCCTATTTTCACTGTCGTCCAATACAGGTCACTGGTACTCTGGGATGTACAAACATTGAGCTGATCCAGAGGCGGGAAGTAAGGCAAGGACCAGGCGCGAGGCCCAAGTCACTAGAACTGCTATGACCCAGTTAATAACATAGCCCAAACTGTAAGTGTCAACGGACACCAACCAAGGGAAACCATCCCTGAACTAACACAGCACACGGAACCAGAGCCAACCGGGCTCAACAGTAAGGAAGCACTAAGAATCACAGAGCGGAAGACCTACACAGGCAAGACTGCCTCCAGGACCTTCCTTCCAAAACTGGCATCAGCCGAAGCCAGTACATCAACTCGATAGTGCTTAGAAAAAGTGTGCACAGAGGACCAAGTGGCCGCTCTGCCCAGTTGATCAGCAGAAGCTTGATTCTTGTAGGCCCAAGAGGCCCCAATAGATCTGGTGGAATGGGCAGTCACCCGGAAGGGAACATGCTTATTCCTCAACTTATAGGCTTCACAGATAGTAGCCTTAATCCAAGAGGCAATAGTAACTTTGGAAGCCGGTCTCCCTGCCCTAGGCCCCTCAGGAATGACGAATAGAGCGTCAGACTTCCTGATAGACTCGGTGCGATGAACATAAAACTTGAGGCAACGCACCACATCCAACAGATGGAGATCCCGTTCCTTGTCAGATGAAGGATTAGGGCAGAAAGAGGGAACCACAATCTCCTGATTGATGTGAAACTCGGACACAACCTTGGGTAAGAATTCCTTGGAAGTGCGAAGCACAGCCTTATCCTTGTGGAACACCAGGTAAGGAGGTTTACAAGACAGAGCTTGTAACTCTGCTACCCGGCGAACTGAGACAATAGCCAAAAGGAAGGCCATCTTCCAAGTCAAGAGACGTAATGGAATGGAAGCCAAGGATTCAAACGGGGGTCGCTGGAGAACTCCCAGCACCAAATTGAGATCCCACTGGGGAGCAGGACTCTTGAAGGCAGGTCGAACATGAGTCACACCTTGGAAGAAAACTTTCACATCAGGAAGGATAGCAATCCGGTCCTGGAAAAACACAGACAAGGCAGAGGTCTGAACTTTGAGGGAACTCAGACTGAGCCCCTTATCAACACCGTCCTGCAAGAAGGCCAGGACAGTGGGAAGATGAAATTCAAGTGACAATTGCTTATCAGTGCACCATGCAACAAAGGTTGACCATATGCGATGATAGATCTTGGAGGACACAGGCTTACGAGCACTAAGCATAGTCGACACCACAGAAGGAGAAAATCCTTTCTTAGCTAAAATCAAGGATTCAACCGCCATGCCATCAAATGGAGAGAGTGAACATCCTCCTTCCACAGATAACCCTGGAGAAGAAGATCCGGACGGGCAGGGAGCGAAATCGGATCCGATACTGACAAGGCCATCAACTCCGGAAACCAGGACTGGCGGGGCCAGTTTGGAGCGATCAAGATGACAGGACAACGCTCCTGCTTCAACTTCTGAATAACTCTGATCAATACAGGAAGAGGAGGGAAGATGTAAGCCAGGGAGAATCCCAAGGGATCGACAAGGCATCCACTGCTAGAGCAAGGGAGTCCCTCCACCGGGAGCAAAACACTGGAACCTCCCTGTTGTGCCTGGTAGCCATCAGGTCCACCACAGGCATCCCCCACCGCTGGGCGAGCATGTGAAACACCTCTGGATGAAGAGCCCATTCTCCGCTGTCGACGGTGTCACGACTGAGGAAGTCTGCCAAGACGTTGTCTACGCCTGGAATATGAACTGCAGATATGACAGGCAATTGATCTTCTGCCCAAGACAAAATATCCTTGATTTCCCACCAGGCGGAACCGCTTCTTGTGCCGCCTTGCCTGTTGATGTAAGCCACTGCCGTGGCGTTGTCGGACTCCACTCTGATCGGAAGACCGGTCAGTTGAGACTCCCAGTGCCTCAGGGCAAGCCGGACAGCTCGAAGTTCCAGAACATTGATGGAGAGAAGGGATTCCTCCAGACCCCATTTCCCCTGAGCACTGAAGCGACCCCAGACTGCACCCCAGCCCCGAAGGCTGGCATCCGTTGTGACTGTGGTCCAACGAGGAACTAGAAATGATCTCCCTTTCAGGAGATGAGAAAGATCCAACCACCAGGGCAGACTCGACTCGACATGAGGAGGTAGAGAGACGGCCAGATGTAGATGATCTGGATGATTCCTGCACGTCCGGATCACAAATCTCTGAAGTTCCCTGGAGTGGGCCATGGCAAATGGTACTGCTTCGATCGTGGAAATGAACTTCCCCACTAAGGACGACAACTTCGGTACCGGAATTTCGTCCATGTCCAGAATCCCAGCTACTCGGACGGCTATCTGGTGAGCCACATCCTCTGGAAGAAACACCATGCATTGGCGAGTGTCTAACAGGAGACCCAGGAACAGAAGCCGCTGAGATGGAACCAAGTCCGACTTGTCCAGATTCAGGATCCAGCCATGACGGTTCAGAGAGTGCATACACTTCTGTAATTGCTGATGGAGAAGCTCCGCTGAGGAGGCTTTCAGTAGGAGATCGTCCATGTAGGGGGTCACTCTGATCCCATCCTGATGAAGCACCGCTATCAAGGAGCCTAACACCCTCTGGAAGACCTGAGGGGCTGAGGTCAGCCCAAAGGGGAGCGCTGTAAACTGAAAGTGTCCCCTGTGGCAGGCAATCCTGAGATACCGCCTGCTCCCTGGATGAATAGGGACATGAAGATAAGCATCCTGAAGGTCCAGGGAGGCAAGGAACTCCCCTGGAGACATTGCTGCAATCACAGAGCGCAGGGACTCCTGGCGGAAGTGGGAAGTCACCACATAGGCATTGAGATCTTTGAGATCCAAAATGGGACGAGCCCCTCCGTCCTTTTTGGCTACCACAAACAGGTTGGAAAAGAATCCTGAACCTGTGTCCCCCTGAGGAACCGCCTCCAGGACCTCTTTGTCCAAGAGATCCTGAATAGCGCCGTCGAACAGACGCCCTTTTGTGGGTTCCTGAGAAGGACGAGTAAAATGGAACCGAAAAGGAGGAAGGGAGGAGAAAGGGATCCTGTATCCCTCTGACACCACCTGAAGAACCCATGGGTCCACCACTGACTCCTCCCAAGTCCGGCGAAAGAGGCAGAGACGACCACCTACAGCCGGATGCGGACCCGGGTTCGGCGAGTCATGCCGAAGCAGTCTTGGAGGTCTTGGCCTTGGGAGCAACTTTGGGCTTCCAGGACTGTTTGGGCTTGGAGGAGGAGCGTGTAGCGGGAGGACCCGCCGGGGTCGAGGAGCGTGTCTCAGTCTGAAAGGAACGAAAGGACCGATTGCGTTTGGCTGGAAACATTTTCTTAAAGACTGATGGTAGAAGAGTACTTTTACCCCCAGTAGCCTCACTGATCATTTCTTTGAGTTCAGACCCAAAAAGCAAACTCCCCTGGAAGGGCAGGGAAAGCAAGGCTTTCTTAGAGGCTGTATCAGCAGACCAAAGTTTCAGCCAAAGGGCGCGTCTGGCCACCACAGAAGAAGTAGAGGCCCTCGCCATCATGCGCACAGCATCAAAAGCAGCGTCAGCAACATAATTCTGAGCTTCAGTAATATTAGCAAGAAGCTGCAACTGTTCAGACACTGATGCATCCTGGCGAACTGCTTCAGTCAGACGTTCAGTCCAGGCCGCGATAGCCCTGTTAACCCACGCCACTGCAAAGGTTGGACGCATGGCAGTGCCAATAGAGGCAAAAATGGACTTAAGAGAAAGTTCCAGTTTCTTATCCGTCCAATCCTGCAGGGCAGAGGCATCAGATACAGCCAAAGCGGTAGACTTGGATAGCCTGGAAACAGGGGCATCCACCTTGGGAGGATGCACCCATTTAGCCAGCTCAGTCTCAGGAAAAGGGTACAGCTTAGCAAACTTTTTAGAGACAGAGGATGATCTATCAGGATTCTTCCATGCCTCAGAGACTAGACGGGCAAGAGTAGGATTAGTTGGAAAACAAACAACAGGCTTAGATGGCTTCTTCTGAAAAACATCAGTAGGATCATAAGTGGATTCCTGAGTCAGAGGAAGGTTGAGCGTATTCAGAACAGCTCTAATCAGACCCTCAGCCGAAACTTCAGGGTCACATTCATAGGGGTCCCCAATGGACCTGTTAGATTCAATAACAGTCCGTTCCTCAGCATCAGAATCCTGCAAGAGTTCTTCCTCAGAAGAATCAGTCACATCAGGAGCCCCCTGTGGCTTAGGCAGGGAGGTCCTGATGGTAGAGGGGGTCTGCCAGACCTGGAGAGCCCCCTGTACCTGAGAGGGAAAGAGTTGAAGAGCGGATCTGAGATCCCTAGTGGCAGCTTTAAACTCCCTCACCCAAGATGGCTCAATAGCGTAGCTGGGAGGCCCAGGGTTGCTATCTTGACCAGTACAATTAGGGCATAGATCCCCCACATTATCGCTAGACAGCCCAATGTGGCAAGAGGAGCAAAACGCCATGGGGGTAGCAGACCCCCCATCCTCCTTAGACTTGGGTCTAGCCCCTAGCTCCAGTGAAGTAGACATGCTCACAGCGTCAATATACCCCACTAATGACACTATCACCCAGAAAAAGTGCAAAGGATTAAAGTTTCACCCCAGAAATGTCTAAATTCGGACTTATCTGGCCAGCGAAGGGTTAATCTGTTGAGGAGAGAGAAGGCTCGGTCCCTGCGTAGTGTACTCGCTTAGGAAAAGTTCCACAAAATGGCGGCCGTCATGACAGCCAATCAGAAACGAGCGCGAACCAGGCGCTCATGGGAAATGTAGTTTTCCCTTTACAAGTACCCCAAACAGTGCCCGAAGCCCCCCTGAACACCCCACATAAATAAAACACATTCCGGATGATAGAGCAGGAGCCTAGCATTAAAATGAGCCATCTCTGAAGTTGCTGAGACAAGCGGTTCCAGAGATATGTCCCACACTGTGAATTCCCATAGAGAGTAAAGGAGCCATAGCGTTTGAGCGGGAAATTTAATAAAACATTAAAAATAGCCCAAACAAGTATAAAACACATAAGAAACACAAGTAAACTAATACCCAAAGCTCCAAAACCCAGAGAATACCACAGAAATTGCATTAAACATTGAAATGCAAATAAAAACACCCTATGAGTGCTGGAGTGCATTGCAAACTCCCAAATACAAGCCCAGCAAAGGGACACTGTGGGGACAAGTGGACCTTCAGCACTCAATGGGTGACTCACCTCTCTTGCAGGACTTCTGTCTTCAGGTGACCATGATAGAGGAGGAATAACCCAGAGGCAAATTCCCCAGCAGGGAAGCTGCTTAACTCAAGCTGTCCCCTCTTCAGGGCATAAGGTCCACAGAAATCCCTGGGAGCTGCACTAGCCACTTCGGGTGAGGGCATTCACAGCCATGGTCACCCTCCTAATGGTGGTATTCCATATTGAATAAAAAAAATAACAAATGACTAAGTTGAAAGCATAGATGTTCTCTACCTGGTGTGCATAGCATCCAGGAACAAATCAATCTAAGTGGCTCTGGCCAGAAGGTGGCTTAAGTGAGAGGGGAGGCTCCGCCCCTTGCAAATCATTTGCATAGTTGTTCCTGCCTATTAAAGGGGACTTACGCCTCCCCAGAGTACCAGTGACCTGTATTGGACGACAGTGAAAAATGTTTAATAGAAAATGTTTAAGCAATTTGACTATACATTTTATGCAGTATTTAAAGTAAAAAAAGGAGGTTTACTTTTACTTTAAAGGGGAAACACTCACATCGGGAAAACTTTTGAGCACTTGTTTAATCAGCTAAGAAGCATTAGGCAAATGTGCTCTCTCTTTTTTATTTGTAACTTACTTTTTAAGACATTTAACTTCAGTGTTATCCACTTCCGCATAATGTAGCTGCGGCACGGCTCTCAGGACTTCCCAGCAGTCTGTCATTCTCATCCCACCTCCCTCCCAGCTGCCCCCGGGAGCTCATTCACGCTTCACTTCGATGTGGTGTGAATGGCTCCTAGTGTTACAGGAAGAGGCGATTAGCATTATACTGAGGTTGTTGTAGTACTATTGTGGTTGCAACCTCAGTATAATGCTAATCGTTGCTTCCTGTAACGCTAGGAGTCATTCACACCACACCGAAGTGAAGCGTGAACGCGTTCCCGGGGGCAGCAGGGAGGAGAATGACAGACTGCTGGGAAGTCCTGAGAGCCGTGCCGCAGCTACAGCGTGCTGCAGTATGTGGAAGTGGATAACTTTGAAGTTGAATATCTTAAAAAGTAAGTTACAAAAAAAAAAAAAAAAAAAAAAAAAGAGAGAGCACGTTTGCCTAATGCTTTGCCTAATGCTCAAAAGTTTTCCCGATGTGAATGTTCCCCTTTGATCCATGAAAAACATTCACAAGTGTGATTGCTTCATGCCATCCTATATAATAATTCGCTAAGTTGTGTGTAACGCCCGACATGCGCAGTAGACACTGCTGCACGTGCGGCAGTCATGCGCAGTACAGACTGCCCGCGCCACGGCTGATACAGAGGTGGGTGCTCCGAAGAAGCGTCCAGCTCTGTATCAGCAGTGGCGCAGGCAGTCTCTGCTGCGCGTGACTGCCCCGCGACCGGCTGCCAGAGGCACTGTGGCCCGTGTAACGGGCTGTTCAACTAGTTAGCTATAAAGCATCAAAAAAGATCACATAATTCACAGCCAGTCACTGAAAAATCATCCACAGAGAAAGATTACAACTGATCACCAAGTTCCATTCCAAATCTACTAGTTTTCATAAAACGAACAGGGCTATATGCAGAATAGAAAGTACGTACAAATCTTGAGCAACAAACTGCACTATAACCTTTTGAGTGCCAGAGGGGCACGCAGCACATTGCAGAGCAATGCATTAAGTACCCCTCTGGCACTCAAAGGGTTAATGGACAAAGAAACATTCCCAAAATTCCCACTGATTTAAATGAGGCTTTAAACCTCTTGAATACTAGAAAGTCCTCCAATGCATTGTGATGAACTCGTTGGAGATCTCTGTGGAATTCAAGGGATTAAACTCCCCATTTGATTCAGTGGGAATACTTATTTGTCTCCAGTTGTGCAGCTGGTTTGCCGCAGAATTGTTCCACTTCCTTGTATACATCAGGCCTACTACAGCCCACTATTTCTCCAGTGTTTTAATTAAAGGGACACTAACGTCCCATAATAAATTATACTTGTTTTGTAGAGGTTTAAAAAATAAATTATTTGGGTTTGAGAGATATTCTTATGTAAAGTTCCCCCTCTCTCCCCTTCTCCTGACATCAGCGCTGTGCTGACAGCAGGAGATCCCGGTCTGAGGACCAGCCGGCGGCTCTGCAGCAGAGCCAAAATCGCTTTATTTAAAAATAATTACTTCATTGGGAAGGTCTACAAAGTGTGCCTGGTTTGCAAGCACACTACAAAGTGTGCCTGCTTTTCAAGCACACTTTGTAGACCGTTCCCATAAAGCAGTTCTTTTTAAATAACGTGATTTCGGCTCTGCTGCAGAGCCTCCTCAAGTTGCATGACTTTGCTGTAAAGCGGACAGCAGGAAAAGGGAAACGTTACAAGCGAATCTCTCTCAAACCAAAGCAGTTTGAGAGATAGGATTTGTGCCAAATAACTTATTTTTTTAAACCTCTACAAAACAAGCATAACTTTTATGGGACATTACTGTCCCTTTAAGAGATCTACAACGCACTGAACTTGTATCATGTTACTATTAATCTTTGGAGATTACCTTCTGCTGAACTTCCTGTGATCAGAGATGATTGCCAAACACACTGAAGCATAGTGGGTCTGCACAGAAGCCTGTGTGCATATGTTCAGATAAAAGACTGGATCATAGCATTCAGTCACTGTGTTCCCCAAGGGATAGCAGCCAACAATGTACGGCTGCTGTCCAGGGTACCTGTCCATTTTTTTTTTTTTTTTGGCGCCCATCCTAAATTTAAGCAGTTGCTGTAATCCATTCATAGAAGAATATAGAAGGCTATGTTTAGGAGATACGAGGTAGTAACCCTGTGACGCTTTCCAGTTGTTTGTGTGAACATTGCAGTAGTGTTCTTGTTTTACCAATAATGTGTTTGAAGGCATGTGTTGATTGATGAGATCTAAATTAGAACATTAATAGATTATAGATTAGTCCAGGCATGCACAAAAAACAGGACTCGATGATTACAACTGGAAACATGATAGAGCCATCACTGATAACAGCACAGGTTAGGTCTGATAAAAGTACTGTCACCGAATAACTAATTTGTGCTCAAGAAGAAAATGCCTTAAAGGACCAATAACTTTTTTTTTATTAAAGGGACAGAAATGTCCCATAAAAAACATTCTTGTTTTGTAGACGTTAAAAAAATAAATTATGTGGCACAAATCCTATCTCTCAAACCTTTATGGTTTGAGAGATATTCAACTGTAAAGTTTCCCTTTTCCTGCTGTCAGCTGTAAAGATTTGAGTCGTGCGACTCGAGGAGGCTCTTCAGCAGAGCCGAAATCGCTTTGTTTAAAAAGCACTACTTCATGGGAATGGTCTACAAAGTGTGACCGCAAACCAGGAACACTTTGCAGAAGTTTCCAATGAAGTAATTCTTTTTAAATAATGAGATTTCAGCTCTGCTGCAGAGCCGCTGACATCAGGAGAAGGAGAGGGAGGAAGGAAGTTTACAGGCAAATATCTCTCAAACCGTAAATGTTTAAGAGATAGGATTTGTGACACATAATTTATTTTTTTAACCTCTACAAAACAAGAATTTTTTTTAATGGGATATTAGTGTCCCCTTAATATAGAGTTGTTAGTTGTTTTATTCAAAGGTTACTGACAGCATGACTCAACAGTAGGAGTACCCTTATTCCACTTAGCAGGAAAATACTGTATATTATTTATATATATAATCACACACATACACACAAACTGACAGTGGCACTCACTAGACAATATTCCAACATAAACAAAGTTGGTGCACATCCCATAAAAAAATGGATAGTTTTTAGGTATACTCAGCCTGGAAATGCTACCAGAGTCACAATAGACAGCATCTCCAGGCTGAGTATACTTGCACGCCAACCCCCTCCATGTGCGAAGCAATCACCGAAAAACGGGGAATGATGTCATTATTTAGGGGGAGCCAGCAGCAGTGGACGGAACACCAGGAGAGAAAAAGCAAATTAAATAAAGATAAATAAAACCTGAAATGAAATGGACAAGAATAATGAAAAATAATGAAAAGAAGTGAATAAAAGACAAATGATAATTCTCAAAGGATAGCCCATTATCCGCCTGCATCAGCACCACAGTGCCGGGACTCCAGCATATTGCAAGCCAAATGAGGGAATGAAAATAAACAAAAAAATATAAATAAAAGAAAGAAAAAACACAAAAAATTAACCAAGTCCCAAATGTGGCACGAGTCGGAGCCCTAAGACTACTTCACAGTGCCGGGACTCCGGCACATTGCAATGCATCGCCGATGTATAAAACATGCCACAACGGGACAAAAATGGTAGATGGCCCATAAAATGAACATGAAATTGAGTAGGATGATGCATCTTAATGCTACTATCCCATCTTATATTCAAGCTCATTAATTAGATGTATTACAGCATATCCCTGATAAGGAGATTTTTGTATACTTACAGATAAATCCTTTTCTGCTAGTCCAGGTCTCAACAAATCCTGGCTACCAGGTCACCGTGGCAAATGGAAATTGGCACCTGGTGCCCAGCAAACTTGCTCTGCATGTAGGGAAGGAGTTTCCCTACACTACAGGGCAACAAAGATGAGACCAGGAAGGTGATCTCCATCTACTTAACTCCTACTCAACCCAGTATTCTATGAATGCCCAAGTTGAGCAGGAGGATCTTCAAGACCCACATGATGCAAGCGGAACTGGAAGGCCCTACTACTCAATGCGATCATTCATAGAACACTGGGTTGAGAAGGATGAGGTAGAGGGAAGGTGGCAATCACCTTCCTGGTCGCAAAATTGATCACCTATATTACTGGATAGGTTATCAATGCCAGGGAGAGTTCAAGAGTAGGTCCCAATGCCCCACAAGATCTGACTTGAAAAGAAACCACATACATAAATAAATAATAATAACAAATCCCCCACAGCCTGGCCCTATGGAAGTTACAGATCCCCACATACAGTGAGTGACCCCACCAGTCTTGTTCCCCTGTCCACTGGTAACCACTGATCTCCATGTACCCTATCTGAACCCCCCCCCCCAGCCTTGTTCCCCAGTGCAATAGTAGACACAGATCCCAACATACACTGAGTGACTCCTCTAGCCGTGTTCCCCTGTCCACTGGTAGCCACAGATTCCCACGTACACCGTATGAACCCCCAGCCTTGCTTCCCTGCCTACTGGTAACCACAGATCCCCACACACATTGTCTGACCCCCTCGCCAGGCACCACTGCACCTCGCAGCCATAGATCCCCCTACACACTGTCTGACCCCCCAGCATGGTTCCACTGGTAGTCACAGTCCCCACATACACTGTTTGACCCCCTACCTTGGATCCACTGCCCCTTGTAGCCACAGATGTCCCATGTACACTGACTAGCCCAGCCTGGTTCCACTGGTAGGCACAGAGCCACACATTACTCCAGCCTTGTTCCATTGGTAGCCAAAGAATCATACACAGAAAGAAATACAATTTCCCAGCCTTGTTAAACTAGGTCCTGTGGGAAGTTTCTCCTTTTGTGATGCAGAGTCTGGCTACTACATTTTTTGGTCTCTCTCCTAGAGTCAAACCAAACTTGTCTAGCATTGTCTTAATGTTAGATGGAAAACAGGAACTATGGGGTAAACTGTCGGCCAAGAGAGCAGGGCAATTGCCATAAAATTGTCTTTGGAAGCGAAGACTCCCTCCCTGCTCCACTTTCCTCCCACAAGATATTTTTCATTTTGACAAATAGAAAAAGAATAAAAACAGAAGTGAGGAAGGAAGAAGGCCACCTGAACAAGAAAACCCAAGGGGGCCTCCTACCCGGAGAAAAAAGAACTTGTATTTATCGAGGAGGGAAGTCTTGTGTTCCACATGGATTTAAAGAGAAAGGTTTATCTGTAAATACAAAAAATATGTCCAATGTAGAACACAGGAACCATGGAGATATACCAAAGCTATTCCACCAAGATCCCAGGGAGACTGGGAAAAAACCCTCTTAAAGGGATAGTAATGTTTCATAATAAAAGCAGCTCTAATTAATCATCATAGTATTTGGACTTTGGAGAGTGTTATTTCAATTCTGTCAGAGTTGTAGTTCAAGAGTAACTCAATGACAAATTGTCCCCCTCCCGCCCCTTTTACTGATGTAACACTTTTCAGCCAGAGCAGAAGGGAGGTGCCCAGGTAGACTGCAGAGAGGGACAATCTTCAATTAAGACAAGGGAAAAACCTGAAAAGCTTGTCAAGGGGGGCAGGGATTTCATTGTTTTCATAGGAAGAAGATTGTCCCCTGCTGTTATCTGTCTGGTCTTACAACCAGATTCCCCATCTGAGAAGAGATGGCTTACACTAGGTAAAAGGGGCGGGAGGGAGAAACTTTGCTTGTGAATATCTCTTAAATCATAAAGGTTTGAGAGATAATACTTATATCATTATTCATATTTTTTTAATGCCTACAAAATAAAATAAAGTTAAAACGAAGTATTACTATCCCTTTAAATACAGACCAGGTCCAACGGAGATGAACGTGAACTACTATAAACCTCTGCTGTCAACGGATACTTACACTCCAAACCAAGTAACAGGAAAAACACAGGTTACTTGTAATAAACATAAAATGGATACCAACATAGGCAAAAAGGCCTGTTGGACCTTCTGACAAAAAAACGGCTTCAGCCAAAGCCAGGAAAGTGACACAGTAGTGTTTAACAAAAGTGCGAAGGAACAAAAAAAGTCACTGTCTTGCACAGCTTCACCACAGAAGCCTGGTTCTTGTTGGGCAAAGGATGCACTTACCTTAAGAGGCACAGCCTTTTTTCTTAGACATAGGCCTGGAGAATTGTTATCTTAATACCGGGAAGCCATTGTCACCTTAGACGCAGCTTTACCCGCAGGAGGACCCTTAGAAATTGAAAAAAAAGGGGGTCCAATTTTCAGAAAGGCTTTGTGCAATTAATGCAGTACTTCAAGCACCCAAGCTCCAGCTCCTATCTGATAGATGGAACAGGACAAAGAGAAGTAAGAACAATTTCCTAGTTAATGTGAAACTCAGAAAGTACATTAGGGAGAAACCTTACAGAATGCAAATCAGAAAGGGGGAGTTACAGGACAAGGACTGGCATTTGGCAACCTGTCAGACAGACACAGTTGCCTGGAGAAAAGCTGTCTTAAGAGTCAAGGAGGCAAACAAGAGACTGAGGTACAAAATTAGCCATCTGAGGCACGCCCAAGAGCAAGTCCAATTCCCATGGAGGAGTGGGATCCCAAAACAGAGTAGGAATGAGCCACCCATACACAATGGACAACATATCCAGAAATAAGGTGATATGCCTCTGAAAAAATGCTGCTAGCTCTATTAAAGTCCAGATTTCTGCTCTAAGTTTAAGCCTTTTCTGAAGGTCATCCTGAAGAAAAGCTAAGATAACAGGAATACGAAAATGAGAGTGGCCACATCCCCTAATCTACACACCACTTTTAGACCAATGACCATACCCTATGGTATGCCTTGGATGACACTGGCTTGGGCTATCATCATAGAGGCAAAGACAGAAACATAGAAACTTTTCTTCAACTCTGGATGACACAGGGTACTCTGAGTCAAGAAGCCTGTAAGGAGTGGAAGGCAAAATGGCCCTGTTACGCAGAGATTGAGAAGATCCAAGAACCAGGACTAGCAAGGTCAGAACGGGGTGATCAGAATGAGAAGAGCCCCTCCATCCTGATCAGAGATCTCAGAAACTTGAGGAGTCTCTAAAACCACTCTGATGAGCCATCTCAGCTGAGGGGCAAAGATCCTCCTCATAGGCATGCCCAAAAGACAGTGAGGAATCCAGATCCTCCCCAACAGTGTCAACTATTTCCAACCATGAACGACCCCTAAAGACAGGACCAATGTGTCTAAGAGTGGGTATAGGGCACCAACAATGAAGAGCCCCCTTGAATAGGGGAATGGATAAAGGTAAGTGAGGAAATCAGCATATTAGCCCAAACTGGCTTTTGTTCTGCAGTGTAGGGCCGTGGGGATAATGTAGGAGCCACAATGTAAGAGTGATATATGGTATCACAATATTCCCAAGCACAGTCTTGCAAGAGGAACAATGTCCCAAAGAGGTTAAGGGTAACTCAGAAACCTTAGGTTTGAATTTCCCCATGTTTCCCTTGGATTTGACATAATCATAGAAAAACCCCCAAAGTAAGACAAAAGAAGTCCAAATTAAATGAAAAGTAAAATAAAGTACTTAGAATTGCCCAATAAAGTACTTATCGGACTGCAAGGGGTCAAATTGCTAGGTAGAGAGGAAAGACCAGCCTTTCGGTAGTCTGTGCAACGAGGAAGAAAGATGGCTGCCACAGAGCCACCCTCTCCGATTCTGAAAGCCAGAGAAATGGGTATTCTGGGAAATGTAGTTTTTTGTTGTACTTGACCAGCAAGCTATGGTTCTCCTGAAAATTTTAGTACCAGATATAACCATGCAATAAAGCAAGTTAAGCAATTTATTTTGAGACCTCTCTGACGATGGAGAGATATGTTCCTGTGAACAACTGCATGCAACAAAGATGGCCGACATGCAAGCACTCTTTCTTAAAGGGGCCACATCAAATAAAATAAAGTACTAAGGAAAAAAAGGCTAAAAACTGTATAAATACATAGCAAATTAGTATAAACTTTGAAGAGATTAAAGCTATTTGCTCTAAAAAGTGGAGAAAAACCATATACAACCCAAGTACAGAAAGGGTTAAAAGACCATTGCAATGAAAGCAGCAACCTTTAAACATATAATGCAATAGAAATGGAGTGCATTACAAGCATGAACACCACACAACAGTGAGTGCCAGAGACTAGCAAGGGCATACATGATAGAACCATAATACTCAAATGGTTAATTTAAATTAAAGAACTTCAGATAAGTTCAAAAAAAGTCAACTTCCACAAAGAAAAGTTCATAAATATATCTGAACTGGTCAATCAAACTCCAGGGAAGCCAGTTAATGGGAGCCCACCTTATGGAGGATTATATAGCCCCATATGCTAGGAATAAAAATAAGTGTAAGAGAGCAGTGCCCAAAACATCCTGTCTTGAGTCCAAGTCACTCGAACCTGAGTAGACGGAGTAAAGTTGGATCGAAGAGGGGAGTCTCCTCCTCAGAGGCCCTGCCTTTTTTTGAAGTGCCCTACCCTCTGGAAAAGAACTTTACCACATGGTTCCTGTGTTCCACACTGGACACAAGGATAGTTTCTTATCACTGCATATTGTGTTTTGATTCAGTTTTAAAGAGATTATATTTAATTTATTTAGAAAATGTTTTATTAGGAAGAAAACATTTTTCTTCAAGTATGTCCTGGATAGCTTTTACAGTAAGAAATTACATATTTACACAAAACAGAGACACAATAACAACATACACATTTTTAAAAAATTATATACAGTTACATATTGTTTTAATATTACATAATGTCATATGGTACAAAGTTTGTCACCTGCCTCCAGAGGAGAGTGCCAAGCATTCCATACCATGGGACGGTGGGTAGTGATAATTGAAAATAAACAAATGGTTTGTTTATTATTGTGGAATGCCCAGCTCCCAAACAGCAGCTGTCATATGACAGCATTCAAGACAGGTTTTAGTTGTGGCGAATTCCAGCATCATTAATTATTGGATATGCCCAAGTATGCCATATAATACATATTGTGTGTTTGTTGAGGGCTTCCTCCGCTTGGTCAAGATCAGATCCACTTGATGATTGACTAATGAATGGAATGGGAGACATGCTGATAAAAGGCCCTTCTCAGGTTTAAAGACCTTTCAACATCAGCTATATGATGTATTAGCCATTTTTTAAGGGCATTAGTTTATGGAGTTATTTAGATGTATAAATAATGATAATTTGGGCATGCTGTGCAGGCACTTCCTGTCAGCCCTACATTACTCCCCAACACTGACAGGTTTAAGGAGAACTATTCCCAAAGTATAAGTAACTTTTACATTATAGGACTTACCTAGGTAGTTATCCTTCAAACAACAGTTGGTTATTTCTATTTACTGATTTTGTTTGCATTTGATATCTGTTTTAATGTCCTGCTAATCGTTTTAGCTTTATTTTGGTGCCTATTGTTTGCTTTAAGGAGGCGTGACCTAGAGGTAGGTTTGAATAGAGCTTACCATATACAGAAAACTGCAGATATGCAAAAATAAACAGGTAGCTATACTTCTTTGCTGTAAGGTACATGATGTATGCATGTTTAAAAGAAATATAAAAGAGCTTGCAAACCTCACACCCCAAAAAATAAATGAATCCAGAGTATATAAAGTACTCCACACAGGCACTAAAATCCTATCAGAGATAAGGTGCACCACCCAGTGGCTTAAGCACAATATCACAGTGACCGATCTTAGCCTGTGCTAATGGTGCCAGCCAAGACAGGAAGGTCAAAGGTATTTGTTTTCTTTCTTTCTATTCACACGTAATCCTGGTTTACAGTTTTACAATACGGTTTGTAAAGCAACATTTCCGCCTTGTCAGGAAAATCAACCCCATGAAAAACAGAATGCAGTACAATTATAACTAGTATATTTTAAACAGTATTCTGTGTAGCATGTCCAAAATAAAGGAAAAAAAGGCACTTACAATGCTGGTAGTATTGATAGTTAACCCTTTAAGGATCAGCGGGGTGTGCAACAAATTGCAAAGCTCAACTAGATAAAATGATTAATGTCCGATCTATAGTGATGGTTATGTGCACAATTAAATCCAACCTAGGAGGCTTTTCCCACATCAGTGTATTCTCTAAAGACATAGCAAAGCATTCAAGTGCATTAAGCAGTAGGCTTGAGGGTCAACCGCAGTGGTGTTTTAAATGTCTTAATAGCTCTCCCCATGGCCTTTTTTGTAGCACAGTGCTGTTCAACAAGTATCATGTATCGGTTTGAGGGCTCAAGGGGATTTTAACTAGGCCAGGTACTTTAAGCCATGTAACCCAGCAGGAAATAATAAGTAACAGAACTGGGCACAGAAAGCAACAAGTGCGGAACAGAGGAGAGTCTGTATGAACAGCATGTTAAGAATGGCAGTAGGATGTCCAATGCAGATCCAAAACTGCATCTGATGCAAAGCAGCAGAACTCAATATACAATTTCTTAGTAAGGCACAACATAATCTATGTAGTTATTACCACTATTATTTACTAAAAAGAGAAAATAGTTTCTAAGTCTTGAACACCCTGAGAAAACTCAAGGAGGCTCCCAGGTTCCATGGGTTACTACGCATGGAAAAAAGCTCTCGATATATAGCACCATTGTGGGTGGGAGGCCTACTACCATGGACCACTGTTATGTCCTCCAAGGGCCTATAGATACAAGTGCTAAGAAGAGAAAGTGTCAGGCCCCTGGATAAAAAAAAAAAAGTTGGTAAATCCTGTAAGATGGGAAGAAAGAAAGATTTGGTTTGTCACTACCTATTTTGCAAACAAAGGGGCAAATCAACCCTTAGTAAATCCCCACCAATGTTGCCAGCTGTACTAGTGTTACAGGACAGCATGAATCAAACTGGCAAAATAGAAGGACATATTTGCTCTAATTCTCAGGTCTGCACTAAAGTGTGATAAATAGGTGATAGAGCAGAGATGAATTCTCCAGGTATATCGCTTCTCCAGCTCCTATGTTTTCTATGAAGCCAATACAGTAAGATTTCTCCAGCTTTGGAGATCTTAGTGCATGGGTTCTATATAATAACATAGGAACTATACAAGTGATCACACTGGAGAAATTATCTCCACTTTATCACCTCTTTATCACACCTTAGAGCATAACCACCCAGTGTTGTGCTTTGTCATAAAATGTGGGCGCAAAATCACATTTCCCAACCAGGTTTTGCAGCTTGTACCTAGATAGATGGATAATGGTTCCCCAATATTTTCTGACACTGTAGCCCCATAAATAAAAATGTGTATTTAATGATTTTTTTGCCCTCTTCTATTACATTAATTTGCATTATAGGCTACTATCACCACCACTTTGCAAACCCCATCTCTGTAACACATTAAAGGAGCAGTAAACATTTTTATGAAAACTTGTATGCCATAGGGAGTTTCCTGCTGAGTAAAACAAGGGTACTCCCCTCACCACTGCCAGCTGTTTTATTCAAAAGTTCTAAGAGTTCAAACTGTCAAGAAGGGAGTGAGAGAGACTTTACTTCTAAAAAGCTCAAAAACTGCCAGAAATGTGACTCAGCAGTTCTATCACTTTCTTTGGAGAACTGTTTGTCAGCGACTCCTTTCTCCCATAATACTCTGAGTAACCAATTGAAATAGGATCACTAGAGGGCACCGTTAATGGAGAAAAAAAAGAGAAGAAGAAAGAAAGAAAAGAAAGAAAAAAAGAAATTAAACTCTAATATCCTACAACACACGTTTAAAAAAAAAAAAAAAAAGTTTACCGCTCCTTTAAAAGGTGGAGAATGTTACACTTGACATATTCTGCCTTGCCATCCAGACTATCAATTCTCTCTCTTTGTGTCAAATGCACAAGCCAACTGCACCATCTAGAACTAATACAAATTCTCACTGATTTAAACTGCGCTTTTAACAATTTCACTGCTTTAAAGATCTTTCAGATTCAGTAGGTTAAAAACTCCATTCACTTTTTTGTTCCCTGCAATGTGGTTGGAGTGTCCTAGAATTTCTCCCCATTTGATTTTGTGCATATGACCCAAGAGGGTTAGGTGCCTGTATAAAAAAAGATGAATGTGTCAGGAGTAACTTTATCCTTCTTTTAACCCCTTATGGACCAGAAGGGTGTATATCACATTGCTTTGCAGTTTGTTGCAGTCAGTTCTGGTTCTTAAGGGTTAAAAGTGTAATGTATTCTAGAGACTGGGCCACTAAGTTAGTGGTGACAGCAGTCTGCAATGATAGTGAATGTAATACTAATAAAGGGATGTAACGGATACCAAACCAGGCGAAAGAACATTCCTGGAAAATATTAAATGTATGTTTTTCTTATGGGAGTGCAGGGCCAAAAAAGACCAGGTATGTTATTTACATTAGTGATGGGGAGAAATACTTCCCATTGTATTGTGGTTTTATGGCAATGGTGTCCAGTTTTTCCCTGCTGTTTGTCACACGGTCAGAAATCATGTGTGTGTGGGATACATGTTTTTATATTGATAACAATGGTGAATTAGAACCTTTTAACTATTTAAACATATGGATTTTTGGTGCTAATACAAAAATCAGCATATAAAGTTATTTGTACAAAAGAGAAGCTGGAGGTCTAAGGCCAGTCTAATGATCAAGCTTGATAAAGTCAATGCAAACATTAATATTTAAAAGAATGAGGTATTCTCAAGAACGGGTGTCAGTTACACTGGGGGTGGAGGTCAGGTCGTTAGGTCTTAGTGGCCTACTAGTTAATGTGTTACCTAATTAAAGCGGAACTACCACCCCTGTTAAACTTTGGCCCAAATAATTCCACTATCTGGCGACTAGCTGCTCAGCAGTGCTAGTTGCCAGAATTATTACCTGGTTATTGAGAATTCTATACTGCTCCCGGACTGACAGACAGGACGGAGCCCAGACATCTTTCCATAGTGACGTCTGTGTGTCTGAGCTGTCAGTCCCTTTTGGTGCCGAATGGCTCCTAACAACGCCTCCTAGAGCGGGCTAGGACTGACAGCGCAGGCGCACAGACGTCACTATGGAAAGATGTCTGCTCTGTTTCCTGGCTGTCAGTCCAGGAGCAGTACAGAATTCTCAGTATCGCAGTAATAATTCTGGCGACTAGTGCTACTGAGCAGCTAGTCCCCAGATGGGTAGTTATTTGGGCCAAAGTTTAACAGTGGTGGTAGTTTCGCTTTAAGCAAAAAAGAATAATAATAATCATGTTTTTGTTAAAAATCTCAGTTGGGCTTCACCCAGGGAACAGGTGGTCCACATTTGGCCTATGGGCTGCATATTAGAGAGTCCATGCCTTAGGTGAAGTGGAAAGTTTGTCATGAAAAATTAACCCTTTAAGGGCCACAGGTGTGCATAAATCATCTTTTTACTACTTGCTGCACCCCCCCCCCAACTATAAAGGGTTAACTTTACCAGAGAAGTATCAGTGTGAATGTGGTAGAGCTCATCAAACGCAGCAACCCAATAGCATTCAATGACGGGAAGGATATGCAAACCAGACAAAAGATGAGAAGAGGAAGTGGTCAGAGTACAGTTTGCACGGCTCTAAGAGATACATACAATGTAGGACAGTAACAGCAGAAGTTAGCAAGCAGCAGCACTTGAATTACCACCTGCATCTATTTTCCCAATGTCAAATACAGTATGACTTTTGGGACCATATGTACAAAGACATTCATACTGACAAATGGGGCTTTTACCTCCATGCTAAATGCCGATGCATTGCAAAGCACTGTAGACACATCTATCACTGAAGGTGTTAAAAGACCCATTTAAAAACAAAGGAGATGTTTATTTGTCCTCTATGGTGTATAGTTTGTTCCAGAATTGCCCCAGTTTTGGAGTAGAAATGTTAGGGCAGGAAGTCATAGACAAAAACTAGAGGTCAGAGGCTTAAATACAATGTAAGAAAGTTCTAACTCACTAAGAGGATCATAGATAAGTGGAGTAGCCTACCAGCAGATGTTGCAGGTTAATACAATGAGGGAATTTAAGCATGCATGGGATAGGCATAAGACTATCCTAAACAGATGACAGGACCAAGGACCAAATCAGGTTTGAGGTTTTTACAGTAGAAAAATGGTCAAACTAGATGGGCCGAATGTTTCTTATCTGCAGTGAAAGTCTGTTTCTGCATTTGTGTCTGTGGCCTTTAACCCTCTGAATGCTAGAGGGGTACATAAAGCAGTGTACCCAACTGACTCTCAAAGGATTAATTAGCAATACAAATAAATCTTGTGATGAGCACCCATCGAGAATGAACATGATAAAGCGTCTTGTTCTGATGCATGGTGGCCTCTCAATGGTGCTAAAAGTCACTCACTCCCATGTGCCATTGCAGAGAGGAAAGATCCATTTCAGACATGTCCAGCCCACAGACAGTCCAGCACTGAAATGTCAGGCAAATAGTATCTACACAAGAGAATCAACACAACCAAAGATGTATATTTCGGCCTATGTGGGCCTCGTCATTGTGGTGTAGCTGATTCGCTCTAGGCACATGGAGAGCATGGGCCAATGCCTGGGATGCCCTTTTCCTTTAGAGAGACCTAGAAACAAAAACTTTGACGAGCACCCATAGAGAACAAACAAGATAACGTGTCTTGTTCGGAGGCATGGTGGACTCTTAATGGTGCTACAAATGCTAGGTGAATTAGCAATAAGTTCCACTGATAAACATGCAATAGCAGCAATATGCACAAAGAATGGGGGGGGGGGGGTTCAAACAAACTGAACCACAGTGGAGAGAGAAAAATTTCCACTGAGTTTGATGGGGATTTTAACCCACTGAATGATATGAGGTCTGTCACCAACACAATGTGAAGCATTGCACTGACCTCTTTAGCAATCATGCAGCTGGTTTGTCCCAGACTAACTCCACTTTCATCTGAGTGTATGTATGTATCTTTATTTATATAGCTCCATACATGTACACAGTGCTTTACAGAAGTTTCAATAATACAACACAAAAATACACAACTGGGTTAAGAGCATTAAGCTAAAGTGTGATCATTGCATTATTTGTGGAAAAAAGTGCAGCAAGGGAATCATTCACTGGGAAAGAGACCCTACCCCAAGGAGCTTACAGTCTAATTAGGATTCATGATGACATACATAAACAGTAGGAGGAGGATCATAAGTGCAAGTACAAGGCGTAGTGAAGAAAGTGCAGAAGGATTCTGATGTGCCTATCAGTGTGCGCAAGCAGGATATTGTTACTGAGATGCCTCCTTGAGCAGGTGGGTTTTGAGGAGATGATTGAGAGTGATGAGTGTGGATGATTGGTGAATGGTGATAGCTGAGAGATGGCTCGATTTGTGAAGGGAGAGGACAGGAAGAACCCTTGAGAAGACTGTAGGTGATGGGAAGGGGTGTAGCGGGAGAAAAGAGCAAAAATGTAAGAGGGTGCAGAAGAACAATGAAACTTACAGGGAAGGAGGAGAATCTTGTAAGAAATAGGATACTTTATAGGTAGCCAATTGAGGGATTTCAGGAGGTGGTAAGAGTAAATGTATCTGGGAGCACATGTGGTGATTCTTGGGGCTGAACTGGTAACAGATTGAAGTGGAGAAAGATGAGAAGCAGGAAGACCAGTGAGTAGAATGTTGCAGTAGTCAAGTCTGGATAGAATGAGTGCCTGAGAGAGAGTTTTTGAAGTTGACATACAGAGGAAGGGATGTATTTTGGCAATGTTTTTTCAGGAAAAAGCAACATTTACTGGTGACAGCTTGGATAGGGGGGGAGAATATTAATGTAGAATCAAGTATGACCCCAAGACAGCATGCTTTGGGTACTGAGTGTATGGTAGAGTTGTCTATTGTGATGGAGAAGGGGGTTGGTGGATGGGTTTTTGGAGGGAACACAACCAGCTCTGTCATAACAATATTAAGTTTAAGATGGCGGTGGGCCATCCATGATGAAATAGCTGAAAGACATTGATTAGCCCGAGACTGCACAACTGGAGT
This sequence comes from Rhinophrynus dorsalis, assembly GCA_037306005.1. Classification (NCBI taxonomy): domain Eukaryota; kingdom Metazoa; phylum Chordata; class Amphibia; order Anura; family Rhinophrynidae; genus Rhinophrynus; species Rhinophrynus dorsalis. The sequence continues at coordinate 49,085,907 of CM074721.1, forward strand.
GAAGTCAGGGACAGAGAGATAGATTAGTGTGTAATCTGCATACAGATGGTAATTAAAGCCAAGAGATGAGATGAAGTCACCAGGTGAGAGGATGTAGAGAGAAAAGAAAAGTGGTCCCAGGACTGATCCCTGATGAACACCTACTGAGAGGTTGTGGTGAGATGAGCAGGCGTTAGCAAAAGACACACAAAGTACATTTAAAGATAAAAGGAAATCCATTATAGAGGTGTGTCATGATGTATGTACATAACCCATCAATGAGTTCGCAAGAAACAACTTGTTTTTATTCCTGAACTCTTTCCCTGCCAGGGACCTCTCCATATATCTATAATTGTGAAACCAGTGGTCAACATCCTATAAAGTGGATCATGACTACATCAAAAGTGGGCAATGTGAGGCACTTCACCTGCTGCCAGATGACATATTCTGTCATTCCCCGCCATCTATTAGCTGGTAGGGAATGAAAGGAACTGTAGTCTGGCAGAAGCTGGAGGGCCTCGCATTTACTATTCATGAGCGACGTGCTTAATTTACACCTGTACACTATGTGGATTCAAATACAACTTTTGCTGTTCAATACAACTGAAAATAAACAACCGGTGGTTAGTACTTTGGTTAGCACCAAGCACAGATAACTTTTTGAGACTGTAATGGCCCTGAGAAAAGAGGAGTAATCCTGGGACAAACCAGCTGTATCATAGGTGAGCAATAACTATTCGATTTAATTTAACTAGGGCTTTGAACCCCTTCAGTGCTAGTGAGGTGTCCAACAAATTGCTCTGTAATGCTTTGGTGACCTCACAAGCATTCAAGGGGGTTGGAACGTGAGGATAGTGTATTGATCCCTATGGTGCAATTGGTCTGCGATGGTTTTCTTTTGAACATAGGATCCTAATTACTTTTAACCCTTGGAGTGCTAGAGAGCTATCTCACTCAATGGGTTAAAAGGACAGTAATGTCCCATAAAAAAAAAATCTTGTTTTGTAGACGTTAAAAAAAATTATGTGGCACAAAAATTATCTCTCAAACCTTTGTGGTTTGAGAGATATTCGTCTATAAAGTTTCCCTTTTCCTGCTATCAGCTGTAAAGCTGACAGCAGGAGATTCGAGTCCTGCGACTCGAGGAGGCTCTTCAGCAGAGCCGAAATTGCTTTATTTAAAAAGAACTACTTCATGAGAACAGTGTACAAAGTGTGATTGCAAACCAGTGAAGTAATTCTTTTTAAATAAGGAGATTTCGGCTCTGCAGCAGAGCCGCTGACTGGTCCCCAGACCGGGATCTCCTGCTGTCGGCACAGCTCTGGTGTCAGGAGAGGGAGGGAAGAACTTTACACACGAATATCTCTCAAACCGCAAAGGTTTGAGATATAGGATTTGTGCCACATCATTTATTTTTTTTAACCTCTACAAAACAAGAATCTTTTTTATGGGACATTAGTGTCCCTTTAAATTACATGTAGTCTGCTCCTGCTTTCACACATTTAGTTATACTAACTCTTTATTGTGACTTTAAATATTATGCACTTCCATAATGTGCAAAGTTAAAGAGTTAGTAATACTTCCTTTAAGGTGGCTATAATATTGTAGGTATTAATTAGATAAACCAATCCATCTTTTTGTCATAACTTTTATAGGTTAAGAATAATTGCTATGTAAATTTACCCCTCCCGCCCCTTTAAGCTATGTCAGCGCTCTGTCAGACTTGGATTCTGGTCCACAGAGCGGACGGTTCATCTGGAGAGATGAAATAGCAGAACATACAAAGGAAATCTTCACGACAACAGTCTGCTGCCTCAAATTATTCCCACTTTGTAGACCGCTGTCGTGAAGATTTCCTTTGTATGCACTGCTATTTCGTGTCTCCAGATGAACCGTCCGGTCTGTTGACCAGAATCCAAGTCTGACAGATAGAGCACTGACATAGCTTAAAGGGGCGGGAGGGGTAAATTTTACATAGCAATTACTCTTAAAGGGGAACTACCACCCCGCAAAAACTGTATGTTAATTAAGTGTTCATCTGGCGACTAGCTGCTTAGTAGCGCTAGTCGCCAGAAATATTATCTGGTTTCAAAGATTTTCTACTTATTCAGAGGCTGACAGTAGCAGGAAGCACGGACATCTCATAATAGTGACGTCCGTGAGCCTGTGCTGTCAGTCCCTTTTGGAGCCGGCCGGCTCCAAAAGGGACTGACAGCGTAGGCGCACAGACATCACTATGGCAAGATGTCTGTGCTTCCTGCTACTGTCCGCCTCAGAGTAAGTAGAAAATCTTTGAAGCCAGGTAATATTTCTGACGACTAGCGCTACTAAGCAGCTAGTTGCCAGATGAACACTTAATTAACATACAGTTTTTGCGGGGTGGTAGTTCCCCTTTAACCTATAAAAGTTATAACAAAAAGACAAAGATGGATTGGTTTATCTAATTAATACCTACAATATTAAAGCCACCTTAAAGGAAGTAGTACTATCCCTTTAAATTGCCTATAATTTGTATTATTTATTTTTTCATCTACACCTATTTTTTATTTTTTTTTTATTTTACACTTTATTCCTTGACATTGAGCTCCCTGGATCTGTTTCCAGAAAGCTTCCTGTCTGGGACTGTGAAACAAAACGTGAATATGAAAATAATAATTATTTTTATAAAAGGTATTATAAAAGTATAGGCAATTTTGCATTACATATAATGCATTCTTGCAGAATATGTAAAGTCAAAATAGAGGGTTACTATCCCTTTAACTCTTTGGCAAAATGTCACGGTCTAGTTTCAGTTTCTCTGTTCGGTAAGCCACACATTGCCTGACACGCATGGGAAGGAATCATTATTGGAATCTTACTTCCCTATGTCTCCCCCCTTCCATTTCCAGTACAAGTGAATGTGTCAGAGAGGAACAGAAGTATGAGATACTTAGCAGTAGGGGAATTAAAGTGCACGTCACACAAAAACAATTTTACAGAGAATTAAGATAGGTCTACATGTTGTCCTAGTAACTGTACTGTAAAAATAAATATTTCTGGGGGAAAAACTTAAAGTTACAGTACCTCCTAGGTATAACTGGGAACTTTCTTGCCCCTAGCCCCAGAATAAGAAGATGGGCTGGAGATGGGAGCGAACAGATAGAGTGATTTGTCTCAGAATGTGGGTGGGTGGGTATTAATAGGTGTGGACAGGGTTTAAATTTAAAATGGGTGCAAAGTGTATGGAAAATACATGGAAGTAGATACACTGGAAGGTAACCAAACCAGAGAATCAGCATGTTCCCCTGAAGACTCAGAAATTAACTCTACAAACCAGATTATTCAGGGAAAATCCTAAATTCTCAGGTATGCTGCCATCAACCACACAGCATCCATAGAACACTCATCGGACCTAACAACAACCATACATCACCCATATAACTCCCAAAGGCCACACAGCCCCAATAAAAACATATGAAACACCCATATAACCACCCATCAAAACACAACAAACCTATACAGAACAGAATCAAACATCCATCACCCATCAATTACACAACACTAATTCAGCACACGCTCAGAATCCATCAACTGTATATGTATAGCACACATCCAGCACCAATCACCATAGAGCACCTATCAATTACACAATGCTCACAGCACAAAATAAGCACCCACATAAGCATAATGTGTGTATATGGGGGAATGCCGTGTGTGATGTGGTGAAGAGATGTAGACGGAAGGTGGGAAAGGGAGAGTGAGGCGGGGTGATTTGATGGGAGTATAGAGGAGGTGAAATAATCCATAGAAAGTGGAGAAGTAAAGTTCTGAGAGAGAAGAAGAGGATGGACAGTAAATGATTCTTAAGAGGAATTGGAAAGATAAAGAGGAAGAAGTAGGTGTGTGCAGATGGTTTGCAGAAGAAGCAAAACAAAAAAACAGGAACAGCAGAGAGGGTCTCCTATCAGGCCAATCAGAAAGCATGAATAACCTTCCTGAAGCAACTTGCCAATAATAAAAAGATAATAATAAATAAATAAACCATACTCTTCCTACCGCAGCCTCACATGATCATCTCTGTACAAGGCAGGTCGTTTTGAATCTTGACAGCTCCAGCGCCAATAAACAAGATTCCTATCTAACTGCCTGTAAAGTAAAGATAATCACACACACACAGGCAGAAAGCACACTGTCAGAGGCAGAAGCACTCAGGTCCACTCAGCCCCAGTTCAAGACTGAACAGTGTGATAACAGCATAATCAACATGTTATCACACTGGTTGTGCCTTTCACACTATTTAAAAAAGTTGTGATTGGCCTTCTGTCAGCCAATCACAGCCTTGTGTGCTAACCATATGAAAACCAAGATTCTTAACCCCTTGGACACTAAAAATGTTTCCAAAGCATTGTGCCAGGAGGTTCCTTAGCATCCAAAGGGTTAACAGTCACATACTGTCAAGACTAGTTGACATATTAAAAATGAGACTAGCCAACAAGAGGTGCTGCCAGCTGATATGTGTAAGTGCTAGGAAGGTGAGAGCTGTAGTAGAACTACAGCTGGAGGGCTGCAGGTTGCTCACCCTTGTGCAAGATAATGTCAATAATGAATTTATATTGCAGGTTAAAGAAAGAGAGGGGGTGATGTTCTCCTACCATGTGATACAAGACTCTTGTCAGCATTGTCCCCTTTTAGCAATAAATGGTTGTATTCAGAAAATAAAACCAACTATACCATAAGGGACAAATAATTGCCCAGATTACCACTGATTTAAATCGTGGATTTTAACCCTTTGAATGCCAGAGGGATACACAACACGTTGCAAACCCCTCTGGCGCTCGAAGGGTTAAGCCACTGAATGCTAACGTCTTCTCTACTTCATCGATGAACAATGTTTTGGAGACCACCTAGCAAGCAATGGATTATAAGTCCCATTTAAATCAATTATCATTTTAATTTGTCCTACGTGGTATAGATTATTTGCTAGAAACAACTGCTCATTATCTTAAAGGGATAGTAATACTTCGTTTTATCTTTATTTTGTAGGCATTAAAAAAACATGAAGAACGATATAAGTCTTATCTATCAAACCTTTATGGTTTAAGAGATATTCACAAGCAAAGTATCCCCCCCCCCGTTCAGCCAGATCAGAAGGGAGGTGCCCAGGTAGACTGCAGAGAGGGACAATCTTCAATTAAGATAAGGGAAAAACCTGAAAAGCTTGTCAAGGGGGGCAGGGCTTTCATTGTTCTCATACAAAGAAGATTGTCCCCTGCTGTTATCTGTCTGGTCTTACAACCAGATTCACATCTGAGAAGAGATGGCTTACACTAGGAAAAAGGGGCGGGAGGGGAAACTTTGCTTGTGAATATCTCTTAACCATAAAGGTTTGAGAGATAAGACTTATATCGTTCTTCATGTTTTTTTAATGCCTACAAAATAAAATAAAGTTAAAATAAAGTATTACTATCCCTTTAAATACCAATATAAGGCAAGGATCATATAGTCATTTTAAACAGAGGTGCTCAGAGGCCCGGTTTCAGTCACATGCACTGCCTCTACATTCCTCCAGCAAGTCTATCACTGAGAGGCGGGGAGGAGGCATGACTGATGGCTGGTCCATATGGTTATCAACCATTATTGGCAGATACCCATACGGGCAAGAAATTCAGTAATTTGTTGCGGTAGGCAACGCAACAATTTAAGTGAACTATCTGCATGGCGGCCCCCGTTGTAATTTTGGCCATTTAGAGGAGAGCCAAAAACACACTTAGATCTTGAACTTGAACCTAAATGCTCAAATGTTGATTCTAGGGTTGCACCGATACCGATACTGGTATCGGTGCCGATACCAGCATTTGCGCGAGTACTTGTACTCGCGCAAATGCGGCCGATGCCAGCACCGATACCCTGTGTCAGGGTCGGTGCTGCAGAGAGGGAGCCCGGGGAGCTGCTCACAATGCTCCCCGGTCACCTCTCTCACTCCTACAGCGTCGGAGCATTGCCGCGGGTTACCATGGCAACGCTCCGACGCTGACCTCTGCTGGGGCTCGCGAGAGAACAGCGAGCACCCGGCAGAGGAGAGTAAAGGAGGCAGGATGGGGCAGGGGGTGGTGAAAGAGGCAGACAGTGGGGTGAAGAGGGAGAAAAAGTCAAAAGGAGGAAGGATCAGGAGACCAAAGGAGGGGGTCCAAGAAGAGACAAAAGGAGGGATGATCAGGAGGGAGAGAGAGGCAAAAGGGTGAGTCAAGGAGGAGTGGGAGAAAGGGGGATCAAAAGCCAAGACAAAAGAAGGGGGCTCAAGGGGGTAGAATGAAGCAAAAGGTGGGAGAAAGAGTCAAAAAGGGAGAATCAAGAGTCAAGAGGTGGTGTGTGTGTGTGTGTGTATATATATATATATATATATATATATATATATATATATATATATATATATATACACACACACACACACACACACACACACATACATATATATATATACACATAATATTTTTCAAGTACTCACCAATACAAATTACCAATACTTTTTTTTTGCGGTCATTTGCCAGTTTTCCAAGTACCTAAAACATGTAGGTACTTAGAAAACTGGCAAATGACCGCAAAAAAAGGTATCGGTAATTGGTATCGGTGAGTACTTGAAAAAAGTATCGGTACTTGTACTCGGTCTTAAAAAATTGGTATCGGTGCATCTCTAGTTGATTCTTAAAGGGATAGTAATACTTAAAATGTAAAAAAAAAAAATATGTTGTAGGGTTTATCCCCCTGAGTAAAACAAGAGTACTCCCACTGGTGAAAGGTGTTTAATTCAAAGGTTATTAATTTTCAAAGTTGAATTTTTTAGGTGCAATATCACAGTGGCCTGAAATTGTACAGTGGCGCTCTGGGCTCTGGTCCCGGGACCATAAATCTCCATAGGATGGTGTAGCAACAGCGCCACTGTACAATTTCAGGCCACTGTGATATCGCGCCTAAAAAATTCAACTTTGAAAATTAATAACCTTTGAATGAAACACCTTTCAGCGGTGGGAGTACTCTTGTTTTAGTCAGGGGGACAAACCCTACAACATAATTTTTTTTACATTTTAAGTATTATTATCCCTTTAAAGGGATAGTAATGTCTGCCATAAAGTAGATCTCCGAGTCTTGTTTAGTGTAAAACTAACACATTGTGCTACGCTTAATAACTTACTTGTATGTAGTTCCAAAAATATTACATATACAAAGATCCTTCTCCCACCCCTTCTGGCCACATCACGCTTCCTCTGAGGTCCAGAAGGAGAGCGGCGAGGGACAAACTTCAGTAAGCAAAGGATAATCCTGCCTTCCTTCATCAAAGTGGGGGAGGGTTTTCCTTATACTTACTGACTTAAGTTTGTCCCTCGCTGCATCCGTTCAGACTTGGGACCAGATTCCAGCTCTAAGGTGAGGCAGCCAGAAGGGGGGGAGAGGGGATCTTTTTACATGTAATATCTTTGGAACTACATCAAAGTAATTTATTAAACACTAGTATGAAAGTCCGTATACACGGGCTAAAGTGCACTCAGCTGCCCCGGAGCCGGGAGCAGACACAGGACGTGAGCCGTCCAGAGCGGGGCAGCGCGTTCGGCGAGTCTCTACTGCTCATAACTGCAGTCATGTGCAGTAGAGACTCGCCGAACGCACTGATCCTTAGCGGGGAGCTCCAGACAGCTCACAGCAAAGCTCCCTGTGTGTGAAACCACAATGCACAGTAGAGACGTTCTACTGCACATGTGCGGTTACGGCTCACAGTGAGTGACGCATTCTACCACTTTATGTTATAGGATAGCGCAATGTGTTAGTTTTACAATAGAGAAGACTCACAGATCTACTTCATGGCAGACATAACTGTCCCTTTAACAACAGGCATCATGCTTTTTACAAACCAGATAATGCTATTTTATAGCATGGTTTTCTGAAGCTGCGCAGGATCCTGAGTAAACAAACTTTAAAGTAACCCTTTATGGACTAGATGTCCAGCAATGCACTACTTTACAATGCATTGTTTCCCCCTCTAATGCTTACAGGGTTAATGTAATCACATTTAAACAACCAGTAACAATAAGTTTGTCACAATTCTCCACATCTAGTGCACTGTTCATTCCTGATCTGTCAGTGCCATTAAAACAATGACTAAGTGAAATATGTTATGGGTCAAATAAATGAAATTTCTCATAAAGCAAAAGTCAACAGGAAAAATATAAATGTTATGCAATTTATTTATGAAGTGAAAATAAGATTATTGAATATGAAACCTTAGACAAGTAGAACTAACAACAGACAAAAGCATTTTGTGATATAAAAATAACAAGCAATAGGTTTTCAATGTGACATAAAAATGGCAGTCATTACACGTTCTCTCAATTGAGTCACAATTTTACACCTGTCAAGACAACAATGGAATCAACACAGCCACACTTAGCTCAATTGATTTGCTAATCAATGCAATTAGTATGTCTTATGGGAAAACAATGAAGTCAAACATTAGCTTTGCAGACACAGGCCTAGATTACATTGCAGTTGTAAATGTTATCACTGAAGTCTATGGATAAATTAATATATACAATCTTGATAAAGCTGTCAGCTGCAATGCATCCCAGGTTATAGTTAGAAAGAAGATAAGCTGACGTTTTTTAACTGTGTACTACTTTATATATTATCTAAATAGGTGCCTACACCAAAATCTTGTTGTGTGAAGTGCCAACTTTTATTAATCTCTCCTTAAGTTCATCAGCTGGAATATACCAATTGGAAAAACAAGTCGTAGTCGATTTAAAGGAATCCTAACACCTCCTAATAATAAATATCAATTGTATCTGTGCACAGAGGCGTAACTAGAAGCCACCAGGCCCTGGTGCAAGAATTGCCATGGGTCCCCCCCAACCACATTGGCCCCCCTCAACTACATTGGCCACCTCCACATTGCCCCTTCCACCATGCCCCTCATTCTCCACAGTGCCCCTTCATCTGCACAATGCCCCTCTTTCTCCATACTGCCCCTTCCACATTACCCCTTCAACAATGCCCCCATCACAATGCCCCTCATTCTCCACAATGCCCCTTCCACAATGCCCCCATCTCCATATTGCCCCTTCCAAATGCCCCTCATTCTCCACAATGCCCACATCACAATGCCCCTCATTCTCCACAATGCCCCCATTACAATGCCCCTCATTCTCCACAATGCCCCTTCCACAGTGCCCCTCATTCTCCACAATGCCCCTACTGATGCCCCCCTCCTCCTACCTCGAGTCCCTGGTGGTCTAGGGGTGAGTCAAGCTCCCGCGCGGTTCTTAGTAATGCAGAGCGTTGGGAGATTATGTAATCTCCCAACGCTCTGCATTACTAGAGCGCCGGCCGCCGGGAGATCAGCTGTGCTGCGGGCGCGTGGCGAGGGGGGTCGCAGGGGCAAAGCAAGTCATCCTCCAGACTCAGGCCCTGAAAGCCTGTGTACTGGAACTCAAAGGGTTTTAATGATATGTTCTAAAAAAAGTAACTTAGTTGATAAGGCTGAAAAAGGACATGAATTCATCATGTCCAACCCATGCCAAAATACCCCTGTTGATTAATTTCCGCTTAAGCCCCAAGTGGGTAAAAATAATTCCTTCCTGACTCAAAATGACAGTCAGATATCTCGCTGGATCAACATCCCATCTTCTTTTTAGCCAACTATCATAATTCCCAATATTGTTCTGTGATAGACAGGTATCCATTACTTTTTTCAAGTGGTTACAGTATCTGCAAGCACTACTTCGGAAGGTTAATAATTACATAACTTTACTGCCCTTATTGTAAAAAAAATCCCTGTCTTTGTTTTAGTTGAAAGCACCTTTCCTCTAGTCTTAATGGATGACGTCTGGTTCTTTGCTCAGTGAGTAAATAGTTCAAAGGAGAGTTCTTTGTATTGACCTTGAAAATATTTGTAAATGGTAATCATATTACCTCTTAGATGCCTCTTCTCTAATGTAAACAACCCAGTTTGGCTAGTTTCTCTTTATAACTCAGATCCTCCAATCCCTTTATCATTTTGTTGTACTTCTCTGTACTTTTTCTAGTTCAATAATGTATTTTTTAAGAACTGGTGCCCAAAACTGTACTCCATATTCTAGATAAGGCCTTACCAAGGATTTATATAGTTTTGAGAGATGGGACTGGGGTTGTTTAGTTTCATTTTTTAATAGCTGCAATATTACCTTTTTTAAGATATTGACATTACTGACACTTTAACTAGTTCTCAATCCATGCACAAATACCACCTCACAAACCTTAATGAAGGTGCAGTGTGTGAGCTATAGTATTCACTACAGATGTAATAAACTAATGCATATCCAGAAATGCAGCCTCTAAACTTGGACACACATGCCTGTTGAGCTGGCATATTCAGACATTCAACCCCACAGAGTTAAAGGGATAGTAATGTTTCACAAAAACAGTAGCTCCAACTAATCTTCATAGTATTTTGGCCATGGAGAATGTTATTTCATTGCTGTCAGAGATGTAGTTCAAGAGTAATTGAATGATAAAGTATCTCCCTCCCACCCCTTTTACCTAGTGTAAACCACCCCCTCTCAGATGTGGAATCCGGTATCTTAACCGGACAGGTAGCAGAAAGGGACAATCTTCTTACTGTGAGCATAAGGAAACCCTGCACTCCCTTGACAGGTTTTTCCTTATGCTCACTAAAGATTGTCCCTCTGTGCGATCCATCCAGACAGTCTTGCTGCTCTGAGGTGAGCAGTGTTACATTAGGTAAAAAGGTGCGGGAGGGGGATACTTCATTCAATTACTCTTGAACTACAACTCTGTCAGTACTGAAATAACACTCTCCACGGCCCAAATACTATGAAGATTAATTGGAGCTGCTTTTATTATGGAACGTTACTATCCCTTTAAGATGACTGATGTACTAAGACAACTACAGCACTACAGGAAAACAACAAAATCCTAAAATTTTCATTGGTATAAACATAGCTTTTAACCATTTGAATGCTATACAGGTAGCTAAAGCATTGTACAAAGCACTTAGTAGGTAAAAAATTAGTCTAAATAGAATTTTGATAACAAAACAAAATTACAATATGTACCTATGCCACTATTTTACCGGACAACTATTATTTTCTAAATGTCACAATTCTAAACAGTTTAAACCATCAGTGGCTTTCTATAGGATACTTCAGTCTGAGGTTTTCTGACGCACAATATATTACTTCCCCTATGTTCTCTCTGAGGGAGGGCCAGTATGAGTCACAAAATATATTAGTCTTTGGGTTAGAGAGGTACAGAATCTCTTTCCTTGAGTCTGTGCATGCTGACGTCAAGAGAGTGGGCAGCAGTATATTGTGTTTGGATCATTTCTGAAACACAAAACATCTGAAGATAAGGCCTGTAAAACCAACGTGTTAAATACATTATTTTATAACATTCAAGTCACATGGCTTTCTTAGAATGATGTAAATACTCAATGTTCAAACTTTTTTTTTTTTTATGTTATGCAGTAAAAATATGTCATTTTCCTGCCCTTCTGAGGGAAAATATATGCACAAGTAAAGGAAGAGCAATTCTGGGGCAATCCAGCTGCACCATAGGGGTCACATTTGAAATCCCCATAGAGAGATGGGAGTGGCAGTTTTTTTTTAGCCAGAGGGCCACATCTCTGTGGGAAACATTTTCGGAGGGCATCTCGAAATGGTGCAAAACGCGTAGGGGGAGATGCATAAAAAAATGATCTAAGGCAAAAGCAATAAAGGGTTCAGCGTGCTGCTTGAGCTAGATCTTATTTATGTAAAAATATGTTTGCATTAGTTTTATACATGCCTACTATGCTTAAAGCGAAACTTTCACTACATTACCATAGCACCGCAAATTATTATTACATTAGAGATATATGCACACACTTATTTTTATTTTCAAGTATAACTGCTCCTTTAACCCTTTGAGTGCCAGAGAGGTATGCAACGCATTGCGTACCCCTCCGGTACTCAAAGGGTTAACGAAAAATATACCCTTTTCTGCAGGCAGGCGCTGGCTGGGATTTTGCAGTAGGCGCTCTCTGTGCTGTCAGTCCCTTCCGGTGCCTTTCAGGCACAAAGGCTTTCAAACTCACCAATCGAGGAGTTGAAGAGGACGGACAGCGCAGACTCAGATGCCGGCTCTGCAAGATGTCTGCGCTGTTTCCCACTGCCTGTCTGCATAAAATGTTATATTTTTCGTTATAGAAGCAATTATATTTGAAAATAAAAATGTGCGTGCATATCATTAATGTAATAATCATTTGCAGCACTATGTTAATGTAGTGAAAGTTCCACTTTAATTAAAAAAAAAAAAAATCTAAAATTGCGGCATTACTGATACTTTTCTTCTAGGATTGTGACATTTCTACATAGACCTACAATGCCGTGATTATGCCAAGTAGATGGTGGCAGAAACATTAAAGGGACAGTAAACATGAAAGGGATAGTAATGTTTCATAATAAAAGCAGCTCCAATTAATCTTCATAGTATTTGGGCCATGGAGAGTGTTATTTCAATACTGAGTTGTAGATCAGGAGTAATTGAATGAAAATATCCCCCTCCCGCCCCTTTTACTGATCAAGGAGGGCAGGGTTTCCTTTATATCACAGTGAGAAGATTGTCCCTTGCTGTGATCTGTCTGGTCCCAGGACCAGATTACACATCTAAGGGGAGGTGGCTTACACTAGGTAAAAGGAGAGGAAGGTGGATACTTTAGCATTCAATTAATCTTGAACTACAACTCTGACAGTATTGAGAGAACACTCTCCATGGCTCAAATACTATGAAGATTGATTGAAGCTGCTGTTTTTGTGAAAATAGGATTTTAGTCTTACCTGTTAAATCCTTTTCACTTAGTCCATACAGGTCACTGGTACAATGGGAGGCGATCCGCCCCTTTAAGTAGGCAGGAACATTCATCTAAATGTATGCAGGGGGTGGAGCCTCCCCTCCCTCTTAAGCTGCCTTCAGCCAGAACAAGCCAGATTGATTTGAGACACTAAACTGACCAGAGGTAAGAAGGAAAAGGAAGACTCCTGTGAGCATGCCCCAAAGGTCTCCCACTGAATGCCACAGGAGAGCCAAGCATGGTCCCTTGACAGGGTGGGAGACCAGTGACCTGTATGGACTAAGTGAAAAGGATTTAACAGGTAAGACTAAAATCCTATTTTCACTGTCGTCCAATACAGGTCACTGGTACAATGGGATGTACAAACATTGAGCTTTCCCAGAGGCGGGAAGTAAGGCAAGGACCAAGCGCACGGCCCAAAAGTCACCAGAACTGCTATGAATCTATTAATCATAGAGCCCAAAAACAGAAGTGTCAACGGACACCAACCAGGGGTAAAAACGAACCCCCGAACTAACACAGCACAATGAACTAGAGCCAACAGGGCTCAACAGCAAAGAAGCACTAAGAACCACAGAGTAGAAGGTCCTAAACAGGCAAGACTGCCTCCAGGACCTTCCTCCCGAAGCTGGCATCAGCAGAGGCCAGTACATTAACACGATAGTGCTTCGAGAATGTGTGCACAGAGGACCAAGTGGCCGCTCTGCACAGTTGATCAGCAGATGCCTGATTCTTGTAGGCCCAAGAGGCCCCAATAGATCTGGTGGAATGAGCAGTAACCCTAAAGGGAACATGCTTATTCCGCAGTTTGTAGGCTTCACGAATGGTAGATTTTATCCAAGATGCAATAGTCACCTTGGATGCCGGTCTCCCTGCCCTAGGCCCCTCAGGAATGACGAACAGGGCGTCAGAGTTCCTGATAGACTCAGTGCGATGAACATAAAATTTAAGACAATGCACAACATCCAACAAATGGAGATCTCTCTCCTTGTCAGAGTAAGGGTTAGGACAGAAAGAGGGCACCACAATCTCCTGATTGATGTGAAACTCGGAGACAACCTTGGGTAAAAACTCCTTGGAAGTGCGGAGCACGGCCTTATCCTTGTGGAACACCAAGTAAGGAGGTTTACAAGACAGAGCTTGTAACTCTGCTACCCAGCAAACTGAGACAATAGCCAAGAGAAAGGCCATTTTCCAGGTCAAGAGACGTAAAGGAATCAAAGTGAAGGATTCAAACGGGGATCTCTGGAGAACCCCCAGCACCAAATTGAGGTCCCACTGGGGAGTTGGACTCTTGAAGGCAGGCCGAACATGAGCCACACCTTGGAAGAAAACTTTAACATCAGGAAGAATAGCAATACGTTCCTGGAACAATAAAGACAGAGCCGAAGTCTGAACCTTGAGAGAACTCAGGCTGAGTCCCTTCTCAACCCCATCCTGCAAAAAGGCCAGGACTGTGGGAAGATGGAAATCAAGTGATAGATCCTTATCAGCACACCATGCAACAAAAGTTGACCATATGCGATGATCTTGGAAGACACAGGCTTGCAAGCTCTAAGCATCGTGGACACCACTGAAGAGGAAAACCCTTTCTTCTTTAAAATTGAGGATTCAACCTCCAAGCCGTCAAATGGAGATGCTGAACATCCTCCTTCCACAGATATCCTTGAAGAAGTAGATCTGGACGGGCAGGAAGCGGAAAGGGATCCGCCACTGACATGGCTAGCAGTTCCGGATACCAGGACTGACGAGGCCAATTCGGAGTGATTAGGATGACAGGACAACGCTCCATCTTCAGCTTCTGGATGACTCTGATCAACAGAGGGAGAGGAGGGAAGATGTACGCCAGAGGGAACTCCCAAGGGATTGACAAAGCATCCACTGCTAGAGCAAGAGGGTCCCTCCACGGACAGCAAAACACTGGCACATTCCTGTTGTGTCTGGTAGCCATCAGATCCACTATAGGTACTCCCCACATCTGGGTTAGAAGGTGAAACACCTCTGGATGAAGTGCCCACTCTCCGCTGTCGACTGTGTGACGACTGAGAAAGTCTGCCATGACGTTGTCTACGCCTGGAATGTGTACTGCTGAGATGATGGGCACATGAGCTTCTGCCCAAGATAAGATGGCCTTGACCTCTAACCAAGCGGTGAGACTTTTTGTGCCGCCTAGTCTGTTGATGTAGGCCACTGCGGTGGCGTTGTCGGACTCCACTCTGACTGGACAACCTTCCAGCTGAGATTCCCAGTGTCTCAGGGCAAGAAAGATGGCACGAAGTTCCAGAACATTGATGGAGAGAAGAGATTCTTCCAGTCCCCATTTCCCCTGAGCACTGAAACGACCCAACACTGCCCCCCATCCCCGGAGGCTGGAATCCGTCGTGACTGTAGTCCAATAGGGAACCCGAAAGGACCTCCCTTTCAGAAGATGAGACAGGTCCAACCACCATTCCAAGCTCAACCTGACATGAGGAGGCAGAGAGACTGACAGATGCTGATGATCTGGATGATTCTTGCACGTCTGAATCACGAACCTCTGAAGTTCCCTGGTGTGTGCCATAGCAAATGGCACTGCCTCTATCGTGGAATTGAATTTCCCCACCAGAGAAGTCAGCTTCGGTACTGGAACCCTTTCGAGCTCCAGGATCTTGGATACACGGAGAGCAATCTGATGAGCCACTTCCTCCAGTAAAAACACCATGCACTGCTGAGTGTCGAACAGGAGACCCAAGAAGAGGATCTGTTGAGATGGGACCAAGTCTGACTTGTCCAGATTCACAATCCAGCCATGGCGATTGAGTGTCTGTATGCACAACTGCATCTGCTGGTGGAGAATCTCCACAGATGAAGCTTTCAGGAGCAGATCGTCCATGTAGGGAGTCACCCTGACACTATCTCGATGAAGCACAGCTATCAAAGCTCCCAATACCCTCTGAAAAACCTGAGGAGCTGAAGTCAGTCCAAAGGGAAGAGCTGAAAACTGAAAGTGGCCTTTGTGACAGGCATACCTGAGATACAGTCTGCTCTCTGGATGAATAGGGATGTGAAGATATGAATCCTGAAGGTCCAGGGAGGCAAGGAACTCCCCTGGAGACATTGCGGCTATCACAGAACGCAGGGATTCTTGACGATAGTGGGAACTCACAACAAAGGAATTGAGATCCTTGAGGTCCAAAATAGGACGAGCACCTCCGTCCTTTTTGGCCACAACGAACAGGTTGGAATAGAATCCTGAACCTGTGTCCTCTGATGGAACCAATTCCAGGACCTCTTTGTCCAAAAGATCCTGAATAGCGTCGTCGAACAGACGTCTTTTTGTAGGCTCCTGAGAAGGACAAGTAAAATGGAACCGAAAAGGAGGAAGGGAAGAGAAAGGGATCCTGTATCCCTCTGATACCACCTGAACAACCCAAGGGTCCACCACTGACTCCTCCCAAATCCGGCGAAAAATGGGGAGATGTCCACCTACAGCCAGATGCGGACCCGGGTTCGGTGAGTCATACCAAAGCAGTCTTGGAGGTCTTGGCCTTGGGGGCAACTTTGGGCTTCCAGGACTGTTTGGGCTTGGAGGAGGAGCGCACAGAGGACGGACCCGCCTGGGGCGCAGAGCATGTCTCAGTTTGGAAGGAATGAAAGGACCGATTGCGTTTGGCTGGAAACTTCTTTTTGAAGACTGATGGTAGAAGAGTACTTTTACCACCAGTAGCCTCACTAATCATCTCCTTAAGTTCAGATCCAAACAGTGAGGTCCCTTGGAAGGGTAATGAAAGCAATGCTTTCTTAGAAGCGGTGGCAGCAGACCAATTTTTCAGCCAAAGAGCACGTCTAGCCACCACAGAGGAAGTGGAGGCCCTCGCCATCATGCGCACAGCATCAAAAGCAGCGTCAGAAACATAATTTTGAGCTTCTGATATGTTAGCAAGAAGCTGTAGCTGCTCAGACACTGGCGCATCCTGGCGAACTGCCTCAGTAAGCTGTTCAGTCCAGTCCGCAATAGCCCGGTTAACCCACGCCACTGCAAAGGTTGGACGCATGGCAGTGCCAATAGAGGCAAAAATAGATTTAAGACAAGTTTCTAACTTTTTGTCCGTCCAATCCTGCAGGGCAGAAGCATCAGATACAGCTAATGCAGTATATTTAGATAACCTAGAAACTGAAGCATCCACTTTAGGAGGATGAACCCATTTTGCCAGTTCAGCCTCAGGAAAAGGGTAAAGTTTAGCAAACTTTTTGGACACAAAAGAGGATTTCTCAGGATTCCTCCACGCATCAGAGACTAAGCGAGCAAGAGTAGGGTTAGTAGGAAAACATACAACAGCTTTAGACGGTTTTTGAAAAACGTCAGTTGGATCATGAGTAGATTCGTGAGTCAGAGGAAGGTTGACTGTGTTTAGCACAGCTCTGATCAAACCCTCAGCAGAGATTTCAGGGTCACATTCATAAGGGTCACCAATAGACCTGGTAGATTCAATAACAGTGCCTTCCTCAGCATCAGAATCCTGTAATAGTTCTTCCTCAGAAGAATCAGACATATCAGGAGCCCCCTGTGGCTTGGGCAGGGAGGTCCTGACTGTGGAGGGGGTCTGCCAAACTTGAAGAGCCCCCTGAACCTGAGAGGGAAAGAGTTGAAGAGTGGATCTGAGATCCCTAGTGGCAGCCTTGAACTCTTTCACCCAAGTTGGCTCAATGGCGTGACTGGAAAGCCCAGGGTTGCTGTCATGACTTTCTGCACATTTTGGGCATAAATCACCAGAAAATTCTCTAGGCAGCCCAGAGTGACAAGAGGAGCAAAACGCAATGGGGGAAACTGACACCCCAGCCTCCTTAGTCTTAGTTCTAGCCCCTGACTCCAGTGGAGTAGACATGCTCACAGCGTCAGATATACTCCACTGACAAGAACCACCCAATTGAAGTGTGAAAGATTAAAATTTCACCCCAGAAATGTCTAAAATTAAACTTATCTGGCAAGCGAAGGGTTAATCTGCGGAAGAGAGAGAGAAGGCTCGGTCCCTGCGTAGTATACTCGCTGAGAATAACTCACAAAATGCCTGCCGCAACGGTAGCAATCAGAAAACGAGCGCGAAACCAGCGCGCATGGGAAACGTAGTCTTTCTCAGAAGTACCCCAAAACAGTGCCCGAATCTCCCCCCAGACCCCTAACACACCGAAACATGCAACCGGATGATAGAGCAAGGGAAGACCAACAAAATGAGCCCACTCTGAAGTCGCTGTGACAAGCGGTTCCAGAGATACGTCCCACACTGTGTAAACCCATAGAGAGTAAAGGAGCAATGGCGTCTATGCGGGAAAATCGTGTTTAAAGGCGCGGAACATTAACTTTTAATAAAGTTACCCTGACAGAAAAAAGTTACCAAACACACACAAAACACATGTAAAACATGATAAAACAATATCCCAATGAGAGAAATAGCAGGGAAAAGGTTAAAACCCCCATAAACTGCTCCAAAACCCAGGGAATACACACAGACATTGCATAAATACAGGCAACATGAAGAAAAACACCCTATGAGTGCTGGAGTGCATAATGAGAACTCCCAAATACAAGCCCAATGAAGGGACACTGTGGGACAAGTGGACCTTCAGCACTCAAAGGGTGGCTCACCTTTCTGCAGGACTTCTGTCTTCAGGTAACCATGTTAAAAGGGAATTAACCAGAGGAAAATTCCCCAGCAGGGAAGCTACTTGACTCAAGTTGTTCCCTCTTCAGGGCATAAGGTCCACCAGAAAATCCCTGGAAGCTGCACTAGCCACTTTGGTGAGGGCAATTGTCAGCCATGGTCACCCGCCTAATGGTGGTATTCCATATTTGAAGAAAACAATAAAAAACTAAAGTTGAATGAGAGATGTTCTCCACCTGGTGTGCACAGCACGCAGGAACAAATCAATCTGGCTTGTTCTGGCTGAAGACAGCTTAAGAGGGAGGGGAGGCTCCACCCCCTGCATACATTTAGATGAATGTTCCTGCCTACTTAAAGGGGCGGATCGCCTCCCATTGTACCAGTGACCTGTATTGGACGACAGTGAAACATTATTATCCCTTTAAAGGGATAGTAATACTTAATATGCAAAAAAATATATATTGTAGTGTTTATCCCCCTGAGTAAAAAAAAGATACTCTCACTGCTGAAAGGTGTTTTATTGAAAAGTTATTACAGCTCAAAGTTTAATTTTTTAGGTGCAATATCACAGTGGCCTGAACTTGTATAGTGGCGCTGTTGTTACACCATCCTATGGACAGCTCTGGTCCTTAGACCATAAATCTCCATAGGATGGTGTAGCAACAGCGCCACTGTACAATTTCAGGCTATTGTGATATTGCACCTACAAATTTCAACTTTGAGTTGTAATAACTTTTTAATAAAACACCTTTCAGCAGTGGGCGTACCTTGTTTTACTCAGGGGGGATAAACCCTACAACATATTTTATTTTTTTTTTTTTACATTTTAAGTATTACTATCCCTTTAAGGATGTTTAAAATTGTGCAAATTAAAAAGAATAAATGAAAAGATGTCAGTCCCATGTCTCAAGCTTTTAGTTTAAGAGATATACGCTTCTAAAGTCCCCCCCTCCCACCCGTTTTACAGATGTCAGCGCTTTAGCTGACAGATTGAGATCCTGGTCCTGGGACCAGACAGCTCTTCAGCAGAGCCGAATAGCGTGATCTACAAAGACATTCTTCATTAGAACGATCTACAAAGCGTGCTTATATATACAGTACTTTCCCTTTGTCACTGGCTCAACCGGCACATGCGAATGCACCAACTCAACACGGAAAGGCCGAAATGGACTGCTCCTGGAGCAGTCAGTTACAGCCTCCCCAGCATGATCACACTGAGCTATGGGGCACGCTGCGATTATGAAGTCTTAGCGATAAGTATTGACTTACATGTAGTTTCAAGTATAATTGTGACATTAGTGAGAAATAGACCTTTCTAGGCAGACAGGCAGTGTGGAACAGCACAGACATCTTGCACAGCCAACATCTGAGTCTGCGCTGTCTGTCCCCTTCAACTCCACGATTAGTGACTTGAATGCCATTGTGCCTTAAGGCACCAGAAGGAACTGACAGCGCAGCCACAGAGAGCGCCTACTGCAAGATCCCAGTCTGTCTGTCTAGAAAGGTCTATTTCTCGCTAATGCCGCAATTATACTTGAAACTACAAGTAAATCCATACATATCATTACTGTACTTATCTTTTGGGGCTCAATATTAATGTCATGAAAATTCTGCTTTCGCCAGTCACCAGTCAGGAATGGTGTAATAATACTGTCCTATGTGCACCTTTGCTGTTCACATAGGAGATTTTTGCCTTGAACGCACCGGAATGCAGGATACTACAACTTGGATACACTCCTGTGTCAAACACATTAAGGTTCAATCGTGCTGATAATCAAATTGGCCTATGGGCCACTGTCCTGATTGTCCACACGTGCATTCTGGAGGATGCATCAACCCACAAGGACACTGACCAATAATACATGTTCAACTCCCATGCTGGCTCACCTTGTGACATCTCTTCCATGTCACTCATGTGAGTGAATCACCTTGGGAATGCAAGACATTGGAAGTTAGTTGGCACAGGCTACTTGGCATGCTCTAAAACAGAGAGCAGCCAAGTTGCCCTTGAGAACATAACCTAAAACAGATCCTTGTTTCTGACAGCTTACAAATAATTTACAAGCATATCTGTAGCAAGTTCTTCCCCCTCCTGGCATGCTTTGCTCCATTATAAACACAGATACCTGAGACAGATTGATTCCATTGTGATTTTACTGAATCCCATACTAGAATTTGTAGATGTGTTAATGGAAAGATGCAGTAAGCTGCATTGGTCTGCAACATGGACTGCAGTAGTCACCCATGTGAACAGTACTATATGATACACTGATACCTACTTTGTATTATTTATTTCTTTATAAACTGGTATCACACAAATTGAGTTGTCCATCTGAACATAGATTTAACATATGGGCTGCTGAACTGTGAATGTATGAATTCCGGATCTATCTGCACTTGCAGAATGATACATCGGGCAGTGTGCATAAAAGCAAGGTTCTGTAATTCTGGGGCAAACCAACTTCACAACAGAAGACAAAACAGACGTCCCCATGAATTAAATGGTTCTTTTTACCCTTTAAATGCTAGCGAGGTAGCCAACTCACAGAGAAGCAATGTATTACAGACCTCTAGCATTTAAGGGATTTAAAAATTTGAAATCAGTATAATTTTTGGGAATTTTCATTTGGCCCCTTTTCTGAAGCTGGTTTGTCCTATAATTGCACCATTTTACTTTAAGGCTGAGTCGTCTGTGCAATATCAACACACTCAAATCCCCCCCTGCGCAAAGGAAAGAGGTGTCAGTGTTGTACTAGGCTATACGCACAGGAGACAACTGCAGAAATTGTTCCAACACAGCTTGCAGCAAGTTTCCTCTGACAGCGAGTTATCGAGCATATAAATATGTAATATGTGATTCAAAACAATTCCAGTGGAATCCCACAAACATCACAGGTAGCTATGTTTTCAATGGGATTTTGGTCACTGTAGTTTATATTGAGAGAAAGTTGGAAAACACAAAAGACAAACGGCGCAGAGGATTCTCTCTAAGTGCAGTATTCAATGAACTTGGTCCCTCACCAACACCAAACAGATACTCACTGAGGAAGTGGTATTGCACCAAGAAATGCATTAAGCCAGTGTCAGTTTTGAATATTTTTAGTTTCTTTTTTTACTCTTATAGGTTTTATCTAATTTTAATGTTATTGAATATCTTTTTTATATATGTTTTTATTGATTAAAATACTTCTTTTTTGTGTTAATCCAGCGTTTTTTCTTTAGATTATTTAAGTTACTGGGGTCACTTGATATTCCCACTTATTTTGGCCTTAGGTTTGACTAATCCACTTATACTTAAATAAATAGGTTCTGTTAATAGGAAGTGCTGGTTGTGGAGTTACCTAGTACTTGTTAACACTTCCACATTTCTATTAATCTTGGAGTGAGACGAGAGTTATACCAAGGCCACCATACTGGGGTGTGAGCCAGTACAGGTGATTATTCCTGGAGGCTGGAGATATACTCACAATCTTCTGAGGCTATTTCCAAGAGTCTGTATCTGTTTGGTGTTGGTGACAGACCAAGTTCATTGAATACTGCACTTAGAGAGAATCCTCTGCGCCGTTTGCCTTTTGTGTTTTCCAGTTTTCTTCTTGGTCAGAGCCCTGCCCATTTGAAGCGAGCAGCGAGGATGTTTTATATTGAGAGAAAGGGATGCCAGGAGGAAAATAAAGACCTTCCTAAAACGCTGGTTTCAAATTACACGTACAGTATGTTGCAAGAAAAGAGGACTGAATTAGTATAACTTTTAAATACAGTTTCACCGTCACTACAATATCACAGTGTGAGTCTAGCCTTATACATAAGGCCCAATGGGATATATGTATTAAAAAAATATCTAAGACAATAATAAATAATAATAATTATGAGTTCAGTGTGCCATTTGCATTACATCACATGTATAAACAGGTTTACATGAGATTTATACATGCCGGTTAAGCTCAAAAAAGTCTCAGCTGCTACTTTTCTTCAACTTTTTCTTGTAGCATGTAACAGATTTTATGTTTTACATAGACTGACAATGGTGTGAATACACCAAAGGACATGATAGCGGACAAATTAGGTGCAAAAAGGAATCAATATTTTCTCTGTATACGAGAACTACTGTATTTGTACAGCCAGTCAGAAGGAAGGGCCATACTTAACTGGCTCTTATCTGAATATGCTGGCATTAAATAAAAGGTTAAAGGGATAGTAATACCTAGTTTAAACTTTATTAATATAGGCATTAAAAATATTAAGAACTATTTAAGTCTTATCTCTCGAACCTTTATAGTTTGAGAGAGATTTAAAACTTCAGTTCCATATTCCTGTCTGTTTTAGCAAAGTCTGCCATCTAGCTGAAAGACTTAGATTCTGGTCCGCAGACCGGTCGGCGGCTCTTCAGCAGAGCCGGGATCACAATCTTTAAAAAGAACTCCTTCACTGCAACAGTCTACAAAGTGTGCTTGCAAACCAGGCACTTTGTAGACAGTTCCAATGAAGAAGTTCTTTTTAAAGATTGTGATCTCGGCTCTGCTGAAGAGCCGCCAGTCAGTCTGCAGACTGGAATCCAAATCTGTCACCTAGATGGCTGACGTCATGGAGGGGGGAACTTTAGTTCTGAATATCTCTCAAACCATAAAGGTTTGAGAGATGACACTTACATGGTTCTTAATATTTTTTTAATGCCTATAACAATATATAAAGTTTAAACTAAGTATTACTATCCCTTTAATAATCATTTAAATAATCTTTTAAAGGGATAGTAATACTTAAAATGTAAAAAAAAATATGTTGTAGGGTTTATCCCCCTGAGTAAAACAAGAGTACTCCCACTGCTGAGAGGTGTTTTATTCAAAAGTTATTAATTTTCAAAGTTGAATTTTTTAGGTGCAATATCACAGTGGCCTGAAATTGTACAGTGGCGCTGTTGCTACACCATCCTATGGAGATTTATGGTCAACTGACCAGAGTTGTCCATAGGATCGTGTAGCAACAGTGCCGCTGTACAATTTCAGGCCACTGTGATATTGCACCTAAAAATTCAACTTTGAAAATTAATAACTTTTGAATAAAACACCTCTCAGCAGTGGGAGTACTCTTGTTTTACTCAGGGGGATAAACCCTACAACATATTTTTTTTACATTTTAAGTATTACTATCCCTTTAACTTCTTTCATCCCAGAGAGGTCTGTAACATTTTCAAGGGGTTAAAAATAGCCCAATATAAATCAAAAGTAATTTGGGGCAGTAGGTTTTCTCTAGAAGTGCTCTTTTACTTTTGTGCATATGTCCTGAAATAGCTACTGGCCTGTTCACCTGAAAGGGCTGCTATGTTTTCTCTAGCCATATAACACAGGTTAGTTAACCCTTTAAAGACCAGAGGTTGCACATCCCTCTGGTCCTTAACGCTTTGAGTGCCACAGGGTTACGCAACACATTGCAATGCATTGCGTACCCCTCTGACACTCAAATGGTTAAAGAATTAAAATGTCCTGACGCCATGTAAAAGAAAAGAAAAAAGTCAAAGTACATAGCCCATTTGTAAAACTCTAATCAATCACCTACACAACTGTGAAACATCTCACAGTAATTAGTTGCCTTTAGCCCCAGGTATAATTTCCTTCTCAGGAGTGAATACAGAAGTGGCACAGCATTCATAATATGACATAACTAGGATGACAGGCATATTATCCTACGCTGTCATCTTATGAAATGTTACATTCCTAATTCTCAAAGCTGCACCTTAGAAAAATGGGCTTGATGCAGGCACTCTAATTGACATTGAAGTACATTAAAATTGGCAAATGTTATTTGCATACACAGAAAAATAGCTCATCCCATCTAATCAATCTATTTAATGATCATTCATATTACCTGCTGCTGTAACAAAACTGACTCAGTGTAACTCTGCACTGTTAACTCGTTCACCTCCAAAGGGGCCAGCAACATGTTCCAGAAACATTACTCTGATTTTTGTAGCAGATACTTCCCATTTCTGGAAAGTAAATGCAAAATTAATGCTTGATATTAAACTAGTGAGGACAAGGGCCAATATCCATTTCAGTCTGTAGTAAATTAGTGAACTCTCTGACTCACTAAGCTGTCCAGACCTCACCTTTAACTAAGGACGCAGGAAGTATGAATATTTCCGAGCTGAACTGCACAGTCTTGCAGTATGTATTTTTCAAACGTGCAAAAAAAGAAGCGCACACGATCTAAGAGTAGACTATAGATATATTCTCATTGCGCATGTCCACCATTACTTAATTTCTCCTCCTTCACCTTTCAAAACCAGGATGGTTACTAACTCACCTTTAAAAGAGGCAAACCAGCCTCTAGGTATAAATCACCTTCACTGGATAACCCTGTCTTTCTTTGTCTCAATCCAACTCCTCTTATCAGTATCCAATTCTGGCATTCTCCTTTTAGGCCACAAATTTGCCCTCTATCTAGGGCCTTATATTACCAAGGAAAGTGTATGTTGAACTTAATGAAGCTGAAGACTATAGGACATAGGAGCTCACTATCACTGATACTTAAAGGGATAGTAATACTTGAAAATAAGTTTATTTTATATTGTAGCCCTTAAAAAAACATGAAAAATGATATAAGTCTTGTCTCCCAAACCTTTATGGTTTGGAAGATATTCACTTGTAAAATATAGTAAAATTCGCTTTTCCTGGCTGTTTCAGCCAAGTCTGCCATCTAGTGGACAGATTTGGAATCTGGTCCACAGAGCAACTGGCAGCTCTTTAGCAGTGCTGAGATCATGATCTTTGAAAAGAACTACTTAACTGGAACTATCTACAAAGTGTGCCTGGCTTGAAAGCACACTTTGTAGACCATTCCAATTAAGAAATTCTTTTTAAAGATGGTGATCTCAGCACTTCTGGAGAGGCACAACCGGTCCCGGGACCGGATTCCAAATCTGAAGGGTGGAGCTATGACGTCACTCCAGGGGAAACTTTACTTCTGAATATCTCCCAAACCATAAAGGTTTGGGAGATAAGACTTATATCATTTTTCATGTTTTTTTTAAGGGCTACAATATAAAATAAACTTATTTACAAGTATTACTATCCCTTTAAATATTTATTAAAATACCATAAATATGTATCTGTACAGATACACAATATAAAAACAACAAACAAATCCATTTCATGGGAAAAATACCCACCGCTATATAGTATCATGCAAAAACCAAGAAGAAATTCTGTGCAATCAAATAGCCAAATAGGGGGAAATCAGAAAATAATATATATAGTATCGCCTTACTCATTTTCCAGCCTCAAGCTGCTTCCTCAGGGCCCTAATATTATATCATAGGAGAATGGTGGTTCTTCTTCATATCTGTGCTACTGCAGGATCCACGTTTGCAGGGTTTATCCAAGATGAAAATTCCTCTTCAATGAAAAGGATACATCTTCAGGTAATGTTTGGATACCAAAGCACTCGCCTACTTGATTTAATTCTGTCTTAACGAGATCATTGACAGAATGGGGAATTTGGAAAACTGAGGCTATGTTTCTGTGTCCACAACAGCCATAAGCATGATCTCCAGGTCCTAATGTGATTCAGTTAATCCTAAAGTTTTCCTCATACTTTTTATTAATTCCTCCAGTTTGTTTACATTGTATGTCCCAGTACCTTCCACCAACTCTCCTTCCATAGAAAAAAACACTGAGATTTGATACCTGTCAGACTTCCCTCTTCTTCATCTAACAAGGTAAAAGGACCTACTTCCAGGTCTATAGTTCCTTGTCTTTTTGCAGATTCCTGCACTGCTGTGAGTTTCTTGCATGGATGTCTTCATCCATCCCAAGAATTCATTAAAGTAGATCTATCACCTTGAATTTTCTTTACATATTTGAAAACGTCATTCAAAATGGCCTTTGAGTCATGTTAACCAAAAGTCAAGCAGATGTATTGGAAATATTCACACTTATTTCTGGAAAAAAGTGTAAGTTTCATGGTACAGCACAGAGCTTCATTAGACTATGAAACATCACTGAATCCTTCATTAGCATATAACATCATTGAAAAGCTTGATTAGCATATGTAATGGTACCCCGCGGGTACCGCAACTGCATACATTAGCATATGGTAACAAGTGTGACTCTCTCCTTAAAGGGGAACTATCACCCCAAATAAATTCCACCCCACCTAATTAGACATCTAGCAATCAGCTTAACAATTAAACTGTTAAAAGAATAAAGACAGCGTTAGTCAAAAATCCTACCTCAGCCGACAATGACGGCCAGGCAACAGCGTAGATATCTTTGCTTACAGACATCTTCGTGCTTCGCTGTCAGTCCCTGTCTCCTCTAGTAAGCGTTGCATGGTACCTTAAGGTACCAGAAGGGGCTGATGGAGCAGGCATGCAGATGCCTCTAGATCAGTGGTTCTCAACTCCTGTCCTCAGGACCCACTAACAGGCCAGGACTTAGGGATTTCTCTGCTAGAGCACATGTGTGGTGATCAGAGGCTCATTCACATTGATTAACTCACCTGTGCTCTAACAAGGAAATCCTCAAATCCTGGCCTGTTAGTGGGTCCTCAGGACAGGAGTTGAGAAACACTGCTCTAGATGCCGTCAGTGTCGGCTGAGGAAAGATTAAGTATGTTCATTCAAAAAGAGGTAACACAAACACCTCCTTTACCAAGCTGGGTAGGACAAAATAATTGCCTTACACAATGGAAAGTGGCCTTTTATAGATATGACTAGTCACAAAGCCTGTATACACGGGCTGATCCGGAGCGGGGAGCTCCGGAAGGCTGACCAGCCACCTCTGCTGCTGGCCCGGAGCTGGGAGCACAGACAGGCTGTCATCCTTCTGGAGCTCTCCACTATGGATCAGCCCGTTCTGTGAGTCCCCACTGCACATGTGCGGTTAACGCACACAGTGAGCGTTCTAGGATTTTATGTTATAAAGGATTAGTTCTATTATCTGTGAGGTGGAGTCAAAACCCCTTTTTTCCTTGCCATGGATGGGATACAAAAGAGAAGTTTCTTCTCCCATCAAGTGAAGGATTATTAATTTTTCTGTTATGTGCTGTACCAAAGGTTCAAGTTGATGTGTCTTTTTACCACGAACTATGGACAATAGTAAAGTGGAGTGATTCTGATGCAAAAAAGTACACCAATAAAAAAAAAAAAACACTGATTTAAATGGTGGTGTTTAAAGTAGGATGACCAAACCTCAACTTTAACTGGGGACGCATAAGAAAATAGGATTTTAGTCTTACCTGTTAAATCCTTTTCACTTAGTCCATACAGGTCACTGGTACTTCTGGGAGGCGATTCGCCCCTTTAATAGGCAGGAACAATTATGCAAATGATTGCATGGGGCGGAGCCTCCCCTCCTACTTAAGCTGCCTTCAGGCCAGAGCCACTAGATTGATTTGAGACCCTAAAACTGACCCCAGGTAAGCAAGAAGAAAAGACTCCTGTGAGCATGCCCCAAAGGTCTCCCACTGAATGCCACAGGAGAGCCAGGTCTGGTCCCTTGACAGGGTGGGAGACCAGTGACCTGTATGGACTAAGTGAAAAGGATTTAACAGGTAAGACTAAAATCCTATTTTCACTGTCGTCCAATACAGGTCACTGGTACTTCTGGGATGTACAAACATTGAGCTGATCCAGAGGTGGGAAATAAGGCAAGAACCAGTACAAGGCCCAAGTCATTAAAACTGCTATGAACCAGTTAATTACATAGCCCAAACTATAAGTGTCAACGGACACCAACCAAGGGAAAACAACCCCTGAACTAACACAGCACACGGAACTAGAGCCAACTGGGCTCAACAGTAAGGAAGCACTAAGGATCACAGAGCGGACGACCTACACAGGCAAAACTGCCTCCAGGACCTTCCTTCCAAAACTGGCATCAGCCGAAGCCAGTACATCAACTCTATAGTGCTTAGAAAAAGTGTGCACAGAGGACCAAGTGGCCGCTCTGCACAGTTGATCAGCAGAAGCCTGATTCTTGTAGGCCCAAGAGGCCCCAATAGATCTGGTGGAATGGGCAGTCACCCGAAAGGGAACGTGCTTATTCCGCAACTTATAGGCTTCACGGATAGTAGCCTTAATCCAAGAGGCAATGGTAACTTTGGAAGCCGGTCTCCCTGCCCTAGGCCCCTCAGGAATGACGAATAGAGCGTCAGACTTCCTGATAGACTCGGTGCGATGAAGATAAAACTTGAGACAACGCACCACATCCAACAAATGGAGATCTCGTTCCTTGTCAGATGAAGGATTAGGGCAGAAAGAGGGAACCACAATCTCCTGATTGATGTGAAACTCGGACACAACCTTGGGTAAGAATTCCTTGGTAGTGTGAAGCACAGCCTTATCCTTGTGGAATACCAGGTAAGGAGGTTTACAAGACAGAGCTTGTAACTCTGCTACCCGGCGAACTGAAACAATAGCCAAAAGGAAGGCCATCTTCCAAGTCAAGAGACGTAATGGAATGGAAGCCAAGGATTCAAACGGGGGTCGCTGGAGAACTCCCAGCACCAAATTGAGGTCCCACTGGGGAGCAGGACTCTTGAAGGCAGGCCGAACATGAGTCACACCTTGGAAGAAAACTTTCACATCAGGAAGGATAGCAATCCTTTCCTGGAAAAACACAGACAAGGCAGAAGTCTGAACTTTGAGGGAACTCAGACTGAGCCCCTTATCAACATCGTCCTGCAAGAAGGCCAGGACAGTGGGAAGATGAAACTCAAGGGATAATTTCTTATCAGAGCACCATGCAACGAAGGTTGACCATATGCGATGATAGATCTTGGAGGACACAGGCTTACGAGCACTGAGCATAGTCGACACCACAGAAGGAGAAAATCCTTTCTTTGCTAGAATCGAGGATTCAACCGCCATGCCATCAAATGGAGAGAGTGAACATCCTCCTTCCACAGATATCCCTGAAGAAGTAGGTCCGGACGGGCAGGAAGTGGGAACGGATCCGCCACTGACATGGCCATCAACTCCGGATACCAGGACTGGCGAGGCCAGTTTGGAGCGATCAGGATAACAGGACAACGCTCCGGCTTCAGTTTCTGGATGACTCTGATCAATAGAGGAAGAGGAGGAAAGATGTAAGCCAGAGAAAAATCCCAAGGAATCGATAAGGCATCCACTGCCAGAGCAAGGGAGTCCCTCCGCCGGGAGCAAAACACCGGAACCTTCCTGTTGTGTCTGGAGGCCATCAGGTCCACCTCCGGCATCCCCCACCTCTGGGCGAGCAAGTGAAACACCTCTGGATGAAGAGCCCATTCTCCGCTGTCGACGGTATGACGACTGAGGAAGTCCGCCATGACGTTGTCCACGCCTGGAATATGAACTGCAGAGATGACAGGCACGTGATCTTCTGCCCAAGACAAAATATCCTTGACCTCCAACCAGGCGGTGCCGCTTCTTGTGCCGCCTTGCCTGTTGATGTAAGCCACCGCAGTGGCGTTGTCGGATTCCACTCTGATCGGACGACCGGTCAGTTGAGATTCCCAGTGTCTCAGGGCAAGCCGGATGGCACGAAGTTCCAGAACGTTGATGGAGAGAAGAGATTCCTCCAGACCCCATTTCCCCTGAGCACTGAAGCGACCCAACACAGCACCCCAGCCCCGAAGGCTGGCATCCGTTGTGATCGTGGTCCAACAAGGAACTTGAAAGGATCTCCCTTTCAGGAGATGTGAGAGATCCAACCACCAGTGCAGACTCGATTCCACATGAGGAGGTAGAGAGACTGACAGATGCTGATGATCTGGATGATTCTTGCACGTCTGGATCACAAATCTCTGAAGTTCCCTGGAGTGGGCCATGGCAAATGGTACCGCTTCGATCGTGGAAATGAACTTCCCCACCAGAGACGTCAACTTCGTTACCGGCACTAAGTCCAGTTCCAGAATCCCCGCCACTCGGATGGCTATCTGATGAGCCACATCCTCCGGCAGAAACACCATGCATTGGCGAGTGTCGAACAGGAGACCCAGGAACAGAAGCCTCTGAGATGGGACCAAGTCCGACTTGTCCAGATTCAGGATCCAGCCATGGCGGGTAAGAGTGTGTATACACCTCTGCAGTTGCTGGTGAAGAAGCTCCGTCGAGGAAGCTTTGAGGAGGAGATCGTCCATGTAGGGGGTCACCCTGACCCCGTCCTGATGAAGCACAGCTATCAAGGAACCCAACACCCTCTGGAAGACCTGAGGAGCTGAAGTCAGCCCAAAGGGAAGAGCTGAAAACTGAAAGTGTCCCCTGTGGCAGGCAATCCGGAGATACCGCCTGCTCTCTGGATGGATAGGGATGTGAAGATATGCATCCTGAAGGTCCAGGGAAGCCAGAAATTCCCCTGGCGACATAGCGGCAATCACAGAGCGCAGGGACTCCTGGCGGAAGTGGGAAGTCACCACATAGGCATTGAGATCTTTGAGATCCAAAATAGGACGAGCCCCTCCGTCCTTTTTGGCCACCACAAACAGGTTGGAATAAAATCCTGAACCTGTGTCCTCCGGAGGAACCACTTCCAGGACCTCTTTGTCCAAGAGATCCTGAATAGCGTCGTCGAACAGACGTCTTTTTGTGGGTTCCTGAGAAGGACGAGTAAAATGGAACCGAAAAGGAGGAAGGGAGGAGAAAGGGATCCTGTATCCCTCTGACACCACCTGAAGAACCCATGGGTCCGCCACTGACTCCTCCCAAGTCCGGAGAAAGATGCGGAGACGTCCACCTACAGCCGGATGCGGACCCGGGTTCGGCGAGTCATGCCGAAGCAGTCTTGGAGGTCTTGGCCTTGGGGGCCACTTTGGACTTCCAGGACTGTTTGGGCTTGGAGGAGGAGCGCGTAGTGGGAGGACCCGTTTGGGCCGAGGAGCGTGTCTCAGTCTGAAAGGAACGAAAGGACCGATTGCATTTGGCTGGAAACTTTTTCTTAAAGACTGAGGGTAGAAGAGTACTTTTACCGCCAGTAGCCTCACTGATCATTTCTTTGAGTTCAGACCCAAATAGCAAATTCCCCTGAAAGGGCAAGGAAAGCAAGGCTTTCTTAGAGGCTGTATCAGCAGACCAAATTTTCAGCCAGAGGGCACGTCTAGCCACCACAGAAGCAGTGGAGGCCCTCGCCATCATGCGCACAGCATCAAAGGCAGCGTCAGCAACATAATTCTGAGCTTCAGTGATATTAGCAAGAAGCTGCAACTGTTCAGATACTGGTGCATCCTGGCGAACTGCGTCAGTCAGTCGTTCAGTCCAGGCCGCAATGGCCCTATTAACCCACGCCACTGCAAAGGTTGGACGCATGGCAGTGCCAATGGAGGCAAAAATAGACTTAAGAGAAAGCTCTAGCTTTTTATCCGTCCAATCCTGCAGGGCAGAGGCATCAGAGACAGCCAAGGCGGTAGACTTGGATAGCCTGGAAACAGGAGCATCCACCTTGGGGGGATGAACCCATTTTGCCAGCTCAGCCTCAGGAAAAGGGTACAGTTTAGCAAACTTTTTGGAGACAGAGGAGGATCTATCAGGATTCTTCCACGCCTCAGAGACTAGACGGGCAAGGGTAGGGTTAGTTGGAAAACAAACAACAGGCTTAGATGGTTTCTTTTGAAAAACGTCAGTAGGATCAAAAGTGGATTCCTGAGTCAGAGGAAGGTTGAGCGTATTCAGAACAGCTCTAATCAGACCCTCAGCCGAGACTTCAGGGTCACATTCATAAGGGTCCCCAATGGACCTGTTAGACTCAATAACAGTGCGTTCCTCAGCATCAGAATCCTGCAAGAGTTCTTCCTCAGAAGAATCAGACACATCAGGAGCACCCTGTGGCTTAGGCAGGGAGGTCCTGATTGTAGAGGGGGTCTGCCAGACCTGGAGAGCCCCCTGTACCTGAGAGGGAAAGAGTTGAAGAGTGGATCTGAGATCCCTAGTGGCAGCTTTAAACTCCCTCACCCAAGATGGCTCAATAGCATGGCTGGGAAGCCCAGGGTTGCTATCTTGACCAGTGCAGTTAGGGCATAGATCCCCCACATTATCACTAGAAAGCCCAGTGTGACAAGAGGAGCAAAACGCCATGGGGGGAGCAGACCCCCCATCCTCCTTTGACTTGGGTCTAGCCCCTAGCTCCAGTGAAGTAGACATGCTCACAGCGTCAATATACCCCACTTTAAACTCTATCACCCAGTAAAAGTGTGGAAGATTAAAGTTTCACCCCAGAAATGCCTAAATTTGGACTTATCTGGCCAGCGAAAGGTTAATCTGTTGAGGGGAGAGAAGGCTCGGTCCCTGCGTAGTGTACTCGCTGAGGAAGAGCTCCACAAAATGGCGGCCGTCAGGATAGCCAATCAGAAACGAGCGCGAACCGGGCGCTCATGGGAAATGTAGTTTTCCCCATACAAGTACCCCAAACAGTGCCCGAAGCCCCCCTGAACACCCCACACTAATAAAACACACACCGGATGATAGAGCAAGAGCCTAGCATTAAAATGAGCCCTCTCTGGAGTTGCTGTGACAAGCGGTTCCAGAGATATGTCCCACACTGTGAAATCTCATAGAGAGTAAAGGAGCCATAATGTCTAAGCGGGAAAAGCCGCGCTTAAAGGCGCGGAACACCAATTTTAATAAAGTTTAACAAAACATTAAAAAGTGCCCAACCATACATTAAACACATAAATAAACACTATTCAAGGCTCCAAACTCAGAGAATACCACAGAAACTGCATTAAAACATTGAATGCAAATAAAAACACCCTATGAGTGCTGGAGTGCAAAGCAAACTCCCAAATACAAGCCCAGCAAAGGGACACTGTGGGGACAAGTGGACCTTCAGCACTCAATGGGTGGCTCACCTTTCCTGCAGGACTTCTGTCTTCAGGTGACCATGATGAAGTGGGAATAAACCAGAAGTAAATTCCCCAGTAGGGAAGCTGCTTAACTCAAGCTGTTCCCTCTTCAGGGCATAAGGTCCACAGAAAATCCCTGGAAGCTGCACCAGCCACTTTAAAGAGGGCAATTCACAGCCATGGTCACCCTCCTAATGGTGGTATTCCATATTTGAATAAAAAATAACAAAATACTAAGTTGAATGCATAGATGTTCTCTACCTGGTGTGCACAGCACCCAGGAACAAATCAATCTAGTGGCTCTGGCCTGAAGGTGGCTTAAGTAGGAGGGGAGGCTCCGCCCCCCTGCAATCATTTGCATAATTGTTCCTGCCTATTAAAGGGGCGAATCGCCTCCCAGAAGTACCAGTGACCTGTATTGGACGACAGTGAAATATACATTTCGGGGCTGCAATGAAATCTAAGCAGTCATGCAGTATTCCTTTTCATACGTGCCCCAGTTAAAGGTGACGGCTGGTCAGTCTATTTTAAAGGTCAATTACCATGTTTTGTAAATTTGCCTCTATGGCAGAAGACTTCAAAAACCCAAGCCGCACTGGACAGTCCAAAACAGATCTCATTATCCATTTGGAGGTGATGTCACAAAACTGACACCATCCTCAGCAACACACCGTGAAGTATGTTTATCTTAGCCATAAAGTTTATGGCTATGGGGTTATCTTACCAGTTGTTTTTAATATTATTAAATATTGATATACGTTTTGAATATTGGAGCCGTGCTGAGTGTCCTATGTTTGAGTGTTTCCTGGGCTGGAGATGGGTATTCCTCAGAATGTGCAATAGTCAGTTAACATGCCTGAGGAAGAGACCTAAGGTCTTGAAAGCTTGCATTTAAATCTGCTTAGTTAGCCAATAAAAGGTATCAAAAACTATATTTGCCTCCTGTCAGTTAATCTAGAGCTGACAACTTCAATTGTGAGTACCAAACTTTGTTCTTATATACATTTTGCTTCTGAAAGTCAATATTACACTATTGGGCGCCCTTCTTGTCCCTCTCTCTGTGTTTAGTCTGTTCGCACAAGACCAATCAGGAATCATGGGGGTCTCTTTCAGACCCCCACTCTGCTCCCTGTTGGTCCAACAGACTCATAATGCAGCTCTGACTTCATCAGTAGGTCTGCTCTCCAGCCAATGAGACACTATACTGGTGATAATTGCCACTGGAGGTCTCCAATGCATTGCTCCACAATGCTTTGGAGACCTATCTAATATTCAAGGGGTTAAATGATAAGGTTATCACAGAATTAAATTAATAATCTCCAATAGAAGTCAGTACTGTGCATTGAAGAAAAGGGTAGCTATTAGGATTGAGCAGGCAATCAGTGATGCTGGTCTTTAACCCCTTAACGACTGTCGGTGCAGCCACGCGTGGAGCCCTGAATTCAAAGACGTGCCAGGACCGTCGCTGGTCCTTAAGTGCTGGACAGTCATGACGGTCCTGGCACGGCACTGGACATTAAGGGGTTAAAGTGAGAAAATATGGTTTGGGATTTAAAGTGGATCTGCTACCTGGACTGAAGTTTAGTTAAAAGGACAGTAATGTCCCATAAAAAATATTTAGATTTAGGGTAGATATTGAAAAAATAAACTAATTGCAACAAACCCTATGTCTCAAACCGCTATGGTGTGAGAGATGTAGGGATTCAAAGTTCCCCCTCCCTCCCCTTCGCCTGATGTCAGCTGTAAAGTGACAGCAGGAGAATCGAGTAGTACGACTCGAGGACGCTCTGCAGCAGAGCCGAAATTGCAGTACTTAAAAATAATTAATTCACTGGAATGGTTTACAAAGTCTGCCTGGTTTGCAAGCACACTTTGTAGGCCTTTCCAAAGAATTAATTATTTTTAAGTACCGTGATTTCGGCACTGCAGGCACACTTTGTAGGCCTTTCCAAAGAATTAATTATTTTTAAGTACCGTGATTTCGGCACTGCAGGCACACTTTGTAGACCGTTCCAATTAATTAATTCTTTTTAAATACAGCGATTTCGGCTCTGCTGCAGAGCCTCCTGCTGGTCCCTGGACCGGGATCTCCTGCATCAGCTAGACATTGACATCAGGAGAAGGGGAGGAAGGGGGAAACTTTGAATCCCTATATCTCTCAAACCGTAGCTGTTTGAGAGATAAGGTTTGTTGCAAATAGTTTCTTTTTTCAATATCTACCAAAATCTAAATATTTTGGGGGGGGGCATTATTGACCCTTTAATTATAAAGATAATTCAAAACTGCAAATATGTTATACTAGCAATTTTTTTGAATTCTAAATAACTTTTCAGAAGTTAACCTCTGTTGATGGTACAGTGGAGCACTTTATTCTAATTAGTCTGTGTTAGGCCAATATTACTACAACCTGTACTATGAATCTAGACAGAACCTACACTGTAGGACCATTTCTAATACCACAGCAAGTAATGTGTGGTCTCAAAGCTAGATTCACATGGATGACTTGATAGTAAGATGACCACATAAATCAGGGAAGCTTATGAAAACTGTATTTTACATTACTGGACAGAATGAGTTCAACACTGTAGTGTGTGAGTTTTATAAGCCTCCTTGATGTAAAGGGATATGTGTCACCTTACTCAAAAGTTCTTCATTATAGAACTCATTAATCCACCTGTATTAACTTACTTGATACTTCCCTGCACTCCTTAACCAATTTGTGCCAGGGGTGTGGTTGATGGATGGAACACATTGACATCAGCCAAACATGACTGGCTGAGGCCCAAGCCTGCTTCTATGGATAGGATTGTGATGGAGATGATTATAGAAATTTCATTCTGCAGCACTGCACAGGAAATATTCCAACCCTGCAGTGTGTTTATTTATAATTGTCCCTGATTTAAAGGGATGTGGTCAACCTAGTTAGTGCTCCTTTGCAATGGGCTTCTCACCTCAAGAAAATGTGTTTTCCCGAAAATTAAAATCTGCATGTTATACTAGTCCTTGATCAGTAAAATAAAGACTAACATTGTGTGCTGTCCATGTACAGTGTGCCGATATATGCTACTTCCTTGCATAGTATGCTAATTAGTAATGTTTGAGGTCAAACTTGTCATTTGCTGGGCTGGTAAAATCCCCATTGTATACGGTTGTCAGATCATTGCTTTAAAAGAAGAGACATGAAAACTGTCTGCTGCAGGGCTTCAGTGGTTAAAGGAATAGTAATATCACATAAAAAGTAATAGCTATATCATAGCTATAATAAAAATAAATTACCTGAAGTATTATTCCTATCTCTCAAACCTTTATGGTTTGATAAATATACGAAAATAATGTTCTCCACTCCCTCCCAGCTGTACAGCTGTCAGAAGCAGATTCTGGTCGCATGACCAGAATGCAGCTCTTCAGCTGAGCCAACACAGCGATATCTAAAAATAAACACGTAATCGGAATGGTCTACAAAGTGAGCTTGCAAACCAGACACATGTTATAGACCGTTCCAATGAAGTATTTATTTTTAGATATCGCTATGTCGGCTCTGTTGAAGAGCCTCTGTCTGGTCACGGGACTAGGCTCTCATGCCGTCAGCTATACAGCTGACGTATGAGAAAGGGGAGGGAGAGATAGGAATAACCTCAGGTAATCTATTTTAATTATAGCTACGTTATTGCTACTACTTTTTACGTGGCACTACTATCCCTTTCATTAGTAGGTTGCAATGATTCCCATGTATCAATGCACAAGGCATTTACCTTGTGTTCTCTTTTCAACAGATGATCTGGCAACCCTACCTAATGAGAGGTACTATTAGCATAATACTCCAACTACAAATAAAACGTTAATTCATCAAAAATGATTTTATTTCAAATAGCTAGTGTATAATCCTAAATGAAAAAACTTACAATAGGGTGACAGGTCCTCTTTAACCCCCTACGTTAGAAATCGATGACGTGCCAGAACCGTCACTGGTCCTTAACCGCTTAAAGGCCCGTGACGGTCCTGGCATATCATGGGTCAGCAAGCCATAAGGACCCACGACGTGCCAGGACCGTCATGGAATTCAGGGCTCCCAACGCGGCTACGTACCGTACAGGGAGCCCTGAATCGGATTCGGAAAAAAAAAATTAAAAATGGGCTGTGATCCTGAAGTCCCAGACGGGTGAGCAATAGGCCGGTCCTTAAGGGGTTAAGTACAGGACAGCCGTGACGGTCATGGCACGGCATTGGTCCTTAAGGGGTTAAGCACTTGCAATGAGCCACTGATTATCAACCTGTGCAGGAATATCCTTTAGGTCTGGCCTGTTGAAGGCTGACTTCTGAATTAGGCTGGTTGATATATGCACAGACTGGATATCCTACTTTAGCCCCTTGGACACTAGACATCTCCAACAGAATGCTAGGAAACTAACTGGAGATGGGTCTAGCAGTCATGGGGTTGAAATCTGCTCTGTAAGGGGCTCCTAATGAACATGTGAATACCCCTGAAAAATCACAATAGAGCTGATCTGGGGAGAAAAAAATGTGTCCTTAAATAAGTAAACTGTATTTTCAATACACAAATGCCCCACTCAACATTTTCCCATTTCAAATACATTTTCCATACCACAGATATTTTCATTAACTGTGAAAGGCTTCAGTGTCTATTTCGGAGCACTCCCTCTGTGATAATACAGGATTGTAAGCTTGGTGAATCTTGGACACAGAACTTTAATTTTCTCCAGTGATGCTTTTAAAAAGGTTCAGCACTTAGATAAGATGATGCACAGCTGCTGCACAGCACCTACATCTCAAGCCAGTCCTGAGAGGCTGTCTGCTGCAGCTGCTGCTATTTCGTAATCTCGGTGTTACCTCCTGCACATGGCATGGTGTGCCTTCTGACAAAATCAAAACAATAGGCACTTGAAAGATCAATAATTGTAACAGGATAACACTGGACAAACCCTGAGAGAAGGGTAGCCAATCCTAGTCCTCGCAATGAATGTTTTCTAGAAAACCCACCTGTATTCAGTCAGGGATATTTGTGGAACATTGCCTAAGGGTTAATTCACATGGGCAACATTAGTACCTAGCCCCCAATGGTGCTTTTCATATGGGGCAATTCTAACCTGGCAGAATGCACCCAGGTGTAGAATGTTGCAACTTGGATGTGTCTTGCTATAGCAAAATCCTAGTTGCAGCATGCCAGATCTGCACATTACTTTATAAGACAGGGTGCATAGTTCACACAAGCAATAATGGAATTTGCGATGCCATGAGCACTGGCCAGTAATATGTGGCCGATGCCCATGTGGACCAGCCAACTGTCATTTCTGCTATACTCTCCAGGTAAGATTATAGCCAGGGGATCACAAGAAATAAATGCGGAGCAACTTAACCTGCAGTAAAACTGAGTGCAACCAAACAGCCCATGAAAGCATAGCCTTGTACACAAAAGAAAAGAGAAGTAATTCTGAACTTTACAATGTGCAGGAGACTGGAACCACTGATTTCCATCTTGAGAAGAAGTTGAGTAAATCCTTATCCATTTGAGTGCCAGAGGGGCAATGCATTCTGTACCCCTATGGCACTCAAAGGGTTAAAGCATGCACTGTTAGTAGCTCTTGAGAACCACAGTTGGCTTGCCTGGCCCTACAGCCTTACTGAATCCAGAATACCACCTAAGAAAGGACTGTCTACCTACAACTCCAGTCAGAGTGCATACAAATTAAAGGGTTAATATGGAGAGAAAAAAAATATATATAGTAGGGTTTAAAACAAGGGTACTCACCCTGCAGCTCAGACATGGTTTTAGGTTAGGCTGACCAAATCCCACCTTTAACCAGGGACACATAGGAAACAGGCATATTTCAGTACTTCACCGAAATCAAAGCAGTCCTGCAGTATGCATTTTTCCTATGAGTCCCCGTTAAAGGTGAAGTCTAGTCAGCCTATTTTAGGTGTAGTATCTGAATGGCCTGAAATGTTGCAGTGCTGTTGCTACACCATACTATGGAATTTTATGGTCAGCTGACCAAAGCTGTACATAACATAGTGTAACAACAGCGCCACTATGCAATTTCAGGCCATTGAGATACTGCACTTAAAAAAAATTCAAGTTTGATTGGCAGTAACGTTTGAATAAAATACCTCAACAGTGGGAGAATCCTTGTTTTACTCAGGAGGTTACAATACACACACATATTTATATATATATATATATATATATATATATATATATATATATACGGAGTTACAATCCCTTTAAAAAAGGAACAGTAATTATATATAATATGTGCATGTGTTGAGAAAAACAACTGTGCGCCCATAGCAGAGAAACACTCTATTACAAGCACCTTAAACGGTTTACATTAAACAGTGACTCCTTGTGTCCACGCACATCACCAGCAGTTTATCTGGTTTCCAAACAATATTCTATATAAGTGTTTCCCAATGTTAGTGCTCAGGAAACACCAACATTTTGGGGTTATGCACTAAGGCATGATAAAGAGGTGATAAAGTGTTAAGAACACCTCCAATGATATCACTTCTTCATTTCTATGTTATTCTATGGAGCCTATGCATTAAGATGTATCATGTGGGAGAGATTTTTGTGCATAGGCTCCAAGGAATAACATAAGGATTGGAGAAGTGATATCACCGGAGACGTCATCTCCACTTTACCACGGTGTTAGTACATCTCCCCCTTCCTGTTTCATGATATCACTGCTTGATCACAATGGGACAATCTACAGCTCATGCATTATTGATAGACCTGTACTGAATTAGAACTATCTTTACAATGGCCTGTTGGTGTTCCGTGACTACCAGAGATGGAAAGCACTGTTCTTTCCCATAAAATACAACAGGTGTGCCACTTGCTACAGCTTTCCATATAATCTAACAGTAAAAGCTCTATCATTTCATCTCCAAAGATCATAGAAAACAAAAAAAAAGAGAAAAAAGCACCCAATAGTGTAATACAATAGTGCCAAATAATTATTATACATAAAATAAACCTCAGTCACGTTTCAGAGTGGTCAGATAACTAATACCAGAAAAACTGATGTTAGCGCCTATGGAGAAATTAAACCCGTCTCCATTCGGATGAAGGACAATCCACACTCCATAACTACAAATGAAAACTCTGCGGCTGCTTCCACAGAGTATAAAAATGCTTTAATCCTGTATTAAAAACAATATGTATGAAGGCTTATGCATTTCACAGCAAGGACACTGCTTTATCAAAACAATCAAGCCTTCAAACAAACAGAAGGAATCAATCACTTCATGACAGTTTGACCAGTTATAACTTTTTAACAAAGCACCTGCCGGCAGTT
The DNA here is from genome assembly GCA_037306005.1 of Rhinophrynus dorsalis. NCBI lineage: Eukaryota > Metazoa > Chordata > Amphibia > Anura > Rhinophrynidae > Rhinophrynus > Rhinophrynus dorsalis. The sequence continues at coordinate 49,126,505 of CM074721.1, forward strand.
GGATTATCCACAGTAGGAAAAGCACTATAATATGTTTTTTCCATAATAAAACTTTATCGATTATTTAACCCTTTGAGTACTAGAGGTGTTGCCCACCAATGACTTGGAAACAATTTTGGCACTGAAAGGGTAAAATCAGGTATCCATTCCTGCTGAAACATTAAGGTTTAATTTGATCACTTATACTGGAAAAATGTTACAAAAATAAAAGTGACCAGATCTCCCATTTAATGCAGGACACTTCTGAAACATCAATTCAACAGACTAACCAAGGATCAGTAAATCTCTGTAGTATGCATCTTCCAAAAGCACCTTATGTTAAAAGGTGGTGTGGTCACTTTAAGAACTACACAAGAACCAATCCAAAGTACATATATACATCATTAAAAAGAATAACAATTACTACTAGCAAAGATCACAAGTATTCTTCAGCCCTGTTTTGGCAGTACATAATTAAGTGTAATTTAACGCCACAAGGCAGAAGTAGTCTATTGCTAGACCTCCTGCTGTTAGGGACTACAAACTCCAACCATCTCCAACCGGCCAGTACTGGTTGGGGATGATGGGATTTATCGTCTCCATCAGCTTGAGGGCCAACAATTGACTACTGCTGGCACAGAGACTGTGTCATAATAAAGATTACAGCTGTTACACACACACACCCCTTTAGGAAAAGTGGGAATTCATGGCAACATACCTGCAGTACACACACAAGCAAGTAGGGGCGGACAGGCACCAGAAGCTGTGTGCCATCTGACCCAAAGGGTTGTGAGCTTTCAATGACTGGGAACACTAAGGGCAGTTTTTCACCTGAACACAGCCCACAGCCTTTGCAAAACTGGGTGTATTACTGTCAACACCACTTCACTTGATTTAGTAGTGACCGTGACTTCAAGAAGCAAAACATGTCAAAAGAGCTTCTGCAGCAGCTAAGATGTTTCAGTTCCCCGAGTCATCCTGGTCACATAAACAAGTGGGTTACCCCACCCCTGTCTCTATATACAATAAAAAGGTAAGGGCAGTGATGGCTGATACGTTTACCCAGGAAACATATCCCACGCTTCTCTGATACTCAAGTGGTTAGGGTTCATGTGCTTCCTTACCCTTCAAACAAAAATGAATAATAGCAAAACATAATGTTACATGTAAGCAAGCATACGCATTTCACTGGGTCCTTTGGGTAAAGAGATAAATAAGTATGTGATCCATCCATGTGTGTTACAACCTGATCCAGTACCAGCAAACTGTAATTTAGAAAGCGAGTCATATTGCAAATATTTAAACCACTAAGTCCTGCCTTCCAAATCTCCCATTATTTTATTACAGTGCAAGAAGACAGGCTGCTCAGAGAGAAAAGGAAGGTTAGGATATTACTGCGCACAGCAGTGAAGGGCAGAGCTGTGCAAGAAGTGAGAGAGGGAGACAGAAGCATGCAAAGGGGGAGGAGGTGACTGCATTTTATTCCGTGTGTGGCAGGGGGAGTGAGAAATGTTTGTACAGCGAGCTGATGATGATCATCTAAAGGAGCAGAGACGCCCCCAGAGGCGTCGGATGGGAACCGTGTGAGTTTCAGAAGGTAAACAACAGCCACGCCCCCTACAGTCCTCTCCCCCAACGTGCAGCGCACATCCAGCAGTACATTTCCATTGCAATCATCGCAGACATGACAGCGTATATCTTATCTTTTAATACATGCTGCTTTAAGAGATATTTGCATTCAAAGCCCTGACATAAAAAAAGGAATCAACAAAGTACAATAAACTAATGGCAAGGGCTGGGCTAGTTAGGGTCCCTAGTTCATGCCAATGTACACGTGAAAGCAGGTTACAGATACATGCCAATTGGGGAAACTGCGTGCAAACACCATGGAACTACTCCGTGGCACATTAGCTTCCTACAGACGTGTCAACAGGGATACCACCCACAGCAATGAGCTACAACATGTTCTAATCACACTACGATGTGACTGAGCAAGGTGTCTCTGTGCACCATGCCGCAGTCATTAATAAAAGGTGTTTTTTAATACACGATGCAAGGTTCTTAGTTGGCACCTTCGATGCGTGAGGATGCATGCATTCTCTGGCATCTGAAGGGGTTAAAAGTTGTTGTTTATGATTCCCCTCCCCTCCAACTCTTTAAACATGACTGCCCAACATGCGCAATGCCTAATGCTGCTGCACATTTCTCTCCTTTACAAGCTTCATCCTCTATAGGGAGGCATAATCCATCCAGCTTGCAGATCCAAGGCGACTCCCCCCAAAATAATTACCAACTACCCACCCCACCCCCGCCATGCTGCCAACGATAGGAAAGCAACCCAAATGCACCCTACCGAAGAACACGGATCTGAGCTTTTTACCTTGCCGTGTTTGGGGTGTCCTCAAGTGTTGAGATTAGCTCAGGTTAAAATAGGGGAGGATCCTACGGAAACGGAAAAAATAGAGAAGACCATGAGCCTTCTACAGAAAGTCCAGTGTATCATTGCACAGTGTCTCCAAAGATGATCTCCCCTCTCTCCCTCCTAGGACTGGATACAAAGTAACTCCATGTATGTCACGCAAAAAAAGAAATAAAGCTTCCAAGTGAGATGGCCGCTCTTGTATTCCCCAATCCCTTGCTGATCTCTTCTTGTCACGCAGACTTCCTTGATCTGTTGTAAAAAATACATATACACATATTTAGATGCGTCTGTATGTTGCTATGAATGGTTGCAGGCTGCTCGGCTTGGAAAGGGGGTGGGTGCTGCAGGGCTTACTTTCCACTCAATCCTATGTCAGTTTCATGCTAGAGGGGTGTGAGGCTTTTTTGACTTGGTGTTTAGAGATCCAGGTAGGGAGGGGGTTGCATCCTATGTCCCTCTCGCTTTGATTGTACCCCCTTTCTCGATCTGGTAGAATCACATCTCTGTATGGTACAGGATACATTTAAAAAAAACAACACACACACACACACAAACTGAAGGATCGGATTGCACTACAAGTCAGATCAGGTTGGTTTCGCAATGCTTCTCCCTCCCAAGAAAACACTTTTTTTCTCTATCTCACTCTACTCTCAAACCCCCTCCTCGCTGTATTTGCCCCCTCTGCTTACTTCTCATCCACTTATCGTACCTCTCCTCTCTGCCCCCACTTTCTCAATCTCCCATTACAGTCACTTCTGCCCCCACTTTGTTTACGCTCCTGTCCCCGTTCTCTCAGTTTACTCTCCGCTCAGACCCCGCTCTCTCCACTTAGTCTCCTCATTGTCACTGCTTACACTGCTCTCCATCCCACTTTATCTGGCTCTTTACTTCTTTACACTAAATTTATGTCCATTTCTCACTTTCTCTCTGTACCCCCTGGCTTCTCACTTCTATTTACTACCCTTATTTTACTGTCAGTGTTGTGTCCCTCTTAACCCTATGAGTGATGGAGAGGTATATCTGACACTCGAGTTCCACAAGGTTGTGCATTGCATAATAGTTAACTAGTTCCTCGAATCCTATGTACATTTAATATAGCAATTAAAATGAAGACATTTAAGAGCTTAAAAAAATCTTTTGGCGCCATATTAATGACGTACTTCAAATTTGCCATTTTACTCCTGCGTCAAAAAAGGGGCTTCTGAAAGCAGGAGAGTGGTTTGGGTTGTGATGAGGAGGGGATCGGAGGGATGGGTGGCTGGTGAGAGGAGGGGTCGGTGACTGCACGCCCCATGCAAGTGCAGGGAAGCCAGAGGCTGATACTGGTGCACGGAGAAGAGTTTGCCTCGCAGTTCTGATAATTGTGTCGCCCGCCCCCTCCATCTTTTTGATTTACTCACTTGAGCTTGGCAATGTGCGCTGTGTATAACCATCAAGGGATCAAAGCATTAACACTTTGAGTGCCAGAGGGGTACTTTTCTAGCACGGAAAAGGGTTAAACCCCGAAGTCAAACTGTGTGAACAAATGCTAATTGCTGCATGCTATAGGCTGATCCTATGACAAATGGAGAGGGGGGGGCTGTGTTGCAATAGGTTGCTGATGCTGATATTTAGCAGGGGAGGGATGCCTAAAAGGATGGGGGCAGCGATTAGAGAGGTGAGGTCAAGTGATCCACCAGAGAGCTCACTGTGGTCAAACAAGGTGCAGATTTTCTTGGTAAGAGAAGGTATCCAAACACGGTTCTGCTCTTGGTATGGTACCCTTCTTAACCCTTTATGGGGGGGGGGGGGGGGCGGCACAATATGTTGCGACTCGATTATTGCACACCCATCTTGTCCTTAACCCATTGGGTGCCAGATGCATTCATAGGGTTATAAGGCAAACCTTAAACGAGCTGCCTTCCAATAATTTATGCGGCAGTTAAGACATTAACCCTTTGAGTGCCCGAGGGGTGCAATGCTTTGCGTAATTCTCTGGCATTCAAAGGGTCAACATAGTTAACCCTTGGATTGTTAGGGTATCTGGCTACTCATTTTGCACTATGATAAACATCTTATGTTCAAAAGCAAACGAGAGTAATTCTCGTATAAACCAGCTGCACCGTAGGGGCCAAAGCAGGAATCCCCAAGATTACAATGGCTTTAAATAAAGATATTAATCTCTTGCCAACATCATTCCAGTAATTAAAAGCCCCGTGTAAACCCACGGATGGTATTTATCTGCCCTCTTCCCAGTTGGTTTTCTACAGAATTGTGCCAGGTTTCTTTTAAGCGTAAGCCCTAACGGGGTTAAATACAACCCAGCCAGACTGGAATTAAGTAGGGCTTTCTAAAGACCTGTTTTAGGAGCAGTTCAATATCTCTGTGATAGTTCTAACAGACCACTTATGGCTCCCCTTTGTGCCAGAGGGGTAATCAACGCATTGCAAAGCAACGCGTTGAACAGTCCTCTGGCACTCAAATGGTTAATATATATATATATATATATATATATATATATATATATATATATATATATATATATATACACACACACCGCTACGTGCTCGTCAAGACCACTGTCAGGTTAATTGGTATCGCCACCACCTCCGTAATTATGCACCAAAATGGTTGCCTTCGGCTATGATCCCATTCTGTTATTATTGTTACACCAAGCTCTAAAATAGTTACATAATAACATCTGCAGGTGTTTCCTCTGCCCCCTCCCCCGGGGACGTCTCGAGTAAGATAGAAAAGGAAAGTATAGACGAGGGCCAAAGTGAGAGGGGCTCAGGCGGACTGCGCTAACATCGGGATGTGTACGGGAGCCATATGCACCGGGCGCGTTAATGTTTACATTTGTTTTCTCTCCTCCATCATTCTCTTCAGCGTAGGAGTTCGTTCATTTGACCCCACCCCCTTCTGTTGTAGGACTACAACACCCTCAGTCGGATGATGAGTGTTGTAGTCTAAGAACAGTGGCGGACTCGCACGATCCTCACTCCTCCTACTTAAACTGTAAGTGCGTATGTTTTTCTGTCAGGAGCTTGAAGTGGCCCTGTAGCCACACCCACCATTTCCCGCTTCGCTGCCTGCCCCCCCTCAGCCCTCCCCACGTAGTTCTCAGCCAGCCTGCTGCTCAGTCACACGTTCTCGTTTAGAATGCTGTTACATAGGCATAACCTAGTGGGCAAGCATGCCAAGGTCTGGAGGCTCCACATAGGCCTGGTTCTGCAACATGTTTTACAATTTATTATTAGTGTTTTTATTTAGTGCCAGTATTTTCTGTAGAGTACCGGGCAATACATTGTAAAGAGAATGGGGCATATACATGAAACAAAAGTGGAGAAATGTTGGAGCACATTAAGCATGCCACAGTAACGTGTAATACTAATAGTTTTAAATGAGACTTAAACCCTTTGAATGCTGGAGGTGTCTATACAATGAGTTGGGACCTCTCTACAATGTTTTTGGTGGAGACACCACTGGCACTCATAGGCCTATATAGTGGTACTTGCAAAGGTCACCTGCTCCACCACCGTGTTCCATGTGACATTTTTTCCTTAGAGTGAGTGAGGTTGCTTAATTGCAGATGCTAACATTCAAAATAGGAGAAATTGTTAGGAACACTCCTTTGGTTCCCATGGTGATAACTTACAATGTATCTCTTTGCCCCAAGCAATGTAGAGAGGTTGGTGATGGTGCAGGAGAGGTTATTGAGAACAACAAGCATCCTATGGCAAAAGTGTACATAACATTCAGGTAAAACTGGTACAATTCTGCGGCAAAGTGCTAAATTAGGAGCAATCACTATAGAAATCAGTGGAGTGTTGTATATTGCTCCCAGTTTAGCACTTTGGCCCAGAATTGCTTCAGTTTGCATTTATAGATGTGACCTTGAGTTCAAAATATAAAAATGGATGTAATTATGGGAAAGGTATTGTGAAGTCAGTCTCTGTTGGCCAAACCCATGTTGTTACTTGGTTTAATAGTGAAAAGCTTGTAACTTCCATTTCTAAATTGGTGGCATTGCAGAAAATACACTGTGGAGTGTTTAAGCTCCATTTACTTTGGTTGTACTCAACACTAATGGAATAAAACACATTCAGCACAATACGTTTTCTTCATTGTTTTTATTCTTAGAAGCAAATTTACATCTGTCTGATAACCTAAAGCGAGCACACAATTGTATATAGTTGTATTTTCACATGACGGTATGTATTCACCAAAGAAACCTCGTTTCCATGATACATTTTTAGTAGTGGCACTATTATATCTCTAAACTAATCTCACTGCAGAAAAATTGGGTATTCAAACCCAAGGAAAATCACCATCACTGGCCTAGTCCATACCTCTCAAGTGTCTCACTGTGAGACCCAAATCCCCTTGTCCTCTTTCCCACCCTGGTGTCCTTTTTATTAGGAGATCTGGCTGTGTGGTATGTACATAAGCATATCACGTTGCTCCACAGCAATGAAACTCAAATTCATATTTGTGTAAACTTAAGTATATTTGTTTATAAATTAGACTGTGCAAATAAAATACTTTGGACAGCTCATTATATAATTTATTCAGTTACATAATGAGCTGTCAATAGGTCATGATGTAGCCTAAAAATTCTTGGTAATGCCCCGCCCACCAGTCATGCTCTCAACAACAGTGTCACTCTTTGGAGATTTTACTTGTTGGGAGGTATGCTAGACCAGTATTGGACAACATGCAATTTTTCTGGGAGGAGGGGGGTGTTATGCAGTGACTAAGGTGATAAGTCTTTTGTGTGATAAACTCCCCATTTCGTATGTAAATTTGTAGAGCATGTGCACCAATATCTATCCAGCTGGAGACATCTCAGTTACGTGATTCTCAGCTCCAGCCCTAGGGGCATACCAACAGGTTAGTATTTCTGGATGTTCCCAATTAACCCTTTCAGGGCTTGGGGAATTCTTTTCTACCCTGCTAGCCAGACACATTTTTAGCAGTTTTGCTTTCAACTGTTTAACCTTCAGTTTTCAGTGCTCTGCCTCAGAAGAGCACAGGGCTAACGTATTTTCTTTTATTTTTCATTTATTTCCTAATTTATATTGCTTATGGGGTTTTCATCCCCCCACCCATGTGGCTTACTTCTTTCTGCTTGTCAGTTTTGCATGCAGAGTGGGACTGGACAAAGGCTTTGGGAGATGAAGTGGGGGTTCTTCTCCCTTCCTTCCGTTCCCTTTATGCTGCACACCCAGGAAGCATCCCTTTAGCAGGCTGTCTCTTCAGGCGTCCAGATTAAATCCTGGTGGCTACTAGCCCTCCCAACCCAATGAATTCCTCGGGCTACTAGGTCCCCCCCCTCCCCCGTGGTGCAGATGAGGTTTCCTTTTTATCTTTCTGCCATTTGTGGGAATTGTGCCATGTCACAGTCCAAAGGAAACATTGAGAAGCCCAAGACCACTATAACTTCTTTGGTTTCTTGTGCAGTGGTCAACTGTCTCTTCTGACAGGCCGGTGTTCTTATGGGTTAGTCAGGTCAACTATACCCCTCTTGTACAGTGACTCCTACTCAGTCCGTTCAAGTGCTCAATTTAGGAGCCAGCATAGGTTAAGATCCTTATCTTCTCCATGGCAGATTTTCAGGCTCTTATCAGTCTGCCCGTGTCTATTCAGTGTATAGACACAGTGTATATTCTGTTTCCTCCAGGAAGAGAATATATTCTCTTGTGGAGAATGATTCGATAACCCTAGGGAGGATTCCTCATTTGAGGAAGGTGAGACGGGATCAAGACACGGATGATTCTTCTCTCATCTGTGGGGAATCCATTTCCCTATCTCTCCCTTCTCTAAACACACAGCTCTGCTGGTAGCTGTGTTTAACAGTCAGGTGGATAAACACCTAGATTATCTTCTCAAAATGAACTTTTTGGATAGGTGTGTGGGTAAATAGTAATTAGCCCAAAGTGTTTAAGAAATTGTGCATGTTTTCTTAAAATCCAAATTATGTTGCATAAAAATTTCTTATTTTATTCCATTTCTTCTCCTCTGTGTGTGTGTCCACGATGGCAGAGGCCTGTGGAGAAAGTGAGTAGTGATACAACCCCCCACCCCTTATACCTTACTGGCCGATGCCGGTTCCACAATGAAGGGATTTGAACAGATACCAAAAACACAAGGAACAGAAAAGTCCCAAAAAAGAATCCCTTCAAATGAGGTACACCACCCAGGATTATAACAAGCCGAAATTATTTTATTAGATATAAAAATAATAATGACGTCATAAGAAAAATTAAAAACAACAATCAAATCCACCGGGGGACTCAAGGTGCAAAAAGTTATTATGAATACATAATGGCCAATATAATACATACCAATGTTTTAATATATGCATCAAGAAGGCCATCATGTTAAGTAATTAGGTACTACCACTTAAAGTGCAACGATCAGTGCAAACACATAGAACAAACAATAATCCCAGCAAAGGACCACTGCCATTTTATCTGACCAATGACACATCATTATCACTTCAAAATTCATCTGATGATGATGGAGAGATACACAGTGACCCATCTCAGTCTATATCAGGGTGGTAAACTAAAGATGACAAAGGTGCAGGATCAGTAGATTCCTTAATTAAATCAATTTTAGAGGATCTTCAGCTATCTGAGGAACATACTAAAGATACTTCATCAAAATCCCTTTTCAAATGCAAAAATAAATCCTCAGTCACTTTTCCAGGCCATGTGGAACTATACCAAATAGTTCAGGATGAATGGCGTAATCCAGATAAATCCTTAGTTTTCCTAAGAAATTTGCACATATGTAGCCATTCCCTCAAAAAAATGTATAGCTTTGGTCAAACCCTCAATGCTGCTGCACTTCATGATGCAGCAGATAAGAGAATAAACTCTTTAAACAGACCACTGTTCTCAGGTGGGGAGCTATCATGTGGGCAGCATTCACTTTGGGATCGGCATGCAGAGAAATGGAAGCCTGGAAACGCAACTTTTGCAAGCCATTCAGGACAATACACCAAAGAAGGACATTCTTCCTTTAAAGGGATAGTAATACTTAAAATGTAAAAAAAATATGTTGTAGGGTTTATCCCCCTGAGTAAAACAAGAGTACCCCCACTGCTGAAAGGTGTTTCATTCAAAAGTTATTAATTTTCAAAGCTGAATTTTTTAGGTGCAATATCACAGTGGCCTGCAATTGTACAGTGGCGCTGTTGCTACACGATCCTATGGACAGCTCTGGTCCCGGGACCATAAATCTCCATAGGATGGTGTAGCAACAGCGCCACTGTACAATTTCAGGCCACTGTGATATTGCACCTAAAAAATTCAAATTTGAAAATTAATAACTTTTGAATGAAACACCTTTCAGCAGTGGGAGTACTTTTGTTTTACTCAGGGGGATAAACCCTACAACATTTTTTTTTTTTACATTTTAAGTATTACTATCCCTTTAACATGTTTTCTGCAAGAGGCCACAGCCAAAATGATAGCAAAGTGTTCAGCTACCACAGTTGCAGCATGATACGCTTTATGGCTCAAAATATGGAATGCATATTCTGCTATCAAGAAATCATTAGTATCTTCACCATTTAAAGGGAAAGTAATACTTCATTTTAACTTTATTTTATTTTGTAGGCATTAAAAAAAACATGAAGAACGATATGTCTTATCTCTCAAACCTTTATGGTTTAAGAGATATTCACAAGCAAAGTTTCCCCTCCTGCCTCTTTTATCTAGTGTAAGCCATCTCTTCTCAGATGTGGAATCCAGTCCATAGACCAGATAGATAACAGCAGGGGACAATCTTCTTTATGTGAAAACAATGAAAGCCCTGCCCCCCTTGACAAGCTTTTCAGGTTTTTCCCTTATCTTAATTGAAGATTGTCCCTCTGTGCAATCTACCTGGGCACCTCCCTTCTGCTCTGGCTGAGCAGTGTTACATCAGTAAAAGGGGCGGGAGGAGGATACTTTGTCATTGAATTACTCCTGAACTACAACTCTGACAGAACTGAAATAACACTCTCCAAATACTATGATGATTAATTAGAGCTGCTTTTATTATGAAACATTACTATCCCTTTAAAGGTGCTGTGTTATTTGGCTCAGAACTGGATAAGATCGCCAGTCAAGCCACAGGAAGCAAAAGTACTAATTGAAGCAAAACAAAACTTGCAGTGTAGATATAAAAAAGAAAAGCTTCACATATCGTAACAACAGAAACTATGTGGTACAGCCCGAAACTGTGCATTAATTTGTCAGGGGATTTGTTTCAATACAGAGGAAAAACCAAATCCAGCTGGGCCCAAGAGAAAAATTAATTCATCACAGCATGAAGGTGGGCATTCAGAGCCCCCAAAGGACCCTCATGGGGGGTGGGGGACTCCAACACTATAGTCAAGAATGGAGGAGATTAATTACAGACAAATGGATACTCTAATTGATACAAGAAAGTTACAGAATGTCTTTCACCACACTATCTCCACTCCATTTCTTCATGTCCAGGGTATGGAAAGACACAAAAGAGCTACTCAGAGACACTCAACTAAGAACAAGCCTTCCCTCAAAGTGATGAGGCTCTATAGGATAAGTATTCTACTCAGGGTGCAATCTCTTTTAGCTCACTAGTGCCTTTCACAGAGAGGAAATATCCTAAAACACATCATACTGATCCTACCAAAAGGCAGTCCAGCCACGAAGTGCCAGGCAATTCCTCTCTGAACAAGAGAAGCAGCCAAACCCAGATGTACATTTCAGCCTTGTTGGGCCTTGTCAGTGAGGTACAACTGATCTCTCAAAGCACTGTGAGCAACGGGTCCACGTCTGTATTACTCTGTTACCCTTAGGGTGACTAGTCTGAAAGGCAATTTGCATGTGCAAAAGAGCTAGTCAAAGACACTCAACTAGGAACAAGCCTTCCCTCAAAGTGATGAGGCTCTATAGAATAAGTATCCTACCCAGGATACAATCTCTTTTAGCTCACTAGTGCCTTTCACAGAGAGGAAATATCTTTTGCATATGCAAATTGCCCTTGGGATTAGTCACCCTAAGGGTAACAGTGTAATCCAGACGTGGACCCCTTACTCACAGTGCCTAGAGAAGTCAGTTGCTTCTCTCTGATGAGGGTCAACAAGGTTGAAATGCACATATGGGGTTGGGCTGAAAGACTAGCAAAAGTTAGACAGAAATTTGGACTATGGAACGTCAGGGACCTCACCATAGAGGGAAAAATACTGGTACTGCAGAATGAAATCCTTCCAGTTCTTCAGTATATGCCCCAAGCTTGGCCACCCTTGGCAACAATTTGCAGAGCCATGACACTTCATCTGGGGCTCCAAAATGGACAGAATGAAGCATGCAGTTATGTACAAGGAGCCCCACAAAGGAGGAGAGGGGGTGCCAGACATCCCCACCATGTTGCGGGCCTTCTTCGTGTGCAACTGTGTGCGGAGGACTTTAAGAGAGAGCGACCAGGGATCTGCCGGTAATGCCATGTCCCTTTTCTTCCTGCTTCCTTTTTGGAGGGGACTTGGTTGGGAGACATGGGACAGCTCCATCCTTTACAACTGGACTACCCCCTGGTTCTACCAGGATGTTGGTAGATTTGTGAGGGAGAACCAACTGGAGGGTGTTAAACCAGAACTGTGGACCCCAAAGGTCACATATAAGCTCATCAGAGCAAAAGACATTATAGAGACAATTTCAGGACTCCAAGCTGCTACTTCCAAGATGGTATGGCAGAACGTGTCATCAGGGAGACTCACCAACAGACGCAAGGACACTGCATGGATGGCCATTCAGGGGGGTCTGTCTCTCAGGTCATTCATGCATGCAAGGAACCTATTCAGGTATAGACACTGCCCTAGAGGATGCATGGCAGAAGAAACTGCCCTGCATGTTTTTTGGCAGTGCCCCTTTGCCCAAGCTCTGTTGGATGACCTGGAAAATGAACTCACAGACTCTGTTCCAAAGAGACACTTGTCGTATCACTCGGTACTGTATGGACTGTTTCCAGGGACACACTCGAATGGTGCTATCCAGGAAGCCTGGCGCATCATGTGCTGTGTGAAAGACGCTCTGTGGTTTGCAAGGAATCGTCTGGTGCTGAGGAGAGAACAGGTGACAACACAGGACTGTTGCAGACTGATCCACAGTCTGCTAAGAGACTATAACATCTTGGACAGCCCTGAAGAGGAGGGACTAGCATCTCCTCCAATGGCTCAATATCACTGTCACCTGCCCTTGGCCCCCTAACCCATGCACCATATCCCCCCCCCCCACACACACACACACATCCAACCCCCCAGGCGAATACCCACAGAGACTTTAATACAGTGAAATAAAGTACAAGTGTTGAGTTCAATAAAGTGATGATACAATAAAGTTCAAATGTACCTGTGTGCTGCCAAAGTGCACTGCGTTGCAGGTATTAAGAATGTTATTGTTTTAAATGTATGAATGCACTCTGTATTGGAAAGCATTACTGTACAAAGTGTCACCGTGTGTGTGTCCGCTTTCTCCCCGCCGGCCGCTCGCTTTCCCGTTCATGGCGGGGTATTGTCTTCCGGGTTGCGGGGTTGGCAAGACCGCGCATGCGCAGGATGCTCCGTTCCTCCTCCTGGCGTCTGCGCATGCGCCCGGCGCCCGTGCTCATTTGTCCAGCCTCGCCTATCGCATAAGGATTCCTTGGCGAGCCCCTCTCCTCTCCCTTCCCTATTGGCTACCATTAGTATTTGAACGGGCAACCCCAGACGTGGAGTGCCCGTTCCACGAGCTCTGCTTGCCATTAGAGTAGTTCTTTTTTGTCTCCTGGTATCTGACTCGGCTTGCTCCTGACTCTCCAGTGTTCTCCAGCCCCTGGTATCTGACTCGGCTTGCTCCTGACTCTCCAGTGTTCTCCAGCCCCTGGTATCTGACTCGGCTTGCTCCTGACTCTCCAGTGTTCTCCAGCCCCTGGTATCTGTCTCGGCTTGCTCCTGACTCTCCAGTGTTCTCCAGCCCCTGGTATCTGACTCGGCTTGCTCCTGACTCTCCAGTGTTCTCCAGCCCCTGGTATCTGACTCGGCTTGCTCCTGACTCTCCAGTGTTCTCCAGCCCCTGGTATCTGACTCGGCTTGCTCCTGACTCTCCAGTATTCTCCAGCCCCTGGTATTTGACTCGGCTCGCTCCTGACTCTTCAGAATTCTCCAGCTCCTAGTTCCGAAGAACCACCTGCCTGATTCCCTCCTGACCTGCTGACCTGGTTCTTAACGGTAGCAAGTGTACCCCTATCCTGGTTGCACCCCGGCTCAACTGGGGTGAAACAATCTGGTTTCGCGACCAGCACCTTTACCCAGCCTTGGCTGCAGCACAGGGGTACCTGGCACGCCGTCACCGAACTCCAGCCTCGCTCTCTAGCCTTGCACCCTAGCTTATGTACCAGTGTCGGCATCACTCGGGTTATTACCCACCGGGTGGTGACACAAAGAAATGTTGTATTGTATTTTCCATGTCAAAATAAAGATTATTTAAAAAAAAAATAAGTACATCTGGGGTTGGCTGATTCTCTTGTTCATAGAGGAATTGCCTGGCATTTTGTGGCTGGACTGCCTTTTGGTAGGATCAGAATGATGTGCTTCAGGATATTTCCTCTCTGTGAAAGGCACTAGTGAGCTAAAAAAAGATTGCACCCTGGGTAGGATACTTATCCTATAGAGCCTCATCATTTCGAGGGTAGGCTCTTTCCTAGTTGGGCATCTCTGACTGGCTCTTTTGCATATGCAAATTCCCTTGGGACTAGTCACCCTAAGGGTAACAGGGTAATCCAGACGTGGACCCCTTGCTCACAGTGCCTAGAGAGATTAGCTGCACGTCACTTGTGAGGCCCAACAAGGCTGAAATGTGCAGCTGGGGTTGGCTGCTTCTCTTGTTTAGAGAGGGTTTGCATGGTACTTCGTGGCTGGACTGCCTTTTGGTAGGATCAGTATGATGTGCTTCAGGACTGTGAAAGGCACTAGTGAGCTAAAAGAGATTGTATTCTGGGTAGGATACTTATCCTATAGAGCCTCATCACTTTGAGGGTAGGCTCATTCCTAGATGAGCGTCTCTGATTGGCTCTTTTGCATATGCAAAGACGCAATCTTTCAAGAGGCATTCCTTTGGGTGATTCTCCAATTTTTAATGAACCAGTAGTAATCCCATTTCCAAACGACCAAAGATTCAAAATATTTTATTCCACTCTTTTCATTGTTCCCAAAAAGATGGAGGATTTCATCTAATTTTGTATCTAAAGTCATTAAATCAATTCCTAAGATTAACCAAATTCAAAATGAAATCAATCAGGTCCGTGATAGCAGCCATGGAACTGACAGAGTACATGGCGTCACTGCACATCAAAGATGCTTACCACAGGTGCCTATTCGGTGAGAACATTATCAATACCTTCATTTGCATTTAAAAACCAGCATTACCAATTTGCAGCACTACCATTTGGTTTAGCTGCAGCATCAAGAGTGTTCACCAAAGCTATGGTTCCCCTCGCTGCTCACCTTCAGTCAGTGTAATTAAATTTTAACCCATTTCTAGACAATCTTTTATGAAAAGCTTCATCACAGGAACTACAACAGGAACATCTTCATCTCACCATGAAACTACTGAAAGAACACAGTTAGATTACAACCTAACCAAATCTCAATTAGTTCATCACAGAAACTACAATTCCTGGGTCTGATATCCGACTCATTGGGTCAAAGGGTTATATTACCTCAGGACAAAATTGTGGATGTACAGGAGAGGATTCAACAGATTTTGAGAGAACCAGAACTGATAATCAGAAATTGCATCCAACTAGTGGGGAAGATGGTATCCACACTGGAAGCAGTTCCTTTTGCGCAATTTCACATGCACCCCTTACAACTAGAACTACTTCACCATTGGTCCAGAAATCCTGCGCATCTACAACAATCTGTGGCTCTCAAGTCCAAAACTGTCAACAGGAAGACATTTCTCAGTAAAAGAATGGACGATAGTTATGACTGATACCAGGCTGTTTGGATGGGGAGCTGTGTTCAGTCTTTGCTACATTCAGGGACGTTATTTACCAGTAAATATTCCAGAATGATGTGCCATCTACAGTGCACTATTGATATGGATACGTCTCTAAGGGTGGGCGAAAGGTCCCATCGTGTTCCCGTGATCATTTTTTCGAAAACCAAGTTGTCCGCTTTTACGCAGTAAAATCAGCTTTAAATACAGGTATTAAAATCTTTGCCGTTTTCACCCATTGGCAAAAATTCTTCTTCATTTTTCAATGGCTAGAAAGGTTTTTCCCCTTGATTAACCTGTTTTTTGCCTTTTCGCTATAAAAACACACCATTTTCCCAGAAGTGAAACACAATAGAAGCAGCTACATAGCGAGAGAGATGTGCTGTGCTGTTCTGCTGTGAATTAGTAAGCAAAACTGAGTCAGGATAGGCTTAAAGTGACTGCTATCACTATGATCAAGTTTAAAAATAATAAAAGGAGGAGCTGGAAGGACCCTTATATGTCCACTGACTCTGAGGAGGAGGAGGAAGGGACCACTATAGACCCAATGCTGGTCAGTCCCCCTACATCACTCCTAGGGATCTTGGGGAATTAATCTCAAGTGAGGAAGAAGAGGTAGTAGTGAGAGCAGGACAGGTCATCTGCCTGTGCCTGCTGTCAGACGTGCTGCCCCTGCTGCTGCCCCTGCTACCACCAGTGCTGTGCCTGCTGCCAGTTCTCAACCTGATGCCAATGCAGAACCTGCTGCCAGTATGTCTTTTAATTCTCTGGAAGGGAAAGGAGAAGATAATGCCAAGTGTGACAGCAGGAGACCCTATGTCACACTTGCCAAGCAGTCCCGCCACTAGTACTACTACTACTTCTAAGAAGGTCCAGCAACTTCAACAGAGTGTTAGGAGTGAAGGAGGGGGGTAATCAACATATTATTATTGACTGTGAGGAAGACAACTCTGGGGTGGGAGGGTGATAATTTATCATTCAATTACTCCTGAACTACAACTCTGACAGTATTGATAATAATACTCTCTATGGCCCAAATACTATGAAGATTAATTGGAGCTGCTTTTATTTTTAAACATTACTATCCCTTTAACAGGGAGTGCATTGGACCTTTCAAAAGTGAGTTGGGTGTGTTAATTAGTGAGGATAAGGAAAAGACTGATGTTCTAAACACTTTCTTTGCATTGGTGTATATCAGGGAACAAGAAATGGTAGAGCAAGTAACATAAAACCATAGCCATTATCAGATATCGGGTTAACACAGGAAGAGGTCATAGGAAGACTGCACAAAATTAAGACTGACAAAGCAATGGGTCTTGATATATATCCATGGGTTCTTCGAGAACGCAGTGCAATTTTAGCAAGACCCCTCTTTTTACTCTTAAAAGATCTTTTCACCACAGGCTTAGTGCCACAAGATTGGCATAAAGCCAGTGTAGTGCCTTTATTTAAGAAGAGAACTAAAACAGAACCTGGGAATTATAGACTTGTGAGTTTGACCCCTGTAGTCGGAAAAATGTAGTAAAGCAGTAGATGTAGAATATCTAGATTCTGCAAAGACATTTGATACAGTGACATATAGCAGGCTGGGGTATAACATAAGAAAATTGGGGCTGGGGGATAACCTTTGCAATTGGATAGAAAACTGGTTGAAGGAAAATAGATATAGAAAGCAAAATATCAATATTTGCAGATGACACTAAATTATGCAGGGCAATAAATTCAGAATCGGATATTTGTACTGTCCATATTCCATCTAAGAGACATTATCGGGTCATTAATGAATTTTGCTTTGAGAATATACATTTACATTTGAAATTTCTTGGACTAAGAATATAAATATCTTTTTATTATTCATGTAAAGTAACAATTTTTATTGTACTTGTTCTTGTACTATTATATGTGATTTTACATGTATAATTTATACAGAATTGGTGACATCTATTTTATGTGTTTGTATTATTTTTAGCAATCCCTGCTTATGTTTTGGACTATTCTGTTAGTCTGTCATAATTCCTATTAGTTTCTGGAGACATTTGATGATTAAGATAATTTTAGGCTTATAACGTGTGTTTCTGTGGCCTTTGAAGGGCCATGTTACACTCTAGCCACAATGTTACAATTGGCAAGCAAAACCAGGAGTCAGTATAGTTAAAATAACCTTTATTATGAGAATAATAACAGCAATGCAATATAAATATATACACACCATGGGTGAATGAAAAGGCGAGTACTGTATCAGGAATAGCAGTCTCCCAATATCACCACCACACTGTCTGAGACTAGGCTTCAGCCTGCTGGAGTCTCGCTGTACGGTAACGCCCAAGAGTGATACTGACTCAGCCTGCAGTCAGTAGCTATGAGTCTTCTAGAGCCCCAGGTCTATACTAGGAAGGATGACAGAATAACGGAACTAACAAAGGAGCAAACAGACAGAGCCTTCTACTAAGCACCAGATAGGATAGTCAGACGAGCCAAAGTCATACACAGAGCGGGTAGTCAGCCAGAGCCACAGGTTTGCACCAGATAGGATATCCACTGAAGCAATGGAATGCTGGATGCACAGTGGACAGAGCCCCAGGTCAACACCAGAGTGGGTAGTCAGACAAGCCTAGGTCATACACGGAGTGGGTAGTCAGCCAGAGCCACAGGTTTGCACCAGGTAGGATATCCACTGAAGCGATGGTTTGCACAGTTGATAGAGCCCCAGGTCAACACCAGAGTGGGTAGTCAGACAAGCCTAGGTTATACACGGAGCAGGTAGTCGGCCAGAGCCACAGGTTTGCAGCAGAAAGGCTATCTGAGCCAAATCCTAATGCACAAGGAGAATCGTTAGACAGAGCCACAGGTCAACACCAGAATGGATGGACAGACAAGGCGGATCATACACAGGAATCAGGAATACAAATAATGAACTGCACAGAACACCAACATAAGGGTAACTGAGTCAGGAATCAGTCTACCCTTTAAACCCCTCCTCAGGAAGTAGGTAGGAGGAGCAGCTCAGAGGGAGGAAGTAGGTAGGAGGAGACTACAGGTCTTAAACACATAAAACAGAGGCCTGCAGTATGCTGAAGCCTCGCGCCTGCAGATGATGCATGTAGCATTGATGCGTCCAACACTCGTGGAAATGACACTGGAGTGTCATTGTAAGCATCGCCAGAAGCAGCGGTGCTACAAGGTACTGTGACACACGATCACTGTAACATTCTGTCCTAGACACATTTATGGGATTGTACTTCTTTATTGACAGAGTTTTCTATTAATTGCTTATTTAGTATAAGTTTTTTTGATGCATTTGGGAGACATCTAGTGACCGTGATTGTTTTGTATTTGTTATTAACCTTTTTGGTTTTCTATATTGAGATAGCTCAGTGGTAAATTACCTGACTATGGAGCCTAGTCAACCTCAAGGTTGCAGGTTCGAATCCCGGCAGGGCCAACTCAGCCCTTCATCCTTCCGAGGTTGATAAATGAGTACCATTGATTGGGTAATAATAACACCTATTATTTCAGCTGCCGATTTGGTTAATTCCGAGAGCGTTCGCTGACAGCGCTTTGAGTCCCACTGGGAGAAAGGCGCTATATAAATACTAGTTATTATTATTATTATTATTATTATTATTATATTAACTAGTTGAAGAGCCCGTGTACACGGGCAACAGTACCGGCCAGTCGCCGTGCAGTCATGCGCAGAAGAGAATGCCCGTGACTCGGCTTATACGGAGCGGGGGGCTCCGAATTCAGACTGCACAGAGAGGACCACAGTCTGAATTCGGAGTGCCCCTCTCCATATTGGTCGCATCACGGGTAATCTCTACTCTGCATGACTGCGTAGTTACAAACTTTTAGCGAATTATTATATAAGATGTAATTGCCGTCCTACACACACTTGATATACACATAATATACCCTTGAGAAATGTAGAGATATTTCACTATTTTCATTAATAGTTTTACTGTCATTCTTGTTTGCTATTTTTTACAGCTACATTCTAGCTAGAATACACTTATTTTATTTTTCACATCTTTAGCTTTTATTATTTTAGCACTCACATTCGATATTTGACACAGTTTTTCACTCCTTAGGATAAAGGTTTTTGAAGCTGCTCACAAATTACAATCAATTTCCTTTCTTAATTGATTTTTATATATACTCTTATTATTTAGTATCTCTGATTTTTACATATTACACAAAGCAGCAACATGGTCATCTGTTCACAAAGTTTTATAAATTTAATATTTTTTGCATCTCAGGATGCCAGTTTTGGCCACAAGGTTTTGCAGGCCTCTGTTCATTACTTTTCATTCCCTTCCTCTAGTTTTGGGATTGTTTGGGGCGTCCACATGGTTCCTGCATCGCTCAATGATGCTGGAGAAAAAGAGGATTTTAGTCTTAACTGTTAAATCCTTTTCTCTTAGTCCATACAGGAAACAGGTAACTTTGGGTAGGAGATCTTCCCCTTTAATTGTAGGCAGGAACAATTTTAGAATTGTATGCAGGGGGTGGAGCCTACCTTCCCTCCTTGGCTGCAGCTAGCCAACCAGCTCCAGAAAGATTTGAGATACTATTGACTAGATAGTGGAAGGGAAAGAACACCTGAAGGACCCCCACGGTCTGCCACAGGAGAGCCAAGCATGGTCTCTTGACAGGGTGGGAGACCAGTAACCTGTATGGACTAAGAGAAAATGATTTAACAGGTAAGACTAAAATCCTCTTTTCTCTGTCGTCCAATACAGGTTACTGGTAACTTTGGGATGTCCAACCATTGAGTTTCCCAGAGCGGGAAGTAAGGCAAGGACCAGACACAAGGCCCCCAAAGTCATCAGAGCAGATATGATCCATAAGATCAGAGATAGCCCAACAAACTTATGAAGTGTCAACGGACACTGAACAGGGGTAACAACATCCCAACTGTTGCACAGCACGCTGAACTAGAGCCAACGGGGCTCAAAAGTGAAGGAAGCACCAAGAACCGAAGAAGATCCTAGACAGGCAAGGCTGCCTCCAGGAAGTTCCTCCCAAAGCTGACATCAGCTGATGTCAGCACATCAACATGGTAGTGCTTCGAAAAGGTGTGCACAAACGACCAAGTGGCAGCCTTGCATAACTGATCAGCGGAGGCCTGATTCTTGTAAGCTGAAGAAGCCCCAATAGATCTTGTAGAATGAGCCGTGACCCAAAAGGGGACAGACTTCTTCCTCAGCTAGTAAGCCTTACGAATAGTGGACTTGATACAAGAAGCAATAGTCACTTTGGATGCAGGTCTTCCTGCCCTGGGACCCTCAGGAATGACAAACAGCAGGTCAGATTGCCTGATAGCCTCAATGCGATGTACATAAAACTTGTGACAACGCACCACATCTAACAAGTGGAGATCTCTCTCCATGTCAGAGGTGAGGTCAGGGCAGAAAGAAGGCACCACAATCTCCTGATTGATGTGGAACTCCGAAACGACCTTCGGTAGAAACTCCTGAGAAGTGTGAAGCACCGCCTTGTCCTTGTGAAACACCAAATAGGGTGGCCTACAGGACAGAGCATGTAACTCCGCAACACGGCAAAAGGACACGATCGCCAGGAGAATGGCTACTATTCCTCTACACCTGTTGACATGGAAAATGGCCTAAGACTCAAATGGAGGGTGCTGAAGGATGCCCAAAACCAAGTTAAGACCCCATGGAGGAGCGGATTCTTGAAGGCTGGACAAGTATGAACAAAGCCCTGGAAGAAAACCTTGACATCAGGAAGGGTGGCAATGCACCCCTGAAAGAAAACAGAGAGAGCAGAATTCTGAACCTTAAGGGAATTCAAACTGAGGCCCTTATCCTCACTGTCCTGCAAAAAGGCCAGGACCGTAGGCAGATCAAATTCCTGAGACAGGTCCTTGTCAGCACACCAAGATAGAAAGGTCGACCAGACACGATGGTAGATCTTGAAGAAACAGGTTTGTGGGCACTAAGCATAGTAGCCACCACCCCAGAAGAAACACCTTTCTTCTTCAATATTGAGGATTCAATTTCCAAGCCGTCAAAGCTAGCCGATGAACATCGTCCTTCCACAGGTAACCCTGTAGAAGAATATCTGGACGGAAAGGGAGCCGGAATGGCTCCGCCACTGACAGATCCAGAATCTCCGGAAACCAAGCTTGGCGAGGCCAGTGCGTAGTAATCAGAATGACTGGACAGCGTTCCAGTCGCAATTTCCGTAACACCCTGTGCAACATTGGGAGGGGAAAGATGTAGGCCAGAGGAAATAACCAAGGAATGGACATTGCATCCACTTCCAAGGCTAGAGGGTCCCTACACAGAAAGCAGAACCTCGGAACCTACCTGTTGTGTCTTGTCACCATCAGGTCGATGTAAGGAAGACCCCACGTCTGAAGAATGAGGATAAACACCTCTGGGTGCAGCTCCCACTCTCCGCTGTCCACTGTGTGTCGACTGAGGAAGTCTGCCATAACATTGTCTACTCTAGGAATGTGCACTGCGGATATGGCAGGAATGTGTTCTTCTGCCCAGGACAAAATAGCCTTGACCTCTAACCAAGTGGCGAGACTTCGTGTTCCAACCTGCTTGTTGATGTAAGCCACGGCCGTGGCTTTGTCGGACTGTACCCGGACTGACAGTCGTCCAACTGATATGTCCAATGATGAGGGGCATGAAATAACGCCCGAAGCTCCAACATGTTGATGGGAAGGAGAGATTCCTCCAGGGACCACCAACCCTGAGGCGACCTAGGACCGCTCCCCAGCCAGAGAGGCTGACATCCATCGTTACCGTGGTCCAGAAGGATACCAGGAAGGACTTGCCTTTCAGCAAATTGGAGAGGTCAAGCCACCGTGACAAACTCAGTTCCACATAAAGAGGGAGGGACACTGACATCATCAGAAGGTCCGGCTGACCCCTGCACACCTGGATCACAAACCTCTGGAGTTCCCTGGTGTGCCCCATGGCAAACGAGACCACTTCTATGGTGGAGATGAATTTTCCCACTAGAGAGGACAGCTTCTTGGTTGGAACTGGATCTTGACCCAGAACAGCAGAAACCCTGTGGGCAATCTGGTGAGCTACCTCATCCATGAGAAACACCATGCTCTTCTGAGTGTCTAAGAGAAGGCCCAGGAAGACCAGACACTGGGATGGGACAAGGTCTGACTTGTCATTGTTGATGATCCACCCATGATGGGTGAAAGCGTGAATGCATTGCTGAACCTGCTGATGAAGAAGTTCCACAGAGGGGGCTTTCAGAAGCAGGTTGTCCATGTATGGAGCAACTCTGATGCTGTCCCGGTGGAGGACGGATACTAAGGCTCTCAGGACACAGTTGAAAATTTGAGGAGCTGTAGTCAGGCCAAAGGGAAGAGCTGAAAGCTGAAAATGCCCTCGGTCGCAGGCAAATCTAAGATATTTCCGGCTCTCTGGATGAATGGTGATGTGTAAATACGCATCCTGAAGATCCAGAGATGCAAGGAATTCCCCCAGGGACATAGCAGCAATCACCATCCGTAGAGACTCGTGGTGATAATGGGTCCGGATCACAAAGGAATTGAGATCCTTCAAATCCAAAATGGGGAGACAACCGCTGTCCTTCTTGGAGACCACAAAGAGATTTGAGTAAAAACCCATACCTCTGTCCTGAACTGGAACCAGCTCTAGAACACCCTTGTCCAGAAGAGCCTGAATAGTGCCACTGATCAGCCGGCGTTTCTCCCTGCCCTGAGGCGTATGAGAATTAAAGAAGCGAAAGGAAGGAAGAGAGACAAAAGGGATCCTGTACCCTTCGGTCACCACCTGTAAAACCCAAGGGTCCACCACTGAATCCTCCCAGATGCTGTGGTAGTGATGCAGACGACCACCCACAGCAGAGTGGGGACCGGGGTTTGATGAGTCATACCGAAGAAGGCTTGGAAGCCTTGGGCTTGGAGGAGACCTTGGGCTTTCATTGCTGTTTGGGCTTGGAGGAGGCATGCGGAGCTGAGGGAGCCATCTGTCTGAAAGGAATGAAAATACTGATTACGCTTAAGCGGTGTTTTCTTCCTGGGGACCAAGGGTAGAAGTGTACTCTTACCCACAGTGGCCTCACTGATCAGATCTTTCATATCTGGCCCAAACAAGGAAGTACCTTGAAAAGGTAAGGAGAGCGATGCTTTCTTGGAAGCAGTGTCAGCAGACCAGATCTGGAGCCAAAGAGCCCATCTGGCAACCACAGACATGGTGGAAACCCTAGCCACTAAACGGATTGCATCAAATAAGGCAGCTATCACGGTGCCCGTGATTGGTGCTGTTCAGTGTCAGTCACTTGCTGAGTATCATGATTGGCTGTCTGTGATTAGCCCTCCTCACACAGCCTTTTTAAACCCAGGCTGAGCACTTCCAGGTGGCCCTTTCGTAATGTCACGGTTTTTGAAGACTCTCAGACTTAAGGTTTGGTAAAATAACTTAACTTTATTAAAAGTTAAAGGCAGTCCCCGTAGGGTAAACATACATAACAATACAATAGTAATAGAACATATAATAGGTTCTACCGGCCTTGCCTAAATACCGGGCAAGGCAACCCAAGTGACAGTTTTAATGACAGGCTCTACCGGCCTTGCCTATACCGGGTAAGGCAACCGTGAGATTACATATATCCATCCTGTAGGTTGCCTCACCCGGTATTGGCAGGGCCGGTAGAGCCTACTCCAGTACTCCTTTGGGCTGCCCTGCCCGGTATTGGTAAGGCCGGTAGAACCTTGTAATTCACCATCTTTAAGGTTGTCTTACCCGGTATTGGCAGGGCCTGTAGAGCCTACATTCAGCATTCCCTGGGGGCTGCCTTGCCTGGTATTGGTAAGGCCGGTAGAACCGGTATATGTCATCTCACGGTTGCCTTACCCGGTATAGGCAAGGCCGGTAGAGCCTGTCATTAAAACTGCCACTTGGGTTGCCTTGCCCGGTATTTAGGCAAGGCCGGTGGAACCTATTATATGTTCTATTGCTATTGTATTGTTATGTATGTTTACCCTACGGGGACTGCCTTTAACTTTTAATAAAGTTAAGTTATTTTACCAAACCTTAAGTCTGAGAGTCTTCAAAAACCGTGACAGTATGATACCATCCTGTAGGTTGCCTCACCCGGTATTGGCAGGGCCGGTAGAGCCTAGTCCAGTACTCCTTTGGGCTGCCCTGCCCGGTATTGGTAAGGCCGGTAGAACCTTGTAATTCACCATCTTTAAGGTTGCCTTACCCGGTATTGGCAGGGCCTGTAGAGCCTACATTCAGCATTCCGTGGGGGCTGCCTTGCTCGGTATTGGTAAGGCCGGTAGAACCGGTATATGTCATCTCACGGTTGCCTTACCCGGTATAGGCAAGGCCGGTAGAGCCTGTCATTAAAACTGTCACTTGGGTTGCCTTGCCCGGTATATGTTCTATTACTATTGTATTGTTATGTATGTTTACCCTACGGGGACTGCCTTTAACTTTTAATAAAGTTAAGTTATTTTACCAAACCTTAAGTCTGAGAGTCTTCAAAAACTGTGACAGCAGCAGACACATAGTGCTGTGCCTCAGAAATGTTGGCAAGAAGGCAAAACATATCCGAAGTAGGAGCACCCTGACAGCCAGCCAGGGTGAGCTATTCAGTCCAGACCGCAATGGCACGGTTCACCCATGCTGCAGCGAATGTTGGACGCATGGCAGTACCAGCAGTGGCAAAAATGGACTTGAGGGAGATCTCAAGTTTCTTGTCAGTCCAGTCCTTCAGAGCGGATGCATCAGAAACTGGCAAGGCAGTAGACTTAGATAGCCTACAGATAGGAGCATCCACTTTGGGAGGATGCACCCACTGAGCAAGTGCGGCCTCAGAGAAGGGATAAAGCTTGGCAATTTTCTTGGACACAGAAGGTTTCTTGTCCGGAGATTTCCACTCTTCAGACACAAGGCGGTCAAGAGTGGGGTTAGGTGGAAAGCAAGTAAGGTGCTTTTTAGGCTCCTGAAACACATCAGAGGGATGAGAAGGAACCTCCTGAACTAAGGGAATGTTTAGGGTATGCAAAACAGCCCTGATCAGGCCCTCAGCCGACGGCTCAGGATCAGCCTCAAAAGGATCCCCAAAAAACTGAGAGGAGCCCACAGCAGAATATTCCTCAACATCTGAATCCAACAGCAGTTCCTCCTCAGAGGAATCTGATACATCAGGTACTCCCTGAGGTTTTGGCAGGGAAGACATGACTGTGGAGGTGGTCTGCCAAGAATGGAAGACCTCCTGTAACTGGGATGGAAAGAGTTGTAATGTAGACCTAAGGTCCCTGGTAGCAGTCTTGAACTCTTGCACCCAGACTGACTCGAATTCATGGCTGGAGGTCCCTGGGAGACTCTCAGGGACATCAGAACATGCTGGGCATAAATGACCTGAGAATTCTCTAGGTAACCCTGAATGACAGAAAGAGCAAGGCACAATAGGGGATACAGAGACCCCAGCATCCTTAGTCTTAGGTCTGGGCCCAAGCTCCAACAGTATAGACATTCTCACAGTGTCAAATGACCTTACCGTATAAGAAATCACCCAAGTACAGTGTGTAGGATTAAGGTTTCATCCCAGAAATCACTAAAATAGACTTATCTGGCAGACGAAGGGTTAATCAGCAGAGGAGAGAAGGAGAGTTCAAGCCCTGCGTAGGATACTCGTTCTGGAAATGGCACAAAATGGCTGGCGTGGTGGGAGCCAATCAGAAGCTGTATTTTTCCCAGAAAAAACCACCCAAACAGTTCTTGAAGCCCCCTAAGCCCCACAACACACTGGAAACATGAACCAGATGATAGAGCAAGGGTACACAAGGAAAATGAGCCATCACTGAAGTCGCTAGGTTAAGTGGTTGCAGAGATATGTCCCAAACTGTACAGTCCCATAGGAGTGAATGGAGCAATGGCGCTTATGAGGTAAAGCGAACTCAAATTTTAGAAAATTGAAACAGTAAAATAAAAATGCATGAAACTTTACTAGAACATGTTAGGATACCCAAAAAACACAGAACCAGTAGGAAAAGTGTCAGAAAACCTTCCAAAAGATGCAAAACCAGCAGCTAAAGTGTTAAAGTACCACATAAACCTGCTCCAAAACACCCAACAGACATACAGATAGACCCAATGAGTGCAGGAGTTTGCAATAGGAACTCCAAAGGTAAAAACCCTGTGCAGAGGGGCACTGTGGGACATGTGGACCTGCAGCACTCAAAGGGTTGCTCACCTTTCCTGCAGATCTTCTGTCTTCAGTCTACCATATACAAGCCTCGGTGGGCAACTCCTGAGGAAAGAACTTGTAGCCAAAATCCCCCCCCCCCCCAGGGCTTAACATCCACAAAAAGCACCTGGTTACTGAGCTAACTATACCTAAGGGCATTGTCAGTTATGGTAATCCGCCTAATGGTGATATTCCATTTCTAAGAGATAAAATAAAAAATTTCTAAAACTACAACAGAACTGTTCTCTTGCCTGTGTCTTCACTAAGGAACAAATCTTTCTGGAGCTGGTTGGCTAGCTGCAGCCAAGGAGGGAAGGTAGGCTCCAGCCCCTGAATATAATTCTAGAATTGTTCCTGCCTACAATTAAAGGGGCGGATGGCCTACCCAAAGTTACCAGTAACCTGTATTAGACGACAGAGAAAGGGGATTTTTGTACTTACCGATAAATCCTTTTATCTTAGTCCATTGAGGGAAGCAGGGCATGCCGTCCACAGAAAACTAAATTGGGTAGGGATGACCTGCAGTTTCTTGGGGGTTCTGACTTAGTGTACCTTCCTGACTTTGCTTAAGAAAAAAAAAACTGAATTCAACTGGATTGGTAGAAAGGTATAGGACAAGGAAGTGGGAGGAGTTTAATCTAGCGTGCCCTGTCTTCTATAGGGAAACTCCTATACTCCATGGTCCCAGCATCCCCACGGTCCCTGCTCCCTCAATAGATAAAATAGTTTATCAGTAAGTACAAAAATCTCCATATGCAACCCATAAAATGAAATAGGTTGATATGATAGCATATGTAAATATTAATCATTCATATGTTACAGTTCTAAAATCCAATTGTAAACTTGCTTTGATGTTCTCTGTTCAGTGAGCATTTATTTAATGTTTTGTGCTATTTGTATTGAGCGTTAAATGCTAATGTCAGTTAACTGATTGTGATTAGAGCCCATTGCTCTTATAGGACTGGATTCTATTACAGGAGATAAATGTTAACACCCGTTTTATCAAAACTTTTCCCATTGAAGTCTATGGGGAAACCTGAAGATAAAAGCAGGGATAAAATTAGCACCTGCAATAAATCCAGCCCATATTCGCAAAGGTTACTTATATTTTCTCATCCCAATTCACAGATAATCCTGGACAATTAATGGAAGTTGTGGAAAAAGCAAGAATGTCTGCTCCTACAGAGCATTTAGGTGTTAATGTTCCTTTAGAGGGAAACAATACCTATAGGAGTTAGTCAATAGCAATAGGGCCTTATGCTTAAAGGGGATGTATCACCTCTATATAACTTAGCCTAAATAGGTTACATATTGAATATGACTAAAAGTGTCTTGAAGTTATAAACTCTGCCCTACAGCTACCGCAGCATAAACTGAGGTTACCTGCTCTGTAACAGCAGTCTGTCACTCTGCCTCTGCTCCCCTCCCTCTATCCAGTCTCCTCCGATGATGGAGGCTTTCTGTCTGTAAGTTGGAGCGGTCTCATTGGCAGAGATAGATATCTAGCCAATGAGAGAGCTCCAGCTTACAGACAGAAGCCTCCATCATCAGAGGAGACTGGATAGAGGGAGGGGAGCAGAGTCAGAGTGACGGACTGCGGTTACAGAGCAGGTAAACACAGTCTATCCAGAAGTAGCTGCAGGGCAGTGTTTATAACTTCAATTTAGAACAAATAAAGCTTAAAAAAATCGAGACACTTTCAATCATTTTTGATATATAATCTAACTATTTAGGCTATATTATATAAAGGTGAAACATCACCTTTAAAGCAAAGTGGAGCAATTATTGGGAAAACCAGCTGCACCATAGGAAACAAACATTCCCACTTATTTAAATGGGGCTTTAACCCCATGAATGCTAGAGAGTTCTCCAAGGAATTGCTTTACAAAATACCGGAGATATATCGTGTATTCAAGCTGTTAAAAAGTCACATTTGGGGTGCATGGCTGACCATGATCCAAGATGCTGGAGTAAGCTGTGACCTTCCATTCTAGGCCCATTAATTAACTAAAGCTTTTATATCAACTTTCTCCATTACAAGTGAAACATGCTGACTGCTCAAAGTATTGGAGAGACTTTCCAGAAAGAATGTAGGAACATGTCCATTGCGGAGAAGGCGTTCCGGAAGAGACACTCTACCTCAGCCTTCTCCACATGGCAATCCTGACATCCAGCAACACAAACCACTTTCAAGCATTATGGTGAAGGGAGGTAAGAAAATAAAACAAACATGACAAATTACACCACATCTGTCTGACTTTAAAACATTTACTTATGATGGAAAACATAAAGAAATGTATGTTTACATTTAACAACAGGGGCGGATTGTAAGGGAATACCAGCCCGGCCATTTTTTTGAAGCAGCCCACTAGCTGCGCCAACGTCCCTATCAATGCCCCCTTGTGGTCCCTGTGTGGCATGGGAGAGCAGGCGCCAGGATATTATGTCATATACTGGCGCTCTGCATTAATCCTTTGAGTGCCAGAGGGGTACGGACTCAAAGGGTTAACAAGGAACGAAAGGCTATCACAGAGAGTGCCTGTGGCAACACAGACCTCTCCTTCAAAATATTGTGGGATGGTGAGGTGAGATCCTCTGATCTCCCCCACCGGCCCATGATCTAGAGGCCCACTGGGGGATGCCCGATCCCCCGATAGGACAAGCCACCCATGTTTAACAAGACTTTACAAAGCTAGATATGTGACCTAAAGTGTTGGCAATAGGGTAGGGGAGCTTGAGGGCTTGCAAGGATGTTTACTAAGTGAACAAAGTTCAATTCAACAGCAGAAAGAATCAGCCAGCTTGAAAATAGGGACAAAGCACTAGAATGAGGTTGAGAGGCCTACCAAAATCAATTGCTTTAAAGTATCTCATTCCAATCCTGCAATCATTTGTTGCCACAAATACAGCTACTACCAAAAAAACAGATTCAAATTGAAAGATCCCATAGAATCCTTAACCCCTTAGCGACCCTTGACGTACCAGGACCGTCAAGGGTAAATGTGACCGAACGACCCTTGACGGTCCTGGTACGTCAATGGTTAAACTCTTCCATCGCGGCCGAACGGAGCGATGGAAGAGTTCAAGCCGCTTGTTACTAAGTGTCCCGGTATCGGGACACTTAGTAACAAGCGGCTGAAACATTGTTGCAACATGCGATTCGCTTCAAAAGCGAATCACATGTTGCAAAACCTGAATGACAGGGACAGTATTTGTAAATACTGTCCCTGTCAGATCTCTCTGCCTCCCTCCACCTTGCATACTGCTAAGGTGGAGAGAGACAGAGGGAGATGGTGTTCCAGTGTGCCTGTAAAAAAAAAAGTAAAAAAAAAAGTTTAAATAAAGAAAATTAACCCTTTGATCACTGTTCTGCAGTGATCAATAAGTGCCCCCCCATCTGATCACTCTTGGAGTGATCAATTTGCTGCAGATCAGTGTTTTCTGATCTGTGGGACACCCCCCATCCCCCTTGAATTTTTTTAGATTTTTTAAAAATTTTTAAAATTTTTTTAAAATTTTTTTTTTTTTTTTTTTTTTTTTTTATAATAAATATAGTTTAGGTATTTTGGTAGGTAGTTGGGTAGGTTTAGTGTAGACGTGTGTTAGGGAAAGTTTTAGGGATAGATTTAGGTTTAGGGGAAACCCCCCCCCCCCAAAAAAAAAAAAATATATAATAAGCGCAGTTTAGATAGGTAGTTCAATTGGGTTAGGTAGGTTCAGGATATACGTAGGTTAGGGTAAGTTTTAGGGTTAGATTTAGGTTTAGGGATAGCGTAAGAAAAATAAAAAACCCAAAAAACCCCAAAACCCCCCCCCAAAAAAAAAAAAAAATATATATATATATAATAAGTGCAGTTTAGATAGGTAGTTCACTTGGGTTAGGTAGGTTCAGGATATACGTAGGTTAGGGTAAGTTTTAGGGTTAGATTTAGGTTTAGGGATAGCGTAAGAAAAATAAAAAACCCAAAAAACCCCAAACCCCCCCCCAAAAAAAAAAAAAAATATATATATATATAATAAGTGCAGTTTAGATAGGTAGTTCACTTGGGTTAGGTAGGTTCAGGATATACGTAGGTTAGGGTAAGTTTTAGGGTTAGATTTAGGTTTAGGGATAGCGTAAGAAAAAAAAAACCCCAAAAACCCCAAACCCCCCCCCCAAAAAAAAAAAAAAAAAAAAAAAAAAAAATATATATATATATATATATATATATATATATATATATATATATATATAATAAGTGCAGTTTAGATAGGTAGTTCATTTGGGTTAGGTAGGTTCAGGATATACGTAGGCTAGGGTAAGTTTTAGGGTTAGATTTAGGTTTAGGGATAGCGTAAGAAAAAAAAAAGCTTTTTTAGTGGGCAAAATGCAGCTCAGGTACAGCGTTGAAGAGGCATATGCCTTTTTGGCGTCTGACTCTGAGGCAACAGACACTGCATCAGATTTTGACATAGCGCAGTTTTCAGAAAGTGAGAGCAGCTCTAGTGATGACGCTGGGCCTTCTGTCAAGAAAAGACGCACTGCCCCAAAAGCTGCTCTGGCAACTGCCCCAGCACCTGCCAAAAGAACTGCCCAAAGACCTACCAAAATACCTACCCAAAGAAATGCCCCAAGTGCTGCCCCAAGAGCTGCCCTGGCAACTGCCCCAGCACCTGCCAAAAGATCTGCCCAAAGACCTACCAAAGAAATGCCCCAAGTGCTGCCCCAAGAGCTGCCCTGGCAACTGCCCCAGCACCTGCCAAAAGATCTGCCCAAAGACCTGCCAAAAGACCTGCCCAAAGAAATGCCCCAACACCTGCCACTCCGGATCCTAATGAATGGGTATCAATTTATGCCCACAAATCTCAGAATTCACAGGCAACCCAGGGATTCAAATTGATGTGGAAGGATTTACCCATGATCATTTTTTTGATTTGTTTTTGGGGGAAGACATTTTAGGTGAAATTGTTTCCCAAACCAATTTGTATGCAGCCCAGTATACTGCCGCCAACCCTAAGTGTGAAAAACGCTGTTTTTTTTTTTTTTTACTTACGTCATGGTTTACGAGGGATTGGTGGTAAAATGGCTGTGTATAAAATTGGAAAACACACCTAAAACGAGAGCCTAGGGTGTCTACTTTCCCAAAATATACACTTTTGGGGGGAAATCTTAAAAAAAGAGCACTGTTACACAGCCCCAAATGAGACATGGCACCAGTAACGCAAGCTGTGAAGATTCAAAGTGTGAACCTGGAAACGCGCATGTTCCAATTTGGCCCCCGTAGCTCCCCCAAACCATGAGAAAGCTACGCATATGGGGTATTGCCGTACTCAGAAGAAGGAGCTGAACACTATTCAATTCAGTTTATAAAATCTTCACCTATTCTGTGCTTGAAATTCACATCAACATTGAAGGCAAAGTGTGAAAAACGCTGTTTTTTTACTTACGTCAAGTTTATGAGAAAGTGGTGGTAAAATGGCTGTGTAAAAAATTTGAAAACACACCTAAAATGAAAGCTGGGGGTGTCTACATTCCAAAAATATACACTTTTGGGGGGAAATTCTAAAGTGCAGCACTGGAACATAGCCCAAAATGAGTAATGGCATCATATACTTTTGGGGGGAAATCTTAGAGTGGAGCACTGTTACACAGCCCCAAATGAGACATGGCACCAGTGATGCAAGTGTGAAAATTCAAAGTGTGAAACTGGAAACGCGCATGTTCCAATTTGGGCCCCGTAGCTCTCCCAAACCTTGAGAAACCTATGCATATGGGGTATTGCCGTACTCAGAAGAAGGAGCTGAACACTAAATGCATTTTTAAAAATCTTCACCTATCATGTGCTTGAAATTCACATCAACATTGAAGTGCAAGTGTGAAAAACGCTGTTTTTTTAACTTACGTCAAGATTTACGAGCGATTGGTGGTAAAATGGCTGCGTAAAAAAATTGAAAACATACATAAAATGAAAGCCTGGGGTGTCTACTTTCCAAAAATATATACTTTTGGGGGGAAATGTTAGAGTGGAGCATTGTTACACAGCCCCAAATGAGACATGGCACCAGTGATGCAAGCTGTGAAAATTCAAAGTGTGAAACTGGAAACGCGCATGTTCCAATTTGGGCCCCGTAGCTCTCCCAAACCTTGAGAAACCTATGCATATGGGGTATTGCCGTACTCAGAAGAAGGAGCTGAACACTAAACAATGCATTTTTAAAAATCTTCACCTATCATGTGCTTGATATCAACAGTAGTATTGAAATGTAAGTGTGAAAACTGCAAAAAAACAAAATATTACCACAATTTTGAAAATTTTTTCTGGAAAAATAGCTGCATGAAAAACTCCAAAATTCTCCTGATTATTTACCTTATGTTGTGTAGTTTTCGGAAACATATACCTTTGTGGGACATTTTTGGTTCTGGCACCGTCAGCTAAGCTATGATGCTCACATGCCAATTGTTGAGAAATTACAAGTTGGAAATAATGGCATCCATCTTGTAATATTTACCTTGTAAATGTGAGGAAGTGATTGAAATACTAGGCATATGGGGTATTCTTATATTCAGGAGAAGCAAATGAATATATTTAGGGGTATTTTTTTGTCATAAACTAATTGTATGCAAATCCTGACACGAAAATATAAGCAAAATGTTGTTTTTTTTCAATTTTTTTCCTCTTTTTTTCTATTTTAATCAAATTAAACAATGAGGTATTCATATAATTGTGGTATCAAAAGAAAGCCCTACTTGTGCTTAAAAAAACAGTATATAATTTATGTGGGTGCACAAAAGGAATTAAAGAGAAAATATGGTTGAACAAAGACATAGTCAAAATTGCTCCGGTCCTTAAGTCAAATCAAACTCAGATTTTCCCGGTCCTTAAGGGGTTAAGCCAAACGTCATCTATATCATCAGACCTCAGGATATAATATACTATTTTCATTCATTTTCTATAAAAAAAAGAAATCATGTGATGTGCCAGACACTATACCTTTAGAGCAACCAACGAAGGTCAGTCCTTTACAATGTGCAGTGCAAAGGAGGTAAAGCTAATATGTGAATCCTTTAATTTTCCTAACATACTAACTAAGGAAACAGAGGATCTTCCTGCAACCTTGGCTATACCTCATATCCACAAAATATCAGGACAGACACCAGTGGGGACTAGGAAAAGGCTAAGTTATGTCAGAGACATTGCCATGATGGTTCATTTTTCTTTTAAACCAAATTCTCTAAAAATCTGTGTTTAAAATGTGTTTAAATTAGCTCATTCTTCTGTAGAGAAAGGGGCTTTTTCCTCTTGGTTCCTGGCTCTTCAATTCCTGCTATATACCTGGCTGTCTGCTAAAGAAATCCTAAGAAATCCACACTTATTGGACTGGTAACTATATATCTTTCCTTACTTAAATTCAGAATCAAATATATATTTTTTCTATATTTGAAGAAACTTAATTTTTCTTATAATTTGTCTTAATTGAACTGGCCAACCATTTGGGATCAATTATAATAAGCTATATTAGCTATAGTAATTCTGAATTAAGCGGAATTCATTCATTTATTGGAAAATTGTTATATTTTGCCAGATAAGTGTAATATAGTTAAATAGCTTGGTTTATATATTAGTTAGTATAATTCTTGGTATTTCTAGAATAAAATATTGTGTTTCTGGAAAGGTTATAATAGCTAATATTGATCTGGGGAATTCTTTGAATTCATTTATTAACCCTTTAACTGCTATTTGTCTATTTATTTTGAGGTGTTTGGATTTCTTTGTATGTTTTGGGTCTAAACTTTTGTACAGTGAGAAGTTTATTTAAACCTCACACTAGACAAAAGAAGTCACCATCTTGAGTGTGGCATACTATATTTCTAAGTGGATTAACCCTTGGAGTACCCTATAGGTTTTACATAGGATTGCTATGGTCATGTGTATGATATATGTTGCATGAAGTTTGGTATACTATCTAGACCTATATTATTAGATTGATTCTGAGTATATTCTTGGTATTATCTATTATTGACTATATTAAATGCAATTTATATGTTGTATTCAGAAGGCATGCAATATTTGAAATCGGTAGATAATTAAAATTTTAGTGATCTAAATCTGGGATTTTACTCCAGTTAGTTTCTCTAAATTTGGTTATTATATATGGTATAAGGAAATTGTCAGAGGAACTGGCTTAATATTAAAGTTTGCTCACCTGACAACCTACTTTAAAGGGATAGTAATACTTCGTTTTATCTTTATTTTATTTTGTAGGCATTAGAAAAACATGATGAATATATATGTCTTATCTCTCAAACCTTTATGGTTTGAGAGATATTCACATGCAAAGTTTCCCCTCCCACCCAGGCCCGGACTGGCCATCGGGCATACCGGGCGTTTGCCCGGTGGGCCGGTCAGGCGACCCAGGCTCTGTAGTAATACAGAGCGCTGGGAGATGACATCTCCCAGCGCTCTGCATTACTGCGAACCGCGCGCGGGAGGCACAAATCACTGTTAAGTCCCTGGTGATCTAGCGGCATGCCACGAGGTAGGGGATCAAGGGGCATTATGGAGACGAACGGGAAATGTGGAGATGAAGGGGCTTTATGGGGCATGGATCAAGGGGCATTGTGGAGACGAACAGGCAATGTGGAGATGAAGGGGCTTTATGGGGCATTGATGAAGGGGCAATGTGGAGATGAAGGGGAATTGTTGAAGGCGGCATTGTGGAGATGAAGGGGGCATTGTGGACATGAAGGGAGCATTGTGGACATGAAGGGGGCATTGTGGAGTGGAAGGGGCATTGTGGACATGAAGGGAGCATTGTGGAGTGGAAGGGGCATTGTTGAGGGGGCATTGTGGACATGAAGGGGCATTGTGGAAGAGGGCATTGTGGACATGAAGGGGGCATTGTGGAAGGGGCATTGTGGACATGAAGGGAGCATTGTGGAAGGGGGCATTGTGGACATGAAGGGGGCATTGTGGAGTGGAAGGGGCATTGTTGAGGGGGCATTGTGGACATGAAGGGGAATTGTGGAGATGAAAGGAGCATTGTGGACATGAAGGGGGCATTGTGGAGATGAAGGGGGCATTGTGGAAGGGGCATAGTGGAGATGAAAGGGGCAATGAGGAGATGAACAGTGTGGGCAATGTGGAGGTGGGGAGGAGGATGGGGTGGGCAGTGTGGAGCTGGGCGGAGGTGAATATGTGTATACATAACGAGCGAACGCCCCCCCCCCCAATGGGCTGCTCAGAAAATAAAAATGGGCTGCTCCGCTTTAAATGCCCGGGCCTATTTTTTGTCCCAGTCCGGGCCTGCTCCCACCCCTTTTACCTAGTGTAAGCCATCGCTTCTCAGATGTGGAATCTGGTTGTAAGACTAGACAGACAACAGACGGGGACAATCTTGTTCCTATGAGAACAATGAAGGCCCTTCCCCCCTTTGACCAGTTTTTCAACCTTAATTAAAGATTGTCCCTCTCTGCAGTCTACCTGGGCACCTCCCTTCTGATCTGGCTGAGCAGTGTTACATCAGTAAAAGGGGCGGGAGGGGGATACTTTGTCATTGAATTACTCTTGAATTACAACTCTGACAGTATTGAAATAACACTCTCCAAAGTCCAAATACTATGATGATCAATTAGAGCTGCTTTTATTATGAAACATTACTATCCCTTTAAACCTCAATTAGCATAGTTTATACAGTTTCTGGGGCAGAGGTATTCATATATGCTGCTTCCAAATGTATTTTAATTAATTATATGATCAATTATCCTTTTCTATGCTGCTGAGTTCAATTATTGTTATTTAATATCTCTGAATATACCTATGTGTGGTTAACCCTTTAATTGCTGAGAATGCTAATGGTGATAATTGTGGTTTGAGCTACTGTATAGCTATTGTGATTGCTGGTCATTTATAGCATTATATATAAATATATATATATTTGCACAAATATGCGGGATTGATTATTTTAATCAATTCTTTACTGTGAAGTAGCGTGTCAAAACCTAATATAGTATAAAGTTCTCAAATTTAATTTTATCTATTTATGTGAAGGTATCCAACCTAATAGGTTCTCTTGTTTAACCCTTTCTTGGATATTACCTTCGACATC
Organism: Rhinophrynus dorsalis; assembly: GCA_037306005.1. Classification (NCBI taxonomy): domain Eukaryota; kingdom Metazoa; phylum Chordata; class Amphibia; order Anura; family Rhinophrynidae; genus Rhinophrynus; species Rhinophrynus dorsalis. The sequence continues at coordinate 49,163,201 of CM074721.1, forward strand.
ATTGGAGGCACTGCTGAGATCTATACACAGGGTTGACACCTTTGTCAAATAATTTTATTGGCAGATATATTACACAGTAACATATTTGTGCATAAACATGTCTCAGTCAAGTTCTTCTGTGTCTGATCCAATGGAACAGTCTCAGGAGAAGACATGAAATGGTCTGTAAAAGGTAGGTAAATTTATGCCATCCATTCTCGCCTAAAAATTAAAAGTGGGGCACAGCAATGGATGATAATATAGAATTAAGGGTAGAATCCCAATTTGATAAAATTTGGCAACCCGATAGCTTCTATTATAGAGCTTTAAATAAATGTATAGAGCAAACCAAGCCAAAGGAATTAGATATACAGATTTTATTAATCGTGCCCGAATTGTTAAATATTATAGCCTTCCAGAGAAACAAATTAGAGGCTAAGCAAGAAGATATGGAACCAATAAAACAAACACTGAAGGCTAAGATTGAAAGAATCTCTGAGTTAGAGAAAGATATGTGTGACTATCATAAATTAGTAAAAACACAAGAAGAGGAAATTCAGTATCTTCAGCACCAGATAAATGGGCTAGAGAGCAGGTGTAAAGATAATCTGGAGAAAGTGTGGTCTACAAAAGAACAACATTCTATCCTCAGTGCTGATATGTTTAATTTAACATGTGAGAACCACAACTTGAAAGAACAAGTTAAGCAACTCCAATCCCAAATGGACAGGTGGACTCATGAGAATGTCAAACTTCAGGAGAACGTGTTGGTATACCAATCCATTGATAGTGCACCTAAAGGGGATATATCAATGGATCAACGGATGTTGGATATCTTGTCCAGGCAGATTAAGGAATTGTCAGATAGAATGCAGGCCTTTACTGACTCTCAACCTGACAATTCTCCTTCTGAGCAGGAACAAGGTATTAGTCCTGAGAGGAAAGTCAGTTATCAGGATCACTCACCTGGGGAGGGAGGGGCTGCTGACCCTCATGATTCACACTTCATGCTGAGGAGTGAGGATGAGGGTAGCATCCCAGAGCGATTCACACACCATACACCTCAGAGCCTCTTAACCAGTCACAGATTAACCTCTAGGAAATAATCCTAGCTTTTGGGCCCTATAAAACCCGTCATCAGGCCAGAACAGGACCCCAGGCAATTCTCGTCAGAGCTTAAATGTGCATATTTCCTTGCTGATAAGGATGCATATTTCCAATCTTATGAGTTTAGGGAACTATTCTTTAATGCTCTTCCTCAGTATATGAAGACTAATCTAGCTATGGATTATTCACCCATGTTGTCAATAGATTGGTTACTCACTCAAGCTATTAAGCTATATAATGCCCAGCAGAGTGAGAATACCCCAGCTAGGGACAAGAGGCCTGCCCCCCAGTGTGTAGCGGAGACATTGGTTGAAAAAAGCTTACCATTTGAATCTGGCAAGAGAATATATGCAGAGGTATTAAAATCTCCACAGGTTCATAACCAGGCACCAGGACAGAAGGGGCCTGTCTCTGTTAGTTCCCAGGGGTCTAATAGCTCAAATGGTAAGAAACCATTTTTCAAAAAGTCCCAAGGATACAACAAAACACAAAATAAATCCAAGTTTTCCAAGAGGTTCCAAAAGGGTAAAAACCTCTAACAATCAGGGGTCCTAGTCCCAGCAAACCAGTAAGTGTGATTCTGGGAACCAAGGTCAGAAGCAGGTAAGTCTCAGGGTCCAGGTTAACAACCTGACATACATGATGGACAAAATGATGGCTAATGTGGCACAGCTAGGCCAAAACCCTAGTTCTAATACACAGCAGGGATCCAATCCTTTTTGTAGGGATGGCTCCAGGAGTGGCGGCTGCCACTCAGTAACAGAACAGGGTAATGGTAAACAGGCCTCAGGGGAAAAGAATACCATTGCCTTGCCCTATGTAAGTCCTACAATAACAGATCATGTTTTAGCCAACAGTAATGATAACAGGGTGTAAATACTTTGTTTGACTCTAATATTTCTCCCTTATCTCACCCACAGCTAGGTACACATAAGTCCATCCCTGATGATATCACTTCTTTTCCCTGCTATTCTTCAGGTTGAAGAAGGAGGAGGAGTGAATGGGGATGCTGCTGCTGTACAACCTGACCAAGTGGTCAGCAAGTCTGCTCCTGTAAATTAAGGACTTAACCCTTGCAGGCAGTGGAGGGATTCTAAATTTATTTTACATTGCAATTATTTATGTGAAATGTATGAATATGAAGGGAGATATGTCATTGATGTCACATTGCAAGAACTTGATAACTTAATTATTTCCAGCCTCCTGGATACAGGGTCACAAGATACCATATTGTCTAGCTCCCATTATTATCAAATTATGGAGAATGCTACGGTAAAGCCAGTGTTGAAAACATTTGATGAATCCCTAATAAGCGTAGGAGGTAACCCCTTAAACGTATTGGGAACCACATGGTTAATTTAAAATCAGTAATAAATCATTCACACACAAAGTCATAGTAGTTGAAGTTCCCTATAACAGGTTAATTATAGGTGCCGATCTGCTACTGCGATTTAGTCCCGTCATAGACTGTGTGAATAATGTCATCTGGTTACAGCTTAAAACCCCAATCAGATATGAGCGGGCATTGCAATGCCCCCATAGAAATGATCATGTGGTAGAGGAAACTAGGGATACTATTGAAATCCATTTTGTCAATAGCCAGAACCCTAACCACACTGTTTTACAGATGCCGGATACCAACGCTGAAAATATGGAAGGTAACCTCTCCATCAAGTCGTTACCAGATCAGATTCAGAATGTGAAGCTAGAAGTCGATGTCCTAACCATATCTCTTTACAGATCACCCTATGAGCCAACAGACCCAGACAATACAGGGGGTGAGTTGTTTGTTTCCTTACAGGTTCAAGACTTGGGGAGGATCAAACAGGCCAAACTGAATCTGAAACTGGAACACAGTTACATTAGTAACAACCTACTGATGGAGGTAAGAGATTCTATCCATATTAAGTATCTGGTGCCATATGATAATTTAGTCCATGACCAGGATGACGATTCTACAAGTTATAACGTTGTTGCTAGATGTCTGTTTTCCATATATCTAGGTGATAGGTCTGCAAAACACGTTTTTCTTGTAGTGGAGGAACCCCAACACCAGAAATATATAGGTAACGATTTAATACACCAGATTGATCTGGTGAATAATAACCTGTGGACTAGATTAGAAGGGAACCCCTGTGGATTTCAGGATGACTTAAAAGCCCTGAAGTCATGCCAACTGTTGCCATATGCAGTGAAGTTACAGGTAGCTAATGAGGTCACTATACCTGGTGGGGCAAGTCAGGTCCCCATATCCTTGCAGGTTCGTAGTGGTCAGAACCTTGAGAATCCTGATGCATTAATATGCCTCTCAAATGGGATTCAACAATTAGGAGTTTCTGTGTCGCACACCCCTATGGTGAGTATTCGTAGAATACCAGTCCACATTGTGGTAAATAACATAACCCCACACAGTATTACCTTAGAGAAGGGAACTGTAATAGGTTATGCTCTGATTCAGAATACTATACATTTGGGTTTTAGAATCAAGTAATTGGCCTAATGCCTGATAATTATCTGTCTGAGGAGCAACTAGTTGAGCAAATGTTTTACTCCCTCCCAGAGGGACTGTTTTCCATTCAGTCTGTGTATCCATATAGCCCTGATACATGTACATGCCGGATTGAGGACTCCTCTCTGGTATTTGAACACCAGATGGAGGAACCAGAGTTCCTGGTTGTGGATAAGGTAAGAGTAAATACTCATGATTTATCTACACAGCTTAAGGAAACCTATGAGTTAGGTAGGCCTGAAGCATTTCCAGGGTTAATGAGCTAGTAGAAGAGCAAATCTCTTTAGCAGATGCCTGCTATGATGACTGAATGCCAACATTTAAGGGAAATCCTTATGGAATTCCAAGAATTGTTTGCTAAGGATTTATATGATTGTGGTTTAACAAACATACATGTCGCCCACATACAGACTGACCCTAAATTGCCTCCTGTATATGTCAAACAGTACCATCTTCCATTTGTGTCCTATGACTCATTGGCGGAGATCATAAGGAACCTCAAAGAGAGGGGCATTATATGGCCAGTGCACAACTCATGCAATAACCCCATCTTGGGAATCCTTAAACCCAATGGTCAATGGCGTCTGTGCTCTGACTTAAGGCAACTGAACAAATGTGTATATATGTCCGGCTGGCTGGTGCCGTATATAGACCAATGTTTGGTTCAGATGCAGGGGTCTAAGTTCTTTACGGCGATTGACTGCGCCCAAGTGTACTGGACCATTAAGGTCAGGAAGACCAATATAAGCTAGCTTTCACCTTTGGAGGAGTACAATACGCCTGGGTTTGAATGCCTTTTGGTTATATCAACTCAGGTCATGAATTTGCTATATTTATACACAAGGCTATTCCCGATGCTATGGCTAGGGGGACTCTCTGCTATGTGGATAATGTCATTATTAAAAGTACTACCTTCCAAAAGCATATCACAGAGATTAAATATGTTTTTAATCAGCTAATGGAAGCTGGTGTTAAACTGTCGCTCAAAAAGGCACAAATGTGCCTTACTAAAGTTAACTTTCTTGGTCATAAAGTGACCGCCGAAGGGTTAAACCTGCAAAGAAAGAAGGTTGAGGCAATAGTTAAATCCAAAACACCCACTAATCTCAATTAATTGAGATCCTTCCTAGGCATGATGAATTATTCCCGGAAGTTTATTGATAATTACTCAGAAATAACCAAACCATTGTTGTTATTATTGAAGAAAGATCAACCGTGGATCTGGGGTGAAGTTTAGGAAAAAGCTGTGTCTGAGCTCAAGAGTAAACTCACCGAGGCTCCTTGCCTGGCATATCCAGAAGGAGGTAAGCCATTTTTCCTTGAGACAGGATTCACTAATGTTAGTCTCAGTGGGGTTTTATATCAAAAGCAGGACAACCTGAATAAGGTTATTGCTTATGCCAGTAAATCCCTGTCTTCCGTGGAAATCAAATTCAATGACTGTGAGAAAGCTTTGTTGGCTACTGTTTGGGCATTACAGAATCTTCATAGTTTTATTCAGGGTGAGAAGATCATCATTGAAACCGCTCATCAGCCTTTGCAAAGTGATCGGATAAAGGAAGGACACCTCTCCAATAGTAGGATCACTGCTTAGACTTTATCCCTGCAGGGATGGCCATTAGAGATTAGGTATAAGCAAAACAGGAAGAATCCTGTAGCTCAAGGACTAGCCGAGCTTCATGATTGTTCAGCACCTCCCATGGAGACTGTTACCAGTGGAGATGATTACCTTGAGGAAAAATTGCTTTCCCCTTATAAGGCATTTGACGAGAATCATTGTACAACCTTGCCAACCGCGTACATTGACGGTTGTTCCTTTCCATGTCATGACTTGTATCGAAAGGAAACTGGTAGCAGGTATAGGGATTACCTGGACAGGTGAGTGCCCTATTATATCCAAAGGGTATAGCTTAGGACCACTGGGTAGCAAAGTGGCAGAGCTCTGTGCAGTCTATAAAACAGTCCTATTAGCTATTGAGCATAACATTAAGGAAGTTGTCATTATCACTGATTCTAATTATGTTTGCCATAGTTTTGTAGAATACCTCCCAGGTTGGAAAAGGAGCCATATGCTCCGATTCAATAATAAACCAGTGAAACATGGTAAATTGTTTTGCGAGGTTGACAATCTTGTGACATCAAATGGCCTTACCATCTAATGACCAAGGGCCATTCCAAGGTCCTAGGCCCTGAAAAACAAGGAAATTATCTTAGAGATATCACATCTCTTGGGTCCTATACAGCTAAATGCTGTTACTAGGCAACAAGCCTGTAACAAAGCAGACACCCCAGTAGTGCAGTGGATTCAAGGCTCACCTAGTGAGGACTTGATTACAAGTCAGAAGGGGGACCTTATCATAGGGCTATTCTAGAAACATGTAGAAGACCCCCTAAACCACCCAATTTCTGAGGAGGACTGGGTGGGAAAGGAAGACTTGAGGATCTTGATGAGATCCAAGGCCCAGTTCCATATACAAGATAGTCTGTTAACCAGAACCTCTAAAATGGAATACATCAATGGGTTGTACCAACTGCATTTAGAGGTTTAATGCTCCAACATGCTCATGATGCACCTACCTCAGGTCATCGTGGCGACAAAATCATGTATGAGATTCTCCGTGATTATGCATATTGGCCTCATATGCTTAAAGATGTACAAACCTATTGTCAAGGTTGTTTGGTGTGTTCTCAATATCACCCATCTGGCCCCACTCATTGTGCACCACTTCAGAAGAGGGGGACGTCTTTACCGTGGTCGGATAGTCAAATAGATTTTATAGGACCAGTTACCCAGACAGAAAGGAGGAACAAATATATGCTAACTGTTACTTGTCTGTTCACCAAATGGGTTGAATGTTTACCCGCATATAATAATATGGCAGAAACAGCTGCTGCATTGTTAATTAATCATGTGTTCTCCAGGCTTGGTCTACCACAGCGGATTGAATCTGACAGGAGTAGCCATTTCACCTGTGAAGTGAAGAGTAAACTCTGGAAACTATTGGGGGTAAAATGTAAATTACATAATTCTTACCGTCCTGCGTCAAGTGGTGGGGTGGAGAGATATAATCAATCCATTATTAACATTCTCAAGAAGTTTGTTAAGGAATTGTCAGAGACTCTGTCTTGGTGCAGCGTAGAGGGTTAATTTTAAAAACAGATTAACTGAAATTCTGTTTTCAGATGTGTGTAAATGACTTTATCCTTAAAACAAAGGAGGTCTCTTCGTTCAATATGGGAGTGAAATATCTGAGCGACTTTAATGGCAGATTGATATTCAGTTGGAGACAAAATGTCTGAGAAAGATGTACTATGTGAGAAAGGCTGGTAGAATGACGTTTATAGGGTTTCTGATAAACTTATGATCTCTCCTTTTTGAGATGGTTGTCATGCCAAATGTCATTACTAGTGTTTCTCAAATTATCAAAGAAAATTCTAACGTGGAGTGAGAACGCCATCTTTTGGATGTGTAGCGTTATTACTGATGCCTTGGAATTCCTTATATTATTATCATAATTTATGCATGATGTCATATGAAAATTAAGGATTAGAAGCACCCAGTCAGATAATACTGATGAGTATAATGAGATGGATCTCTGTCCAATCAGAGGAGATGGGCGGAGAGTGCTGATAAGAGTGATTTTACCATATAAAATACTATGATAGAAGGTAAAAACTCTCTTGGCTTCCTGGTTCCATTCCTGCTCACATTCTTGCTGACTGCTTGCCATAGAAATCCTGAGAAATTCACACTTATTGGACTGGTAACTATATCTTTCCTTACTATAATGCTGCAAAATTCAGAATCAAATATTTATTTCTTCCTTATTGGAAGAAAATTAATTATTCTTATAATTGTCTTAATCGGACTGGCCACCCAGTTGTGTCCAATTATAATAAGCTATATTGGCTCTATTAATTCGGAATTAAGCAGAATTCATTAATTCATTGGTAAATGGTTATATTTTGCCAGATAGATAATAACATAGTGATAGCAGTGAGATCTATTTATCCTTGTATATTTTAGTTAATATAAATTCTGTTATTTCTAGAATATTGTGTTTCTGGAAAGATTATAATAGCTAATGTTTGATCTGGGGAATTCTTTGAATTTGGTTATTAACTGCTATTTGTCTATTTAATTTGTGGTGTTTCTTTGGATTTCTTTGTGTGTGTACTAGGCCTAACTTTTGTAAAGTGAAAGTTTCTTTTAAAAACTAGACAAAGGAAGCTGCCATCTTGGGTGTGGCACCCTATCTTAAGAAGTGGATTAACCCTTGAAGTACCCTATAGGTGTTACATAATATTGCTATAGTCATGTTTATGATATTATCTCGGTACCCGTGATTCCAGCTGCTGGGCGACATTGTTACTTCCGGGTTTACCATTGCCTTATTCTTATTGGCTTTGGGACTCTGGCTCCTCCCAGGGCTTGCCTTTATATAATCACTCCTGTCATTGTTACATTGCCCTTTCGTGGTGTACCCATACCTAGCACTTGTTTACTGCTTATTCCAGTTCCATGCATGACCCGACTCTCCTTACTAAGCTCCTGATTCCTGATGCTTCTGTGATCTGATTCCGTTGCTGACTTAGGACTGGCTGACTAACTCCATGTGTACCGACCTGGCTTGGTTGAGTATCTGATTCCGTTCCGACTAGGACTGGCTGACTAACTCCATGTGTACCGACCTGGCTTGGCTGAGTATCTGATTCCGTTACCAACTAGGACTGGCTGACTAACTCCGTGTGTACCGACCTGGTATCACGGTGCCCGTGATTGCTGCCTTTCTCTGTCAGTTACATGAAGGGGCTTTCCATTGGCTGCCTGCCTACAGCCTGCCCTGTATTGCCTATTTAGACTGAGCTTGGGCACCCTTTGGTTGCCCTTTCGTGTTGTCTCTATGTCGCCTGCACCTGCGTTGTGTTCCTGAGCTTCCTGGGCCGTGCTACCACTTTGCTTTCCTGCGATCGCCTGAGTTCCTACCTGACAGCTTCCTCGGTTCCAGCTTCCGTTCCTGATCCGGTTGGGGTTGCTGTTCCTGCTGACGTTCCTGATCCGGTTTCCTGCCATGGTGATTCAGTTCCTGTCCTGACCGGCTGTGTTCCTGCTCCTGGATTGCCTGCAGAGCGTCTCTCTCTCCTACTGTCGCTTGGGCAACATTTTCACTCTCTTGAAGGTGCACTCCAGTACACGGGTACTGGTTCGCTCCACGTTAACCGGCTGCTTGTTCAGTCCCAAACAGCAGAGGTAGAGATTGTGTCACTCCAGTACGCGGGTACTGGTTCGCTCCATGTTAACCGGCTGCTTGTTCAGTCCCAAACAGCAGCGGTAGAGATTGTGTCACTCCAGTACGCGGGTACTGGTTTGCGCCACGTTAACCGGCTGCTTGTTCAGTCCCAAACAGCATCGGTAGAGATTGTGTCACTCCAGTACGCGGGTACTGGTTCACTCCACGTTAACCGACTGCTTGTTCAGTCCCTAACAGCACCGGTAGAGATTGTGTCACTCCAGTACGCGGGTACTGGTTTGCTCCACGTTAACCGGCTGCTTGTTCAGTCCCTAACATTACCGGTAGAGATTGTGTCACTCCAGTACGCGGGTACTGGTTCGCTCCATGTTAACCGGCTGCTTGTTCAGTCCCTAACAGCACCGGTCGAGATTGTGTCTCTCCAGTACGCGGGTGCTGGTTCGCTCCATGTACGACCGCCTGCTGTTTGCACCGGTAGAGGTTATGTCACTCCAGTACGCTGGTACTGGTTCGCTCCACATAAACCGTCTGCTTGTTCAATCCTAGACAGCACCGGCAGAGATTCTGTCTCTCCAGTACGCGGGTACGGGCTCGCTCCATATTGAACCGGTTGCTTGTTCAGTCCTGGACAGCACCGGTGGTGTTTGTGTCTCTCCAGTACGCGGGTACTGGTTCGCTCCATTCGCACCGGTGGCTTGTTGTGCCCAGTTAGCACCGGTAGAGATTGTGTTCCTCCAGTACGCGGGTACTGGTTCGCTCCTAGTACACTGGCTGCTTGTTGCACCGGTAGAGGTTATATCACTCCAGTACACGGGTACTGGTTCACTCCATGTAAACCGACTGCTTGTTGCACCAGTAGAGGTTGTCACTCCCGTACGCTGGTACTGGTTTGCTCCATTGTTGCATTGGGAGCTTATTACAGCTTGACAGCCCAGCAGGCCTCTGTTGTCCATCATATGCGACTGGTTGTTACATCTTAGGCCAGTCGCTGAGGTCATCTTTGCCTATTTTCCAGTCTTGCGGTCTAAGGCTGCCTTGCCTGGTATATTGGTAAGGCCGGTAGAACCTATCCTATCCTGTGCAGTCTAAGGTTGCCTTACCCGGTATTGGCAAGGCCGGTAGAGCCTCTATACTCGTTGTACCAGTCTCAATGCTGCCTTGCCCGGTATATTGGCAGGGCCGGTAGAGCCTCACTACCTGTTGTGCCAGTCTCAAGGCTGTCCTGCACAGTATATTGGCAGGACCGGTAGAGCCTTTTCTCCTCGTGATACTAGCCTCCCAGGCAGCCTTGCCCGGTATATTGGTAAGGCCGGTAGAACCAATTCAATCCTGTACCAGCCTATGGTTGCCTTACCTGGTATTGGCAAGGCCGGTAGAGCCTGTCCTACATTCTGTTACCACTACGCTCTATTATTGTGTATTGTGTTTAAGTGTCGAATGTGAATGCTACCCGCAAGGGTTCCCTTTAAACTTTTCAATAAAGTTGTGTTTTTATCTTAACTCTGTGTCTGAGAGTCATAACAAACCGTGACACCTGGCTTGGCTGAGTACTGAGTATCTGATTCCGTTACCGACTAGGACTGGCTGACTAACTCTGTGTGTACCGATCTGGCTTGGCTGAGTATCCGTTTCCGTTACCGACTAGGACTGGCTGACTAACTCTGTGTGTATTGACCTGGCTGTGTATCCAGTTCCATTTCTGACTGGACTGGCTGACTATCCCAGTGTGTACAAATTGGGGCAGTGCTGGCTTCTGATCTGTCAGGGTGCGCACCCTGTCTACCATTCCACCTACTCCCACTTGCTTTACCATCAGTGCCTGTCTGGCCTTTATATCCCTATAGTCACTAGGGGTCTGTGGGAGTCCGATCACTTGCCAGTGTCTGTGCTGCCTCCGTTAACCCTAGCGTTCTAGGTCCTGTCACTGCCAGCATTCTTGGGTCCTGTCAATGCCAGAGTCCTGTCTGTGCTGCTTCTGTTAACCCTAGCGTTCTAGGTCCTGTCATTGCCAGAGTCCTGTCTGTGCTGCCTCCGTTAACCCTAGCGTTCTAGGGTCCTGTCGCTGCCAGAGTCCTGTCTGCGCTGCCTCCATTAACCCTAGCATTCTAGGGTCTTGTCACTGCCAGAGTCCTGTCTGCGCTGCCTCCATTAACCCTAGCGTTCTAGGGTCCTGTCACTGCCAGAGTCCTGTCTATGCTGCCTCCGTTAACCCTAGTGTTCTAGGGTCCTCTCACTGCCAGAGGCCTGCCTGTGCTGCCTCCGTTAACCCTAGGGTTCTAGGGTCCTGTCATTGCCAGAGTCCTATCTGTGTTGCCTCCGTTAACCCTAGCGTTCTAGGGTCAGGCCACTGCCAGTGTCCTGCCTGTGTTGCCTCCGTTATCCCTAGGCCCCTAGGGAGTTGCCCTGCAGTCACCCATCACCCTATCTCACCTAGTTGCGGTGTGGGGCTGTTGTGGTTCCACTTTTTCCTGTACCTGTCCACGGATCAAACCTACAGAGTCCTATTGTTGATTACCACTGTGATATCCATAGTCTACTGAGTCCTATTGTTGATTACCACTGTGATATCCATACACCCTGACCCGAGTCAGATTTGGGAAGTACTAGGTACGGACCTCATCTGGACCTGAGTAGGGTGATTGTTCCTGCTATTTTCAATAAAGCTTTTGAACCTTACCTAACTGTCTGAGTGTTCTTACAAAATCCGTGACAGATATATATTACATGAGGTTTGGTATACTGTCTAGATCTATATTATTGGATTCATTATTGGTAAAATATATTATTGACTATATTTAATGCAATTCATATTTTTTATTCAGGAGGTATACAATGGATGAAATCCGTAAATAGTTAAATTATAGTGATCTATCGGGGATCTTATTCCTGTTAGTTTCTCTAAAATTTGCTATTGCATATGGTAGAAGAATAATTGTCAGAGGACCTGGCTTAATATATTAAGGTCAATTCACATGACAATATACCTTAAACCTTAATTAGCATAGTTTATACAGTTCCTGAGGCTGAGGTATTCATATACGCTGCTGCCAGCTGTATTTAATTAATTGTAAGGATTTATCATCCTTTTCTGTGTTTCTGAGTTTTTGCGTTATTGTTATCTATTCAATTGGTGTTCACTCAGTTTTATCATTGTTGATTACATTTTATATATGGTATATTTCACTTAAAGTATATATATATATATATTTTTTTTTTTTTTGCACAAATGTGAGTAATTGATTATTTAATAAATTCTTTACTGTGAAGTAGCGTATAAAGTTCTCAAAATTATTTCTATTGTCATTTATCTATTTATGTGAAGATATCCAACCTGATTGGTTCTCTTGTTTTAACCCCTTGGATACCTTCATCATAATTGGTTCGACAGAATCAGGTAAGGATTGGGATCTTAAACTACCCGTAGTTCTCATGGCTATTCAGGCTATTCCTAGTGCAGCCACATAAATGTCACCATTTGAATTAATGACAGGGAGAAAGATGGTCCTACCCCAGCACTTGCTATACCGTACGTCTGATCAAAATCTAAATAGTGACTCCACAACACACCAGTACATAGACCAGTTACGCAAGCATTTACAACATGCATTTGCATTTGCACAGAAAAATCTGCAAAAAGCAGTGGTAAGTAATAAAACTTACTATGACCGAAATACCACCAAAAGGAAGTATGAGGTAAATGATCATGAGATCATGAGAGATCATGAGAGAAGAAATTCTTACCCTCATGAAGAGGGCCATATATCATTACTGATAAATTATCTCCAGTTGCCTATAAGGTTTCTATCCCTAATAATTGTCGGGCTATTTATATGAAGGTATCCAAAGGGTTAAAACAGAGAACCACTCAGGTTGGATTTCTTCACTTAAATAGGCAATTGACAATAAAATAATTCGAGAACTTTATCTTTAATATGTATTGACACGCTACTTCACAGTAACGAATTGATCACAAGAATCAATCCTTCATATTTGTGCAAAAATATATATATTTTATTAAAATACAATATATATACAAGTATCAGCAACTATGAAAAATATAAGTGATTAGCAATTATAAAAAATACATAGAAAATCAAACCACACTTATTATCATAAAGATTACCAGCGGTGCAAGGGTTAACCACACATAGGTATATTCAGAGGTATAATAACAATAATTGCATTCAGTAGCATAGAACAGGTTAATTGATTGTTACAATTAATATAATACAGCTGGCCGCAGTGTCTCTTAATTCCTCTGCCCCAGAAACTGTATAGACTATGCCAATTATGATGTAAGGGGTATTGTGAGATGAATTAAATAATTCCTCTAACAATTCCTTGTATCATATATCAATAATAATCAAATTTAGGGAATAACTGGAATAAAATCCCAGATTTAAATCACTATAATTTAATTATCTACTGAATTCAGTATTGAATACCTCTGAATAAAATATATAAATTGCAATTAATATAGTCAATCAAAATCACACAAATAGTCTACTTAAAATTACTTCATGCAACATTTATCATAATTTTGACTACAGCAACATATATAAAACCTATAGGCACTCCAAGGGTTAATTCACCCGTTAAAATAGATGCCACACCCAGAAGTTATTTTGTCTATTGAGTTAACCTTCCAGTTTACAAAATATAAGCCTAGCACATATACAGAGAATTCCAAAGAAAACACCACTAACAGCAGACAAATAGCGGTTAAAGGGTTAATAACTGGATTCAAAGAATATCCTATATCAAATATTAACTATTATAATCTTCCCAGAACCACAAAATATTACTCTAGGAATACCAAGATTTATATTAGCTAATATAGATAACCCACACTATATACTGTATTACACTGATTGGCAATTTATAACATTTCCCAATAGATATATATATAGATTCTATTACTTCCAGAATTTAATAGCTAAATCTAGCTTATTATAAATTATCCCAGATGGTTGGCCAGTCCACTTAAGACAATTATAAGACTATATAAGTTTCCTCAAACAGAAGAAAAATTATGAAATTCTGGATTAAATGAATCTAAATGAATAAATGATATAGTTACCAATCAAAGTTTCTTTGTATTTCTCTGTGAGATGGCAGGATCAAGAATTTAATCAGCAGCCAAGAGAGTCCAGGAACCCAGAGTTTTCTTTCAGGAAATGAAGAACCTTTTTTTTTTTCAGGAGGTGCAGGACCTTGAACTACAGTATCTTGGCATTATATTTGCAATTTTTTTCCTTATCAGTAATCCCCACCTTTTTCTAAAGATTGGACAAAGATCCATCTCATTATATCGTGACATCACCAGTCAGACCTGATTGGATACTCATATCTTATGCTAATCAAATATAAACAAAAACATTATGAGTATTTTAATATATAAAAGGCTGCAGGTGGCGCTATTACTCTATATTAGAGTTTTACATGTGGCATATCAGATGGCTTTCGTCAAAATTAAGAAAGAGTTCAAAGTTTATCAGAGATCCCATAAACATGTCATTCTACCAGCCTTTCTCACATAGGATTACATCTTTCTCAGCCATTTTGTCTACAACTGAATATCAATCTACCATTAAGCTGACATTCAGTTATTTTCACTCCCTACCTTGGACCAATGGCCCATTGTTCAAACATGAGGTAATTTGAACATCTACTCAACAGAATTTCAGTTAAATTCTAGTATTAGAATTAACCCTATATGCTCCCCCAGGACAAAGTCTCTGACATAATGGTGAAACTTTAGAAAAGTGGGTTCATATAAACCAATTGCGTGCTTGTCACCCTAAATTTCAGTTACAGATCGTAGAGGGAGAAGCTGAAGAACAACAAGGATCCCAATTCAATCATCGGATGGATGAGTATTATTGATTGTCCAAATGACACTATCATGTTTGGTCCTATTGTCTTCTTTTGTTTCAGTGAAACGTCGCTCTCTTTTGTCTGTCTGTGTGGCATGTATGTTCCCCACTAACACTCTAACATATCTCGTCAATATTTTCTGAAAATGTTATGCTAATTTTATTTTTCCTTTTGACAAGGTTTTGTTTTTAGCATACAGCTGAGGGTCATTCCTCTGTGAAGGGGGAAGAGTAGAGACAGAGAGTGTTAGATTATCATAGTTTAGCTTAAAGGGATAGTAATACTTTGTTTTATCTTTATTTTATTTGTAGGCAGTAAAAAAACACGAAGAACGATATATGGTTTGAGCGATATTCACAAGCAAAGTTTCCCCCTCCCTCCCCTTTTACCTAGTGTAAGCCATCTCTTCTCAGATGTGGAATGCAGTCCATAGACCAGACAGATAACAGCAGGGGACATTCTTCTTCCCATGAAAACAATGAAAGTCCTGCCCCCCTTGACAAGTTTTTCAGGTTTTTCCCTTATCTTAATTGAAGATTGTCCCTCTCTGCAATCTACCTGGGCACCTCCCTTCTGCTCTGAGGTGAGCAGTGTTACATCAGTAAAAGGGGCGGGAGGGGGACACTTTGTCAATGAATTACTCTTGAACTACAACTGTGACAGAATTGAAATAACACTCTCCAAAGTCCAAATACTATGATGATTAATTAGAGCTGCTTTTATTATGAAACATTACTATCCCTTTAAGGCTAGTGATGGCCACAAGAAGACTAGTCCAAAAACAGATGTTCAGTAGTCTTAACAGTACCAAAATTATAGGGATACTGGTTGAAACTGTATTGTAATGTATGCATGCATGCAAAATTGTTTCAATGAGATCACTCATGTCATTTCTTTTAGACCAAAGAGTTCTTAAAAGATTAAGGTCGGTTGACAAATGCCATAGTTATGGATGTCAAGACCAAGGACGTGAGGTGGATCATCCTTCTTCTGTGACAGGAGTTCCGGACAAAGACAAGCATGGTTCCAGTGCCTTTATCAAGAACCATTGGGCAAGAGATGCTAGAATCCATCCTAACAGAGAGGAATTTGTATCCCAGTGGAGTTTTGTCAACATGTTTCCATAATCACCATCAAAGAAGAAATTTGATATGTCTCCCACCACCAGTCTCTAAAACTGGGAGTCTGATATGATATGTGTGCCTTGTTAGCTCAAGCCAAAACTAAGGAAATCCTTGAGTAGGCCAAGCAACTATTCATGTTAGATAGAACGTCTCACTATCAACCAATTTGGTCTATTGTTTTCCTATTTGGAGATATTGGATCATCTATTAAAGAGAACAATAAGTACTTCATATTTTGTAAACAAAACTGTGCCATTAGCTAGTTGATGGACTGAAGCGAACTGTGATAACTTCAGGGACAATCCCAGTCACGGGAAAAAGATGACAAACCGTCTCTTCCAGTTTTAGCAATAATATTTTAGAACTTTAATCAAGTTAGAAAAATTTTGCTAAAAAGGGGGATTATGTCAAAGACATTGCCATGATGGGGAGGAAATGGTTAATTTTTCTTTTAAACCAAATTCTCTAAAAATCTGTGTTTTTAAAATGTGTTTAATTTAGCTATATACTATATACCTGGCTGCCTGCTAAAGAAATCCACACTTATTGGACTGGTAACTATATATCTTTCCTTACTTAAATTCTGCAAAATTCAGAATCAAATATATATTTTTTCGATATTTGAAGAAACTTAATTTTTCTTATAATTTGTCTTAATTGGACTGGCCAACCATTTGGGATCAATTATAATAAGCTATATTCGCTGTAATAATTCTGAATTAAGCGGAATTCATTAATTTATTGGAAAATTGTTATATTTTGCCAGATAAGTGTAATATAGTTAATTAGCTTGGTTTATATATTAGTTAATATAATTCTTGGTATTTCTAGAATAATATATTGTTTTTCTGGAAAGGTTATAATAGCTAATATTGATCTGGGGAATTCTTTGAATTCATTTATTAACCCTTTAACTGCTATTTGTCTATTTATTTTGAGGTGTTTGGATTTCTTTGTGTATGTTTTGGGTCTAAACTTTTGTACAGTGAGAAGTTTATTTAAACCTCACACTAGACAAAAGAAGTCACCATCTTGGGTGTGGCATACTATATCCCTAAGTGGATTAACCCTTGGAGTACCCTATAGGTTTTACATAGGATTGCTGTGGTCATGTGTATGATATATGTTGCATGAAGTTTGGTATACTATCTAGACCTATATTATTAGATGGATTCTGAGTATATTCTTGGTATTATCTATTATTGACTATATTAAATGCAATTTATATGTTTTATTCAGAAGGTATGCAATATTTGAAATTGGTAGATAATTAACATTGTACTGATCTAAATCTGGGATTTTATTCCAGTTAGTTTCTCTAAATTTGGTTATTATATATGGTATAAGGAAATTGTCAGAGGACCTGGCTTAATATTAAAGTTTGCTCACCTGACAACTTACCTTAAACCTCAAGTAGCATAGTTTATACAGTTTCTGGGGCAGAGGTATTCATATATGCTGCTGCCAACTGTATTTTAATTAATTATAGGATCAATTATCCTTTTCTATGCTGCTGAGTTCAATTATTGTTAGTTAATATCTCTGAATATACCTATGTGTGGTTAACCCTTTAATTGCTGGGAATGCTAATGGTGATAATTGTGGTTTGAGTTAATGTATATCTATTTTGATTGCTGGTCACTCATTTATAGCATTGTTGTTTACACTTTATATATATTATATTTTACTTAAATAAATTTTATATATTTTTGCACAAATATGCGGGATTGATTATTTTAATCAATTCTTTACTGTGAAGTAGCGTGTCAATACCTAATATAGTGTAAAGTTCTCAAATTTAATTTTATCTATTTATGTGAAGGTATCCAACCTAATAGGTTCTCTTGTTTAACCCTTTCTTGGATATTACCTTCGACAATTACGAACTAATGTCACAGGCTTCATAAGAATTAACCCCATCTTGATCTCAAAGTTCTGATCAAAGATAGTATGTGTGCCTGTTAAAATGGCACTGCCTGTTTTTATCCTACTCAGCGATACGTAGAATCACTTCAGCCTTCTCAAAGTCAAATTGTTGTTTATGGTCTCCAAGATTTGGACATAGGGGTTTCTTTTATACATTAATAATCCCACTACATCTGGAACAACACTTACAGGAATCCTAGATCTTTATGTAACTCATCTCCCCTGACAGACATGTGAATTACTGGTGCCCATGGTTTTCCATCCAACCTTCCTTTTGAGAGAAAATCGTGACCTGCTTCCAGGCCTCAATGGTTGCTTTTTCTTCATTACTTGGGAGTTGATTTACAACTTATTAATGGTTAAACGTTTCTATTTCCAAAGTTTTATTCTTAGCGAGAGTTGGAGGATAGAGTTGATTAAGAGTTAGATGGGTATTAGGAAAGAGTGGAGTAGCATAACTGGGTTGTGGAATGAGAATGTATTTTTTATTCTGCTTTAATTGGTAATTCTCTAATACTACACCCTCTTATTGACTGATCACAATTATGCCAATATTACATACATTATATATAGTTTTCTTAATCTAATTTGCTTCTTCTACAACTCCTTATTGTGTATTTTCAGTATGTTAGACATACATAGGCATACTCTTTGCTTTTCTTTGCTTTTGGAAGTTCATCGTGTTGTACTGACTCTTGCTATCATATGATTCATGCCTCTGATGGGAGTGATTTGGGGCTTTTTATGCTTAAAGGAGCAGTAAACCTTTTTTTTATGAAAAAATATATATTGTAGGGATTTTCCTATCGAGTAAAATAAGGGTACTCCCACTGCCAAGAGATTTATATTTCCAGAGTTATTACAGTTTAAACCCATGTTTTTTTACATTAGCAGTGCCTCCCAGTGGTCAAATTCTAATTAGATTTCCTGTTCGATTCTAATGAAGAGGAAAGTCAGAAAAGTCAGAGACATACAGTTCTCCATAGAATGTGATAGACACTGCCTGACACTTCCTGTCAGTTAGAACTATCAGGAAGTAAACACAGTAAATTCACTTCCTGGTTATTTAAACTGCTATAAATCCTATACTATAAAGTATAAGAATGCGTCTCTCCCTGTGAGCGTAGCACGAAGCACTAACTCACATAGACACGTGACTTGCTCCCCCCCACCGCACCGTCTACAGTAACTATGGACGCGTTTTTGACAGGAACTCGCGCTTGCGGGTGCCTGTCAGTTATACCTTCCTGGCGTCCACGTACAAGGTGACAAGGCTGGCAGAGCTCAGAGGGCTGGCAGCTGGTGTTTCTCACACTCTGCCCTCGCGACCGGCTGCCTGTCAGTTATGCGCGTCCACATGCACTGTGGGAGCCCTCTGAGCATGTGGACGCGCATAACTGTTTCTCACACTCTGCCCTAGCGACCGGCTGAGCCATGGGGGAGCAAGAGGGTGGTGAAAGAGGCATGGGGGGGCAAGAGGGTTTTGAAAGAGGCATGGGGGGGCAAGAGGGTGGTGAAAGAGGCATGGGGGGGCAAAAGGGTTGTGAAAGAGGCATGGGGGGGCAAAAGTGTGGTGAAAGAAACATGGGGGGGCAAAAGAGGTATGGGGAGCAAGAGGATGGTGAAAGAGCCATGGGGGGGCAAAAGGGTTGTGAAAGAGGCATGGGGGTCAAAAGGGTGGCAAAAGAGGTATGGGGAGCAAGAGGGTGGTGAAAGAGCCATGGGGGAAAGAGGGTTGTGAAAGAGGCATTGGGGGGGGGCAAAAGTGTGGTGAAAGAGGTAAGGGGAGCAAGAGGGTTGTGAAAGAGGCATTGGGGGGGCAAGAGGGTTGTGAAAGAGGCATGGGGGGGCAAGAGGGTTGTGAAAGAGCCATGGGGGGGGGCAAGAGGGTGGTGAAAGAGCCATGGGGGGGGCAAGAGGGTTGTGAAAGAGGCATGGGGGGGGGCAAAAGTGTGGTGAAAGAGGTAAGGGGAGCAAGAGGGTTGTGAAAGAGGCACTGGGGGGGCAAGAGGGTTGTGAAAGAGGCATGGGGGGGCAAGAGGGTTGTGAAAGAGCCATGGGGGAAAGAGGGTTGTGAAAGAGGCATTGGGGGGGGGCAAAAGTGTGGTGAAAGAGGTAAGGGGAGCAAGAGGGTTGTGAAAGAGGCATTGGGGGGACAAGAGGGTTGTGAAAGAGGCATGGGGGGGCAAGAGGGTTGTGAAAGAGCCATGGGGGGGGCAAGAGGGTGGTGAAAGAGCCATGGGGGGGGCAAGAGGGTTGTGAAAGAGGCATGGGGGGGCAAGAGGGTTGTGAAAGAGGCATGGGGGGCAAAAGTGTGGTGAAAGAAACATGGGGGGGCAAAAGAGGTATGGGGAGCAAGAGGATGGTGAAAGAGCCATGGGGGGGGCAAAAGGGTTGTGAAAGAGGCATGGGGGTCAAAAGGGTGGCAAAAGAGGTATGGGGAGCAAGAGGGTGGTGAAAGAGCCATGGGGGAAAGAGGGTTGTGAAAGAGGCATTGGGGGGGGGCAAAAGTGTGGTGAAAGAGGTAAGGGGAGCAAGAGGGTTGTGAAAGAGGCATTGGGGGGGGGCAAAAGTGTGGTGAAAGAGGCATGGGGGGCAAGAGAGGTGTGAGGAGCAAGAGGGTGGTGAAAGAGCCATGGGGGCAAAAGAGGTATGGGGGCAAGAGGGTGATGGAAGGGGCAAAGGGGTGACGAAAGAGGCATGGGGGGGCAAGAGGGTTTGCCAGAGAGGCATGGGGGGCAAGAGGAGATAGAAAGGCATGGTGGGCAAGAGGCAAGAGGGGGTAGAAAGAGGCAAGAGGAGAAAGCACTGCGTTGCGTGGCACTCAAAGGGTTAACATTACGCGGACCTTGGCCCGTGTACACGGGCTTTAACACTAGTTTTGAATAAAACCTCTGACAGCAATGGGAGTGACCTTGTTTTATTCAGCAGGAAATGCTCTGTAAAATATGTGTTTTCATAAAAAAAGTTTACTGCTCCTTTACTCAAACTTATGGATGATTTATATAGGTTTAAAGTGGTGTGTTTAAAAGCTAAAAGCATAAATTCTCTATACAAATGACCACTTCTTTTCATGGAACTTAAGAGATTATGTGGTCATATATGCCTAGTTCAGGAAACACTTTGATCATGATAACTTATAAAAATGTAAGAATCAATACTACGTCAGACAATTCATAAGTTGTGCCTTTCAGAAGAAGATTGGCATTGTAATTATGATACATAAAAACACCCCCTTCTAACCAAGATTTGAGAATATATGAAGATGGTAGACACATATTTGTGAAAGGTACCACAGTAAAAAGCACTGAACCATTTTGTTTAACCCCTTAAGGAAGGGAGGTTTGGAACATTTTTTGTCTTTCTGGACAATGGCTATTTTAACACTTCTACTGTGTTTGTGTTTAGCTGTAATTTTCCTCTTACTCATTTAACCCTTCGAGTGCTGGAGTGGTATGGAATGCATTGCAAAGCAATGCATTCCGTACCACTCTGGCAGTCAAAGGGTTAATGTACCCACATATATTAGACACTGTTTTTCTTGTCATAAGATGGGATTTCTAAAGATACCATTCTTTTCATCATATCATATATAATTTACTATAAAAAAAATATAAAATATGATGAAAAAAGTAACAAAAAGCACTTTTTTTTAGCTTTTACACGAAAACTCTTTTACATATCTACAAATGCTAAAAAAAACTTGCTAAATAGATTATAATATTTGTCTTGAGTTTAGAAATACTCAATGTTTACATGTTTTTCTAATGGTTTTGCCAAGTTATATGGCAATAACTAAAAGTAGCAAACATTGAGGTGTTCTAAAACTTTTGACCGGTAGTGTATATTTACATTGCCTTTGTCATGTTGCTCCCCCAGCATATGTGGTAGCTGTAGCAACATTCTCACGTGCGGAGCCACCAAGGAAAGACTTAAACTGACTGTTCCAGACCTGGAGCAGTCAATTACAGGCTCCCTGGCATGATCACAGCCTTGATGTGCCAGGTCCATCATTTGTCCTTAACCCCTTAAGGACTACGTGACGTGGTATGACCATCACGGTCCTTATACTCTTAAGGACCAGTGACGGTCATAGCACGTCACGTACTTTTTACTTACAGCGCTCAACCGGGAGCGCTGTAAGTAAAAACGGTGCCTAAAATTGATCGCTCCAAGACCGGAGCGATCTCTCTTAGGCCTCCAAGCGGCGCGCCGGTACGCGTAACAGGTCACGTGTACCGGCGCGTCAGCAAAGATCAAAGCGGTCCTTAAGGGAAGGTAACTTCCCTGAACCGCTGGTACTTAAGGGGTTAAAGGCCTGGCACGTCACCCATCATTAACGAGTTGAAGCTAACCTAAATAAATCTGAAATATTAACAAAAACGATTATACACTATATATTTTTAAAATCTATAACCTCTTTTAAATAGTCTTCCTCTAGCATAAAATATTTGGGAATCCACCTGATATCAACACACAGACATCTATTCTCTGCATACTATGTCTGTTAAAAGAGAAAATTAGATCTGAACTTGCAAAATGTAAAACGCTTGTCATTTCCTGGATGGGTAGAATAGACAAAAATCTTATACAGCTTTCGAACAGTACCAGAATCCTTATCATCTCTCTTCAATTGATCCAAAACATGTTGAATTAATTTTTCTCTTACGTTCAATATGGTAAACAGGTACCATGAGGTTGAGTCCCTCCCCCTGGGGGCAGGGCACATCACAAAAGACAAAGTCTTTGGACTGGACACTCCCTCCTCGTCCTCCTGCTCAACCACCCGCCTTCCCAAAATTCATGTGTCCTGTAATGCAGTTGGAGGTGCAGTGGCCATCCTGTTAGTTTTTCCTTAGGTTTTAATATTTTTTCTTTAGCCATGAGGCTGTATAGTTCCACATTAGGTGACTCCCCTGGAGTTAGATTACCCAGTTCACAGGTGCTGTGTAGAACTTTCTTGCCCTGTGGAGGTTGATTTTATGGCAAGTCTGCTCCACAGGCCTGAGTGTCTGAGACCCTACCCATTCCTTATGATGGGAGCCTGAAGACAGAAGATCAGCGAGTTTCTGTTTGAGTGCCTTGGTCCACTGTATGTCCCATTGTGAACTATATTATGTGTATATATTATATAATCCTGTACTCATTTATGGCTCTCTTTACTCTTTATGGGGGGTCTGGAAGTACAGATGGCTGCTGTCCTTTCTGATAGTTAACCCTTTCTCTGCCATTTCTGGTTATCTTGAGTATACCCTGGGTTTGTGTGCTTTGGGGGACTTTTTTCTGATCCCTTACCAATAGGACACTAGTTTTTTCACACAGACCCCGTGTCACCTGGGGGTTTTGGGTCTTTTCCTTTATTTTTAATCTTTAGATTGATTTCTGTGTGGTGCCTGCTTTAAGAACTGGAGTCCACCCATGGCCAACCTTGCTCCATTGACTTCTATGGGTGAAACTTCTTTGGGACATATGTTTGCAACCATTTATGCTACAATGGTCAGAGAGGGTTGTATTCTCAAATCGCCTCATGCTCTTTCTTCCGGCCTACCTTATTAGTGTTCACTAAGCACTCTATGGGGTAACAGGCATTGTTATGCGACAATCAAGAGACCAGAATGATGATAATAACTTGCAGGGGCGTTCTCAATATAACAGATTTCACAGTGAGTCAGAAGTTAAAAATATACTCACAGTTAATGTCTGCCAGCTTGTACTCACAAACCGGCCAAAGGCAACATTGGAATCCAATCCTGCCTCTGTTCAGGAAACCAAACATTAAAGAGAGAACCAGCAACAGACAAACGAAATATATAAATTTTTTTTAAATAAATATCTTTAAATGGCTTTTAACAAGCAAGGGAGAAGACTACATCCCATAAAGCCCTATTTCCCAGACTTTCTTCAGATTTGCTGGCCCACTTACTGGTGGCCATCTTACTTCTACCTTGCTTATGCTACTTAGAACAGCAAGAAGAAGGGGTGCAAACCACATGCAGTGAATAACTGTCTGCCCTGCTCGGAGATACACCTCCCGTTGAAGAAAACCACTGGCTCACAATAGTGAGCCAAGGTTGCCCCTGATTAAAAAGCAATGCGCTTAGAAATGCATTGAGCATTTTAGCTACACATGTATTATTATTTTTATTTGTATTTTAATGAAATTACCATTGATATTGATATACAATGATATCCATTGCTAGTGCTAGTCTGTTAGTCTGTTGACACCTATGGTTATTCAGATCCAGATTGTCCTATGGAAACCTGATATCATGTGGGTCATCTTTTTCCCTTGCCCTCCACAGGATTTTGGGATGCTTTGGTATATCCTCATGGTATCGCATTCTGTTCCTACTTGCTTTGGCCATTGAGCCAATTTTCCTCCCTTTATTTCCTATTGGCTATCTGCCCTTTATAGCCTGGCTGCTTGCTGTCTTTGGAGCCCATTTTGTGAGCTAGGTTTCTGAATCAGTATGTTTGTTCCTGCTTCCTTGACCTTTGGTTAGTACCTCTGCTTCCCTTCTGACTACATCTCCTGGTTTCCAACTTGGCACATCACCTGTGTTAATCTGCTTGAACCTTGACTTCCCCCTGACTTTGTCTCCCGGCTTCTGACTTGACACCTCATCTGTGTTATCCGGGTTTGACCGCTAAGCTAATACAACCTTGTCTCTTCATCTAACCTGACAAGACTCTGCCTCTTGTGTTTCTCTTCTCCTCATTCCAGAGAGTTAGAGTGCACTTGTCGGATTTTCCCCTTAACCTCCTGCTATTTGTCTACTCTTCCTCTGGTTTCCTCTCAGGTCCATCTAGGCCATTCACCTCTTCCTTCTCCACTTTGCCTTCGCTTAATCTTGCCTCTGATCTTTTCTATCTTTTATATCTCCTTCCTCCTCCTTGGGAGTTCAACAGTGTGTCTCTGGGTCATCACCCTGGTCGGACTTCCTATCCCCCCTGCTCAACAGTAGCCGGTCCTCCCATCCTCTTTGCTCCCTGGCAGTACAGGGGAGGAAGAATCTGGTTTCATGATCAGAACTTATACAGCCTTGGCTGCAGCAAGGGAAGTCCAGTTGACTATCTCTGCTCCCAAGCCCCGCTTCCCAGCTTCAGCCCCCCCCCCCAATGTACAGTTTCTAAACATGACACATGGTAGGATTTTAGTGTTCTTACCTAAATGCTTTTCCCTTTACTCCATATGGAACACAGGTCTCTCACCCGGAGAAAAACCTCATTTGTGTTGCTTCCTTAGGCAGAGAAGTGCTCTTAGAGTCCTGAGAGATTTTCTCTTCTTCTTTACCACTTATTTAGTTGCTGTGGCTTTTGTCACATGAATTCTGGGAAGACTGGGATTAAGCTCAAGGAAGAGGAGGGAGTCTCCAGCTCACCCCAAAGACCCTGTCTTGCCCTCCAGTACGAGGGACTCAGCCCCATGGTACCTGTGTTTCATATGGATTAAAGAGAAAAGGACTTAACAAGTAAGAACAGTAAAATCATATTATTTGTAAGATTAAACTGGCTAGACTAAAACTGAACAGTGTTTCCCAAAAGAGAGCAATGGGGGTGTTGGGTGTTTCTAAATATGCTCTGAACCCGCACTCCAACAATGAATGAAAATGTACTAAAACAACAGAATACCTAAATAACATCAAGCTAAATTATATGTCATTATTTAGTTCTGAGAGTTATTATGTTACTTCCTAACTTCCTAGGCATAGTATTTTCATTATATATTATTTTATAGTATATAGTAAATAATTTTATACAGAACAGATAATGAATGTCTCTAATTCTAATTCAAGAAATGTATTGGCTATAGAAACAACTTCCATAATAGTAAGCAGGTTGTACAGAGCCCATGACCTGCTAAATATCTAATATCTGAATGTAGATAATTTGAGCTGTGGTATAGAGACTGAAACCATATAGATGTTGGAGTTGTAAACCAGTGAAACAATATCATAAAGAGATTAATAAAATTACTAAGATTACATTGCTCAGAGACACCAAATTATTCTTATTAAACCTAAACCATAGATGCTTAGATAGAAAATCAGCTTCTAGGATGCTGTTTTTACATTTGCTGAATGCTGCCAGAATCTGTATCCCTATTCACTGTAAAAAATCCACTCTCCCATCTGTTTTGGAATGGAGACCCAGACCAGAGGCACTCAGGGGGAGGGTCCTTGACGGGGCCCGGAATGAAGTGGAGGGGGATGACCGGCTGGGGGAAGAAGCAGCCCATCAAGAGGTGATGACTGCGGGGTGATTGTGGGTGCCCCTGCAGCCATGTTAGAAAGATCAACGTAGTGAGGAGCTTTCTCTTAGCTCCTGGTGCCTTGTGGCCTGTCCTCCCCTTTTATACCCACTGTCTTCCCCAGCATCCCAGGTCATGTCCCGTGACGAAGTGGATTTGGAGGAGCTTCTCTCCTGCATCTGGGAGGAGGCTTGGAGGTGCGGTGCTGGTTGGCTGGGCTGCAAGCTAGAGGCTTCAACACATAAAGCCGTCCCCTCCAGCACTGCTTGGTCGCCTGGCAGCTTAGCCCAGAGGCAGGTCCCAGCAGAGCCTGGTGTCTGTTTTAACTCCAGTGTGTGTGTGGGGGGGTATTTGGGGACCCTGTGATTGTTAGGAAGGAGTTAGGTGTGGTGGCCAGTGTGGGACCTTATGTGGTTTATCCTGAACCAGACCTAAGGGATGGACTCAGCATCGCTGCGGCCGCGGGAACCAATTCGATCTCCACAGCGGGTGGTGTGGAGAGTGACCTGTGGGGAGGAGACTGCGAGGACGCGTGTGATGTGGGTGGACCAGAGTTGGAGTCCAGCCTGCCCAGCACAGTGGATGGGTCCCGAGGGAGAACGTTTGACCCTGCGTTCGTGGAAGTCTGTGAGATGGAAATGCCAGTCCAGATGGCCACAAGGGCATCCTCCAGTGTTCCAGCATCATCAGTTAGAGCAACAGTTCACAGCATGGTGGTAGTTCCAGCAGCTTCTCGCACACACAGCAGTCATGATGCCCTTACCACCGGATCCACAGCCCTGTGGCTTCTGCCAGGAGTTTCTGTTGAGTCAAGGCGTACAATGGGGTTGGTGGGCACTGTTGGCAACTGGGTGGCTTCTTTTTCCCATTATGGTGGTGGATTTTCTGTGGGGCGATGAGTTATGAACAGGAGGGTCTGTTTGTTTTCAGATAACCTGGGGGTGGTCCAAGCCATCAATGCGGTATCTGCTTCCTCTCCACTGGTCGTGTGTGTTTGCTTCGGGTGTAGGTACTCAGGTGTTTAGAGCTGAACGTGTGGTGTAGGGCTCGGCATGTTCCAGGTCATTTGAATGTAATTGCTGACTCTCGCTTTCAGTCTCTGCGTTTCCGGGAGGTGGCACCAGGAGCGTTGCAAGACTGGCTGACGTTCCTGCTCTGTGTACTGATTCGGCCTAATTTCCCACTCCATCCGGTGATCCAGTTGGAGTACGTGCCTCCAGTGCTCGTACTATCTACTGACAGTCCTTGGTTGCCTCATATACTCTGCTCCAGCAGTCCTTCTTACTGTGACCCAGTCTCCGGTTATTGTGCCTTGTGATCTTTTCACCCCGGTGGTTGAGATCAATCAGGTTGCACCACGGTACGCTTGATCTGTTCATTGCTATTACCCGAGGTTGGTTTGTTCCCTGGGTGCCTCAGTTGTCCCCATGGCCTTGCAGCCAAATTCAGATCTGTGCGTTCGTTTAACCCTTTGGGGTTAGTGCGGTTGCACTTTGGGTCACAGTGTACTGCAGGTTACATTGGCGTTACTCCTTGCTATAAAGTATCAGTCACCCTTGACTGTTCTGGCAGTCTGTAACTTCCAGGGCCTTCATTTACCTCCGTGTGGCCTCTGTCGCTTTGTGTCACTCTCTGCGTAGAGAGTGTCCTGTGGACCTCAGTCCTATTAGGGCCTGTCCATACCTCCTGGCCTAATAGCACCCGTCTCTCCACTGTCTCTTCTAGGATTCACACGAACTGTAACCTGACCTGTGGCAGTGTTGTACCTTTGTGGTTCACTGGACCCGTGTGGGTTACTAAATCTATTTGTAACCTGACCTGTGTCAGTATTATTTCTGTCTGTATATACTGGACCCTTGTGGGTTACTCTAATTTCTGTGTTTTCAATAAAACTGTATTTTACCCAAACCTTCTGTGTCTGAGTGTCCTAAAAAAACCGTTACACTAGGTTTGCTTGGGGGGTGAGTTCAGCTCTCACTCATTTCCTGTTGGGGCAGCCATGGAAACAGAGCGCAGGGGTCTGGGAGAATAGCTGGTTCAGAGAATAGGCAGGTGGGAGTTGAATCATTTTCTGTCAAATGTGAGGCCAGAATTGCTGGTGCAGAGGGTTTTATAGTGGTTTCTGAGTTGCTGTTTGTCTAGTTTCAGGATCAATGAGGATGGTGGTGTGGATGGTTGGCCATTTGTAAGTATGCTTGGCCCAAAGGAAGGCTGCAGTCAGAGATGGTGGTTTACGACTGGGTTTTCCCAAGGGTCAGGTTGACATAAGATGGCTAGGGTTGGGGGTGTATTGCAGGGTTAGTTCAGCGCTGGATGTTTTGTTGGTGCACGCAGGTGGGAACGACCTGGATTTTGTTTCTCAGAGGGAGTTTGTTTGCATATTTAAATGGGATTGGGAGCTTTTGTTGGTGCTGTTCCCACATATGGTGTTAATTTGGTCTGAGATCACTCAGCGGTTGTTTTGGAGGCATGTGAGGTCTCAAACAGATATGGAACCATGTAGAAAAAAGGTGAATAAGATGATTGCGAGTTTTGTTAGGAAGTCTAGAGGTTTGTTGATATGGCATCTGGAGTTAGAAGATGAGCCTAGGCTGTTTTTGGCTGATGGGGTCCACCTGCCAGATATTGAAATAGATTTGTTTTTGTCAGGGCTGCAGGATGCAGTTGAAATGGCCATGAGTATAGTGTATGGCAGGGCTCAGCCAGCTTGTGGGGTCAAGTGGCTACGCCTGTGGTGGGGCGCTTGTTAGTTGAAGTGGTCATCAGAACTCTGGTTCAGCATCATGACTTGTGGGCCTGGTCTCACGAGTCATTGGGTACGTTTGTTGGGCCGCGTCCAGAGGTAGGGTTGGATGGTGGCATGGCCCTCAGTCAAGTAATCCTTGGGAACAGAGGTTAGTTGGAAAGTGTTGGGAATGTTTTAGTTAAGGGATGACTAATGTATAGCAAGCACTTAAGAAGGTTAATCTTTGTGAGTTTAAAATAAGGTTTTGTTAAGAACGTTTTTGTTTGTTATTCTATTTATGTTAAATAAATGCTGTGGCCTTTTCAACGGATCCTGTGTCTTGGTGTGGATTTTTGGGGGATGTGAAGCTGGGGAGGGGGTGGTGAGGAGAACAGAGTTGACTGTGCCCCCGCCATGAGAGACCCAGACCAGAGGCACTCAGGGGGATGGTCCTTGACTGGGCCTGGAAGGAAGTGGAGGTAGATGACGGACTGGAGGAAGATGCAGGAGGAAATCCTTCATACTCTGGATGTGGTTTACTGTCTTAGACATTGTATTCTTTCTAACCAAGGTTTTTGTCAATCTGATTTTCTACTTGTCATTCCTGAGGGTCCTAGGACGGGTCGCCCAGCCTCAAAGATACCTCTGGCTTTGTGATTAGAGTGGACTATTAAATAAGCCTATTTGCTGAATCCCCACCAGGCTCCATTCCGGGTTACTGCCCATTCAATTCTTGCAATTTAGCATGTCTTTGGCTTTCAAAAACCTGGTTTCTATGGATCAGCTTTGCAAGATGGGAACTTGATTGTCCACACTTTTTCTAAGTTTTATGATGTTAAAGTTTTTGCATCTCAGAATTCTAATTTTGGAGACAGTTGTTCCTTTGTTTTGCTACCCCCCTTTTGTTGTTTTGGAGAGCTTTTGGACATCCCCATGGCCTATGGTATTTTTACTTACCAATAAATCCTTTTCTTGTAGTCCATTCAGGGATGCGGGGCATACACCCCTTTATTCTCTTCTATGTTGTTCTCTATACCTTTATTTACTTTGCTATCCCGTTACTGAGTGATCTCTGACTGGTGCAAGGGTAGAGAGTGCGGACAGTGGGAGGAGTAAGTACAACATCCCGAGGCAAAGAATTCCATAGCTTTACCAGTCTTACGAAAAAAAAACCCTTCCTTTGTTTTAGTCGAAAGCGCCTTTCCTCTAGTCTTAATGGATGACCTCTTGTTCTTAGCTCAGCTGTTTTGATCAATAATTAATTGGATAGTTCTTTGTAATGACATTGACTGTATTTGTAAATAATAATCATATCACCCCTTAGACGTCTTAGACCCAGTTTAGCTAGCTGTCTTTATAACTCAGATCCTCCAATCCCATTATCAGTTTTGTTGCTTGCCTCTGTACTTTTTCCAGTTCAACAACATTACAGACCTGTAAGCTTGCCATATGTGGTGGGGAAACTGTTTGAATGGTTGCTAAGGGAATATATTCAAGATTTCATCTTGCACAGGAATATCATTAGCAGGAGCCAACATCGCTTTGTGAAAGACAGGTTTTGTCAAACTAACTTAATTGCATTTTATGAAAAAGTGAGTAAAAATATAGATCTGCGTACTGCAGTTGATGTGATCTATTTAGACTTTGCTAAGGCATTTGATACGGTTCCACACAAAAGGTTACTGTACAAATTGACTGAAATAGGCTTAAGGGCAAACATTTGTGTGTGGATTGGAAATTGGCTGAAAGATAGAATGCAAAGAATGATGGTAAATGGGAAGCTCTCAAATTGAACAAACGTGATAAATGGAGCACGTCAGGGATCTGTCCTGGTGCCTCTTCTTTTTAATTTGTTTATTAATGATCTCCCAGTGGGCATAGGGAATCATGTATCCATGTTTGACGATGACGGAAAATTAAGTAAGTTAATACAGTCTGAACTGGATGTGTTTTCATTACAAGAGGATTTAGACAAATTGGGCAACTGGGCAAGCAAATGGCAAATGAGATTCAATATAGAAAAGTGTAAAGTTATACATTTTGGGCATAATAATAAAAATGCAACATATAATTTAAATGGTGTTTCTTTGGGAAAATCTACTAATGAAAAAGATTTCGGAGTAATGGTAGACAATAGACTTAGCAGTAGTGTGTAGTGCCAGCTGGCAGCTGCAAAGGCCTATAAGATATTGGCATGTATTAAAAGGGGTATTGACTCGCGGGAGGAAGGTATTATTCTGCCTCTTTACAGGTCAATAGTAAGACCCCTCCTTGAATATCAGGAACGTCAGCCAGGCCTGCTCCGTGTACCGACCCGGCGTGATTGACTGGACCCGTGTGGGTTAACCATTTGTAACCTGTCTTGTGTCAGTGTGCTATACTGGACCCGTGAGGGTTACCTTGTTCATTATGTGTGTATCAATAAAGCTGTGTTTTTACCTATACCTCCTTGTCTGAGTGTACTGAACCGTAACACCTTTTGACTTAAACACCTTGAAAGCCTGTTTCTTATTTCTCATTTCCCTGCAAACCTCATTAAGCCACATTGGTTTCACTTAACTCCTCTTGTGCTTATTCCCCAATGGTATATATTGACATGTACATCCCTCTAAGGCTTTTTAATGGCTGATTTATGATTATTTATGCTTTCTTTTAGCATTGTGGTGATCTTGCCAATGTATAGCAGTCCACAGGGGCAGCTACATATTGTGATAATGGTTGACAATAGGGATCCACAAACAGAGATGATAGGTCTCACTTGGGGGGCATTCAAGCGATTTATGTATCTTTGGAATGTTATATAAAATTGGAATTTGTAGTTGCATTTGCGTAAGGAAGTTTTGCTTTCCAAAGATAACCACTGATTATTAACTCTTAGTTGTATTGTGGAGTCAATCTCAATTTTATGTCTCAAAGTGGGATCACTGACAGCTTTTTAGAATGGGTGACAACTTAAAGCTGTGATAATACTTCATCATGATACATGCAATAGTTCATGTCTACTATTGCACCACCTTTATTAGTTGGCTGGATGGAGATATTGTCATGTCCAGCTTGGTTTTTAATGGCCCTATCTTCTGAATGAGTTAGATTGGAAAAACTAGTACAAGTATTAGATATAATTTCACAAGTTTCAGATGAAACTAAATTTATGAAGGTCACAATATGTGGATTATTTCATGCAGCATCAAAAGTATTTTTTTATTAAAGAAAGCTGGAATATCGTGATCAAGAGCATCAGGGCAAAAAAAAGTCTTTTAATTTTAATTGTCGGTGTAACTTGCAAAGATCAGCTTCCCATTGAAACCTGTCCTGTTTTGAAGTAGGCGTAAAACTCAAGCATTTACTAAGCACTGTCATCTTATCACTGAAAATGACCCTATTTTATAAATTATATACAACTTATTGGCAGTTTGCTGTTATTCCAGGTACCTAGCCGCATCTGACTTAAGCTCACTGACTTATCATACTTATACTTATTTTTAATACACTGATACTTTATCCTCCTTCTTACAACATGTTGGGATGGTCCGCAATGTGATGTAGACCCAGAACAGAGTTATACTTAGTATTAATAGACTCAATCTTTATCCTCCATGTTACAATGGGCTGTCGGTGTAAAACACTGTAGGACATAGAAGCGCTATCGGAGGAAGCGTCGTCCGTACGATGTGAGCGTACACTTCCATGTCCTGCCCAAACACCACAGGACAGCACTGAGGGGACAGTTATACAAGCGCTGACACCATAGCCTTGCATTGATACGCAGGACACAGCATATGCAAGACTATGGTGTAAGCGCTTGTATAACTGTCCACTTGGTGCTATCCAGCGGTGTCTGCGCAGGATATGGAAGTGTACACTCACAGTGTACGGACAACGCTTCCTCCGATGGTGCTTCTATGTCCTGCAGCGTTGTACATCTACAGCCCATTGTAACATGGAGCATAACGTATGAGTCTATTAACACTAAGTAAAACTTTGTTCCGGGTCTACATCACATTGAGGAGCATCCCAACATGTTATATGAAGGAGGATATAGTATCAGTGTATTAAAATTAAGTAGCGTCACTAGCTCTCCCATGCATCCCCTTCATGCTAATTTCTTATATATATTTTGGTTCATGAAAGAACTAGGTTCATCCTAAACCATGTTATCTATTTGTTTCAAGCTTCCCTTTTGGATGCCGGGATGCATTGCTCTCACAGCTAAGCAGTGGGTTGGGTATGCTCTTAGCAACCAGGAGCCTGTTACACTGGGACACCAACTGCCAGCTCTGGACATGGAGGTTGGATGGCACAGTATTGGACCACAAACAGCATGCTTCATCTTCCCACCAAGTTCTTTCTAATTTGGTTTCCATCTACGTGATTGCTAATGTCAGTAACAATGCTTTCCTTTGCCCACACACTATCTCCAGCTTTGTTCGGAGGACCCAGATGTGACTTATTACTATTATGTTTGACAGTCTCAGGTGTTTGTAAATAAGAGGTGAGAGGCATTTTTTTAATTGCCACTTTGTTTGTTAATTACCCTCTCTATACAGTTACAAGTGTCGCATGACACTCTGTGATGTCACCAGTTTCTTTCTCGTGGTGTGTTGCCACCTTTTTCTTCTGTAAAACTAAATATAAGGTTACTATAGTTGGTGTTCTGGTTGTCTTGAAGAAGACCATTAAGGGGGACAAAATGCAACATTTCACCCCATTTTTTTCAAGTACTTTTCAGTGCTTAAATCCATGCTTGCACATACCATTTCCAAACATTAATACTTTTATGCAGCACCAAGGCGGTATGCTAATTTTTATATACATATACATGTAGACACACTAGCAATATTGCCACAGAGTTGCATGTGCGGTTAATAAAACAATAACTGCATGCTCTCACACACACACACACATTCACTGAGTTGTATAATACAGTTTTTTGCTGATAATTCAAGAAGCCAGTCATTAAAGCACTCTTCTTATTAACTGCATGGGCAACGCCATGACAGTATTGCTAGTTTAAGTATATATTATGGTGTGTTAGCACTGTGAGTTTCTTTCGTCTTTTCCTTTTACATTTCTCTTTTCCTTCTCATTCTAGCTGCTTTTTCACCATATGTCATTTAATTTTACTGTTATAAATTATATAAAATGTAATGCACTTAAAGTCTAAATTTGCACGTTTGGTATTATTTTAAAAGGCATAGTGTGTGGCCTTCTGTTTGACTTCCTATTCCTCTTGTCCATTTGCATTCAAGGTGACATACAGGTGTATGCAGCTTGGGTGGGAATGACCTATAAAGTGGACCAATGGAGCTGCAGCCCACCTGGGTCTCCTTCTACTCACTGCAAGCTCACCCTATTTCATATTTTTAACTAGGTGCTTTTAATTCCTCACATGAATTCTTCAGGAGCTTAAACTTAGATAGGGATGGCAATATGCATTAGATAGATGTCAGTATGTGTTAGATAGGTGGCTATATAAATTAGACAGAACTCGCTTATAGTGGGGTAACTTGGCAAGGTAAGGGAGCTTAAACATAATTTTGCCAAACTAGGCAACAAAAACCTTGTGGGTATAATATATATGCATTATACTGGGTTCACATTTGGGTAACTTACTGTATATGAAGATGAGCAAGTTTGTTTTTCTATAATACATACACTATACACATCAAGGGGCATATCACATAACATACAAACTATACACAGGAAGGTGCATATCTCCATATCTGCCCCAGAAACTCTGTTTTTTATTGTTAATTATTGGGTCTCCACAGACAGGCTGATTCTCCAGTGGTGGTGAGTTTCCTGTGGAACTAAGCCCACTTCTCCTCCTTGTCACCCTGTTCTTCCCACTTCCTGCCCATTTCTCCTCCTACCCACCCTGCTCTGCCCACTTCCCACCTACATCACATCAGCCCTCTCCGGCAGCTTAAGAGGAATAAGTTCTCAAGTATGCAGATAACACACACTATACAGAGATAGATGCATATCACATAAAACACACACACACACTATACAGAGGTAGGTTCATATCAAATAACACACACTCTACAGTAAGTGCACATCACAATATACACACGCATTATACAGAGGTAGGTGCATATCACAACACACACGCTATACAGAGGTAGGTGCAAATTGCATAACACACAGTACCACATAACGCACACATACGCACTATACATAGGTTGGTGCATAACACATAAAACATACACACTATACAGTGTCTTGGGTTCCTTCAGTGCCAAAGACATATCCAACATATTTCAATGCATGGGTACCTCTTTGGTTGTCAAACATTTAACACTTTCACTGCTGCAAACTTACCCAAACCCTCAACCACTCAAATGACCTTTGCTAGTGTGTGTATATATATATATATATATATATATATATATATATATATATATATATATATATATATATACATATATATAATATAGGTATATAATATAAATTGTATCTAATAACAGATATCAACATTAAACACTCACTGTAATATTTACGATTCAGTATAGACAGCGGAGTCTGGCGTCCTCCATGCCTCGGTGACCATCTGTCACCTATTCGCTGCTCCATAGGCAACATTGTTAATATTTTGTCCAATCTCCTTAAAGGCACTGCTACGCCACTCACAAGCTGTAGTTCTTCCATCTATACTGAATAACGTGTCTATTTGAATCCCGTTGCATGCAGCACAAACACTTCTTATCAAAAGGGTACTTCTCAAGTCCACTGCACAACAAGGATGATGTATACGCCAACGCGTTTCATCCCAATTAAAGGACTTTGTCAAGGCTAGTCACGTAGTTGTTAGCAAAAGGGTGTCTTTTAAACTAACGGATCGACCGGATATCCTATCCAGGGATGTCATTGTTTCTCAGGTGTAAATCAATTAATTGATGGATCTTCTTCCTTCTAGGATATTAACTCCTTCTTTACCAAATATAATTGTTAAAATCTCACATATAATTTACAAAACAATTGTAAATAACCCATATCACTAAATAAAAACAGCGACTTAAATTGAAAATGGCACCAATTAGGAAGTTTAAAACATAGGAAGCTGACATTAACCCTATAGAAACATATGGAATTTTAGCTCCTCATTTATACCTTGTGGAAACAGAGTCCCCAAGGTATATATCCACTTAGAGTCAATCTGCAAAAGTGTTTTATCATAATCTCCACGTCTTATGTTCCTTGCAACATGGTGTATGCCGGCAGTTTATAACCCTTTCACTTCTCCTTTATGAAGTTCTAAAAAATGCCTTGCAACCGGACTATCAATATTCTGTTTCTCTATGTCATGTTAATGCCCCAATATTCTCCTCCTTAATTGTCTGGAAGTTTTACCAACATATAGCGTGTCTCAAGGACATTTTAATAAATATACAACCCTTTCTGTTTTATAATTAGTAATTTTTAATTGTATATTTTTGTTTTCCATTGTAATTGGTAAATTGGCTTCCAATAAATCAAAACAAACACCCGTGTATTTAAACATATTTTAAAAACAAATCAGCCAATCTGAACACCTTACCTGCCGCGCGAACCCAGCCTCAGTACTTCTATATCCATTATACTGATCCATGTCTCATCAAAGACATCATCACAGAGTGTCCGCGATCATGTGACCTCAATAACAAAAGATCACAGGATCGCTACTGAACCATCTAAACGATGGGTGACGCGGCAGAAGGCTAAACATCCTCCAAACAATTACGCATAGAAAAGGATAGATTGCCAATTCATATAAACTATAACCAAAAATTATACTCCAAAAAAGGGTATTAGTAGAAAGTGTATGAATATTACTAATGTGCGTTCTCCTTGAATGCATAAGAATGCTAGAATAAATCTATATATTTATATATAATCTTATACATCAAGACTTGTGTGTATGCCCTTAGTGACAATGAAAATGAATATATGTGTATACTTAAAAATCTCCACACACCTGTATATAGGTTATCACTCAAAAATGTATATAGTTAATACAATATTTATTTGTAAATTCCAAGTGTCAGATAAATGATATACATTAAATCATAAAAAATGGGGACTATAATGTACGTATCAATTCCAGAACCCATACATTATATGTGAGATGAACCTCAGCCTCTATTAAAATAATACACAATTACCGTATGTAAAATAAAAACAAATGATATCTTAATCTAAATATATATAGCCTATCAAGAAAAGTGATCTAATGTCTTATAAACAAAGAAACATCGTGTTCAGAATTCAGACCATCTGGAATGCGTGTCCTCAATTGTATGATCCATTTAACTTAATTCTTATCTAAAAGTAAATCAATATCGCCCCCTCTGTCAGGCAAGAGAATGGTCTCGATACCCTGATAGGAAAAGCTTGAGAGCTCTGCACCGTTACAACTAACAAAGTGTCAAGCTACCGGCTTAGTATTGTCTCTTTTACTAATAGATAAAATATGCTCTCTAATTCTTTCCTTCAGGGATCTACTAGTGTGTCCAACGTACTGCTTATTACAGGTTAGGCATGTGATTAAATAAACCACATATGATGTTTTACAATTGATATACTGTCTTATTTTAAACGTTTTATCAGAAACAGAACTTTGAAAGGTGTCCCCAACCTTCACATAATTACAAGAGATGCACCTCCTGGCCCCACACTTGTACATGCCCCTAGTACTCAACCAGGTAGGAACAACTGGCTGAGTACTATGGAACAGGCTTGGTGACAACTTAATGCCCACCGTGGGTGCTCTTCTTGCTACAAATTTACAACCACCATGCAGAACTGTTTTAAGTCTAGCATCTCTTGTCAAAATAGGAAGGTGTTTGATGATAATCTCTCTTATTTGATTAAATTCTGCACTGTAACTTGTAACAAAA
Source organism: Rhinophrynus dorsalis (assembly GCA_037306005.1). NCBI lineage: Eukaryota > Metazoa > Chordata > Amphibia > Anura > Rhinophrynidae > Rhinophrynus > Rhinophrynus dorsalis. Next base: position 49,200,830 of record CM074721.1, read on the forward strand.
GAAACTTCATTCTGGGATATCTTATTAGTTCTCATTTCCCTCTCTTTCGGGTACAATAAGGTACTTCGATCTGTATTTGCAGCACAATCCAGTGCATTGATCAATAGATTATGTGGGTACTCTAGCTGTTTAAAATGCTCAATCAAACTATTTGACTGTTTCTCAAACTCAGAAAATCTAGAACAATTTTTCCGGATCCTGAGAAACTGACCCGTGGGTATACTCCTCAGCAAGTGTTTTGGGTGGCATGATCTAGCGTGTAGCAGCGAGTTGCCCACACATGGTTTCCTATAAAGGGTAGTTTCAATACTGTCTCTGATAGAGTCAGTTTCAAATCCAGAAATGAAATCTCCCTTTCCTGATATTCGGAGGTAAAGGTCAAGTTGAAGTCGCTGAGATTAGTGTAAGACACAAATTCCCCAAACTGTACTTTATCACTGCTAGTGTTAGTGACATACTTCTCAGTGAATCACTATCCTCGGGGTCCATCCAGCTTCTCTTTTTTTTACAACAGTGGCCGTAGTGGCAGCCAGTGCTATGAACCACTATTTAACCTCTTATATTTAAAGGGATAGTAATACTTCATTTTATATTTATTTTATTTTGTAGGCATTAAAAAAACATGAAGAATGATATAAGTCTTATCTCTCAAACCTTTATGGTTTGAGAGATATTCACAATCAAAGTTTCCCCTCCCCGCCCCTTTTACCTATTGTAAGCCATCTCTTCTCAGATGTGGAATGCAGTCCATAGACCAGACAGATAACAGCAGGGGACAATCTTCTTCCTATGAGAACAATGAAAGTCCTGCCCCCCTTGACAAGCTTTTCAACTTTTTCCCTTATCTTAATTGAAGATTGTCCCTCTCTGCAGTCTACCTGGGCACCTCCCTTCTGCTCTGGCTGAGCAGTGTTACATCAGTAAAAGGGGCGGGAGGGGGACACTTTGTCATTGAATTACTCTTGAACTACAACTTTGACAGAATTGAAATAACACTCTCCAAAGTCCAAATACTATGATGATTAATTAGAGCTGCTTTTATTATGAAACATTACTATCCCTTTAATTTAAATAAAATATTTAAAAAATAATCTCTCTCTCACTATCTGTCTCCTTCCACTCTGCTTTCTCCTGAAGTACACTACACTAGAGTGCAGGAAGATTCCCCGCATTGAGTAACATATGAGGGAAATGGAGGGATTTTAAAGAATGTTTCTGAGCTCCTAGCGAAAAGGTGGTAAATCTACATGTTTCTATATCGGGCGAAATGTCCTGCCAGAAAATGGAAAACCATGCTTTTTTTGAGAAAATCCCCATGGGAACACCACAGGACAATTTGCCTATCCCTAAAATGCCTTACATCCTCCTTTTCTTGTAATAGGTATATTCTCTCAGTTTCTTTCTTTTTCAAAGTTTTCAGGAATAGCTTTGTTGACTATTAAACAATGCATCAGAGGCCTCTCTAGCATTAAAGGGGGTTACAAGCACCATTTAAGTCAGCTGGCATTTGGGACACTTTTATTTATCAGTTTACTGAGGCTGATATACTAAGCAGAATCCATTTTTTAAGTGTTTCATGACCTTGAATGCCATTAATTAGAGACCTTTCTAGCATTCAAGGGGTTTAAAGACCCACTGGGGTTTTTCTTTTTCCCTGAGATACAGTTGTGTTGTCCAGTAATTGCTCTTGTTCCTCTTAGTACCCCAGTGTCACTTTATAGTGCTGTACTGACGTCAGCTTCTCTTGGCACCAACATATTGTCACTTTGATATGGAAGACTCTCTCTCCCTCTACATCTCTCTCTCTCTCTCTCTTTCTCTCCTTCTCACTCTTTCTCCCTCTCTTTCTCCCTCTCTCCTCCCTCTCTCTCCCTCTCTCTCTTTCTCCCTCTCCTCTCCTCTCTCTCTCTCCTTTCTCTCTCTCTCTCTCTCTCACACAGCTTCAGCATCTCTTGGCACCAACATATTTGTCACTTTGATACGGAAGACTCTCTCTCTCTCCCTCTCCCTCTCCTCTCTTTCTCTCCCTCTCCTCTCTCTCTTTTTCCCTCTCTCCTCTCTCTATCTCCCTCTCTCTCTTTCTCCCTCTCTGCCTCTCCTCTCTTTCTCTCTCTCCTCTCTTTCTCTCTCTCTCTCTCTCTCTCTCTCTCTCTCTCTCTCTCTCTCTCTCTCACACACAGCTTCAGCTTTTCTTGGCACCAACATATTTGTCACTTTGATATGGAAGACTCTCTCTCCCCTGTCTCTCTCTTTCTCTCCCTCTCTCTCTCTCCCTCTCCCCCCTCTCTCCCTCTCACCCTCTCCCTCTCCTCTCTCTCCCTCTTTCTCCCTCTTTCTCCCTCTCTCTCTTCCTCTCTCTCTCTGTCTCTCTCTCTCTTTCTCCCTCTCCTCTCTCTCACACACACACACACTCTCTCAACAATACAACATATCGCATTACTAAGTAAACCAGGTTCACACAAGGATGTCCTGTGTCCAGTCAAACAGGAGGGTTTTTTTATGTATTTATTCATATAAACCGTCACCAGGGAGGATTGAGATGTAAATCTTCTTCTCTTATGTCCATAGTTACATTACAGATAAACAATTGCATAAGCAGAGCCAACACATCTTTATTTACAATCTTTCTATAATCATGAAACCTGCACTTAGTTCACAGGAGAGGAAAATGATATGATCCTTTTAACCTTTTGAATCCCAGGGGAGTATGGAAAATAAATGCATTATGTATCCCTCTGGCACTCAAATGGTTATGTATGTGGTACCTACTTTACCCACAATTTGTATCAGATAGAGCACACAGCTACTATTCAGTATAAAATCTTTTTCAGATTAATGGGTTATTTTTTATTTTTTTCTAAAGTAGAAAAACATTTATTGGCGGGAGAGTTATAAAAAGGTGAGTGCGACAACGGGGCAATCCCAGAATTTCCAGAAAGTGACTTTCAAACAATAAAAAAATTGCATAATAAGCACTAGAATTTATTTTTGTCATTCTGCATCCAAAATACATTGCAATGTCCTGTACAGACACAAGGGGTGAGCAATCTTCACCCTTCCTGTTATTGTTGCGCTACAATTTCCATCATCCTCAGCCATCATTGGCCAACTGAGGATGATGGGAATTGTAGTCTAAAAACAGCTGGGTGACTGTATCCTGTGCCAGGGATGGGCAAACTTATGCATATCAGCAAAAAAACAATTTTCAAGTAGAAACATATGTATAACCAATATAGAAAACATCAGCCTGCACATGGTATCAGAGGTAAATTGACTATTTTGGGCCAGGGGGGATAAGCACAAATATGTTTTCCTTAGCAGAGTTGCCCAATCTACCAAGAAATGTATTTGAAATACACAAATCACTACATTTTCTCAGAAGTATCAGGGCCTTGTTTGCAGTGGAACTGTCAATCTGAAAACAATTACAATTGCAGCTCCAATTAATCTTCATAGTATTTGGGCCATGGATAGTATTAATTCAATACTGTCAGACTTGTAGTTCAAGAGGAATTGAATGATAAAGTATCCTACTCCTGCCCTTTTACCTAGTGTAAGCAAACCTCCCCTCAGATGTGGAATCTTCTTACTGTGAGCAAAAGGAAAACCCTGCCCCCTTGACAGGTTTCTTAGGTTTGTCCTTATGCTCACTGAAGATTGTCCTCTCTGCAATCCATCTTGCTGCTCTGAGGTGAGCAGTGTTACATCAGTAAAAGGGGTGGGAGGGGGATACTTTATCATTCAATTACTCTTGAACTACAACTCTGACAGTATTGAAATAACACTCTCCATGGCCCAAATTGGCCCAAATACTATGAAGATTAATAGCAGCTGCTTTTATTGTGAAACATTTCTATTTTTTTTAAATGGAATTGTTGCCCCAACCTTTACGATCAGCAACAGGGAGCCATGGTATTCACTAATTTAGACCAGAGGGGTGCCTCCAGTCTTCTAAGGATAAGTAAAGGAGACAAGTGAAAATCAGCATTCAATACTGTGGCATATCTGATCATGCATTTTGGCTTGTGTAACACCCCGGACATCTTCTTCTATCTTGATATCCTAATTTATTCTAAAAATATTTCCAATCATTAAGTTCATGGTAAGGCAATTCTTCAGTGCTTAAGAGAACACTTTAGAGACAATATTTAGTGGCCGTAAGTACATACAATATCTAGAGTTTGCAAACTGACTCAATCTTTGTTAGGCTAGATGGGCTCTGTTGTTTTTACCTGGTTTAACTTTATCATCATTTATAGGCTGAGTTAAAAAAACAAGGCAGATGCTGTTTCTTGCCAGTTGAAGGATTTACCTTTTTCCTGCAAATGGCAAGGCCATTCTGCCTCTGGACTGACTTATCACCTCCTCATCTACTGACTGCTGTCTGACACGAGCAGAAAATAATGAAGGCTTGGGGTGGCTTAACCTCCCCAAACTTAATCCCCAGTCCATCCTTTTCTAATAAAAACCATCCAAGACAGTACGAAGTGGAGAGAGCATTTTAAAGCATCTCAGTGTTGCTTTAACCCTTCAAATGCCAAAGAGTTATCCAATGCATTGCATTAAAATGTGTTGGATACCGCTCTGGCACTCAAAGGTTTAACATTTACTGAGTCTGTCTCCCCCACTCAGATTGTCTCTCACTTACACAGCATGATAGATGAACAGCATGTGCAGGCGCCTCCATTAAACCTGTATCTAATCTCAGTCACATTACCATGTTGAAAAAGCAGGGATCAGTTGGTATACTGAACGAACATGGGTCGATATACCCACTCCTTCTGCTTCCTACCACCCTCATGCCCATTTCTCATCTTGTCAACCCCTTTTCTCATCCCTCAATAAAAGTTTCCATCATGTTCCTGACCTCTGTGTGCAATGTGCCAGTCAGTATGCCCACTTCCTCAGAGCTTGAGCTACTGGTATAAGTGAACCTGTCTGCTTAAACTATACTGTACTTCCATTTTTAATACTGGTAAAGCTTAAGCAGGCCCTCCATTCCATCTTTATCAGTAAGTAAGAGCAAGCCATGAGAAAGTGGGTATACAGTACAGCGACATGACATGAAATTTAAGTAAGGGAAGAGAAGAGGGATTGATGACAGGATATAGTCACGAGGGTGAGAGGAAGCAGCCCTGAGGAAGTGCGTATACTTGTCTCAGCTATGCACATAAGAGCCACAGTCATGGGTGCAGTAGAAGCCACATGACATTGGAATGGTGGAAAGCATATATATCCATGCTTAAAGTATATTCCAAATATATACTGTTGATTGTGATCCGCAGCCTGAGTTCTTTTGCGCAGGCTGCAGTTTATTTATGTCCATTGTGTGTCTGCCTGTGTGAGAATAGAACAGGAATATGCTGTGGAACTGTACATTAGCCAACCAAGTCTAATCTGGGGTTAGGGGAGGAGCCTGGAAGTATGATTGAGCATGTTTGTGATCTGCCCAAGCGATCCATGGAATTAGAGGACCTTTCCCTTTATTTCTTAGTCTTTTCCTTGTGATCTGGCTAGGACGGATGTGTGTGTCTGATGTTGCAAGTACCCCCTTTCAGTTGTGCTAGTTTGTAGAGGGTAGGTTCACTGTGCTCATGCAATCTAATTCTAGCAGCATAAAACTTGATTGTAAGCTTTGTGTTATCAATAATGAAGCTGACTCTGTGGTATTATTAGTGCAGAACCATTTCAATTTTAAGCTCTTTGATACCCCTAGTGTAGTTCAAGTTAAATTTTAACTGAGTGGTTTCATTTCAATTGTAAACTCTCTGGTATCACTAGTGTACTCAATGTCAAGTGTAAGCTCTGTGGCATTACTAGTGTAGCACCATTTCAGTTGCAAGTTCTGTGGTATAACTAGTGTAATTCCATTTCCGTTGTAAGCTCTGTGTTATCACTTATATAAGCACTGTTTCTGTTTAGGATGGCAAGTATAGTTATATTTGAATATGTGTTAGGGAAAGAGAGGAAATTCTCCCCTTCAAGGCTAGACTCTTTCAAGTACTGCAGATTCTCCATCAACAATAATTTTACAAACATAGTTTAAAACACCTATCTAACTTGTTTTCTGGGATCACAACATGTGTTTATTTATATCGATTTGCTTGCTCTTTTGACTACAAATGAATATTTTCATTATTACTACATTATCAACCGTACTTGACAAACAATTCAAACTGGCATGCAACCTAACTACCATGGAACAAAAAGCAATACAGTCACTAAACAACTACAAAAATATAGTCACTAATGGGCAGGGGTAGCGTGGTAGTGATTATGAACACAACTGACTATGTAGAAGAGACACACAGGCAACTTAGGGATGAAAGCTACTACAGCACACTACAACAAGATCCCACATTTAACTACACAAAAGAGCTTTAAAAAATCATGAAAGGACTCTAACTAAAGACCACCTGGAGTCCCTCATTCCAGATGACCCAAGGGTTGGATACTTCTATATGCTACCTAAAATTCACAAGAAAGGGAACCCTGGAAGACTGATAATGTCTGGAACAGGCACGCTCACAGAAAATATCTCTGGGTGGCTGGAGAGGATCTCAAACCATTGTTCAAAAGACACCTAGCTACATACCGGACAAAAACAATATCTTAAACAGACCGTCTGACCTTGGCTCCATCCCTAGGGAAACTATTCTAGCCACTATGGATATGAAATCACTGTACACCAATATTCTACATGAAGATGACAGTGCAGCCTGCAAAACATTCCTGTAACAAGTGGGCTTACCCATACAACCTGTAAACATAACTAATACACTGAATACTTACGGACAATGATTTCACATTTGGGCAAGTTCTATACATACAAAAGGCTGGAACTGCCATAGGAATGCGACTGGCTCCTCAATACACCAACCTGTTCATGTGACAATTGAAGGAGGAGTTCTTGTTTTGCCAAATAAAGCCTGTGGTTGATCTCTGTTACACAGGTGATATCCTAATCAATTTTACTACCAGCAAAGATTAACTTTTGGCATTTCATAATGCCTTCCATCCCACATTTAACTTCAAACTCAGCCACTCACCAACACAAATTAACATTCTGGATACTCCAATCAGTAGCAGTAACATCTCCATCGGGACACCTCTGTACTGCAAACCATCAGACAGGCCTAATTATCTCAGAAATTACAGTTTCCACCCCAGACAAACATTGTTTACAGCCAGGTATAACTACATATGCTCTGAGGCTTCTGATCGAGATCAACATCTTAAAGGGATAGTAATGTTTCTACATAAAGTAAGCTTTGATTACACATCATAGATTTTCTACCATGCAGAGCGATATTATAATACTCTACGCTTCTCTAGTTCATGTCTAATAATATTATAAAGTGTCCCCCTCAGACCCCTTTTCAATATTTTAAGCCGTCTCCCCCAGATCTGAAATCCGTTCATTGGACTGGACAGATAGCAGCGAGGGACAGTCTTCTGGCTGTCATTATAAAGAACAACCTGCTCTCCTTGATGAAGCCCACAGGTAAAATCTCGAAGGAGCTTCAAACAATCTTTATACTGGTGACAGATTAAAAAGACTATTCCCTAGACCTCAGCTCCTCTCTTATAAATAGCCCCCCAACCTGAAACAATTGGTGGTGAAGAGCTCACTTACGAATGCAACTGTAAATGGCACTTCTCCCTGTCTAAAAAGGACATGTGGACCCTGAGCACACATATGTAGCATAGATACAATACCACATTCCAACAGAAACCACAATATCAAGAGCAAATTATCCTGTGACTCATCTAATTTTGTTTACCTCATTATGTGTGTGAAATGTCCCTAAATAGGACTATATGTGGGTGAGACAGGACAGACCCTGAGAAAAAAGGATACATTCTCATAGGTCCAGCATGAACAACATAGGAGACATCCCTGTTGGTCAACATTTTTACAGAACAGATTGCAGAATTAAAGATCTCAAAGTGACTGTACTGATGGGAAATTTTAAGACACAGAATGATAGAAAGATCTGGGAGTATAAACTCATAACCAAATTTAACACTCTGAACTGTGGCTTGAACAGTGACAAGGAATGTATATGACATTTTATCACAGAAGATAAAAATATTTGTAGTCCCTTTGTATGCCAGGGGGCGTTTGTATGCCAGGGGCTTTTGGAGGGTTCACCCAAACACATTCTGCAAACCAAGCTATCTTTGCTCCATTTCACTGGAGCTATTAAATAGGTAATTTATATCATTTGCATTTTCTAGTCCACTTCATTAAGCTGTTACAGAGGCTAAAGTATAATTTACGGCCCGCTCTGAGAATACACACTCTGCTAATGGAACTTGATCCTTGGGTTACACAGAGCTATCCAATGCATTGCCAATATACAGTCTGGTGCTCAGTGAGGGATCTTGGCCTATAATGCACACTCAGAGAAAAAATAAAAATGAGGACTACAATAGAGATAAAAATAGCAACCTAATTTTAATGAACATGTATCATGTAGGACACAGTATATATATCATAAGTAAATACTGTGATATACCTAAAAATTATGGGGTTAAATTTTGTTATGTATATCTTAAGTGAAAAAGGTGATATACCTAAAAATACAGGTGTTTAGAGTAGGTACTTGCCATACTTGAGGTACCTTGAATGGGTTGGCAAGCTTATACCTCCTTTTTGGCCAAAAAAGTGGGCACTAAAACCTCATGTTTATCAGCAGTGTTATTATACATGACTAAAACAGGGCACATTATTCACAATGAGACTGGAGGAGCGCAGGTTTGTTGATTGTTTTGTGTTTGCACTTTGGGCTTCTGCTTGATGTTTGGGGGACTGGAGAATGTTCTCATCCTTAGCTGCACACTTCAGTAACACCATTTCTTTCAAATGTTCACTTTATATAAATTGTATTATATATATATATTACTATACATTCAGGTGAGTTAGCGCTGTGAGCTATTTTTCTTTATATAGAAACATAGAATTTGACGGCAGATAAGAACCATTCGGCCCATCTAGTCTGCCCAATTTCCTACTGAAAAAAAAACAAAAAAAAAACAGAACCTCAAACCTTTTTTGGTCCTTGGTCTTTTCTTATGTTAAGGACCACCTTATGCCTATTTCACGCATGCTTAAATTCTGTCACTGTATTGACATCTACCACTTCTGCAGGTGACTATTCCACTTGTCTACTACCCTCTCAGTGAAGTAAAACTTTCTTACATTACATCTAAACCTGTGTCCCTCTAGTTTTAGACTATGGCTTCTTGTCCTAACGTTTTTACTCTTTTGAAATATACTTCCATCCTGTACTTTGATGAATCCCTTCATGTATTTGAATGTTTCAATCATATCCCCTCTCTCTCTTCTCTCCTCCAAGCTATACATATTCAGATCATTTAGTCTGTCCTGATATTTCTTTTCCTGTATATCTAAAAATTATGGGGTTTAACTTTGTTGTATCACATCTATGAATCAAAAAGAAGATGATATAAATGTGTTCCAATATATACTCTATAAAGCAGTCACCAATATACAGAACAAATCTGGACTGATGTACTGGAACCTATCACTGTATATATGGTAAAGTGATGAACACTCCTCTCTCCCTAAAGGGCTCCCAAACTGGAATGTGAGTTAGACCCATAAAAAGGAAGAAATAACTTCTCTCCTTAGTTGGGTTCTCACTATTACCACATGGGCTGTATCGACAAGGAGAGAACAGATGACCCCTCAATAACCAGAAACATACAACGAAAGCAAGTCTCCAGGAGACTTTTCGAGAATGGTAACATAAACTCTACCAAAAAAGATACTATCAAGAAGTGAAAAAACACTCCATATCGCTAGTATCTATATATGAAAGAGAAAACCTGTGTCCCCAGCCACACACACCCAGGGACGGCGGTAAGGAGGAGTTACTGCCATTGCTGGAAATATGAGGGGGGCGTGATTTTGACACGGGTGGGCAGAGGCCTCTGCAAGTTTCCCCTCCCTCAACTTCTTCCTGTACATGAAAAAGAGGCTTGGACTTAAAGGAAATGAGTGAGCTTGCTCACAACATGAAAAGAGGCTTGGAATACAAGGTATTTAGGACCCAGAATCCTACACAGCCTCCACCACGCCACCTGTCCCAATTAGCAGGTTTAGCAGGCTGAAAAAAGAAAATGGAGTTTTCACTTGATGTGTGCAAGAAATGTCGAGCACAGCAGAGCAACAAAGCAGGACTTGAATAGATTGGTTAAACCTGTGCTATTTTTGTAGGCCCCTGAAGTAGAAGGGGTAATCTATTACAAGTAAAGTTGGAGCTCAGATTGAGCTAGGTTTTTAGTTGTAGTGTTGTTTTCATTTTGTTTTGTAAAACACTGTCTGCTGATTGTGTTTGATGCAATGTCAAAATAAACCTGCAAATCTTTTTTAACCCCTTGAGCGCCAGAGTACAATGTGTTGCATACCTCTCTGGCACTCAAAGGGTTAAGAACTGTGGACTGTGTACGATACCCGAGAAGACTGTGCTTACTGCCCACTCAGGGACAGTCTGCTTATGGTTTATCAGAGTGTGTTCTGCTCATGTGTGTTGTGGTGTATTGTGTATATGTTGTGCATGTATTTGTGTATTGCATGTGCTAAGTTCTACTGGGAAAGAATCCTTGCCCCTTGATTTGCTTTTTCTTAACCTTTTCATTGCCACAGTGGTATATAACTCATTGCTTTGCAATGCGTTGCATATCCATCTGGCACTCAAAGGGTTAACAGCATAGCAGGGAACTCTCTGGGCAGAGGCTGACTTTCTACTGAAACTTTGCCCACTTCTGCTCCTTCCCTGTCTGTTCCTCTCACTCCTGCCCAATTCTCTTCCTTCCCCAAACCTATTTTTACCACTTTTTGCATACCTGTTAAGCCCTGCCCTGACTCACGGTTAAGCCACACCCCTTTTTGACACAAAATGCATCCTTTTTCTCCCCGCAGCTGCACAACAGGACTTCCCTCCGGGGAGGCTAAATATCAAACCTCCCAGGTATGGTTAACAGTTCTGAATACTGAATACTGCCCACACTCCCTGTACTCATCTAACAATTACACATTGAGCCTAAAAGAGAGGCGACCAAATTGCATCCTTTTTTTTTTTTCCCTACAACCATCAGACTCAGTGCCTGCTGCTTTAAGAGCTGTAGTCCAACAGCCACCACAAGGCTGTGCATTGCACACTGTGCTTTATAGGCACAAATGACTTGCATATAGTCTATCTATGAATAGGCATACTAATGAGCAAATACACCTGTTAATAGCACACCTATGGGACAGACATATCGCTAAAAACACATCACACACACCAGGACATCACATAGAAATCAGGAAAGACACTGCAAGAAATCACATAAAACCATGGAAAAGACACAACAAGAGATCACACACAGAAAGGCACACACTGCAAAATATCACACAAACAGGAACAGACTTCAAGACCACACAAAGTGTGACAAGACACTGCAAGAGAACACACAGGAGGGCAGACACTGCAGGACATCACACACAGAAGGATAGACTGCAGGACATCACACACAGGAGGGCAGACACTGCAGGACATCACATGCAGGAGGACAGACACTGCAGGACATCACACATAGGAGGACAGGCACTGCAAGAGATCATACAATACACACACAAAATTAAGCAGAACACAGACTGTACCCTTTCAGTGCTACGGTATGCAATGCACTGCAAAGTGTTACCTATCTCTCTGCCACTCAAAGGGTTCAGCATTGTTTAAAGTAAAAAGACGGTCAATGCCATCCCACACTGCTAGTACCAAACTAAAATGAATATCTGAATATATCTGTAAAACTTTGTTTATCATCTGACTTTATGGAATGTGGAACGTCAAGTATAGAAAACATGGTTTTTATGGGTATAGATATTGTCACTAAAAATTGGAGTGGTGGCAATTATATAAGGGATATGTCCAAGAGAGAAACAGAATGGTTATATAATGCTCAGACAGTTATACCCTATGGTTTAAATGCAGAGGCAGGCAGACATTTTTTGGTTTCCTGTAGAACAGTTTGTATAATAATATGGGCCAAGTATCTATGATAGTATATAATCAGATTTTGTCTGGTCTCTTTTGGTGAGATTTATATCAGATGTTGTGATGTCCAATTATCTACCTCGTAGTATATTATTTTAGCATCAATTAATATTATCTATGTTTGGTTATTATAATTTATCTGTTGTGTAGAGTATTTATTTTTTTTAATATTTTTATGGCCATTCATTTATGCAGATTCCGGGGTCGTCATTAGTATTAACATCTTGACCCACTCTTTTGTAATTTTTATTTTACAATAGACGTTAGAGTTCATGTAATTTATTTGAGAGTTATGTTATGTAGAATGTTAGGTTGTTTTTCATGGAATTTAAGAATAGTACATATGTATGTAGTGAGTATACCTTTAAGAAGGTGGGCTTATTTGGCCATATGAACAAGTGCAACTAAGGTGCTTTATCACACACAGCCATTCCATTTTTCCCTGAGGAAAAGATTGTTTCAGATCTAGAAACACATTGGCGAGTTATATTGTATTTTTTTTTTTTATTTTATTTTATTACAATTTTATTTGTCAATTGTACTTGATATTGGCCACAATAACTGCTAATGAGACGGTGCCAAATCCAAAATCACAGGTACCGATTGCAGTTCACTACGTGACTTGGCGGGGGATCTGAGGAGAGACCCCAACATAACAAGTCAGAAGATTGTCACGAGAACAACAGACAGAGAATCTATCAAGGGAGATCTAAACATAAATACTCAGTGAGGACAGGAACCGTGAGCTGGCGTCTATAGCCAGTTGTTGTTTCCATGTCCAGTGGTAACGTAACATGTATACTGACTTAATGAAGATATTGGTATAAGTTTGCATATATGCGCTAACACTGGAGGTCCGGTGAAACATAAAACTCTCAGAAACCCTTCTGAGATCCGTGTGTGGTCTGCCTAATATATACACAATTTCCCAGATTGGGAGGTGAATGAAGAGTTACATGCATGTTTTGCATATTCAGAGAAGTTGAATGTTTTGCATTTGATAATTATTCTGCATGTGGCATTTGGATTATGAGACTTACTTTGGAATGTTTAGTTATTGAGATGGATGGATTTATTTATTAATTTTTAGCGATCGATCACATATATTTTTCAATATTTGTGAGTTTGCACTATTTTTATGGGGATATATTCAGATACTAGTTTTAGAATGATATATTAGAGATCTGGAGTGTTTTTTCACTAGTATCCTTTTAGTTAGAGTTTATGTTACCCTTCTCGAAAATTCTCCCAGAGATTTACTTTCGTTGTATGTTTCTGGTTATTGTGGGGTCATCTGTTGGTAGAACCCATATTGTAATAGTGTGAACCCATCTTAGGCAATAAATGCCTCTCAGGCATTGGTGGTCATTCATATATAGCTGACTACATATATATAAAGGAAGGACTTGAGATATCACATTATATACACATCTATCTCTGCCCGCTTAAGATGTTGGCAGACACACAATCTTACTGTTACATTTAAGACGGGAGAAACTTCCAGACATCAATCTAGCTGTAACAGATATGAACGTCTGAGATACAGCCAAGTGTCTTCACATTGCTACATACAGAGTCATCACATCTGCTAGATATTTACATCTTCTATTCTGGTTTAAGGGACGTACAGATCATCTAAGAACTTTGTTCTGTGTTCATTCTAATTCCAGATATGGGAGCTATTTAATCACATCTGTATTATACAGAGGGGACTCATGTATCACCATATCGTATGACATTTTATATTTAGTTCTATTAATAAATTGTGTATTTTATGCTATAGAGATACTTGCGCTTTTCTTTTTTATATTGTTGTCTGTAGAGAGTATATTATGCATGCTACTCTGTTGCTATATGATCACAATATGTGTTTTCTCCTTTTTCATATGTGTGAATTTGCTGTGAATGGAAAGATTTTTTTCTATTTTTGGACGCTGATGTGAATTCATAATTAACTATCTTTATTATATTCCTCTCATCGTTCATTTTCCATCTTCACTGTCCCACTACTTTGGTTTACATGAGTATAATTAAAATTAAATAAAACATATTTAGTTTTAAAATATAATTGTTTACAACACTTGCGTATCATCTAAACAGTTTGGATTCAACCATGAAATTCTCTATGAGCTTCATGACCCAAATGGCATTTTTGAACATGTTTATAAGAATAGGGTAAGGGGGTATGGCTCACAGGACTATAACAAATTAGTATATATTGTTCCATGGTAAATAATTTCAATCCGTTCCCACTTTAAATCCTTAACTGAAAGGGATAGTAATACTTCGTTTTAACTTTATTTTATTTTGTAGGCATTAAAAAAACATGAAGAACGATATAAGTCTTATCTCTCAAACCTTTATGGTTTAAGAGATATTCACAAGCAAAGTTTCCCCTCCCACCCCTTTTACCTAGTGTAAGCCATCTCTTCTCAGATGTGAATCTGGTTGTAAGACCAGACAGATGACAGCAGGGGACAATCTTCTTTATATGAAAACAATGAAAGCCCTACCCCCCTTGACAAGCTTTTCAGGTTTTTCCCTTATCTTAATTGAAGATTGTCCCTCTGTGCAATCTACCTGGGCACCTCCCTTCTGATCTGGCTGAGCAGTGTTACATCAGTAAAAGGGGCGAGAGGGGGACACTTTGTCATTGAATTACTCCTGAACTACAACTCTGACAGAAATGAAATAACACTCTCCAAAGTCCAAATACTATGATGATTAATTAGAGCTGTTTTTATTATGAAACATTACTATCCCTTTAACCCCTTAGCGACCCTTGACGTACCAGGACTGTCAAGGGTAAATGTGATCCAACGACCCTTGACGGTCCTGGTACGTCAAGGATTAAACTCTTCCATCACGGCCGCACAGAGCGATGGAAGAGTTCAAGCCGCTTGTTACTAAGTGTCCCGGTATCGGGACACTTAGTAACAAGCGGCAGAAACATTGTTGCAACATGCGATTCGCTTCAAAAGCGAATCACATGTTGCAAAACCTGAATGACAGGGACAGTATTTGTAAATACTGTCCCTGTCAGATCTCTCTGCCTCCCTCCACCTTGCATACTGCTGAGGTGGAGAGAGACAGAGAGACATGCTGTTACTGCCTTACTGTAAAAAAAAAAAAGTTAAAGAAAAGTTTAAATAAAAAAATTTAACCCTTTGATCACTGTTCTGCAGTGATCAATAAGTGCCCCCCCCCATCTGATCACTCTTGGAGTGATCAATTTGCTGCAGATCAGTGTTTTCTGATCTGTGGGACACCCCCCATCCCCCTTGAATTTTTTTAGATTTTTTTAAAATTTTTTTAATTTTTTTTAAATTTAAATTTTTTTTTTTTTTTTTAATACTAAATATAGTTTAGGTATTTTGGTAGGTAGTTGGGTAGGTTTAGTGTAGACGTGTGTTAGGGAAAGTTTTAGGGATAGATTTAGGTTTAAGGGAAAAAAAAAAAAAAAAAACCAAACCCCCCCCCCCAAAAAAAAAAATATATATAATAAGCGCAGTTTAGATAGGTAGTTCAATTGGGTTAGGTAGGTTCAGGATATACGTAGGTTAGGGTAAGTTTTAGGGTTAGATTTAGGTTTTAGGGTTAGATTTAGGTTTAGGGATAGCGTAAGAAAAAAAAAAAAAAACCAAAAAACCCCAAACCTCCCCCCCCCCAAAAAAAAAATATATATATATAATAAGTGCAGTTTAGATAGGTAGTTCATTTGGGTTAGGTAGGTTCAGGATATACGTAGGCTAGGGTAAGTTTTAGGGTTAGATTTAGGTTTAGGGATAGCGTAAGAAAAAAAAAAAAAGTTTTTTTAGTGGGCAAAATGCAGCGCAGGTACAGCGTTGAAGAGGCATATGCCTTTTTGGCGTCTGACTCTGAGGCAACAGACACTGCGTCAGATTTTGACATAGCGCAGTTTTCAGAAAGTGAGAGCAGCTCTAGTGATGACGCTGGGCCTTCTGTCAAGAAAAGACGCACTGCCCCAAGAGCTGCTCTGGCAACTGCCCCAGCACCTGCCAAAAGAACTGCCCAAAGACCTACCAAAATACCTACCCAAAGAAATGCCCCAAGTGCTGCCCCAAGAGCTGCCCTGGCAACTGCCCCAGCACCTACCAAAAGATCTGCCCAAAGACCTACCAAAGAAATGCCCCAAGTGCTGCCCCAAGAGCTGCCCTGGCAACTGCCCCAGCACCTGCCAAAAGATCTGCCCAAAGACCTGTCAAAAGACCTGCCCAAAGAAATGCCCCAACACCTGCCACTCCGGATCCTAATGAATGGGTATCAATTTATGCCCACAAATCTCAGAATTCACAGGCAACCCAGGGATTCAAATTGATGTGGAAGGATTTACCCATGATCATTTTTTTGATTTGTTTTTGGGGGAAGACATTTTAGGTGAAATTGTGTCCCAAACCAATTTGTATGCAGCCCAGTATACTGCCGCCAACCCTAAGTGTGAAAAACGCTGTTTTTTTTTTTTTACTTACGTCATGGTTTACGAGGGATTGGTGGTAAAATGGCTGTGTATAAAATTGGAAAACACACCTAAAACGAGAGCCTGGGGTGTCTACTTTCCAAAAATATACACTTTTGGGGGGAAATCTTAAAAAAGAGCACTGTTACACAGCCCCAAATGAGACATGGCACCAGTAACGCAAGCTGTGAAGATTCAAAGTGTGAACCTGGAAACGCGAATGTTCCAATTTGGCCCCCGTAGCTCCCCCAAACCATGAGAAAGCTATGCATATGGGGTATTGCCGTACTCAGAAGAAGGAGCTGAACACTAATCAATTCAGTTTATAAAATCTTCACCTATTCTGTGCTTGAAATTCACATCAACATTGAAGGCAAAGTGTGAAAAATGCTGAATTTTTTTTTACTTATGTCAAATTTTCACAGGATTGGTGGTAAAATGGCTGTGTATAAAATTGGAAAACAAACCTAAAACGAGAGCCTGGGGTGTCTATTTCCAAAAATATACACTTTTGGGGGGAAATCTTAAAAAAGAGCACTGTTACACAGCCCCAAATGAGACATGGCACCAGTAACGCAAGCTGTGAAGATTCAAAGTGTGAACCTGGAAACGCGCATGTTCCAGTTTGGCCCCCGTAGCTCCCCCAAACCATGAGAAAGCCATGCATATGGGGTATTGCCGTACTCAGAAGAAGGAGCTGAACACTAATCAATTCAGTTTATAAAATCTTCACCTATTCTGTGCTTGAAATTCACATCAACATTGAAGGCAAAGTGTGAAAAACGCTGTTTTTTTACTTACGTCAAATTTATGAGAAAGTGGTGGTAAAATAGCTGTGTAAAAAACTTGAAAACACACCTAAAATGAAAGCTGGGGGTGTCTACATTCCAAAAATATACACTTTTGGGGGGAAATTCTAAAGTGCAGCACTGGAACATAGCCCAAAATGAGTAATGGCACCAGTTAACCAAGATGTGAAAATTCAATATTTGTTCAAAATTGGGCCCCGTAGCTCCCACAAACCTTGAATAACCTATGCATATGGGGTATTGCCGTACTCAGAAGAAGGAGCTGAACACTAAACAATGCATTTTTAAAAATCTTCACCTATCCTGTGCTTGAAATTCACATCAACATTGAAGTGCAAGTGTGAAAAACGGTGTTTTTTTAACTTACGTCAAGATTTACGAGCGATTGGTGGTAAAATGGCTGCGTAAAAAAATTGAAAACATACATAAAATGAAAGCCTGGGGTGTCTACTGTCCAAAAATATATACTTTTGGGGGGAAATCTTAGAGTGGAGCACTGTTACACAGCCCCAAATGAGACATGGCACCAGTGATACAAGCTGTGAAAATTCAAAATGTGAAACTGGAAACGCGCATGTTCCAATTTGGGCCCCATAGCTCCCGCAAACCTTGAATAACCTATGCATATGGGGTATTGCCGTACTCAGAAGAAGGAGCTGAACACTAAACAATGCATTTTTAAAAATCTTCACCTATCCTGTGCTTGAAATTCACATCAACATTGAAGTGCAAGTGTGAAAAACGGTGTTTTTTTAACTTACGTCAAGATTTACGAGCGATTGGTGGTAAAATGGCTGCGTAAAAAAATTGAAAACATACATAAAATGAAAGCCTGGGGTGTCTACTTTCCAAAAATATATACTTTTGGGGGGAAATCTTAGAGTGGAGCACTGTTACACAGCCCCAAATGAGACATGGCACCAGTGATACAAGCTGTGAAAATTCAAAGTGTGAAACTGGAAACGCGCATGTTCCAATTTGGGCCCCGTAGCTCTCCCAAACCTTGAGAAACCTATGCATATGGGGTATTGCCGTACTCAGAAGAAGGAGCTGAACACTAAACAATGCATTTTTAAAAATCTTCACCTATCCTGTGCTTGAAATTCACATCAACATTGAAGTGCAAGTGTGAAAAACGGTGTTTTTTTAACTTATGTCAAGATTTACAAGCGATTGGTGGTAAAATGGCTGCGTAAAAAAATTGAAAACATACATAAAATGAAAGCCTGGGGTGTCTACTTTCCAAAAATATATACTTTTGGGGGGAAATCTTAGAGTGGAGCACTGTTACACAGCCCCAAATGAGACATGGCACCAGTGATACAAGCTGTGAAAATTCAAAGTGTGAAACTGGAAACGCGCATGTTCCAATTTGGGCCCCATAGCTCCCGCAAACCTTGAATAACCTATGCATATGGGGTATTGCCGTACTCAGAAGAAGGAGCTGAACACTAAACAATGCATTTTGAAAAATCTTCACCTATCCTGTGCTTGAAATTCACATCAACATTGAAGTGCAAGTGTGAAAAACTGTGTTTTTTTAACTTACGTCAAGATTTACGAGCGATTGGTGGTAAAATGGCTGCGTAAAAAAATTGAAAACATACATAAAATGAAAGCCTGGGGTGTCAACTTTCCAAAAATATATACTTTTGGGGGGAAATCTTAGAGTGGAGCACTGTTACACAGCCCCAAATGAGACATGGCACCAGTGATGCAAGCTGTGAAAATTCAAAGTGTGAAACTGGAAACGCGCATGTTCCAATTTGGGCCCCGTAGCTCTCCCAAACCTTGAATAACCTATGCATATGGGGTATTGCCGTACTCAGAAGAAGGAGCTGAACACTAAACAATGCATTTTTAAAAATCTTCACCTATCATGTGCTTGATATCAACAGTAGTATTGAAATGTAAGTGTGAAAACTGCAAAAAAACAAAATATTACCACAATTTTGAAATTTTTTTCTGGAAAAATAGCTGCATGAAAAACTCCAAAATTCTCCTGATTATTTACTTTATGTTGTGTAGTTTTCAGAAACATATACCTTTGTGGGACATTTTTGGTTCTGGCACCGTCAGCTAAGCTATGATGCTCACATGCCAATTGTTGAAACATCACAAGTTGGAAATAACGGCAGCCATCTTGTAATATTTACATTGTAAATGTGAGTAAAGGACTAAAATACTAGGCATATGGGGTACTCTTATATTCAGGAGAAGCAAATGAATATATTTAGGGGTATTTTTTTTCCATTAACTAATAGTATGCAAATCCTGACAGAAAAATGTAAGCAAAATGTTGTTTTTTTTCAATTTTTTTCCCTCTTTTTTTCTATTTTAATCAAATTAAACAATGAGGTATTCATATAATTGTGGTATCAAAAGAAAGCCCTACTTGTGCTTAAAAAAACATAGTCAAAAAAGTCAAAATTGCTCCGGTCCTTAAGTCAAATCTAACTCAGATTTTCCCGGTCCTTAAGGGGTTAATCACAATTTCTAAGAGTATTGAATTGTGACTGACTGATGATCAAGTAGCTGCTTGATCTAGGTAGGATGTGACATAGATATTTGAAAATGGGTTACGACAGCAATTACTTTCTGAGGCTGAGTTAAGGTCAGTTCAACAAGAGACTTTAAGGGAAGCAAATTTGTGTTCACATTGAGAACAATTCAGCTTCCCTTTTTATCTCAAGAACACTTAAAAGTACTGGCTGATTTTGCAATCTGACAGTACTTTAAATGATGTCTACTGGGAATTTTCTCTATTAGGTTTTAAGAAACTATGAAATATAGTCAATAGAAAGGTCAGAGTGGAAAATGCTGCTAAATATACTCTATCTAATTTTTGTGCCTTATCTAAACATGGCTGTCATAATTGTTATAATTGTGTACATTGCAACAGTTGGAACATAGGAAATGTTTCACATCCACATAATGGTTTTACAAAAAGTTACTTTGTGTAGATCCCAAGCTTTTAATTGTTTTGGATCTGAATCATGTTTATCCAAAATATGTTTGACCACTGATGTAATGATTTTCTTGCCTTCTCTTAGATCATTAGCTGCATGTATAATACTGCGTGCATGTTCCCTGATTCTAAACTTAAGTTGGCAAATGGTCTTCCCAATATAATGAAATTTACAGGGACATTCCAGACAGTAGATCACTCCAGTGTTTTGGCAGTTTATAAATTCCTTGATTGGCTGTGTTTTACCAAATCTATATGCAAATTGTTTTTTGGTCTCCATGTGTTGCCAGCTAACGCAAATTGTACATGGGAAGGATCCTTTCACAGGTTGCTCAAAATTCTTCTTTTTACAGAAGTGACTGGGCTCAAATTTGGTGCGCGTCTGTAAGTGATATCAATTCTATTGTCCAATAGATTTTTAAGGTCATCATCAGTCTGAAGGAGAAATACATTTTTATTAATAATCTCCTCTACCCTCTGCCAATGGCAATTGTACGTTGAGATGAATCTGAGTTTCATGTGCACAGATGTCGTTTTTTTTTCTCTTGACAGTATAATAAAAAGGGTCTAGAAGTATAGAGTGCCCTTTTATAGCCTTTTTGACACATGATTTACTATATCCACGACTGTGGAATCTAGCAGATATTCTCTCGCTCATAGTTTAAAGGTTTCAACATTTGAGCAATTATGTCTAATGCGTAAGAACTCTTCAATGGCTACACTCTTTTTCATAGGCGGATGACTACTGGAGAGATGCAACAGACTATTTGTGGCTGTGGATTTACGATTATCACGGTGCCCGTGATTGCTGCATTTCCTTGTCAGTTACCTGTAGGGGGCTTTCCATTGGCTGCCTGCCTTCAGCCCGCCCTGTGTTGCCTATTTAAACTGAGCTTGGGCACCCTTTGGTTGCCCTTTCGTTTGTCTCTATGCTACCTGCACTTGCATTGGATTCCTGAGCTTCCTGGGACATTTCTCTGTTCCTGCTCATCAGTGATCGCCTGAGTTCCTGTTCACCAGCTTCCCTGGTTCCAGCATCCGTTCCTGATCCGGTTGGGGTTGCTGTCTCTACTGCTCTTTCCTGCTGCCGTTCCTGATCCGTTTGACTGCCTGCAGATCTGTTTCCTGTCCTTCAACGGCTGTGTTTCTGCTCCTGGATCGCCTGCAGTGAGCTCCTCTCCTCCAGTCGCCCTGGCGACATTTTCATTCACTTGTGTTCCACTCTCCAGTACGCGGGTACTGGTTCGCTCCACATACAACTGGCTGCTGTTGCACCGGTAGAGTTCTAGGCTTACTCCATTACGTGGTTAGCTCCATGTATAACCGGCTGCTGTAGCACCGGTAGAGTTCTAGGTTACTCCAGTACGCGGGTACTGGTTTGCTCCATGTATAACCGGCTGCTCGTTGTCATCTGTCAGCACCGGTGGTGATTAGGTTTCCCCAGTACGCGGGTACTGGTTTGCTCCATGTATAACCGGCTGCTTACTATCATCTGACAGCACCGGTGGTGTTCAAGGTTTCTCCAGTACGCGGGTACTGGTTTGCTCCACATACAACCGGCTGCTGTTGCACCGGTAGAGTTCTAGGTTTCTCCAGTTCGCGGGTACTGGTTCGCTCCATGTATAACCGGCTGCTTACTATCATCTGACAGCACCGGTGGTGTTCAAGGTTTCTCCAGTACGCGGGTACTGGTTTGCTCCACATACAACCGGCTGCTGTTGCACCGGTAGAGTTCTAGGTTTCTCCAGTTCGCGGGTACTGGTTCGCTCCATGTATAACCGGCTGCTTATTATCATCTGACAGCACCGGTGGTGGTTGGGTACCTCCAGTACGTGGGTACTGGTTCGCTCCATTCAGCCGGCTGCTTGTTGCACCGGTAGAGTTTCCTCCCCCAGTACACGGGTACTAGTTCGCTCCATGCATAGCCGGTTGCTGTTCAGTCCTAGACAGCTCCAGGAGAGTCTTTGTCCCTCCAGTACGCGGGTACTGGTTCGCTCCATGCATAACCGATTGCTGTTCAGTCCTAGACAGCACCGGTAGACTTGTTGTTCCTCCAGTACGCGGGTACTGGTTCACCCCACGTATTAACCGGTTGCTTGCTGTGTATTCCTCAGCACTGGTAGTGATTGTGTTCCAGTCCAGGCTGCCTTGCCCGGTATTGGTAAGGCCGGTAGAACCTATTCCACCTTGTACCAACTTAAGGTTGCCTTACCCGGTATTGGCAAGGCTGGTAGAGCCTATAACTATTTGTTGTACCAGTCTCCAGGCTGCCTTGCCCAGTATATTGGCAAGGTGTCACGGTTTATTATGACTCTCAGACACAAGTTTTAGGTAAAAAAAATCAATTTTATTGAAATAATAAATGATAACTTAGGATGGCAATAACATACATATATATATATACAGAATATAGCACAGACAGAAGGCAGACTCTACCGGTCCTGTCAACATACCGGACAGGACAGTCTTTAGGCTCTACCGGCCTTGCCAATACCGGGTAAGGCAACCTGCAGATGGAATAGCATAACGGTTTTACCGGCCTTACCAAATTACCGGGCAAGGCAGCCTCAATAGATACACAATGTAGGCTCTACCGGCCCTGCCAATACCGGGTAAGGCAACCTCAGATGGAATGTGGAAAAAGGTTCTACCGGCCTTACCAATACCGGGCAGGGCAGCCCAGAGATAATAGCAGCAGTCAGATGGAACTGGCAAATTAGCAGAATCGTTAAGCAGCAAGGCTTTGGAGCAAACCAGCGTCCGCACGCTGGAAACAACACTGAATAGTATAGCCGTAGGGCTTAGCGAGCAAACCAGTGACCGCACACT
Source organism: Rhinophrynus dorsalis (assembly GCA_037306005.1). Taxonomy (NCBI): domain Eukaryota; kingdom Metazoa; phylum Chordata; class Amphibia; order Anura; family Rhinophrynidae; genus Rhinophrynus; species Rhinophrynus dorsalis. The sequence goes on from CM074721.1 coordinate 49,223,984, forward strand.
GGAGTAACAAGCGAGTAGTATAGCCGCAAGGCTTAGGAGCAAACCAGCGTCCGCACGCTGGGACCAACACAGATTAGTATAGCTGATAGGCTTTGGAGCAAACCAGTGACCGCACACTGGTGTAACAATCGAGTTTGTATAGCCGCAAGGCTTAGGAGCAAACCAGCGTCCGCACGCTGGGACCAACACAGATTTGTATAGCTGAAAGGCTTTGGAGCAAACCAGTGACCGCACACTGGTGTAACAAGTGAGTTTGTATAGCCGCAAGGCTTAGGAGCAAACCAGCGTCCGCACGCTGGGACCAACACCGAATTGTATAGCTGATAGGCTTAGGAGCAAACCAGTGACCGCACACTGGTGTAACAAGCGAGTTTGTATAGCCGCAAGGCTTAGGAGCAAACCAGCGTCCGCACGCTGGGACCAACACGGAATAGTAGCAATGTCACCAACGCGACCAGGCAGAAGGTCGCCAGGATACTGAAGACAGGTGATGAGATGACAGGAACCAGCAACGATCAGTCAGGTCAGAAAACAGCAGAGAAGTTCAGCAGGAACTGCAACACCAGAGACTAGGCCGGAACCAGGACTGGAAGTACTTCAGCATGCAGGAAACACTGGAACAGTAGAGATCAGGAACTCAGGAACACATGAGATCAGGAACTCAGGAACACTGGAACAGAGGCCCAGCTATCACTAGCATAGTGATAGCAAGAAGGTCAGAAACAACACGAAAGGGCACTCAAAGGGTGCCCAATCCAGGTTTAAATAGTCAATAAGAGGCGGGCTATCTGCAGACAGCCAATAGAAGCCCCCTACTGGTGACAGACAAGTAACTGCAGCAAATCACGGGCACCGTGATAGTACCCCCCTTTCAAAGACCCCCTCTCCTAGAATAGGGTTTAGGTTTCTGCGGGTAATTGGCATGAAAGGACCTAGTTAACCTAGGTGCATGAAGGTCCGTACTATCCACCCATGACCGATCCTCAGGACCATACCCTTTCCAATGTACCAGGTACTGTACCCTTCCTCTAAGCCTACGGGAATCAATAATGCTCTGAACCTCGTACTCCTCCTGGCCCTCGACCTCAACAGGTCCTGGCACCACAGGTGTGGTAGTATAGCGATTGCAAACCAGAGGCTTAAGAAGGGACACATGGAACACATTATGGATACGCATGGATGCAGGTAGGTCTAGTGCATAGGAGACAGGGTAAATTTTGCGAATAACTCTGTATGGACCAATAAACCGAGGAGCCAACTTATTAGACGGAACCTGCAGCTTGAGATTTCTGGAGGAAAGCCATACTCTATCCCCAACCTGAAAGGAAACCGCTGGAAGCCTTCTGCGATTAGCATGGCGCTGATGACGCTGAAATGACTGACCAAGTGCCCTCTGAACTTGTGCCCATGTGGAACGGAGTTGCTCGATATGCTCATCCAGAGCTGGAATCTGTTGCGTCTGAAATGAGTCTGGAAGCAAACAGGGCTGGAACCCATAATTAATCAGAAACGGAGAGCTCCCAGATGAAGAATTGACCGCACAGTTCCTGGCGAACTCTGCCCAAGGCAACAAGTCGGACCAATTATCATGATGGTCAGTAACGAAACAACGGAGAAATTGTTCCAAGCCCTGATTGGCTCGTTCAGCGGCTCCATTGGTCTGGGGATGGTAGGCAGAGGAGAAGGACAGCTGTATGCCCATCTGTTGGCAAAATGCCCTCCAAAATCTAGACACAAACTGGCTCCCCCTGTCAGACACCAGTACCCTAGGCACTCCATGCAACCGGAATACTTCTCTGGCGAACACCATTGCCAATTCCTTCGCTGAAGGAAGACCACGGAGGGGCACGAAATGAGCCATTTTAGAAAACCTGTCCACCACCATGAATATAAAGGAGTACCCCTTCGACATAGGCAACTCTCCCATAAAATCAATGGAAACATGAGACCAGGGGCGTTCGCCATTAGGCACCGGTTGAAGCAAGCCCACAGGGAGATGTCTCGGGGTCTTAGCGCGGGCGCAGGTGGCACAGGCATTCGTAAATTCGGCACAATCGTTTCTCATGGAAGGCCACCAAAATAACTGAGAAAGGGACCATAACAATTGGTCTCTACCAATATGTCCCGCAGCCTTAGAGGAATGGTAGGTTTCGAGCAGCCTAGTACGAAATGATTCAGCGACAAAACATTTGCCCACTGGGGTTTCATGGGGAGCGGACCCCTGTGAGGCCAGGATCTCCTCCCCTAGAGGAGAAGTGATACTCGTGCGTATAGTAGCCAGTATTCTATCAGGTTGGATGATAGGAGCTGGTGCTTCCACTCTGTCACTGTCGGCCTCAAATTGTCTTGACAGTGCATCAGCCCTGATATTTTTTGACCCTGGCAAATATGATACAATGAAATTAAATCGAGACAGGAACAGTGCCCACCTGGCCTGACGAGAGGACAATCTCTTGGCCTCCGAGAGATAGGTCAGATTCTTATGATCTGTTAGGATTAAGACAGGATTCTTAGTACCTTCAAGCAAATGACGCCATTCCTTAAGAGCAAGGATAATGGCCAATAATTCTCTGTCACCTATCTCATAGTGGCTTTGAGTGACAGTCAACTTTTTAGAGAAAAACCCACAAGGTCTGAGAGTTCCACCTTTCTCGTGTCGCTGCGAAAGTACTGCCCCGACCCCAATATCTGAGGCATCAACCTCTAACGTAAATGGAAGTAAAGGATTGGGGTGGGATAACACAGGAGCCGCAGCAAATGCCAGCTTCAAATTCTCAAAGGCTTTCTCAGCAGATACCGGCCAACAAGAAGGATTAGCACCCTTGTGCGTAAGATCGGACAGAGGTTTGACAATGGAAGAAAAGTTCTTAATAAACCTCCTATAATAATTAGCGAAACCCAGGAAACGCTGTATGGCTTTAAGACCCTTGGGTTTTGGCCATTGTAGGACAGCTGACAACTTTTCTTTGTCCATGGCAATGCCATCATTGCCAATTATGAACCCCAAGAATGGCACACTGGTTCTATGAAACTCACATTTTTCCATTTTACAAAATAATTTGTTCTCACGGAGTCGTAGCAATACTGCGGATACATCTTTGATGTGCTGTGCCATGTTGTGGGAGTAAATCAGTATATCGTCGAGGTACACCACAACACATGTCTGTAACATATCTCTCAGAACATCATTTATCAGTTCCTGGAAAACTGCGGGTGCATTACACAGCCCAAAAGGCATTACTAGATACTCGTAGTGCCCAGCTCGAGTATTAAAGGCAGTTTTCCACTCATCACCTGCTCGAATGCGAACCAGATTGTAAGCGGCCCGTAGGTCCAACTTGGTAAATATCGAAGCGCCCTTAAGCCTGTCAAAAAGCTCAGTGATGAGTGGTATTGGGTATGCGTTTTTTGCCATTAGTTTATTCAAGCCCCGGTAGTCAATGCATGGTCTTAATTCGCCATTTTTCTTTTTTACAAAAAAGAACCCAGCCCCAGCTGGAGAGGTAGATTTACGTATGATCCCTCTAGCAAGGGCATCAGAAATGTAATCCTCCATAGCCTTATGTTCATCACAAGATAATGGATAAGTGCGTCCTTTCGGAGGTACTGCACCAGGCTGCAATTCAATGCAACAATCATAAGGTCTATGCTGGGGTAGCATACTAGCCTCTCCTTTGCTAAAAACATCGCCAAACTGTTGGTACACATCCGGCATAGCAGAGGAGGTGCACATGACCTTAATAGGCTGGATGACGCACTTGTCCATACAAAACTGGGACCAAGCAGCAATTTCACACTTTTTCCAATCGAATTGTGGGTTATGTAACTGTAACCACGGAAATCCCAATATCACCGCATGGTGCGGGGAATTAATCAGTTGAAACTGCTGCTCTTCTCTGTGAAGTGCCCCAATAGTCATAGACAATGGCATAGTTTCAAATATAACCTGAGGCGGTTCTAAGGGTCTACCATCAATCGCTTCAATAGTCAAGGGGTTTTCTCTTTCAATGCGTGGAACTCCGTGCAATTCAGCAAAGGTATTATCCATAAAATACCCTGCTGCACCGGAGTCAACCAAGGCCAAAACCTCCACAGAGCGTTGTGCCCAAGACAATACCACCTGTATGGTGGGTTTCATTATGCCCGACACTGGGGACGATTGTACACCACCTAGGGCCTGTCCCCCAAGATACCCTAGGTGTGTGCGTTTCCCGGACGTACCGGACAGGAATTTAGCAAGTGCCCTTTTTTACCGCAGTATAAACATAACCCTTGTTTTTTGCGATATAGTCTCTCTGCCTTGGTTAGTCTAGTGAAGCCTATTTCCATAGGTTCACTTGTTTCCCGTACTGGTTCACTAGACTTCAATGCCAAGGGAGGGATGGGTGGGCAAAACATGCTACTAGGCTCATTATTTTTTGACCGTAACTTACGATCTCTGGCAATTGATCTCTCACGTATTCTGGAGTCAATTATCATAACATACTCAATGTAATCATCTAGATCAATAGGTAGATCTTTAGCAGCGATTTCGTCTTTAATGTGGTCATTCAGGCCTTGAGAGAAGGCTGCCAATAATGCCTCGTTATTCCAACCTACCTCTGCTGCCAATGTGCGGAATTCGATGGCATAGTCGCCCACTGTACGCCTGCCCTGTTGTATCTCCATAAGGCGTTTGGCAGCAGAGGTGGTTCTACCAGGAGGCTCAAACACTCTTCGAAAGGAACGCACAAATTCACTAAAGTTCTTAGTACAAGGTTTAGCATTCTCCCACAAGGGGTTAGCCCAGGCCAATGCTCTGCCAGTGAGCAGTGATATCGTGAACCCCACTTTACTACGATCATTGGGAAATGCGTGTGCCGTCAATTCCATAAAGATTTCGAGTTGATTGATGAACCCTCTGCAGAGACTAGGGTCACCATCATATCTTAGCGGCAAGGGTGCAGAAGCCGTTAACCCTTTAACAGTACCCCCTAGGGGTCTGGTATCACTTTCCGGTGTCTGACTTGGCGAGACCACCGGGCTAGAGCTAGATTGGTCAGCAGGTACCGTGCGTTCAAGGATCGTTTGAATTGCAACTGCCAACTGATCCAAACGTTGCTCGAGCACATCCATCCTCCAATGGATATTCTGTGCGTTACCTTGACCCTTGCTGTCTGAGGTCATGGCCCTTTCGTACTGTCACGGTTTATTATGACTCTCAGACACAAGTTTTAGGTAAAAAAAATCAATTTTATTGAAATAATAAATGATAACTTAGGATGGCAATAACATACATATATATATATACAGAATATAGCACAGACAGAAGGCAGACTCTACCGGTCCTGTCAACATACCGGACAGGACAGTCTTTAGGCTCTACCGGCCTTGCCAATACCGGGTAAGGCAACCTGCAGATGGAATAGCATAACGGTTTTACCGGCCTTACCAAATTACCGGGCAAGGCAGCCTCAATAGATACACAATGTAGGCTCTACCGGCCCTGCCAATACCGGGTAAGGCAACCTCAGATGGAATGTGGAAAAAGGTTCTACCGGCCTTACCAATACCGGGCAGGGCAGCCCAGAGATAATAGCAGCAGTCAGATGGAACTGGCAAATTAGCAGAATCGTTAAGCAGCAAGGCTTTGGAGCAAACCAGCGTCCGCACGCTGGAAACAACACTGAATAGTATAGCCGTAGGGCTTAGCGAGCAAACCAGTGACCGCACACTGGAGTAACAAGCGAGTAGTATAGCCGCAAGGCTTAGGAGCAAACCAGCGTCCGCACGCTGGGACCAACACAGATTAGTATAGCTGATAGGCTTTGGAGCAAACCAGTGACCGCACACTGGTGTAACAATCGAGTTTGTATAGCCGCAAGGCTTAGGAGCAAACCAGCGTCCGCACGCTGGGACCAACACAGATTTGTATAGCTGAAAGGCTTTGGAGCAAACCAGTGACCGCACACTGGTGTAACAAGTGAGTTTGTATAGCCGCAAGGCTTAGGAGCAAACCAGCGTCCGCACGCTGGGACCAACACCGAATTGTATAGCTGATAGGCTTAGGAGCAAACCAGTGACCGCACACTGGTGTAACAAGCGAGTTTGTATAGCCGCAAGGCTTAGGAGCAAACCAGCGTCCGCACGCTGGGACCAACACGGAATAGTAGCAATGTCACCAACGCGACCAGGCAGAAGGTCGCCAGGATACTGAAGACAGGTGATGAGATGACAGGAACCAGCAACGATCAGTCAGGTCAGAAAACAGCAGAGAAGTTCAGCAGGAACTGCAACACCAGAGACTAGGCCGGAACCAGGACTGGAAGTACTTCAGCATGCAGGAAACACTGGAACAGTAGAGATCAGGAACTCAGGAACACATGAGATCAGGAACTCAGGAACACTGGAACAGAGGCCCAGCTATCACTAGCATAGTGATAGCAAGAAGGTCAGAAACAACACGAAAGGGCACTCAAAGGGTGCCCAATCCAGGTTTAAATAGTCAATAAGAGGCGGGCTATCTGCAGACAGCCAATAGAAGCCCCCTACTGGTGACAGACAAGTAACTGCAGCAAATCACGGGCACCGTGATACAAGGCCGGTAGAGCCTTCTTTTCTCCGTTACTAGTCTAGGGCTGCCTTGCCCGGTATATTGGTAAGGCCGGTAGAACCTTTTCCATCTGTGTCATCTAAGGTTACCTTACCCGGTATTGGCAAGGCCGGTAGAGCCCGTGTTACATTTCGTATACCACTACTCTTGCTACTATGTATTGACATTAAATGTTATATGTGTATACTACCCACATGGGTATCCATTAAACTTTTCAATAAAGTTGTGTTTTATCTTAACTCTGTGTCTGAGAGTCATAACAAACCGTGACAACGATATAGATCACTAGCTAATTTGTTGTCTTTATTATGATAGATTTTTATGTCCAGAAAGTTCACAGTATCTAGATTGGCCTCATAGGTCAATTTTAGATTTAGATTGTTTGTATTAAGGATATTGATGGCATTTTTCAAAGTTGCTAAATCACCTTGCCATAAGATGAACAAATCATCAATGTATCTCTGCCACAGAAGTATGTGGTCTGTATATGATGTTAACTGATCACTGAATACGATCACTTCCTCCCACCATCCGAGGTACAAGTTGGCATATGTAGGTGCGTATGCACTACCCATCACAGTACCTCGGAGCTGTAGGAAGAAGTGATCATCAAATTGGAAATAATTCCTTTCCAACACAAAAGACAGTAGAGATAGAACAAATGCTTTTTTGTTCTCACCATACCTGCTGTCCTCATTCAAAATATATGATATTGCTGTCAGGCCAAATTTATGTTTTATTGAAGTATATAATGACTTCACTAAATATACTTCTTCATCTACAGGTAGTCAATTTATTTTAGTTATAATATCCAGGGTATCCCTTGTATAAGAATTTAAACTATATATATATAGGGTCTTAAAATATAATCTAAATATTTGCTAGCATTCTCTGTCAAACTGCCATTACCAGATATTATTGGTCTGTCTGGAAGTGTTAAGGCATCTTTATGAATTTTTGGCAGTAAGTATAGAGTAGCAGTACGTTGATATCTAACCTGTAGAAATTCTAGCTCTTTTTTGTCTATCAAACCTGAAACTTTCGCCTGATCTATGATCTTATTGTAAGATGTTATAAAATCTTGTGTTGGGTCGCCCATCAGGGCACGATAACAAGCTGTTTCTTCACCTCACTTAAGTACACCGTAGTGGGCCAAATAACAAGATTGACACCCTTATTTGAAAGTTTCAGTACAATATCTTTCCAAGTTTGTATATCTTTGAGTGCATAATTTTCACCCTTTGGCCAGTTCCTGTTGATGACTGTATCTGGAATTTTAAGAACTTTGGTCATTACAGCATCCCTGTAAGTTTGTATGAAAGGACATATGTTAGTGGGTGGGGTGAAGGTTGATTTTAATTTGGATGCTTGGGGTACATTATATTTTTACATTGGTGTACTTGACTCGTCTATCAGTTTAACTAGACATGATAAACTTTCTTCATCTTGAGACTCTAATTATAGTTGCATCGCTTCAATATTGTTTTTATTGCTAAATAATTTATTTAAGAGTCATTTTCGTGTGAAGGTAAAAACATCTGTCAATAACGAAAATTTGTCCAACTTTTGTGTCGGTGAAAAGTTTAGTCCCTTGCAAAAGTTTAGTCCCTTGGACAAAAGACTAATATGATCCGATGACAAAACATGATTGGAAAGATTAATAATTTGTATAGCGTCATTCTTATAATTTATCTCCTGCCCCAATAATTCCCTCTTCCCCTTCCCTGATCATATCTTCATTTGTTTCTGTCTCTTAATTATCTGTCCATGTCTTGTCTTGCCCTCCCTCTTCTATTTTGATGCTGTCTTTGCTGTCTGACCCATAAAAAATAATTGGGCTGGTCAAATTGTGTTTGTTGGCCCTCACTTGTTGATTCTGCTTATGATGCAGAACTTTCACTTTCAGTTCTACATCACTTTTATTCACAACCCTATGCTTTCTCTTATACCATGCATATATTTTACCCTCTGAGAAATCTTTTTTGTCTCTTTGGAATTTTCTCTGTTTGCATTCAGTAATATCTTCTTCAAATTTATCCAGTTCTCTATTAAGCTGGGCAAGATCCTTTTTAATTTTCTCTAAACATGAAAAATCTTTTTGTTTGTCCTCATATATTTAGATACTAGATTCTAATTCTGCCTTATTATCAGTTTCATAATCTACCAATATAGAGAGAAAACCCAGGGAACAATTATTACACATTTCTTCCCATCTTTGGAAATATTTGGGATCTGCAAAACTGTATGATGGCAGGCCTCTTGGTATTATCTTATCCTCAACATATTTTTGAAAAGTAGCCTGTGACCACCAAGATTTAATATGTTTGTACTGGGCATCCTTCACAGTGTCTATTGCAGATGAAAATATTTGTTTTGCTTTCTCAGCCCACTTAGATAGCCTCTGACTAAATGTGGTTGTGGAATCCATAATACGGGGTAAAATTAGGTGCTACAGAGAAAAAAGAAGAAACAATCTGTTCCAAGGAGATCAAGAATTCAACAAAATAAGAAAATAACCCTATGCACACTAAACCCTGTTTTTTGAATACTCTATTTTCAATCTACAAAAACTTTTTCACAATGGGGAAGTATAATTATATTACATTGTAATCAGAAATATATTAGACAGATTTTTGGCAAGCCAAAATTAGCCCCGGTAACAATTAATCAGGGTACAGATCTCTACCTACAACAGACACTATACACTCATTGTCACAGTTCTTATAAGCATTGTTATACCATAGCATTTAATGTAGCTGTGTCCTTAGTGTGGCAATATATGGTTTGTGTCTTGCAATCTCTCTGAATTACTTGATGATAACTCAATCTTCAACTTTTTTTCAAAGACTTCTCACATAATAGAAGGATTGTAATTATGTCGTATTACACATAGTAACACTTTAGATATAGGTTCTCCTGGCAATCCGGAATAAGCCCCGGTAACAATCAGGGTACAGATCTCCAAGTTGTGTTAGACACTACACGGTAACAGTTGTAGGAGTTATTCTTCATTGTAGCTGAAGCTTCCATAGTGGAAGCATACAATGTGTGTTTTTTGAGACTCCCCTGAATATAGAATTTAAAGGTTAACCATACCCACAAGGAATGCTAGGATATGTTGTCATAATGCAGGTGGAATAAGGCAGCATAGATAGATGCCTAAATATATATGCCTTTAATATCCCAATGCAGTTTGTTGATATGTAGTACCTCATAGGTGCGGGTAGGATTATAACCTTATGTATCGTAATACTGGGAGAATAGTGTATTAGAACTTCCAAATAGGCTTCACGAATTAACTCCTCAAAGCCAGGTGACCTGGATGTTATTACTAGGCTAATATACATTAACCCATTTGAGACTGATTAAGCTGGCTATACAAATAAGAGCTATGGCAATTAATAATGGTTAATGCAAGCTACTATTATGCAATCATCCCTCAGCCCTAAATGATAACCAGGACTATATATCTTTATGATGGAGTTTATATCTAATAAAGAGTAATATAAACTATTCTGCTATTTTTTTATACCTTAGAAACCTGTTATTTGGGTAATAAAGTTATAAGATTTAAATATCCATACAAGTACGATAACTCTTAGGAAAAATTACATACCAATACTTAAAGGGATAGTAATGTTTCATAATAAAAGCAGCTCTAATTAATCATAATAGTATTTGGACCTTGGAGAGTGTTATTTCAGTTCTGTCAGAGTTGTAGTTCAGGAGTAATTCAATGACAAAGTATCCCCCTCCCGCCCCTTTTACTGATGTAACACTGCTCACCAGAGCAGAAGGGAGGTGACCAGGTAGACTGCAGAGAGGGACAATCTTCAATTAAGATAAGGGAAAAACCTGAAAAACTTGTCAAGGGGGGCAGGGCTTTCATTGTTCTCATAGGAAGAAGATTGTCCGTTGCTGTTATCTGTCTGGTCTATGGACTGCATTCCACATCTGAGAAGAGATGGCTTACACTAGGTAAAAGGGGCAGGAGGGGAAACTTTGCTTATAAATATCTCTTAAACCATAAAGGTTTGAGAGATAAGACTTATATCGTTCTTCATGTTTTTTTAATGCCTACAAAATAAAATAAGGTTAAAACGAAGTATTACTATCCCTTTAAGCAATTTAACCATAGTGTTTCCTAATATTTCAGGCAATCTAAGATTGATTGATAAGTAGAGAGACATATCAAATTTTTGTTATATCTCCCTCAGGTGACTCTTGGATTCCGAGTCCCATTTAAATGTACATTTTTATACATTTACCCTGTAGGTTTGGGTTTTGAACTATTTTTATATAATATACTAGTTGAAGAGCCCATTACAGGGGCCACAGTGCCACTGCCACCCGGTCGCGGGGCAGTCATGCGCAGTAGAGACTGCTCGCGCCACGGCTGATACAGAGGAGCATCCAGCTCTGTATCAGTCGCGGCGCGGGCAGTCTGTACTGTGCATGACTGCAGCACGTGCAGCAGTGTCTACGGCGCATGACCCGGCGTTACACACGTTTTAGCTAATTATTATATAGGATGTTAAGTTTTATACAAGCCTTTTTTCCCCAATTATTTCCATCTTGAAGTTGGAAACAAAGACATGTGACATACAAAACAATGTGCTTAGTTCTTTTGCTCTCTTTTTAGCCGGAGTTGTACAATCAGATAATTATTGTGGAGCACAGTCACTGCTTTTTTCACTCTAGCCCTCTCTGCTTTCATCCCTGTCTATGTTACTCACTTGTCAACTAAACCTTGTAGCATGGCAGGACTTTCTGTGTTTTATAATAGTGTGAAGGGAATGCTTGTCACCACAGAAACCAGATATATACAATGGCAATGTTCTTGTGAGAAATTCATTGACTTTAGCAGTTTGTCAAAAAAGAGGCAAAAATTCCTGGAAAAAAAAACATGACTTTTCACCAGTCCTTACTTGAGCACATATGATGGGCATTCACCTGCCCCCCTATGCATTGTGATTTGTGGTGGGGCTCCCATGCAATTCATAGCAAGCTGAGACCCAGCGTTACATGGGGAAGTACCCCATGGGGTATATGGGGACACACACTGTATCCTGGGATGGGGACCATATACCTGGAGAGTACCATCTGAAACTCCCCACCCACCCTTTGGGTTGTAAGATGGATATGTGTCTAAGGGAAGCCATGAATTTCCCTGCTGACCTCAAGCCTTAGCTACAGTAGAGAATTTCAATGAAACTGAATTGAGGATGTGAATGGAACAAAAAGATGGAAGTGAATGACTCCCATTTGCCCTTGGAGTTGGTGAGGGGGAATAAAAAATTACCAGCAAAGTAATTTATTTTTTAACCCCTTAACGACCAGCCTAGAGGCATACGGCTGCCAGTTAAGGACCATGGGGCATATTTTTTTTCACAATTCACATTCAGGCATCTCCAAGCAGTGTGCAGCCATGCAGTGACCCCTGAATTCCATGACAAGCCAGGACTTTTAGTGGTCCTTAATGCGTTTATTCATGACAGTCCTCATCTCTCCAAAAATAAGCCAAGTAAATAAAATGTGCTTTTTTTTTTTTTTTCACTATAGCTATATATTTTCCATCCATTGATATTATATTCTTGAGGGACACTTGTATTTGTTCAATTTGTTCAAATTCCTCCCAGCCTTTTCAGCTCACGCTCTTTCAAAATTTCCATCAAGGGTTGGTTTTTGATCATCAGTGGAAAGAATAAAAGAGAATAAAAAGCTATAAGTAAAATGAAACCAGCTGAATTTAGTGGCCGTTGAGGAATCAAAACTAAATATAATTCTTGTAAATCTGTGAGACCATTTATGTGTGTCAGAAGCTTCTCAGTGCTGATTATTAGGATTGATAGACTTAATGACAGTAAATTGTGACAGAGGAGGAATCTAACGGATGGAACCCACAGTGCTGAATGAAAAGTTGGGAGTTTATCTTCCTTAAGTGTATGCTACCTTTTTTGTTTTATAGGTGATACTGTATATAACTACTCTCTTTCTCTCTCTCTCTCTCACTCTCTCTCTCACACACACATACACACAACACACAATATACACACACAAAATGCTATGTGCACAATGCAATCCACACAACTCTATACACACAGGCTATGCGCAAAATTATACATGTAAAACACTAAACACAATACACACAATGCTGTACACACAGTTCTATATGTAAAATGCTGTGCGCTATATGCACAAAGCTATACTTTACTCCAAATGCTACACATACAACGCACAACCACTTATGCTGAACGCAAAGAGCTATACTCCAAACGCTATAAATGAAACTCCAAACACAAAATGCTATATGCCATATGCTGTACGTTATACACCAAACGCTATACTCCAAACGCTAAATGCCAAATGCTATAAGCAAAGCTCTATACTCTAAACCCTATACGCCATACACCAAATGCTATAGGCAAAGCGATAAAAGCTGTATGTCAAACGGTATACTCTATATGCAATTCGAAAAACGCTGTATGCCAAATGCTATATACGCCATATGCGAAATGCTGTACTCCAAATGCTAGAGGTAATTCACCAAATGCTATGTGCAATTCACCAAACGCTATAAGCCTAACGAAATACACCAAACTCTATATGCAATACGCCAAACATAATACGCCAATGCTATACGCAATTCAACAAGCAGTATATGCCAAACACTGTATGCCTAAAGCAATACACCAAACTCCATACTCCTAGTGCTATACGGAATTTGCCAATTGCTATACGCCAAACGTTATACGCAATTGCCAAATGATATACACAACTTGCCAAATGCTTTACGACATATATTATAAGCAATACACCAACCGCAGTATGCTGTACACTTTTGGGGGGTTTTCTTACACTTTTCCTACTGGTTCAGTGTTTTTGGGTATCCTAACATGTTCTAGTGATGTTTCATGCATTTTTATTTTACTGTTTCAATTTTGTAAAATTTGAGTTGGCGCACTTTACTTCATATGCGCCATTGCTCCATTCACTCCTATGGGACTGTACAGTTTGGGACATATCTCTGCCACAGCTTAACCTAGCGACTTCAGTTTTCTTGTTTGCCCTTGCTCTGTCATCTGGTTCATGTTTCTAGTGTGTTTGGGGGCTGAGGGGACTTCGGGCACTGTTTGGGTACTTTTTCTGGGAAAACTACATTTCCCATGAGCACTTGCTTCGCATGCTCGTTTCTGATTGGTTTCCACAGCGGCAGCCATTTTGTTATATTTCCAGAATGAGTATCCTATGCAGAGCTTGGACTCTCCTTCTCTCCTCTGCTGGGGTGAAACTTTAATCCTACACACTGTACTTGGATGGTTTCTTTTATTATAAGGTTATTTAACACTATGAGAATGTCTATACCGTTGGAGCTTGGGGCCAGACCTAAGACTAAGGATGCTGCGGTCTCTGTGTCCCCTATTGGGCATTGCTCTTCCTGTCATTCAGGGTTACCTAGAGAATTTTCAGGTCAATTATGCTCAGCATGTTCTGATGTCCCTGAAAGTCTCCCAGGGACCTCCAGCCATGCATTAGAGCCAGTTTGGGTGCAAAAGTTCAAGGCTGCTACCAGGGACCTTAGGTCTACATTGCAACTCTTTTCCATCCCATCTTCCATTCCTGGCAGACCCCCTCCTCTGTCAAGTCTTCCCTGCCAAAACCACAGGGAGAACCTGACATATCCGATTCCTCTGAGGAGGAACTTGTGGTGGATTCAGATCTTGAGAAATGTTCTGCTGTGGGCTCCTCTCAGTTTTTTGGGGATCCCTTTGAGGCTGATCCTGAGCCCTCAGCTGACGGCCTGATCAACGCTGTTTTGACTACCCTAAACATTCCCTTAGTTCAGGAAGTTCCTTCTGATCCCTCTGATGTGTTTCAGGAGCCTAAGAAGCCCCTTTATTGCTTTCCACCTAACCCCACTCTTCACCACCTTGTGTCTGAAGAGTGCAAATCTCCTGACAGGAAACCTTCTGTGTCCAAGAAATTTGTTAATCTTTATCCCTTCTCTGAGACAGCACTTGCTCAGTGGGTTCATCCTCCCAAGGTGTATGTTCCTATTTCCAGACTATCTAAGTCTACTGCCATGCCAGTTTCTGATGTGTCTGCTCTGAAAGACTGGACTGACAAGAAACTTGAGGTCTCCCTCAAGTCCATTTTTGTCACTGCTGGTACTGCCATGCGTCCAGCATTCTCTGCAGCATGGGTGAACCGGGCCATTGCGGTCTGGACTGAACAGCTTACCCTGGCAGTCCGTCAGGGTGCTCCTACTTCAGATATGTTGTGCCTTCTTGCCAACATTTCTGAGGCACAGCACTATGTATCTGCTGCCTTATTTGATGCAATCCGTTTGGTGGCCAGGGTTTCCACCATGTCTGTAGTTGCCATATGGGCTCTTTGGCTCAAGATCTGGTCTGCTGACACTGCTTCCAAGAAAACATTGCTTTCCTTACCTTTTCAAGGTACTTCTTTGTCAGTGAGGTACCCTTCTCCCTTTGGTCCCCAGGAAGAAAACGCTGCATAAGCGTAATCTGTATTTTCGTTCCTTTCAGACTGAGACACGTGCGACGAACCAGATGGTTCCCTCAGCTCCGTGTGCCTCCTCCAATCCCAAACAGCAATGGAAACCCAAGGTCTCCTCCAAGCCCAAGGTTTCCAAGCCTTCTTCGGCATGACTCACCGAACCCAGGTCCCCACTCTGCTGTGGGTGGCCATCTGCGTCACTACCACAGCATCTGGAGGATTCAGTGGCGGACCCATGGGTTTTACAGGTGGTGGCGGAAGGATACAGGATCCCTTTCGTCTCTCTTCCTCCCTTTCACTTTTTTCCTTCTCATACGTCCCAGGGCGCAGAGAAGTGCTGGCTGTTCAACGGCACTATTCAGGCTCTTCTGGACAAGGATGTCCTAGAGCTGGTTCTAGTTCAGGACAGAGGTATGGGTTTTTACTCAAACCTCTTTGTGGACTCCAAAAAGGACAGCGGTTGGCACCCTATTTTTGATTTGAAGGATCTCAATTCCTTTGTGATCTGGACTCATTATCACCAGGAGTCTCTACGATCTCTGGATCTTCAGGACGCGTATTTACACATCGTCATTCATCCAGAGAGCCTGCAGTATCTCAGATTTTCTTAAAAGTTATATGTGTATAGAGCGCTCACTACTGTATCAGGAATATAGACACAGGTGTTAAACGATAAAAAGAAATGTAAAAAGTAAACAAGGTAACATAAAATATTCCTCAAATGGATATGATAATCACATAATGTCTATATGTAGGTGTAGCTGAAACAAATAATACTGCAACAATGTAGCTGAAATACATAATATGGTAACAATAAAATCAAATGACACAATCAAATACATAAAGATAACCAACTTTAGTCAGAAGTAAAAGCCGTCCTATGATTAATACTGTCTGTGTATATGTAACGTTCAAAGCACCTTAATTCCTGGAATATGGTAGATATCAGTTCATGAGGATGAGTAATGGATGATGAAAAAATTCTAATATGATGAAATGAAAGGGATGAATGGATGAATGAAACAGTCACTGGTCCAAGTAGTTCATAAGTCCCTAGATCTTACTGTGCTGCTTGTCAGAAACTCGGAGTCCACTCGAGTAAGTACATGAAAAAAAGAAGAAAAAGGAGAGACAGCGCACCAGTAGTCTAAGTGTAGTGGATAGTACTCCTTGTGGGAATAGTTGCAAATATATGCAGACAGTATTACCTTATGCTTCTGGTGAGCGCATACAAACTATTGGTTCTTTACCTATATATATAAATATATATATATATATATATATATATATATATATATGTGTATATATTTCTAGCACAGCGATAGCCCGGTAACCAGTTATCTGTGAACCCCTGTGTATTATTTTGAAGATATAATATTTCTTTATGTCCGTAGAGAGCTGTACGTTTTTAATACTGGAACCATTGCTTTTTATATACTTGTTTTTATGCAGTGACCTATTATCACTGTTAGAGTTTTATTGCATACACATATCTCAATAAACATTGTATTGATATTCCCTTTTGTGGTGTATTGGTCCATATATTTTATATATATATATATATATATATATATATATATATATATATATATATATATATATATATATATATATATATATATATAAAATATATGGACCAATACACCACAAAAGGGAATATCAATACAATGTTTATTGAGATATGTGTATGCAATAAAACTCTAACAGTGATAATAGGTCACTGCATAAAAACAAGTATATAAAAAGCAATGGTTCCAGTATTAAAAACGTACAGCTCTCTACGGACATAAAGAAATATTATATCTTCAAAATAATACACAGGGGTTCACAGATAACTGGTTACCGGGCTATCGCTGTGCTAGAAATATATACACATATATATATATATATATATATATATATATATTTATATATATAGGTAAAGAACCAATAGTTTGTATGCGCTCACCAGAAGCATAAGGTAATGGGGTAATTAGCACAAGAATAGTTGCCTGCTCACCAGATTTCCCCTTGAAAACATGCTTATCGAGTAATGTAGAAACACCGTAGGTCTCCTCGCTTTGTATCCCGGGCTCCCGTCCTCCTCTGGTCCGAGTCCTATAGTCCACAGCTGGGCCAAACGGATATTGATTTCCACTTCCTCTATGTATTTATTGTTGCTCTTTCCAATTAGCTGACGTCATACAATAAATTTAGATGACAAAAAAAATAGATATGTCCTTATGTTTGTTCTTCAATATGTTTCTGGGCTATCAGCCCCTTCGTCAGGATATTTTAGGAATATCATAAATGACAATCAGGCCTCTGTGTTGATGTGTTGGCATCGACTGACGCCAACTTTGGGAGGAAGATCCTGGAGGCAGTCTTGCCTGTCTAGGATCTTCTTTGGTTCTTGGTGCTTCCTTCACTTTTGAGCTCTGTTGCTCTAGTTCAGTTTACTGTGTAACAGTTTGGGGTGTTGTTACCCCTGTTCAGTGTCTGTTGACACTTCATTGTTTTGTTGGGCTTTCTCTGATCTGATGGTTCATATCTGCTCTGGTGACTTTGGGGGCCTTGCACCTGGTCCTTGCCTTACTTCCCACCTCTGGGAAACTCAATGGTTGGACATCCCAAAGTTACCAGTAACCTGTATTGGATGACAGAGGAAAGAGGATTTTAGACTTACCTGTTAAATCCTTTTCTCTTAGTCCATACAGGTTACTGGTCTCCCACCCTGTCAGAAGGGACCATGTTTGGCTCTCCTGTGGCAGACCGTGGGGGTCCTTTGGGGTCATGCTCACATGAGTCTTCTTTCCCTTCCACTATCTAAATAGTTAGTGTCTCAAATCTTTCTGGAGCTGGTTGGCTAGCTGCAGCCAATGAGGGAAGGTAGGCTCCACCCCCTGCATACAATTCTAGAATTGTTCCTGCCTACAATTAAAAGGGCGGATCTCCAGTAACCTGTATTGACTAAGAGAAAAGTATTTAACAGGTAAGACTAAAATCCTCTTTTATATATATATATATATATATATATATATATATATATATATATATATATATATAACTTAAGGGAAGCACTCATGTCTCTAGTATGGGTATCTGCCTGGGTGCCGATGCAAGAAGCTAAATGTATCCTCCACGTTTATCATAAACACACACAGGACTTAATAAGAGTTTCAATAAATGAAGGTTTTTATTATATCATATAATACAAATCTTCATTTATTGAAACTCATATGAAGTCCTGTGCGTTCTTATATATATATATATATATATATATATATATATATATATATATATATATATATATACAGTTGTGCTCAAAAGTTTGCATACCCGTGGAGAATTGGTAATAAATGTACCATTTTTAAAGAAAACATGAGTGAGCAGGCATAACACATTTCTTTTATTTCTTATGGGATTCATATTCAACTGTAGGTTATAACAGATTGGCACAATCAAAAAACAAAACACGTCAACAAATACAAAATAAAATGACCCCTGTTCTATGGTCTGCATACCCTTAGTTCTTAAAGGGATAGTAATGTTTCAAAATAAAAGCAGCTCCAATTAATCTTCAGAGTATTTGGGCCATGGAGAGTGTTATATCAATACTGTCAGAGTTATAGTTCAAGAGTAAGCGAAAGATAAAGTATCCTCCTCCCGCCCCTTTTACTGATTTAACACTGCCCAGCTCATAACAGAAAGGTGGTGTCCAGATGGCTTGCAGAGAGGGACAATATTGAATTAGCATAAGGGAAAAAGTGAAAAACCTGTCAAGAGGGACAGGGTCTTCATTGTTCTCACAGTAAGAAGATTGTCCCTTGCTGTGAGCTGTCTAATCCGTGGACCAGATTCCACATCTGAGGGGCGGTGGCTTACCCTAGATAAAAGGGGTGGGAGGGGGAAACTTTATCATTCATCAAGGCCATTTATGAAGGCCATTGAGGGTGGCTGAAACGTCGATTTAATAAAAACACCTGTGTGATTTATGTGAATCATGGACTTCTGAGAGTGCTTTCCTGCAACTTATATATATAGTGGAGTTATAATGGTCAGACTGAGAAAAGAGTGTAGTGTGACTGAATATCATATGTTGGAGCTACCAAACTAACACTTTTTTAATATATATTGAGTATACTGATATAGTATCTTTGCATATATAACTTTATAGACATCTTGCAGATACAACTATATTATTATTTTGGTGCATTTCAGAGGAGTTACATTTTTTATAATGTTCAGATTGTGATTTTTGAAAAGTGCCAGGGATTATATATAAATATATATATATATATATATTTCTGAATGATCCCATACTGCCTAAATACTAGATACAAATTTCTGTTGTATACACTATATGTTTCCAATATGAATTAAGCCAGAAAATATCCACAGAAAATACTTGTATACTAGTCATCAGTTTTATTTTTTTAGCTTTTGTAAAATGAAAATTCTGAGAAAATGTCAGGGTTTAAATTGCAAATCAATCAGCAGGTAGAAATTAGAAGAAAAAAAATATGTCTATAAAATGAATATGTTTCAGAATATTTAATTACAACAATTGCTCCCATTGAATTATGGTGTAGATTCCACTGAAGGTGATACATGTTTTATTTCTCAGATTCCAATGAAAGTCTAAGGGGAAATTTGTAAGTAAAACCTAGGGATTATGAAACCTCCTGTCTCAAAAGCAAAAAATGTGAAAAATGGCACTTTCTGCCAAACTGTAATTTTATTTCAAGAAGTGCTGATATTCTGCTGTGTTTGCATATGTATTGCATTGAGGTCAATGGAATTCCTGATGTACTAGTATAAAAGGGTGTCAGAATCCTGCAGGTTGTCAGTCTGTGTTTGAGAATGAGAGAGAAAGGAGCACTTTAATTGTGGAGGTGTTGAGTGTTGGGGAGACACTGTCAGTTATTTTCTGGGTGTGGTTGAGAAGAAGGAAAATACCCCCCCCCCAAAAAAAAAGTGTTAGTGACAAGCAGCCAGCCATCCAGAGTCTAAGTGGTGCAATGACACTGACAGATACCAGACTAAACATCTGTGCTTGTGATTGGGAGGAGAGAGAGAAAGCAGCATACTGTGATTTCTGGTGACTTATTCCAAAAATTCAACAAAAATAAACAATAAATCATGCTGTTTGTTTTTGGAGGTGTTAAAGGAATGTTGGGGAGGGAGACACAGCCAGTTGTTTTCTTGGTGTAGGTGAGCAGGAAGAGTTACCCCCCCCAAAAAAAAAAATGTGTTTGTGACAGCAAGCAGCTAGCCAGCCTGAGACTGAGTGATGGGACATTGACAGATACCATCAGACAATACATCTGACGTGACACACGAAACAAATAGAGACAAGGGGTTCTGCTTAAGATGCTATGGGCTAGATTCTATTTCAGGTGCTACCTCCCGTTTTATTAAACACTTTCCTAATGAAGTCTATGGGGAATCTTGGCGATAAAAGCAGTGATAAAATTAGCACCTGCAATAGAATCCAGCCCTTTGTCTGTACTATCCACACACAGCTGCACTCCAATGCATACACAAGATCTAGAGAGGCAAGGAAGGATGTACTGAGGTGTGGTGCCGCACTAATGAACCAGTGATTCCTGGGTGCTTTATTATTTTACTACATGCTGTGGAGACTGTGTTTTCTGAAGCCATCCTAAGTCTATACTGTACAGTACTGTAAAAATACCACTGCAGTAGTTCTTGAGTGAGAGAGAGAGAGAGAGACTGTCACACACACGGCTGGTAGGGAACCGTGTGTGTGTCGGCTCTGGCACAGATGCTTGTGTGCGTAGCTGGAGTGCGGAGCTGGTGAGTGGTGACGGCGTGCCAGGCACTCCCTTGCTGCAGCCGAAGCTGGTTATAGATGCTGGTTGTGAAACCAGATTGTTCCACCCCGGCTGAGCCAGGGTGCAACCAGGACGGGAGTACCTGGGAACCATTGGAAACCAGGCTGGCAAGACAGACTGCATACAGAGCTGAGAGGGGTAGGCAATAGGAATGGTACAGAGAAGCCAAGGGTCAAACCAGGAATTGAGGTCAAGCGTAGCCAAAGTTCAAACCAGGAGCACATATCAGGCGTAGTCAAGTGGAGCCAAGGGTCAAACCAGGAGTACAGATCAGGCGTAGTCAAGTGGAGCCAAGGGTCAAACCAGGAGCACATATCAGGTGTAGTCAGGAGGATCCAAGGGTCAAACCAGGAGAGTAGATCAATGAACACAGCAGCAGAAGCAAACTAACGTTCAGAAGCCCAGAACAAAGCCTAGAGCAAGTTTGTAGAACGGACTCCCTAAGCCTGGGGTAGCCTGTTTAAATACAGAAGACAGCCAATGGAAGGAGCAGAGAGGGAGGCTCGCCTGGGAGCCGCATGTGATTGGAGAAACCGGACGAATGGAACACCGGACCGGACGCATGCGCATCTGCCAAGTTGAAGGCAGAAGCGCACTGCGCATGCGCGGCCTGACTGAGCCGCAAACCGGAAGAACCGCCGTCGCCGTGAGAGAAACGCGGCCAGGGGAACACAGGCAAGCAGTGACAGAGACATAGAGAGAGAGAGAATTGTGGCACTATCTTTTAGTCTAGAGGCAAAGAGGGGAGCTAATTAATTGTGGTTGTAGGGTGCGTGTGTGACTGAGTTCAGTGACCGTGACAGATGGGGACAATAACAAGAATGTATCTGCTACACAGGGACAAGCATGATTTTGTTTTGATATGAGTCCTGACAACAGACATGAACAGTGATAGACACTGACTTTAATAGTGACATAGATCACAGAATCTGGTGATAGCAGCACTTCACTGTCAGTGCAAATTAGTGCTCAAGCTTGTGTAAATCAGGGGAGAAGAGACAATAAAGTGCTTGAGAAAAAAACCTAGAAGAATATGAATGTGAATTAAAAAAAAAAAAAAAAAAAAAAAAATGTTTTTCAAAAATAAACCACAAATCAAATTAAATGCAGCTGGATTAGTTCTATGGGTAATTATACATGAGATGCAAATAGATGCATTACATGCAACTATATGGTACATAAAATAAAAAACGTTTTAGATGATTAGGGCAAACAATGGGAAATTAAGCATCTTATAAATTATAAAACAAGATATGTCATTTACAAAATAACATGTCCATGTAGTAAAACATATATAGGGCGTACAAACATGAGACTTAAGGACCAGTTTTTGGAACATCGTTGTGCTATTCTGCCGGAGGATCAAAAATACCCTCTATCAAGACACTATAAGGAAAAACTTAAAGGGATAGTAATGTTTCATAATAAAAGCAGCTCTAATTAATCATCATAGTATTTGGACCTTGGAGAGTGTTATTTCAATTCTGTCAGAGTTGTAGTTCAAGAGTAATTGAATGATAAAGTATCCCCCTCCCGCCCCTTTTACTGATGTAACACTGTTCAGCCAGATCAGAAGGGAGGTGCCCAGGTAGACTGCAGAGAGGGACAATCTTCAATTATGATAAGGGAAAAACCTGAAAAACTTGTCAAGGGGGGCAGGGCTTTCATTGTTCTCATAGGAATAAGATTGTCCCCTGCTGTTATCTGTCTGGTCTATGGACTGCATTCCACATCTGAGAAGAGATGGCTTACACTAGGTAAAAGGGGCGGGAGGGGAAACTTTGCTTGTAAATATCTCTCAAACCATAAAGGTTTGAGAGATAAGACTTATATCGTTCTTCATGTTTTTTTAATGCCTACAAAATAAAATAAAGATAAAATGAAGTATTACTATCCCTTTAATAAATATCAAAAAAGGATTAGTTTTATGGGAATCAAATATATTCCTAGTAATTATCTGGGGGGGGGGCATAGGTTTAAATTATTATGCCAAATGGAATCTTTATGGATCTTTAAATGTAACCTTTGGGCATAATGACCAATTGGGAGTACATTTCAATAATTATTTAATATATTTCAAGTAGGTCATTTCATCTCATTTTAATATTAAAAGGATAAAAAACATTAAAAGCATAATTTATAAATCTCAATATTTTTATGTGTTTTCTCATTTTGTGTCAATGTAATAGTAACTATTACAAAATAAAAAGAAACAAGATATTTTAATGGATCAATTGTGCATTGTTATACACAGTTTCTTTGTATTCCAAAATATAAAAGAAGTAACATATTTTAGTGTATCAATTATATAGGTCATATTGACGAATATGTTAAAAAGTTTTTGAAAAATTTTAAGAAATGTATAAAATGTATAAAAAAATAAAAAACAAAGATATATTTTAAGATGTTTTGGAATTCATCATGCATGTACAGTTTATGTTTCTTTCAGCCAATGTTCTATTACACAGTATTAATTTCAAGTTATATTGTATACTATATATCCCTATGCTATTTCCAGTACTGCTATCTAGCACTCCTAGGGACATGAATAATGTCATGGTTTTCAGACTTTCTCTCTAATTGACATAATTGGTGCAATTTATTTAAATCCACAATTGATATCTACCAGCTTTTCTTATACTAATTTCCCTAAAAAAGTGTCCATCTCTGGGTACGAAACCTGCAGGAATTTTATCCCCATTGTATGTGATTTTAGTCTATATATTTGGTTCATTGTTTTTATCTCTGCCCTTGCATGGTGTTCTCTGATCTATGGGAAATACAAGTTTTTAAATACAAGAGATGGGCAAAACATTTAAAATATATCACCTATACCAGGAATTAATAGACTGGAGAGATGTTCTGCTACCAGAATAAAGAGGGAGATATGGCATGGCACAGATATATACACTTCTCAACCAATGGAACTGGTAAGCCTAATCTCCAAAATACTCTAATTTGCCTCTTCCAACTAAGGTGATAACACATTCAGATAAGAATATTCTATCACCTGCTGCAGTGTGTCTGTTTTAAAGTTTGGTTTTAAGTCTCCTTATGAGAGTTAGACAGAGAGTTGGACAGAGGATGGACTGAGGACAGGCTGCTATCAACAAAAGTACTGTTCTTGCTGGATTTATACCAAAGGAATGTTTCTATTCATGAAGCAATGACATTTGCATCCTTTGCTAAAATTGTTAACTTCTTAACAGCTGACTGACAAAGAAAGATCCTAAGTCTGCTTTCTTCTGCAACCCCCATTACCTATCACAACTTCACTCCCTACCTAACATCAAAGGAGTGCATTCTTTTACCCTGCAATATCTCAGCTGCCTCATCCTGCTCAGACTCCTGCCTTCACCAGCCAACTGGCAGACCTGCAACTGACTCTCTTCATCCTCTCTGGCACCTGCACCTTTCATATCTCTTAGTATCTTGAAATGAGCCTTGATTAGCCAACTCACCAGTACTCTATTTTGACTGTTGAACAGATTCTACTGTCCCATGCTTTAACCTCCTAGTGTCTTATTTGGCTCTTTGGTTTTTCATAACCATTCTTACCTGAATCATAATCTCCTCTTACTCCTGTGTCCATATTAACTGTCCACTCCATTCATTTTGCCCTCTCACTTCTTCCCTTACCACTTCATTTCATCATTCATGTACAGTTTCTATAGCAATCAGCTAATGTTCTATTACTCAGTGTTTGTTTCAATTTATATTTTATTCTATATATCCATATGCCATGTTACCTCTTCCATTCCCTCTTGTACTGCAACACCCTCTCACCCATGGAACATCTGTAACCTAATAATTGTACTATGCCACATAATCTCCTCCCCATCCTTTTGTTTTGGTCTTTGGAACTCCCTCTCTGTGTGCAATAAACTAATTGCTGTTCATGATTTGGTCATCTCACACTCCCTAAAACTCCTTGCCTTCACTGAAACCTGACTTACATCATCAGACCCTGAATCCACTGCTGTAT
Source organism: Rhinophrynus dorsalis (assembly GCA_037306005.1). Classification (NCBI taxonomy): domain Eukaryota; kingdom Metazoa; phylum Chordata; class Amphibia; order Anura; family Rhinophrynidae; genus Rhinophrynus; species Rhinophrynus dorsalis. The sequence goes on from CM074721.1 coordinate 49,248,918, forward strand.
TTTCATATGGTGGCCTATAATTCACACACAACCCTAGACCTGATAACAGAGGGGGTGGTAGGCATCCTGCTGTCCTCCAGCTCTATATTTCAATTAATCCTTCCCCTGTTCCCTTTCTCTCCTTTCCTACCTTTGAAGCTCAAATACTTTGTCTTGTATACATACCACCTGGTCCTACTACACAGTTCCTTGATAACTTTGATTCCTGGATCCCTCATTTTTTGTCCTCTGACATACCCACACTCATCTTGGGAGAATTCAGCATCCCTGTAGAAAACCCCAACACCCCCTCTGCACTCAAACTCTTCTCCTTGACAACCTCACCATGGACCAGCTCTCCCACACACAGTGATGGTCACTCCCTTGGCCTAGTCTTCACAAATCTCTGCTCTTTCTCTAACTTCTCTAATGTTCCCTTCCCTCTCTTTGACCACCATCTCCTTACAAACAATCTCATCATAAGGTGCAAATCTGACTCCTCATCTATGATCAAGAGCATGCAGAGAAATATGCATACTCTTGGTCTGCAACAATTTTCCACATCCATGCAACCTCTTCTTAACCCCATCTTTACACTTATTTGTCCCAAACTATTGCTCTCCACAACAGCAATCTCTCAACAACAGCCCCTGACAGGGCTGCCATCCCCACAGAACCCCATTGCAACCAAAGGTGCTCCCTAATTTCTAATCTTTCCTCTTAACTCAAAAGCATCTTCTCAACCTTTAAATCTCTTCTGCACCAACCAACACAAACCCCCTCCACTTTCTCTGCCCAAGATCTTGCCATCCACTTCAAGGACAAGATCTACTCTATCAGACATTAAATTTTATCAATTCCACCACCACCACCCCTACACAGCCAGCTTAGTCCCGTCACCTCTCCCACATACACACTTACCTCCTTTTCAACCGTGACAGAGGATGTTTCCCTTCTCCTTACATGCCTACACTTAACCACATGTCCTCATGACCCAATCCCATCTCAGCTCTTTCAAGAACTTTCACCTCTACTAACTCAAACCCTTACTCACTTATTCAACCTTTCTCTGACAACTGGAACCTTCCCATCCTATTTTAAGCAGGCACTAATCCCACCCTTGTTAAAGAAATCCTCACTGGACCAAAACTCACTCTCAGACTACAGGCCCATTTATCTTCTCCCATTCACCTCCAAGCTTTTCGAACTTCTTGTATACAACCGGCTCACAATATCCTTATTCCCTGTATCTGTATAATAATATCTATATAGATATTACGTTTAATATTTTATACATTCATGAATTTGTTTATATGCCATTAAAACCACAATCTTTACAATGGGAGCAGCTGTGTCTGTTTCTAGAAGGTGATTCCAATACCTGAGTGGAGACAGGTTGGTGGTCTCCACAACAACGACTGGATGGGGGTAAAACTCTGACCAGTGGAAATTGTGAGTATATCTATTGTTGTTATGTGTTGGAGAGATTATTGAATATACTACACCATTGGGCACCTTTCTTCTTTTTTGTTTTTATTATATACATGTGGAATTCTGGCTATTCAAGTGCAGTGGGATTAGGTTGAGAGGTCTGCATATGTGGTTCTTTAGCTACAGTGGGACATAGCAGGGAGGTAGTATTTGTGAGTCTATGGCTGGGGTCTACAGCAGTGGTAGGCAATGTAACATAGTAACATGGTATCATAGTAATTTAGGTTGAAAAAAGACTTGCGTCCATCTAGTTCAACCCTTTTCCTATTCCTGTTTACCATTGTTGATCCAAAAGAAGAGATTTCTCCCTGGATCAACAAGCCCTAACTAAATATTAATCCCAATACTAACGTACATAGCCCTTTATGTTATGCTCTTTTAAATAAGTATCCAGGCCCCTTTTAAAGGCATCTAATGTATTTGATAGCACCACCTCCTCAGGAAGTGAATTCCATACCTATATTGTCCTTACTGTAAAGAAACCCTTCCGCTGTTGTAGATTAAATCTCCTTTCCTCAAGTCTAAGCAGGTGGCCCCTTGTCCTGTGTACTGTTCTGTTAATGAACAGGTCTTTGGAGAGCCCTTTATATGGGCCTTGAACATACTTATATAGTGTTATCATATCCCCTCTAAGACGCCGTTTCTCTATTGTGTACAAGATTAACTTTTCTAGCCTCTCTTCATAACTAAAACTTTCCATTCCCCTTACTAGTTTTGTAGCCCTCCTCTGCACTCTCTCTAGTTCCATAATGTCCTTTTTCAGAAAGGGCGCCCAGAATTGAACAGCATATTCTAGGTGGGGTCTTACCATGGACCTGTAAAGAGGCATAATTATATCTTCCTCCCTTGAGTCAATACCCTTTTAGTACATGCCAATATCTTATTGGCCTTTGAAGCTGCCAGCTGGCACTGCACGCTACAGCTAAGTCTATTGTCTACCATTGCTCCCAAATGTGATACCCTTCAGCTGCTGCCAGACTACAGCACCTATCATTCCCCACCAGCTGCTATAATCTGACAGCAGTTGTGGGAGCCCACATTGCTATGCTAGGTACCAGACATTTGGACAAGGCTGGGTGATCAGTATGTGTAGTTTTGTGGCTAATATGGGACTTGACTTGGGGTCAGTATGTGTGGTTCTCTGGCTACCAGTGCATTGGGACAAGGCTGGGTATCAGTACATGAGTATAGTCCTTTGACTACTGTGGAACCAGGCCTGGGGCGAGTATGTATTGTTCTAGTGCAGTGGAACAAAGCTGGGGGTTGCAGAGGAAAAAAAGATAGAAATTCTTGCAGAAGATGAAAAATTCAGTTTTTCTCACTCTCTTTTTGGGCAAAATTGTTTTCCTATATCTACTTGTGCTCTTTATAGATGATTTAGATCCTTCTGTCTCTGGTTACATACTGCTACTTAAATGCAGCACATCTTTTAAATATTTAGGTGTCCAAGTTTCTTTCAAATTTTGAGATTATTTTCCTAACAATATGGTAATTTACTTAAAGGGATAGTAACACTTCGTTTTAACTTTATTTTATTTTGTAGGCATTAAAAAAACATGAAGAATGATATAAGTCTTATCTCTCAAACCTTTATGGTTTATGAGATATTCACAAGCAAAGTTCCCCTCCCCGCCCCTTTTACCTAGTGTAAGCCATCTCTTCTCAGATGTGAGTCTGGTTGTATGACAGTACAGATAACAGAAGGGGACAGTTTTCTTTGTATGAAAACAATGAAAGCCCTTCCCCCCTTGACAAGTTTTTCAGCTTTTTCCATTATCTTAATTGAAGATTGTCCCTCTCTGCAGTCTACCTGGGCATCTCCCTTCTGATCTGATTGAACAGGGGGGGGGATACTTTGATTGTGAATATCTCTTAAACCATAAAGGTTTCAGAGATAAGACTTATATCATTCTTCATGTTTTTTTAATGCCTACAAAATAAAATAAAGTTAAAATTAAGTATTACTATCCCTTTAATGTTCTCAACAATGCAACTAAACTTTGGAAACCTTATAATAATGAAATTCCACTTAATTTCTTTACCTAGTTCAAAATTCCCCAGTCTGGATTTCACAGTGGATTATTAAACAATTCAACTCCATGTTCTCCTCCATTATCTGAGGTTATGGTACCCTAAGACTCACTATGGCATCTTTATAAAATCCTCCTGATAGGAGTAGGTTGACCCTGCCTAACCTGTATCTATATCTTTTTTGTTCAACTCTATTTGTATTGTGTATACAGTCAATTAAGAGGCCATTACCTTCACTTTAATTGACTCTGATTATTAGAGAGAAATATTAGCTGGATCGTATTATATAATAATACAATATTCATCTTATATGTGTTACTTTTATGGCTAAAATATTTTCTATATTGATAAGGTGGATATTCATTTCTATTTCAGATTCTACTACTAAATAGAGGTGGATAAATATATGAAATAATTAAATGATCACATTTAAGTTTAATGCTCTTAACCCAGTCCTGTAGTTTTGTATTATATTATCTCAACTTTTGTTAAGCGCTGTGTACGTGTGGCACTATATAAATAAAGATACATAAATACATATGGTAGATAATCTCCCAATTTGATAATCCAGACACTGTTGTAAAAGTGGTGATGGTTGCTTCATTAGAAAATGTATCTAATGTAATTCCTTTCCAAAGGATATCAAGGAACCCCATAAGAGGTTTCAGACTGGGAGCAGACCTCATTCCCATTGCCATAATACAGTATTGAAGATAATGTGTATTGTTGTATAAGAAGTTGTTGTGTTCTAAGACATCACATCACAGGTCATCAACCAAAAATCTTCCTTCCAGACTATATTAGTACATTTTTGAATGACATGTGAAGAATCACTAGTATAGGAATCTAGGTGTTGAATGTATGGTTGTAAAAAAGATAAGCTACTGGTATGTAAATCAGTTCCCAGTGAGTTATTGAGGTTTTTATACATCGTGGGAATATGGTAGAAAATTTGAGTTTTTGGATGTTTAATGTCTGAAAAAAGAGGTGTTCCTGTGTATTAAGTATACCAATTTGTAAAGCCTTGTCAATCAAATTTTTGTACTGCAATATACATTTTGGACAGTGGGTTATGAATCAGGGCAAAATTTGTCTCATTCAAATCGTCCAATCTTGACTATACTACTCTCTTAGCTTCCATAATAATCAAATCCCGGTTGTTCATGAGCTTTTCTAGGGCTCCTTCGATATACTATTGGATTTGAAATAATATGGTTTGTCAAAATTCTTAATGATATCAGTCATCTCTAGTTTTAAAAGTCTTCTATAAAAGAGTCTTTCTCTTGATAGGGTAGAATTTTGATGGAGGTTTGAAGCTGATATGATGAATTTCTAATATGTCTTTATCTAAATCATCTTGAAGGATTTGCAAATCTTTATATTCTTCAATTTCTGTTTCTTGAAGAAACTTTCTATCCTTTTGATCTCCTCTACCTGAACTGAGGTTTGGACAATGTGCCTTCATGGACAATGCCTCCCAGTTCCTACTGCAGTAAGGGCACACTAGGGTGGTCCTCCAGCTCCGATATCTAGCTTTACATTCTAGCTGCTGTTCCTGGAGGAATTTCTGCAGAATTCTAGCATATCAATACTACAAGTTTTGGTCATAAAGAGCCATTATGTATATCAGAGCTATAATCATAGGTGATAAATTTAAATGTATGACTGAACTGAACTCTAATAACCATTTCCTAATAAACTTACTTTCTTTTATGTTTAAGTGCCTGTTTAGCTCTTGTTTCAATATCCCCAGCAATACAATTAATTAGATGCGCTAACCTTTTGAAACTGATATTTATCTTCTATTTTGAGTTAAAAAATACATCATTAATTTCCCTAAAAAAGAACAAGGTGCTCTGGCAAATGCATGTCCCCAACTTTATGGAATATTCCTGGGTAGCTTGGCTGACCTCCTCTAGAGAAAGAATTATATAATTTTGAGACAACTGCATATTGTCTACTATGCCCCTCTTGCCTAGATAAGACATGCCTGCTTCTTGATATCCTATGTTCTTGATGATGCAGTCAGTAATGGATCCTCATCCAAATGTTGTGCTCCTGTTCCAATTTAAGGTATTTTTGGCATAAAATTAATACATTTACTGAAACTCACTTTGATTTTCCAGTTATCAGGATGCCGTTGGTTGCAGTTATGGGCTTAGATTACTTTCTTACCTCTTACAAAACAGCATTCATTGATATGACATTTTTATGCAATAAAATCCATTGCCCTTTGATGGAAACTTTCAAAACCACACAGATTCAATCAATAGTTAAAACTGATACGAGTCACTTATATTGCAAGTTGCCATACATGAACAGGGGGTGTCTCCAAAAATGTGCCAAAATTTGGGCTGACTGGTTGGCTAATCTGCCAACCAATTCTCTTTCTGAACAGAGGTTTTATTACTTACACCTGCGGCTCTATAAGCTATATTACCACTCTCCATCTATTTCTTGATATATTAGATATCTAGTGTATTCAACATCGAGCTCTAACGTAATTGTGTACTACAGTTTCTTTGAGTATCTTTCTCTTACTTTTCCCTATGTCTTGCTCGCTATTCTTTGCATTTTCTTTTTCTTTTCTTATTTCTTTCTTTCCTTTTCTAAACCACATTTTATGTTTGTATGTTTTTGTTATTTAGAAAAGAGAAAAGAACAGGGGGGACCTCACACAGCAGTAACTCACAAACTCAGTCCCAACAATCACATCTCAAAGGGTGTGTATTCACATATGAAGTGGATTATTTATTAAAAGCAAGCAGCAAAGCCTGTGAAGGATACAGAACTTCCTTCACCCAGATAAACACTTAAAACAGTTCCTTCAACTGGCTGCTGATCCATCAAGACTATCCAGGTCTCATTCCAGCCACAGTCCTCTGCTTTTATATCAACATGAAAGGCAAAAAGGAGGGCAACATCCATTGTCCTTATCACTATGACACTAATGAATTCACAATAGTCTTCAGATATATGTACCTGGTCACTTTAAAAATGTGGCACACAAAACAGTGTGCGCCTACACGGCACATTAACCATGTTGCTGTGATTAAAAGGGCGACATGAGAATCTCGCCCTACATCAACAGTGCAAGATTCTCATGTTGCGGGATTAAACATCTCTTCAAGTCCAATTTTGCTGCAAGAAATTGTGCTCCTCCCATGAAGAAAGCAGAAAACCTGATCCCAATGTTGCTGAGAGCTGCTCCAGGCTCTCTCTCTCTCTCTCTCTCTCTCTCCTTCTCTGTGTGCTCCACTCCAGCCTGTCATTCTACATGCAGAGAAGGGGACAGAGAGCCCAGAGCATAGGGCAATTAATGTATCAGTGAAAGACAAGTGGGAGCACTTCGGAAGTTCACATTGCCTCCGCCGGCTATCAATAACATCTAATACAGCCGGCAGAGGAGTCCATAATCACCCGCATACATAGAGAGGAGACACAATGGTGCCTTTCTATATCTCTGTGTCCACAATGATCAGTTTATACAGTGGCCTGAGAGCCTATTCAGTCGGGAGGACAAGAGCTCCTGACTGCTTCAATTAACAGTAAACTCTGGACCCCTGAACTTTGTAGACTAAAAGGACAGGAGAGGTATTTCATTTTCATCCTCACAGACATCGATTTCTAGTATAAGAGATAATGTTGACTGAACTATTGATTTCAAGTAGATTGAGTACTATCATTCTACATACATAGATTTTAGTCGTTCAGTGTTATATTGGGAGTCCCATTAAATTCGCTTAGTAACTGCCCCATGCTCCGGGCTTTCTCTCCCCTTCTCCACTTGCAGAATGACAGGGCAGACCTGAGTACACAGAGAAGGGGAGAGAGAGCCCAGAGCAGTGCTCGGCAACATTGGGATCAGGGTTTTCTGTTTCTTTGAGAGAGGACAATTTCTTGTAGCAAAACTGGACTTGAAACAATGTTTAATCCCTCGACATGAGAATATCGCACTGTTGATGAAAGACGAGATTCTCATGTCACCCTTTTAATCACGGCGACATGTTTAATGCGCCGTGTAGTTGCACGCTTTTTTTTGTGTGGGACGTTTTTAAAGGATTCCTATGTACCCACATGAGATGATTCACCAGTCACTGGTCTAGTCTTCCCCATCACAGGCTCCAATGGCATTTCTGTATTCCAGGTCCTAAAAGTATCTAAATTTGGGCAGAAAATTGTAATAATCAGGATGAATTAATTCTGTGGGGATGGTTCCAAAAAACGATTTTTTAATTAGACCTGGATATCACCTACATGGAAACAGACATGGGTCCAGGGCCTCATATTTCCCCACTGAAGTTTTCCTCCTTCCTTTCTTTCTATATGCAACTCCAATGTAATTATATATCACTGTTTTTCTGGGTCTCTTATTCTTACTTATCTGTACATTCATCTGTCGTTCTCTCTCTTTATCTTAAAAAAAAATCTCCAATAATCTTTCAGTCCAAGAAATATCCTATAAAATATTCCTGCGCTATTACATGATACCTGCTAATTGACACCAAAATCAAACTCTATTTCTCCTTCTTACTGTGTTTTAAAAACTATGGCCTTAGAGGAGATATAATACCCATTTTTGGAACTAACCTAGGGCTGTTAAATTTTGTACAAAAATGTATATACTTTTATTTCTTCCAATCTATATTTAGATCAGTGTGTAATCTTGCTTAAAGCTCTGTCTCTCCCCAATATAGCTAACAGTAATCTACACACACACACACACACACACACACACACACACACGTGATTGCTGTAACTAAATAGTGCAACATAGTGCACATTTTTGCAATGGGTTGAACCAAACAGAATGTAATATGATAAATCCATATTGTGATGACATATAAAAGATACACTGCATTAGAGGATACATTTACACAGTTTAAACAGACTAAAGACAGATTTAGCATACAGATTTAAGATCCTTGGATTTCAAAGGGACAATGCAGTGATTCTATCCATGACCATTTATGTTGATTATTACCAGGAAATTATATTTGTATGCATCATACTAGTCTCAACAATAATGTCAATTCTTCTGATTGATATCACCTCCACCTAGAACATCCACATGCTGCCGAGTGTTAAGCCCCTTACATTATATGTGGTACAGGTCATTCTCTCAAAAATACTATAGGACAGAACTACAAAAGAAGTCACACAGACTTTAATTAAGGTTATGACATATGACCTGCATAATACAGATGAGGGCATCATGATAAAAATGACATGTAAAACTCCCTCTACTTGATAGGAACAGTATTGCTGTTAGGTAGGTTACTGAAGAATAGTAACTAAATAAATGGAATATGACTTTCTCTGCTGGATTTTGTAATAATATTAAGTAACGAGACTAATGAAGAAAGAACAGTTAAGTCCCAAAGAAGACTAAAATATGTTGACTCACCGGGTACAAGAACAATCCTTACTGAAATAATGACAATGGAACCAATATGTTGGCTTATAGGCCATAATCAGAGTGGTGTAGCATAACAGAGGAACATCCTTCTTATCACTCCCCCCCCCCCTGAAACTAGCAAACAAGGTAAAGATGTGTGGAAAACAATTTTCCTATCGCTACTTCTGTATTTATCAAAAACCCTTGATGATTCATAGTGGTATGTATTCAAACCAAAGTAATCACGAGAAGGCCTGCACTGCCAGATTTGGAGTTAAACATACGCATAAAACTCATAACCCCTGGCTACTGGAAATGTCTAGAAGTGTGTTAAAGATTTCTTCAGCATATTGAAGCAAACATTTTTTATGAAAGCTTTTAATTCAAAAGCTATTATAGTTTAAAACTGTCTTAAAGTGTTAGTAATGTCCCATAACATTTTTTATAGATTTGTAGTGGGGGAAAAAAGAATCTCATTGCCACAAACCCCATCTCTCAAACAGCTATGGTTTGAGAGATATTCACAATCAAAGTTCCCCCTTCCCTCCTCTTCTCCTGATATCAGTGTCTAGCTGACAGCATGAGATCCCAGTCCGGCGACCAGCCGGCAGCTCTACAAAGGTGGCTCTGGAAAGGTCTACAAAGTGTGCCTGGTTTGTAAGCACACTTTGTAGACCATTCCCATGAAGTAGTTCTTTTCTAATAATGGGATTTCGGCTCTGCTGAAGAGCCTCATCGTGTCGGCCGGCACGGATCTCCTTCTGTCAGCTTTACAGCTGACATCAAGAGAAGGAGAAATGTTATGGGACATTACTAACACTTTAAAATAGAGATCCATGGAACACCTGGAAGTTCAAACTGATAAGAAGTGATAAAGATGTTATTATCACATTATATGGAGAGCTGTAAGCGACTCACTCCTCCTTTAGAATACAACAGAATAACAGAATAACTCTCTGACGTCTGGCCACTAGATGGCAATGATAAAGCAAAAAAACAACATTTTAATCTGTAATACCTCTGGAAAGATGCATCTCCCAGTGGGAGTACCCTTGTTAAACTCAACAAGCAAAGCTCTGCTGTTAATAATATTTTTCATAAAAAGTACATTGCTCCTTTAAGTACCAGACTGTTGTGCGACACACTGCTGGGCCACTGCAGGTGACTTTTCTTGTGGGCAATGCATACAATCTGACACTTTGATAACCAGGCACCACTTATTAAAGGGATAGTAAAGTCCCCAAAAAAGTATAGCCCAAATGATAGGTACAATAAAAAAATATGTAATGCCCAAATTCCTTTGAGAGATTTAAGTCCTCTGTTCCCTCCCCTTTCTGCCTGATGAGCTGTAAAGCTGTCAGAGGCAGAATCTGGTTACGCGACCAGACACGGCTCTTCAGGAGCGATGACATTGAGATTTCTAAATATAAATACTTCATCAGAATGGTCTACAACGTGTGCCTGGTTTGCAAGCAGACATTGTAGACCATTCTGATGAAGTATTTATAGTTAGATATCTCGATGACAGCACTCCTGAAGAGCTGCCGTCTGATCCCGGAAGCAGGATCTCATGCCATCAGCTGACGCATGAGAAGGGAATGGGAGCGGAGGACTTTATTTTCTTATATCTCTCAAACCATAAAGGTTTGGGAGATAGGAATTAGGGCATTATATTTTTTTTTTTGTACCTATCATTTGGTCTATACTAGTGTTGAGCGAGCATGCTCGGCCGATGCTCGGATCGGCTCGAGCATCGCTCTGCTCGGCACATGGCGGTACTCGTACGAGTACCGCATGTGCTCGCCCGCCATGTTCGGGTCTCCTCCCCGCACGTTTTGCGGCTGCTGCGCAGCCAATAAACGTGCAGGGAGGCTCTGACATCGGTGTAATGCCAGCAGCCATGTTGGCTGCTGGCATTACACTGATTGGCTGGCCAGAACCCGTGGTCGGGTGCTGTATAGCACCTGACCATCGAGTTCGGCTCAGTCTGAGCCAGGGAGAGCTGAGGATAGGAAGGGAAAGGCAGTGTAGGGAGGAAAAAAAAAAATTGTGAAAAAAAAGAACCAAAAGTCCTTTTTAGGACTACTGTGTGTGGGGGCAGCAGGTTATTTTGTGTGGGGGGAAAAAAACAAAAAAAAAAAAAAAAAATATTCTGTTTAGTGTGAAAAGTTGCAGATTAGAGCACATTCTGTTTAGTGTGCACAGTTGCAGATTAGAGCACATTCTGTTTAGTGTGCAAAGTTGCAGATTAGAGCACATTCTGTTTAGTGTGCAAAGTTGCAGATTAGAGCACATTCTGTTTAGTGTGCAAAGTTGCAGATTAGAGCACATTCTGTTAAGTCTTCAAACTAAAATATCAAAGTCACATATTCCATTCAGTGTGCGTCGCCGCAGTTTAGCAGCACATTCTGTGTACTGTGCAGAGTTGCAGAATAGGAAGAAATACTGTTAAGTCTTCAAACTAAAATATCAAAGTCACATATTCCATTCAGTGTGTTTCACCGCCGTTTAGCAGCCTATTCTGTGTACTCTGTACAGTTGCAGAATAATAAGAAATACTGTTAAGTTTTCAAACTCAAATATTAAAGTCACATATTCCATTCAGTGTGTTTCACCGCCGTTTAGCAGCCTATTCTGTGTACTCTGTACAGTTGCAGAATAATAAGAAATACTGTTAAGTTTTCAAACTCAAATATTAAAGTCACATATTCCATTCAGTGTGTGTCACCGCCGTTTAGCAGCCTATTCTGTGTACTCTGCAGAGTTGCAGAATAGGAAGAAATACTGTTAAGTTTTCAAACTCAAATATTAAAGTCACATATTCCATTCAGTGTGTATCACCGCCGTTTAGCAGCCTATTCTGTGTACTCTGCACAGTTGCAGAATAGTAAGAAATACTGTTAAGTTTTCAAACTCAAATATTAAAGTCACATATTCCATTCAGAGTGTTTCACCGCCGTTTAGCAGCCTATTCTGTGTACTCTGTACAGTTGCAGAATAATAAGAAATACTGTTAAGTTTTCAAACTCAAATATTAAAGTCACATATTCCATTCAGTGTGTTTCACCGCCGTTTAGCAGCCTATTCTGTGTACTCTGTACAGTTGCAGAATAATAAGAAATACTGTTAAGTTTTCAAACTCAAATATTAAAGTCACATATTCCATTCAGTGTGTTTCACCGCCGTTTAGCAGCCTATTCTGTGTACTCTGCAGAGTTGCAGAATAGGAAGAAATACTGTTAAGTTTTCAAACTCAAATATTAAAGTCACATATTCCATTCAGTGTGTATCACCGCCGTTTAGCAGCCTATTCTGTGTACTCTGCACAGTTGCAGAATAGTAAGAAATACTGTTAAGTTTTCAAACTCAAATATTAAAGTCACATATTCCATTCAGTGTGTTTCACCGCCGTTTAGCAGCCTATTCTGTGTACTCTGTACAGTTGCAGAATAATAAGAAATACTGTTAAGTTTTCAAACTCAAATATTAAAGTCACATATTCCATTCAGTGTGTTTCACCGCCGTTTAGCAGCCTATTCTGTGTACTCTGCAGAGTTGCAGAATAGGAAGAAATACTGTTAAGTTTTCAAACTCAAATATTAAAGTCACATATTCCATTCAGTGTGTATCACCGCCGTTTAGCAGCCTATTCTGTGTACTCTGCACAGTTGCAGAATAGTAAGAAATACTGTTAAGTTTTCAAACTCAAATATTAAAGTCACATATTCCATTCAGTGTGTTTCACCGCCGTTTAGCAGCCTATTCTGTGTACTCTGTACAGTTGCAGAATAATAAGAAATACTGTTAAGTTTTCAAACTCAAATATTAAAGTCACATATTCCATTCAGTGTGTTTCACCGCCGTTTAGCAGCCTATTCTGTGTACTCTGCAGAGTTGCAGAATAGGAAGAAATACTGTTAAGTTTTCAAACTCAAATATTAAAGTCACATATTCCATTCAGTGTGTATCACCGCCGTTTAGCAGCCTATTCTGTGTACTCTGCAGAGTTGCAGAATAATAAGAAATACTGTTAAGTTTTCAAACTCAAATATTAAAGTCACATATTCCATTCAGTGTGTTTCACCGCCGTTTAGCAGCCTATTCTGTGTACTCTGTACAGTTGCAGAATAATAAGAAATACTGTTAAGTTTTCAAACTCAAATATTAAAGTCACATATTCCATTCAGTGTGTATCACCGCCGTTTAGCAGCCTATTCTGTGTACTCTGCAGAGTTGCAGAATAATAAGAAATACTGTTAAGTTTTCAAACTCAAATATTAAAGTCACATATTCTGTGTAAGATGAAGAAGGCGGGTAAAAAGGGACGGGGAAGTGGACGTGATCCTGAAAGTTCAGGGCGCGGGTCAGGACGCGGAGAAACTGTGCCTGGTGCCAGAGCACAAGAAAGAAAGACATCCACCATACCTAGCTTCATGTGTAATTTTACAGGGCGTCGCAGGACATCACTCTCGAGGTCCGACCACTGCGAACAGGTGGTCGGTTGGATGACAGCTGATACTGCTTCCAGTCGGTTAAGCACCACCCTGTCTTCCACCAAGTCCACTCTCAGTAGCCAAGAGTCTGGTCAACATAATCCTCACTCTGATCATCCTTCCTCCCACCATACACGGTCTGGTCAAAGAAGTGATCCCACACTGGGATATAGTGAGGAGCTCGTCTCATCACCAATCCTTCATTTGACCCTCTCTCCAAGCACGCTTGCAGAGGAACATGACATCTTGTGCCCTGATTCACAACCTCTAGAGGCTACCCAATCACAAGAAGATGACAGATGTGAACGGCATTTAAGGTCAAAGGAAGTAGTGGATGATGATGATGATGATGATGAGACACAGTTGCCATTAAATCAACCACTATTTCCGTCTCAAGACCTTGTTGAGGAGAATGTTATACAGTTGTCAATGACTGAGTATGTGGTGGGATCAAGACTTGAGGAGGATGATCAGAGTGAGGAAGTGGAGGAGGACTTGGTGGACGATGAGGTGACTGACCCCACCTGGGAAGGTGTAGAGCCGAGCGATGACAGCAGTCCTGAGGGTGAGCCATCTGCAGCACCGCAACAGGCTGGAAGAGGCAGTGGTGTGGCTACAGAAAGAAGGCGGACCGCACCAAACCGGCCCGCAAATGTTCCACGGAGCACCCCCTTGCGTAAATCTACCTTGCCAAGGGGTAGGTGTTCCGCGGTATGGCGTTTTTTTAAGGAAAGTGCGGACGACAAAAGAATTGTAGTTTGCAACCTGTGCCACACCAGAATGAGCCGAGGCATGAACACTAGAAACCTCACCACCACCAGCATGATCCGACACATGGCATCCAAGCACCGTAGTAAGTGGGAGGAACGCCTGGATCGCCCATCTGTGTCTGCAGGCCACACCACTGCCTCCTCTTCCCCTGTTTTCGGTGCCGGCCAATCGCCTGTCGAAGGCGCAGGCCCGCATACCTCCCGCCCTGCACCTGTAGCATCTGAAGCACCATCAGCGACCACATCCACTTCCCTGTCCCAGCACAGCGTCCAAATGTCGTTACCCCAGGCATTTGAGCGCAAGAGAAAGTACCCAGCCACCCACCCACAGGCCATAGCACTAACCTCACACCTTTCAAAATTACTGGCCATCGAAATGCTGCCATTTAGGCTTGTGGACACTGAGTCCTTCCGCAGCCTGATGGCAGCAGCTGTCCCTCGGTACGCGGTCCCCAGCCGCCACTACTTTTCCCGGTGTGCCATCCCCGCATTACACCACCATGTGTCCCGTAACATCACCCTTGCCCTGACCAACGCAGTTACTGGGAAGGTCCACTTAACGACTGACACATGGACAAGTGCTTGTGGCCAGGGACGCTACATTTCCCTGACGGCACACTGGGTGAATGTCGTGGAGGCTGGGAGCGACTCGGACCCTGGGATGGCACGGGTGCTACCCACGCCGAGGATTGCGGGCCCTACCTCCATCAGGGTTTCCACCAGCACCTACGTTATTGGCTCCTCCTCCTCCGTTTCCACCTCCGAATTCTCTACACACAGCGCCACTCCCCCATCAGCCAGTAGCTGGAAGCAGTGTAGCACTGCAGTGGGGAAGCGTCAACAGGCCGTGCTGAAGCTGATCTGCCTTGGGGACAAACAGCACACGGCCTCAGAGCTGTTGCAGGGGATTAGTCACCAGACCGAGCAGTGGCTCTCGCCACTCAACCTGCAACCAGGCATGGTTGTGTGTGATAATGGGCGTAACTTGGTGGCGGCTTTGGAGCTCGGCAAGCTCACACACGTACCATGCCTAGCGCATGTATTTAATTTAGTGGTGCAGCGATTTCTAAAAACCTACCCCAATGTGCATGATCTCTTGACCAAGGTGCGCCGCGTGTGTGCACATTTCCGTAAGTCATCAACAGCTTCAGCCGGCCTGTTGAAGCTGCAGCAGCGCTTACAATTGCCAGCTCACCGGCTGCTGTGTGACGTGAGCACGCGCTGGAACTCCACCTTCCACATGTTGGCCCGGCTTTGTGAGCAGCAGAGGGCAGTAGTGGAGTACCAGCTGTTACACGGTCGTCGCCTCTCCGTTCAACTTCCTGTAATCAGAAGTGAGGAGTGGGAATGGATGTCAGACCTCTGCGAGGTTTTACGCAATTTTGAGGAATCGACACAGATGGTGAGCGGCGATAACGCTATTATCAGTGTAACCATCCCACTTCTGTGTCTACTGAAACGCTCGCTGCTCACAATTAAAACCGACGCTTTGCATGTGGAAGAGGTGGAAATGGGGGAGGAAGAGCTTACACAAGGTGATAGCCAGAGCACCCTCACTTCGTCTTCTCAGCGACAATTGGAGGAGGCGGAGGAGGAGGAGGAGGAGGAGGAGGAAGACACGGTTGCCTCCGCTACAGAGGGTAGCCATGGAACTTTAGTTCCATCTCTTCAGCGTGGGTGGGCAGAAGAGGAGGAAGAGGATGAGGATATTGAGAGTCATCCTCCTGGTGAGGACAGCGAAATCTTGACTGTTGGTACTCTGGCACACATGGCTGACTTTATGTTAGGCTGCCTTTCCCGTGACCCACGCGTTGTACGCATTTTAGACAACACGGATTACTGGGTGTTCACCCTTCTGGACCCCCGCTACAAAGAGAATTTCTCATCTCTCATTCCTCCGGTGGAGAGGACAAGCAAAATGTTGCAATACCAGAAGGTTCTTGTCGAAAAATTGCTCCAAAATTTTCCATCTGACAACGCTGGCGGCAGAGTACGTGCTACCTTGGCCAACCGAGAAGAGGAGAAAAGGGGAGCACACAGCAGTTCCGAGAAAGGCAGGGCAACACTCTCCAAGGCGTGGGACACCTTCATGACACCCCGCCAGCACCCTCACCCTGATGCGCAGCCTAGTGTCACAAGGAGGGAAAAGTTTTGGAAGATGGTGAAGGAGTACGTAGCAGACCGTGTCAGCGTCCTCAATGATCCCTCTGTGCCTTACAACTACTGGGTGTCCAAGCTGGACACGTGGTATGAACTGGCACTCTACGCCTTGGAGGTGCTGGCCTGCCCTGCCGCCAGCGTTCTGTCTGAGCGGGTATTTAGTGCTGCTGGTGGCATCATAACAGATAAGCGTATCCGCCTTTCCACCGACAATGCTGATAGGTTGACACTTATAAAAATGAACAAGGCCTGGATTTCCCCTGACTTCTCCACTCCACTGGAGGAAAGCCCCGGGGGAACATAAACTCACTTTATATATGTTATTTACAATGATGTGAATACTCTGTATTCCCATTCACCCCTTCCACCCAAAAAACGGGTATATGGTTGACTCTTAATCTTCTCATCCTCCTCCTCCTCTTCCATATGCCCTGTGCTATAATTTTTATATAGGGCCAGCTCACCAGCGGGCCCTGTGATATAATTTTTATATAGGGTCAGCTCACCAGCGGGCCCTGTTTGCCAATTTTTATATAGGTCAGCTCACCAGCGGGCCTTCTCATATAATGTTTTATTGGGTCAGCTCTCTAGCGGGCCCTCTCATATAATGTTTTATAGCGTCAGCTCACTAGCGGGCCTTCGCATATAATGTTTAGGATGGTCAGCTCTGCAGCAGACCCTCACCCATAATGTTTTAGATGGTCAGCTCAGCGCACGTTTCCCTCTTAATCATGGCCTCAGTTCAATAAAATCAAGGAAATTTTTGGGAGAATTTGCCTCTGTGCACGTTTCCCTCTTAATCATGGCCTCAGTTCTGAAAATCAAGGAAATTTTTGGGAGAATTTGCCTCTGCGCACGTTTCCCTCTTAATCATGGCCTCACTTCCGAAAATCAAGGAAATTTTTGGGATAATTTGCAGATGATATACAAGTAAATATACAGCAAATATTGTTTGTTAACAATTTTTCGCCTAAAGTCGTTTTTATTTTCCTTTTTGTGTGTTTTATGGTCAGTCTGTAAAAATGGCGTACTACGGGCGAAAGATCGTTCCCAGCAGCGATGTTGGAGTCCAAGATGCATCCAGACATCCTCCCTATGCTGTCCCTGAACCATTTCTGTGGTGTTTCCATAATTTTCTGCCCTTTTCCTATGGACCAGGCACCCTCCCCTCATCAGAGCAGGGGGTGCCTGGTGTAATGCTCGAGTCCTCCCATTGACTTCAATGGGGCTCGGGTGCTCGGCCGAGCACTCGAGCCTCAGGGGGTGCTCGGTCAGAGCACCCGAACACCCGAGCATTGGGGTGCTCGCTCATCACTAGTCTATACTTTTTTCTGGACTTTACAATCCCTTTAACATTAGTATTGAATAATGTTTCATAATGGAGAGCTTGATAATTCTAAGCCTGATTTGTAGGCTCAGGAGGATAGATGTCTTTAGTAGTCAATAGGCATATTGTCTTGGGAAACTTTTTTTGTTTTAATGCAATTCAAAAAGGTATAAATCAGTGTTTCCAAGTTTGTATTCTATTAACTAGAATAAAATTGATATGGATGCCAGAGCACTTCCTGATATAAGCACAATGGATTCATTTTTCTTGCAAAATTAGTTTCTTTTGCACAAAATAGTCTTACAAATCTTGAAGAGATGCACAAAATCCTACAAAGAGGTTCATTGGACTCCTGTGGATTTTAATTCTCGGACTCCTGTGGTAGAGACTTGGGCAAAGAAAAAGAAAATTGAAGTTTGTGTCAGAGAGAGGCTTTTTTTAGGAACTGTAGTGCATCCATACCATTATAGAAACAAATATAGGAATGACAACTACAAATGAAAATGGATTTGGAAGATAATGGAAATGTTATTTTACTCTTATCAGGTACTTATGTGTAAAGATAAATATTGCTGTTGTTTCTTTAGTATATTATATTCATTGATAGTTTTGAATTTTTCTTGTTTTATTTTTGGGTAAAATACGTTCTGCAGGTAGATCCAACTTGATCCGGGCCACAGGTGTTTTAAATATAAGACAAACTTTTACTGAAGCTTGTTCTTCACTAAAGACATTTAGGGGTATATTTAAAGGCCATCGCGTGTTTTAACGTGCAGTAAGCCATTTAAAGGTCCGTCTTAAGAACAGCTAACGGCAGTTCACAAATCCTTACGACCAATAGACTTACGTACATTAAGACTATTGTAACAAGATTCTCCAGAGGCATTTAACCCCTTAAGGACCGGACGCGCACACACGGTGCGGTCACTTAAGGACCACGGACCATTTTTTTTTCTTCACTATCCGATTCCGGACTCCCTGAACGGCGTGCAGCCGCGTGGGGAACCTGGAATTCCATGACGGTCCAGGACCACCATTGGTCCTTAACTGAAAACAAGCCATGACGGTCCTGGACTGTCATGGGTCCTTTAAGGGTTAAAGGAGTGCGGTACTGCTAACAGCTGAAAAAAAAGAAACTGTTAATGGGCAAAAGTTAAGACCCAGATTTGTTAGCAGTTAGACACTTAATGGTTAAAAAAAAACCCCGTTACATAGTCAAACAGACAAACCGCTTACCGCACAAGCATACAAATGGGAAAATTAACCCGTGCAATGCCAAAATAACACAAAAAACATGGCCAGACACCACGAATCACTGTCACACACAACACAAAACAAAGCAACACCACAGGGACAAGGACTTCCAAAAAAACAACATAGCATGGCACGGAACAATGGGGGATATCACACAACATGGACACCTGCCAATACAAAACAAGCTCACCTGTGCAACATAACCAGATGATACAGACGCAACACTTGCTTGGCCGTGGGTGGACTCTGTGATGTATTCATGCAAATAGATGATAACGGTGATACACTAATGTGTGTTGTGAGTGATGAAGAGGTGATACAGGGGACATACCTCCACAATGATTTCATGTCCACGGTTTCTGTGTTGCTCAATGTAATCAGTGTTCTGAGATTGCTTTGGTTTTTCATATCTTAGTACATGGGCTACATTAGCAAACAAATAGACTAAGTGGACAAGTGATATCACTGGTGATGTCTGTTACAAACTTGGTAAAACATCAGCACAACTTACAAGATAATACAAAGCTCATACTAAGGTTTCAATTTATGTGTGCTACACATTGAAATCTCAGGACGATCACTGGGTTGTCCAGGGAGTTAGGCTTGTTTCTAACTCTTATTGGGAAACAGACTTACTGGAGAACCCAATGCTCCCCCAAGGATTACAATGTGCAGCACATACATTGAAATCCTAGGGCGACCATTGGGTCCTCCAGTAAGTCAGTTTCACAATAAGAGTTAGAATCACACATATTTGGCTGCATATTCTATCATCTGTCCTGCTTGTTAGTTCTCAGCTAGGTCAAATAGCTGTTTGGATAACCCCTTAAACCATAACAATTTATGCAGAAGAATGTTCACAATGTTGCACCATTTGTTCTGTTAAGGGGTGGGTATCTGTTGTTCATATTCAACCCACATCATGGCCATATAACACTCTCATGTTATATGGCTCCAGGGATGGATTGCCAGTTGAATTTGTACAACGGTGTGTGTGTGAACCCATGTTGTAACATCCTACAAACATGTTACCTAGGCAGAAGTTGTGTTCACTGCTGTGCTTGGCAATGCATTGGAGACAACTCTGCCACCCCATCTATCACAAAACACAAAGCATATCAGACAGGATTCCAAAGCACAGTTATTTTATTTAGGGGGAAAGGAACAAGTTGGGATGTTTATTTCTTTTTTTTGAGGGGGACCTTTGTCTGGGTGCCAGATGTTGATGCCTGGCTGACTGTCTGGTCACCCTTTTCACCCTAGGTGTAACTTCAGGGGTCACACTGGAGGGAGTGGTGGGTGCAGTGGACCCCTCTTTCGACCACAGCTCTATCTCCACACGCAGGTTCTCCCTGCGGTTGTGGTATCTCAACTCCACCTGCACCTGCCTAATCATGTCCATCATACCTGTGTGGTACTGATCGAGTTGTGTGTTGAGTCTTGTCTGCTCCAACTCCAGGGCGTGTTTCCTTGCCTCTATTCGTGAGGTGTTCCTCCAGGATTCCCTTCTGCTCCTTGTTATGTTGTGGTTGGTCCTGTGGCATGCCCAGATTAGCCTCCTCTGTAGCACCAGGCACTCCGCCTCCATCCCTGTGATGCGTGCAATGCTGGAGGTGGATGTGCCTGGTGAGTCAGCTGGTGGGGTTGCTGCTGAGTCTTCTGCTGCTGAGTCTGCTGGTGCTGTGGCTGCTGCTGGTGCTGTGGCTGCTGGTAGAGTGGCTGCTGCAGATGATGTGTGTGTGCCCATCACATCTAGGGACTCCGAGCTGCCCAATGATGTCTGTGCTGGTGGTGGTGGTGGAGTAATGTCTTCCCTCAGTAGAGGGAGCTGGGGCTCCCCAATCAGGCCCAGGTGTTGGTAGTCCAGTGGCCAAGGGTCATACCTTGGCCACTGGTAGGTGCTTGGCCCCCACCTGGGATCATACCTCGGTCCATGCTTGGGAGCCATCCAGAAGGGTTGGTCCATCTACTGCGAATATGGCCCATATTAGGTGGTGGCTTCTGTCCCAGGCAGCCATTGTCTCCCTGGTGGTGGTGGTTGTGCTGCTGATGGAGGGTAGTAGGTCTTGGAGGTGGTAGGATACATCCACCTCTCCTCCTGTTGCATCCAGACACTGTATTGGGCTGATGCAGACAGTGGTGGAGCAGCCTGTAGTGGAGCAGACAGTGGTGGAGGTGTGGATGGTGGGTACAGTGATCACCGGCTGGTCTCCTCCTCTGTATACTCCTCACTGGGTACTGTTTCCGCCTTCTCCATGGGCTCCTGCTGTGCTGGATGCCTGTAAGCTGTGCGGATCAATGAGATGGTGTGATTAGTAAATGTAGCAATGATAGGATTAATGGGATAGTAATGGTTAATTTCAAATTGATGTAATATTGTAGGCATTGTAAAAAGATGTGGATCAATGTAAGTCCTATCCCTCAAACCCTCAGCTGGAGATTTCAGTCATTTGACCACACAGAGGCTCTTCAGCAGAGCCAAAACTGTGCCATTTAGAAATGGAAATTTCATTGGAATGGTCTACAGAGTGTGCATGCAAACCAGGCACACTTTGTAGACCAATTCAATTAAGTATTTATCTCTAAATAGGGCAATTTTGGCTCTGCTGAAGAGTCTCTGTGTGGTCAAATGACTGAAATCTCCAGCTGTCACATAGAGCAATATCTGTCTAACCATGGGGGTTTGAGGGATAGGACTTAAATCGATCCACATCTTTTTCGAATGCCTACAATATTACATCAAGGTGAAATTAACCATTGCTATCCCATACAATGTACACAGAAAGAAGAATGGTCTGATATCTATGTGGATATGTACCTTTCATATGGGTACAAATATATCCTAACAAGATATGAACCCAGAGATCAGTTCAGTACGTGTGATTCCCTTACTGGCTATATATGTGCACCCATCAAAACCTAACTTTTATTGATATCATCAATAATAACATACATCATTTATCCCATCTAAGTAAGGTGGGATATACTAGGTATGTGTTTATTGATATCAATAAAAGTTAGTTTTTGATGGGTGCACATATATAGCCAGTAAGGGAATCACACATACTGAACTGATCTCTGGGTTCATATCTTGTTAGGATATATTTGTACCCATATGAAAGGTATATATCCACATAGATATCAGACCATTTTTCTTTGTGTGCATATCTTTTTTTAACAGATCTGCAGTATGATTCAACTGTTATTCATCCCTATCTTATTAGTTTATCTCTTATTAGTTTATCCCATACAATGCAAGATTTCTAAGTAGTTGACATGTGACTCTATGGTTGTCATGATGGTATCCTATGCATTGTGTTGTGATGCATGGGATACCACCATGGCAATCACAGATTGATGAACTTGACAGGATCTTGTCCATGGAGTCTGTTCCAGTTCAATCCTGAAGGGCACCAATCAAGCCAGTAGTGAAGGATATCTTTGATTGAGGCCTGTTGTTTTTCTGGATAAGCCCATCCATCCTTCTGAGTGAGGCAGCCTTACTCAATCAGAGATATCCATCATTCATGGCCTGTTGGTGAACAAACTAGAATGGTTCATATTTGGTTCCCATGTGTATCCTTCAAATAGTGGCCGGTGTAACATCCATCCATGACATCACCACTCCTGAGGATCCATGTGTGACTCATCAAGGCCTACTTTTTCTCCTTTAATTCCAGTAAATTATTTTAGGCCTGTGTGTTGCACATACACCCAGTATTCTCAGTGGCACTGTGATGTGTGACCTGATCATTCCTTTTTGATGGATCAGTGATGATGAAGACCTGATGAAATGAACATGATGATGACTTCTCCAGTGATCTCATTTCCACATTTCTAATGTTTACTATGGAGTCTATATAATGGGACCTTAGCAACTTGATTCATATTATTGAATAGTTTCCATAGATTAACATTGGGATTGGTGAAGTGAGTAGCATGTAATCGTTAGCCTGTCGACTTCTGTTTGTTTTCTGGTTAACCCTTTGAGTACTGTTGGGGTTGCCAAAGTATTGTTGAGCGATGCATTGATAATCCCTCTAGCATTCAAGGGGTTATGTGCTGGTTTCCCTGTGAGTACATGGGTGACATTGTGTAGAAGCAGTTATGATGTTTAACATACAACACTTTTATGAGCATGATTTGTGTGGACTGTGTGTAAGCAACACAGCAACAGGAGGGTTAACCTGGGACTTGGACAGGCTTAGGCCTGGTTGAACCTTGACATTTGTCCTTGTATTGTGTCCTGTTTTAACCCTCAGGGTGCTGTGTTGGTGCACTTGTGTGGATGAATGATGGGCATATGTTGGGATGTGACTGTGTGTGTAATGGTCGTGTGGGTTGATGTGGTGTGTGGTTATGAGATAATGCACTTACCGGTAGTGTGGAGGCTCCTCTCTTCCCCGGTGTCCGATCCTCCAGGGACCCCCTCAATGAGTGTGGAGGACATGGTCTGCCGCAGCATCTCCTCCCACCGGTTGTAGGTGATGTCTACCGGTGGTCTACCTCCGGTGCCTCTGGCCTACAGAGAGGCATCCCCTATCTTCTTCTTCACCTGCCTCTTGCAGTCGCCCCATCTATTTTTAACTCACTACGTCCCATGTGCAGGTGGCCACTGCATTCACCCGGCTGCAGATCTGGTTCCAGGTGGCCTTCCTCCTGGCAGCTAGGCCAGAGAGCCTAACCCTTGGGAAGAGGACACTCTCCCTCTCCAAGACAACCTCCACGAGATTATGTGACATGCACTTTATCTTCTGACGAAGTGAATGCTTTGTTTGTGAAACGTGTAGGGAAATCTATATAGATAAAATGATATATTTTAAGATTTACTTACTCCTGTTGGTACTTTTGATCATAAGCCAGGTTGGGCTTTAGACGGGTACATTCCAAGAGATCATTTAACTTATGAAATGATTGTCTGAACACAGTGCCCGAGATCTGCTTATCACAAGTTGGCAACAATCCACACATTTCTCAACAACAGTGATTCTTTTTCTCCAGTTTCTTCTCTAAGTGAAAGGTGCTACTGAGGACACTGCGGACTATAGCTGAAACCAAGAGACTATCTATAAAGTGAACTTGGTGATTCTTTGTAGATATTAATTGATTTTAATTTTTATAGCAGTATTGATTGGACGCTATATGTGTATTTCTCTTTTTTAATCTGTTGCCCTTAGCAGAGTTCGCTTTCAACAATCCATTTCACAAAACCCTCGGCAGTGCTCCTTTTCACACAGCACTGGGGTACCATCCCCATTGCTTCGCAGTTTCTGATTCATCAGGAGTATCAGCTGTGGATGCTAGGGTTCAGATGAAACACTAGGCCAAGACACAAATTCAGATAAAAAAATCTATGACCAATTATAAACGGACAGAGGATTCCAAATGACAATAGGAACTGACCTACTTCCCTGGAGATGAGGTGTGGTTGTCTACCAAACACCTCAGTTGCGTCAACTATCTGCAAAGTTGAGTTCAAAATTTGTGGGACCTTTCTGAATCACTGGTAACATAACCCCAGTGACCTATTCCTTAGCCCTGCCACCATCCATGAAGGTCAAATTCCTTTCATGTGTTCCTCCTTAAACCTGTGTTGAAGAATCACTTCTTCCAGGCTCCTCGACCTCCAACTCTGGTTCTGGTGGAGGGTCATCAAGAATACGAAGTATGGCTGATCTTGGACTCTTGTTGGGTACAGGGAATTCTTCAGTACTTGATCGACTGGAAGGCATTTTTGAATGAAAGAAAAATATCCACATATATTACTAAAATAAGATGCTAAAGTGAATCATTACTTTTCTTTTAAGAAATCGTCAATCGGATAGATTGATACAGTAACAAGATAAACAGGAGTTTTGTACTAAGGTGAAATAAAGGTGAGAGAAATTCTCAGATTCCCAAGTTATTCTATAGAGCATCCTATTCACTGAATAACAAAGAATGTCTAATGAGAATTAATTTCACCTTTATCTCACTTATCTCTTTCATAATAAGCACTATGGAAAGTCACAAATTAAATAGTTTTATTAATGGCTGGAGGGTTTTCTTTCTTTTTGAACTATATACATCAGCAGCCATGTTTCATTATTGGGATGCTGCAGCTTTGCATCTCTTATTAAAAAGGGGAAAAAGAGTGCAAATGAGCAATTAAAAACCCATTCTCTGTTCACCTTTGTACCCAGTGTTCATATCATTCATAGCATTTGTTCCCATAATAGAATGGGGGCGTACTTTCTGAAAGCAACAGGTTAGATAAGCATCTCAGTGGCCTGCAATAAATTGTCCATGTGTTAGTATTACAGTGTGTCTTATGATCACTCTACAAAGATACTGAAAAGACAAATTAGCATTCCACCTTCCACTCTTATTATATTGCTTTCTTCTCTCCAGACTCTAATGAAGTGATAGACTGATGCAATAAGGTTTTCTTAGGATTTTTAGTGACACATGTTATTAGGGTAATTGCAAAATTCAACGTTGTGGGAAAAAGAACTCACAGGATCATAAGGCTTGTTAAAAACCATATGGAGACATCAAAAGTTGCATATGTCTTTTATTCATGCATAATGCACCAGTCTGGAACTTTAGAATTATTTAGATTATGATTTTTATTCCTTTTACTGTTGCTATTGCTATTTTTTGTAAATTGATAAATATTTTATCAGATTGTAGGCATAGGCTGTACAATATTTTTCTCTTTTGTAAATTAAATAAAAATATTTAGGCCTTTGTTCCACATGTTAATAAAATATATACATGTATAAGAAATATTAACTCTTTCAGTGCCAGAGGAGTACGCAGCGCATTGCGAAGTACCCCTCTGGCACTGAAAGGGTTAAAGCCAAACAAACAAGTGGAAAACATTACAAAGTTAAAGAGTCAGTAATGCTTGTATTTAACTTTCTTTAATATTGTAGAGGTTACAAAAATAAAGTATTTGGAGAAAGTGCCATCTCTCAAACCCTTACGGTTTGAGAGACATTGACCACTAAAGTTTTCCGACTCGTGAAGGCTGTTCAGCAGAGCTGAAATCGCATTATTTAAAAAGAACTACTTCAAAGCAACGATCTAGAAAGTGTGCTTGCAAACCAGGCACACTTTGTAGACCGTTCCAATGAAGTAATTATTTTTAAATAACGTGATTTTGGCTCTGCTGAAGAGCCTCCTCGAGTTGGCCGTCTCAAATCGCCTGCTGTCAGCTGAAACTTTAGCAGTGAATATCTCTCAAACTGTAAGGGCTTGAGAGATGGCACTTTCTCCAAATACTTTATTTTTATAACCTCTACAATATTAAATAAAGTTAAATACGGGCATTACTGACCCTTTCAAAAAATGTTGCTAAAACAAAGTGAATTACAGTTATCTTGAAAGGCCTGAATGACTATAGCGAACTCTGGCTTAGAAACAATGTAATAGTCTCACTGATTCTATGCATTACCTAATCATACAGCCCCCTTCCCACATAGGCTTCTAAACTCTATAACCACACCTATGCACAAATGTGTCCAGAGTATCTAATTGCCTTTAACTGTGACTCCATTGTGAATCAAACTAATCATTGTATTTAACCTTTTGAGTGCAAAACCCTCATTGCAATGCAATGAGTTGGATATATATATGGCATGCAAAGGGTTAAAATGATCGTAATACTTAATATTTAAAAAAATATATTATAGAGTATATTCTCCTGAGTAAAACAATGTATCCCTAATGCTGAGAGGTGTTTTATTCAAAAGTTGTTATAGCTCAAACGTGATTTTTTTTTGTAGGTGCAGTATCACAGTGTCCTGACATACTGTACAGTGTCACCATCGCTACACCATCCTATGGAGATTTGTGATCAACTGACCAGAGCGGGCCTTTGGATGGGGTAACAACAGCGCCACTGTACAATTTCTGGCCACTGGGATATCACCATACCTGGGGACTTTTCATTTTGAACTCCTCTGAGGGGGACTCCTTTTGTTCAGCTGTGGGAGATATATGACGCGATTCACGTCAAAAAGGGGGTGGGGGTTAATCAGGAGTGGGGGCGGGGCGTCAGAGTCCTGCAAGGAATACGCTGGGGAAGCAGAAGAAATGGGAGAGAAGGAGGAGAAATGGAAGATACAGACAGGGAAGAAGCAGATGTGGGTAGAGTTTCAGAAGAAACTCCCCTCATCCTGGAGAATCAGCATCTGCCCCGGAGCAATTTGGGAGTCTCCTGGGCAAAACCGGAGAGTTCCCAGCTATGGATATCACCTATCTGAATTGAGTGCCAGAGGGTTACATAATGCATTGCTCTGCTGTCACGCACATGGAGGGTAAGAACCTGTGTGGTGCCGGTGCGGATGCTAGCGTGCATAGCTTGGGTGCGAGGCTTGAGAGTGGTGACGGTGTGCCAGGTACTCCCTTGCTGAAGCCTAAGCTGGTTAGAGGTTCAGGTCGCAAAACCAGATTGTTCCACCCCGGTTGAGCCGGGGTGCAACCAGGATGGGAGTATTTGGGAACCGTTGAGAACCAGGCTGACGGGACAGGCTGGATTCTAAGCAGAGAGGGGTAGGCAAGAGCAATAGGCCTAACTGGTGGTGAAGTACCAAGGACCAGAGTCTAGCCGGACAGGAAGGCCAAGGGTCAAAGCCAGGAGTAGAGATTAGCCATAGTCAGGTTAAGCCAGGGGTCAGAGCCAGGTGTAGAGATCAGTCGTAGTCAGGTGAAGCCAGGGGTCAGAGCCAGGAGTAGAGGTCAGCCATAGTCAGGTGAAGCCAGGGGTCAGAGCAAGGAGTAGAGATCACAATAAACGAACAATAATGCTACTGAGCTCATGGAACGGGCACCCTCAGCCTGGGGCAGCCTGTTCAAATAAAGGAGATGAGCCAATGAGAGGAGGACAGGAGGGGGGCTCATCTGGGAGCCGTGCAGGATAGGAGGCCCCAGTCCACTGAAGCGCCAGACTGGACGAATGTGCAGACACCAAGGAAAGAGACAGCGGCGTCCTCCTCATTTGTGGCCAACAAGGCGAGCCGGAACCAAATACAACTACCGCCGCAGGCAAGAGAGAGGCGGATGAGCAGGAAGAAGGTGCCGGCCGGGACACGGTGACATCTGCAGTGAGTTGAGTACCCCTGTGGCACCGAAAGGGATAAACATTTTATGTATAAACTGTGTGTTAAAGTTGTTGCACAACTGCATAGAAACAAGTAATTTATTCAATAATCTTAGAGGCAGTAACCACTGGTCCTCTACTAATTATCCATCAGAAGATTCAAAGCTGAATACAATGCAAATCTTCTTTCACTGTTTATATTGCTAGTAACTACCAAGTAGTATGTATAATTTTTATTCACTTGATTTTAAGAACTGCCACCAAAATATATAATTTTTTCTCATGATAAATAAAAGAAACTGCTTTTAGTATATCAGGCTAAGTTAAGATGGAGGAGTGTCTGAATGTTTTCTTTGATTCATGACATACATTCACACAAAAATGTAGTTACGAATAGATTTGTTATTATTGCTCTAAATATGTTGATAAGTATATAATATCTTTTTACTGTGCCATAGTTTTGTATCAACTGTGCATCAGCTAAGCATTTTTGGAGGGAAATCAAAGAAACTTGCTAAGGTATGCTGTGACCAATACAATATCAGCAAGATAGTTGATGTGGGATAGATCCAAAACAGATTTATTTCAAGACACAAGTAATCTTAACAACACATTGCTTACAACAAGCAGCAGATGTATACAGAGAAATCAGATGAAGCGACATTTTAGCTGGCGACACAAGAATCTTGCCCTGCATGAAAAGAGAATCTTGTGATTTTCATGCAGAGTGAGATTCTCATGTCGCCCTTGTCACCCCAGCGATATGGTAAATGCTCCTTTATGTTGCATGCCATTTTGTGTGCAAATTTTAAAAGCAAACCATAAAACTAAGGGAGACTGATGTACTAAGAACTGGCACTATTTGTGCACATCATCTGCACCACAGGAGACAAATAAAAACTCCCATTTAATTAAATACATATTTTAACTCTTTGAATACTAGAGGGGTCTTCAGTGCAGACTTCTATAGCATTCCATTGTGTTAAATGTCCAATTTAAATCGATGGGTACTTTGGGAATTTTTATGTGACCCTTTTTTCAGCTGTTCGACACAGAATTTCTTCTTAGTACATCAGCCTCAAGGTGTGAGAAGATCAGGGCAGTTTTAAAGTGGATCTATCACATATAGATATCTAATGCTCATTAGATAGAGCATTTAGCGAAAAAGTTTAATAAGTTAGTCATTTAAAAAAAAACAAAAAAAAAAACATCATCTGTGCAAAAATTCAAGTTTAAAACGTGCCCAGCAGCCTACTTCCTGCTTGCAGCACTGCCTCTGCTCCCGTCCCACTCCAGTGAAGGAGGCTTTCTTTCTGTAAGCTGGAGCGATCTCATTGGCAGAGATTGATATCTAGCCAATGAGATCGCTCCCGCTTAGAGACAGACATCCTCCATCATCGGAGGATGCTGGGTAGTGGGGCGGACCTCTGTCCCTTCTTTTTCCATGAGGGTTGGCATAGGTCAAAAGAAAATCACTGAACCCCTTTCGAACCCTCACACCATGCTCAGTGGTCTAAGGTTTTCCTATCTGTTAATATTACTCTTAATGGGTTAGGCTATCGGGTGATGGACAAGGCTGGATTTCCCAAAACGCAGAGTAGGCAACTGCCTAGAGCGCCAAATTTTGAGGGGTGCTTCAACTGTGCTGGACACACCCATATTCTACTTTGTGATTGTGGCAAGAACAAACTCAGACTCAAACTCAAAGACGTATTCAATTAATCACAAGATTACAAAATCTGAGCCTCCTAGCATGTTACAGGAAGATGAGGTAGAAGGAATGGGCTAGGTGATGATCACTGTCTGTAGTTGTGAAGACATTAGAGCCATGAATACAATATATTGCGAAATGTAATAGACTCACCAGATTATATAGTTGAATACTGGGGTGTCAAGGTTTGGCTGAGCTGCTCTAACTCTGCTGTTGATTCTGCTGGCTGAGCTAATCTAGCGCTCTGCTGTTGATTGCTGCTGCCTTCCCTTTCCTGGGTCAGGCTGAATCAGCTGACCTCTCTGTGATTACTCACCTAACTATTATCAGCCAACCCTCTCAGGGTATTTAAAGCAGCTTAGCTCACTTCCTCCTTGCCCTTGTGTCTGCTTCTGGCTGCAAGAGCGTTCTACTGAGTTTCTGATTACCTGTACATGACCTGGCTTCCTCTGACGTCCCTTCTGGCTCCTGACTCCTGACTTGTTCCTGACATCGCTGATCTCCATATTTCTGACCCTGTCTTGGTTCCTGAACCCAGCTTGTCTTTTGGTTTATGCTTCTGGATCCCGATTTTGCTTGATTTGCTATTGTTATTTTAATAAAGGTGTTTTGCATTTTACATTTTTGTGTCTGTCTAGTTCCTGGTTCCTAACATGGGGAATAAGAGGCCCACTAGGGATGGGGGTAGTTGGAAGTGGAGCATGCTTCTTCCCCCACCAGATAAACGTGGTAAAAGCGGAATCAGGTCAAGAGAGATCAAATTACATCTGCCGAAGAGGGATAGTGGGCGATGAGCCCATTGACAGAGTTCTGCTGTGATTTTGTTAAGTATGGAGAAATTAGAAGAATACAAAAGTGGGAGATGTTTAGGTAAGAGGCTGCCTAAAACTTTACATGTGAAGGCACTAACATAAAAGGGGTGAGGGAAAGAATTTCTGGAGGGACAACTCCAGATAGTTTTAATCTTGAAATTGATACAAGCATGGAAGGTTTCAAGAGTAGCTGTAATAGATGGGAGTGCTTTTCTCAGATTTCCAATGAACAGCAAGATATTATCAATTAATGCAGTGAGTTTGGGTGAGGAGGGGGGTATAGGGATGCCATAGAAAAATGGGAGACATGAAAATTTCCTCAAAAGTGGGTCTAGGGCTAAACTGAATCTTAGATGTAATGTTAAGATCGTCACCGTTTATAAGTTACCTTGATGAAGGCCTGTCCTAAGATCAAAATAGTAACTCACCACTTTTTTTAATTAAAGTACTATTATTGAAGTTGGTCTAAAAGTGGGGTATCTTAAATTTCAGTCCTGGGCCCAATTTTTTTCATTTGCTTGTTTTGTCCTTGAAATTGGTATTGAAAGTAGTGTTTTAGACTCAGCATATGGCACAAAACCTAAAGCAATACACACAAAGAAGGTTAGTTTTTTTTCTACAGAAAGAGTTCAATAAACTGAGTGAGTAGAGTATTCATGTATAAATGACGAATGAGGTTTAATATAGGTAAATGTAAGAATATGAATATGGTTTGTTTAGTGGACAACGTGTTTACAATTTATACATATATTTAAGCCCAATGCAAACAGCTCCCTGGAGCTCTCTTTACTCATAGGGGCGGGTAAAACACAAGGGGCATTCATTAAAACTCAAGAAAATGTATATGTAAGTATCTTTTCAATAAGAGTAGTAAGGATGTGGATGGTTTTTGCCTCAGGAGGCTGTATGGCATGGTAGACATTTTGAAAATAGTTTTTAATATCTTTTTATCAAAGAACAGTATAGCTAATTATGACAGATGGATTAATTTTGGATTGGAAGGAAGGTAGATAAAGTCCTATGCTTCCTGACATATAATATAAATGGGA
This sequence comes from Rhinophrynus dorsalis, assembly GCA_037306005.1. Lineage (NCBI taxonomy): Eukaryota > Metazoa > Chordata > Amphibia > Anura > Rhinophrynidae > Rhinophrynus > Rhinophrynus dorsalis. The sequence continues at coordinate 49,280,478 of CM074721.1, forward strand.
TCATAAAGTATTTAAAATACTTATTACCTTTAGATAGAGTTGTGAGAGGAAAACTCAAATATGGTGTGAAAATCTGTACAGTTGTAAATTCACAATTATAAACACATCATGCATATGCAAGCCAATTCACACTATGGTGAGGGTCCAACCAATGAGAGATTAAAATCAATCCATATAAATAGTAATATAATTTAGTATGGAATTAGTAGTTTAAACATTCATAATTGAAGTTTTGGATAATCTTAACATTCTACCAAGGCTAGTGGAAGGAGCAGCACAGATATCAGATGGGTAGCCAAATGATTCCAAGACATTGTAAATGGCTAGTCATAATCAACCCTCTTTAAAGATGATCATTGTAGGTAATTTTATGGTTTATATTTATATACTAGTGTAAAAGCCCGTGTACACGGGCCAAGGTCCAGGTAATGTTAACCTTTTGAGGGGTAAGCAATACATTGCTTTGCAATGCGTTGTGTACCCCTCTGGCACTCAAAGGGTTAAGCGGCTGATACCTCACTGCTCTACATGATGCAGTCTTGCATCACCTCACTCACGAGATGCAATCATGCACAGTAGAGACTGCCCGAACGCGGACAGTCTCTACTGCACATGACTGCATCGTGACAAACATCCTAGCAAATTATTATATAGGATAATATACTAGCAATTATGTGGCATGGCTTTGCCGGAGCTGTGAACCTTATATTTTTTTAATTTGTATTAAAAGTCAGACCCCCATGGTGGGGAATCAGGACTAGGGATGAGTGGAAAGTCCTTTTGTGTTGCTGCGGAAAATTTTGCAAAAAAAGCATGTTTTTTTTTTGCTTTCTGACAGGAGGTTTCTCCCATATAGAAACGTGGATTTACTAACTTTTCACTACGAACACATAAAAATATGCAAAAATTCTTCCATTTCCTTCCTATGTTACTCAATGAAGCAAAAATTGCTGTCCCTATACATAATCTCCTGCACTCTATTGTGGTGTATTTTAGGAGAAAAGCAGCTGAAGGAGAGTGTGAAAGAGAGAGAGAAAAATAGATTGAAATTATATATTAACAAAATAAAGGTAAAGTGTGGTACCGTGTTAGCCATAAAAAATGCAGGAGACAGGTAGAATAAAAATTATACCTTTATTTGCTATCTCAGCCTAGACTAGACTACCATCACTGTTTTATGAGTAAAGAGAAGCTGGTAGGACACTGAGGTTAGTGACTCAGTCTCTGAGGAGACATGTGTCACTAACACTAGTAGTGGCACCTCCAGTGATTATCGGACATTCCCCATACCCAATGAGTCAGATTCCCCCCAACACTATCCCTCCCTTGTGATCTAGGGGTGGCAGACTTTTTTCATCTATCAAAGCAAAAGGGTGGTGATGAGAGTGCTATTATGCCAAAGTCTGAGCACCATGGCCATCATGAGACTGGCTTCTTCAAGCAGAAATATGGGACCAGGGCCTGCTCCACCTAACACCAATAATCCCGGTCCTAGATCCAGTGATTGTGTTGAGGCAGCAGCGGCACCTGCCCCAGCCAGTGAAGGTGATTGTGAAGAAGGACATTCTTCTCCACACCTCCTCTCCCAGAAATCATGCGTGTGTGAATATTTATTTCCCTTGCGGCAGGCACATTGCAGTCATCAGCGACTGTACTCTGCATTCTTTGTGATTGTGACAAGGTTGTGAAAAAGGGAAAGGAGGGGACAAACCAAGCTGGCACAACACAAGCCCTGATTAAGAAAAAAACCCTCTGGTTTGAGTCCTGCAAAAATGATTTATGGTAGGCTGGCTAACCATTATTTTCAATGAGATGAACAAAAAAAACGGTACATCTTACAGTTTTGCAGATGTTTACAGTGTTGGTGGACTGGTGTGGTGTAATTGATGCTATATATATATATATATATATATATATATATATAGTAATGTGCAAAAGTTTTAGTCAGGTGTGAAAAAATGCTGTAATATAAGAATGCTTTCAAAAATAGACATGTTAATACTTTATATTGATAGTGAGTGAACAGAAGAAAAATCTAAATCAAATCAATATTTGGAGCGACCACCCTTTGCCTTCAAATCAGCATCAGTTCTTCTAAGTACACTTGCACACAGTTTTTAAGGAACTCGGAAGGTAGGTTGTTCCAAACATATTGGAGAACTAACCACAGTTCTTCTGTGGATTTAGGCAGCCTCAGTTGCTTCTCTCTCTATGTAATCCCAGACAGACTCGATGATGTTGAGATCAGGGCTCTGTGGGGTCCATACCATCACTTCTAGGACTCCTTGATCTTCTTTACACTGAAGATAGTTCTTAATGACTTTGGCTGTATATTTGAGGTCATTGTCATGCTGCAGAATACATTTGGGGCCAGTCAGATGCCTCCGTGACGGTATTGCATGATGGATAAATATCTGACTGTACTTCTCAGAATTGAGGATACCAACACATTGCGAAGCAATGCTTTTGGAGATCTCTCTAACATTCAAGAGCATACAATACCTGTTTACATCATTGTGAATTTATACCTGTTCCTGGTATTGCAGTTGATTTTCTCCATAGTTCTTCCAGCTCTTCTTAGTACATTACGCTCAGTGTGTCTGTGTGTGATACAATTATAGAAAACTGAATAGCGACTGCTAACTTGCTCCCAAGAGCCCATCTGAATATACAATATGCTTTCTCTTTATTCATCCCTCTCTAAACTCACATCTTTTGTATGTATAAATACTCTTCATGCATTCTCAATTTGTATTTAACCTCTTTTATTCCATCTTTTATTTACATCCCTTTATCACAACGTGTTGGATACCTCTCTATCAGCTAAGGGATTATAAAGCCCATGTAAATGATTTTTTATTTAGCGCTATGGTGCAGTTGTTTTGTTCTAAACTTATTCCACTTTTGTCTTAATAAATATGCCCAAATGAGCTGAAATGGAGCCTTTTGTTCCACTTTTGACAATTAGTCACCTTTGAAAATGCTACATCCCTGCTTTATCTGAGAACCTAGCAGCTTCCTAACAGGACAACATATTTTCCACCTCTGTATCTGAAGAATGATTCAATGTTGATTTTATTTCTCAAAAACTATATCTCAGAATATCAGTATATTACTCACAGGAATGCTCGAGTTTGGGAACCTGTTTGAATGCCACAAACTGGTATGAGATAGAGAACCAGTTCCCTCATCTCTAGAGAAAAACTAGGAGATAAAAATAGTCAATTTCAATATGGCAAACAATTTTCTTTAGGTCATAACTGTTTAGTAAATCAGAACATATTTTTTGTTTGTTCAAAATAGTTGTTAGGAGCCTAAACACAATAGAAAGTCATAGAGAGATTACCCTTCATTGCTTTGTTATGCACTTCTGAGGATAAACTCTACAATCCATCAGCACATTCCAGACTTAAAGTAAACTAACCAAGGGCAGAACTACCACTGGTACAACAGGTGCAAAGACTTGGGCTCAGACAACATTCCTGACCAAAACTTTCCATAGTGTAGAAACAGTGCCACTGTAAAATTTCAGGCCATTGAGATATTGAGCTTAAAGGGTTAGTAATGGCTTAATATAACCTAAAGTTCGATCATTCCTTATATGTGTACTAACGCTCTTGTTACAGCTTACCTTGGTTTCAGCATCTTCTGCAGGCTCGAGGCTTCAAGCATGCAGCATGCCTCTGTTTTATGTGTTTCCTTCCTGTAGTGTCCTCCTACCTACCTACTTCCTCCCTCTGAGCTGCTCCTCCTACCTACTTCCTGAGGAGGGGTTTAAAGGGCAGACTGAGTCCTGACTCAGTTGCCCTTGCGTTGTTGTACAATACAGTTCTGTGTCTCTTGGGCTCTGTGTATGACCTGGCTAGTTTGACCATCCATTCTGGTGCTGACCTGTGGCTCTGTCTGACTACTCTTTTGATGCCTCCCAGTGTGTAGTGTACACCCAATCTGGTGCGGACCTGTGGTTCTGGTGTGACCCGGCTTGTCTGTCCATCCATTCTGGTGTTGACCTGGTGCTCTGTCTGACCATTCTCCTTGTGCGTTTTGATTTGGCTTGGACATCCTATCTGGTGCAAACCTGTGGCTCTGGCTGACTACCCTCTCCGTGTATGACCTGGCTTGTCTGACTACCCACTCTGGTGTTGACCTGGGACTCTGACCACTGCACATCCAGCATACCAACGCTTCAGTAGATATCCTATCTGGTGCAAACCTGTGGCTCTGGCTGACTACCTGCTCTGTGTATGACCTGGCTTGTCTGACTACCCACTCTGGTGTTGACCTGGGGCTCTGTCCACTGCACATCCAGCATACCAACGCTTCAGTGGATATCCTATCTGGTGCAAACCTGTGGCTCTGGCTGACTACCCACTCCGTGTATGACCCGGCTTGTCTGACTATCCTTTCTGGTGCTGACTAAGGGGCTCTGTCTGTTTCCTCCATGTGTTGGTCCCCGCTCCATAGACATCCATCCTAGTGCGGACCTGGGGCTCTATCAAACTCCTAGCTTACTGACTGCAGGCTGAGTCAGTGCTAGTCCTTTGGGAGTTCCGAATTACTCAACGCTCCAGTGGGCTGAGGCCTAGTCTTGGACAGTGTGGTGGATCTATTGGTGGACTGATATTTCTGTTACAGTGCTTGCCTCTTTGATCACCCTCTGCGTGTTATCTGTTTAAGTGCATTACTGTGATTTTTCTAATAATAGATTGTTTTACTTTACCGTACTGACTCCTGGTTTATTCCTGGGAATCGTGACAGCTCTCCACTGTTGGCAATGTTTTTAGTGCTCTAATGTCTATAAAATTATATTATAAGTTTCCCCCTTCCACCTATTTTCAATATGTTAAGTAGCCTCCACTCAGATCTGAAATCTGGTCTCTTGACCGGACAGCTCACAGCGAGTGTCAATCATCTATCCATCAGTATAAGCTTTCCTTGATGAAGAAGGGCAGGTTTTACCTTATACTGACAGAAGATTGTCCCTCATTGTAATTCCTCCGAACCGGCTTTCAGTTCTGAAGTCAGAAGATTGAAGTATTGAACAAGGGCAGGAGAATGACACTTTAAAATATAATTCCATAGAAACTAGAGCACTATGAACATTGCTGACAGTGGAAAGTGTTAGTAAACATAATAAGGAATGATTAAACCTTTAAGTTCAATATCTCAATGGCCTGAAAAGTTAAAGTGGCGCTATGGAAAGTTCTGGTCAGTTGACCTTAAACTTCCATAGGATGGTGTAGCAACAGCGCCAATGAAAAAATTCAGGCTATTGAGATATTGTACCTAAAAAATTCAAGTTTGATCTGCAATATCTTTTGAATAAAACACCTCTCAGCAGAGGGAGTACCCTTGTTTTACTCAGGACGATAAACCCTAATGATATATATATATCTTATCAAGTGTTACTGTCCTTTTAAAAGGAACATTGTTTCTGACTGGATCATAAATTGTTGGGCCTACCCTTTCCTCTACCTGTGGACTCTATGGTAAGGGTTCTAGTCAGATATTATTGTAACGATAAAGAGGAGACAAAGGTAGGCAAGGTAGCTCTGTAGAGACACAAGGAGGGTTTCTGCCTCATTCATTTAATACTGACCTTTTATTAAAAACATACACTGCATAATTATTACAGTGCACCTTGGCATCCGTGCTGCCAGTTACTCTTGTGCTCCTTCACAGCTCTATCCGGTGGATCGCCGGCATTGGCGCCAGGAGCTTCTGCATTCCTGGTGGTCACAGGTGCAGGTGCGCATTACTAGTCACAATGACGTTGCTTTTGTTTATATGAAGGGATTCAATTTGCCTAGTTGATTCCCGCCGTGGAGTGTGCCTATTTAAACTTCCCTGGGTCTAGTGTTAGTGGCCCTTATGTGGTGTTCTTGTTAGTACTCGTTACATTTGCTCAGTCTCTTTGTGACCCTTGCTTGGCTTCCGATTCCGCTCCGTGTTGATCCAGTTTGTCTGACTACCCACATCGGTTCTGACCTGTGGCTCTGGCTGACTACTTGCTCCGTGTATGACCCCGGCTTGTCTGACTACCCACACCGGTTCTGACCTGTGGCTCTGGTTGACTACTCACTCTGAGTATGACCCCGGTTTGTCTGACTACCCACACCGGTTCTGATCTGTGGCTCTGGCTGACTACTCGCTCTGTGTATGACCCCTGCTTATCTGACTACCCACATCAGTTCTGACCTGTAGCTCTGGCTAACTACTCGCTCAGTGTATGACCCCGGCTTGTCTGACTACCCGCATTGGCGGTACTGTGGCTCTTGCTGTCTCCGCTCCGATTACCACTGTCCCTGCATTACAGTAACCATGTGGTACGAACACATATACCTCTGTGCAGAAAGAACCATAGGCTAGGTTCTTTATATCTCTATCTCGCTCCGCGCAGTGTACAATCTGGGCAGTGGACCGTGTCTGTCTGTTCGCCTGTATATGGGGATCAGCTGGGGAATTGCTTATTATATGTGTATTATCAACAAAGGTGGTTTTGTCTCAATTATTCCTGTGTCTGACCTTCTCTTGTATTGGTTACCATGACATTAATGTGTGGGTGGCTATTCCACCTTGGTATTTACTGCTTAAGGGACCAGAAATGAGAGAAAATAAGAAACATCCCATGGGACTGTGAAGAAGGTGGTCTTTTGGATTAATCAAGCAACTGTTTTCCAGTATCCATTATATTCAAGCAGGTCTGTTGGATTAGGCAAGCAGCTGTTTTCCAGAATTCATGACAACGTGTGGATGCCTCCTCATTGCTTTAATACCAGCCACTTATGAAAGTATCATACTGTCACGTTCCATAGGAACCATTGCATGCATAGTGTAGAGGGAGATAACCTTTGGCTCTCTAGCTCTCCTTAGCTAGTTTAGGATTTCAGTCATCCTTGGGATGATGACCTACTCTATCTTTAGAGTTGCAGTATGCATATTTCTTAAGGGACCAGCAATAAAAAGGTGCACTGCAATGTATTGCATACTCCTCTGGTGCTCAAGGGGTTAAAAAATTTGCTCTTGTAACCCACGATTACATCAGGAAAAACAAATATTTAGATGTGTTGGGTTCAGTTTCAACCTGGTGAAGATTTAGCAGTTTATTTATATAGAGTGTAATAATTTTCACTATAGCATAAATTATTTTAGGAAGAATGTTTGCTAACGCTTGCTTATCTTTGCTTTGAACACTCCCTGGATAGTATGAAAATATAAGGAATCTAATTTATCTAGCAAGAGATACATCAGGGCAATTTCTCCTGCTGTTTCCAAATGCACCCTGTCACAGGCAGACTCATAAATGATATCAAGAAGTGACAGCTGAACAAGAAAGAATGTAAAAAAAAATTCCTTTCCTTATCTCTAGTGAGTTGATGAACTGTCTGCACCGTGGCAAGCGTTTTTCTTTTCACTAACATATGGAATCATAGAATTGATCACTTAAATCTGGCAGTTAGTTTGAGAATGATAATGATGTTGAGGTGAGGGCTGAATATAATATGTTAAAAAGGATTTGCGTATAGGAAATAACGCTCAAAGTGGATTGACGGCTTTTATGTAACAGTGAATGAAAGTAAGGAGAGATATAAATAGACGGGCATTCGTATTGTTCAGATTTGTTTTCACGTAAAAGGTCAACAGGACTCCTTCAGAAAGAAGAGCGGTGCAGTATTGTTTGTGATTGCAAATGGAAATGTCTTAACAATTTAAGCACCAGAGAGCTCTAGAATGTACAGTTCCTGACTCCCTGGCACCAAGAAGTTTAGGGAAAATAAAACACGTTTTACTTAGCAGGAACATAATTCACTATATATATATTTTTTTTTTTGTTTGTTTGGTTTTTTTTTTGTTTTTTTTCTTCATGAAAAAAGTTTACTTCTGTTTTAAGGTAAATTAAACTTCCATTTTGACTTCTACCCTGCAACCCTGCCAGAAAATCCTCTTCACTGCTATAGTAAAAGTGACTATTTTGATGTAAACACAGATGGCTTCCAAGGCCCTAACACAATTACACTGTACTTTTCCCAAGCATGTCTCTTCTGGGAAAAAAGAGTGTGGGTGGGGGGGGACAAAAGATAACTTTATGGACCCTGAAGCTTAGAAGCCTGGCTTGATTCCAGTGCTAGGTATTTGTAACATGAGGAAAACTATCCTTTTTCCCAGTACATTTGGCACCAAACATTATATTATGAGAGCTACAGGAGCTTATTGTAGCTAGAGGAGTCTTTGTATACCTGTGACAGGTTAATCTTTAGCACTAGTTACATGCTCAACAACTATCTGAGGCTGTTGGATTTTAAGGGCCTGTGTCTCCTGAGACAGCGGTAGGATGATAAAAGAAGAAAACAAAACATTTCTCAGGTCTCTTTTTCACATTAGATATAACATTCCCATGAGGGAGGAAAGAATGGGCAGGAGGAGGATAGCAGCTGAATTTACAAGACTAGTAGAAATGCAGGTGTGTGAGGCCACTTTGGAGTGTCTGGTATATGGTCCACAATGCTGCATTTATTATAAGTAGGCAGCACAACACATTCCAAAAGGTTGATAATCTGGACAACCCAGAACCCTAATGATGGAGAAACTGATGGATTTATAAAGAGATGGAGAGATAGATGGATGTATATAAAATGGATAAAAACGGAAAAAGTAAATGTGATTTGATCGCTCTTACAAAAAGCTTTTGACTAAAAAAGGTTTATCATGTGTATGAAGTATGCTCCATAAAAAGAATCGACAAAAGGTGGTTGATCATAAAATATTAGATAAAAAAATGTTGTTTGTGTGCACGAAACTCGCTCAGTCAAACAACAGAGTAGATAACAAGAAAAAGGTTGTAGACAAGGTTCACTCAATCAAACATAAACATACTCAATCGAGCAAAAGATTAGGCAGAAACAAGAGTTGATTATGCTGACAAGCTCAACCAATCACAGTATTCGAAAGGAAAAAACATTCTTAGAATAGTACAAATTGTAAGGTGAAAAACTGATGTTAAAGTTGATGTTATTGTTGTCAATTAAGAGATCACAAGTAACAAAATGAAGGTTAGAGAGGAGCACTATGAAAGAGGAAAACGTCATAACTGCCTTTTCTCTAATCAATCAAGTACAGAGGGATCCTGGAGTTAAAACTATCCTCTCAGAATGATAACAGGAGCTATAAATAGAACTGTATAGCTGTGCCGTGCCTTGGAGACCTCTCTAACATCTAATGAGCTAAAGAGAGTATCAGTATCAATTATATTTATTGGGCAATATCATGTTTTACTACATCTACTCCAATTGAAGCAATCTTAGTAAAGAGTCCATGGCTGCCCTGTGCATCCCTAAAATGGCTCCTCTCAGTCATTTTGAGGGAGAATCTCAGAAAATGAACCCCCTAGCTGGCAGGAGATGTAATGCAGTCTGTAATTATGTGGCTTTAACCACTTAAAGACCGGCCACGCACGCACGCGGCTGTCACTTAACCCCTAGAGTGCCAGGTGGGTACATTGTACGAGTTTGGACAGCTGTACCTGCTGTGCCAAGCTCGTACAATGTACAGCTTAAATGTGGTCACTGCATAAGCCGGTATAAAAAAATAGATTGCCTGGCACTCTTGGGGGGACATGAGGATCACTCCTCATGTACCCCCAGGTATTGATCTCCCAGCCGATCGCACTGGGAGATCAATATCGCCAAAGGAGAAGCAGAGCAGGGCAGGACCGGGGGAAGCCTCCCAACGTCATCGGTGACATGATCACCGATGACATTAGGAAAGATTCCCCGGTCCCATTCACTCCTACCGGTAGTAGGAGAGAAGGGCAGGGCAGCTTTTGCTCTCCTGCTATCTCCATATTGATCTCCCAGCCGATCAGCTGGGAGATCAATAAGTGAGGGGACACCAGGAGGGGTCCTGATGTCCCCCATGAGGTCTGAAGATATTAAAAAAAATAAAAAAGTAACCCTGTGAGTGTTGCAGGGGTCCCCAGTATATTGCTTTGCAATGTGCTGGAGACCCCTGTGGCACTCACGGGGACACTGATTTTTGTAAGACCTCATGGGGGGGGGGGATCAGGGGGGTCCTGATACCTCTCAATGAGGTCTATAATAAAAAAAAAGTAAATAAATAAAAAAATTAACCCTGTGTGTGCCATGGGGGGGGGGTCCAATGGCACACACAGGGCTTTTATCATTACTTTGTTATCAGAGATTGTTGGGGGACCATCAGGATTGGTCCTGATGGCCCCCCAACAAGCTCTGACTACAAAGTAATGATTAAAAAATAAAATTAACCCTCTGAATGCCACAAGGATCCAATACATTGCTTTGCAATGCGCTGGAGACCCCTGTGGCATTCACAGGGTCACTTCTTTTGTGGACATATATTTATTTTGACTAAGACCTCATTGGGGGGGGGATCAGGGGGGTCCTGATGCCCCTCAATGAGGTCTATAATTAAAAAAAAAAAAAAAGCTTGTTTGGTGGCCATCTGAATACAAAGTAAAGATAAAAAAATTAACCCTTTGTGTGCCACAGGGGCCCAATGCATTGCTTTGCAATCCACTGGACACCCCTGTGGCACTTCAGCTCAGGGATAGAAAGGCAAGTGACCGCTCATTTGATGCGGGAGAATGTCTACTTTCCAAAATGGTATACCTTTTATACCTTTCCTTCATGTCTCTAACAGTTATGAACATTTGAGTACACGCAGCCATTTTCGAGGAAGCAAACAGGTAGGTGTAGTTATGTGCTTCTGGCACCCCTAAGGTAGGTTGACTCTTACCAATGAGGTGTCAATTTTCTCCTAAGAGCACTAGCTAATGAATACAGTTGGAAATTCCATGGTTTTCACAGATTTCAGTACAGTTGAAGGGGCAGAAATGTAAGAAAGTGCCATTTTTTTCCTTTAGTGCCACCTTCTGGAAGCATTTGGGAACAACAGGCTTGGGGTAAGAAGGCAATTCACCCTCATTAGATGCGGCAGGTTGTCTTCTTTTCAAAATGGCATGGTTTGTGTAGCCTTTCTTCATTTCTGTAGTTGTTATAACCATTTTTGTACAGACAAGTAATGTTTGAGAAAATGTTGGAAAAATTAGAGGTTGCACATTCAGCCATTTGCCATGTCACAAATCCCCCCGATGTGTGGGTGTTATTCCTTTATTAAGCAAAATACAATTTGTGTACTTGTGATTTGTATTCTCAGGAGGACAGGCTGGCCTCTTGTAATAACAGTACTTGTTTAGATATGATATGCTGCTGCTCTGAAGGTGAAAGATTCTTGAATAGAACCTTATTATGTGAGTTTCTGCTGGCCCCTAGTCTTCTGAAATTTATCATGAGTAGAATATTACTGCCCCAGAAAGGTGCTCTTCTTTGTGGCCCCCTGCTGTTGAATGGTATCCATTCTGTGAATATAGCTTTACTATCTTTGCAGGATCTTGTATAGATTATTTTGTGTGGGAAGTAAGGTGTTATAACATATAACATAAAGTACAATAGGATCTGCTATAGGGCAAAAAGATATAATCTTTGGGTTATTGCACACAGAGAAATGTTAGACTGATACGCTGGATATCCTGTAGTGAAGACATATTAAACTCAAATACACTTGAGGGACACATACTCAACATTTCCCTCAGAGGAGCCAGACTCTGCAACAGAGAGAGGAGAACCTTAATGGAACAAGTCTGAGGAAGCAGACAGTATGTGTGCGTTTGTGTGATTCTTTGATGGAGCAAGGCTGGACTGTCAGACATATTAATGTGTGGTTCTGTGGCTATGAGTGGAACCAGGCTGGGGGTGTGATAAACAATGTATAAGGGGGATCTGTGTATACCAGGGGAAGTAGAGCCAAGCTAGGGGGTCAGACAGTGTATGTGAGGCTCTGTGACTACCAGTGGAATCAGACTGGGGGGACCACAGTGTATATGGGGCTTTGTGACTAAAAATGGAACCAGGCTGGGGAGGACAGACAGGGTATGTGGGATTCTGTGACCAGCAGCAGATCCAGGCTGAGGGTGTCAGACTGTATATGGGGGATCTGTGGCTACCAATGGGCAAGGGAACAAGGCTGGGGTGGGGGTCACACAGTGTATTTGGGGATCTATGACTACCACATACTACCCGGCATTTCAAATGGCCAAAGAGGGACACTTGTTTTAGGCAGAGTTACTGGGGTTGCAAGTGGTGGGCAGAGCCTATTGGCAAATGCTTTACGTAAAAGAATAAATGATTTAAAACAAGAACAAAGTGCTGCAACCAGGAATGTGATCGCCACCTTGCCTCCTCCACCATCTGGCATTCTATAAACCTCCAAGTTGAGAAGGACCTTCAAGGCCACCATTGATTGCCTATCCTAAGATAAGAGATCAGTGCCAGGGGGCATCAGGAGGGGTCCTGTTGCCCCTCCCCCCAAGGTCTGATTTTTTTTTTTAACCGTACATAGTTCGGGATCAAGGAACTATGTACATTATGTAAATACAGGCTCACTACCATGCTCATGGGAGTGATTGCGTATTTGTCAAAATATTAAAACTTGCCTTGCATTATAGGGAAACCCCTACCCTAATGTAGGGCACGTTTGCTAGGAGCCAGCTCCAGATTTTTGCACATATACAAATACACCACCCATATACTGCCTGCTTTCTCTCTGTTACTAGGACACATAAGTGGATCAATTAACCCAAATGTATAAGAACTCTCAGGCATTCAGAAGGGTAATGTGACAGAACCTCTGAATCATCTGCCTGTGCTCAAGATGTATCCTAAAAACATGGGCCTTAGTTACAGAAGCAAATGGGAGCAATTATGGGGTAAACAATCAGTATTATAGGTAGGGAAGGGCAAACATTTTCGCCTCAAACCAAAATCAGTGAATAATGTCACTTACAGCTTGGCAAATAATTTCCAGTGAAAAGTGCATTTTTTCCATGTTTTTTACCTAGCTCATTGCATTGAAATCAACGAAAACATTGAATTTACACATAACACATAGCAAATGTTATTTTATTTCCCAAAGGCACAGTGTAAAAGGGCATGAGGGTGCCTGTGTTGGTGGAGTCTGGGGAAAGAATCAGTTGAACAGTGAATTTTTTAATGGGGGAGGGTTTGTTGACTAGAATTGGGGGGCCATTAATAAAAAATAAAAAATAAGACATGGTATAATAAGGATCTGAGAAGGGTGCATGTATTGGTGGGTGGAGTCTGAGGAAAGAATCAGTTGAACAGGGATTTTTTTTCTTTGGGGGGTTGTTGGCTGGTATTGGGGGTACAGTTAATAAAAAATAAATAAATACAATTAAAATAAGAAACTGGTACATAAAGTGATAGCGACAGGGATTCACTGACATACGTTTTGACTGGGGTAGACTGATACTTGATGGGATAGAGTATTTTGTACAGGATGATTTGTAAGACTTAGACTTGTTGTTAGAGGCCCAAGCCCTGGGGTAACATTGATTTGTAGGATGTAGATATGTTTGGCACAAGCCCTAAGGAAAAATTGATTTGTTGTAGAACTTAGACTTGTGTTAGGCCCAAGTGCTGAGGAAACATTGATTTGTTGTAAAACTTAGACTTGTGTTAGGCCCAGGTCCTGAGGAAACAGGGCACAAGCCCTGAGGAAAAATTGATTTGTTGGACAAAAAGTGTCATTTTTTTTTTGGCCTCTGTTTTTTTATGAAAGAAAAAGCCTTGGCCATTGTCAAATGCCCCAGTGTCATTGTGTTGTTTGTGACTGCTGTTATTGGTATTGCTGCTGCTGTGTTGCTTAGGCATAAGAATGATTAGGCAACCCCAAAGGAATGGGATCAAGAACAGCAGTGATTTGGGTGATAATGATCATGGTTCCACTTGCCTTGCCACTACTAGCTCCAGTGATGAGCCTGAGGCAGTAGCAGAACCACAACTAGCCTACACCACTTCAGGTATATGTGGGGAAAAGAAGTTGGCCAATAATGCTTCTCCCCCTGCCCCTTCTCCAAAATCATGGGCACATCTGCACTCACATCAAACACCTCACGCAACTATAACTAAACACCATGACGCTTAGGGTCCCCAATGTGAAATGATCCCACCACTAACCAAGTACTGCTGCTGTCACTATGCCCCTTGTCCACTCCCTCTAAGGACATGCAACATTTTTCAGTTTAATAATATTGATGATACCTCCCTGCCACCAGCTTAGCGTACTCTGTGGGATGGAATCTCCTCAGATGCCACTTGATTCCCTGGTTGTGATTATCCTCTACCACACTACCATATGTGCTTAGTGCACCACACAGTGTGCAATGGGTGGACACGAACTACCACATTGTGACATCTGCCAAATGGCTATCAGCTGGTGGGGGTGGTAAAGATGAATGAGGTGGATCGCCAGAAATTCTTTCTGAGGCTGGACACTATAGCAAGAAGGTGATGGCAAGCCAAGTGTTGTGCTCACCATCAAACTTTCAGGCTTTAGCTGGTTGTCACGTCAAACTGTTCTGGACCTAGAAGCTAGAGACCGCTGCTAGGGAGCATAGTTCGGGTGCGAAGATCAGTGACTAGGTTCCTTTGCTGCTGTAAGGACCGGATGAAAGTTGCTGGCCACAAACCCAGAGGTCAGACCACAGTTGAGCTGGGACCCTGGCCAGGATAGTATAACCAAGTCACTGAAAGAAGGTCCAGGTCGCAAGGGAGAATACAAATGCAAAAGACCAATAGAGCAATAGGATACTGAGTCACAGATAAGAAACCATTCTGCTTTGCATGGGTACCAAGACAGACAAGGGAGGCCAAATGGTAAAATACCACTCATGGCCACCTAGGAGAGCAGCAGGTATGCTAGTGGGTTAGACCACCTATACACAGGTGAGATATAGCCAGGGACCTGGTAAACCCAGGGGACCACAGGGAGCCAACCTTCCACTCTCACAGGGGGCTGGAACCTATACCCTCAACAGAGGGACAACAGCGGCTTCCAGCAGGTATGCTAGTGGGTTTTGACCACCTATACGAATGGTGAGATATAGCCAGGGACCTGGTAAACCCAGGGGACCACAGGGAGCCAACCTTCCGCTCTAACAGGGTGCTGGAACCTATTCCCTTGATAGTGGGACAACAGAGGCTTCCAGCAGGTGTGCTAGTGGGTTTAGGCCACCTATACAAATGGTGAGATATAGCCAGGGACCTGGTAAACAAAGGGGACCACAGGGAGCCAACCTTCCGCTCTCTTTCATTGAAATGGGACATGTCTCAGCTCGAAACTGCCAAGCAATACAACAGGTAGTCCAGCTCTACCAAGGGGAAACCACCAGTGGTCTAAAACCAAACAGCTTAAGCACCTAATGACCCAGGAATAACGAGTCCAGTACCAGGTACCTTACTTCAGGAGGCAACACCACAAGCCCCAGTCCTATAAGGCAATCCAATAGTATGGGAGCCTTACCATGTAATCCAAAATACCCACAGCGGGTATCAGCCAACGGCTCCATGAGGAAGGCCACCAGCCCGGAGAGTAAGGAGCTGCATGGTGCTCCTGCCTGCAGAGTCTGCATTGTCCGAGCACAGAACTCCCAATGGGGAGAAGCCTGTGATCGAAGCCAGAAGTAGCAAAGTGCACAGTAGAGGCAATATAGAGAGGATTCCTGTAAGAGGAATCTCGCATTTGGAATGCGCCACGTCATACACAATGGGGCACAGTAAGGTACATAAGGAGCAGTTTCTATCGTAATCAGGGGAAAGCCAGGTCATACACACAGTGAAGAACACGGTACCATGGGTCAAACTGGAGAATGGTCAAAAGGCAGTCCAAGTCAAGTCCTGCACAGCAATGCACAGATAAGGTAGAAGGGAAAGGCAATAACACAATCGACAACAGAATACAGAGCTCGAAAAATAATCAAGCAGAGCCTAGCAGGCTCAGCCCCTATAAAAAGGGCTAGTCAACTAATCACAGTAGGGGGCTGAACAGAAGTAGACTGACAGATCTGACACTGGGTTTCTCTATTCTTCCTCCTCTTAGATTTCTGCCTCACCTCTTGTTGCCTTTAGGGAGAGTCAGGGGGTACAGCAACAGAGGTGTATGATTTCTTTGGTGGGGTTTTGGCTTTAACATGTTTCATATAAACGTCATGGTGTCAGTGTTTCATGTGTGTTTTCAGAGTGGTTGTGCCAAGGTGCATTCCCTCCTTTCTCCTTTTCATAGACTTTTCACAAATTGTGCATAATGCCATCTCTGATGATTGCACTGTGCCTGCTCCAAGAGATTTATAGTCCCACACCCAGGACTTCGGGGGGGGGGGGAGAGGGGAAAGGTGGAGAATGGCCTCTTTCTTACTCTCCTCCACATTCCCCTTCACTGGCTCTGGAAAAGGATGATGTTGCTTCTACTGCCTCAGAATCAGTACAACAACTAGGACCAGGAGTACTGCTGCTGACAGTTGGAACCTGTCCTAGTTCTGCATCAGTGGATCCCATTCAAACTGTGTCCAGGGTCGCCTGTGGCCACCTGGCCTGCTCCCCATCATCCTGTTACCATTGCAACTCAGCAGCAACAGGAATTACAGCAGCAGGAAACTCTGGAAATTCACCAGTCTCATTGCTGTTGGTGGTGGTAGTAGTGATGCCCATTCCCATATCTGTCTCCCATTCCTTCGCAGTTTGGACTAAAAAGGCCATTAATGTCTATTCCACCCCAGCTTCTCCACCACAATCATCATCATCATCACCATGGCCCCTCCTTGCTGCTGCTGCTCTATTACAGACGTCTCACTGGTTGGAGGTGATGAGAGATGTGACAGAGGGTCCCCTACTGTGTCACTTAACATCTCTTGTTGAGCTGAAGAAGGCAGACTGGAAACACTAGCAGCTGGCACAAGCAGCTGATCTGTGCTCATGGAGATAGCGGTATTATTGCTGCAAGCCACCAGTCCTGCCTTCTTCAAGATCATGTTCTATTGGGACAATGCTGTGGGGGCGGGGGGGGAGGGGACTCCCGGGGTCAGGGGAATGTATAATGTCCCACACATTTTAATTGAATCAGTTAAGGTATTCTTATCATGTTTTGCTATTACTTATGGACATGATCAAAAATGTCCACATGATAACTTCAGCACAACACATTAAATAATAATATATTATTATTGTTATATCATGCAAACAAGTGTTGCCCAACTTTTCAGTTGTTTTCTAGATATGGCCTGTTAAAGCGTACAGTTTTCAGTCAGTGGTCCTTAGTATTATATTAAGTGAAGTCCAATGAGGTAAGGTACATTTATAAACATTATGCTGGAGTCGCTGGACTGTTAAATCTACCTATAACAGACAACAGAATCTAATTCTTTTTTCCCAGCTCTTAAGGTAGTTTGATATAAATATATGAAGACAGGGCATCAGTGACAACCTGTTGATTCGGAGCTGTTTGACAGCTGTAAAATAACACAATGAGAGCACATTACAATTACCTGGCAGGTGAAAGCTATTTCATAACTGAAAGATGACTAATCTTGTATATAACTTCTTAAGGTTAAAGTACATCTTGTTTGCATGTAATTTAATGTAGATAGAATGACTTTGTAACTTTTTTGAAATGCGTTTTTCAGGATTTTTGTTGTTGTTATTCCGTCTCTCACTGTTCAGATAAATCTACCATTAAAATTATGGACTGATCATTTCTTTGTCAGTGGTCAAAAGTACAAGATCAGCAGGGGATCAAATATTTTTTTCCCTCACTGTATGAAGAAATAGATTTCTTCTTGATCAGAACTGTTCCCTCTGTAAGAATCAGGGAACTCAGCCCTGCAGCCAGCACAATAAGTCCACAACAGTGCTTCCCAACAGGGGTACACTTGCCTTTTTTGTGTGTTAGAGATATCTACTTAACCCCTTAACGCCAGATGTTAAGGACTGGTGATGGTCCTGGCACGTCATGGAATTCTGGGATTGCATCGCTGCTGCATGTCACTCTGTGATCCCAGAATGTAGAGGTGAAAAAAAGGTGCTGTTGTCCTCTAGAGTGCTCCACCCCTAGACAGGCCCGGACTGGCCATCGGGCATACTGGGCATTTGCCCGGTGGGCCGGTCCGGGAGTTTAAAAAAAAAATGAATGAACGCCCGGTGCCCCCCCATGGGCTGCTCAAAAAATTAAAATGGGCCACTCAACCTTAAGTGCCCGGGTCTATTTTTTTTCACAGTCCGGGCCTGCCTCCAGACCACGTGGTCTTTAAGGAGTTAATTAAGGTGACCCTCCCTTTTTGTAAAGCTGCCCCTAGTGGAGTATCTGAGAGTCTCTCTCTCTGTCCTGTGTGCCTGATTGAGGAGGATATTGTATGCAAACAAAACAAAGACAGTGAAAGACATAACATAACACTTAGCTATATCTTGGACACCTCTCTGGCACTCAAAGGATTAAATAGGAAATGAACCATTTGTGGCTCAGAAAGCCTCATAATATTGCATTTTGTAAACTCATTTAGGTACCTGATATAGTAGTCAAACAACTATCATTAGGTCCAGAGTACCACAGCAGCCTACAGCATATTGTAAATAAGCTCTTTATTCATAAAGCAAAAAAAGTGATGTTTTTTCCTTGGTATTCAGATCTTTTTATAGATGCTCTAACAGTGTAATTATTAAGCAAACCGGCTCTCAGTGACGTGGGAAGAAGTGCATTATTGGTTTCCCTTGACGTGGATTTTATTTTTACTGTAAACAAAATACCATTTCATTTCCTGTCAAACCCTTCTCAGAGTAGGCCGTAGCCTACATTACCGTAATACACCAACCTAAGAGCTGTTCAAGTCAGCATGAAGCCCACATAATAAGATGGTAATTTGTGCTGTAAATTGTATAAACATTCCAGTTATTTAAAGTACGGTGATATTACATAACTGGGAAAACATAGACTTTTTTTTTTACTCAAAGTTTAACTTAGAGCATCATATGCCAGCAGGAAATATCAGAAATGTTCTTTACGCATAGTATTGCTGCAGTTTAGTTTAACCTGTCAGGGCTGTATGTTCAAAGGAAAAGCGGAGGCGTTCTGGGGCAAACCATTTGCACTATAGGTGAGAACTAACAATTCCAAAAATTCCCAAATGGGGATTTTAACGCCTTGAATGCTAGAGAGGCCTCCAATGCATTGCTTTGCAATGCGTTGGAGACCTCTCTACCATTCAAGGGGTTAAAATCCCAACTTAAAGGGATAGTAATACTTCGTTTTAACTTTATTTTATTTTGTAGGCATTAAAAAAACATGAAGAACGATATGTCTTATCTCTCAAACCTTTATGTTTTATGAGATATTCACAAACAAAGTATCCCCCCCCGTTCAACCAGATAAGAAGGGAGGTGCCCAGGTAGACTGCAGAGAGGGACAATCTTCAATTAAGATAAGGGAAAAAGCTGAAAAACTTGTCAAGGGGGGCGGGGCTTTCATTGTTTTCATAGGAAGAAGATTGTCCCCTGCTGTTATCTGTCTGGTCTTACAACCAGATTCACATCTTAGAAGAGATGGCTTACACTAGGTAAAAGGGGTGGGAGGGGAACTTTGCTTGTGAATATCTCATAAACCATAAAAGATAGAGAGATACGACTTATATCATTCTTCATGTTTTTTTAATGCCTACAAAATAAAATAAAGTTAAAATGAAGTATTACTATCCCTTTAAATCAATGTGCATTTTTGTTCTACCCTCTTGTCCAAATGGTTTGCCTCGGAACTCCTCCAATTTTTTCCTGGAACATATGGCCCTTACTAGTGCTACAAAGCAATAACAGGGACACAAGGTCATATTCAGGAAGCTAAAGGAGGGAAACTTTGGAGCAAACCCACCGTACTATAGAAATCAAATAAAAATTCCCATTAATTTAAAGAAATACTAACACCTAAAAATGAAATAAATTAAAGGGATAGTAATTTTTCGTTTTATCTTTATTTTATTTTGTAGGCATTATAAAAACATGAAGAACGATATGTCTTATCTCTCAAACCTTTATGGTTTATGAGATATTCACAAGCAAAGTTTCCCCTCCCGCCCCTTTTACCTAGTGTAAGCCATCTTTTCTCAGATGTGGAATCCAGTCCATAGACCAGACAGATAACAGCAAGGGACAATCTTCTTCCTATGAGAACAATGAAATCACTGCCCCCCTTGACAAGTTTTTCAGGTTTTTCTAATTAATCATCATGGACTTTGGAGAGAGTTATTTCAATTCTGTCAGAGTTGTAGTTCAAGAGTAATTCAAGGACAAAGTGTCCCCCTCCCTCCCCTTTTACTGATGTAACACTGCTCAGCCAGAGCAGAAGGGAGGGGCCCAGGTAGACTGCAGAGAGGGACAATCTTCAATTAAGATAAGGGAAAAACCTGAAAAACTTGTCAAGGGGGGCAGGGCTTTCATTGTTCTCATAGGAAGAAGATTGTCCCCTTCTGTTATCTGTCTGGTCTATGGACTGCATTCCACATCTGAGAAGAGATGGCTTACACTAGGTAAAAGGGGCGGGGAGGGGATACTTTGCTTGTGAATATCTCTCAAACCATAAAGGTTGGAGAGATAAGACTTATATCATTCTTCATGTTTTTTAATGCCTACAAAATAAAATAAAGATAAAACAAAGTATTACTATCCCTTTAATGCAAGTGAGGCCTCTAACACATTGTAAAAATATTCAAGAGACCTCTCAAAGACCTCTCAAAGGTGATAAAGATAGCTCCCCTTATTTAAAGGGGATCTATCACCCAGAAACAAGATTGTCTGAATAGGTAGGTTACATAGTGAATATGTGTAATATTGTATCAGTTTATTTTTTTTATATCGCTATTTGGCCTAAATCTAAAGAATAAATATTGCCCTGCAACCTACTTCCAGACAGACTGAGGTTACTAGCTCTGTACCGCAGTCTGTCACTGTACCTCTGTTCCCCTCCCTCTATCCAGCCTCCTCCAATGACAGAGGCTTTCTGCATGTAAGCTGGAGCACTCTCATTT
Organism: Rhinophrynus dorsalis; assembly: GCA_037306005.1. Classification (NCBI taxonomy): domain Eukaryota; kingdom Metazoa; phylum Chordata; class Amphibia; order Anura; family Rhinophrynidae; genus Rhinophrynus; species Rhinophrynus dorsalis. Next base: position 49,301,431 of record CM074721.1, read on the forward strand.
TCTAGATATCACTCCAGCTTACATACAGAAAGCCTCCGTCATCGGAGGAGGCTGGATAGAGGGAGGGGAACAGAGGTACAGTTACAGACTGTGGTACAGAGCAGGTAACCTCAGTCTGTCCGGAAGTAGAGCGCAGGGAAGTATTTATTCTTTAGATTTCGGCCAAATAGCGATCTAAAAAAATATTACACATATTTGCTATATAACCTACAAGCTTGCTTAGGGATGGTAGATCCCCTTTAAATCATTTGGTTTCATGTTTATTTACCCTCTCACAGTGAAGCTGATTTACTCTAGTCTTTATCTTTCTGAATATGGCCCATTGTTACTAAGGAAGCCATTGTAATAATTACTTAGTTCACAGGGTTGTTTTTAGTGTATTAAAACTGTTAATGAAATAGAATGCTTTGGATCATAGGAGGATGTTCAAGCATGTATTAACCCCATAAAGAACAGGGGTTTTGTACACTGGAGGACCAGATAGAATACATTCACAAAGCCAGCACATGAATGATCACATGTGACGGCTCGTCGAGCAAAAGGCTGAAACTGACTGCACCAGTCTTGGAGCAGTCAGTTTCTGCCTCCCGACATGATCACAGCGCCTCCTTCAGGCTTGCTGTGATAATTTAACTGATGACTAGGAAATATTAAACTGAAAAGAAACAGAAGGCCAAGAACTCTATTTTTGGTTATTATTTAAATGTATGTTTTAACCCTGTGATGGATTGCACAAGTGTGTATTTAAAGGTGTGTACAGGAGGTACTCACTGTAGCTTGTATGGCAGCCCTGGGTGCTAGTCAAGATAGGGTGACCACATATCCAGTCTGCCATTCAGGGACACTGCAGAGATGAGAGCAGCAGAGTACTTGTTCTCGGCTTTATTGCAGTCATGTGGAAGAGGTCATTGTACATCACTAGACATAAGTACACTGCCTGCTCTTTATCTGGCGCACCACAGAGTTCTAAACACTAGAGGGGGAACTGCCCTTTGACTGCTATGACAGAAAGTGATGACTGTGGTGGACTACAAGAACAGGTACCTCACCCCCTTAGACTAGCCATATACTACTACAAAATTTACTGCAGTTCCTGTTTGATATCAGGATGAAGGCTCCATTCTCTCTAGTGTTTAGCGATCTGTCTGGAGGCCATTTTCTTGTAGTCCAGCAGAGGCGTCACTTCCTGTCACAGTATGCAATGGGGTGTTCTCCTTCTAGTGTTTAGACCTCATTGCTCTGGAGTCTTTTTTCCAGGACTTTTTATTGTCCCAGGAAAGTTGTCATCAGAGACAAGGGACACACATTCAAAATAAGGGACTGTCCTGGGTAATCAGGGACAGGTGGTCACCCTAAGTCAAGAATAAGGAGATGATACATGACCACACTCAACTCTGCAATCTGTTGCTGACCCCTCTTTTTCCTCAAAGGGCTAAAGAACGAAGCACCAAATCTGTTCAGAAAAAACAAAAGAAGGGTGCCAAATACTGTAATAAAATCAAGACTTCCAATGTAGGTAAATTAAAATAGATGGGTGCTCACATACAGAGTGGTCAGCAGGTAGAATTGCTGATACATGCGCAAACGGAGAATATAACCCATCTCCATCTGGGTAGCTCAAGGAAATACAGCTGCTTCAATGAAGAGGTGATCAAGGTGGCTTCTGGATATCAAAATCAATTTATTAAAAATGATATGTAAAAAACAAAAAGCAAGCCCAGTAATAAGTATCTAAAATGTTTCCTGGCTTAATCTGCTGCTCTATCAAAGACTGATAAGCAAATGGGCAATGGTACAAAGAAGCAGTCACAGACACATGTTTAAATATCTAACTTAGCTAACTTAGAGGAGAGGAGCAAGGCCCAGAAGTTCAAAAAGTTGCTCAATGGATGTGAGGAACAAGCCACTATATTATGTATAGCGTGTTGTCGATGTAGTCTGGATGAATGAAGGTCACAGAGATCCACAGGTGGAACACAAACACATCCACAACCCTCCTAACTATACACGGTTGTCTCTACTCATCTCCGATTTTCCTCTCTGTGTATAGTTAGGAAGGTTGTGGATGTGTTTGCGTTCCACCTGTGGATCTCTGGGCCAGAGCGAGGCTTAGCTTTTACATTGAGGCTTGGATCTTTCCCGGGTCCAACCTTGCTATGGACAGCTCCCAACGGAAACAGACCCTGACACCATCTTCAGCCCGATGAATTACCGGCAAGTTTCAAACAACGGACTTGATACAATGTGACACCACCGATACATTCGAGGACAGCACATCGACAGCTCCAAGCAAACAGAATATGATTTCTATTCTACAGGCATAACATACAACAATTGGTCCTGTGAGTACATTCACATTATGTGTGATTGAGGTACATTTGTTTCCAAAGGCTACACTTAGAGGTTGCACTTGTCTCCTTTTTTTCTTCTTCTATGGGAGATTTCTGAGTGCGGCCAATCCATCAAATTTCAAGTCACATGGCAAATACATGTAAGAAAAAACTAAGAAACTGGCATCTGCAAATCAAATGGACAAATCCATCAAGGTATCACGTGGCACAACGTGATCCAAACAAACATGAACACAAGCAAGATCCGAACCTCAGATCGACCAGAAAATATATTGCATAAAAACACACCATCAAAAACCTAGTATAAAAGATAAATAGAAGATTGTGTTGGTGTGGACAATCTCACAATGATTGGCCAGGGGAGGGACAAGCACAGCCACTTGGATGCCCACATCGAGGTCACATGACAAAGTAGACATGCCATTATAAAACATAATATATGGACAGAGGTCATCCCTTTAGCCATATCAGTCACACAGCAAATCTAGCCTTCTGGCACTGACACTAAAATCCACCATATATGTTCAGATCTGTAAAGGGTGAAAAAATAAACATTAATTTAAATAGTATATACACTGTAGTTTTCCCCATTAAAAGGATAAAGAAATACATTTTTTCTCCCATTGTCTCCACATTCCAGGAAATCTGACTTCTTAAAGTGATAGTAACCCTTTACTTTGACTTTACTTTTTGCCTATACTTTTTTTCCCCATTTTCCATTTTTTTACAGTTTTTTGTCACTGGTATTTAGCTCCCTGGGTCTGTTTGCAGAGAGCTTTCTTTTGGGACAGAGTAAGAACATATAACTATAAAGCAGAAAAGATACAATGAAAAAATGTGGCGTACAAAGCAGAGTCCTGTAGGAATAGTGTTACATTGTATCACTGTCCTGCCTGATGTGAACTAATCAGAAAATTGTGTAGAAACAGAGATGCAGTGAGCTTATTGTCAGGCACATAAAAGTGTAAATGTATAGGGAATTTGTCTTTACATATTGTACACTTGCAGAATATGTAAAAGTCAAATAAAGGGTTACTGTCCCTATAAGTCTGGCCAAGTACCCAGTCCTGTATCCGTCCATAAACTTTTTTTTCCTGAAAAAGTACACAAGGTTCTAGTGGAGTGATGGAAAACAAGATAGGAATGTCAGCGTATTTGTGTTTCTGTGACTACAAGTGAACACGCCGTAGACTGTAACATTTCTAAGGCAACAGTTTTGTTTAATGTTAGATTTCTGCTTAATCAAGAATCTTCATCTAAAACCCCAAAAAACAATGATTAGATTGGGTCATTTTTTTTCTAAAAACTCCCCCTTGAAATACTTTGGCAGCATTGAAAAATGCTTCAAAACGACCCCAAAGAGAGGCTAGGGAGCCTAAGTAAAATGACTGGATTTCTGTCAGAAGAGACTTGGAGACAAGAGTGTCCCTGGTCCCCTGCCTGATCTCCCGTGTCTCCAAACATCTCCATCCACACTAACCTCTCCATTGCTGGACTGCAACAATCTTGCTGCACTGGCAACTGAAGGGTTAAAGGGATAGTAATATTTTAAAATAAAAGGAGCTCCAATTAGTCTTCATATTATTTGGGCCATGGAGAGTTATTTCAATAGTGTCTGAGTTGTAATTCAAAAGTAATTGAACTGCCGCTTTAACTGATGTAACACTGCTCATCTCAGAACAGAAAGGCGGTGTCCAGATGGCCTGCAGAGAGGGACAATCTTCAATTAGCATAAGGGGAAAACCTGAAAAACCTGTCAAGGAGGGAAGGGTTTTCATTGTTCTCACAGTAAGAAGATTGTCCCTTGCTGTGAGCTGTCTGGTCTATGGACCAGATACCACATCTGAGGGGAGGTGGTTTACACTGGGAAAAAGGGGCAGGAGGGGGATACTTTATCATTCAATTACTCTTGAACTACAACTCTGACAGTAATGAAATAACACTCTCTGTGGCTCAAATACTATGAAGATTAATTGGAGCTGCTTTTATTTTGAAACATTACTATCCCTTTAAACATGAGTAATCTTTAAAACAATTAACAAAACAAAACAAACAAAACACCCTACCACCCTCATGCTCTCCATCCAAAAACATGATAATCCCTCTGTTGCTATGGCAGCTACAGTTAGGTGCACTGACAACAGAGAGGTTGATGAGTAAATAAAAATTAGATGGGGTGCAGTCACCCCATATCATTCTTCTTTGCAAGGTGGAGAAAAAAGAAATTATATTACAGAAAAACCGTCACTCAGAAAAATGTATTCTAAAAGAAGTAAAGTGTGTGTATCACACATGGAGTGGTGACAGACATTGTTAAACAGGTTAAAAAGAAAAAAAAGGAAAATCAGACTGGACTAGAGTATAGCACTCCACTTCTCAATAATTAAACCAAAAAAAAATATATATCTAGAAATGAAAATATTAATCCTATAAAAATAATTGTATTAACTCTGTAACTACCCTGCATGTGCCAGGACTGTCACACGCTGGTTCCGGCACTTAAAGGGATAGTAATACATCAGTAAAAGGGGTGGGAGGGGGATACTTTATCATTGAATTACTCCTGAACTACAAATCTGACAGAATTGAAATAAGAATCTCGAAAGTCCAAATACTATGATGATTAAGTAGAGCTGCTTTTATTATGAAACATTACTATCCCTTTAAGGACCGGGGATGGTGCTGGCACATCTGGAATTCCGGGGTCCCCTTGTGGCTGAATGCCGCTGCGACCCCAAAATCCAAAATAAAAAAAATGACCAATGGTCCTTAACGGACGTCCTCACACTTCGTTGGCCAGTTGTTAAGTGGTTAATAAAGAGAGACACAAAGAAATAGAAGGCACACACAATCTGTGTAGACCATTTAAGTATTGTGGCGTATTATACCTCCATCGTATCCGTAGTGAGATTCTCCTTCTTCACCGTGTATACGGTGGAGGTGTAATACACCAGAATAGTTAAAGGGATAGTAATACTTCGTTTTATCTTTATTTTATTTGGTAGGCACTGAAAAAACATGAAGAATGATATAAGTCTTATCTCTCAAACCTTTATGGTTTTAGAGATATTCACAAGCAAAGTTTCTCCCTCCCGCCCCTTTTACCTAGTGTAAGCCATTTCCTCTCAGATGTGGAATGCAGTCCATAGACCAGACAGATAACAGCAGGGGACAGTCTTCTTCCTATGAGAACAATGAAAGCCCTGCCCCCCTTGACAAGTTTTTCAGGTTTTTCCCTTATCTTAATTGAAGATTGTCCCTCTCTGCAGTCTACATGGGCACCTCCCTTCTGCTCTGGCTGAGCAGTGTTACATCAGTAAAAGTGGTGGGAGGGGGACACTTTATCATTCAATTACTCTTGAACTACAACTCTCACAGAATTGTAATAACACTCTCCAAAGTCCAAATACTATGATGATTAATTATAGCTGCTTTTATTATGAAACATTACTATCCCTTTAAATAGTCTACACTTAGACTGTGTGTGCCTTCTCTTTTTTTGTGTGTTTTTTGCATGGTCTGTGGAGAATTTGTTACCAGAGGTTCAGGGAGAACTGCGGCCACCACTAGTGGAGATCTTTTAAGAGACTCTCTGTTTTTCCAGGTTATATAATATACGTGGTGTTATTCCCATCTGTTTAGTGCTGTCGAAAGGTTTGATATTATGGTTGATAAATATAAAGACTCCAAAAGCTGTCCCCACACCATCCAGCCACCCCTCCCCTCTTATACCCTTACCATTAAAAACAATGTTGTAAAATAAAAGAGAAGCACCATTCTGATTCCAAAATACTCCCCAATACTCCTTCTAAATATTATTACAACCCTACAATAATAGTAATAATCACAGGAGAAGCATTCACATTAGCAGGTATATGTAAATAGGGGTTAATAGCCCAAAAATGCATAAGTTTGTAAATTATTTTTATAGGCTCAATTTTTTCATTTCTAATTTTTTGGTTTAGTTATGGAGAAGTGGTGTAACATAGAGGGGGATTTGTAAAAGCTGTTCTTCTTACCGTTTAAAGAACTGTCCTTAACCCCTTAAGGACTGGGAAAATCTGAGGTGGATTTCACTTAAAGGGACAGTAATACTTGCAAATTACTAATCCCCATATTGTTGCTTTGTTAAAAAGAAATTTATTGCCCCCAGTGTCATCTCTCAAACCCTTATGGTTTGAGAGATGATAGCACTCAAAGTTCCCCCCTCCCTCCCCCTTCCCTGACTGAACACTGAATGCTGACTGCAGGGGAAGCTGTCGTACGACAGTCTTATGTGCATCAGGTGGCTCTGCAGCTGAGCCGAGATCGCGTTTATAAAAAATAATTCTATCACTGAAAAGGTCTTCTACGTGTGCTTAGTTTGCAAGTACACGTAGAAGACCGTTTTAGTGAAAGATTTATTTTTTAGAAACTAGCTTGTTACCTACAACCAGCATTCCATCGCAAGAATTGTGAGTATTGGATGATATCTATCAACATAATTTGTGCAGCTGTATGTCTTGGTGGTTTGCGCTCTTCCTGGTATTTTGCTTCTTTAATCTAAGGATTATGTGATTTTGTCAGTGCTGAGCTCTACCTTTCAGACATATCTGCACACTGAGGTTCAGCTACATATCTTTCACTGGTCCTATATTGCTGCTCTCTCAGTCACCTGGGGTACTTATCCTGGTCTGGGCCCCAGCTCCTCTGGGGTTGGGCATTCAACCTTGCAGTTGGCAAGTTTAACTCGGCTTCAGCCACAGCAAGTGTACCACAGGAACTGACTGCAATCTCTAGCTCTGCTCTCCTGCCTTTTTCTCCAGTTATGGTAGCAATAGGATGGCCAGACAGTGTATGTGTGGATCTGTGACTACCAGTGGACAGTGGAACCAGGCTGAGGTGAATCAGAAAATGTATATGGAGATCTGTGACTACAAGTGGGCAATGGAACCAGGTTACGGGGGTCGGACAGTGTATGTGTGGCTTTGCGACTACCAGAAGATCAACACTGGTTACGTGCGATTCTGCATCTACCATTGGGCCCTTTATGTTCCAGTGTGACAACAGTTCAACCGTGGGTTTTCAGAGTTTTCACGGGAGCCTCAGCATTTTTGTTATGCCACTGCTCCCATTGGCTGGGTGGGTGTGCCCTGGAGAAATCTCACTTCCTAGTCAATCATGGATGAGAGTGAAGAGGTCAAAAATTGTTTCTTCTGCCTGAAATCCTCAAGCCAATCAAAGAACAGTGGAAGGGGTCACATATTGTGCATATGCGACCACTTCCCGCTAATCCATGATTGGCTGGGAGATGAGGTTACTCTTTCTGTTCCCTGAATAATCCGAACAACCAGCCAATGAGATTGTGGGCAAAATAAACAGGGATTTGCCATGTTGGCCTGGGTGGCGGGCCAGGCAGGACTGGGGGTGTGGTGTGTTCTAACATTATTATTATTTGAGGCGGATTTTCTTTCTTTTTTATGCTATTGATGAGGAGGACCAGGGCACTCTTGTCAGCGCTGCACCCCTGCCATCCAGGTGACTATATGTTTTCAACATACACACTGCACACATACACATGGAGGAAGAGGTTGTTTTTTTTTTCTTTCTTTTTTTCCTCTTTTTGTGCCAGTTAACCCCTCCAGTTGCTAAAGAGTTTACAACACATTGAACAGCAATGCATTGCAAGCTGTGTGGAATTGGAGGGGTAAGGTGGACTTGTACAAGTCTAGGGAGGGTGCTTGGGTACACATGGACACTGGGGGGAGCTCTGGTGGTCTCAGCCTTTGAAGGCTGAATAGGCCATATTCCCAGACATGGCAGCCCCTGAAGAGTCCTGTCTGTCCAGACTAGCATTGCAAAACCCATTCTGCTACAATATAGTAAGAGAAGGTTCATTTGAAATGCTATTTAAAGACATTTTGCCATGTATAGCAAATTGCTAAATTCTTTATACATTTCGATCAGAATGGAATAGCGGAAGTAGGAAAAAGGCTTGAAAAAAAACCTTTTTCCTACTCTTTTGCTGGGCAAATTTCCATTTTGTTGGAATGGAATCTTGGCCATAATTACCTGGTAACTGTTATCTGATCCATTCAGCCTAATAATAGAAATTTCCAGTAAAACTGCTATTGAAATGCATTAAATATTGATACTTTGTTATCCCTTTTGGACGTTAGAGAAGTCGGCATTGCATTTGCTTTGCTATGAGTTGGAAATATGTCTAGTACAAGGGGTTAAAGAGAAAGAGAGGCAATTCTGTGGAAAGCCAACTGTACCATAGGCGACAAATAAAACCTGAAAGATAACCACTGCTTTAAAGGGATAGTAATACTTAAAATGTAAAAAAAATATGTTGTAGGGTTTATCCCCCTGAGTAAAACAAGAGTACTCCCACTGCTGAAAGGTGTTTCATCAAAAGTTATTAATTTTCAAAGTAGAATTTTTTAGGTGCAATATCACAGTGGCCTGAAATTGTACAGTGGCGCTGTTGCTACACGATCCTATGGACAGCTCTGGTCTCGGGACCATAAATCTCCATAGGATGGTGTAGCAACAGCGCCACTGTACAATTTCGGGCCACTGTGATATTGCACCTAAAAAATTCAACTTTGAAAATTAATAACTTTTGAATGAAACACCTTTCAGCAGTGGGAGTATTCTTGTTTTACTCAGGGGGATAAACCCTACAACATATTTTACTTTACATTTTAAGTATTACCATACCTTTAAATTCAGCTTTTAACCCTTTGAGTGCCAGATGGGCATGCAACACATTGCAAAGCAATGCATTACATACCCCTCTAGCATTCAAAGGGTTAACACATTGAGTACTGGAGCGATCCCCAACACTTTACTTCACAATGGTTGAAAAAGCTCCATTTGAATAAATTATAATTTGGTACTTTTTTGTCTCCCATGGTGCATTTGGTTTGTACATAAGACCCTACAGGTATTTGATCTTTATTTTGATGTTCCACAAAAAGTAAGCCCGTCCTAAAGTAAGACAGTTCCTAGCACTGATTATGTGTAGACCAGATGGTGGTTTCATCAGCTTAATTCCTGACAGTTCTAATGCAAGGTAACTGTACTCCCTTATTCCCAGAGCACCTAGTACAGCTGATGTCCCGGCAGTGCTCCAATTGTATCTCCTGAGAATCCTATATTTGCTTGCATCCAGATGGACAACCCTATGGGAGACATAGAATCTCACCAACCATTATAATTCTCTACAGACATAGCCCACATTACTGTACAGTTTTTATAACATCAATGCATCTGTGATAGAGTATTAATTAAAATCTCCAAAATGTGTAAAAAGTTAATTTGCTTGGTGTCACATCCGGACCATCAACACTACACTGGCCCAGTGCTCCGATGAATTCTCCACTTTTTGGTACTTTGGGAGGCACAGATTGATTTGGGATTCTGGGCACCTTAACAAATGGAACAATTCTGGAGCAAACGAGCTGCTACATACCTAATAAATAATATTATGATTTAAATGGGGCTTTTGATCACTTGTGACCATCACCTTGGTTTTAGTGTTGGGATTCATGTATGTCACTGGCCTCACTTACTTGGATTGTGATGGGAATACCAGATGAAGGTCTCATTCGTTAAAATATAAAGCGTTAAGACGTATTTAAGGAGCACTGTTACAGAAGTGAAATTGTTTTGTCTTTTTTCCAGTTAGCTACAATTACTCAGTCCTCTGAGAACAAAATATCCTCTGACAGTCACAATCATCTGTAAACAGAGATCCACAAAGGCAAAAATTGGACCCTTGTTGAGATAACTTACGCAGAAAACAGCTGTTAACTGACGTGGGTAGGTATTGTAGGCGGTTTACCCAGTGCAGCTACAATTTCCTGCAACACAGAGAATGTGAATGATGAGGACCCCTACTGGCCAGAGATTGTATTTAATGGATCCCTGGGGTAGAGCACTAAAGATCCAATGGCTAGCAGAAGTACTTGTTAAGATTGCCTTTGTTATCTTAGTGACATGCATTTTAATTGCAGACACAGTGGCTTTAAGGGCAAGGCACACTATACTGAGTTTCAAACATCAACATATTGTGCAATATTCATATGAATTTTACTTGATTCTTTAAAATGTGTTACATTAACATATTATCTTACCAGTCATTACAAATCGTGACTGAAATCCCAAGAAAGAAGTAATCTGTTGTGCTCAGTGTAATGAAGGAGATGAAAAGTAAGAGGAGATAGGGTGACAATAGAAGGAGAAGTAAATATAAGGGTGAAAGTTTACAGAGCAGATTTTGGATTTTTTGTGTGTATGTTTTCCAAAATGAGGGGTGTTTTCTGCTTTTTCATGTAGTAGACATATTAGACCAGGTTCTGCTCAGTTTGAGCAATGTAGACTATGAGTGTCTCTTTAAGACTGTTTTTTTGGGAGGCTTTCATGTCAGTAATGGGTGGGTAAATGCTGACTCTCCACCTGTTGGAGACTACAACTCCAATCATCCCCTACCGGCCAGCAGCTGTTTAGGGATTATGGGAGTTTCAGTGCCCAACACTTTGAGAACTAAGATATTCTTCCCCTGATGGTTTGAAACCATGGTTTCTTCAGCTGTTGGTGGACTACAACACCTATCATTCTCAGCTGACCAGTGGCAGGCTGAGGATGATGGGATTTATAGTCAACAATAGCTGTGAGACGTAGGTTCTCCACTCTAGACAGATGTATTAGCAAAATATTAGGCTGATGATGATGATCCATGTGGTCTCCAACTGCTAGACATCCAAAGGTTGCCTACCTTTAATCTAAACTTTTCCAGCTGCTGGTGGAGTACACCTTCCATAATCTTCAGCTGACCACGACAGGAGTTATAGTCCAACAACAGCAGGAAGGTGCATGTTCTCCACTGACGAACTAGCCAGATGTCAGTAATATATAATGTAATACTTTCAATGCACTAAGAGCAGGTGATGGCAGCTGATGCAGACTACTCAGTATCTCAGTGGGATTAAATCAGTGCTTTCCCAGTACAAATCAAATGATCTTTATTTTCAATATATTAATTTACTTAATCCCTTCTTCAGAAAGTGGCTATTCAAAGATTATATTGTACATTTGACACTTATAAACAGGCAAATGCTTTACCACTCCCAAAATGTATAATTAACTCCTACTTTACCAGAGTTATAAAAGTGATGTCAGCTGGTGTCCTTTTGAAATTTTGCGTGCTTAAGAGCGTGCAACCTTTTAACTAATTCACCACATCGTCATGATTGAAATGATGTCATGACAATCTCTCACTGCATGACAGCGTGAGATTGTCATGTTGCCTACTTAATGGTCGCATTCATGGAGTAGCTCCAGCTAAAAGTCACATACATTTTAACCAATTACTAATAGTTTATGTATTTACCAGGACATTAAGCACAATCAAAGGAAAAGTATTATCTGTAGTGCACGGAGGCGCTCCAGCTTAAAGTGTCTCTTACTTAAAATGTAGTAGCAGCTGGAGTGCCTCCGTGCGCTGCAGATAATACTTTTCCTTTAATTGTGCGCCTTGTCGTGATGAATGGGATCCCCTCAATCTGAGGTTAATTGACAAAGTTGCGACCTGTGTCCTCATGTAACTCATGTGTCCTCAGGTCGCTACTTTGTCAATTAACAGCAGACTGAGGAGATCCCATTCATCATGACAAGGAGCATGATCAAAGGAAAAGTGTGCAACATTTCAAAAGTGAACCATGTCAGCTACACAGCACCACCAACACCTCAAGTGGTATACATGGAAACGTGTTTCTCCTCCAAATAAGTTGATATAGGAAGGTGCAGTGGATCCCTCCCACAGCCACACCTTGGTCGATAGGTGCAAATATGTCTCAGACTTTACAAAGGTTATGTCCAGATCTCTATGAAATACTCAGAAGGCAAATTAACACTATGGCCACACACTAAATTAATAATCACTGCAATTCCTGATTCATTTTATATTATTGTACACTGAATTTATATTCATAATGGCTAAGATATCAGTGTCCAGTAGCATGGTAAAATAACAGACAAATGTCACACCAAAAGCTGAAAATGGTGCTCTATAAATTGTGATATGGGCTTAGATATTGAACATCTATTAAATAATTGCTATATAGGAAGGCTTTGCCAGGCTCTTATGGACTTTTGGTAACTCACATAACACAAGACTGTAGTTATTTTGGCCTGAAGGTCACATCTCTGTTCAAAGTGCATTTGGAGGGCTGCACATGCATGGATTTGTGTGTATAAACTCACCTTTACACATACAAAGAATGTATCAATTGCATTGCCAGAATAATACATTGTATGAAGCATGTGCTTTGTGGTAAAATGTAGAAAACTTCCTGAAGAGAACTCTAGAAGTGATATTTCCTCAATATATCAGCTGTACTCTATGTGTGCAGACAGCCAGATACAAGGGCCAAAATAAATTGGCCTGTGGTCAGGGTCTGTCCCTATGGCATTTGTATCTGTGTAGCACCTGCTTTTTAAATGTAAAAAAGAAAACAACAAAGCAGTTTCTCTAGGGAAGGCATAGCTGCCAACTGTCCCTGAAAATCAGAGACAGTCCCTGGTTTTGGCTGATTGTCCCTGAATCATGTTATCCCTTGTTTTAAATTTGCATTTCAAACCAATATATTAAAGTGATAGTAATGTCTATGTAAAATTAGTTGTCGGTGTCTTCTGTGTATTAAAAAGAACCAATTCACTATGTCTAAGCTCTTACTTCTTTGTAGATCAAAAGTTATGAAGCACTGAAAATCCACCGCCCTTCTCCACACATCAAAGAGAAGATGCAGGCTGGTCGGTACAGATGCAGTAAGGGACAAACTTCAGTATGCAAAGGGAAATCCTGCCCCCCTTCATCAAGTTTGTCCTTCGCTGCAGCCTTCGAGTCACACAACCCTATCTCAGATTCCATGGGAGGCGGCCAGAAAGGGGCGGGTGGTGGATCTTCAGTGCTTCATAGCTTTTGATCTACAAAGAAGTAAGCACTTACACATAGCACAGTCTGTTCCTTTTAATATACAGAAGACTTGGACAACTACCGTAATTTTACATAGACATTTCTATCACTTTAAATGCCTGTCATTAAAAGGTTAAAAACCTTTCCTGTTCAGATTAAGGTACGTGGAGTTTATTATTAGAAGATATGTTCTTTTAATTTCTCCATTTTGCGTGTTTTACTGTTCTTAGAGCTTCCTCATTAACTGAATCTTAATAAGTCTCCGAAGTTTCACACTGATGCATTTCTGTGACAACGTAGAATATCTATGTGCATATACGTTAACTATATGAGGCAGATGTTGACTGGCAAAGCTCTACTGTTCTGAGTTTTCCTTTAGACAGAGTAGGCAGCCACACTGGATGTCCAATTCTGAGAGGCACCTCAGTCATGCTGACCATGCCCACCATGTTGACATATAGACAAGCCAAATGCAATCTCACTGACTTTGAAGTAGACACTAAGTTTATATACCCTATTACTGGCCAGTACATTTAACCCCCTTGGATGCTAGGGAGGTTTCCAGTGTATCATAGAAAGAAAAAAGACCCTAAGAGGAGGACTTATAATAGGCACTCAACCCAAGTATACACATATAAATCACTTTAAAAAATTACAAAATATTTATTAATATGACTAGACATATCCATATAATGTATATAAAGCACTGGACAGTGCTTTATCTCTATATACACATTATATGGATATGTCTAGTCATATTAATAAATATTTTGTAATTTTTTAAAGTGATTTATATGTGTATACTTGGGTTGAATGCCTATTATAAGTCCTCCTCTTTTAGTCTTTTTTCTTTGTATGGTATATTGATAATAAGAACTATGGCACCCCATACATGATATGTATGGTTATACCCTTAAAAGAATGTTTAACTGAGAGTGCCCCTACTTTACATATATTCTAAGGTTTCCAGTGTATGGCAAACCTATGCGTTGGAAACCTCTCAAGCATCTCTCAAAGGATTAAGATCTTTTTTGTGTTTGTATATTATAGGATAGTGGTAGGCAAATGTTGGCTTCCCAACAGCTTGAAGGCCAAGAGAGCTAAGGGTAAGCTGATACGCTAACAAAACAAAAGGTGAAGATAGGGAAAGGGTGACCTGAAGAGTGAAGGATGAGGGTGGGGATAATTGTACCTAAAGTGCTTTATTTAGAGATATAGCAGATGTAATCATGGCCCTGATAGTGCTGCTATAAAGCAACATCTTCACATCCTGAATTCCTCAGACACACACCTCTTGGAAAGACAACATATATCTCTACAAGTTGGAATTCCATTGCAATATATATACATTAGCATTTGGGTTGGAATGCATACAATGTAGAAAAAGCGCATCAAAGGAAGAAAATGATACATACATTTCATGGAGAGAGCCGGCACTCACAGGGTCTTTTGTGAAAGTTCAAATGAAGTTACATTTTATTTCAGTAAAATTTAACTTCATTTGAACTTTCACAAAAGACCCTGTGAGTGCCGTCTCTCTCCATGAACTGTGTGTGTATATATTCAAATTTGAAGTCCTTTGCTACTAGCCAGTCCTGAAAAGTTACTCGCCACTGCAAGCCATAGCATACCCACCAGGGCTGAATTTCTACTCGCCAGGGCTAAATTTTCACTCACCATTGGCTAGTGGCGAGTGGAAATTTTGAGACCTGTTAGAGATATATATATATATATATATATAGTAATGTGCAAAAGTTTTAGACAGGTGAAAAAATGTTATAAACTAAGAATGCTTTCAGAAATAGACTTGAAATCCTTTATATGCATCAGTTAACAAAATGCATAGTGAGTGAATGAAGGAAAATCTAAATCAAATCAATATTTGGTGTGACCAATCTTTGCCTTCAAAACAGCATCAATTCTTCTAGTTTCTGAAGAAAGGCCCCAGCAAGGGCCGAAACATCGAATTAATAAATCAGCTTTCTTTCAATCATTAACAAGACTTGTGAGTGCATTTTTTTCTTGGCATTTTATACATATATATATTAGTTTTAAAGCCTGTGTACACGGGCCAACACTGGCGGCGCTGCAGTCATGTGCAGTACTGACAGCCCGCGCCTCGGCTAATACGGAGCGTGCGCTCCAAATTCAGACTGTAGTCCTTGCTGCGCACCTTCCTGGGACCACTTGTTCCCAGGAAGGTGTGCGGAGAGGACTCTGGCCTGAATTCGGAGCACCCCACTCCATATCAGCCGTGGCACGGGCAGTCTGTACTGCATATGACTGCAGCACGCGCAGCCGTCTGTACTGTACGTGACGGCTTCTGACAAACATCCTTAGCGAATTATAATATAGAATATATATATGATTCATACAGTGTTTTTGTTGATTATTGCAGTCGTTGGTATCTGGGCATATGCGGTGGTATCTGATAGTTTAGCAATGAACGATGCCTTGTTTAGTGTGAGACGGATGAAAGATGGAGTTGTAAAGATAACTGAACCTGTCTGTGGGATTTCTATGTATAGATGAGTGCTATGTGCAGTTGGTGAAAGCTATGGTAGTGTCCAGGATATACAATATACATGATATAGAACATTACAGGATTATATATATCAGCAAATATTTGTATATAATGCAATGCACTGAATGTGTATCATGTTACCTTAGTGAAACAAAACTACAATTTAATCTAGGAATGAATACACATGGACAATCTATTGAGAGATATAAAAACAAAAAACTAAGCACACCCCAATCGGTCATTATTTCACCCAGAGAAACCACTCCATCCTTGACACAGATATACCCACACATATATAAATACAATCAGCCTGGGCTTACCAAGGGGAGACAGCACACAGTTCGTATAATTTTGAAAATGTATTTCATAAGAGCATGCTTCACAGAGCCACACATATATATATATACAGGGCTTAAAAGTTGAAGTCCTTTGCTACTAGCCAGACCTGAAAAGTTACTCACCACTGCAATACATAACATACCCACCAGGGCTGAATTTCTACTCACCAGGGCTAAATTTTCACTCGCCATTGCTAGTGGGGAGTGGAAATTTTGAGCCCTGTATATATATAAATATATATATATATATATATATATATATATATATATATATATATATATATATATTTATATTCATGCTCTGCTGTCTATTATAGGTCAACTTCCTCAGAATGTTGCTGCTTCATATGTTTTAGTATTTCTCTGGACAACAGGTGCTCATTATGGTCTTCAGTTTTAGGACAATCTAGAAGGGAAAAAATGCATGTAAGATGAATCGCTTAATTAAATTCAAAGAAGATATATAGATACCAGTGTAAAAGCCCGTGTACACGGGCCAAGGTCCAATGCATTGCGTACCCCTCTGGCACTCAAAGGGTTAAGAGGCAGGTCCTGCCCTGCATACTGCCGCCTCACTGGTGGAGCACGCAATGCAGTCATGCTTTGTAGAGACTGCCCGAAAGCACAGAATGCTCCCAGCACAGAACTCCCAGCATTCTATGTGTTTGGGTAGTCTCTACTGCACATGACTGCTTCGGACAAACATTCTAGCATTTTATTATATAGGTTATGTACTAAAACCATATTTTATATAATCACAATATTATGACAAAATTAGTACAACTAACTGATTTTTTCACATCCTTCCCTTATAAATTCAACAAATTGGGAGGAATGCAGGAAACGTGTAATCACTATTACCAGTCAGTGGTGTATTTAGGTTTTGTGCTGCCCTAGGCCTGACTAAACTCACCCCCCCTAATCTTCATTTGCCCCACCCCTTCCTGTCCAGGCCACACCTATTCCTGTTTAGAATTCACCCCTGTTATTTTATGCACCATTTCAAATGTTTTATCTATTATTTTAAGAGATAATAATCTTAAATAATCATCTCTGTTCCCAAACAACTTGCCAGTGTCATCTTTGTCCCCAAACAGCTTCCCAGTGCCATCTCTGTCTCCAAACAGTTTTCCAGTGCCATCACTGTCCCCATACAGCTTCCCAGTACCAACTTTGTCCCCAAACAGCTTCCCAGTGCCATCCTCAAACAGCTTGCCAATGCCTGATTGTCCGCTTGCCTGGCTGGAGACTTGCAGCATTGCTCTGTCCCTCATTCCCTGCAGCACGTGACGGCATTGCATGCAACGTCAGGCATTATAATATTCTCTCACCGTTCATTCTCTCACCTGCTCTGGACCACCATCCCCTCCCCCAACCTAAAATAACTAATTATGTTTTTGTAACCGAAAAGGTTAATGTCAGGTGGAACTAGTCATCAGCATTTTTTAGCCTATGTCACCTGTTAGCCATAAGGCGGTGACTGGAGTACTATAGCCAGAGTTCGGGCAGGTGGGGGCCAGAGCCAGATTAAGACTCCACAGGGCCCTAGGCAGGATCCCAAATTGAGG
This sequence comes from Rhinophrynus dorsalis, assembly GCA_037306005.1. Taxonomy (NCBI): domain Eukaryota; kingdom Metazoa; phylum Chordata; class Amphibia; order Anura; family Rhinophrynidae; genus Rhinophrynus; species Rhinophrynus dorsalis. The sequence continues at coordinate 49,319,175 of CM074721.1, forward strand.
CCCCCCTGCCGGCACACCTCTCAGTCTGACCTTAGCTCTTGGGGTTAGCAGTACTACCAGCTTAATAAAATACAAAGATTAATGCTTTATCCCCTTGGATGCCAGAGAGGTCACCAAAGCATTGCAAAGCTATTCACTGGGCATCTCTCTGACATCCAAGGGGTTAAATATATTAAAAATGTACCACAGATATTACAACTGAAATGGAGCTGCAAGATTATACTCAAAGAGCTTACAATTGAAACGAGGATACACTGGTAATTCCACAGATAATGCAACTCAAATGAGGCTGCACAGTTCATTCCACAAAGTGAAAAGGAGCTACACTAGTGATAGACAGAGCTTACAAATAAAATGAAGTTATACTATTTATACCATAGAACTTACAATTAGTAATCCACTGACTAGTTAAAAGCAGCCTACTGAGCCAATCTTCCTACAACATTAAACATTTAAAGGAGATCTATCACCCCTATCCATGTTGGTCTAAATAGTTAGTTTATGTAGAGGGTAGATGTTATAAGGTTTTCATTTTTTAATGAAATTGCTATTTTGCTGAATTTAAATGAGTAAAGATTGCCCTGTGCCCTACTTCTGGACAGACTGCGGTTACCAGCTCTGTACCGCAGTCTGTCACTTTGCATCTGCTCCCTTCCCTCTATCCAGCCTCCTCCAATGATGGAGGCGTTCTGCATGTAAGTTGGAATGCTCTCATTGGCCAGAAATTGCTCCAGCTTACATGCAGAAAGCCTCTGTCATCAGAGGAGGCTGGATAGAGGGAGGGGAGTAGAGGCAGAGTGACAGACTGCGGTACAGAGCTGGTAACAGCAGTCTGCCTGGAAGCAGGGCACAGGGCAATATTTACTTGTTTAAATTCAGCAAAATAGAGATTTTATTTAAAAAATGAAAACCTTACAATATCTAGTCGCTACATAAACTAACTATTAAGACCAACATGGATAGATCCCCTTTAAGGACTACAGAGGTGATCAAATCATTGCATAACCCTCTTTTTAATACACATAGGGAGTAAGAGGGGTCCCCGGCCTGATGTGTACAGGTTTAAGTTTTAACTGCTCTGGGAAAACAGTACTTCTCCACAGAGACCTGCAGAGGGAGCTGTAATAAAAAAGCAGGTGGAGGGCCACTTTGACCATTGCAGCTTTATGACCAAACACACAAGGCATTGTTAAGAAGGGATTCTGCCTTAATAAAAGTACTGACTTTTGGAGACTCCTCCATGCTGATAACAGATGAGAGTTGGTAACGTGTTAGCCGTAGAAATACAGAAGGCAAATATAGTTATTGATTAGTTAGCCAATAAAGGTATCAACAACTATATTTGCCTCCTCCGTGCTGCACAGTGAGAGCAGTGTGCTTAATCTCTTGCCTGTGATTGTATACAGGGCACAACCAGGAAGCACTGGGAACCTTTCTGGTGCTTAAAGGGTTAATAAGGTTTTAGAATTTGCTCCAAAGAAAGTTGTAACATGTTACTGTTGTTTTTCAGGAGAGAGTGCAGGGCAAGTGAACATATTTTCTTCACATAGCCATGTTTGTTCCCATATGTATATATATTTTCCCTCAATCCTCTGACCTCCTGCGGTTTTCTAAAAAACACAACAATATAAACCACGGGAAATGCAGATTAAAGATCTTCCTCCCAGATGGGTGTAGCATAATACTTTACCCCTTCTTTGTCAAAGGAGTATAAAACAAACACACAGACAAATAAACAAAAAAAAAAATGTGCAGGGTTTTTCCTGGTGGTAAAGTGAGGATACTCCCAATGCTGGGAGATGGTTCGTTCAAAGTGTATTGCACAGCAAACATTTTAATTAAACTGTAAATTTCTCTTATGGTCACAAGGTGAAGCTGTTAATATTTATGTATATAGAGAACAGAGTATTAGTTTAAAGGGATAGTAATGTTTCATAATAAAAACAGCTCTAATTAATCATCATAGTATTTGGACCTTGGTGAGTGTTATTTCAATTCTGTCAGAGTTGTAGTTCCAGAGTAATTCAATGACAAAGTATCCCCCTCCCGCCCCTTTTACTGATGTCACACTGTTCAGCCTGAGCAGAAGGGAGGTGCCCAGGTAGATTGCAGAGAGGGACAATCTTCAATTAAGATAAGGGAAAAACCTGAAAAGCTTGTCAAGGGGGGCAGGGATTTCATTGTTTTCATAGGAATAAGAGTGTCCCCTTCTGTTATCTGTCCAGTCTATGGACTGCATTCCACATCTGAGAAGAGATTGTTTACAGTAGGTAAAAGGGGCGGGAGGGGGAAACTTTGCTTGTGAATATCTCATAAACCACAAAGGTTTGAGAGATAAGACTTATATCATTCTTCATGTTTTTTTAATGCCTACAAAATAAAATAAAGTTAAAACGAAGTATTACTATCCCTTTAAAACCTAAAGCTTTCCATAGATAGTGATATAATAATGTATTTGTTCCGTCTTATTACCAGTGGATGTTGTTTGATTGAAAAATGAAAGTTTAACCATAATAACTATTCAATTAAGCATCTCTGGCGTTAGTTTACCACCTCATACACTTAGCGCCACTTGCCTAGGTGGCTGTCACAGCCCCATACAGCTTTGTTGTTTCTATAACTTGCTAATCTCCAATGTAGACTGAAAGCTTCATACAGCAAGAACTTTGCTTTTATTGCTATCTTTCATTTCGAAAACATATTGTAATTCCCATTGCATTTGCTTATCACCTATTGTTGAAAGATCTAATTTTTATGTCGCTAGTCTCCACGACACAGTGAAACTGTTCAGAATCAGTTCTATAAAACCCTTTAGTTTCTACAAAAGAATAGGGTAAGATGTCAACTACCAGTATCTTTGCAATCTTGGATTATTTTTGTGATGTTTTGACTCCTTCCAAAGAACTCAGTAATGGTGGGTTGGCTGTACAAAGCAAAAGAACTGTATGATACTGGTGGTGGTGGCAGCATGTGTGAGCACTCTATGACTCCTGTCATCTTTTTTTAACAAATTCAGAGTCATTCTGTTTTGTGTTTTGCATTTGCAGAAGAGCAGCAGGAGCCATGGCTCTTATAATTATAATAACCAGTGGGACTCAAAGCGCTTTCAGCGCACGCTCTTGGAATTAACCAAATCGGCAGCTGAAATAATAGGTGTCATTATTACCCAATCAATGGTACTCATTTATCGACCTCGGAAGGATGAAGGGCTGAGTTGACCCTGCCGGGATTCAAACCTGCAACCGTGAGGTTGAATAGGCTCCATAGTCAGAGAATTTACCACTGAGCTAGCTCACCAGCTATTATGTATGAAGGCCCACTCTCTGACACATCTACATCACGACTATTATGTGCCACATAATTCCATAGATACATAGAAATTTATGGCAGATAAGAACCATTCAGCCCATCTGGTCTGCCCATTTACTACTGTAAAAACCTCAAACCTTATTTGGCCATTGGTCTTAATTTATGTTCAGGGCAGCCTTATGCCTATCCCATGGATGCTTAAATTCCTTTGAAATGTAATTCTCTCCTGCATTTTGTAGAATCCCTTCATGTATTTTAATGTTTTTATCATATCCCCTGTAGGAGGATGTGTAAAATATGGTCCCATCCCAAAGGGGTTGTTGAGTGTCTTAATCAGGAATTAATAAGGGGTTCATGTGCTTTTTACAAGTCTTCTGTGCATAACATGTTTATTACAAGTGGTCTGTGCATGGTCTTCATTAGGTTACATTATGTTACACTGCAGTATAATGCAGCAATAATAAGAAGTGCTGATTTTTGCAGACTGCAGAACACAAGGTTGTGTTTACATTGACCCTCTCAGCCACAGAGCACGAGCTGGGTATATAATGGTGACATTGGTTGTTGACACTAACCGTGTAATCTGATAGGTCAAAGCATCCTGATCAGGCTGTGATAAAGGGTATAAAGAGCTGGGTGCTGTGGGGCCTGGTTTAGAGCCTCAACTGGAATGGGAAGGTGACATCCCGTGTGTCCAGACTCTGTGTACATGCAAGATTGTATGGGCGGTGGTCAGATCCATAAGGCGATCCCATTGGCTGATAAGTATTCTGAATTTTGCTTTGATTATTGCTAATTTAATCAGTGATTACCTATGTGTCTCTCTGGTTATTTACTTTGGAATCCAAAAGAATATTGAAACATCCCCTCTCTTTCTTCTCTTCTCCAAGCTATGCATGTTCAGATCCTTTAGTCTATCCTGATATTTATTTTCCTGTAAACCAGTGAACATTTAACAGCCCTTCTCTGAATTCCCTCTAGAGTATTTATATCCTTCTGTAGATGTGGTCTCCAATAATTTACACAATACTCTAAGTGAGGTCTAACCAGAGGTCTGTAGAGTGGCATGACCATTCGTTTTCTGCTACTACCTAGCTATACAACCCAGCACTATAAACTTTTAGGAATGCTTCTACTGCTGCTAGTTGTTTCATGTCTAAAATATTTCAGACCTGTGGTTATGCTTCAGATGGGATATCAGTGAAGATGTACCTAGATGGGACCTTCCTTTTCCCTGGCTCACATGTTTTTTACACAAACAACAGATAGCAACATGATTACATTTTGGATCATAAGTGAAGGACAACTGCTACTACAGGGGCTAGATGCTGCCATTGCACTAGCAGTAGATGTCAATGGTACTGCACTTCCAGCAGTAGAAGAAACACTCATCATTGCTATGGTTGTGGATTTTGATGATGACCTATGGTGCTGCTTTTTTAACAATAGTGTGTTTGTGACTGGGTATTGGGAATTGAACTAGGATCCGATTACAATGATACTTGTGTATTTTTACGCATCATTACATTTCCAGAGTCAGACTGTCTATTTGATCTCTCAGAGATTGTAGAAATAGGTATAGTGCTCCTTTTCAGTGGTGGAAGACTGAGCCTTATCCTTTCTGTTAATTTTATGGCAATGACATAATTGCTCTCACTCTCTAGCAGTAGTAGGGGAAGATTGTGGAGCAGTATATTCTAGCTCAACATCATCATAAATTAGGTCATCATCAGCACTGTCTGCTTCCTACCCACTTCTTTCATATTCTTCTAGCCTTTTGAAGTTTTAGTTTCTTTTTAGTTATCCCCTTAATTTGATTTACAGAACATTCATCACTACTTTGTGGTCACTGTCAGCCATAGCAGGTGGTTTAACTACTAAACCACCCTCCACTATGGCAACAACACTAGAATGTAGCTTGTTGTCATCTTCAGTGTCGTTAAAAGATTTAGTGCTACTATAACCAGTTGTGCAACTTTTAATGTCAGTTTTACAAACAGCATCTTCAAGAGGAGGCGGACCATCATCATTTAGTGCATCACTGCAGAAACCATGGCTGCAGTCAATGTTTGATCTACCAGTTTACTATCATGTTCATTCACCCATGTTACACCTTTCCCCTTACCATTGCCTCTAGTACATTTGCTGATTTTTACTGTGAAGTACACAACAGAACTGGTTGTATGTGGAAACATGTCTTGCCATCAAAATGCTGTGTCTTGTATGTTTCTGTCTCTAGCATCTCTCACTATCTGTCTCAGTCACAGCTTAGGCGAAGGTCCCTGCTTGTCTCTGTCACCTGTCATTTTTTTTTTAAATAAATTGTTGCTGTCTGTCACTATCACTGTCTAATGTCTACTAAGAAATCACACACACAGCCCCTACAATTGCCCACTCTTTACCTGTCTTTCTGCCTGTATGTGTAGCTGCAATCTTCACTCTTTCCCAACATCACTGCAGTTGTAATAATCACAGTACAATACAGGTTGAGGAGGATGGACCTATTCATTTCAGAATCAGCATGGCAGTAAAGGATAAATGGAGTTGCACAACAGCTGCTGCAGCCTTGCAGCACCATCATACCTCACTATATGCTTCTTCTTTTTCCTTTTGTGCTTGTAGGAGTGAGTGACAAGTAAGTTGTACTTGCCTGTCACTTGGGTGTCTGATTTAGATGTGCAACTTGGCTGCCACCAAGACTCTTAAAAATAAACAACAGCTCTGCTCTCTTTGCTTATTCACACTAGCATCAAAATATTCTTGTTTTTTCTTTCTCACAAACACAGACTGATACGGAAATTTGACAACCCTTTTATATTATCAATGCAAGAATATAAGGGGGTGGGGTAATTCTTGTCATTGATTTCAATGCAATGACAAAGGCAGAAAAAATAGTGAGAAAACATTATCGACACTAAGTGCAATTTTTCCCCTGTTTCGCTTTCGAAGTGAGGAATTGTGTTCATTCCTAATCAATAGACCATGCCAGCTCCATCCGAGCTGTGTGATCAATAGACTGTGTCAGCTTGAGAATGAAGGCACTGATGTCATCTGAAGGGACAAGAGATGTAAATAGAAATAAAGTTTACTTATTAATCGCACTGTTTTAGAGAGAGGGATTGGCAACAGTCTCTAAAACAGTGTTCTAAAGTTTCCATAAACATATTTTAAAGCATTACGATCCTTTTAACTGACCATTACAGTGGCATATAAACTGGTAAAAGTAGTACATAACCTGGACACTACAGAAATGTATACATTGGAGCGGATTAATGCTGAAGCATTGGGATTGTGCTGGCAGTACTCATAACTCAGCACAGTGGGTGTGACCAGAAAGACTGAGGCACACCTCATAATTTGGCACTATAAATAGTTGCCTATTCTGACTTATAGGCTAAATGTGGGGGTTAAAGCTCCAAGACACATGTTTAACCTGTTAAGGACAGGCTGATTGCTCATGTGGCCAGCACTTAAGGACAACGGACCATTTTTTTTTTTTGGCGATTCCGTTTCAGGGCTCCCCGAATGGATTGCAGCTGTGTGGGGAGCCCTAAATTCCATGACAGTCCTGGCACGTCATGGGTGCTTATGGCTCGCTGATCCATGACGTGCCAGGACTGTCAAGGGTCCTTAAGGGGTTAAAGCCAGGAGACTTGTTACCAGCTTGGATCACGGAATGGTGCTAATCTCCCTGCTAGTAATGGTGCAACTGAGTGGCACAGTGCAGTAATAATGTATTGGGTTGGCCCAAGCCCCAGGTCTTTTGTTTAAGGGGTAGTAATGTTTCAAAATAAAAACAGCAGCTCCAATTAATCTTCATAGTATTTGGGCCATGGAGAGTGTTATTTCAGTACTGTCAGAGTTGTAGTTCAAGAGTAATTGAATGATAAAATATCACCCTCCCTCCCTCCTTTTACTGATGTAACACTGCTCACCTCAGAAAAGAAAGGTGGTGTCCACATGGCTTGCAGAGAGGTACAATCTTCAATTAGAATAAGGGAAAAACCTGTCAAGAGGAGCAAGGTTTTCCTTATGCTTACAGTAAGAAGATTGTCCCTTGCTGTGAGCTGTCTGGTCCCAGGACCAGATTCCACATCTGAGGTGAGCAGTGTTACACTAAGTAAAAGAGGCAGGAGGGGGATACTTTATCATTCAATTACTCTTGAACTACAACTCTGACAGTATTGAAATAACACTCTCCATGGCCCAAATACTATGAAGATTAATTGGGGCTGTTTTTATTTTGAAACCTTTAAATTGTTAGTAATGTCCCATAACATTTTTTTTATAGATTTGTAGAGGGTAAAAAAAGACTCTCATTGCCTAAACCCCATTTTTCAAACCGCTATGGTTTGAGAGATATTGGCAGTCGAAGTTTCCCCTTCCCTCCCCTTCTCTTGATGTCAGCTGTAAAGCTGACAGAAGGAGATCTTTGTCGCCCCGAAACGACGAGGCTCTTCAGCAGAGCCGAAATCCCTTTATTAGAAAATAACTATTTCATGGGAACGGTCTACAAAATGTGCTTGCAAACCAGGCACACTTTGTAGACCTTTCCAATGAAGTAATTATTTTCTAATAACGGGATTTCGGCTCTGCTGCAGAGCCGCCGGCTGGTTCCTGGACTGAGATCTCCTGCTGTCAGCGAGGAGAAGGGGAGCGAAGGGGGAACTTTGATTGTGAATATCTCTCAAACCAGACTGGTTTGAGAGATGGGGTTTGTGGCAATGAGATGCTTTATTTACCCTCTATAAATCTATAAAACGTTTTACGGGACATTACTAACACTTTAAACCAGCAACTCAACTGCTAATGGAAAATCTGTCTCTATATTTTTACCTGTAAATGGCTGTCACTGCTGGATACTACTGCATTCCACATAGTTTTTTTCTACAGTATTAATCACCTCATTCACTTTTTGCACAATAAATTATTTGAATTGCAAACAGAAATATTGATCCATAATAAGATGCCTCTGTTTACAGAACTATAAAACATGCTAGGAATGTGCTCTTGCGGCACAGATAGAAAGCTTGTTTCTTGAACTTACTGTGTCTGTGACACTAAGGGCCATAAATTGAAAAGAGAAGTGGATGAATTCTGATGCAAATCAATTGCACCCTTAAGAAGAGTTAAAATGTCTGTTGATTTAAAAAGGAATTTTAATCCCTTGAATTCTAGAGAGTTTGCCAATGCATTGCCTCTCAATTTAAATCAACGGAAATTTTTCTCACCTACAGAGCAATTGGTTTGCCTTAGAATTCATCTACTTTTCTTTTGAACATACGGCCCTTAACCCCTTAAGGACCCTTGACGTACCAGGACCGTCACGGTCCTTGAACTACTCAAGGACCGATGACGGTCATGGTACGTCACATACTTTTTACTTACAGTGCTCTACCGGGAGCGCTGTAAGTAAAAATAGGGCCTGAAATAGTCCGCTCCAAGATCGGAGCGATCTCTTTCAAGCCCCATAATGATGCGCCGATACACGTGACAGGTCACGTGTACCGGCACGTCCAAGTGCGCCTATGCGGTCATTATGGGACGGAAATGTCCCATGACCGCCGGTCCTTAAGGGGTTAAAAACAGGTTAATAACATTAACTCAGACCTGTAAGATTAATTTTATACAACACTACTTTAATTCATTGTCAGCAAATGCTTTCAGACAGAGTCTTTATCTTATAGAAATCATCCAATTCTCACCTCTCTGGAGAGGGGAATGATCACTATGAAAAGAAATTGCTATAAGTAATACTCTAATCTGTCCAGTTATTGTATCTCTATGTGATCGCAAATGTGCTGCTATGACATTTCTGTCTAAACAGCTTCCTTTTGAAATATTATAATTCGTTTTGAAATGTAACAAAAAAGTGACTGCTGTCCTAAGGAGAATTGGAGCAATTCTGGAGCAAACCAGTTGCATCATAGAGAAAAAAGTAACAATTTCCCAAATTCCCATTGATCAAAAGGACAACTATCAGTTGTAAAGGGCTCTTTTGACAGATCTGCTTCCCTGGCAGCAGAACTGGCAATGAAGCTGGGGTTGTACTGTGAACTCTGGTGGAACAATGAAGGGGGTCTGAAAAGAGATTCCATGTGGTCCCTCCCTGGTCCTGTCAGAGACACTGAACTGCGTGTCTCACAGTTCAGTCTCTGTGGGCTGCATGACCTGCCCCCAAAGGACTTCTAATCCCGACATGGAGGGTTAAAGGAAGCTGAGCACACGATTAGTGCAGTTTTTGGCTGAGAGCCAGAAACTTCTGGTTTGCATTACAGCTTGAGCCAGCTGAGGGAGCCTATTTTATATTATCCCCCCCAGAGGTAAGCTATTTTGGGGATGCCCACTATACCCCTGGTCTATTTAGAGAGACCTACAAACAAAGAATGTGACAAGTACCCACCGAGAACAAACAAAATAAAGTGTTTTTTTAAAGCATAACAGCCCCTCTTATGTGCCACTGCAGGGAGAAAAACTCCATACATTAGACTGGTCCCACCCTCAGCTAGTCCAGCTCCAAACTGTCAGGCAAATTCCCTCTGCATGAGAGAAACAGTACAACCAGAGGCGTAACTAGAAGCCTCCAGGCCCTAGTACAAGAAGTGCCACGGGCCCCACCCACCCACATTGACCCCCTCCACAATGCCCCTCAATCTCCACAATACCCCCATCTCCTACCTGGAGCTCCGGCCCAGTCCTCTTAGTAATGCAAAGCTCTGGGAGATGATGTCATCTGCCAGCTCTCTGCATTACTAGAGCGCTAGAGGGAGATTGCGGGTGCCAGACGGAGGGGTCGCAGGGGGAGTCCGGGACCCTGGAGTGCACGGGCCTGGTCGCAGGTGTGACCCCTGCAACCCCCCTATAGTTACACCACTGAGTACAACCACAGACGTACATTTTGGCCAATGTGGTCCTTGTCCGTGTGTTTCGGCTGATTCCTCTATGCACATTGAGAGCAAGGTCCCATGCCCGGGATGCCCCTACCTGGTCTATTTTCTAAGGCTGTGAATACTAAAAAAGGCAAAAAAAGTACAAACTTTATACTTAAGGGACACACTTCATCTACGCTAAGTAATACACTTTCTAGATAGGGGGGCAACAAACACCCTCCTATAAATTTTAAGGAATGTGTCACTCCAAAGTCAAAGTTCCCAGGCCCAGCAAAATAAATATAATTCTTCAAAAGAAAGGGTCAAATACAGCATCCATAACTGAAAACAAGCTTTGTTTAAAAATAAAATTATTTAGTATAACTATAAACTATCACTGTGACTTCTGTAACTGGTTTGTGGTGTTCCTTGCCACTTCATCAGGGTTAGTAAATTAGACACAATGTTATACATCATAATAAATGTCTTAGGGGATTCCAGAGCTGGGAGAAACATACACTTCAATGAAAATACTTTGCAGGTGCCATCACGTTCTGGATGAAGGGCATTTTTAAGTGCCAGAGGGGTACGAAGCAATGCGTTGCATACCCCTCTGGCGCTCAGTAGAAAAGCTCAGTTAGGCACTGGAAAAGCTAGTTTCACCTCAGGCAGCTTCAGGCTTTTTTAGATGTTTGAAAGCAGAAGGCCCAATACATCCGTATGGTAAGCAATGCAAATATGAGTGCCTATCCTTCTCAATGTGGCTTTTAACACATTCAGTTCTAGAGATAATTAATTGCTTTAGATAGTCATGAGCCTCACTGACATGCTACGACATCTATGTATGTATGGGTGCATGTAAGCATATTTATATATCAACACTTTCCAGAAGAATGCAGGAAAATTAAAATAACAAGTTTCAATAACTTCAGGGCATTAGGAAACACAAGAAAGGTGATATGTGTCCTATGAAATGTACAATGTATTTTTGATACTGATGAGGAAATTGTTAATTTATACCTTTAAGGACGGGGGGGGGAGGGTGTGCAACACATTGTGAAGCAATTTGTTCCACACTTGTCTGGTCTTTAAAGGGTTAAAGTGGTATTAATACTTTATAATGACTTGGGTGAATTTGAAAGTGCTTTCAGTATCTGCAAATGCTATGATACACATTATGTATTTAAATCTTTAGTTGATGAGAATTTTTAGCTTGATTTATTTGTCAGTTTATGAAAGTTAGTATAGTCTGGTAGGAAGTGACATTTGTGAAGGAGAGTAGAATGTTAGTATGGAACACTTCAACATGTGTCATTAGGTACTGTCTAATTTGCATAACCTAGTAAATGCGTAGCTCTAACTCTCATTAACTATTAAAAGCACCTACAAAAAAAAGACTCAATATTAGTTCTATGGTTTACCCTGAGGTAGTATCACGAAACGCGTTGGAATGTTGTTTAAGAACTACATCTACTTCATATCTGCTGGTCATTATTCGGTTTGCATAACTATACAGTGAGCTGGTCACTCAGTATAGCTGGTTGTTAAACTATATACGAACATGCCAAGATATCTTATTCATCCAGATAGTTGGGTGGTATTACCCCTGCCCACCAAATTGAAAGAACTGTCTTCCAGGTTGAGAATTCCACTGCCCACTGTTGAATTACTGCATTTAAGCCGTTTTTTCAAGCAGAAAGAAGGGAGGCCAAATAATCCTGCCTGCTAGAGTGATCAATCAGACTGATGATTCCTAATTACAGACGGGAGATCCTCACATCCAGATAATTATTTCTTTATCTGTCTGCTTAAGAGGATCCTCACTAGTGTTGAGCGAGCATGCTCGGCCGATGCTCGGATCGGCTCGAGCATCGCTCTGCTCGGCACATGGCGGTACTCGTACGAGTACCGCATGTGCTCGCCCGCCATGTTCGGGTCTCCTCCCCGCACGTTTTGCGGCTGCTGCGCAGCCAATAAACGTGCAGGGAGGCTCTGACATCGGTGTAATGCCAGCAGCCATGTTGGCTGCTGGCATTACACTGATTGGCTGGCCAGAACCCGTGGTCGGGTGCTGTATAGCACCTGACCATCGAGTTCGGCTCAGTCTTAGCCAGGGAGAGCTGAGGATAGGAAGGGAAAGGCAGTGTAGGGAGGAAAACAAGCAAAATTGTGAAAAAAAAGAACCAAAAGTCCTTTTTAGGACTACTGTGTGTGGGGGCAGCAGGTTATTTTGTGTGGGGGGGGAAAAAAAAAAAAATATATATATATTCTGTTTAGTGTGCAAAGTTGCAGATTAGAGCACATTCTGTTTAGTGTGCACAGTTGCAGATTAGAGCACATTCTGTTTAGTGTGCAAAGTTGCAGATTAGAGCACATTCTGTTTAGTGTGCAAAGTTGCAGATTAGAGCACATTCTGTTTAGTGTGCAAAGTTGCAGATTAGAGCACATTCTGTTAAGTCTTCAAACTAAAATATCAAAGTCACATATTCCATTCAGTGTGCGTCGCCGCAGTTTAGCAGCACATTCTGTGTACTGTGCAGAGTTGCAGAATAGGAAGAAATACTGTTAAGTCTTCAAACTAAAATATCAAAGTCACATATTCCATTCAGTGTGCTTCGCCGCAGTTTAGCAGCACATTCTGTGTACTGTGCAGAGTTGCAGAATAGGAAGAAATACTGTTAAGTCTTCAAACTAAAATATCAAAGTCACATATTCCATTCAGTGTGCTTCGCCGCAGTGTAGCAGCACATTCTGTGTACTGTGCAGAGTTGCAGAATAGGAAGAAATACTGTTAAGTCTTCAAACTAAAATATCAAAGTCACATATTCCATTCAGTGTGCGTCGCCGCAGTTTAGCAGCACATTCTGTGTACTGTGCAGAGTTGCAGAATAGGAAGAAATACTGTTAAGTCTTCAAACTAAAATATCAAAGTCACATATTCCATTCAGTGTGCTTCGCCGCAGCTTAGCAGCACATTCTGTGTACTGTGCAGAGTTGCAGAATAGGAAGAAATACTGTTAAGTCTTCAAACTAAAATATCAAAGTCACATATTCCATTCAGTGTGCTTCGCCGCAGTTTAGCAGCACATTCTGTGTACTGTGCAGAGTTGCAGAATAGGAAGAAATACTGTTAAGTCTTCAAACTAAAATATTAAAGTCACATATTCCATTCAGTGTGTGTCACCGCAGTTTAGCAGCCTATTCTGTGTACTCTGCACAGTTGCAGACTAGGAAGAAATACTGTTAAGTTTTCAAACTCAAATATTAAAGTCACATATTCCATTCAGTGTGTGTCACCGCCGTTTAGCAGCCTATTCTGTGTACTCTGCACAGTTGCAGAATAGGAAGAAATACTGTTAAGTTTTCAAACTCAAATATTAAAGTCACATATTCCATTCAGTGTGTGTCACCGCAGTTTAGCAGCCTATTCTGTGTACTCTGCACAGTTGCAGAATAGGAAGAAATACTGTTAAGTCTTCAAACTAAAATATCAAAGTCACATATTCCATTCAGTGTGTGTCACCGCAGTTTAGCAGCCTATTCTGTGTACTCTGCACAGTTGCAGAATAGGAAGAAATACTGTTAAGTTTTCAAACTCAAATATTAAAGTCACTTATTCCATTCAGTGTGTGTCACCGCAGTTTAGCAGCCTATTCTGTGTACTCTGCACAGTTGCAGAATAGGAAGAAATACTGTTAAGTTTTCAAACTCAAATATTAAAGTCACATATTCCGTGTAAGATGAAGAAGGCGGGTAAAAAGGGACGGGGAAGTGGACGTGATCCTGATAGTTCAGGGCGCGGGTCAGGACGCGGAGAAACTGTGCCTGGTGCCAGAGCACAAGAAAGAAAGACATCCACCATACCTAGCTTCATGTCTAATTTTACAGGGCGTCGCAGGACATCACTCTCGAGGTCCGACCACTGCGAACAGGTGGTCGGTTGGATGACAGCTGATACTGCTTCCAGTCGGTTAAGCACCACCCTGTCTTCCACCAAGTCCACTCTCAGTAGCCAAGAGTCTGGTCAACATAATCCTCACTCTGATCATCCTTCCTCCCACCATACACGGTCTGGTCAAAGAAGTGATCCCACACTGGGATATAGTGAGGAGCTCGTCTCATCACCAATCCTTCATTTGACCCTCTCTCCAAGCACGCTTGCAGAGGAACATGACATCTTGTGCCCTGATTCACAACCTCTAGAGGCTACCCAATCACAAGAAGATGACAGATGTGAACGGCATTTAAGGTCAAAGGAAGTAGTGGATGATGATGATGATGATGAGACACAGTTGCCATTAAATCAACCACTATTTCCGTCTCAAGACCTTGTTGAGGAGAATGTTATACAGTTGTCAATGACTGAGTATGTGGTGGGATCAAGACTTGAGGAGGATGATCAGAGTGAGGAAGTGGAGGAGGACTTGGTGGACGATGAGGTGACTGACCCCACCTGGGAAGGTGTAGAGCCGAGCGATGACAGCAGTCCTGAGGGTGAGCCATCTGCAGCACCGCAACAGGCTGGAAGAGGCAGTGGTGTGGCTACAGAAAGAAGGCGGACCGCACCAAACCGGCCCGCAAATGTTCCACGGAGCACCCCCTTGCGTAAATCTACCTTGCCAAAGGGTAGGTGTTCCGCGGTATGGCGTTTTTTTAAGGAAAGTGCGGACGACAAAAGAATTGTAGTTTGCAACCTGTGCCACACCAGAATGAGCCGAGGCATGAACACTAGAAACCTCACCACCACCAGCATGATCCGACACATGGCATCCAAGCACCGTAGTAAGTGGGAGGAACGCCTGGATCGCCCATCTGTGTCTGCAGGCCACACCACTGCCTCCTCTTCCCCTGTTTTCGGTGCCGGCCAATCGCCTGTCGAAGGCGCAGGCCCGCATACCTCCCGCCCTGCACCTGTACCATCTGAAGCACCATCAGCGACCACATCCACTTCCCTGTCCCAGCGCAGCGTCCAAATGTCGTTACCCCAGGCATTTGAGCGCAAGAGAAAGTACCCAGCCACCCACCCACAGGCCATAGCACTAACCTCACACCTTTCCAAATTACTGGCCATCGAAATGCTGCCATTTAGGCTTGTGGACACTGAGTCCTTCCGCAGCCTGATGGCAGCAGCTGTCCCTCGGTACGCGGTCCCCAGCCGCCACTACTTTTCCCGGTGTGCCATCCCCGCATTACACCACCATGTGTCCCGTAACATCACCCGTGCCCTGACCAACGCAGTTACTGGGAAGGTCCACTTAACGACTGACACATGGACAAGTGCTTGTGGCCAGGGACGCTACATTTCCCTGACGGCACACTGGGTGAATGTCGTGGAGGCTGGGAGCGACTCGGACCCTGGGATGGCACGGGTGCTACCCACGCCGAGGATTGCGGGCCCTACCTCCATCAGGGTTTCCGCCAGCACCTACGTTATTGGCTCCTCCTCCTCCGTTTCCACCTCCGAATTCTCTACACGCAGCGCCACTCCCCCATCAGCCAGTAGCTGGAAGCAGTGTAGCACTGCAGTGGGGAAGCGTCAACAGGCTGAAGCTGATCTGCCTTGGGGACAAACAGCACACGGCCTCAGAGCTGTTGCAGGGGATTAGTCACCAGACCGAGCAGTGGCTCTCGCCACTCAACCTGCAACCAGGCATGGTTGTGTGTGATAATGGGCGTAACTTGGTGGCGGCTTTGGAGCTCGGCAAGCTCACACACGTACCATGCCTAGCGCATGTATTTAATTTAGTGGTGCAGCGATTTCTAAAAACCTACCCCAATGTGCATGATCTCTTGACCAAGGTGCGCCGCGTGTGTGCACATTTCCGTAAGTCATCTACAGCTTCGGCCGGCCTGTTGAAGCTGCAGCAGCGCTTACAATTGCCAGCTCACCGGCTGCTGTGTGACGTGAGCACGCGCTGGAACTCCACCTTCCACATGTTGGCCCGGCTTTGTGAGCAGCAGAGGGCAGTAGTGGAGTACCAGCTGTTACACGGTCGTCGCCTCTCCGTTCAACTTCCTGTAATCAGAAGTGAGGAGTGGGAATGGATGTCAGACCTCTGCGAGGTTTTACGCAATTTTGAGGAATCGACACAGATGGTGAGCGGCGATAACGCTATTATCAGTGTAACCATCCCACTTCTGTGTCTACTGAAACGCTCGCTGCTCACAATTAAAACCGACGCTTTGCATGTGGAAGAGGTGGAAATGGGGGAGGAAGAGCTTACACAAGGTGATAGCCAGAGCACCCTCACTTCGTCTTCTCAGCGACAATTGGAGGAGGCGGAGGAGGAGGAGGAGGAGGAAGACACGGTTGCCTCCGCTGCAGAGGGTAGCCATGGAACTTTAGTTCCATCTCTTCAGCGTGGGTGGGCAGAAGAGGAGGAAGAGGATGAGGATATTGAGAGTCATCCTCCTGGTGAGGACAGCGAAATCTTGACTGTTGGTACTCTGGCACACATGGCTGACTTTATGTTAGGCTGCCTTTCCCGTGACCCACGCGTTATACGCATTTTAAACAACACGGATTACTGGGTGTTCACCCTTCTGGACCCCCGCTACAAAGAGAATTTCTCATCTCTCATTCCTCCGGTGGAGAGGACAAGCAAAATGGTGCAATACCAGAAGGTTCTTGTTGAAAAATTGCTCCAAAATTTTCCATCTGACAACGCTGGCGGCAGAGTACGTGCTACCTTGGCCAACCGAGAAGGGGAGAAAAGGGGAGCACACAGCAGTTCCGAGAAAGGCAGGGCAACACTCTCCAAGGCGTGGGACACCTTCATGACACCCCGCCAGCACCCTCACCCTGATGCGCAGCCTAGTGTCACAAGGAGGGAAAAGTTTTGGAAGATGGTGAAGGAGTACGTAGCAGACCGTGTCAGCGTCCTCAATGATCCCTCTGTGCCTTACAACTACTGGGTGTCCAAGCTGGACACGTGGTATGAACTGGCACTGTACGCCTTGGAGGTGCTGGCCTGCCCTGCCGCCAGCTTTCTGTCTGAGCGGGTATTTAGTGCTGCTGGTGGCATCATAACAGATAAGCGTATCCGCCTTTCCACCGACAATGCTGATAGGTTGACACTTATAAAAATGAACAAGACCTGGATTTCCCCTGACTTCTCCACTCCACTGGAGGAAAGCCCCGGGGGAACATAAACTCACTTTATATATGTTATTTACAATGATGGGAATACTCTGTATTCCCATTCACCCCTTCCACCCAAAAAACGGGTATATGGTTGACTCTTAATCTTCTCATCCTCCTCCTCCTCTTCCATATGCCCTGGGATATAATTTTTATATAGGGCCAGCTCACCAGCGGGCCCTGTGATATAATTTTTATATAGGGCCAGCTCACCAGCGGGCCCTGTGATATAATTTTTATATAGGGCCAGCTCACCAGCGGGCCCTGTTTGACAATTTTTATATAGGTCAGCTCACCAGCGGGCCTTCTCATATAATGTTTTATTGGGTCAGCTCTCTAGCGGGCCCTCTCATATAATGTTTTATAGCGTCAGCTCACTAGCGGGCCTTCGCATATAATGTTTAGGATGGTCAGCTCTGCAGCAGACCCTCACCCATAATGTTTTAGATGGTCAGCTCAGCGCACGTTTCCCTCTTAATCATGGCCTCAGTTCAATAAAATCAAGGAAATTTTTGGGAGAATTTGCCTCTGCGCACGCTTCCCTCTTAATCATGGCCTCAGTTCTGAAAATCAAGGAAATTTTTGGGAGAATTTGCCTCTGCGCACGTTTCCCTCTTAATCATGGCCTCAGTTCTGAAAATCAAGGAAATTTTTGGGAGAATTTGCCTCTGCGCACGTTTCCCTCTTAATCATGGCCTCACTTCAGAAAATCAAGGAAATTTTTGGGAGAATTTGCAGATGATATACAAGTAAATATACAGCAAATATTGTTTGGTAACAATTTTTCGCCTAAAGTCGTTTTTATTTTCCTTTTTGTGTGTTTTATGGTCAGTCTGTAAAAATGGCGTACTACGGGCGAAAGATCGTTCCCAGCAGCGATGTTGGAGTCCAAGATGCATCCAGACATCCTCCCTATGCTGTCCCTGAACCATTTCTGTGGTGTTTCCATCCTTTTCTGCCATTTTCCTATGGACCAGGCACCCTCCCCTCATCAGAGCAGGGGGTGCCTGGTGTAATGCTCGAGTCCTCCCATTGACTTCAATGGGGCTCGGGTGCTCGGCCGAGCACTCGAGCCTCAGGGGGTGCTCGGTCAGAGCACCCGAACACCCGAGCATTGGGGTGCTCGCTCATCACTAATCCTCACTGCTCAACAAGAGATAATATTCTTCAAAAGGATGGGAGTGGACATTGACACCTGGTACGGCTGGGATTCCCGTTATTTATTTCTTTATCTCCATCACCAGTAACTACTATTGAACCAGCAACTGCTATCTTGGACATTTCAGCATTACACTATCAGCAATATACATTAAACCAGTTACTGTGACTTTGTATCTATCGTGCGGATATTCCAGCATTCGATAGACTATTAATTTTTAATATAGACATAATACATGTCATTTTAGTATTGTATTTTATACAGTGTTTGTTATTCAATACTACTTGTATCTCTATTATGGGGGTACCATCTTTGTAGTATACGTGTTTTCAATAAATAGATTTTCATTTTATATTATTTAAGCCTTTGAGTGCCAGACTCGGGCACTCCAAGGGTTAAAGACATTGGCGCTCATTTCTGTTTTTTCCTGTTGTACGGGTACTTCTCATAAACTATAGTTTTAAATAAAGAATGGCTAATATTCATGTAGGTGATTTTGAAAGCTCTTTCAACACCACCAAAATCATTTAAAGAGTGCACATTAGGCAGAGTTGAATGGGACACCCACATTCTGAGTTGTAGGTGTGGTCAGAGCATCCCCAGTGTTCCTACACCAGACTCCTGCTCATGGGTTATGGTAGCTGTTGTATTTATCATTTTATACCTCTTTTCTATGAACTGCGTTGTAACCCTTATAGCAACCAAAAGTTTAAAAGCATTTTTGTGACTTATTTTAGTACTAGTTGAAGAGCCCATTACACGGGCCACAGTGCCACTGACAGCCGGTTGCGGGGCAGTCATGTGCAGTAGAGACTGCCCGCACCGCGGCAGTGTCAGTCTCTACTGCGCATGACTGCAGCACACGCAGCAATCTCTACTGCGCAAGACAGCAGCGTTACGCACATTTTAGCAAATTATTATATAGGATATTTTCTGTGTTAGGAAACAATGAGTGGGATGAAGGTCAGAGACTCTGCTGAGGAATGTTGTGAGGCCATAGGTGGTACTAAAGGTCCCTAAGGTGCTTTGCCTAGGAAGGGCACTTTTTTTTGCCTCAGTGCACATTTTTCCTCTATACTAATATGAGGTTTACATCATCTTCAATCTCATGGGTAGTCTTCTTAGAGCCTCATCCAGTAGCTAGTTAGTCAACGTCTCTCATCACTTCCCCTGGGGACCAAGCGCATACTTACGAACTTTTTTCTAGGGATAACTTTGCATATCCTTTCCCTGCCTTGTGTACTTTTGTATGCAAGTGACAATATTTCCTGAGTTGAAATGGAAAGATTTGGCATTGTGCCTAACATTTAATGATCTCTTTTACAATTTTATCTAATTCTGTCTGAAAATGTAACTGTCAAAGGCAGTGAATCTGTGGAGTTCACGTTGTGCTCATGAGTGGTGCTGGCAGTGCTAAATTGGGGTCTAATAGACTTAGAAAGGAGTCTAAGAATGAATCTCTTCTTGCTTTCTGTAGTGAGGGGGCTGTGTGCACAAAGGAGCAATTCTGAGGCAAACCATGCGTACCTTAGGGAACAAATATAAATTCTCATAACTCCATCAATTTAAAGTGACAGTCAACCCTCCCTTTTAATAACCCTTTGAGTGCCAGAGTGGTACGCAATGCATTGCTTTGCAATGCGTTGCGTACCACTCTGGCACTCAAAGGGTTACGTTTACATATTCTGATGTGCAGAATATATAAAGTTAAATAGCTCATTCTTTTAAGAATTTTTTCATCTTCCCAAATTTTTAACCCTTTGAATGCCAGAGGGGTACACAACGCATTGCTTTGAAATGCGTTGCATACCTCTCTGTCCTGCAAAGAGTTAATTTTTATGTCCCTGACACAAGCTTATTGAATTTCAGTTTACAGAAAGCTGTTTGACAGGGACTGTGAAATCAGTGGTAATGATACAATGGGGGTTATGCACTACAGAGTGATAAAGAGGTGATAAAGTGGAGATGACTTCTCCAGTGATATCACTTCTCCAGTTCCTGTGTTATTGTATAGAGTCTATGCACTAATATCTCCAAAGTTAGAGATATCTTAGTGCATTGGCTCTTTAGAATAACATAGGACTTGGAGAAGTGATATCACTGGAGAAGTCATTTCCACTGTATCACCTCTTTATCACACCTTAGTGCATCTCCCCCATTATTGCACAAGTCCTGTAGCTGAAAAGCCTGCTTCCATTACAACATACAGTGGGCTCAGTGCTGCAAGGATAATGCCGCATTATATCCCTATTCCTGCTTTCACAGTCTCTGACAGAAAGATCCCTGGAAACAGATGCAGTGTGCTCCCTGTCAGGGACCTAATAAAAAAAATGTGAAGATGAAAAGAATTAATAGTAGTACAAGTTTTTGGCAATTTGACTTTAAACAATATGTTCTTGTGGTTTTAATATAGGATGTTTACTGTCACTTTAAATGGGGCTTTCTTTCATTCTAGAGGTGTCTCAGCGCAGTACAAAAGAGGCTTAATTTGAGAGTGATTTAACCCTTTGAGTGCCAGAGAGGTATCCAACACATTTCATTGCAATGCATTGGATACCTCTCTTGCACTCAAAGGGTTAAATCAATAGTGATTTAACCGTTCAAAAGGTTAACTGTATGTTTGTGTGAAGAATTGCATTTTGATGGACAGATTATGAACCATTTGAGTGCTAGAGGCAGAGGTGTAACTAGAACCCACCAGGCCCTGGTGGAAAAATTACCATGCCCCCCCCGACAACATTGCCCCCCTCCACATTGCCCCATTGGCCACCTCCACATTGCCCATATTGGCCACCTACACACTGCCCCCATTGATCATCTCCACATTGCCCCCATTGGCCATCTCCACATTGCAGCCAATGTCCACCTCCACATTGCCCTCAGTCATTTGTCCACCTCCACAATGCCCCTATTGATCCCCAGAGTCCATCTTCTACCTCCTTGGTGGTCCAGTGGCGTGGCAGAAGAGGTCTGTGCCTCCTCCTGCGCAGACCTCTGTTAGCAGCTGGAGCTCCCACGCGGTCCTCTCTCCAGTAATACAGAACGCTGGGAAATGACATCATCTCCCAGAGCCCTGCATTACTAGAGTGCTGGTGAGGGAGAGCTCAGCTGCTAATAGAGGTCTGTGCCATAGAAGGCACAGCCCTCAGCTTGTTGCGGGCACCAGGCGGGGGGAGGGGGTCACAGGGGGCACCCCTATTGTAACGCCACTGGCTAGAGGGATGGCCAACTCACTGCTTTACAATGCATTGTGTGCCCCTCTGGCACTCAAATGGTTAAGACTGGTGTACAAAGAAGAACTGGAACATATCTGGGGCAAACCAACTGCACAGTAGGAGATGAGTGAGTCTCAATGTCAGTCTTCAGGTCACACCAGCATTTCACATGCTCAGTACATCACTGCTTGTTCATAGATGGACAGTCAGTGACGCAGTCATTTTTATTGCACTAACTGTGCTTAATTAGAAAAATCAGAGTTATTCTGGAGTAAACCAACTGCTTGATAAGGGACAAATAAAAATCCCCAAATCCCCATGCACTTGAATAGAGATTTTTAACCCACTGAATGCTAGAGAGGTCTCCAGTGAATTGCTTTGCAATGGACTGGATACCTTCCTAGCCTATGGTGCATCTGGTTTACTCTTCTAGAATAACTCCACTTTACTCTTAAAAATATGGGTCATTCTTAAAACCTGAGCTGTTGGAGTGCCCCAAGGGCAGAAAATCAGTGTGCTAGAATGTATGAACACTGCAATGCATACTGTCACATGCACACTCTCAGCCATCATTTTAATGCAAGGAAGCCCCGAATACCTCCCATATAACATACAAAGAAACATGGAATAAAGTTATGTTACATTCCGCTGTGCTTGCTGGTGCATAAACAAGCTACAGAGTATAGGAATTCCTATTAACACTTTGAGTGCCAGACAGGCATCCAGTGCATTGCAACTCAATGCATTGGATACCAATCTGGCACTCAGTGGTTTAATGCCCATGCTCCATAAACTGATGTTAGACAGGCACAGTACTAATAAATGGGTTTCTAACACCTATTTTAGCAATGAATCATATTAGCATTCCCCCCACCCCATCATGTACAGAAGAAGGAAAGTTTCTGGAGATAAATTCCAACTGGTCTCCCTGTAGGTTCGACCCTGGTAGAATACAGTATTGGGGATGATGAAAGATGTAGTCCCCAACATCTGGAGAGCTAGAGATTGCCTACCACTGGCCTAAGCTGGGATAAAATCTTACACTAAAATATACACTAATATATAAGTCTAGTGAAGGATGCACTCTCAACAACTAAATATAAATGCCCGTGTGTCAAAAAGTACTTCAGTAGTATTGTTGAAATCAGCACTCTCGGGACTACTCTTTTAAAAAAAACAAACACAATTTTATTCGGATCAACGTTTTGATCCCTCCCCGGGATCTTTATCAAGATGGCAGACTATACAAACAGCCCCTTAATATACCCTGTGACCCGTGGAGAAATTCTACCCGAATTTGAGTGTATAAACAAAGAAATTACACGTGAATAAAACAGATTAAAATATATTAAGGCATTCAATATACCCCGTATTACCACATTTATAAATCATCTACGTGAAAATTTGTGATTATACATACAACAATCAATATCGAATTTGTCGTGTCACGGCCAGGAATAGAACGCTTCCACCAATCTTCCGGAATCCCCCCTGGTGGCATATAAAAAGGGTCTTAATCTGAAAAGTCTTCTAGTTAAGATGGACCCAAAGCACTACTATACTACTGAAGAGGAATCATGGTTACCTAAAGATAAACATAGCTGTTTTTGATGTCTAGGCTGCATAACATGCAAAAATTTACTCAGTGGTCAAACATTTAAAGATCAGGAAAGAATATTAACATTGAATACAAACTCACATGTACATCTACATATCTCATATACTTTATTAGGTGCCCATGTTACCTATATTATATAGGGAAAACAATTACAACAATTAAAGAGAGAATGGTGAATCATCGAAAGTCCATCAGGGAGGCTTTACAAACTGGGAACTCGGACAAACCGGTAGCTAGACATTTTGCCTTATTTCAACATCCCATCAATACACTACAATATATGATCATAGACCAGAAGCCCATTAACCCGAGAGGCAGAGACAGAGGAAGAAGTCTACAACAGAGGGAAATATGCTGGATCAGGAGGGTTGGCACTCTAGCACCAAATGGTCTAAATGAGAACATGACATACTCTTGTTTCTTGTGACATCATCTATCATTCATTTTTATTAAAGTACCTAGGTCGTTTACCAGTACCCATCAGTACTAGCATACCTCTCTGATCCATGTAATAATGGAGGCAGTAGGATATAATACATAACAAGCAATCTTACTCGTGAATAGCTACTCTAATCCACCAGTGGAGGTATCTCGATGATTTACAGTTAACTACTCTAATCCATAAATGGAGGTAGCTGGATTATTACCTTACTCACAGCAAACTACTCAATTCCATCAGGAGGACTGGATGAGCTATACTACACTAGTGGCTACTCTAATCCACCTATAAGGGTGGAGGTAGCTGGAATTCATGACAGTGTACGAACCAGGATTATTTATGATGTGGAATTTCCTCTTAGACTGTGAATTTTGTCTGGGATATGCCCTCTCTTCCCATAGGCTACCTAGAACATTATCTACATGTCACAGCTGTGGACCACTTAAGAGGACTAGTGTCAATGCCCTATTGGACCCATAGGACAAATGACATTCTAGTCCCACAGTGGAGCTGTATTATGAGCATTTATGTTCTCACATATCTCAACCATGTAGCAGTACAATATCAGAGAGGTATGTTCAGCAACCTGTGAGTATTGAATTTATGTTTAATCCAGTATCATGATAGGACACAATTGCATGATTTATGAGACAATTGTACATATTGGACATGAGTATTGGAGACTATTGGTAAAGCAGTAATTGGAAGTTTTATACTTCAGCCAGATCTACATTATAGATGGAATGACAAATAATAAAAATATATGTGATATGGATGCTTGTGATCTTAAATTAGCATCAGTATTGAATTAAGATATTCATTGTTCTTAAATCTCTCTATCCTATTGGCCAGTGCATATGGAAAATGTTGTTCATTTTGTTCATTATGATAACTACAGGGATCAGTTGGACATAGTCCAGCGAGACTTTTATCACTCTTGATGACTGGAGGGTATGTCCATCTGCCGACACATGAATAAACGAGCGGTGTAACGCAATACAGACTAAGTCAGAGGATACACTAGATATTCTTGTGACCTCAAATCTGAGGCATGTTCTTTAAAACAATTCTGTAAAACAATTCTTTAAGACAATTTACTGAGCAGATTGCTATTGTTATTGTTATTTTGATCAGTACCAATGGGAAGCAATGTTTCTAATAGCCGGAGCCTGGACGGATCACTCGCAAACTGCAGAATGCACAAGTGGTGCAGGCTGTGCAATGAGAGGGAGACCCGCCTTGGGTACTTTCAAATATGCAACAGTATCTCCTAGAAGTTCACGTTCAGGATAATTTTGGATATGTAACAGTAGCTCTTAATAAAGATACATGTTGTGGATTTGTAACATAAGATGTGAATATTTATTCATTTTTCCGATCTTGTTATCCCTACAAGCACTACTATTGTAAATGGAGAGTTGTATTGGCTATAAAGCTTTGACATTAGATGACGTCATGACACTGTAACAAATTATATATTGATTGTTGAATGTATAATCACAAATTTTCACATAGGTGATTTATAAATGTGGTAATACCAGGTATATTGAATGCCTTAATATACTTTAATCTGTTTTATTCACATGTAATTTCTTTGTTTATACACTCAATTTCGGGCAGGATTCTCCACAGGTCACAGGGTATATTAAGGGGCTGTTTGTATAGTCTGCCATCTTGATAAAGATCCCGGGGAGGGATCGAAACATTGATCCGAATAAAATTGTTTTTAGTAGTCCTGAGAGTGCTGACTTCAACAATATATATATATATATATATATATATATATATATATATATATTAATTATCTTAATTTACATAGCACCACACATACTCAGAGCTTTACAGAAATAGCTATAGTACAAAATAGTACTAAGAGCATCAGGCAAAAGTGCATCATGCATTATTAGCAGTGGATAGAGTGCAGCAAAGAGAAGCATACATTGGGAAGGGGACCCTGACACAAAGAGCTTACAATCTATTAAATAATCATGAAATCAAAACCTTATTAAAAACATCTCCCTATGTCAACCTGGTGATTCGCCACATGGAAGTGTTATGGATCAGAAAATGCTTTTTGGAAGAGAAAATTGATATTTTCCATTATAACGGGCCCTATGATAACAGATTGCAATCTGTAAAATTATATCTTTTCAACTCTCTTGTACGTCTTTGTCTCAGTGATTACATCACCAGGACATTCAGGAAGGAAAAGAAAAGGCCTGTCAGTACACTGGTAACTGTGTCAGCTGTGTGCCAGATCAAGGCAGACATACACACAGATTCCAATGTTTGCAGATGTCTAAAGGACAAGTATCATGAAATTAACACAGACCCTCAAAGGTCTTTCTACCAATAAGAATATTATACATGGACATTTTTCGGCATGGATAGACATGCTACAGAAGTTCAATACAATTTTTTCATATTTTTATTTTCCATTAAGCACTTTACTTCTAAGACTTTTCACCCCCTAGTTCTGAGCATGTTTTCACACTTTTATTGGCGTTTACAGTCAAATTACAGTTTACGCTGCTCTTCTGAGAACAACTCACACATTACCATTCCATTAGCAAACGCTTATGGTTCTATGTTTAACTCACCTGTCTAAAACACTAAAATTCATGTTTTTATGAATAAGTCTTTCTATAAAAATTATTAATAGAAAAAAATAAAAAATTAAATTGTTATAATTTGGCACCATTGTGCATATTCAGGCACAAAATTATGAGAAAGAAACGTAAGCCTTCATGCTATATCTTTTAAAAGTATGCAGATTCCAATTTCAGGGACTGATCATTTGCATTTCTCCCCCAAAGCTGGCTTGCAATCTCCAGAAGGTGGCACTATTGCAAAAAACTATTTGCTTTTAAGTATATGAAAATGGATGAAAATTATGGGATACTTTATAATTCAATCAGTCTTGAACTACAACTCTGACAGTATTGAAATCTATTGCTCAAATGCTATGAAGATTAATTGGAGCTGCTGTTTTTGTGAAACATTACTATTCCTTTAAGTGCAGTTGTGTGGTCCTGTCAGCCCCTACAGTATGTCATATCATACCAATAGGGTACCATTTTTCTCAGTAGGCTTCTAGCTACCTAACCTAATATGATATTCCATACTTTTCAGCCATTTTCATATATGTACAAGCAAACAGTTATGAAAAAAAACTTTTTTGCAATAGTGCCACCTTCTGGAGATTGCAAGCCAGAATCAGGCTTTCAAATTGATTTCTCAGACAGTTCATAAACAAGCACAGTGCTTCTTTTTCAGCACTGGAAGATAGAGCCTTTGACTTTCAGCTAGTTTTATAGCCATACCATCCTCTGTCTCACTTTCAACTTCATCTGTAGCTGAAGTAACAAGGATACTGGAGGGATATATTCTAGATCAACAACATCAATAATTAGATCATACTCAGAATCACCCACCACTTCTTCCGCACCACTTTTATATTCCTCTAGACTTTTTGGAGTCTCAGACAATTTATTTTTACTTTTCCGTGTAGAGGGATTTTCACAACATATGCCACTACTTTCAGGACAGTGTTGTACTTGTTTGTCTCACTGTCAGACTTTTTTACATTTATGCCATCAACACTAGACTAGTTGTTACCTTCAGTGTTCTTAGATAGTTTATTTACATTACTGGTGATGGTGGAACTTTTTTCTGGAACATTGACAAACTGCCTCCTTAAAAGAGGAAGGTTCATCATGATTTATTGCACACAGTTAGTTTTGGATTACCACTTTACTAACACATCCCCTTTTATTAACTGTCCCTATCAAAAAAAAGAAAAGCACTTCCTGTGCACCTGCTTCTTCCACTCTTTGCCTTTAGCTAGTGTCAAGAAGATTTTAGCTACTACTTTCTCTCTCTCCCAATGTCACTACAGTCTATTTTTTTTAGTATAGATGATGATGATAGAGCTTACTAAATATGTTGGCACTGTTATTCTGGTTCTTGAAGGAGTTATTGTCAGTTGAACTTGTCAGTTGAGTGAAATTCTGCAAAACATTCTGTCAATCAGTCAGGAAGGAACTTAAATCACAGCTGCCTGTATCTTTTCAGTCACACAAGATTTTGGGGTATTTGTGGTAATCTCCTTTGCTCCATTCACACACCCCAGATCCCCTAACACAGAAAACATCCAGTAGAAAGGTACTTAGATCCCAGCTCCCTGTCTCTTCTCAGTCACACAAGAGTTGGTGGGTATTTGGGGTAAATCTCCTTTCTCCCTTTACACAACCCCATACTCCCATAACACAGAGGACAGCCAGCTCAGGAACTTGGATCACCTGCCTAAGTCATGCAAGATTTTGGGGTATTTTGGGTAAATCTCCTTTCTCCATTCACACTCACCCAGAGTCCCCCAGACTGCCCTAACACAGAAAAGAAGCTGCCTGTCCACAAGACTCGACTCCCTAAACTACATTACAGGTTCACTTTATTTGCCTATCCTAACTAGCTCAAAAATATATTGTGCAGCTTTCTCACAAACACCGGACACCCCTTTTATATTATCCCTGTGGGAAAAGAAAGGAAACTTGCCACATGGTTGGGGAATTTAAGCCTAGATCCAAATGTTGGAGACGGCTGTTTTTGCTGCCAACAGCATTTTTCCAGCACAGTAAGCTATTCAAATGTCTGTGCTGTCAAAAAATTCTGGCAAAAAAAGAGCTGTCGTGAGGCGAAAAGGGACTCAAGTTATCTCAAGAAAGTTAACACCTTTTTTTTTTTTTTTTTTAACTTGAGTCCCTTATCGCTTGTTCAAACAGCCGACACAGACACTTGAAGTAAAAAAAAAAACCCTAAGTCCTCAGTGGATGTATTGATATGGGGCTGTAAGCCCCATATCAATACATCCAAAGTATAAAAAAGTGTGTCAGAAGTTAGTAGAATTAACCCTATGAGTGCCAGTGGGGTATAATTGCTGAGGCAGTGGAGGAGACAGAATAAGGTGGCACACCCCTCCCCTCTTCTTCTTCTTCACGGGCTGATGCCTGTTCCGGTATGAGGGAATTAGAATTGAGGCTGCCCTTATATATGGGCAACCTCACTTCTAATTCTCTCACAGCCATTAGCTGGGATATGCACCACCCAGCCAATCAGCTTTGAGTTGCTGTGCTTTAAACTGATTGGCTGGGAGATGCATAAGCAAATCCCAGCCAATGGCTGTGAGAGAATCAGAAGTGAGGTTGCCCATATATAAGGGCAGCCTCAATTCTAATTCCCTCATACTGGAACAGGCATCGGCCCGTAAAGAAGAAGAGGGGAGGGGTGTGCCACCTTATTCTGTCTCCACCGCTGACTCAGCACCTCGCTCAGCGGCGGAGACAGCAACGATTAAAAGTTAAGTTTGATTTTTATTTACTTATAGACATACCATGTAATTGAGATATACAGCAAACTTTTCGTAACATTTTTATTTTTATATGGGGGATTTTTATTTTAAGACTATTATATACTTTAACCCTCTGGGTCCCAGAGAGGTATGCAACGCATTGCTTTGTAATCCTTTGCGTACCCCTCTGGCACTCAAGATGTTAAAGTATGTGTGCTTTAAACTCAAACTTATCTTTTTCTTTTACAGCAAGAAGATAGAAGAAAGAAGACAGAAAAGAAGACAGAAGATACAAGAGAAAATAGAAGAAAGAATGGAGACAGAAGGAGACAGACAGTGGATGACAGGTAAGTTTAACACAGACTTTTTAACGATCGGTGCTTGACAGTATGTCAAGCACCGATCATTAGTTTTTTTTAGTTAAGTTCCCAAAACTGGCATTATTTAGCGGCATTTTGGGAAGTTAACGCACTAAGCGGATGTTTGGACACAACACCAGTTTTGGTCCTAACGTCCGTTGTGCTAAATGTCGGTAGGACATATGAATACTGACCAAGACATTTTATTTTGTCGATCGGTGTCCATTTTGTCCTACCGACATTTTTCTACTCCAACATTTGGATCGAGCCCTTAATCTTCCTATTGATTACAATGCAAAGAATTAGGTGGGAAAATGGGGCAAATCTGCCCTTTTCATAAAAAATGTCCTGCTTGGCAGGAAGAGTCATTTTTCACCTGTTTTACTTTTGAAGCAAAACATTTTGCCCATCCCTAGACACTAACCCTCTCTGCTTTGCAGTGCATGTAATTAAGCTACTTTGGTCTGAAATCTATTGCAGGCGATAACTTTATTTCTGCTTTTATATACAGACTTCCCCCCAAAAAATCTGTGAGATAAAACCAATTATATATTATATCACCTTCAATGGTATCTATACTTTTGTAGTGTAATAAGAATCAAAAGGTTTGGGGAAGTCCAATGTTAACCCCTCTGAGGACCTAGGGATGGGTGGAGTGCAACTCTTGGGATTAAATATATATATTTTTAAGTATTTACTTACACTTTGATTGGTTTATGGTATAGCCAGCTTTAAAAGTAGATAAAATATGTAAACTATTTTTCTGCATGACAGAGCTACTTTAAATGATATATACTATTGTTCATTGAAAAAAAGCATAATTTATAGAGGTATTCTGTGCCAAAAAGGTATTTTTCATTGCCAGTGAAGGCCTTTTCCATTCAGTTATAAAATGTATCATTTTAATTGCCTTTTTTATGAGCAATGTTTGGCAAAAGAAGTAAAAAGGAAGTGCTTATCAGGCATAAATGTGCCTATTTAACAAATGATAATTAATTAAGTATTAATCTTATTGACGTTACTGAACTTCAGATACAATGTTTTGAAATATTATTTATTTTATTTATATCTAAATTACATTGCATATCTATATCTAAATAAATAATATAAACAGATAAAAAAATAAAAATCTAGTTTATACTGAAAAAGAAAATACATTTAGATAATCATGTGTAGACAACATTCTAAAAATGCACTTGGGAGTTAAAAGGTTATTTCACACATTTATAAACAAGATAAAACAGAGAAGAAAATGCAAAACCTACTGTCATAAAGCCTGAAATACTGCGAGTTGTTAATATTCAGTCTTTTATTTTTACTTCTTAGAGAAACACTATTGCCTCCTAATAATAAAACCCATTTATCTTAATTTGGGTAGAATAAATTCTGTGTTGTTCAGTCCCCCGAAATCTATAGAGGCAAACATTTTCCTTTATTGCAGTACAGTAGCACAGAAATGGAGCGTTACAGACCATCTCAGTGCAAAGGGTGATTACCTATTTATTACAGCAGTACAGGAATTTACAAAATATTTTAGGGTACAATCAATCTTCTTTCATCTTTGTTAATGGTCTCCTTGACCCTAAGCCCTCGATTTATTCCCCCCCATTGCCAAAAAAAACCCCACCTGCATATTTTCATGAACTGCAAGCATTTCAATTACCAGTTCTATTAACAAATATCTGCAAAAAAAAACCTCACATGTCATGCTTTAAGGGACCCAACCAGAGGCGTCACTAGGGTTGTTGTCACCCGATGCGGTAACTCATGGTGTCGCCCCCCTAGATCTCCTCCCGTACCATGCCATACAGAATCCTTATTAAAGGAATATCATTAGCAATAGCCAACATGGCTTTGTGAAAGACAGGTCTTGTCAAACTAACTTTTTATGAAAAAGTGAGTAATAATATAGATGCGGGAGCGACGGTTAATGTGATCTATTTAGACTTTGCCAAGGCATTTGATACAGTTCCACACAAGAGGTTACTGTACAAATTGAATGAAATAGGCCTAAGGGAAAATGGAAATTGGCTGAAAGATAGAATGCAAAGAGTGGTAGTAAATGGCAAGTTCTCCAGTTGGATAAACGTGATAAGTGGAGTACCTCGGGGATCTGTCCTGGGTCCTCTTCTTTTTAATTTGTTTATTAATGACCTCCCAGAGGGCATAGGGAGCCATGTATCAGTGTTTGCCGATGACACAAAATTAAGTAAGGTAATAAAGTCTGAACTGGATGTGTCTTCATTACAAGAGCATTTGGACAAATTGAGTAACTGGGCAGGCAAGTGGCAAATGAGATTCAGTATAGACAAGTGTAAAGTTATGCATTTTGGGTATAATAATAAAAATGCAACATATAGTTTAAATGGTGTTTCTCTGGGGAAATCTACTAATGAAAAGGATTTGGGAGTAATGGTAGACAATAGACTTAGCAGTAGCATGCAGATCCAACTGGCAGCTGCAAAGGCCAATAAGATATTGGCATGTATTAAAAGGGGTATTGACTCAAGGGAGGAAGATATAATTATGCCTCTTTACAGGTCCATGGTAAGATCCCACTTAGAATATGCTGTTCAATTCTGGGCACCCTTTCTGAAAAAGGACATTATGGAACTAGAGAAAGTGCAGAGGAGGGCTACAAAACTAGTAAGGGGAATGGAAAGTTTTAGTTATGAAGAAAGGCTAGAAAAGTTAAACTTGTACACACTAGAGAAACGGCGTCTTAGAGGGGATATGATAACACTATATAAATATGTTCAGGGCCCATACAAAGGGCTCTCCAAAGACCTGTTCATTAACAGAACAGTACACAGGACAAGAGGCCACCTGCTTAGACTTGAGGAATGGAGATTTAATCTACAACAGCGGAAGGGTTTCTTTACAGTAAGGACAATAAAGGTATGGAATTCACTGCCTGAGGAGGTGGTGCTATCGAAAACATTAGATGCCTTTAAAAGGGGCCTGGATACTTATTTAAAAGAGCATAACATAGAGGGCTATGTACGTTAGTATTGGGATGAATATTTAGTTGGGGCTTGTTGATCCAGGGAGAAATTTGATTGCCATTTGGAATCAAGAAGGAATCCCCCCCCCCCATTCAAGGCAGAATTTTAAATTGCTAATTGAGGGTTTTTTTTGCCTTCTTTTGGATCAACAATGGTAAACAGGAATAGGAAAAGGTTGAACTAGATGGACGCAAGTCTTTTTTCAACCTAAATTAATATGTTACTATGTTACTATGTCTTTTGTACTAATGTTAAAATTCATCTGCAGTTCACTAAGGTCAATATATTAAATTAACATAGTACTATAGAGTAATGTTCCACCACCAGAGCAATACAGAGATATATGCCATCACAGCAATACAGTTCTATGTCACAGCATATCCACTGTGGATCTATAGGTAGGACCGCACCTGCACCCAACACCATCAGTATTGGATGGCTGGCCTGTCAGCAGTCAGTGAGTCCTAATCTAATAGGCTCTGTCAAGGTCCTTCTACAGACTGCTTCTTTTATTTATTTTTGTACAGATACACCTAATGAACATGCCCCTAGGCACATTAAAATAGGCCCAGGCCAGCATGGGCATCACCTCCATTGAGGGTGTCACCATCTGTGGTCCACGTCCGCTGCACTCCCTTGTGATGCCACTGGGACCCACTTTAATGGGTTTTTCTATTTTACTATTTTGGGGCATGGACAAACTTTCTCCATGCTTAGACCCTGTGATTCAACTGAGGATGTGCGAACTTCTTATAACTTTAGAGGTTGAGTTTGTCTCTACTCAACTCAGTACTATCTGGTTGAGGATAAGAAAAGTTAGATTTTATCATCAGTCTTTCCTATCAAAAACACACCAAGGAATATGGTGACTCAAAAAGTAAGGTATAATTTTTATTCTACTAGTCTCCTTAACCCCTGAAGGACCCATGATGTGCCAGAACCATAATGAGTAAACTTGTGTTAAGGACAGTGATGGTCCTGGCACGTCATGGAATTCAGGGGTCCCCATGCAGCTGCACATCGCTTAGTGTCCCCTGAATCATATTCACAAAAAAAAAAAGCTCTGTGGTCCTTAAAGGGATAGTAATGTTTTAAATGAAAAGCAGCTCCAATTAATCTTCATAGTATTTGGGCCATGGAGAGTGTTATTTCAATACTGTCAGAGTTGTAGTTTGAGAGTAATTGACTGATAATGTATCAAACGTCCGCCGCCTTTACTGATGTAACACTGCTCACCTCAGAGCAGCAAGACTGTCCAGATGGATTGCAGAGAAGCTTCAGTGAGCATAAATAAAATACTTGAAAAAACTGTAATGGGGGCAGGATTTTCATTGTTCTCACAGTAAGAAGATTGTCCCTTGCTGTGAGCTGTCTGGTTAAGAGACCAGATTCCACATCTGAGGGGAGGTGACTTATACTAGGTAAAAGTGGTGGGAGGGGGACGCTTTATCATTCAATTACTCTTGAACTACAACTCTGACAGTATTGAAATAACACTCTCTATGGCCCAAATACTATGAAGATTAATTGGAGCTGCTTTTATTGTGAAACATTGCTATCCCTTTAACTTAAGGGGTTAATAATTAAGACTTAGCTTTAAAAATGTATTTAGCCTTTGCTATGTTCAGGGCTGTAGTTATCTCTATAGCATTCAGCAGTTAAAACCCTATTTACATCAACAGACATTTTGTAGTTTTTATCTATATTGTAACTGATTTGCCCCAGAATATCTCCACTTTTACTTTTTTTCATATGGTCCTATATATTTTTTTATATAAATTAGCTAAGTTACTTGACTTTACATCAGTTAAATTAGTATCTGAATGTGTTAAACTGTAACTAAAATAAATGACTTACCATCATATATTATTAATCGATAGCTGTTTCG
Source organism: Rhinophrynus dorsalis (assembly GCA_037306005.1). NCBI lineage: Eukaryota > Metazoa > Chordata > Amphibia > Anura > Rhinophrynidae > Rhinophrynus > Rhinophrynus dorsalis. The sequence continues at coordinate 49,353,524 of CM074721.1, forward strand.
GCATTCATGTGAGTCTTCTAAGATATCCTTTAAAGTACGATAGAAAAGTTTTGTTTGCTGAATGCGATCTTCTACAGTGAAGGCGGCGCTGGTGATATCTGACATTTTAGATAATGATGCCAGTGGTGTAGCATATTCCACCATACAGTAATATGGCTAAAATAAACATAAAAAGACAATTTATTGTGAAACTAAAATTAATGGAAAATAATTGCAACAAATGATTGTTATATATGAACAATATGTGGACCAGTAATTTTAGAAAACATTTCTCTTCATTACAATATCTTATTCTATGTTGTCAGTGTGAAGGGTAAAAAAATGACTGATCAGGCATGTGGTGGCTAATGGAGTATCAATTCTTTCCTACGGTGTTGGCTGAGCAGTAGTAATAGCTGTACCCAAAGAAGTCCAGACAAAACCAAGTTAAAGGAGCAGTAAACTTTTTTTTATGAAAACACATATTTTAAAGAGCATTTCCTGCTCAATAAAACAAGGTCACTCCCATCACTGTCAGATGTTTTATTCAAAATTTATAGCAGTTTAAATTATCAGGAAGTGAATTTACTGTGTTTACTTCCTGATAGTTCTGACAGGAAATGACATGCAGTTTCTATCACATTCTATGGAGAACTGTATGTCTCTGATTTTTCTGATGTTCCTCTCCATTAGAATCTAACAGGAAATCTAATTAGAATTTGACCACTAGAGGGCAGTGCTAATATAAAAAAACATTGGTTTAAACTGTAATAACTCTGGAAATATAAATCTTTTGGCAGTGGGAGTGCCCTTATTTTACTCAATAGGAAAATCCCTACAATATATATTTTTTCATAAAAAAAAGTTTACTGCCTTTCTACGGCAAGAACAGTCTGTCTGCCACTTGCATGGTCACTGACCTTCTTTTGATTTTCTGAGGTTGATGTACTATCTATAACTGGAGTAAGCCAACTGCATTGTAGAGAACAAATAAAGGTTGTCATTAATTTAAATGTGAATTTAACCTCTAGCATTCATGGGGTTAAAAGTCCCTTTTAAAGTGGAACTTTCACTTAGTATAAAGTCGCCCTCCAATAATTAAATATATGGCGACAAGCTATGAGGGGCTGTTAGGGACATAATTCAGCTTTGCTTATACATTGCTCTAATGACAGAACCCATTCTCTTATACAGTGAGAAGTGTGTATCATATAATGAAATGCATATATCATATACTGCAATACATATACTTTATAGTGAAATCTATATGTAATATAATGAAATACATATACTATATACTGAAATACATGTCATATACTGAAATAAATATGTAATATACTGAAATTGATATAATTAAATCTATATATTATATAGTGAAACGTATATGCTATATAATGAAATCCATATATCTTATACTGAAATGCATATGCTATATACTGACATTTATGTTATATAGTGAAATCCATATGTCATGTACTGAAATACATATGTCATATAATGAAATACGTGTTATATACTGAAAACCACGTCATATATTGTAATCCATATATTATATATTGAAATTGGGGTTACCACCCAGTCGGTATTTTACCAGCAGGCCGGTAAAAAATTGGCTTCTGTCCAATGTTATGTCTATGGAGGGAATGCTGTGGCCGGTATATTTTGAAGAAAAGGTGGCAACCTTAATTGAAATCTATAGTCTATATACTAAAATCCATATATCATATACTGAACTGTATATGCTATATATTGAAATCCATATGTTATATAGTGAAAAACATATATCATATACTGAAATATACTAAAATATATATTTCATATTCTGTAATACATATGCTTTATACTGAATTGCACATGTATATATATATATATATATATATATATATATATATATATACTGACATTTTTGGGACTGAAAAACACATTTTCATATACTGAAATTAGTCATCAGTTACATGATGCTAATCTTGCCCTGACCCTGGCCCCTGGATTCTGTTTCCTGTGACTCATTCTCCAGTTGCAGGCAAGAGAAACAGACCTATCTGACATAATAGGTGAGTTTATTCAGGACTATTCAATATTTCCAGCCCATCCATGATATGGGACGTTTATTTGTTAACCCTTTGAGTGCCAGAGGGTTATGGAATGCAGTGCAATGCACTCCATAGCCCTCTGGCACTCAAAGGGTTAATCCTACAAAGCGTTCCTACAAGCGGATCATTTTGGAATGGAAGTTGTGATTTAGAATATTTATCTAATGCATCTCAATGTCCACATTTTTGCTGAATATCAGTCACATATCTATGTGTCTGTTCTGATGCAGGCCCCTTGATTGTTTACTTAGACTCATTCTACTGCAAGCAAGGGTAGTAGGCCTCATTCAGCAGGTGAGTTAATTTAGGCCTGTGCAATATTTCCAACTTCTTTTATTTGTAAATGCTAGTACTATCAAAGAGTTCCTACAAGTGGATCATTTGGAATGTAAGTTGTGTTTTAGAATGTTTTATCTAATGCATCTCAATGTCTTACTTTTAGCTGAAGAAAACTCTCTGGTGGGTATATATATTCCTGATTGTTTTCTCTTTTTTTTTTACTTAAAATTGTATGCAGATTATTGTATGTAAATATCTTGATGTGCTACACCAAAAGAGAAAGAGAAATCACCACCCAATTATACTCAAAAAGTGGGCAGCAAAAGAATGAAGACTAACACCACCACTCTAAGTATTATAAAAAAAAATCCAAATATAAAATAATATTCTTGCGCCCAACAATTTGTTAAACTATTTATCAGAGAAGAAAAAGGAAAGTAAAAATCTAAAATATATATTTAAATTGACACTCCCTATAAATTGGAAAACTAATGATCTAAATTTCATTGGAGAATAAGTACTCAATTGTATTATCATACGTGTGTCTTGCCTCTTAGACATCTATTTCTGCCACCTTCCTTTTGACCCGTATTAGCATATAGAGGTGCGACAATTTTTGTCTTCCCGGATGCTGGAACCAGCCTGAACTCTTATGATTAAAGTGTTAGTAATGTCTAAAAAAAAGTTTTTGTATTTAGAAGAGCTTAAAAAGCTAATCTAAATGCAAAAATATGTATCTCTCAAACTGCTATGGTTTAAGAGATACGGGCGTTTAAAGTTTGATTTCTCCTACTGACAGCTGTAAAGCTGTCAGCAGGAGATCCACGTCGGTCAACACAGAGGCGCTTGAGAAGTGCCGGGATCTCGTTACTTACAAGGAATCCCTTCATTGGAATGGTCTAAAATGTGTGCCTGAACACTAGGCACACGTTTTAGACCATTCCAATGACGGGATTCCGTATAAGTAACGAGATCTCGGCACTTCTCAAGTGCCTCCGTGTCGACCTTTAAACGCCCGTATCTCTTAAACCATAGCGGTTTAAGAGCTACTTTTTTTGCAATCAGATCAGCTTTTTAAGCTCTTCTAAGTGCAAAAACTTTTTAGACATTACTAACACTTTAAGGAATTGTCCAGTATCGATGGAAGACTTTTGAACTGTGCAGCCAGATATTTTATTGACCGTTTGGGGGATTCAATCCTCCGGTGTCCGTGAAGTTGAGGCTTGGAGGTAAGATTCATATGTATGCAGAGGCATTTTGATTTGCACAGTTGGAAGTTGCATGTAAGCACTAGCGCATCAACAATTGAGTACTTATTCTCCAATGAGATTTAGATCATTAGTTTTCCAATTTATAGCGGGTGCCAATTTAAATATATATCTTAGATTTTTACTTTCCTTTTTCTTCTCTGATAACTAGTTTAACAAATTGTTGGGCACAAGAATATTATTTTATATTTGTATGCAGATTATGTTTGTCCCGTTCAGAAACAATAAATCCCTGCCAACGAAGCTGCATTGCTCTGGAGTTTTACTGGAGCTTGAATGTGCATAAGCTTGCATGGAGTGTCCCATTTATAACATCCATAGAGTGGCACATTACCCAAGAAAACATAATATGCCTGGAGAAGAGACCCTAACCCTAACCCTTTGAGTGCCAGAGGGGTATGCAATGCATTGCTTAGCAATGTGTTGTGTACCGCTCTGGCACTCAAAGGGTTAATGGTCTTGAAAGCTTATACTCTAATAGTACTCTAATAAAGGTATCACACTGACTTTACTAGTTCCTTATACAACATTCGCAACACCAGTGTTTACGCACGTGAGTTTTTTCTTTTTTTAACCCCCTACTTTTACACTCAGTCCACTAATAAAAATGTTATTATTGGAATGTATTAATTACTGTACCTAATGCATTTTGACTACAACAGACACAGCATGAGGAAGCATGCAAACATATGTATATGTGACACCTTCTTAAAATGTGAAATTGAAACAGAGTCAATGCAAAATGAAGATGGGACATTGAGAGAGGAGTATACATAGGAGCAGCGTTCTCTGAGGCGCGCTGCTATCATTTAACCCATGATGTGCCAGGACTGTCATGAGTCCTTATGGGAAGTTTACCCATGGCAGTCCTGGCACGTCATGGGTTTGTTAAGGGGTTAATGTCCACATAGGGGGGTGTTGGGGATGTAAGTGGGGCCTGTTTTGTTTTGTGCAAGCTAACAAGGAGGTGGTGTTGTAAATGGAGCATGTTGTTTTTTGTGTTGCAAGACAAAATAGTAATAAGTCCAACGTTGTTGTTCCAAGAGGAGATAGGGAGTTGGGTAAGGTTGGTGGGGTATAAGTGGAGATAGTGAGCAGGATAAGTTTGGTGCCAGTGTAAGTTGTTTGTGTTGTGTGTCAGCCATATTTTTTGGTTGTTGCAAGAGGAGACAGTGGGGAGGGGCAAAGCCGTTACAAAGAGCAGATTGGAGGCGATCACCATATCTCCTCCTTGTGCCCACGCCCGGAGTGTGTTGGCACGTCTGGAGAATTTGTGGTCACATGACAACATTCTCTTTTATATATAGAAGATGTAAAAACAGGGACACTTTTTTTAGGGGGAGGTGATGGGTGTATGCGTTACTTATAACAGGACAATAATTTAGAATTATTAGATCACTTTAGATCACTTTTAAACCTTAAACTCTCTCCACTGCAACCTTCAGCAGTAAAGAAAAACTTTATTTAAATAACAAATAAAACATGTAAAAAACTTGCTAGCAGTGAACCAACACTGCTCCACCAATCAAGTATAGTCCACTCCTATATATTGTGATGCAGCAACAGACTCCTCCTCTTTCTTCATTTTCGAATGAATTCCCAGAACGATTGGGACATTTCTAAGAACAAATAAACTCTGAACACTACCACCATCCACAGTGCGACTCGGCAAACTTCCACAATCGATTTAACCTGCAGTAAACAGAAAACATGTAATAGGGTGGGTACATGGGAGGGATAATACTCGCCTCCGTGTTTTTAATAAATTTCTGACTTTTCATTACTACCATTAGGAAAATCTTCGAATTTTATATCAGACCAGAGGGTTCGTATTATGCTAGTTCAAAGCTGATCAACAACATGCAACGATACATGATCAACAGGTTTACAATAAAAATCTCTAAAAGTTGACTCTCTAGACCAAGCAGCTGCCCTCAAAATATCTTTCAATCTACCACCCACCTGCATAACCATAGATGCCATAGCTCCCCTAGAGGAATGTGCTCCAAATAAATTAACATCAGTTCCAGCTAATTGCATAATCCACCTGACCCATCTTTCCAAAGCTGCCGCTGACATCGGTAAATGTGCCCTCTGAAATGAAATCAATAACTGATTCCTTGTAAAATTCCTTAAAGACAAAGTCCTAACCTCATAAGCTCTCAAACAAGAAACCACACACAATTGTGGCTTAGAAGGAAAAGCCGGATACGTGATCGTCCAAACACGCATTTTCATTCTTTTGTGAATAGCAAACTGAACCCCGAAGGGGTAAAAGAACGAAAGTGTAGATCCAGCGTCCTGACGTCTGACACTCTTTTAATTGAAACTAAACATAACAACATGGTAAATTTTGTTGATAATTGTTTTAAAGATAAATTATCATTACAGGGCCATTTATCCAGAAAATAAAATACTTCATTAACATTGCATGTAAAAGAACACCGTGAAGTAGGAGGCCTCGAAAACCTAATGCCCCTTAATAACCTGCACACCAAGGTATTTTGACCCACATTAATATGACCAGCCGAAATTGCGGCCCGTTACATATTAATCATCCTATATGCCTTACCCATGTCAAAAAGATAAGAAAGGAAATTCACTACCATTACTGGATCAGCTGATACAGGATCCAAACCCCGTTCCAGACATCAATTATTCCACAATGACCATGCAGATTTATACATGGTTCTGGTACCTGGGGCCCATGATTCTGCCAGAAGAAACTGAACTGAGTCTGAAAATGCAAGTATCGTTGTAACACCCCTGACACCAACCAAGCCACCAACTGAAGACTTCCTTCTGTAATCAATTCATGCAGCAAACCTGCTAGATACATCAGAAGTAGAGGGAAAGTCTGAATTACACAAGGGTAATCCACCAACAACTACAGAAGCACTGGAAACCAAGGCTGAGCTGACCATAACGTTGTGATCAAAACCACTGTTGCCAACTGTCTCCTGATCTGCAGGATAGTTCTCTGGATTAATGCAAATGGAGGAAACGCATAATTCTCCCCTTGACCCCAGGTTTGAAGAAATGCGTCCATCGTTAAGGCCTCTGGATCCGGTCTCCAACTGTAAAATTTGTCCACCTGTCAATTCAAACGGGAAGCGAAAGGATCCACTTCCAATGGGCCCAACAGATCAGAAATGCCCCTGTCTAGCATCCACTTTCAGCAGTCAGAAAGGGAACTCGAATTCCAATCTGCCACTGCATTGTACAAACCTGGTAGATACTCCACCTGAAGCATGATATTCCGATTGAGGCAAAAATGTCAAAACTCCTTTGCCAAGTCTGCTAACTGCTTGGACTTGGTACCTCCCAGGCGATTTAAGTATCTTACCGCTGAAATGTTGTCCATCTTGAGCAGAACACAACCATTCACCTTGTCCTTCGATAAACTCCTCAGAGCAAATGATCCTGCCAAAAGCTCCAAACAGTTTATCTGCAGGTCCAACTCCATTTTCCTCTTTCTCTTGCCCCCCAACCTAACAGACTGGTGTCGGATTCTATGACCATATCTGGGGCCATACCAAAAATGACTTTGCCATTCCACGCGTAGAAATGCTTTAAACGCCATAGTAGCTCTTCTCTTGCGTCAGACGAAAGTGACACCAGATCTGTGTACCTTAGGCCCTTGCGAAGATGCAAGGCTTTCCATCTTTGTAACGCTGTGTAATGTAGTGGTCCTGGGAATATTGCCTGAATGGAGGCAGACAGTAGGTCCACTGTGTGAGCTAACATCCGTAAAGAGATTTGATCCTTCCTTAACACCAGTCATATCTCTTTGAGAATTTACTTTATCTTGGTCTTTGGAAGACTTAAAGATTCGAGTTCCAAATCCACCATAAATCCCAGGAACTCTATCTTTTTGGTCGGACTTAACTCCAACTTCTTCCAATTTATCAAAAATCTGAGATCCATCAATAGATTGATGGTCTAATCCATATGCCTCTGAAGGGTGCCCTGCATCTGAGACATGGTTAACATGTTGTCCAAATAAATAATCATTTGCACACCCCTGCTCCTTAAATAATTTATTATGAGTTTCATAAGCTTTGTGAAGCACCACGGAGCTGAGGAGAGTCCAAAAGGAAGACAAGTAAACTGCTATTTCTCTCCTTTCCAAAGAAACAGAAGAAATCTCTGAGAGAGAGGAGACATAGGAATTGTGAGGTATGTATCCTTCATATCTATCTTTACCATCCAGTCGGACGGCAACAACAGGTCCCTCAGATAATGAATTCCCTCAATTTTGAAATGTCGATTCATTACAAAATCATTGATCATTGATTTATCACCAGTCTGAGACCTGACACTTTCTTCCAAGCTAGGAAGATAATGGCCTATGATATTGTTGATGTGTTCGAATCACTCCGACAATCTGCACATAAAGCGACATATTTACCAAAACTGTCGGATAGAAGGGGATGGTTGGAGAAGGTCCCTATTAGCATACAGGATTTTCAAATTGCTGTCCATGTGGAAGGGATGTCCTCCATTCACACATCTCCAACACTACAACAATTCTGTACAGCATTCTCTGTGCTTCCCTACCTAGCCAGTAGGGGTAAAAAGAAAAAGCTTTCAGTACCAAGGACAGCATTGAATGCCATAGGGATTTGTATTGCTCACCACTGTGGCATTCAAAGGGTTAAAATAAACAGAAATAGTATTCCAAGCAATACACAATGTTCACCCCTTCGACATACCTCCTCCTTAGTATGTTGACTACATACCCACCAGAGAGTTTACTTAATTAAACGTAAGACATTGAGATGCATTAGATAAAATATTCTAAAACACAAGTTCCATTCCAAATGATCCACTTGTAGGAACTCTTTGATAGTACTAGCATTTGCAAATAAAAGAAGATGGAAATATTGCAAACACCTAAATGAACTCACCTACTGAATGAAGCTTGCTCCCCTTGCTTGCAACAGTAGAATCAGTCTAAGTAAACAATCAAGGGGCCAGCATCAGAGCAGGCACATAGACATGATGCATTACATAAGTATACTAAAACACAAGTTCCATTCCAAAATGATCCACATGTAGGAACTTTTTGTAGGATTAACCCTTTGAGAGCAAGAGGGCTTTGCACTGCATTTCGTAACCCTCTGGCACTCAAAGTGTTAACAAATAAAAGTCCTATAGCAAGGATCACTGGATTGGGAATACTGGATAGTCCTGAATGAACACACCTATTGTATCAGCTAGGTCTGCTTCTTTTGCCTGCAACTGTAGAATGAGTCACAGGAAACAGAATCCAGGGGCCAGGGTCAGGGCAAGACCAGCATCATGTAACTGATGACTAATTTCAGTATATGAAAGTGTGTTTTTCACTCCCAAAAATGTCATTATATAGTATATGGATTTAATTCTATAGCATATACATTTCAGTATAAAACATGCAATTTAGTGTATATCATATGTACTACAGTATATGAAATATGTATTTAGTATATTTCAGCAACTGATGACTAATTTCAGTATATAAAAATGTGTTTTTCACTCCCAAAAATGTCAATATGTTGTATATGGATTACATTCTATAGCATACAGATTTCAGTATAAAACATACATTTCAGCATATAGCATATGGATTTCATTATATGACATATGGATTTAATTCTATAACATAGATTTCAGTATATAACATATGGATTTCAGCATATAGCATAGGAATTTCAATATATGGCATAGGAAATTAAGTATATAATATATGCAATTTAGTATATGATATATTGATCTCTATATGACATGGACTTCAGTATATGATATATGGTTTTCACTATATAACATGGATTTCAGTATATAGCATATGAATTTCAGTATATGGCATGGATTTTAGTATATAGTATATATATTTAAATATATACTGTATGGATTTCATTATAGGACATGGATTTCCGTATATGATATATGCATTTCATTATATGACATATGTATTTTAGTATATGATATATTGATCTCATTATGTGACATGGATTTTAGTATCTGATATGTGATTTTCACTATATATCATATAGATTTCAGTATATGATATATGAATTTCAATATATAGCATATAGATTTCAAAATAGAATATATGGATTTCAGTATATAACATGCATTTCTGTATATGACATGGATTTCAGTATATGACACATGGATTTCACTATATAACATATTAATTTCATTATATAGCATATGCATTTCAGTATATGATATATGGATTTCATTATATAGCATATAGATTTTAATATATAATATACGGATTTCATTATTTGACAAGGATTTCAGTATATAATATCAATTTCAGCACAAAATATATATATTTCAGTATATACCATATGTATTTCAGTATATGACATATTTCTGTATAAGCAATCCTGAATTATGTCCCTAACGGCCTTGTATTGCCTCTCAGAAGTGCCAGATTCTAAAGTAATCCTTAATCTTTGGAGACCGGATGCCAGATATCAGTGCAGAATCTTGTTTTAGAGACACCAGCACACCTGCACTGTCAGTCCCTGTCTCCTCTAAGGTGCATTTCACTGTGCAATAAGGCAACAGAAGGGACTGACGGCACAGGCACACAGATGGCACTAACCTGGCCATCGGTCTCCGAAAATTAAGGATTACTTTAGAATCTGGCACTTCTGAGAGAACTATTATGAAGCTGGTCACCATATGTTTAATTATTAGAGGGCGACTTTATACTAAGTGAAAGTTCCACTTTAGCTCAATGGAAATATTTTTGGACATTTATGGTTCAGTTGGTTTACCCCAGCAGTACCCTGGGGGGAGAGGCACTAAGGTTTGATAAGAGTCCAGGTTGGTGAGATTGTGGCGTATTTGCACCAGTTACGTCTCATAATATGCACTGTCCAGCAGAGACAGCAGCTGTTGCTCCTTAACACTTTCAGTGCCATAGGGATCTGCAACGCATTGCTCTGCAATGTGTTGCACACACCTGTGGTACTAAAAGCATCATCCTATATAATAATTCACTAAAACGTGTGTAACGACAAAGTCATGTTCAATAGAGACTGCCCGCACCGCGGCTTCGGAACACCCAGCTCTGTATTAGCTGCGGCGCGGGCAGTCTCTATTGCGCATGACTGCCCCGCGACCGACTGGCAGTGGCACTGTGGCCCGTGTAACAGGCTCTTCAGCTAGTTATAATATAAGCAATATCCTGTCCCGCTTCACAGATTACTAGAAATGCACACATAAAGGCAGATCTGCTATTACCTGTACTCAGTTTGCCTTGCAGTGTCTTCTGTTACATGAATCTACTGATCTTTGGATAGTTCTCTGTGGACTTGAAACAACTGATCAGTGGGTTCAGGTAATGACTGAACCAGCAAAGCAGCTGATATGCTGGTTATGTGTCTATGTGAATAGTCTCTGAAGAATGGCACAGGATTGTTTATCTTATAACCATTTCAGTGCCTCAGGGGTGTTCAATGCATTGCACAGCAATATACTGTACATGCCTAGGGTACTAAAAAAGTTAAGGGAGGCTGAAGGCTTTCTTGGTGCTGAAGTCTGAGAGCATCCTCTCCTCTCCCACACCTGACATAGCTAACACATTGCCAGCATTACTTCAACTCTACATGCTAATGATTAATGTTTTCCCCCCTTCCCTTGCATATATGTCTTAGTGCATATGATAGTATCATTTTCATCATTGCCAAGTTATCATCCCAAATCTCCAGCCACACTCCACCATTGCATCGACCCTTATCGCATCATATCTTTCTCTATTGTAGATTGTAGATTGTATTGTAGATGATTTCCCAGGCAACACTGTTTAAAGGGGAAGTAACACCTACTAATAATACCTCCCTCCAATTTACACTACTATGACCATACAATCATCACGTGCTGGCCCTTGTGCCTTTGTTTAATAGATACAATCTCAAATCAGACCTGGATGTGGTGTCTGTGGAGACAGACATGACAGTTGCAGGCAGTTTTTTTTAAGCTGAAGAAGGCACCGTACATTAGCCTACTTAATACTTTAACGACCGGGGGGTGGGGGTGGGGGTGTGTGATCCAATGCATTGCATTAATATTAGGAGGTGTTACTTCTCCTTTAAACTCCTTGGATAATGCGTTGTAATACATCGGAGACCTGGCTAGCATCCAAGGGGTTAAATTAACAATTCCTTTAACCCTTGGAGTGCCAGAGGGGTATGCAAGGCAACCCAGATTAGGGCACTAAGCAGGGAGTGCTTAATTTACTCTAGATTTTAGATTATCTTTGCATATGATTTCTTTTAATTAACAATCATTTTAAACGTAAGTTATAAGGCTGTATGACTGACACTATAAACGTCAATAATAAGAAGTATGGTCACCTCCACAAAGTAAAAAGCTATGATCAGGCTTTAAAATCAACACATACAAATATTATACATATTCTGTATGCCAGGACAGCTCTAGTTAATACTTACTTTCCTACTGAACAAATAGATGGACTTATCAAGCTCTGACTAACTGTGAATCACATAAGAAGCCTGACTCACCTCAGAAACATAATGTAGTATGAAGAGTGTAAAGGAGCAGTAAATGTTAAATACATAAAGTAACAAGTAAAATACATGAAGGGTACTCCCACCACTGTGAGATTTTCATTTCAAAAGCTTATTTTAATGAAGCTTTTATGAACAGTGTCTACGGGCATTTTTTTTTCACTCTGTTGGAGTGCTTGAGTCAGAGACTACAGATATCCATAGCAAAAGATAGAAACAGCATCATTTGGTAAACAGAATAGAAAGTTGCAGCTTTATTAGAAAAATCCAGCTGTAATAACTTTTGAATTAAAACTATTATATCAGTGGGAGTTAGAGTAGCATACATAGTAAGAAAGTTGATGAGCACATTCGTCCATCAAGCCCAGCCCATGCCAAATCACCACTGTTGATCCAGAGGAAGGCAAAAAAAAACAAAACAACCCAACAATATTGATGCAATTTCCAATTAAGCCCCAAGAGGTTACAAAAAATCCTTCCTGACTCCAAACGGCAGTCAGGTAGTTCCCTAGACCTATCTGCTTTGATGCCTGCTGTCATAATTCTCAAAATTGTTCTGTGCTAGATAGGTATCCATTAGTTACAGTATCTGTAAGCACAGCATGCCGAGGCAAAGAATTCCATAGCTTTACTGCCCTTACTGTAAGAAAACCCCTGCCTTTATTTTATTCGAAAACGCGTTTCCTCTAGTTTTAGTAAATAAATCACTGGAATGTTCTTTGTATTGACCTCGAAAATATTTCTAAATGGTAATCATATCATCCCTTAGATGTCTTGTCTCTAATGTAAACAAACCCAGTTTGGCTAGTCTCTCTTTATAACTCAGATCCTCCAATCCCTTTATCAGTACCAGTTCAGTAATGTCTGTTTTTAAGAACCAGTGCCCAAAACTTTACTCCATATTCTAAATATTCTTGTTTTAATTAGTAGAAAAGGCCCTATAAGATATTTGCATTATTATAAAAATTTACAGATTTTTTTATGAAGAGGTTTACTAGGAATTTCAAAAGTTCTTCAGCAATTGGAAGGGAAAATTTATTAAATTTTACAGACTACAATAACTTTCTGGCACTCAAAAGGTAAAAACAGTGGTTCTCAAGCTGTGTGCCATGAAATTCCATGGTCCCTGAAGAAGTACAAGGAGTTCTACAGGACAATAATAGTATTAGCGGACAGGGAAACAAGGCTGGAATGACACACAGTGATGCTACTGTAGTGAAGGAGAGTAGTAAAATTCTGGAGCAACCAAAGTGCTCCATAGGGAACAAATACAAGTTCCCAGAATTCCACTGATTTCAATTGGGCTTTTAACCCCTTGAATTCTAGAGAGAGCTCCAACGTATTGCAAACCAATGAATTGGAGATGTCTCAGGAATTAACCCTTTGAGTGCTAAGGAGGAATTGAACCCACTGCATTGCAATGGGTTGGATCCTCTCTGACACTCAAAGGGTTAAAGAGTTACAAGCCCCATTTAAATCAATGGGAAATTTTCTTTGTTCTCTAAGGTCCAGTTGGTTTACCCTAGAATTGTACCACTTTACATAGTGCATCAGCCTCAGAATGTGCGTGTGCCAGGCGCCCTCTACATGCTGATTGCTGATGTCTGTGCCTTCTTCGGCACAGACCTCTAGCAGCTGATCTCTCCCTTGTCGGCACATGATGTCATCTCCCACTGCTCTGCATTACTGAAGAGAGGACCGTGCGGGAGCTCCAGCTGTATAGATGTCTGTGCAGAAGGAGGCAATGTGGAGATTGGGGGCAATGTGGAGGCAATGTGGAGGCAATGTGGAGATTGGGGGCAATGTGGAGGCAATGTGGAGATTGGGGGCAGTGTGGGGGCAATGTGGAGACTGGGGGCAATGGCCAGTGGGGGGGCCAATGTGGTAGAGGGGGGGCAATGTCATCAGTGGGGGGGGGGGGGGCATGGCAATTTTTGCACCAGGGCCCAGTGGCTTCTAGTTACTCCTCTGTGAGTGTGGCTCGGAGACAGAGTGTGGATCTTTAGGAGACTGAAACAATTCACACGGTACAATTTTGTTTTCTATAAGATTTTAGTTGAATGAAGCATACGTCCTAGCCTCCTCTAAGAGAAACATGATTAGCAGATATCGTTACCTTGTAACATTTCACCTCATAAGTTAGGCTTAAAGGGACACTACAGTATACTTCAAGAATAAATGTCTCTTAACCATTTGAATGCCAGAGAGGGTTTCAATGCTTTACTTCGCAATGTGTTGCATACCCCTCTGGCATTCAAAGGGTTAATTTGTTTATCAGAAGGACTCACCTGTGTAGCTGCCCTCCAAACATCAGGTTAGTTACCTCTATTTACTGTGTTTATTTACATTTGATCTCTGTTTTAGTCTTCCGCTGGCTGGTTTCAAGAAACATTACCATGCAGATAGTACACTGGTCCATCGAGAGAGATTTCTGTCTTTAACATAGCAACATAATAACATACTTGCTTAGGGTGAAAAAAGATATGCATCCATCAAGTCCAGCCCATGCCAAATCACACCTGTTGATCCAGAGGATGGCAAAAAAAACCCAAACAAACAACCAATTGAAGCCATTTCCAATAAAGCCCCAAGTGCGTAAAAATATTTCTTCCTGGCTCCAAATGGCAGTCAGCTAGTTCCCTGAATCAACAATCAATCTGCATTGAAGCCAACTGTCTTGATTTGAAAGCAGTTACAGTATCTGAAAGCACAGCATCCAGAGGCACAGAATCCAATAGCTTTACTGCCCTTGTGGTAAAAAATCCCTGCCTTTGTTATAGTCGAATGTGCCTTTCTTCTACTCTTAATGGATAACCTCTCATTCTTAACTCAGGTCTTTGAGTAAATAATTAATTGCAGAGTTATTTTAATGAACTTGAATATATTTGTAAATGGCAGTCACCCCTTTTATGGAGTCAGAAAGGATTTTGTTACCTACTTTGTGAAAAACTGGAGATGATTTGATTGTTTTTTTACCCCACAAGGGTGATATTTCAAAAGTTTAATTTGATATAATCATTTTTTTCTCCAAAGTAATCAGCTATGTTAATATGGTACAGTCTGCTAAAGACTACAAACCCTTATGAGCCATTCGGTGCTACAGACGCCAGTTTTTTATTGGTGGTGAACATGAGGCAGATTTAAACAGAGTATCTCTCTCTCTCTGTATTTATCTCTCTCTCTCTCTCTCTCTCTCTCTCTCTCTCTCTCTCTCTATATATATATATATATATATATATATATATATATATATATATGCAAAAGGGACACGGCATTGCCCATGCGGATTAAGTCCATTGGGTGCTTCAGGGGTAGTCAGTTCATTGTTGTATATGTACATAAAATAAATGTGCAGGTTGGTGTAGAGCATATGTATTAAATGTACATACACACATACACTGCATATTTATTCCATGTAAATATACACCAATGCAGTGAATAACTTTGTAGCCTGGGATTGCTAAACCTGCTAATTGGGACAGGTGGAGGGGTAGAGACTATGTATGATTCTGGGTCCTAAATACCTTCCCTCTACAATCCTCCCATATACTTTGTCACAACACACACAATGTTATACACACAGAGATATAGCATAGACAGGTGAAGAAAATGTAAGCATGCTGAAACATGTGATAGTTTAATAGCACTAAAACTCCCAAAATCATTACCCATTTTCAGTGGTTGTGATGAAAAGGGTGATTTTAGCAGACCTAATTGGCTTTATTAGTGAGTAAATGTGAGGTAATCTGTGTAAATGAAGCCAAGAACTATGCTATTGGGAGCACATACTCCTGGCAATGTCACCCAAGGTGGACAGATTAAAGCTAGTACACCACACTAATTCTAAATCCAACCTGCACTGGACCAGCGTGGCAGATTATACACCATTCCCTCAGCATGGCTTCACAATAAAAACAATGGCACTCATTCCCTGGAGGCTTGAATGCTATTTCCTATGGCAGTGGGAATACCAGCTTAAAGGTATAGTAATGTTTCACAATAAAAGCATCTCCAATTAATCTTCATAGTATTCGGGCCATGTAGAGTGTTATTTCAATACTGTCAGAGTTATAGTTCAAGAGTAATTGAATGAAAATTATCCCCTTCCTGCCCCTTTTACGGATGTACAATGCTCACATCAGAGCAGCAGAACTGTCCAGATGGATCTCATTGAGGGACAATCTTCAATTAGGTTAAAGGAAAAACCTGAAAAACTTGTCAATGGGGGCAGGGTTTTCCTTATGTTCACAGTAAGAAGATTGTCGCTTGCTGTGAGCTGTGTCATCTCAAGATCAGATTCCACATCTGAGGGGAGGTTGGTAAAAGGGCCGGAGGTGTATACTTTATCATTCAATTACTCTTGAACTACAGCTCTGACAGTATTGAAATAACACTCTCCATGGCCCAAATTCTATGAAGATTAATTGGAGCTGCTGTTTTTGTGAAACATTACTATCCCTTTAATGGCAGAGGGTGCTAAGAATTACAGGCTGCCTCTGGTCTTTAGACATTGGAATGCTTAACATTTGATCTCTGAGTATGGTTTACATCTTAGAGTAACTAGTACAGAAACTGAATGACATCAACTGGGGAATTATGTGTTTATGTGAGACTCGCACAAAAGATGAAGATTTAGAGGAACCAATGATGGACTTTGTGGAGGAACTGAATTCTTGAAAAAGAAAACACAGACAGACTCAGCTGTAAAAGTAATAAGTATTTCTGAAAGAATTGCTTTGTGTGCTATCAAACGAAACAGTCGCTAAATTCTTCAGATCATTCAAGTTTATGCCCCTACAAGTAGCCATAGTTTTCTTAGGGTTTCCCCTGTTTCACCTATATATAGTGCTGTTTTGTGACTATATGTAAGTGAGACAGGGCAAACTCCAAGAAAAAGGATGAATTCTCATAGGCCCTGTGTGAACAATAAAAGAGACACCGAAGTGGCTCAACATTTTTGCAAAACTGATCACAGCATAAGGACCAGGGGTTGTGTACACCATGATTACTTGTACTGACTCACCAAAGGAAAGCCTCCCGGCATGATCACAGCACACCTTCAGGTGCTCAGTGATCATTTGACTCGTGACGTGCCAGGACCGTCACTGCTCCTTAAAGGACTGAAAGTTGTGACGGCCCTGGCACATCCATGGTTATTAAGTAGTTAAAGATCTCAAGGTGACTGTACTGATAGGAAATTTTAGGACACAGAGAGACAGAAAGATCTGGGAGTATAAACTGATAACCAATTTAACACTCTGAACTTTGGCCTGAACAGTAACAAGGAATTTATGTCAAATTTTCACATAAAATAAACATATTTTAGTCCATTTGGGTGCTGTTTTATGACATGCACCACTAGGGCATCTCACTGGAATGTGAACTAGGACTACAATAATTAAAATGCAAAACCAGTATGTTGTAAAACAAGGGTATTCCCACCTTTGAAAGGTGTTTTATTCAAAAGTTATTACAGCTCAAACTTGATTTTTAGAGGTGCAGTATCTCAGTGGCCTGAAATTATACAGTGGTGCTATTGCTACACCATCCTATTGAGATTTATGGTTAACTGACCAGAGCTGTTCATAGGATGGTGTAGCAACAGCACCACTGTACAATTTCAGGCCATTGTGATACTGCACCTACAAAATTCAAGCTTGAGCTATAATAAATGTTGATTAAAACACCTTTCAGCAGTGGGAGTACCCTTGTTTTACTCAGGGGATAAACCCTACAACATATTTTTTTACATATTAATTATTACTATCCCTTTAAAAACTGAGAAGATGATGTACTTAGGAGTAGAGCAATTTTGGAGCAAACTAAATGACCCACAGGGGAGATGTAAAAAGTCCAAAAATGACAATTGATTTCACCCTCTGGTGCAATACGCTGGATTTCTCTCTGGCGCTCAAGAATTTTAAATGAGGCTTTTAACCCTTTGAAAATTATAGAGGTCTCCACACACTGAGACACAACTTGTTGAACAATCTAGAGATTAAGGGGAATTAGTCTTCTTGCTAGTAGTACATCAGTCTCTGTACATGTTTTATTTGCCTATTGTTAATGAATGAAAACTGTTAGCAAATGGTGTTGCTAGCTACTAAATAAATCAAATTGCACATTAATCCCTCAGAGAGCTATTCATATTTCTTGGAGAATGTAATTTTGTTCTCGGAGGAGAATAAAAATTTAATGTTGGCAAGAGATAAAATAGTTTGCTTAAACAAATAATCTAAATATATAACAACAATTATTTTAGGCAGAATATTAAAACCAATATGAGCAATTATACAGACTATCAATCCAATGTATGTACTTAATCTCTTGAAAAATATTAATTCTTTAAATGATCAGTAGTGTTTTATCATGAAAAAAACACGTTAGATTTCCTGGTATGAAAATCATGGCAGTTGCTAAATGCAAAGCTTATTACAATTGAAACTACCACTCTGTAGAGAATGGTAGCCAGTGACTTACTTCTCCCATGGAATGCAGGTACATTTTGTATGCGACCAGTGGCACTGTTATTAAAAAAATGTACTTTTTACTGCTCCATTAAATTGCTTTATGCTTTGTCTGATTAGTTTGTAAACAAATTATGAAACCTAACGATAACTAATAATTGGCAGCCAATACTGTCTTTGTTTGCATGTGCTTTGTAGAAATGGTCAAAACTTTTCTCTTAAAAAGCAAAACATGCGAAATACAGCACTTCCTGTGAAAAGTTACGTTTTTCAGCTTTTTGCTGCCTTTTTAACTGCTTTGAAAACAAGTATACTTTTGTATCTTCATCCACACACATGGGGCTTTTCTCCTTTGTATTTCTACCAAGATAATGTATAAAATAGGGTATCAACTTGCTGCATGTTGTCTGTCTGTGCTTGGATGAGAGAGAGAAAGCAGCTGAATTTTATATACTGGCTAATGTAGGCAGACAGCCAAAGAGAGGGAGCTGGAGTTTTTTTTAAATGAACTGATGGTTGTTCTCTGGGTGTTCTCTGGGTGTAAAAAAAGTAAAACGCATTGAAAAATAAAAAAAAACTGATACATGTCAGAGTCTGACAATCAGATGATCCTACCTACCTGAACTGGCTAGCTGAGCCTGACTCTACTGAGACTGAGTGACAGTTACTATATAGGCAGCACAAATACACCATCCTTCAAGACAAACAGGTACAACATACACACTGTGTTAGTTACACAAAATCACTTCTTCATCACAAGAACAAGACAGATGAGAATATATTATGGCAGGGCTCAAAATTTCCACTCACCACTAGCCAATGGTGTAATCTGGAGACACTTAGAAAACAGCGCACATAACAAGAGAAAAAGGAAAAAAGCAGTAATCTAAGTGTAGTATTTTAATAAGAATAAAAACAAGGTAAAATGATAAATTACAATCATAAAAGCCCATCTTGGGCTGTATGCTCCTCAAATGGGTCTCACTCCCTTTTTCATCAGCTGGGTCCTTCAATTGTCCTGTATTTCGATCTTCTCGTCACTTGGCAATCAACTCGCTGCTCTGCAACAGTATCATCCGTTGCTACAATATAAGTTAGTTTTGCAATCGCATGCTGATGTAAGTGGAGTGGAAAAGTAACAATGTGCAAATATCAGTACCACCGGTTCGTGAGTTACCCCCGTGGTACGTTACGTTCCAGGATGCCAGGCGGGCTGATGTGCGGGCCTGTTGGAGGCGGAGAAAGCTGACAAGATACGTGGGGGAGACCCGATAGTAAAAAACAGTGTGTCTAAACGTTTTCGCAGACTCAGTCTGCTTCTTCAGAGAAAGAACACTACTGGAAGTAGTAGTGTTCTTTCTCTGAAGAAGCAGACTGAGTCTGCGAAAACGTTTAGACACACTGTTTTTTACTATCGGGTCTCCCCCACGTATATTGTCAGCTTTCTCCGCCTCCAACAGGCCCGTACATCAGCCCGCCTGGCATCCTGGAACATAACGTACCACGGGGGTAACTCACGAACCGGTGGTACTGATATTTGCACATTGTTACTTTTCCACTCCACTTACATCAGCATGCGATTGCAAAACTAACTTATATTGTAGCAACGGATGATACTGTTGCAGAGCAGCGAGTTGATTGCCATGTGACGAGAAGATCGAAATACAGGACAATTGAAGGACCCAGCTGATGAAAACGGGAGTGAGACCCGTTTGAGGAGCATACAGCCCAAGAAGGGCTTTTATGAGTGTAATTTATCATTTTACCTTGTTTTTATTTTTATTAAAATACTACACTTAGATTACTGCTTTTTTCCTTTTTCTCTTGTTATGTGCGCTGTTTTCTAAGTGTCTCCAGATTACAAGAATTTCCATTAGTGGACAAGGCCACTATCCACTTAACCTCTGCAGCACTAACTTGGGAATTGTGATCATTCCATCCTTTTCCTCATCATTTCATCCATCTTAAGCATCCATCCATTGACTGATCATTCCATCCTCATCCATTAATGTCATCCCATTTACATAAACTGTGGGTATTTATTTCATATTAGATTTGTTTACTTTTTTATTTTCCAATATTTTATATGTTGGCACAATTGTAATCTCTACAGTTCATTATTTGATTATTATTGCCAGTGGAGCGCTCCATCTTTGGGATATTCTTTTTATTTACTAGCCAATGGTGAGTGAAAATTTAGCCCTGGAGAGTAGAAATTCAGCCCTGGTGGGTATGTTTTGGCTTGCAGTAGTGAGTAACTTTTCAGGTCTGGCTAGTAGCAAAGGACTTCATATTTTAAGCCCTGTATTATGGTGTAGTGGTGCTTCACCATAAGTTGTGTCTTTAACCATTATTGAAAGTTGCTGAAGAAAGCAGATTGCTGAAGATAGTAGATATCCTGTATTGTACTGTAAGAATAAATATTGCAGTCATTGGGAAAGAGAAAGCTCCTGAAATCTTGACACTAGCCAGTAGTATGTAGAGTCAGACATAGTAACATAGTAACATAGTAAATTAGGTTGAAAAAAGACACAAGTGGGGACATGCAAAAAAATGATTCTGTGCCACAGGCCTTATAAAAAGATACATGAATCTTCAAAGACTGAGGTAATGTCAAGGACAAAGGCATGGGAATGAGAGCCTTAATAACTTGAAAATAACCAATAAAACAAGGTCCCAGTTTTTCAGATGGCTGCCATACTTGAGAACCCAGATGAATAGAAGGAGCTACATGCTTATGCCTAGTAGAAGCTAGGACAATGCCCAGTGATTCTATAGTCTAAAACCATAGTTTCAGCAGCTGGAACTATGGCAGGGCAAAAGTAGGGTAAGGTGTGAAGATTATAGCCGGTGGCAGACAAGAAGGAAGAACAAAGCAAAGACTCATAACAGGTGTTATTAAATACAAACTCAGCCAGGTGCAACATATCAGACCAGTTAAAATGTTGAGCATTATTTAATATTGGCTAAAGGTCTAGAGGAAATTATTTGTTCGCTCACTCTGACCGTTGGAGTATGAATTGTAGGCAGATGAGAAAGCTCTGTTACCAGATTTTAACAAAATGCTCTCCAAAATCAGGAAATAAACTGAGTGCCCCGATCAGAGATAATTTAAAGAAGTACTCTGTGCAGATGACATTTTCCATAATGAAAATGTTTGCCAAGGTTTGGGCAGATGGTAGTCCTACTATTGGTATGAAGTGTGCTTGCTGGGAGTAGAAATCAAATCCATTGCAGATTTTAGTGAATCAATGGGATGGAGGCAAATCAATGATAAAATCCATGGCCAAGACATGTGGGAAAAGGGAAGTGGCTGCAGGAGAATGAAGAGTCATTGTAGAGGGAACTTGTTTTTGGTACAAGACACACAGGCTTTAACAAAGTCAAGGACCTTAGTTTTAACTGTAAACCACCAAAATGCTTGTTAAATTAATTTCAGAGTTTTAGTAGGTTCTGGATGACCAGCCAAAAGAGACTGATGAGCCCACTGTAGAATTTCTAATCAAATTTGTGGTGGGAGAGTTAGATTGTCTGGATATACTTAAGGGTAGAGATTCCTGGGCACAGTAAATCCGGAGGGTAGAAGAAGGGAGGGCAGCAATGTTTTTCTCTGGAGGAGTAATGTACTCAGGTGAGGACTCTGGGAGTGTGAAAAATAGACATAGCAAGGCATCAGCTTTTTTGTTTCTGGACTCCAGAAGCTACATAATAATGAAATTGAACCTCATAAAAACAAAGCCCACCTAGCATGCTGAGGGTTAAGTAACTGGGCTGAGTCCAAATATTGGAGGCTCTTGTTTTTGGTAAGTATTACCACTGGATGCACAGCTCCCTCAAGTAGGTGTCTCTACTCCTCCAATACATCTTGATGGCTAGAAGCTCAATGCCTTACATATTTTCAGCAGGTCTAAACTGTTGGGAGAAGTAGAATCAAGGATGCAGCTCTCTACAATGGCTTTTCATTCTCATCTCTTTCTGGTAGAATAGCTCTGGCCCATATTTTGGAGGTAAAGTGGAAGTCAGAGACACTCAACTAGGAACAAGCCTGTAATAGAAATTTGCAGGCTCTATAGAAATGGTGTCCTACCCAGGGTGCAGTCTCTTTTAGTCCATTAGTGCCTTTCACAGAGAGGAAATATCCTAAAGCATAATCATATTGGTCCTGCCCTAACAGCAGTTCAACCAGAAAATGCCAGGCAATTCCTCTCGGAACATCTGAAGAAGCCAACCCCAGACATATGTTTCTGACTTGTTGGACCTCATCAGTGAGGTGTAGCTAATCTCTCTAGGCACTGTGAGTAAGGGGTCCAGTGCTGGGTTCCCCTATTACCCTTGAGGTGACAAATCTGAAGGGTAATTTGCATATGTAAAGTGAAAGTCAGAGACGCTCAACTAGGACGAGCCTGCAATAAAAATTTGCAGGCTCTATAGGAATGGTGTTCTACCCAGGGTGCAGTATCTTTTAGCCCACTAGTGCCTTCCACAGAGAGGAAATAGCCTAAAGCATATCATATTGGTCCTGCCCTAACAGCAGTCCAACCAGAAAAAGCCAGGCAATTCCTCTCTCAACAAGAGAAGCAGCCAACGCCAGAAGTACATTTCAGCCTTGTGGGCCCTCATCATTGAGGTGTAGCTGATCTCTCCAGGCACTGTAAGCAAGGGGTCCAGTGCTGGGTTTCCACTAATGTGACAAATCTCAAGAATAATTTGCATATGTAAAGTGAAAATCAGAAACACTCTACTAAGAACAAGTCTGTAATACAATACAAATTTGTAGGCTCTATAGGAATGGTGTCTTACCAAGGGTGCCCCTATTACCCTTACGGTGGCTAATCCCAAGAGTAATTTGCATATGTATATCAAAAGACAAAGATGCTCAACTAGGAACAAACCTGCAATACAAATTTGCAGGCTCTATAGGACTAGTGTCCTGCCCAGAGTGCAATCTCTTTTAGCCCACTAGTGCCTTTCACAGAGAGGAAATATCCTAAAACACATCATATTGGTCCTGCCATTACAGCAGTCCAACCACAAAATGCCAGTCAATACATCTCTGAGCAAGAGAAGCAGCCAACCCCAGCTGCATGTTTCAGCCTTGTTGGGCCTCATTAGTGAGTCAGCTACACCTCTTTTAGCAGTGGGCTAAAAGAGATTGCACCCTGGGTAGGACACCATTCCAATTAAGCCTGCAAATTTGTGTTGCAGGTTAGTTCCTAGTTGAGCATCTCTGACTTGTGATATACTTATGCGAATTACCCTTGGGATTAGTCACCCTAAGGGTAATAGGGGGAATCTAGCATTGGACCCCTTGCTCATAGTGCTTAGAGAGATCAGCTACACCTCTCTGGCAAGGCCCAAAAAGGCTGAAATGTACATCTGTGCTTGGCTGCTTCAGTTGTTCGTAAAGGGATTTCCTGGTGTTTTATGGTTGGCCTGCTATAAGGGAAAGTGTAATATGGTGTGCTTTAGGATATTTCTTTTCTGTGAAAGGCACTAGTGGGCTAAAAGAGACTGCACCCTGGGTAGGACATCATTCCAATTGAGCCTGCAAATTTGTGTTGCAGGTTAGTTCCTAGTTAAGCATGTCTGACTTGTGTTATACTTATGCAAATTACCCTTGGGATTAGTCACCATAAGGGTAATAGGGGGAATCCAGCATTGGACCCCTTGCTCACAGTGCTTAGAGAGATAAGCTACACCTCACTAACAAGGCAGAAACGTACGCCTGGTGTTGGCTGCTTCAGTTGTTCAGAGAGGTATTGCCTGACATTTTGTGGTTGGACTGCTGTAAGGGGAAGACTGATATGATGTACTTTAGGGCTAAAAGCGATTGCACCCTGGGTAGCACAACATTCCTATAGAGCCTACAAATTTGTATTGCAGGTTTGTTCCTAGTTGAGCATCTCTGACTTTTGATATACCAATTTTGGAGGTGTCAGACTCCAAAATAAAAGGTCTGGATGGATCTAGGTAACAAAGAGCTGGGGCAGACATAAAGGCCTTCTTGAAAGCAAGATTCCAAGCACTAGTGTCAGCCCCCCTTATGTATAAGAGCTATGTGTAAGAACAGTTAGAGATGCTACAAATTTAGTCAAATTTCTAATGGCAAAGCTTGGAAAGTGTATCACCTTAAGGGTGGTGGGTAGAGGCCAATTGGCTACGGCAGATATTTTATTGGTGTCCATGTCAATGCCAGTTTGGGAGATGACATACTACAAGAAGGAATCCTGTGGAGTTTGAAGCTGCCATTTTTTTTTAGCTTTGGTGTATAGACTGTTCTCCAGGTGATGTTGAAGAACAGCTTGTACATGGGCTCAATGTTGTTATATAGTGGAAGAGAAATTTAGATGCATAACCACATGAAATAATAACGTATCCCAGAAGTCTTCATTCACAAATGCCTGGAACACTGCAGGGACATTACAGGGTCTGAAAGGCATCACAAGGTAATGCCTGAAATGGGAATTAAAGTTAATTTTCCATTTATTGCCTCTGCATATCCATACCTTGTTATAGACCTCTCTAAGGTCAAACTTAGTAAATATGATAGATCCTTTCAAGATTACCAGTGAAAGTAGCCTGGTCCAGAAGCTTTGGAGCCATGCTAGGGGTCATGGCTTGGAAATGTAGTCAGCTACCAGATCTCTCTTTCTGCGGCCTAAGCTATATATAGGTGCTGGATGCAAATGCAGATGTTTGACCCCAGTTGAACTAGGGCCCTGACCTGCATAGGAGACTCATACACTGGGAGGAGGACCAGACTACTAGGACCCCAAATGCAGAGAGTATGAAGAACCCAGTGCCCAGAGAACTCCCAATAGGTAGTCATAACCAATCCCTCAGAAGGTCTGAGAGAGAGAGGGGTAAGGAGATGTGACGGAGTGCCCACAGAGACTTGTGAGAGGACCATGGAATCTGTAAGTGAAGAGGTGGATGAACCGCAGGGACACGAGCGGCAAACCATAGAGAAGCAAAAAAAAATAAAGTCCAACAGGGAGGCTATAGGAGAAAATAGGATCCTTGAGGACCCTACCAACAGGGAGTGGGTTGAGACCCCACTACTAGGAAGCAGCAAGCCACTGATTGAAACTGTGCAGTACAAGCCCGCACAAAACAGGAGCGGAGAGGCTGTTACGTATAAATGAAGTGGCCAAGACCGCTAAGAAGCGAAGATGGCTTAAGATGCACAATAAATGTGCAAAATACAGTGGTGCAAGATTGCTATGGAGAGGAAGCGGCACAAGCCAAACAGTAAATTTATACACTGCAGGGCAACACTGTGAAGGAGTGGAGGTGGTGGCGGCACAAGCTGCACAACAAGAATATATAAAACAGGAGTATATACTGCGGGGGAAGACCGCAAAAGGACTGGAGGATGCAAGCCACACTATGATAGAGTACACTGCATGGCAAGACCGCTACAGGGCAGAGGTAGCCCAAGCTGCACAACACAGTATGAATGAGGATGGAGTGGAGGTAGCAAAAGATGCATAATATGTATAAATGAGAACGTAGGTGATGACCACAATGGAGCGTAGGTGGCACAAGCCGTATTATAAATGTAAATATAAGAATGCAGGGTAAGACCGCAATGGAGTGTAGACGGCACAAGCTGTACTATTAATGTAAATAGAAGAGTGAGGGGTAAAACCGCAATAGAACAGAGACGGTACAAGCTGCCCTAAGAAATATACTGCTGGGAAAAGGCAACAGCAGAATGAAAGATGGCAAGCTATCAAAAGGGGACAATAAGAGGAAGGCCGCTCAGAAGAGGCTGATCTGGCTGCTAGGGAAGCAGGCAGAATGAGTCCTCTAGGACAAAGAGAGGTGGTAGAGCCTCCAACAGGCAGGGAACGGAGAGACTGATAACAGGATGGCAATGGTCAGCAAAAATAGAAGGAAGGGCAAAAGTAGGCTAAAGAAATGAAAGTGACCAAGCTGCAGAAGAAGGCCCGCAGGACCCAGGGATATTCAAGCAGTCCGGGCCAAACACAGGAGATCCACCAGCACAGTACAAAAGGAAGACCAGAAAAAAACATCAGGAAGCCAACGTCAGGAACAAAATCAATCTCAGAATAATCATTCAGGAACCCAGACAAAATAATTGGGCAAGTCATGAGGCAAACACAAACCTTAAAAAGGGAGCCCAACCCATAGAGACGGAGGGGATTAACACTCCATAAGTTCAGGAATTAAGTGTAAGGGGTAATGTTCTTGATAGGTATCTTGTTGAGGCCTTTGTAATGAATACAGGGTCAGAGTCCTCCATCTTTATTGGAGACACGGAAAAACTCTGCCCCTGCAATTGATGTGGAAAGCCTCGGGTATAGTCTGCCAGGGCCTTGGCTTCCAGTTCAGAGAGAAGAAATGTGCGCCCACTTGGTAGTGAAGTGGCAGGCAGCAGGTCAATTGGACAATCAAAGGATTGATGAGGAGGTAAGACATCCACTTTAATCTTGGAAAAAAATCTAAGAATCCCAATAGACTTTAGGTACCAAGGTCTCTAGAGTTTGGCCAGTTTCCAAAGAGACTATGATGGGGAATACATGTCATTCAGACTGACAGGCTGACACTCAGGTGGTTATCTGATTTGATGCCCAACTTATGGTGTGGTCTTGTTTGTGGATCCAGGGCAGTTCCAAAATCACTGGGGCAGAGGGTGACACAATAACATCCAGATAGATTTTTCACTATGTAAGACTCCCATAATTAAAAATAACTTGAGTAGTCAACCGTGGACCCAAGAAACGTCCCATCAATGAAGTACACTGAAAACCAGGTTGTTTTATTTTGCAGGGGTAATTAATAGTGGGAGCCCCAAGAGCAGTCAGCGAAGATTCCTTCTGCACCTGAATCAATAGGAAGCTCCACCTATAGCCAAATGTAGAGAGACATAAACTAGGAGATGATTATTCCTAGTGGTCAACAGAGCAGTGTGGCTGGAGGGGGTTCTTCTCTCTACCCTCAAACCTGGAAGTTTCCCAGCCATGTTGGACACTGAAGATGGAGGTGACCAGAATGCCCACAATAAAGGCAAAGTCCAAGGGATAGCTGCCTTTTCATCTCTGAGTCAGTACATCTTGAAAAAGCTCCAACTTCCATAGGTTTTCAGATCAGAGAGAGGTGCAGGAGTTGTAGGAGGACCCCACTATACCCATGGGGAGTGATCCCAATCTATTTGCCACTCCTGCATACACAAAAGCTAACCCTGTTGCTATTTGTTGCCTCTGTAAACAACATGTGAACAGCAGGAAGGCATGATCACAAATGGGCACATGCTCATTAAGATCCCACCTGAAGCACAGCCACAGGTCTGATTGGGACACACACCAACAGCATGTCGGGAATGCCAGGATTAACAGCAGCAGAAGCAAAAAATATTTGATCATAGCTATAAATAAACCCAGAGAACCATTATTGGTCATTGGCAGAATGGATGCGTCAGCAGGTTTTTGCAAGGTTCTTGCCAGCCACGTGGGAATAGGTGCAGGGAGATC
Source organism: Rhinophrynus dorsalis (assembly GCA_037306005.1). Taxonomy (NCBI): domain Eukaryota; kingdom Metazoa; phylum Chordata; class Amphibia; order Anura; family Rhinophrynidae; genus Rhinophrynus; species Rhinophrynus dorsalis. The sequence continues at coordinate 49,381,635 of CM074721.1, forward strand.
ACATTCTTGGTACAAAGTGATCATTCTCTGTGATTTTGCAGTGATACTGCTCTATTGTGTTTGCATGTGTTTTTTCATGGACGTGCCTATTTATTTTATCATGGGAGCATGCCTCTTTTCCTGCTAAAGCACAAGAATTGTAGGCATACGCATACTACATTGTTAACTGGTGCCTTTTGGGGTATTTAAGGCCACTGAGAATTCATCATACCCGGGAAAGTCTGTAGCTTCCAACATAAATTTAAGAGGATTATAATTTGTAAAGTTAACCTCTTTGAATTGCACACCCCTCTGGTCCTCAAAACAGTTATGTTTAAAATATATATGCAGTATATATATATATATATATATATATATATATATGCATATACACATACTAGTGTCTGGATGATGTTAACCCTTTGAGTGCCAGAGGGGTACGCAACGCTTTGCAATACGTTGCATATGCCTCTGGCACTCAAAAGGTTAAGAGGCCGGTCCTGCTCTGCATACTGCCAGCTCCTCACTGGCGGTGCACACAATGCAGTCATGTGCTGTAGAGACTGCCCTAACACACAGAATGTTCCCAGCATAGAGCTCCCAGCATTCTGTGCGTTCACTCAGTCTCTACTGTGCATGACTGCATTGGACAAAGATTCTAGCTTTTTTTTTTTATATATATATATATATATATATATATATATATATATATATATATATATATATATATACACACACATACTTGGTATCACAGTTATTATTATTAAATAATCTATGATCTTAAAAAGAAAGAAGATTCCAAATACCCTGTATTCTTCATCCAAAATGCGGTACACATTATTTTTAAACACTCTTCCCTTGATGCCTGCACGGTCCATAAAAAGTGGAGGAATCTCTTTCACGAATGTTATATTGTCATCAGCTTCTTTCAGATCACCATATAATTTGCAGCTTAATGGTATCAAGATATGCAATCTGAATGTTTCTCGAAATTTCAATAAATTGTTGTTTTCTTCATTGAATTTTTTCACTAATTCTTTTAATGCTGTAAAACATAAGGAGCATTGTCCAATTATCCACACAAGTCTGTATGCACAAACTAAAACAGGAGCAATACTGTGGCAAAGCAACTGTATCATAGTGGACAATTGCTAAAAAGTCCAATAGACTTAAAGAACAATTGTAGATAGTGCCCCACTGACGTATCTGTCCCGTGAGAGCAGGCTTCATTGTGAACTCCAGTGGGCCAAAGGGATTGCACAATGGGAGTGTGAAAAGAGTGCACCCCCTTGGTCCTACTAGGAGAGACTGAACTGTGATACTGAAGGCTTGTAGTTCAGTTTCCTGTCCTGTGAGACGAAGGTTCCAATAGACCACTGTATTGGGGTTGACTGACACAGCAAGTCTATGGGAACTGAACCTGCAACCCTGGAGCTTGTGGCTGAGAGGCACAAGTTTCTGGGATGCATTCCAGCTGAGGGGATTAGTTTTCTGATTCCTCAAATGGCTGAGATTAGCCATGCTTTTCCTCCCATAGGAGGTGACTTAGCAAAATGTGTCATGTATGCACAAAATAAAAGAGGAGAAATACTGAAGCAAACCAACTACACAACAGGGGCCAGATGAAATTCCGAATGATTTAACCCTATGAGTGCCAGAGTTGTGCAACGCTTTGCTTAGCAAGGCATTGCACACTGCTCTGGCACTCAAATGGTTAAATGGAGCTTTTAATCTCTTGAATGCTAGAGAGGTCTCTAACACATTGCTTAACAATATGTTGGCCCTCTTTAGTATTCAAGTGCTTGTAAGACATTTAAATCAATGTGTCAGTAAATGCTCTCACCTGTTCTACATCGACTTGTGCAGAGCAGTTGTTCCTGCCCCCTCTCTCCTATTGGATCCTTTGCCTTTTTGTACCTGATGCATCCTCTGCCTGACGCTTCGGCTTGTGGTCCCAGGGTATAATTTAATTTTGTATTACCTTCTGTTTGACCTAGGCTTTCTTCTTCACTTCGATTCTGGATTCTGTTTTGTCAACCCGATTCTCCCGATTCTTGTTGCTGACCTTCGCTTTCCTCCAGTCCAGTGACTTGTCTACTGGTCTGTGCCTACCACCCCTCCGGACAGATTCTGAGCATTGTTTCCTTCCTGCTGTGTGTGCCTGCTTGCTGATCTACTGGCATGCCTTCTAGAGAGCTTCTATATAATTTTAGTGTGCCCTGTTATATCTATCCATTTAAGCATATATCTTAAAGGAGTTTCTTTTTTCTTATACAGCAAATGACCATGCTCTTTGATATCTCTCCAGCTAGGATATCCCTTTAAGAAGAAATGCATATGTCATGTGGCTTGCCTGGTTGGGGGGAGCACATATTTATAGATGGACTGGATAACCAGGTCCTGTGTTTGTGTGCTCTTCCCACCCACTGCAGCCATTTTGAGTCTGTAAGTCAGCATGTCTCCTTCCATTGTGAGTTTTTAGAAGGGGGGGTTTGGGTGTTTTTAATTAGGTTAGAGTATGAGGTTTTATCCTACTTATATAGCCAATTTAGTGACATTTCACAGTAATTTTAATATTTTTAGAGATGAATAAACCAAGTGAGTGATATTTAGTGGTTCTGGGTCCAACCTTTGGAGACTTTCAAAATTAGAAAAGATTAAGTTTTTGTTAGGGACTTGCTGAAATTGGGGTACCTTGGCGTGGTCAGTGAGCTTAACCATAATATGGCCATTTTATGTACAAAACCCCCATATTTAAGATCTTTTTTTGATCATTTGAATCATGAACTATTTTGTTGATATATGCTGGTTACAGGGCGGCTATGTTTTCTAGGTATTAGAATATTAGATATTAGAATAGATAAGCTCAGGATGTTTTCTTTTCTTCTAGAGAGCAGGGCATTGAATTCCTCTTTAAGCTAGCCTGTTCACAAACTGACATGTCATCTATTGTTGTCATTCTATGCCAGAACCCTATTCAGTGGACTAGTCTGTCTTTACAATAGAGATTCTGAACCATTTCTGTCTGCCAGAGAGTAGAACCTCCGTTATCTCTCTTTTTTCTATTCCTTTTGAGGAATAGTCTCCACTTGTCCAGTTCCCTCTACAGTCTGCAGACTGGATCCACATCCCAGATCTACCTACTAGACATCTGGCATCAGAGCCAGCAACTCTATCTCAGTTTCAACCACAGTAAGGGTATACTAGGGACTGTCACTGATCCCAAGCCTTGCACCCAAGCTCCACTCTCAGGTTTATGCTAGTAGGTAGCAGTTCCTTGTGAATAGCGCAATGGCAGCTTTCATTTGGCCCCAGTGGTACAGCTGATTGCTTCCCATTTCTGTTTTGCTTCCCATATCTTTGTGCATTTGTACCATAGTAAGAGTCCAATGCAGTTTATGTATACCTCCACATAAATATTAATGGGAAAGTATGTATTTAGTAAGTAGTGGTTCATGATTTATTTAACTGGGGACACTTAGATCAGACTGTTTTATAAGGGACCCATCTATCTATGTATTTTTGTTTTTGAAATTCCAGTCTGAAGAAAACTCACTGGAGTCCTCCATTTGCTGTTTTATCATAGCAATGTGAAGATCTGTGGAGTGGGGATGTTTGCAAATTTCCACAGAGGGAAGAAATTGGTGAAAAATGTGCTTGGAAGGTGCAGAAACATTTGAATTCTTCATGGGAAACCAGAATTCAGACCAATAACATCTCAATGGATAGCTTTGCACCTTCCAGATTAAAGAGATAGTAATGTTTACATTTCCAGAAAGCTACAATTCTTTCTTATTGTGCGTACAACCTGTTATGTTAGTAATGCTGCATTCACTATATAACCTGTGAAATAATATTATGCATTATCCCCCTCATGCCCCTTTTCATGAATCCAGGCCACCTCCTAATAAATCTGAAGTCAGTCTACGGAAAACCCTGCCCCTCTTGATGAAGGTGGGCAGGGTTTTCCATATACTGAAAGAAGAGTGTCCCACGCCGCCATCCGCTTGCAGCTCCGAGGCTCAAAGGACGATGTAAGGATAAGGTGCGTGATGGGTGATTATTCATAATTTTATTTCACAAGTTATATATTGAATTCAGCATTACTAACTTAACACTTCGGTTGTATGCACAATAAGAAAGAATTGCAGTGTTCTGGAAATATAAACATTACTATCTCTTTAAGATTCACTGGTGTTCCTCCCCTAGAAAATTTGTATAGAAAGGAGGAATATAACCATTAAGGTTCTCGAGCTATAGTAGGGTAAATGGGGGGGGGGGGTGGTAATTTTCCTTTAAAAAAAACTCAGATCTTAGCTATTTAATCACATGTTGATATCTGCAGGAACTGGCATATGATACAGTAAGTTTTCTTAATTTTCCTATACAGTTTGTATGATCAGAACATATGCCTTTTATGGTAGACCTCTCTATCATTCAAGGTGTTAAATGCTTGATTTCATTAAATTTTGGGAATGATAATTTGTCCTCTATGATGCAGTTGGTTTGCTCCAGAATTCTCCTTAATACATAAGCCTTAGAGAAAGGGCTATACAGCACAGAAAAAATGATTCGTTGTAACCTTCTGGGCATCAGAGAGAACTATAACTGTCTCTGCTGTTGAATGATTTTATCTGTATCACTACAGTAAAAGTTCAGACTCTACTACTCTACAGGGCCAGATTTCCCAATAGGCAGAGTAGGCAGCTGTCTAGAGGTCCAAATTTTGAGGGGCACCTCAGCTTCATATTCTGAATTGTGGGTGTGGCCAGAGCAATCTCAATCTTCCTGCAAAACTTTACATACGCACCTTGGATGCTAGAGAGATCTTCCACATGAAATCTCGCTAGCATCCAAGGGGTTAACCCTTTGAGTGACAGAGGGGCATGCAATGTACCCCTCTGGCACTCAAACGGTTAAAGCATTTTTTTGGCTTTGTTTGTTATAAGCCCAGGGTATTTTCTGTGACATGTTATAGTGGATGGATCTTGGGGTGTGTCCATATGAGGAACAGGGGTGTGGTCATGGGTGGAGCTAAGGGCACCTAGAGTGCCTTGCCTAGGGGAGTCGGGGATGTAAATTCAGCCCTGCTACTCTAAAAAAGGAACAAGCTCAATTTGATTCTTGTCCTGTTTTTCTTTTTTTCGTTTAGAATCAAACATACAACAGTCTCTTTACCTACCTGGTAAAACAAACTGTAAATACCCAACATAGTAGGACCAGGCCAACCCATGTGCAACATTTAGGTGTTTTCTCTCTGTAATGTCTGAAATTGTTGCAGATGTTGGAGCCTGTATTAAATAAAAGAAAATATGGATACATACGTTACTAATATAATTATATGAAATAATTTGTTGTAGCACTATTAGTCCAGTTTTAGTAATAGAAAGAAATTAATACTTTGGTGATACTGTTTTCATTTGGAAAAATGTTTACATTTTAACCTATTTACTGCCAGGACACTCTGCAACTCAAAAGGTTAAAGGGATAGTAATGTTTCAATATAAAAGCTGCTCCAATTAATCTTCCCAGTTTCAACCTTTCTAACCTTTAAAGGGATAGTAATACTTTATTATTACTTTCCCCCCATATTGTACATATTTGCCAAATAAATGAATAGCCCCCAGGTTCATCTCTCAAACCATTATGGCTTGAGAGATAACCGAAGGCAACGTTCCCCCCTCCCTCGCACAATGCTGACTTCAGGGAAGGGGAGGGAGGGGGGAACTTTGCCTTCGGTTATCTCTCAAACCATAAAGGTCTGAGAGATGAACCTGGGGACTATTTATTTACTTTACAAATATCTACAATATGCAGGATAGTAATAATAAAGTATTACTATCCCTTTAAGTTGCTAAAAGCCACATTTAAATTAATGAGAATCTTTGCAAGTTTTATTTGCTTTTTATTTGTTTTGCAGTTGGTTTCCCCCAGAATTACTCCAGATCATCTTAGGATATGAGCCCCAATGGGACGAATGCACAAATTCACCAGTACATCCCCAGTGGTGTTAACCTCTGACTCTAGTGACTTCTCTTCATGGCATGTAGTGCATGGCAGAGGAAATCTCTGCCATCAGTAGGTTAGCAAGCCCAGTATGCCAGCTGCATAGAAAGTGCAGGGAAATGGAGTATACTCACACTGATTCCTTTATGCCTTGTTTAATAATAATAATAATAACAATACTTCGTTTTATCTTTATTTTATTTGGTAGGCATTAAAAAAACATGAAGAACGATATAAGTCTTATCTCTCAAACCTTTATGGTTTGAGAGATATTCACAAGCAAAGTTTCCCCTCCTGTCCCTTTTACCTAGTGTAAGCAATCTCTTCTCAGATGTGGAATGCAGTCCATAGACCAGACAGATAACAGCAGGGGACAATCTTCTTCCTATGAGAACAATGACAGCCCTGCCCCCCTTGACAAGTTTTTCAGGTTTTTTCCCTTATCTTGATTGAAGATTGTCCCTCTCTGCAATCTACCTGGGCATCTCCCTTCTGCTCTGGCTGAGCAGTGTTACATCAGTAAAAGGGGCAGGAGGGGGATACTTTGCCATTGAATTACTCCTGAACTACAACTCTGACAGAATTGAAATAACACTATCCAAAGTCCAAATACTATGTTGATTAATTAGAGCTGCTTTTATTATAAAACATTACTATCCCTTTAAAGGGATAGTAACACTTCGTTTTAACTTTATTTTATTTTGTAGGCATTAAAAAAACATGAAGAATGATATAAGTCTTATCTCTCAAACCTTTATGGTTTATGAGATATTCACAAGCAAAGTTCCCCTCCCCGCCCCTTTTACCTAGTGTAAGCCATCTCTTCTCAGATGTGAGTCTGGTTGTATGACAGTACATATAACAGAAGGGGACAATTTTCTTTGTATGAAAACAATGAAAGCCCTTCCCCCCTTGACAAGTTTTTCAGCTTTTTCCATTATCTTAATAGAAGATTGTCCCTCTCTGCAGTCTATCTGGGCATCTCCCTTCTTATCTGGCTGAACAGGGGGGGGATACTTTGTTTGTGAATATCTCTTAAACCATAAAGGTTTCAGAGATAAGACTTATATCATTCTTCATGTTTTTTTAATGCCTACAAAATAAAATAAAGTTAAAATGAAGTATTACTATCCCTTTAACACATCATAGAGGAACGAAGACCTTGTAACCCCCATAGACTGTTGCACTGTCCTCCCCTTGGCTCAGTTGAGTTTTTGACCCTGTGCCTGTCTAATAATAATTTACTAACCTAATTAAACCAGAATTCCTCCCCTTAACTTTTTGGGGTGGAAATTTGGTGTACGTAGCTTAATAAATTGATGTTAGGCAGTTGTAGGATCAAGTACTCAATTCCAGTGCCCAATTTAGTGTAGGATCATATCATATATTTACCCCAATGTGAATCAAAAAATCATTACCTGAATACCAAGACACCAGCACAGCAATTGAGAAAGGATTTGTAAAAGTAAGTGTATATGTACAGGATAGACTGGCCACAAGTCTTCTGCATAGAATATGTAACATAAAAAAGAAATTGGGATCGCATAATTTCTGTTGAAACTTGCTTTTATCACCTTCAAGTACTTTCCATGGTACCTATATACAAATCAAACAAGAAGATGTGTTACATTTACAGAAATGGTCTTTAGAAGATAGCTAATTGTAAAATGGTAGCACAAAAATAGATATTTGAAAAAACAAATGCTATCACACTCATTGGTGCTGAAATAAACAACAACCATAAGATGGCCATATTAAGGAGCCAAGCAACTCGCCCAGCCGCCCTTCTCTTCTGTCTGGGGTGGGTTGGCCCAATAGAAAATTGATAGTGGCAGACCCAACCCCCTTATGGAGAGTACAAAAGGAGGCAAGTAGGAGTACAGTTTTTGGATATTTAGGGGAAGGGACACAGATGATGATAACACTGGCAAGTAGGACAAATTCAATGGAGAAATATAACCTTGAATTAGTGGGTATTAATTTCTTTAATAGAAATATATGCTTCTTTCATACAGCAGTCAGATTATGTGTATTTATTTTTGTTTTGCCTTGGAACTTCTTTGGTATAGTCTATAACTGAACTACAAATATATTCATGTCCCTTTACAATAAGTTCTCATGTATCTCTATGGTTAATCTCTTTCAGACTAATAAAGTCTGTTGTTTATTGTGCGATGGTGAAAACCAAATACGGACCTCAAATGTGCACTTCAAATACCATGCTAAAAATAAATAATAATATAGATTTATCTGACTGCTGAATGAAGGACAACTACCCAACTAAGCTTTTCTGTACACACATTGAAACATAGAATCATAGAAACATAGAATATGACTGCAAATAAGAACCATTTGGCCCAACTAGTCTGCCCATTTTTCTAAGTCACGGTAAGGACCATTTACTTCTACATGTTTTGTTACCTTTAGTTTAAAGGGATAGTAATAGTTCATTTTAACTTTATTTATTTTGTAGGCATTAAAAAAACATGAAAAACGCTATAAGTCTTATCTCTCAAACCTTCATGGTTTAAGAGATATTCACAAGCAAAGTTTCCCCTCCCCGCCCATTTTACCTAGTGTAAGCCATCTCTTCTCAGATGCGGAATCCAGTCCATAGACCAGACAGATAACAGCAGGGGACAATCTTCTTTATATGAAAACAATGAAAGCCCTGCCCCCCTTGACAAGTTTTTCAGGTTTTTCCCTTATCTTAATTGAAGATTGTCCCTCTGTGCAGTCTACCTAGGCACCTCCCTTCTGCTTTGGCTGAGCAGTGTTACATCAGTAAAAGGGGTGGGAGGGGAACACTTTGTCATTGAATTACTCTTGAACTACAACTCTGACAGAACTGAAATAACACTCTCCAAAGTCCAAATACTATGATGATTAATTAGAGCTGTTTTTATTATGAAACATTACTATCCCTTTAACTTTTTCTCTTGCCTTTTCATGGTTTGCATACTTTTTTATGAGAAGGGACATTCTGTTTCTCAGTTTTGATATTTTCTGGACCTATAAGAGGGGACACTCATAATAAGATTTTATTTCACGAAGAAGCTAGAGTGGTATACAACCTTAGGACTTTCACGCCTAATCGAATGAACAAATATATCAAATTGTTGTGCTTTCTTTCAATTGCGAACATAGAATTCAATATAGTTATTCCACTATTAAAATATTTACTGGATCCATTATTCCATTATAATTTTATTTTAAGTGGTTAATGGTGGAGACCCATATGTTTGAGATTCTTAGTGGAATACACATACTCCTATTCTGTATACAAACCGGAAATCTTATTAGCAGGTGTCCTCAGTGAAGGTGATTTGCATTTATTTTATTACCAAGTTAGTGGCAGACCTGATTAGTATGGCTAGGAAATATGTGTTTCACCAGATGATGTTGACTAGATAGTAGCTCTAACACTGGATTAGGCTAAGTGCTTATTTACTCAAATTGGATTTTGCCAGTGATTTTACATATGGGAGATATACAGTGCTGGGTGAAAATATCCACTGCAGGAAGAAATCAGAAGAAACATGCATGTTCTCCATCCACTGGCAAACCAGAGAGTATCTCCATTGTTGGCCTGCTCTGAATGTTTAGGTAGGACATCTGCTGAGATGGCACACTGCCCTGTACATCAGGCCACATAATCAGATACATGCAGAGCAGGCCACAAAAGCAGACACCACCCACCTCAGTAAACACAATTTGGATCAGAGTGATGTGAGGTAGATGTGTGTGTGTGTGTGTGGGGGGGGAGATAGAAAACATTTTTCTCCTCAAACTGAAACAGGTGAAAAATTGTACTTCCCGCCTTGCGGTCATTTTTTTACAAAAAGTGCAGATTTTCTTAAACTTTTTCCCTCCTAGCTCATTGCATTGAAATCAATGGCAAGACTGAATTTACCCACCACATGGCAAGTTTCCCTTCTTTTCCTGCAGGGATAGTATAAAAAGAGTTTCAGCACAATTTTTACCTAGTTAGGACAGGTAAATAAAGAAAAGTTGGAATATAGTTTAGGAAGTCTTATGGGCAGGCAATGTATTCTGTGTGTTAGAGGAGTCTGAGGGCCTCTGCGGGAAGGGCGAAGCAAGAAATTAGATTTATCCAAAATACCCCAAACTCTTGGTTGACTAAGACACACAGCTGTGATCCAAATTCCTTCTTGATCTGGCTGTTACCTCTGTTAGGAGAGTATGGGGGTGTGTGTAGGGAGCAAAGGAGATTTACCCTAAATACCCCCACATTTTTTGTGACAGAGAAGACACAGCAGCTCTGATCCAAGTTCCATTTTTCTGGTTGTTCTCTGACTTAGGAGAGTGTGGTGGAAAAAGCAGTTGCATGGGGAGTAGGATTTTTTACCTAATAGGGACAGTTAATTAAAAAAATGAATTAAAAACGAAAAATAGTTTGACTGATCATGACAGAGATCCTGACATGAGCTGTGACTGAGACAGAGAGAGATACTAGAAGTGAGAGAGTGTTTTGTAAAGGGTGAAATATCACACACCCAGTCAGTTCTCTTGTGTACTTCACTGCTGAATAATGTCCAGCAAACATACTAGGGGCAGAGGTAGGGTGAATGGACTAAGAGCAGTGCAGGCAGATGTTAGTAAAGTGGTAGTACAAAAACTGACCTCAGCCATGGTTGCTGCAGCATTTGCAATAAATGATGATGATCCTTCTCCTCCTGAAGAGGTTGTTTGTCAAAACCATATAAAAGATTCCACGAACACTGAACTTGACAATGAGTCTAATTCGAATGTTCATGGCATAATGGAGAAAGGTGTAGCAGTTCAACCATCTGCTGCACCTGACAGTGAGTGTAAAAATATCAGTCCTCAAAGAAGTAGAGATTATACTGAAAATCTCTTTAAGGGGAAAAGTAAAAATGCATTGTTTGACACATCAAAAAGCCTAGAGGAGTATAAAAGTAGCTGGGAAGAAGGGGTAGGCGATGCTGAGGATGACTTAATTATTGATGATGATGCTGTTGATCTAAAGTATATCCCTCCAGCATCATTCTCTTCATCAGCTACAGATGAAGTTGAGACCTGGGACTCAATTCTATCCTCCCCCACTATTTTTTTTTTAAACTGGAGATGGTGGTTGTTGACAGCACAGTTTGGTATTCTAATAACTGCGCTGTCAACAACCACTGCCGCTCACAAATGTCCAGCGGGTGCAAAATATGTGCCCATTGAACACCACGTAAAACCCCTCCAACACTCAAAGGGTTAACTGTGGCATCTCTTGGGGACATTATATTATTTCACAAAGAACCTCCTTGAATTTTTTTGTAGAACAGCTTTTAATGAAGACAGAAGAAAAGAAGAAGGGAAGAGAGAAGACAGAAGAGAGAAGATTGAAGAAGACAGAAAGTGGATGATAGGTAAGTGTTACACTTTGGGGTGTTAGGATAGTTTAGGGGTAGTATTATTTAAGTGTCATGTTAGGGATAGTGTAGGGTTAGTGTACGGGAGGTGGAGCGAGGGTGACTGCCTTTAGCTCACTCTCATTTTTTGACATTGTGCCAAACAACAGGAGTTTACTTTTTTCCTTTGATGTTCACATAATTCACTCTATTTATCGTGAGTTGTGGGAAGAAAAATCAATAACAAGTGTTTGGCCACAAAGTGAGTTTAGGCCACCAACACTGGTTGTCCCATGTACTCGCCAGCTATAGAATAGCTGTGGTACAAAAGTGGGTTTGTCGCTCTGTGTTTTTTTTGTTTTTTTTGCCTTACTGGCTGTTTTACCAGTAGGCATAGAATAGAGCCCTGAGAGAGATGATAATATGGCCAGAAAAGTAAAAGGGTACTCCCACTGTTATGAAATGTGTTGTTCCAGAGCTATTACAGTTTAAACTGTTGTTTTTTACATTAACAGTGCCCTTTGGAATCCAGAAAGATCAACTACTGTTCAGACAGTTATGCTATTGAAATCTTTGGAAGAGGTGAGTGACTGTCTGCAGAGTTCATAGAATGTGGTAGAAACATATTCATCAAACATATTCATCACTTCCTGTCAGTTTGAACGATTATAACTTTTGTATAAAGCAACCCCAGCACTGGGGTACACTTGTTTTACTGAGCAGGAAAAGCCCTTTCAATCATTGACCTCCTGCTCCTTCTATCACATGACCTCCTCCTGCCAATCACTGATTCCATCCTTTAATCCTCCTCTTCCTTACTGTGGAGCTTGATCTAAAAGTTGCAGTTCCAGAATTGTGTTTCACGATCCTTGCTGACTCTTGTGTGTCTCACCTGGTATTGTGAAACTCTCCTTCAGATTACCAGGTGCTGACAGCTGCTTCCACTGACCAATCTTCTGCTTAGCAATTTTAAAACTTCATACTCAGTCTACCTGTTGCCGCCCACCATCCCCCTTGTACTGTCAACTGTCAGATGATTTGGATACTTGCTGCTTTTTCCCTGTGTCCGACAACAGCTTCCATTGACCATTCTATTGCAAGCTGATTTGGATACCTCCTGCCAGTCTACCTGGTACTGACCATCGCTTCCCTAGACCTCTCTAATAGTCTGCCGATTTGTTTCCCAACTGCAGTACCACTGTGGCTTCTGTTTCATTGGATCAATTTTCCTCTTGTCAGAGTCCTCTTGCAGGTGAGTTTCCTGGCAACCACATATTTTAGAGCGTCTCTGTTTTACTTCAGCCTGCTACCATTTATTACTCAGTATTGTTGTGGCTGGCAAAATGAATATGGCCCTAATGGCAGCAAGACCCAGCAATGGGTAGAGAACGCTCCCTATCCCCACACCTTAACTTGGTCATCTTGCTTGTGTATATCCTAATAAATTGGAAAATGTTAGGACTTAGAGCGTACTGGGGGCCCTCTCTAATTCCTTCCTCTGTCCCCTACAATTCTACTCAGCAATTATCTGTCCCTGTGACTCTGTCTTTGTTGTCTCTTTGTCTCTCCGTGATGGCTTTTATGGATTCAGGGGCTGCTGGTCTCTTTGCCGATTCAACTTTTGCTCTTCTACATGGCTTTCCTCTCTTTACCCAAAACCCTCTGGTACACATTGTTGTGGTGGACAGGACCCATTTGGGGTCATGTTTCATTACCCAAAAGGCTGAACTCTTGTAACCCACTGTCAGATGGAATAATATGAAGACAGTGGAATTCCATGTTATTTGCACTCCCAAGACTCATATTAGGTTATCCATGGCTTAGAAAAGAAATCATCTTATTGATTGGACTCGGGATACTATTTCCTTCTCTGCTGATGTTATTCTCTCTCTACCATATCTTCACTGGGAGTTACTGCCACTTGCACTCCAATGAACATCCAGATTCCTGAACCATATTTTTGTTTATCTGAGGTCTTTGGTAAAACTAAGGATTTTTCACTTCCTCTTTATTGTCCTTATGACTGTTCTATCAAACTCTTGCCTGGCAACATGCCTTCCATGGGCAGGATATTCATATTTTCTCTTCCTGAAACTGCAGCTTTGAAGGACTAAATCAAAGAGAATCTGGCTTGTGGCTTCATTAGCCTTTCCTCTTCCCTAGCCAGAGCTGATCTATTTTTTTGTCAAAAAGAAGTTTGGTTCTCTTCGACCTTGTATAGATTACTATAGCATCACCTGCAGAAATTGCTACCCGATATCTCTTATCTCTGAATTGTTAGGAAGGCTTAAAGTCTCCATGGTCTTTACTAAAATAAATCTTAGGGGGATTTATAATGAGAATTCAGGGGTGGGGGAGAGATGAATAGAAGATTGCATTCAATACTTGTTTCAATCTCTATGAGTATTTTGTGATGCCCTTTGGTCTCCAAAATGCTCCGGTTGTGTTCCAGTCATTAATAAATGATATCGTCTATGACCTACTTTTGACCTCTCTGTACTCATGATCTATATACCAAACTCCAAAAATGCAAATTCAAGAAGTTGTCCTTGCCATTGTCGGGGTATATTGTTTCTTCCACCTGTCTTGCTATGAACCCAGCCAAACTGATCACAGTCACAGATTGTCCACTTCCCAGCAGTACTAAAGCCATACAGAGGTACATAGAATTATCCAATTACTTGAAGTTAATCCAACAAATAGTGTCTCTTACACACAAAGCAGCTAACCCCCTCTACTGTACACCTGAGGCCTTGCAGGCCTTTGCTGCATTAAAAAGGCTTTTACTACTGTCCCAATCTTAACCTATTCTGATCCAATGCAGGCATTCACATTGGAGGCCGATACCTCAGAAAAGGTGGCTGGGGCTGTGCTTTCTGAATGATCAGTACTAACAGGGAGACTTCATCCTTGTTCCTATTTCTTTTATCGTTTTCCTTTTCTGAAATTAATTTTGACACAGGTAACCAAAAACACCTGATCATTAAGCTCGCGCTTGAGAAATGGCAGTATTTACTGGAGGGTTCACCCTACCCTGTGACTATCCTCACAGGTCATCAAAACTTGCTTCTGCCTAACATCTGAACACACATCAAGCAAGACGATCTTTGTTTCTCTCTTGCTTCAATTTCTCTATCTCTTATTTCCCTGGCTCCAAGAAAAACAAAGCTGACACTTAATCACAACAGTTTGAGCCTAATATGACTCCTTCCCTGATCAAGAACCCATCATTCCTTCTTCTTGTGTCTATGTTACTTTGTCCACTAAGACACTAAAACTTATTCAGAAGTCTCATGCTAACTTACTCCCAGGAGATTCCTCTTCTTGTCTTCAATGGTTTATATCATAACAATTTTGTTCTGAGATGCTGCAGTGGGCTCATTATTCTCTTGTGGCTGGACATACAGGTACTGATATTTTTTTCTGGTGGCCTCGTTGTTCATCTCTATGCCTCCTTTTATCCGATATGTGCTCGCATGAAGATTCCTCATGACAAACCTTTGGGTCTCCTTTATGAGCTTCCAGTACCCACTCAGTCATAGACACAACTATTTGCATATTTTATCATGGTCCTTCTGTCCTCCTCTGAAATTATGACAATCTGGGTGGTCATAGATCACTTTTCTAAACAGAGCCAGTTCATACTACTACCTAAACTTCCATCCTCCTCTGATTTTGATGATGTGTTTGTTGCCGAGATTGGATGTCTTCATAGGATTCTGCTCCACATTACATCTGACCACAGGACCCAGTTTATATCAGAATTCTGGAGGGCATTTATTCCTTGACCTGGGATTCGTTTCTCCCTTCATACTCCCCAAACGTTCCCCAGATGTCCCTATTACAAATAGCAAATTGACACCCCAAAAGACTCCCAAACTACAATGCAAGTTTATCCTTGACAAACACAGAATGACATGCTGTGGGAACCTGACAACACTTTTATATTATCCCTGTGGGAAAAGAAGAGAAACTTACCCATGGGGAAAATTCAGCCTTACCATAGATTTCATGCATTGATTTAGGGAGAAAAAAGTGGGAAATTTGCCACTTGGCTGGAAGTGACAGTTTTCACCTGTTTTGCTTCTGAGGTGAAAAACTTTCCCCATCCCTACAGCACAGATATTCTTAATGGTATGCAGCCTGGATCAGTAATCTAGGCAGCAAAGGAAGGTGTAATGGTATGCCTGCTGGGCAAGTTACCTGGAAAACACAAATATCCTTATTTATATGTAGGATGGGTCATTAAACTGCACTGGAGGAAGGGATAATGTTGTACAGGATGGGTCATTTAGTTGACTGTCAGTAAAAAGTATAATGGTATGCAAGATGGGTCAGTAACCCAGGCAGCACAGATATCTGTATTGGAATAAAGGCTGGGTCAGTGGCCAGGACATCAGAGAATGACATGCAGTTGTACGTGAAGGATTAGTAACATGGGTAGCACAGATATACTGCACCAGTAACCCAGTCCGTGAAGGATTAGTAACATGGGCAGCACAGATATACTGCACCAGTAACCCAGTCCGTGAAGGATTAGTAACATGGGCAGCACTGATATACTGCACCAGTAACCCAGTCCATGCAGATATCTGCATTAGTGTACCTGCAGGCTCAGTAACCTGTCCATCACAAATATCTACCTTGGTGTACTTGTGGGGTCAGAAACCTGGGCAGCTCAGATTGGTGCACATGCAGAATAAGTAACCTGCAAATATATATCTGCAATGAAGTATATGTGAGGTCAGTAACCTGAGCAGCACAGATATGTTTTTTGGCATATAGATTGGGTCAGTCACCTATTTATATTTTTGTCTGTCTATCTTTCTACCATATATACATTCATAAATTCATGATAGCTTTTTCAGAAATCTAAGAATTATTATCTCTTTAAGAACCAGAGATGTGGGAATGAACACCCATCTGTTCCTTGGATGGTTACTTTTAAGTTTGTCGGTCGCTAACTTTTAGTGACTATTGTGCTCAAAAATTCCATAGGTAATAGGTTACCTGGTATGTAAATGGCTGATTTCTTCAGAAAAATCACACAGGCTAACCACAAAACACCCAGTCTGTGCAATGATAAAATGAATTGCCATGGTGTATACAATCTGAGCAGCTGTATAATTTCCTTTTCCAAATATATATAAAAGAAAAAGGCATACAACAGCAAAGATGCAAGCAGTTTTCACAGCTCTTTTCCCCCTTGGCTTGGGAATAATTTGACTGTTTTGAGTTCCCTTTGGTATTCCCCTTGATATCATCTGAAAATAATAACATGATAAAATATTAATTTACTATTTAGTATAATGAACAAACAACATATGACCTGGCAAATAAAGAGACAGATTCAATAAGAACTGCAAAATTTTAAAAAACCTGAAAGAAGCCAACACCACTTTGAGAAAAAAAAAGGGATGGCTTATTTAGATGGTCAAACCCTGTTTAAAAATGATCCCGTGCTCCCATTGGCTGGGAGGTAGTGTTATACAGAGCACTAAATGTGGAAAGGGATCATCTGTGATTGTCCAGGCAAATGGGAGCGTGGTAATATTTGTAAACAGAAACTGGACATATATTATTCAATCTCTTTTTCTTTCACCCAGTGGCCTAGACATAGTCCCAAGCTGAACTTGGTAATTTTGTTTTGTTTTTAGTGGTGGAAAATGTGGAGGTGGGTTTTGGGGAATTTTATTTTTACTTATTTTATTTATGTTGGTAAATTATTAGGAAGATCAGGCTATTTCAAATACTTATGGGCCTCCTGCATCAAGATGAGTATATGGTTTTACAACACACTCACATCATTCCTGGTGGTACTCTGGAGGTAGAAAGGATCCTACCCCTTTATTAATATGGGGGATCAGTACCGTAAAAATTATATAGGGTGTCAAGACCACAAATAATTTTTTACCACACTCACGATCCTGATCTCATCAATTTGGTTGAGATGGGGCATTACTTTTATCACCCATTTTATAAGATTTATTTATTTATTTATTTTTTCATACTCATTATAACCTCCATTGCCTGTTTGACTAATTGTACTCACCAACAGTGGGATAAATCATGTTTTTGGATGGGGGATTGGGGCTTTGTGCAATTTGTTGATGATTAATTATATTTTTTTAATAGTCAATGATAGTTAACCCCTCTATTTTGTTTTCTTTTTTTTCTTGGTGGTAGACCACTCTGTTGCGGTCTAGGGAGATTGCTGAGATCTGCAAATGAGTTTTAAAGGGATAGTAATACTTCATTTTATCTTTATTTTATTTTGTAGGCATTAAAAAAACATGAAGAACGATATGTCTTATCTCTCAAACCTTTATGGTTTAAGAGATATTCACAAGCAAATTATCCCCCCCCTGTTCAGCCAGATCAGAAGGGAGGTGCCCAGGTAGACTGCAGAGAGGGACAATTTCAATTAAGATAAGGGAAAAAGCTGAAAAACTTGTCAAGGGGGGAAGGGCTTCCATTGTTTTCATATAAAGAAGATTGTCCCCTTCTGTTATCTGTCTGGTCTTACAACCAGATTCACAACTGAGAAGAGATGGCTTACACTAGGAAAAAGGGGCAGGAGGGGGAAACTTTGCTTGTGAATATCTCTTAAACCATAAAGGTTTGAGAGATAAGACTTATGTCATTCTTCATGTTTTTTTAATCCCTACAAAATAAAATAAAGTTAAAATGAAGTATTACTATCCCTTTAAGTGTGGGTAGTTAGGATGTAGGCAGGGTGCTCAGGGGTATTGCTGGATCAGACAAGGAACCGCCTTATTTCCTCAGGGTGATCCAGCCAAGCAAAGAGACTGAAACCTGGTCACTGACTGAGCAGCAGGAAGTGGTGGGATGTAGTTGTGGGGGTGGAGACTGTACAGGTTGCCAGATGGGTTACAGTTAGACATAGCAAGGAGGGGGGGGGCAGAAGAATAGGGAAGACACTCCTGTGTTTACAAACCCTAACAGATTTGCTGCTTTCAGTAATGATGTTGGGGATGTTTACGCAGGAATGCCTTTGATGGATAGGACTGTTCTCTCTAACAGCTGGGAGAACAGCCCCTCTAGCACGGATGGGATCCGGGACTCAGGCAGACCTAGACAGATGGAGGTGGTAGGGGATTCTTTTATCAGGAAGACAGAGAGGGTAATCTGTCACCAGAATTGCTACAATCGAACAGTTTGCTGTCTCCTGGGAGCTCGGGTTTGACATGTGGCAGATTGGGTTGATAGATAGGAGGGGCTGGGCATGACCCGGCTGTCATGGTATATGTTGGTACTAATGACAAAGTCAGTGGAAAATGGAGGTCCGTTAAGAAGGATTTCAGGGACTTAGGATATAAGCTTAAGCAGAGGACCTCTAAGGTAGTATTTTCTGAAATACTACCTGTGCCACATGCTACATTAGATAGGCAACGGGAGATTAGGGAATTAACTGCGTGGCTAAAGACTTGGTGTAAGCAGGAGGGGTTTGAGTTCCTAGAGCACTGGGCAGACTTTTCCCTTGGGGCAATCTTTATAGTCGTGATGGATTGCATCTTAGCGGAAGGGTGGCCACTGTGCTGGACGTTAGGATGGTTAGAGGGCTGGAGGAGACTTTAAACTAGAAAGGGGGGAGAGGTTACTGCAACACAGGCTAGGGAAGGTAGTATAATTGAGGCAATGGTATTAGAGAAGGGGCATGGGGATGGAGAGGGGGAATGGGCTAGTTCATTTAATAGGGAGTTGCCATTGTTACACCCTGATAAAAGACAAATACATTTGACAAAGAATGAAATCTTTAAGAATGGCAAAAAGATAAAATGTATGCACACAAATGCTCATAGTCTGACTGGTAAGATGGGAGGGGAGGACTAGAAATGATTGCAGCACATGAGCAGTATGATCTGATTGGTGTCTCTGAAACCTGGTTAGATGACATATATGACTTAGCAGTCAATAGAAGGTTATTCACTGTTTTAGGAGGGATAGGGTTAATAAAAGTGGAGGAGGGGTAGATAGGCCTCCAAAAACAGTGGCTGCACACCATGGTATGCACTACAGTGTATAATCACTGTAAGGCATACCAATGGATACTCTCCACTGTAGTTAACACTTTAATTCCAGCACCATATGTTTTCCCCATAGCATGTGCAGGAGCAAGGCGTTAAGTTACACCATTTCCTTCACTCCTTGTTTAATACATGACATAATACAACGTGTAGAGGATTGGAATTGCATTTATATATTTACCCCAATGAGCTTTTATTTAAATATATCCAGTTCTTGTATGGGTGTCTGGAGGCACTTGTCCCCTCCCCCTTACAATTACCCCCTCCGTATAAACAAATGGGCTGGATGGGCTGGGGACATCTTTCATACACAGTTCTACCACTACCACCCATGAGGGTAAATAACATATACAAAGTGCACCGCAGAATGCCATATGGATGTATGCAATATTCTACCATGTGGTGTTCATACCAGTGCCAAAATGGCTGTCCACTAAAATGTTGTATTCATGCCAGTGCCATAACTCACCCTTGCATCAGTTCCTGAGATGCTGCATTCATACCAATGCAGAACAGCCCATTCAAATATCTGCTGAGATGTTGTGTTCATGCAAATGACAGAACTGCCCCTTGCAACTGTTTACTGAGATGTTGTGCTCATGACTTTTTTATTTTTTTATGTATTTACTAGCAATGTGGGACGGCGTTGCCCATCATGATATGACCGTTGGGCGCACGTGTGTGAAATGTAGACACACTGATAAACACAGACATATGCAACACACAGGCAAACACATACACACAGTGAGCGGCAGAAACATGCAGAAGACATGCACACACACAGACACACCGGAGATGCACACATGGACACACATATATAACAGAGATGTACACACACACATGCATGCATGCATCATATATGTGGAGAAACACATGCGTGCACAAGTTGTGCACTCCTCTGGCACTCAAACGGTTAAGGTATTGAGAGGCACGTTAGAGTTAAGTAGCAGTGGAAAGTGTATTCATACCTGGGAACTTTGACTTGTGGAGTCCCTGGAGGGGACTGATGTGGTGCTGATATGGAGAGGCTAACAGGGCAATTTGGTTTAAAAGTGTGTCAAGAAATAATTCAGCAATGAGGGCCTACCTTCTCCCTTTGAGTGCCATTTTGATCCCCTGGTGTTGCAGCTTCCCTTCAGTGGCTGTACTACATGTCCTGCTGAGGCAACTGGGAGTCAGAGTGAGTGACTGTGAGTATGTGTGTGTTAGCCATATTTCTTTCTGGTTTTGTGTGTGTGTGTATGTGTTTGGTGCTGTGTGTGTGAATGGGGCATGTGTGTCTGTGGTGTAGGAGCAAGTGGCAGCCATTTTGTTTTTTTCCTCAGTTGGATAGTGGTGGGCAGGCTGGGCAGTAGGAAGTGTATTCATACCTGGAAACTTTTAGTTGTGGAGTCCCTCATGTGGTGCTGATGTGGAGAGAGCAATGAGAGAATTTGGGTTAAAAGTGGGCGGTCTTAATCTCGAGTAGGGGTGGAGCTTAACATAAATGTGGAAAAAGTGTTAGTAATAGGCTGGGGAAGGAGGAGAAGTGGGAGGGAAATGCAAGTTTACAGTGTGAGGGGTTTGACACACTCCATGAGGGGAAAAACTTGATACACAACCCTGTGGCAGTCAGAGTGTTAAGTGTGAATCTGATGGCTGTCTGTCCTCTATCTTGCATGGCAAATGAAAACAGTCAAGAAATAATTCAGCAATGAGGGCTTACCTTAACCCTCTGGGTGTGATTTTGTTCCCCTGGTCCTGCAGCTTCCCTTCAGTGGGTGTACTACAGGTTCTGTTGAGGCCACTGGGAGTCAGAGTGAGTGACTGTGTGGGTGGTGTGTGTGTGTGCCAGCCATATTTCTTTCTGGTTTTGTGTGTGTATTTGGTGCTATGTGTGTGTGTGTGTGTTTGTTTGGTGCTGTGTGAGTGGGGCATGTGTGTGTGTGTCTGTGTTGTAGGAGCAAGTGGCAGCCATTTTGTTTTTTTCCTCATTTGGATAGTGGTGGGAAGGCTGAACCAATGGGAGCAGTAACTCCTCCTTACTGCCACCTCTGGGTGTGTGTGTCTCCTGAGGAAACATAAATTATGTAATGAGCCATTCTCCTCTATGTGTGTATCTCCTGAGGAGACATAAATTATGTCATGAGACTTTCTCTTTCATATATAGAGATAGATAGATATAACATAGTTGTGTGTGGTGGAGGCACTCACTCTATATGATCTATTGCCCAGGTGCACATCCCTAAAGGGAAATGGACAGCAAATAAAAAAGAGGGCAGCACCAGTAGGTCTTTTCCAAAAAAATTTATTAAAGTAATGTGGCAATTGTTCTGGTAGATCTTGTCTTGTAGAATCAATGTTTTCTGGGATATGCGCACTTAGTTTTTCTTGAATTTAAGAGGTCTATTTTATTATTTCATTTTGTGAGTGCTACAGTGGAGCTCCCTGATTCTGGATTTGTGTACATACATTCCATGGTAAAATACCATTTGATTGGTTGCAAACTTGCTACTCTTGTGGTAGTGAGGTGTTTAGTTTAGCTGGTAGGCCTACCTCTAGTTGGGGTCCTTTTACTGGCTCATAGTGTGTGTATAAAATGGGGATGGCTAGTTTTTTTAGATGCTGTTCATCCTGAAGAAAATAATATATCTAGAAACTAATCGACAAATAGAGGAATATTTACATTTACTTTATTAATTATTGTATTAAACTTTTATTTTTCATCTAATCCAGACCTAATCATGCTCTGTAAATCTGGTTAGAGCTGTCAGTTGCTCAATAAGTGTGTCTGTAATCACATTCATGGGGAGAGTTCTCCCTTTGGATTATTTGTCTTGTTACTCCTGTAACTGGAACAAAAATAATCCTTAATAATCCTTAATATCACCATTTAATTAAATATGGCTTTTAACTACTTGCATTTCATTGATTAAAAACTCAATTTTCTGCAATGAGAATTTTCATTTGTCCCCTATGGTGCAGCTGGTTTGCTCCATATTTTCTCCTCTTTTTCTTTCTGTCTAAGGCCCTAAAGGTCTGATTGATCAAGCAAAAAAATGTTCAGCTCTGGAGCAAACTAACAGGAACCATACAGGGAAAATGAGAATTCTGTAAATTGCTATTGATTTAAATTGTGCAACATCATGAGTCCAGAGGTTAAATCAGTGGCAATACTAGTTACTAGAGCACCATGTTGCAAACATTGTTGTGCAAAGTAGGACACCACTGCTAGAGAGCCTGCAAATTTCTATTGCAGGCTCGTTCCTAGTTGAGCATCTCTGACGCTACACATGCAAATTATCCTTCGGGTTAGTCACCCGAAGGGTAAAAAGCAAATCCAGCATTGGAGGCCATGCTCACAGTGCCTAGACAGACCAGCTACACCTCACTGACGATGCCCAACAAGGCAGAAACGTGAATCTGGGATTGGCTGTTTCTCTTGTTCAGAGAGGAACTGCCTGGCATTTTGTGGCTGGACTGCTGTAATGGCAGGACCAATATGATATGCTTTAGGATATTTTCTCCCTGTGAAAGGCACTAGTGGACTAAAAGAGACTGCATCCTGGGTAGAACAGCATTCCTAGAGAGCCTGCAAATTTTTACTGCAGGCTTGTTCCTATTTGAGAGTCTCTGACTCCTACTTTAAACAATTTGTCCCCCATAACTCAAATATATATGTCCCTGGAACAGGCAGGCCCCTTGGATACCATGCCGTGTCACAACTGTACCCTCTGCATCCCCTTTATTTATGCCCTGGGTTAAAAACATGACTTAAATGAAGGTGGATTTTTACTTCTTGTTATGATACAGTTGTAATGCTCAGAATTGCACATTTTATCTTGATAAATAAGGCCCTCTAACTGACAAAACAGACAGTCCACTGTGATCCTGTGACTGTGTCATTGATACCAGTAAAGCAAAGGAAGACATCTTGCTAGTCTTGTGTATGTTCAGGCAGCGATACCGCTATGCTATATCATCTAAAAGGGTAACTGAGGAGTGATTGTAGCACTGTTGGGTTAGAGTAAGCAGAGACATATAGATATGATCAATGTTATGGAGAGGGCTAAGGGTTCATATTCTAAAGATCTCTCAGTTTATTTTGAAAGCTCCCAGGTTTGGCAATGGGTTACATTTAGAGTTTAAAGTATATTTGTAGGTACTAAAATGTACAATTATCTTACCTTAAAATGGACAAAGCTGTGCAAACCAAAGTTCGTGATTTGATGTGTAATGCAGGGTTTAGATATAAGTCACCAGGCAGAGACTCTGCATTGAGGAAATGAAACCAAAACAAGTCTTTTTTTTCAATTTGTAAAGAAGAACCTGTTTGGCCACATACTTAATCTACATAAAAATGACGGCATTTCCTTAAATTAGCTGTCCATGTAGGAGCACTGTTTGCTCAGTACATAAATATATACAGACAAAACATTCATCTCTGTAAAACAAAAAGGGCAGATTCCTCTCCTAGATTGATCAGAGAAAAAGTGAATTTCAGTTTGTACTAATAAAATAAAAATACATTGGTAAGTAAACAGTATATTTTTCTTTGGAGTCTAAACTGCAATGCTTATTAAAAGATGGAACATGTTGAAATGCTGTAGTCTCCCACATACACCACACAGAACCACACATGGTCACAGAACCACACATGGACTATTCATTTATTTGAATGGTCTTGGTGAAGACTTATTGCTACACTGTATTTTATCAATATCATACAGATATGTTTTTTTTGGTGAAAGTATATTACCAGGAATAATATATTGACAATATCTCTCGTTTTCAAGTATGTTCTAGACTCATTTTATCTACCTGAGAGGGGTGAAAAGCTGAGCTGACCATTCTGGAACTAGAACCTGTAACTTGAACAGATTCTACAGCTGGTACATTAACCAGCTGAGCCATCTTTGATCATGGATGCTGTGGATGGTCTCTCCCACCATGGGCCACATGTCGACCCATTGGTTTTCCCAGGCTGGCACTTGTAGCCCTGTGTAGGGGAGGGATCCAGTGTCATTAGAAACATTGTTTGCGGTTTTCCTTTATTAGATTCTTTTTGTAATACACATTGTTTCTGATTTTGTATTTCCCCCATAGCTCAGTGGTTTCATAAACACAAGGATTATGTGCTTGCACCATGAGAACAAAGCATTTCTTCTACCAATGGATATGTACCCATGGTATGGCTTGTAGTAAAGTAGGTCTCCATATACCTCTGGGTTTTATGCAGACTTGAACACTTCATGGGTCGGCAAGTTTGACCCTGGAGGGAAGATACTACTATAGATTACATGCCATGGCACATAACTTTTCCTTTCTTGCACTGACATTTGCCAAAGTTACATTATGCGCACCAGGTTGATGTGTGTGTTGCAATCTGCCGTTCTTTTTATCGGCACATGCTAGCACTGAAACCTAGAGTGAGTAGCATGACTCTGCTCTTGCATTTGCTTTTAATTACCTTTTTCTCTGTATAATATACCTTCTACATTTCTACATGGGTTGTTAATTATTAGTAATTGCCAACATTAATTGGCTCAGGTATATTTAATTTGATTTGTTCCTTTCAACATAACACACAGTAAGTTATTGGTTACTGTAGAGGTGATGTCATCCCCTGCTGTCAGTCCTTTGACTGCAGGTGATGACATCATTGGCATCTTTTGGCACACTGCAGGTTAATTGCAGTCTTTAAATAGTATCCTTTATGTGTATGTCATTGTCATGATAAAGACCCATAGGACCAAAACATTGACTGTTTGTTTATATATTTTTTGCCAACAAAATTTTGCTCAACAAGTCCCACAGGTGTTGCCCCTCTTTTCCACCTCTGTATGTCCATCTACATTGGGATTGTGCACCTGGGCAATTCAGTGTTACCCACTACATGATCTGTACCACTGTATCAACTACCCCCATTACCGTTATGAGCAAAGCCAGATCAACAGCCTGTCCAACAGCTACTCACTCTCATTCCCTTTCTACATCACTCTCCCACCTACAAGCCATTCACAACCTCACTGTTCTAACAGAACCTTTTATCCCAGACAGGCCCACTATTTGACTGGACTACCTCACTGAAAAGCACTTCTATCTCACACCCAATGACCGGCAGTTCATGTGGCAAGAGACACACTCCTTAGCATGTACATCTTCCCAACCTACCTTCTTCTCAAGAGCAGGGCCCTCTGATCATTTCATTTTTATGCCCATGTGTTCTGTTTTATGCCTCTGTATGTCTATTCCCTATTGTACAGAGCTGCTAACTGAATTTGTGCTATATAAATAAAAGATAATAGTAATTGAGGAGGCCTGACTTTGGAGTCACGTGATTCGATTAGCTTGTATTTTTGTAGCACAGTTTGCATTAAAAACACTAGTATTATCTGTCAGCACACATTACTGGAAGCCCATGGAGGTTGTCAATAGCAAGCACAATTAAAGTATTAAAATTGTATAGCAATTGTGCTTTAATAAGATACATGTCAGTGCCAGCTTTCTTATGCACATAAATCTGTCTAAGGATACTGGTCACATACTACTTCAATTTAATGTTAAATGGTCTGGGATTATTTCTACAATTGTATGTAGATAATTCAAAATTAAATAATATCTTAAAAAGGATTATCTAAAATAGTTTTTAAAATGTTTAGTAGTATCCATTATTTTGTAATCGAAGAAAAATACAAGTCTGTTTGAAATGCTACATATTATGTTTTTTCTTTTTATTATATTCTGTCTATATCACTGAATTGTACAGCAAAAATATAAACTAATATAAACAAATTGACCATGGAGTTGAGGCACCAGGGTTGTGGGTGCCAGTGGTCACAGGTAAACACAGATACAAAGTACCAAAAGGCTCTGGTTTGAGAAGGATGAGCCTGCACAGATTAAAGAGCCATGGAAAGAGCTAGTCAGAGACACTTGTGCTCAACTAGGAACAATCCTGCCCTCAAAGTGATGAGGCTCTATAGGATAAATATCCTACCCCGGATGCAATCTCTTTTAGCTCACTAGTGCCTTTCACATAGAGAAAATATTCTAAAGCATATCATACCAATCCTACCAAAAAGCAGTCTAGCCACAAAGAGCCAAGCAATTCCTCTCTGAACAAGAGAAACAGCCAGCCCCAGACATACATTTCAGCCTCATTGGCCCTCATCAGTGAGGTGCAGCTGATCTTGTGAGCAAGGGGCCCACGTCTGGAATACCCTGTTACCCTTAGGGTGACTAGTCCCAAGGATAATTTGCATATGCAAAGAGCTAGTCAGAGACGCTAGGGAGATCAGCTGCACCTCACTGATGAGGCCCAGCTATGCTGAAACATTCGTGGCTGGACTGCCTTTTGGTAGGATCAGTATGATGTGCTTTGGGATATTTCCTCTCAGTGAAAGGCACTAGTGAGCTAAAAGAGATTGCACCCTGGGTACGATACTTATCCTATAGAGCCTCATCACTTTGAGGGCAGGCTTGTTCCTAGTTGAGCGTCTCTGACTAGTTCTTTTGCATATGCAAATTGCCCTTGGGATTAGTCACCCTAAAAGTAACAGGGTAATCCAGACGTGGACCCCTTTCTCACAGTGCCTAGAGAGATGAGTTGCACATAACTGATGAGGCAAAACAAGGCTGAAATGGATGTCTGGGGTTGGCTGCTTCTCTTGTTTAGAGAGGGATTGCCTGGCACTTTGTGTCTGGACTGCCTTTTGGTAGGATCAGTATGATGTGCTTCAGGGTATTTCCTCTCTGTGAAAGGCACTAGTGAGCTAAAAGAGATTGCACCCTGGTTATGATACTTATTCTATAAAGCCTCATCAATTCGAGGGCAGACTCGTTACTAGTTGAGTGTCTCTGACTAGCTCTTTTGCAGTTTAAAGAAGGCCAGGGCAGGCAGAGTACAAGTAGAGTCAAATTTAAACCACTGTTAAGATGGGTGGAAATCAGAATGGTTTAGGAGAAGGACCCAGAATTAGTAAATGTACACAGATAAAGTCTTCAACACAAGACATATCCATGTTTAATTTTTTTTGCACACCTTTAAATATTCAAGATAAGTCACACACAGCTTGGTGGGATTTTGCCCCAAATGAGTGTGTCACAACCTACTCAGACCCACCTGTGGCTGTGCCCCTTAATTGTAGAGCATATATTTTTAGTTCAATAGAAAAATAAGCATGTTAGGATTGACATCTTCCCTGAAGAAGAGCATGAAAAGCACAACACAGTGAAGTAGCTAGTAGGGACGGGAGAAAGTTGTTGCCATTTTTCCACGAGAAATTTCGTGAAAACCATGTGGTTATCCGCTTTCTGCGGGAAAATTCTCTTTAAAACTAGCTGTTAAAATTTTTGCATCTTTCGCCCATTAGACAAAATCTTTCGCCATTTTTTCAATGGCTAGAAAGTTTCCGCCCATTGATTTACATTTTTTTTTCGCACTTATTATGTGTCCACTGAGTCTGAGGAGGAAGTCACCAGCAATACTGAACAAATGCTGTCCAGTCCCCCTAAATCGCCTCAAGGGATGGGGAACTTAATGAGAAGGGAGGGAGAAAAGGGAATGGGAAGGAAGGGAGAAAAGGGAATGGGAAGGGAAGGAGAAAAAGGTAGTACTAGTGAGAGCAGGACAGGTCATCTACCTGTGCCTGCTGCAAGACGTGCTGCCCCTGCTGCCAGTGCCACCATTGCTGTACCTGCAGCCACTAGTGTTGTACCTGCTGCCACACATGCTGCCACTAGTGTTGTACCTGCTGCCAGATGTGCTGCCACTAGTGTTTTACATGCTGCCCCTGCTGCCAGTGCCACCATAGCTGTACCTGCATCCAATAGTGTTGTACCTGCTGCTAGACGTGCTGCCCCTGCTGCCAGTGTCACCATTGCTGTTCCTGCAGCCACTAGTGTTGTACCTGTTGCCAGTGCTGAACCTGCTGCCAATACTTTGCCTGCTGCTAGTGTTTCTTGTAGTACTCGGGGGGGGGAGGAGAAAATGATTCCAAGTGTGACGGCAAGGGACCCTAAATCACACTTGCCATTCCCATGCAGTCCTGCCAGTGCTAGTACTACTGCTACTAAGGTCCAGCAGCTTGTTATAGTGTTAGGAGTGAAGGAGGGGGTAATCAGTAATATCCTCATATTACTAGTGACTGTGAGACTGAGGAGGAAGACGGCTGAACTTGATGTGGTTGGTGTTAGTAGTAGTAGCAGTAATGATGAAGCAGCTGGAGTGGTAGGGGAAACATTGGAGAGCAACCAGACTAGTGGTCAAGGGAACCCACACCTTTCCTCTGACCCTGGGACTGGGAGTCCTCCCCTTCCCTTCACTACAGTGTCCAATTGGAACATGATCCTGAAGAGGCCAGAACTGGTGTTGGGGGAGAGCAGGCTCAGAATTAATACCACCACTACCTGCAGGAGCACAGATCAGCTGCCTGTGCCTGCTGCTACTGCTGCTAGTACTAGTCTGCCTTCTTCTTCAGGTCAAAAGGAAATGGCAAGTGTGACATTAGGGGACCCTCTGTCATACTGCTCGTCACCTCCTCCAAGCAGCAGTGAAATGTCTGGAATAGAGCAGCAGCAACAACAGCATGTAGTGACTAGTGGTGGTGGTGGTGATGATGATGCTGGAGAAACTGGGGTAGAAGACACAATGAAGGCCTTTTTAGCAGAAACTGAGAAGGAATGGGAGACAGGGATGGGGATGGGCATCACCACCACCACTAGCAATGACATTTTGGAATTAGAGGAATTTGCAACTGCTCTAATTCCTTCTGATGTTGAGACGCAGGGGCAGCAGGATGCTGAGGAGCAGGCTAGTTTGCCACAGACTCCCGTGAACACAGTGGGAATGGGGTCAACAAGTGATGCGGGTCTAGGAAAGGTTCCACTTGCCAGCAGTAGCTATACTCCTGATTCTAGCTGCAGTGCTGAATCTGAGGCAGTAGCAGCAACAGCAACAACATTATCCACTGCCGCAGACAATGAAGGGGAATGTGGAGGACAAGAAGAAAGAGGCCATTCTTCTCCAGCTGTTCCCTTCCCCTGAAATCATCATGGGTGTGGGACTATTTTTCTGTTGGGGCAGACACAGTACAGTCATCAGCAACGACACTGTGCACAATTTGTGACATATCAATGAAAGAGGAAAGGAGGGAACACACCTTGGTGCCTGATTTGCCCTGATTTCACACATGAAACGCAGACACCATGGCATTTACGTCAAACATGTTAAAGACAAACACCCACCACAGAAATCAAGTACCACTTTTGCTCTCCCTGACTCTCCAGAAAGGCAACAAGAGACGAGGCAGAGATCAAAGAGGAGAAGGAATAGAACAACCCAGGCAGAGACTGGAAGTTCCAGGATGAGTGAAACAACTAGCTCACCATCACCTTCTAGGGTAACTACATCGTCTGCCAATCCACGTTGTTTATTTCCTCCCCCACCAAATGATAGCCACTCTGTTGATGTTAGGATGTGGCAGTTCGTCTCTACCCATAGCACACTGTGTGGTGCACTGACCACACATGGCAGTGTGGTGGAGGAGAATCTCAATCAGTGCATCAAGCGGCATCAGAGGAGATTCCTTCCTGTAGAATATGCTAAGATGGTGGAAGAGAGAGTTCATCATTACTATTAAACTGTCAGCAAGTTGTCATGTGTCCTTAACAGGTCTGGAAAAGGAGTACAGTGACAGCGGCAGTACTTGGTTTCGGGTGTCATGGTTTTTGGATACAATTGTGCCCCCAGATGTTGTTTACCACACACACGCACACACACACACACACACACACACTGTGCACATTGCAGTTGCTGATGAGATCCGCTGTTCCTGCTCTCAAGGGAAAAAATATATTCTAATAACACACCCATGATGATTTTGGAGGGGGGGCAAGTGAAGAAGATTTAATGGCCAACTTGTTATTTTCTCCACATATAGTGGGAGCTACTTATTCTGCTGCTACTGCCTCAGACGCATCACTGGAGCCAGTTGTGGCAAGTGGAACCTTCATCATCCATCTTCCATGTTACTGCTATTGTTGATCCCATTCCCTTTCAGTTGCCTAATCATCCTGCTGCTTAAACAACTGTAGCAGCAGTACGAACAGCAGTTGCAACTCAGGACTCAGGAAGACATTTGACAGTGGCCACTGGCCAACATGACCTGCTGACATTAGGCCAGTAGTGCATTTTTATTTTTTTCTCAGGGCTTGTAATACCAAATAAATAAATAAATAAATAATGATTAAAAAAAAACTAGTCCTACAAAAAAATAAACAATTTTTGGGGGGTTTGTTTTTAACAAGCTTAAGTCCTGCAAATCAATGTTTCCTTAAGGCTTGTGCCAAACAAGCTTAAGTCCTGCAAATCAATGTTTCCTTAAGGCTTGTGCCAAACAAGCTTAAGTCCTGCAAATCAATGTTTCCTTAAGGCTTGTGCCAAACAAGCTTAAGTCCTACAAATCAATATTTCTTCAGGGCCTGGGCCTCTAATAAGTCTGTCTTACAAATGCCTCTAACAACAAATCAAACAAATCCTCTTCTACAAAATACTCTATCAGGTCAAGTATCAGTCCACTCCAGTGGCAGCTTATGTCAGGGGGTTCCTGTCTCTATCACTATAAATACAAATTTCTTATTTTATTTATTTATTTTTTATTAACTGTCCCCTCAATAGCAGTCAAGAACCACCCCCCAAAAACAAATTCCCTGTTCAAATGATTCATTCATTCACCAACACAGGCACCCTCCTCAGACCCCTTTATACCATGTCTTATGGTTCCTATTTTATTTTATTTTATTTTATTTTATTTAGGATTTATTTTTTAATTACTGCCCCCCAATCCCAGTAAACAACCCCCAAAAATCATCCCCTGTTCAATTGATTCTTTCCCCACACCCCACCAACACAGGCACCCTCATGCCCCTTTTATACTATGCCTATGTGAAATTAAATAATATTTGTTTTATGTGGTGTGTGACTTCAGTGCTCCCATTGAGTTCAATGGAATGAGGTGTGAAAAAAGCAGAAAAAAAATGGAAAATCTGCACTTTTTGCAGG
Source organism: Rhinophrynus dorsalis (assembly GCA_037306005.1). Taxonomy (NCBI): domain Eukaryota; kingdom Metazoa; phylum Chordata; class Amphibia; order Anura; family Rhinophrynidae; genus Rhinophrynus; species Rhinophrynus dorsalis. The sequence goes on from CM074721.1 coordinate 49,413,092, forward strand.
AAATTTTTCGCCAAGCAGAAAAGTACCATTTTTCACTGATTTCAGTTTGAGGCGGAAATTTTCGCCCATCCCTAGTAGCTAAATCAGAATTAGGTAACCCTTGATTCTCTAGTTTTTGGAGACTACAACTACCATCATCTCTAACAGCTGTAGAATCTTAGGTTACCTACCCCTGGTGTACATTATGGATAGCAATATCCTTTAATCTGAGGTTGAATAATCAACTGTTCTTGTCCGTTAACTTCCAACCATCTTTACACTAAGTAGCTGAAATTTATGTTATTGTATTACTATTATGGATGACTGAATAATTTGCTAGTGTAGATCCATTACACAAAAACGGCATTAGGGAGGACTCTGGCAATTTCATGCAGACATCACTAGTTGGTACTATGCTGAAAAAAAACATTAGAAAGGAACTAAGGAGTTATTATTTCAGGTTGCAGGAAAGCAATGCATTAAAGCAGTGGAAAAAATGGTTTCTTGTTTATATAGGAAGAGTCATAATCAGGTATAAGCAACAGGAAAAATGCGGTACTAATGCCGCTCTATACATCACCTGGAATACTATGTTGTGTTCTGGAGAACACAATTCCAAAAGGACATTAATACATTGGAGGCAGTTAAAAAGCCACTAAATGGTGCAGATCTTAATGTCACAGAGTACAGAACATACTCAAAGAACTTAATATATATAGTTTGGATGAAAAAGAGGGTGACATGATAGGAACTTTAACTATATTAAGGGATTTAGTATAGTTTAGGAGGGAAGTATCTTTCAGAAAAAAAGACTGCTAAAATAAGAGGCTAAAATCTAAAGTTAGACTGTGGAAAATTCAGAAGTAATGTACTTCCATACGGACAGGGTGATAAACTCATGGAACAGCCTCCCAGCAGAGGCTTTAGGGAGTCAGGGACAAATACTGTTAGCATATTCAAAAATGCCTGGGATAGAGATAAGTATATTCTAGAAAGGATGTAAAACTCTGTCTTATTAGATAGGGAAATGGGCATGCTGGATAGACCAGAAGGAATTTTCTGCCATCAAAATCTATGTGTCTATAATCTCCATATAATGCTAATCACACTTCCAGAACTCTCATGGTGCTGAAACTGGGTCCACTGTGGTCCGGGATATAGGAAAGTGGGTATATGGAAAACCAAAAACAAACTATACCATTGCAACCAGGCAAGGGTAACATGACCAGTCTCTAAGGCATATACAGTGCACGTCCAGTGGAGGAAAGCAGAGTGCTGGGCTTAGCCTTTAGTCAAAGGTGCTGCACTCTTCACTACCAGGTATACTAGGGACATATATGTACATGACTGCCACCATCCGTCTCTTCAACATTAATTTTTAAACCACGCACCTCACAGTCCCTTCCCTTAACTGGTGTCCAAGATTTCTGTGGCAAAGAGCTGAATAAAGTGTCCTGTTCAGCTGGTACTTTGTTCAAGTTGAAGGAACATCAATAACATGTCCTATCACAGATCTGGATAAAAAGAAAATCAAACAGTTTCAGTTTGACATTAAACATTGTCCTGTAATAAAAGCCTATGAGGACATAAATCTCACGGATATAATTCAAGCTGAGACCTTTCTAATATTCAAGGAGCTAAAAGCACCATTTAAATCAATAAAAATTGTTTTGTTCCAGAATTCCTCTAGTTGTTCTTAGTACATCAGCCTCTGTTTGTGGTTGGCATGCTATGGCGATAGCTGTATGCTGCAAAGCATTACAATCACCTCCCATGGAGCATTTTGATAGAAGAAACATTTTTTCAAGTAGAGATGGGCAAAATTACTGCAATTTGTTAACAGATCAGTTTATGGAACCTGGAAAAAGTTCCAGGTCCATCTAAATTAATCCACAATAAATCATGGATGGATGAAGGGAAAGGGGGGCAGACTGAAGGAAGGAGAGGGGAGGGGGGGGAAATTGAGCTAAAAGAGGCAGCTGGGAAGAAGAGGGAGCTAGGACAAAGGAGAATGAGAAGAGGCTGACAGGGAACAGTCTGAAATCAGACAGAAAAGAAAGTGGGAAGGAGAGGGCATAAAAGAAGAGTGGACTGAAGATCAGGATAGTGAGAGGGCTAGAGCAAGAGAGTGAGTAGGGAGACACTGAGAATGGGTCTGGAAGCATGGGAAAGAGAAGGAGGGATGGGAGATAAAGATGGTGAGAGAGCTGGGAAAAGCTGGAGGGAAAATAGGGGCAGACACATGCATCAGACCTGTCCAAAGATGTTTCCTACCTTGTAAGAATGCTGTAGCGGGGTGTAAAGGAGAATGGGCAGTAAAGATGAGTGGGATGGTTTACAGGAGAGTGCAAGAGCCCAGGACATGGGTGTGATGAGGGAGACCTAAAGAATAGGGCCAGGAGTGCTGGTGAAAGAGGAAAAGAACTATTGGGAGAGAAATGAAGAAAACAGGAAGAAGAAAATACAGGTATGGTTAACCAATAACATCCTGAATTCGACAGACCAACAAGAAGTAGGGCAACCCTAGAGAAAACCACCTGAACCATTGAGTACAAATAAAAATTCCCAAAATTCCTATTGATTTAATCCATTGCAGAGGCCTCTAACACATTTTCTCACAATAACCAATCAATGAATGTCTTCACTTCGCAGGGTTTCAAAAATAGATTCTATAAAATAATATGGTATTGGAGTAATTTTTGGAGTGGCTTCTTTCTAATTGATAATGTGAAAGTATTTTTAAAGTAATATCTGGGGCTCATTTTCTGAAAGGAAAATTATTGTGGTTCACATGATTTGATTCACATTTGAACCGTTAGTTTTTCTTCATATTTGTGAATGTTGGCGCATAGTTAACTGTCTGCCACCTTTCGATGACCCTATACTGTTAAAGATTATCTCTACTGTCTGCTACCGGTCCATAACTTTAGCCTGCTAAATTATCCCCTCTGTAGTCTACTTCCTGACCATGACCACAACCAAGCATCTTTTAGTAGCTGGGAATCCTCTCATGGTACTAGTCACAGCTCCTGGGTCAGATTGCTAAAGATCTTCCAGGAGGGACCCTTCTAGAACAACAGTCTATCCAGACAAAAAAGCACCAATGGAAAATAAACCACATCACTAGTCTTTTTCAGGTTCTCCATTACAGGTTTGAATCACCAGCTCCTCCTTCCATACTTGCTTCTGCCCGTTATGCTCCGTTATGCTCAATTCATTCTTCCTTCTTCTCCTCCATCTCCTAGATAGCCTTGCACTGAACCTTTTAATCCCAGAAAAATATGTGTTTTCGATAATTATTTTTCACTTCATTACAGGAATTGGCCCAATGATTTTGCCTCATTCCAGGAACAGATAACTTTTGTTAGTACTTTTCTGAAGAGACAGCCATTTGATTGAGTTTACACTCTTCTTAGATGTCAATTCTCTATTCTCTCCATCTCTGACTCCTTCACCTCCACATCTCCACCCTTTATTCAGTTTTTGAAGTTCCAGATTGTCAAGCAGCTTCTGAGGATGCACTTCTAGGACTCCATCAGGGATATAAGACTCTGGCACAGTAAGCCACCAAATTTCATACCTTAGTGTACAATATTGATTGTGAAGGAGCGCATGTAAAACTACTTTTAGGGGGGACCTTTTGGGGAGACTAAAAGAAGAGCTGATAGCAAGTGAGATTCCTTGAGGTCTGGAGAAGTTCATTTCCTTATATACCACCCTACAGAGTCGTCACTCAGAATGTAAACAAAAGCATGATCTGGATTTATCTGGTAGGTTCCTGCTTGTTTAGCTTGCTCCTCACTTTCAACCCTACAACAATATGGCTGTGTAAGCTCTGAGAGAAAAGAGAGAAGGCTTTCATCTGGTCTTTGCCTCTGCTACAGGTGTCCAGGACATTTTGTTCACAAGTGTTCTCAGATACTGGAAAATGCTTATATTTAGTCAGGTCTAGGAGATCATCACTAATTGACCGTGCCATCTCCTCCTGTCTGAAGAACAGATTTATCCTTTCTGTTGATCTATCTTGGTCTTAAAAGCTTTTCTTGCCTTTTTAGACTCTTCCAGAGCAGATGGTCTACTAATTGATAAGAACCTATTTCTGTTCATAAGATTCCTCTGGTTCTATGTCTGTTCTTCTCAATATAACCTCAGCGGATGGCTCTCTTTTAGGGCCTAGATATATCAACCAATCCATAGAACCTTTGAGCCTTCTTTCAGAGACTTTCTATAAAGAGAAAACTACTTTTGTACAACAGTACATTCCAGGCAAGAATAGTGGGTTAATCTGCTAGACAGGTGCAGAATAGGAACATCCCTATCAGCTCCTAAAAGTAATGATATGAGACGTGGAAAATTCATGCACTCATCCCAAGAAAACAGAAAAAACCCAACTGATAAAGCATCAATATTTATTTATATGGTTAAAAGTACCTGAAGTCTTCTGGCCATATACTAATACAAAGAGAGACTAGTATGACATAGGCACTCAGATGAAAATCCACATCTTAAACAGATCCACACATTTCGCACAAGAAGAAGTTACTCATGATCTCCGAACAATGTCAACATAATCTGCACCTGGATTGGTCCTGAGGAAGAATTGCTTCCTGGAGCCTACTTGTCCTGGGAAGTGTCTTCATTTCATCTTCAAGAATTTTATTTCTCCTTCTCTGTCTTCCATACAAAAAAAGAAACCTTGCCTCTGCATAAGCCCTTGATTGCCCCAAAGACCTAGCTGGGTCTTCTCCTCCCAGAGGTCATGCTTCTCCACTTTCCAATCTGGAAACACACAAAATGTAGGCTTTAATACAAGATAATCTTACCTGAAAGTTTATAAGTACAAATTCTTTTCCTTTAGGAAAATAATTTTGTTTCATACAGAATGACACATCTCTGTGACCTTGCTTGATTACCAAAGTTTAAGCAAAATTAATAAATATAATAGTCACCTCTTGCCCCTAATTATGGAGCTCTCTGATAGATTTCATGGAGCAAACACCTTCACCAAGCTCAATCTTCATGGGGTCTATTAATTCACATATGAAAAGGAAACAAGTGGAAGACTAATTTTAACACATTTGCAGGGCATTATGAATACTTAGTTATGCTCTTCGGCCTTTGCAACACCCTGCCAGTCTTTCATGCATTCTTAAATTACATTTTTTGAGATATTTTTCTTCCCTCTGTCACTGTATATCTGGAAGACATTCTGCAAGTCTCTTACTGAGCACCGCACACGTTACTCTGGTTTACCCTATCTTTTCCTTCATTAACTGTTTTCTAAATTCGAAAAATGCAAGTTTGAGAAAACACGTCTTTCCTTTGTGGGGAAAGCCCCCCAGAGGGCTATGAAATGGTTCAAAGGTGAAGGCAGTCAGTGATTGGTCTCTTACTCAAGGCCTTAAAGCTATCCAACAACTTGTATGCATTACAAATTATTACCACAGCTTAATAAGGAATTTTTCCAGAATCATCACTCCTATAATAGCTATGACCCATAAAGGAGCTGATAATTTGTACTGAACCATTGAAGCAAACCAAACTTTAAAATCTTTGAAGCACTCCTTTGTCTCTGCTTCCTTTTCGGCTTATTCTGACTATTCAATCAAAAACACGGAGCTCAGCTTCTATCACCTCACCTTCGTGAGAGATTTAAGGCGAGACACCACACTAGAGCGCCCAGAAACTTGAGGGTAAACTCAAATATATGGTCCCAGTAGCCCCTCAGCTACTGTATACAAATGTATAAAATAGTGACCAATGTCAATATCTCAGCAATCCTTTTCCTTAAATTTATAGTCCCACTGGGCTGTAGTTCCAAACTCACAAATACCTCGCTCTCACTTAGTTCTTGTTGCTGCTCCGCAAGTCTGATCCTCTTGTCACACTTCTCCAAACATCTACACAAATGGGCGAAAACCAAAGAAACCATCTAAAAGCGGTGTTTATTAATTAAAAGCCCATCCTACAGAAACAAAATGCACTTACAAAAAACACTGTTTAGTACAGCATATCTCAATATTCAGGAGCGTCTTTCCTTTCTCATTATACCAACGCTTATCCACAGTGAGCCGCCACTGGAGCACCAGATTTTTAGATATATTTATAACACACCACAACGATACCTCTCTTGTGTAAACCTTCACTGCGTTTCTTGGTATCTTTCAGTGCTTCCTGGTGTCTCCCGGTCTTCACAAAGCTAATTAGTTCTTTCTCCAGCGCTCAGGTGTTTGAAAGTTACTCCACTCTGATCAAATTGTAACAAACTAACAGCACAATAGAATCAATCATAGACAATCAGTATTCTTTTCCCCACGCGTATGGATTGAGGAAGCTGGCAGAGGTCCGGCGATACGCGTGGGGAAAAGCATACTGATTGTCTATGATTGTTTCTATTGTGCTGTTAGTTTGTTACAATGCATATATCGAAAAATCTGGTGCTCCAGTGGCGGGTCACTATGGATAAGTGTTGGTATAATGAGAAAGGAAAGATGCTCCTGAATATCGAGGTATTCTGTACTAAACTGTGTTTTTTGTACGTGCATTTCATTTCTGTAGGGTGGGCTTTAAATGAATAAACACCGCTTTTAGATGGTTTCTTTGGTTTTGCGCCCCTTTGTGTAGATGTCTGACTATTCAATGCCTTTATAATTGAGGAGAATGCCATTCTTTCATTGCATTCTCAAACAGGAAGAATTCTTTACTGGTCCCATGCTATTGAAATCCCTCTGAAGGAATGGTGCTATCTTTTAGAAAACACTTCTATGCCCATAAGCTTCCTGACCATCTGAATCTCAAATACGTAGGAAGAGATAAATGACTAGATTCACATGAGGCATGACTGACTTTTTTTTTTTTAATGTTTTGCTTTCTGCAGTTTCATCATCTCCTACATCCCAGGTAACAAAAATAGCAAAGCCAATGTCCTTTCAAAACACTATGATTGGATTGCTTCACAAATCACCTACACAGATCAGTTATAATTGTCTTTATCCTATATAATAATTTGCTAAAATAATAATAATAACTAGTATTTATATAGCACCTTTCTCCCAGTGGGACTCAAAGCGTTGTCAGCGCACACTCTCGGAATTAACCGAACCGGCAACTGAAATAACAGGTGTTATTATTACCCAATCAATGGTACTCATTTATCGACCTCGGAAGGATAAAGGACTGAGTTGGCCCTGCTGGGATTCGAACCTGCAACCCTGAGACTGAATAGGCTCCATAGTCAGGGAATTTACCACTGAGCTATCCCTCCAGCTTATGTGTGTAATGACGCAGTCATGCGCAGTAGAGACTGCTGTGCGTGCTGCAGTCATGGTCAGTAGAGACTGCCTGCGCCGCGGCTCCTTTGGAGCGTCCAGCTCTGTATTAGCCGTGGTGCGGGCAGTCTCTACTCTGCATGACTGCCCCGTGACCAGCTGGCAGTGGCACTGTGGCCCATGTAAAGGGCTCTTCAACTAGTCAGGTTATAAACTGCTAATGCATGCAAGTTATGTTTTTATCTTTTTTTATATATGCTCTTTTTTATTAATAAAATACTACACTTAGATCTACTTTTATGCGCTGTCCCACCCCATCCCTCTTCTGTTTCTGTTACAAGACTAACTAGCAGCAGACTACAAAAGGATCAAATGCAATAAAATCTATATAGGGCCGTATTCAATAAGCTAAAGATATGAGGTTTACCAATGGCCCATGTTCAAAAACTGGTTGAAGTGCAAGGCAATGGAGACTTTTCTTGCATTCGAAGTGTTAAAGCCCCTTGTAAATAAATGGAATTTATTAATTTAGAAACCATGGTACAGTTGGTTTGCTCCAGAATTACTAATATTTATCTTCTTGAAAACAACCTATAGATATAGCTGGTTGAAGAGTATTTACCTGAGTCCTGGTTAATAAATTATGAGCCATTTATTCCTAGGGTATAGCACCTCATTACAGATTATTTTGGCTAAACATTGTCTCTAAATTATCCAGTTCTTTATGACTCCATCAGTTTAATGCAGCTCTACAATACATTACAAACTCTCTATCAACCTCTACAACAAACCTTGAAATAAAACCCTCACATACTTGTCATTACTCCTCCTATTGACATATTCAGGAAAGGAGATTAAGATCAGAAACATTATTTCCAATGAAGTCCAGGATCTACACTGTATGTATTGTTTGCAGACTATTCCTTTTGATAAAAAAAATCAGCTGCTTGGATTGATGACTCAGCTTCCTTAATTTCAATGGACAGACGTAGTCACCACGGCTTTTATCTTCAGCTTTCTGAATAGAAAGTATAGATCATGCCAAGCAATACAGATGTGTCATGGAAATTTGTGCTGTGATTTACAGGAATGCAAAATAAAAAAGTCTTTCATTCTCTAGTTTGTAAGGGTCATAAAAAGGTAAGGGCATATTTATTTGTTACAATGTGATCATTCTCTGCCTATGGGTGTGTGTATGGATTTGCTAGAACTGTAGCTAATGTGCTTTTATGGCACTAAAAAGAGCTTAACGCTTTGCGTGCCAGAGGGGTACCCAACGCATTGCTCTGCAATGCGTTGGGTACCCCTCTGGCACTCAAAGGGTTAATTCAGCAAACCAAAGAGGTATAATTCTGGGGCAACCCAACTGCACCACAGGGGTGTAATTCTGGGGCAACCCAACTGCACCACAGGGGACAAATGAAAATTCCCCAGACCCTCGTTGATTTATTAACACATTTAGACTAACTGGACTGTTCCTTTATCTCCTAGTGTTTGCTTTTGGTTGGCTCCAGAATTGCATTTTTTTTTTGCACAACACAGAAAAGCGGAACATGCCTGGGACAAACCAACTCTACTATAGCGGACAAATAAAAATTCCCATTTATTTAAAGCATAACTTTCGTCTTATATAAAGTCACGCTGCAATAATTAAAGCGGAACTTTCAGATTATATTAAATAGCCATGAATTCATTAAAAGCATGGCGACTAGCTTGGAAATAGATGTCTTACCTTTAAAAAATAGCAGAGTGTAAAGTAATGCTTCCCGTTTGGGGACTGACGGGTAGGTTAGTGTGGTCCGTGCACCTGTGCCGTCAGTCCCTTCCGATAACCATGTGGCACACTGCAGTGCTACTCAATGGAGACCGGGACTGACAGCGCAGGCACGCAGACAAGATGTCTGTAATGTAGCCTGGGTTCCAGTTTCCAAACAGGAAGGATTTCCAAGCTAGTCGCGATGTGATTATTGAATGCATGGGGACTTAGAGCTGTCCAAAGGATGGTGTAGCAACAGCGCCACAATACAATTTCAGGCCACTTTGATATTGCACCTAAAAAATTCAACTTTGAGCTGTAATAACTTTTGAATAAAACACCTTTCAGCAGTGAGAGTGCCCTTTTTTACTCAGGGGGATAAACACTACAATATATATTTTTTTACATATTAAGTATTACTATCTCTTTAAGCAGGTAGTGACTAGCTTTATAATATATCTATTACCTCTCTAAAGTAGCCGATTGTAAAGAAATCCTTTCTCTTCGGACACTGATGACCAGATTAGTGCAGTCTGTGAGCCTGCGCTGCCAGTCCCTTTTGGTTACCTTGTGGCACATTTCAATGCTTCTCAATGGAGACGAGGACTGACAGTGCAGGCTTCTGGTCTCCTAAAATAAAGGATTACTGTACAATCTGCAACTTTTGAGAGGTGATAGTTATATTATAAAGTTAGTCGCTATCTGCTTAATTATTGCAGGACGACTTTATGTAAGATAAAAGTTCCAATTTAAAAGGTCTCCAGTGCATTGTGATGTGGTGTATTGATGAGCTCTCTAGCATTTAAAGGGTTAAAACCCCATTTAAATTCAGTGAGGTATCAAATGAAAGCCCTATTTGTGCTTAAAAAAACAGTATATAATTTATGGGGGTGGAATAAAAGACTTAGAGGGAAAACACTGTTGAACAAAGACATAGTCAGAAAGGTCAGAATTGTTCTGGTCCTTAAGGGAAAACAACCTCAGATTTTCCCGGTCCTTAAAGGGTTAACCTGATTAGAAATGACCTGGAAATAGGTATAGAAAGCAAAATATAAATATTTACAGATGACACTAAATTATGCATGATAATAGACACAGAGCAGGATGTTTGCTCTCTACAGAGGGATTTACATAAAATGTCAGACTAGACAAACAAATGGAATATGAAGTTTAGTGTGGGAAAGTGTAAAGTTATGCACTTGGGAAGAGCAAATCGCTACATGATCAAAAGAAAAGTGGAGGACTTCTGGAGTAAACCAATTCCACTATAGGGGAGAACTAAACATTCAAAAAAATTCCCATTGATTTAAATGGAGATTTTAACCCCTTGAATGCTAGACAGGTCTCTAACGCATTACCTCGTAATGTGTTGAAGACCTGTCTAGCACTCAAGGGGTTCAAATCCCCATTTAAATCAATGTGTTCTCCCCTATAGAGCAATTGGTTTGCCCCAGAACGCCTCCAGTTCTTTTGAACATACAGCCGTATTAATGGTATCATTTTAGGAGACTCTTTGCTAGAGGAACATCTGAGAGACCTTGTAAAGTAGAAACGTGGAAGCAGTGACCAATGTCAACTAGCCATAGCAAAAGCAAACAAAGCCCTGTCTTGCATAAAAAGGGTGTATTGAATCAAGATTAAATAACATAATTTTGTCACTGTACAAATCGTTGGTAAGATCTCATCTTGAATATACTGTGCAGTTTTGGGCACCAGTTCTGGAAAAAAATGACTTTAAAACTGGAGAGAGCACAGAGAAGAGAAACAAAATTAATTAAGGGAATTGAGGACTTGAAGTATAATGAAAGACTAGACAAACTTGGTTTATTTACTAAGTAAACAAAAAGAGTTTGTCTGTGCATCAAATCCTGAGTTTTGCAAATAAATAACCTATGACTTGCTACAAATATAACAGTGTGGTTTAGAGTCATGTTTTAGGCCAAAGGCATGAAAAGCTTGCCTGCCCCGTTAAAGGGATAGTGATACTTGAAAATCATTTTATTTTATATTGTAGCCCTTAAAAAAACATGAAAAATGATATAAGTCTTATCTCCTAAATCTTTATGGTTTGGATGATATTCACAAGTAAAATAAAGTTCCTTTTTCCTAGCTGTTTCAGCCAAGTCTGCCATCTAGTGGACAGATTTGCAATCCAGTCCACAGATCAACCGGCAGCTCTTTAGCAGTGCCGAGTTCACGATCTTTAAAAAGAACTACTTAATTGGAACTGTGTACAAAGTGTGCCTGGCTTGCAAGCACACTTTGTAGACCATTCCAATTAAGAAATTATTTTTAAAGATCGTGATCTCGGCACTTCTGGAGAGCCACAGCCGGTCAAGGGACCGGATTCCAAATCTGAGAGCTAGAACGGTGAAGTCAGGCAGGGGGAAACTTTGCTTGTGAATGTCTCCCAAACCATAAAGGTTTGGGAGATAAGACTTATATCATTTTTCATGTTTTTTAAGGGCTACAATATAAAATAAAATGATTTTCAAGTATTACTCTCCCTTGAAGGAACCCAGATTCAGGCAATCCCTGTCTACTTACAATATGTGAACATGTATTTTGTATAATACAGTTAAAAACAGTGACTCCAGCTTGCCTCTACTGTGAGGGAAATGAGGGAGGCATTTATACCTTCCCTAATTCAGCTATAATCCTGTTTGGGGACCTACTAACCAAGAGAAGAGGAGCCAAAATCTCCCAAAATACATATAAAAAATACTGGATTTTTTTAACTTTTATTTTTAATTTAAATATGAATTTAAAGGTACATTAGAGTAGCTACTTGCCAGATATTGAGGTATCTTGATGGGGTTGGCAAGCTTAACATCCTTTGGCCAAATTTTGGACTAAATCCTCAGATTTATCAACACAGTTATTATATACGCCTAAATTAGGGCACACATTTACACACTGGTATGGAGGAGTGCAGGTTTGTTTTTTGTTTTGAATATGTGAACATGTATTTTGTATAATGCAGTTAATTCAGCTATCACCCTGTTTGGCGAGCTACCAACCATGAGAGGAAGAGGCAAAATCTCCCAAAATACATATAAAAAATACAGGTTCCTGGTGAGCTCAAAGTAGCTTTTATTAGCAGTGTTCAATTAGTTACATATGTGTAGTGAGGAGACCTGCAAGAACAATATTTTGGATAACTATAGTAAGTAAACAAAAAGAGGTTGTCTGTGCACCAAATCCTGAGTTTTACAAATGACTAATCTATGACATGCTACAAATAAAACAGTGGGGTTTAGTGTCATGTTTTTGGTTTATTTATTCTAGAGAAAAGATGACTAAAAGGGGATCTTGTATATATGCGATGTCAATACAAAGATCTCTAGTGAGCCTTTCATTCCAAGGCTTGATTAAAGGGATAGTAATACTTGCAAATTACTAATCCCCATATTGCAGCTTTGTTAAAAACAAACTTATTGCCCCCAGTATCATCGCTCAAACCCTTATGGTTTGAGAGATAATAGTGCTGAAGACCCTGGTCAGCTACTGTCCATCAACTTCTTTCATCTTCTATCTTCCTCTTTCTTTATATCTTCTGTATTCTTCTCTTCATCCTTGTAACAAACATACAGCTGAAAAGAAAAAAAATTAAACATGAAATATGGTCCAAAACATAACTTGGAAATATGTGCAGTGGTTAAATTGATGCATCCTTTCCAACAAAACAACATTCCCCCAACTCGAATAACATGTTTAAAAATCCATTTTGCTTCAAAATAATTTTCCTTCAAAAGAGAAAAATATAGGCTTGTGTGAAATAAATCGCATATGGTGCATAGCAAAACATAAATAGTTTGTGGACTCCAACGCTATTGCCGAGTGGGATATTTGAACAGAGACTGGCTTTTACATGGCCAGTCTCTGTTTAAAATGGCTCCAAGACTTCTATTGGTTGGGATGTGTGTTAACGCACCTCCCAGCCAATCAGTTCATAGTGGAAGGATGACAAATCCCACTAGGAGCTGATTGGCTGGGAGGTGCATAAGACTCTAGAGGTCTCAGGGTGTTGTTGATTGGTGAGATATCTGTCTACAGATGACAAACAAAACCTAATTAAATTAATTGTAATTCCAGATTGTAACACAACAAAATGTGGTAAAGTCAAATGGTGGGGAAGACACTGTAGCTTAATCTATTTGGGTGGCTGATCTACATTTTTGATTGGATGCCTATTTTTGTCATAATTCTGTCTGTCATCTCATCAACCATAATCCATTATCCATCCACATATGACTGACATATGAGTGTATATATTCATTTTTATTAAGAATTGTTATAGGAACATAGTAACATACATAGTAACATAGTTGATGAGGCTGAAAAAAGACGTGTCCATCAAGTCCAGCCCATGCCAAATGACCTCTGTTGATACAGAGGAAGGCAAAAAACAAACAAACAAACATTGAAGCCATTTCCAATTAAGCTCCAAGTGTGTAAAAAATTCCTTCCTGACTCCAGATGGCAGATATTTCACTGGATGGACATCCTATCTACTTTGAAGCCAACTGTTATAATTCTCAATATTGTTCTGTACTAGATATGTATAATTTACTTTTTTGAAAGCAGTTACAGTATCTGCAATATTGCATCCCGAGGAAAAGAATTATATAACTTTACTGCCCTTACTGTAAAAAAATCCTGCCTTTGTTTTAATCGAAAGAGTCTTTCCTCTAGTCTTTTGATGAATGACCTCTTGTTCTTAGCTCAGCTCTTTCAGTAAATAGTTAATTGGAGAGGTCTTTGTATTGACATTGAATATATTTGTAAATGGGAATCATATCACACCTTTTTAATTATACAAACCCAGTTTAGCTAGTCTGTCTTTATAACTCAGATCCTCCAGTTCCTTTATCAGTTCTTTTGCCCATCTCTGCACTTTTTCCGGTTCAATATTTTCTCTTTTAAGAACTGGTGCCCAAAACTGTACTCCATATACTAGATGAGGCCTAACCAAGGATTAATGTAGAGTTCGAATTATATTTGAATTCAGTGCATCTATATCCTTTTTATGAAGGATAATACCCTATTTGTTCTTGCAGCTGCTGAATGACTCTGCACACTGCTGTGAAGGCTGTGAAGGCTGTTGTCTTCTCTAATGAGGCTGTTGTCTTCTCTAATGAGGATTTCCCAAGTTGTTTCCCATTTAGTGCATTTATAGCATGTCTGTTTTTACAGCCCAAAATGCACAACCTTACATTTATGTACATTAAATTGTCATTGCCACTTTTCTGCCCATTCACTCAGATTATCTAAAGTCTTCTGCAGAGAAAAAGTATCCTGCTCTGTATGTGTTTCCTTACACAGCATAGTGTCATCAGCAAAGATTGAGACACTACTTTCAATTTCCATTTCTAGATCATTAAAGGGATAGTAATGTTTTACAATAAAAGCAGCGTAAATTAATCTTCATTGTATTTGGGCCATGGATAGTGCTATTTCAGTACTGTCAGAGTTGTAGTTCAAGAGTAATTGAATGATAAAATATTCCCTTCCCGCCCCTTTTACTGATGTAACACTGCTCAACTCAGAGCAGCAAGACTGTCCCGATGGATCTCAGAGAGGGACAATCTTCAATTAGCATAAGGAAAAACCTGAAAAACCTGTCAAGGGGAGCAGGGTTTTCCTTATGATCACAGTAAGAAGATTGTCCCTTGCTTAGATTTGTCAAGAGACCAGATTCCACATCTGAGGGGAGGTGGCTTACACTTGGTAAAAGGGGTGGGAGGGGGTATAGTTTATTATTCAATTACTCCTGAAATAAATTCTGACAGTATTGAAATAACACTCTACTCTACATGGCCCAAATACTATGAAGATTAATTGGAGCTGCTGTTTTTTGGAAACATTACTATCCCTTTAAGAGGCACCCCACTTACAACTTTAGACCAACTTGGAAAGGTTCCATTTACAGCAACTCTCTGACATCTGTCATTTAATACGTTCTCTATCCATGCACAGATTTCACCTTCCAAACCGAAGCCTTTTAATTTATCCAATAATTTGTTGTGAACACTGTATCAAAGTTTTTTTGCAACATCCAAATGTACTACATCAACAGCCATTCCCCTGTCCAAATTGCTACTTACCCTTTTGTAAAATGGAAGCAAATTAGTCTGACATGATCTATTCTTCGTAAAACCATGCTGACTCCTACTAATAACTGATCATGTTCCTGTTTGATTCAATAATGTAATGAAGCTCCCCATTTTAGTGGAAGGCCAGTGAGATAGCTCAGTGGTAAATTCCCTGACTGCAGAGCCTTCTCCCACCGCAAGGCTGCAGGTTTGATTCCCGACAGGGCCAACTCAGCCCGTCATCATTCCAAGGTCAATAAATGAGTATGGGTAATAGTAACATCTATTATTCAGCTGCTGATCTGGTTAATTCCAAAAGCGTGAGCTGAAAGTTCTTTGAGTCCCACTGGGAGAAAGGTGCTACATAAATATTATTCATATGTTATTGTAACATTATGTTTTATTTTGTATATTGAAATCCTGTTTTATGTTCACCAGTTTATTTACCCATTTACTAGCTATTATTTAACCCTTGAATGCTAGAGAGATCTCCAGTGCACTGCTTTACATTTGTTGGAGAACTCTCTAGCAATCATTGGTTTAAGAGTTTTTTTAACCTGTTTATTTTTAAGCTATGATAATTTTCTTCACTAGGGCTCAGTGGCTGGGACCGTGGGTGGGATCATGTGAGGACTGAAGGTGTAGACATGGGTGGGACTAAGGGCATTTAGGCCTGGATTCATCAAGGTGCGAATGGATTAATACGAAGGAAAATCAGAGGATTTCTCTGCATATTAACCATTCGCCCAGCAACATTTTCAGATTGTATCTGGCCATCGCTTATGGCCAGATAGATCCGCAAATGTGATCCACTAGCTTCAAGCTGGCGTATCATGTTTGAATGCATGGGGTGAACACACACATACACATTTTCTCTCACACGTATACGTGTGTTTTCCCCATGACTGACCAATTTACGCAAGTTTCCCTGCTTCGCATACGCAAAGCAGTAAAACACGCAAAATCAATGATGAATACCCGAAGGTATCCATGAATGATAGCAGCGTATTTGATACGTTGCTCTTCCTGCAGTTTGATGAATCCAGGCCTTAGTGTGCTTTTTTCCTAGTGGTGCCCAAGATATAAATTGCTAAGAATAGTGATACTTAATACTAAATCTGGTGGGTCCTTATCACCTGATGCAACTGCTGTGCCTGCCTGATCCCCAATGCTCAGTGACCGCATAGTCAGCTCAGTGTGATGATATTATCACAGTGAAATAATTCAGGGGTCACAGGGCACTGGGGCCAGGCTGAAAAGGTAAGCTGACAGGAAATGCAGCTGACAGGAACGAGAGTTATTTTAGACATAGAAGCTACATCAGGTGCTAAGAATCCATTGGCTTCAATAGGGAGAGTGGGGGGGGGGCTGGAGTAATTCTATGTGTGTTCATGTCTGTGACTACTAGTCAGACAGTCAGGCAGTGTATTTCTGTGTCTACCAGTAGACAGTGGAACTGCTGAGTTGTCAGACAGCGTGGTTCTTTGGCTACCAGAATACAGTCAAATATCTGGAGTGTCAGATAATGTGACTTTGCGACTACCAGTGAACAGTGGGACTGCTTGCAGTTCATATAGTGTAGTTCTGTCACTACAAGTGGTCTGTGGAATAGCTGGAATGTAAGACTGTGTGATTCTGCAGCTACAGTGGATAGCAGATTGGTTGGTGTGTGAGACAGTTTTTTTTTTTTGCTACCAATGAATAGTAGAACAAGGCTGGTGTGTCATACAGTGTGGTTCTGTGACCCAGTTGGCTTGGGGCTCAGGCAGTGTGGTTCAGTGGATAGTGGAATGGCCAGAGTGGCAGACAATATAGTTCTTTGGCTACTAGTGGTCAGTGGAATAGGTAGAATATAAGACATTATGGCTCTGCAGCTACCAGTTGATAGTAGCACAAAACCGGGGCTAACAGACAGTGTATCTGTGGTTCTGTAATTTCCAGGGGACATTGGAACAATGGCAATGAATACTATTACGAAAACAAAACTTGACAACACCATTATGGCCATCCTAATGACAACATACTTCGTTTTAGTCAGGTTAACCCTTGAATACATTACTTTGGGGATGCAGGGAAAGGGGTAAAATAGTCACTATGCTCCACAAAGCTGGATTTAGATCTCAGGCACCCATGGACAAGCAATCCTTGGTTCCCTTAGTTCTATCAATCCTTACATGATAGCACCCATTTACTTGTTGTACTAACCATTCACTGCTACCTGGCACCGAAAATATATTTAAAATGTGCAAACAGAACATACAGAAATAACAATTTTCCTAAGGTGTTAATACTTAAATGCAATAAATGAGACAAAATTAACAAAATGGCACCTTATACAGACACATAGATCTTCAAATATATAGTCCACTTGTCGTTGCTGCCACTCTCTTATAAACCTCCGGCACAGGTTCTCCACTCGATATGTAAGAAACACAAAAAAGAGAGAGGGCACACAAGCTCTAAGTGTAAAACTGTTTTACAAATCTAATTTTGAAAGACACCTCCACCGTGATATTCAACACCTTTCTTCCTTCACCGTGCAATGGGACACCTCCTTTTTAGCAGTTGTTTCACTCACCTTTTTCATGAGGCCAATTCCCGCCTCCAAGTGTAAGTGCCTCCACTGGATAACCCCCGGTGATGGTGTACTCAGTTGTTTCAGCTCCACCTGTTCCACTCTGGTTCCAGATAGTTCTTCCCGGTTCTTCTTGTGACATTCTTTTAGAGTTCCACAATGTCTCCCTCTGTCTATGGTTAATGCAGCCTATGTATATGGAACTAATCTGTTTTGGAAATTTAAATGAGCGCGTTTGCTGGGAGTACTATATCAATAAGTATTTTCTGTATTAAGCACATTTAGTGCATTGTATTGTAGTGGAATGTATGTTTTAATATTTGGGCGATATATAGCTTTTATTATAAATATTTGCAATTATAACTCATATGGTAGCACAGATTTAAATTTCCACATTGTGAGTAACGCTTAGAAAAGGTTAGTTTCATACACACAGGCTGCATTAACTGTAGCTAAAAGGAGACGTCAAACTCTAAAGGAATGTCACAAGCAGAACCGGGAGGAACTATGCAAGGGTATATAAATTGTCCAAATACTAATGAAATCATGATATTAGAGCAATATTTAAACTCTTGGATATACTAGAGGATATACTAGACATCACAAACCATAACTTAGTCTCTAGTGTACAAAGACTGGGATTGTGCTGGCCAAGCCCACAACTAGATACGTGATGGGGTGACCAGCAATGCTGAAGCACAACTTACAATGTGGAACTCTAGGTGGTCACCTACACTGCATAATAGAAAATATGGCCCTGACCTTTCATACAACAAATATTGAAGTGTTAAAGTTTGTCATTTGATCACTTTGCCCTTTATTTCATTATGCGCTTTTGCTCTGTCACTTTACAACTCTAATACTCCAATTAATGAAGGAGAAAGGCAGAATTGGTAAACATTTCCCAACTTCTTGTAAATAGTAATTGGGTACTGCTAATTAATCTCTGTGCCCAAGAGATCAGCATGAACTATAAGACACTCATATGATAGTCTTAATTTATTTGACACCTGAACAAACAGACATGAAAACATGCTTGCTCAGTATAATGGAGCAAATAATGTTATATTGAATTTGGCTGATGCAGGATCCACTTTACCTTTCCATGACTTGAAGACCAAATCTTGTGGTTTTTCAGTTATAATTCAAATAAAAAAATAAGGTGAGGGTGGTCAAAAAAACCTATAATTGTATTCAGGCGTGCACTCATACAAGGCTGAAATACGTCACACATTAAAGTGGACCTGCCTCCCTTACATACGTTTAGTTAAATCTGAAAGATAATGTAAAAATGCTTATTTGTTGTACTTAGCAGTACAACATACTTAATCATTTTTGAGAAATTAACCTTTATGTGCTGGTACCACAGTGTGGCATGTTATGTTAATTAATTTTTTTGAGAAATTAACCTTTAGGTGCTGGTTCCACAGTGTGGCACATTGGGGGTTATGCACTAAAGTGTGATAAAGAGGTGATGAAGTGGTGATAACTTCACCAGTGATGTCACTTCTCCAATTCCTTTGTTATTCTGTGGAGCCAATGCACTAAGATCGCCAAAGTTCAAGAAGGCTCCATAGAATAATATAGGAATCGGAGAAGTGATATCACTGGAGAAGTTATCCCAGCTTTATCATCTCTTTATCCCCCCTTTGTGAATCTCCGTCATTATGTTACTTAGTTTCTAAACAGGGCCAGTTTTTCCACATATGGAGGTTACTCACTAAGGCATGATAAAGAAGTGACAAAGAGGAGATGACTTCTCCAGTGATATCAGTTCTCCAGTTCCTATGTTGTTCTATGGAGCTGATTCGCTAACGTTTCTTGTGTTTTGGAGATCTGAGTGCATAGGCTCTATAGAATAACATAGGAACTGGAAAAGTTATATCGCTGGAGAAGTCATCTCTGCTTTATCAACTCTTTATCACTTTTTAGAGAATAACCCCCATTGTATTATGAATTAATCTACTTAGAACCCACAAGTTAAGACTAACTTGTATAGGGGTGATAGATCCCCTTTAAAGTGTTTTGTAAGTTATAATGGTTGTAGTATATATTGGATAGGGTCTTGCTTGAAATGTGATACTTTGGCAGAGTAAGCTAGTTTATACATACTTTGGCCAAACTATGCAACAAAACACTAATTTGTTTGCAACAAATTAACACATTGGTATAATATTTGCTTTACATAAGGTTCAATAATTTAAATTAATCTGTACGGATTTGCTTAGGATCACTTTTGTTTAATGCTAAGCTAGTGCATCTATACATCCCACCCCACCCCATCCCACCCCAATGAGGCTGATGTCCTAGGCAAATTGAAGGGGAATGTAATTCAAGTTGAAGTGCGGTCCTCACTATTATTGTATGCATTTGAATGGATCTGGAGAATCCATTTGACCGGCACACCTGTTTTCATACTGCATCCAGACTTCAGCTATACAATGTTTGTTACTTGGTTATACATTGTTTGCGCTATGAATATTGATACAAAGATAACAGTCCTTCCTAGCATTTAGAATGTAAAGATGAGACAGCTCAGCTCATTTTCTGAGCTTACTCCTTAGCCTAAAAACCATGTACCTGCATTGTTGGGCAACTATAGGCTAGTATGATCGCTTTAGCTCATACGGGCACACATTCTCCTTCATTTAGACTAGAACTCTGCGAAAAGTCTGAGTTTGCACTTTTTCAGTGACAATTCCTACACTGGAAAATCATAAAATTTCTACCTTTCCACAACAGTCATTGAATTTCTCACGATAATTTAGCCATTTCTCCATATACACTTTCTTTGGCCAAGATAATAATAAATGTGAAACTACTAAATGTCCTGAGAGGTGTAACTAAGACAGTACTGTAGAAGCAAGAGATAAGAAAAATATTGTTTTTACTGTTGTCCGTTTGTCAAGTTCCGTGTCTTCCTTTTGCCCTTTCCCTTGCCTGGTTTTGTGGCTTTCCATGTGCCTTTAAATTCTTCCCTTACTGGTTACTTGGTGCTCATTCAAAACCAAATGACTCTGTCAGAGGGAATCCTGTTTGTTGCTGTTTATATTCAGTGATAGTTATTGTTCTCAGTCAAGCTTTTGGTGCACTTTGGAGATCTGCTGAACTTCAAGAAGTTGTTCCAGTTTATGACTTCATGCTACTCAGCATTTATTCAGAGTTGCTGCTGTCTGTGTTTAAGCCTAACCAGTTTGCATGTTTAACTACAGTTTGCTGTGCTACTACAGAAGTTTCAGTCCAGGTTTTCATACTATACTTATAGGGCCGCACTGGAAATACAAAACAGCCCTGGGAAAAAATGTATGACAGACCTATAATTCATTATGTTAGATAATGTGTGTGTGTGTGTATATACAGACACACATACACACTGACACACACAGCCAGATATGCACACACTCATATACACACAGACCCAGGTATACATACACAGACACACAGGTGTACAGACACACAGGTAGACATACAGAGTCACACTGACACACACGGGTATGCACACACTGATATACACACAGGTACACAGACACACATACACACACAGATATAAATAACAATTTACATATTTTAGCCACCCTCCTGTTTCCTTACCTTTTTGATGTAGAAGGGTGGCTTCCATGGGGTCCAGAGGTAGCCAGCAGGCAGTTATGGAAATCTGAGGCACCACACTTCCTCAGTCCCTCTCCCCCCCCCCATGCGGCGCACTGTCAGTTGGGAGGAAGTTCGGGGAAATTAACAAAGTGATAGGGGCCCAGTCCAGTGCAATGTTAAGGGACCGCTGGGCCCTGAAATTAAATTAAATATTTTTGGCATAGTGGCTGCACAGCACGGCCCCAGATGCCGCAGCCCACAGGTAGATTTCCTGGTATCCCGGTGGGCCAGTCCGGCCCTTAATACTTACTGTTTTTTTGGAGTTCCCGCTATGCCTAGCATTTCCGTGATTTTGTTTGTAACTACTACTCAATATTTTCCAAAATTTCCCAAAGGTCTAGTAGATATAGAGGCCTCAATTCAATTGAGGCTAATGCAAAAAAACAGAAAAACAAAAAAAACACTCAATGGCAATTTTTCAAGCACGGTAAGCAATTCAATTACATACACTGTGAAAAAATACAGTCGGAAAAAAAAGCATGTTGGCGCTAAATTTACACCCATTGAAACACATGCAGAAGGGTCAGAATTTGCTATTCAGTTCCATTCGTTAGGCATTAAGATGCGTTAAGCCACCCACTCGAATGGGTGAAAATATGCACACAGTTTCTTTGGGTGCAGAGTCCCTTAACGCATCTCCAAACTTCCAATGCAGGAACTGAAAGTTAGAAAAACAAAAAACAAAACCCTAATTGACCAGTGGATGTATTAATAGGGGGCCCTAAGTCACATATGAATACATCCAACGTAATCCCAAAATGTGTGAACTGTTAGTACAATTAACTCTATGAGTGCCAATGGGGCACTCACAGGGTTAATTCGACTAAGTGAAAAAACAGCCCCTAACATGAAACACTTACCAGTAATCCTGATATCCAGCAGAATCTTCAGCACTCTGGTCAGCTACAGTGCATCTTCTTCTTTAATCTTCAGTCTCCCTTCTTTTTCAGTCTCTCCATCTACTGTTTTCTTATCTTCTGTCTTTGTCTCTTCTGTCTTCTTACCTTCCTGCATTCAAAACATTACCCGGAAAAAGAAAAAAAATAAATAAATAAACATTACATATATCCCAAAAACAAACTGAAAATAAGTGCATGGTTTAATCCTTTGAGCGCTAGAGGGGTACACAACACATTGCAGAGCAATGCATTGCGTACCTCTCTGGCACTCAAAGGGTTAACCCTCTGAGTGCCAGAGGGGTACGCAATGCATTGCAAAGCAATGTGTTGCGTACCCCCTTGGCACACAAAGGGTTAAAGTAATGCACGTATTCAAAGCTGAAAAACAATATGCTCCACAATCGAAAAGTCAGTGTCCCAATCCATTTCGCAAAAACATATTCTTCATGCCAAAAAGAAAGAGAAATGCCAAAGTGAAAATATGGCAGAATTGTAATAAAGAAATCCATCTGCACTCCTCTGCTGTTGCCGACAGGGGCGGCAGGAAGTGAAGCTGACAAACCCCACCCCACTTGGTACCTTTTGGGCTGATGCCCAAGCTAGTGTTTGGGAAATTTGAACAGAGGCTGTCTGACTGTCACTATCACTTTTAAGTCAAAAAGTTGTTGTTATGGTATTTTAACTGTCATTTCTCCATTCACATCCACACCTGTCCTGAGATCATCTGGCTACCATTAATATGCCTTAAATTAAACAATTCCAGATCCCTGTCTTTGCCATCTGTAGCTAGCATCAAAATTATCAAATGGACGATCCTTTAATACAGGTGAGTAAGCATGGTGGTAATACCTGAGGGAAACTCTTCACATGCGTTGAATTACACTGTTATAACTGATTTTCAATGCAATGAAAAAAGTGGAATAAAGTGAAAAGAATTCCAGTGAAAAGCAGCAAGAGCTTTTTTTTGCGTGTTTTTGTGGTGAAAACTTTCACCCTTCCCTACCCTAGCATTCAAGAGTTTAAAAGTACCATTTTAATTTAAAGAAAAGATATATATCTCCTATGTTGTAGTTGGTTTATTCCAAAATTACTCAAGTTCATTTTAGTACACCAAGCTCAGTGTCATCTTCACGTATATGAGTATTAATAATTTACACTAACTCTCTAAGGCCATCAAGTCATGACCAAACTCATTAAACTAAAGCTAAAAAAAAAAAAATTAGGAAAGAAGTAGGGATGGAGAAAAAAAGCAGTAAAATAAGTTGAGAAATAATGGGGGCATAGCATGTTTGTCTGTAACCACTATAGCATTGTGTGTAAAGTTAATGCAATATAAATGTGGTTACAGTTGTGACCACTGTGGTCAGTTTGCTAAAAATGGCAGCATGGTACATTATTTCATTAACCTTAATCCAGCCATCTTGTAGTCCTTAGTTTGTGCCCCCAAGTAAGATCTTAGTAACCATATGAAGACATGGATTTGCAATGATATACTGTCAACATTCAGTGAGAGAAGTGGCCCATAGGGACAAAACGGATACGCTTGTCTGCTTTCAGTGATTGTTTGAAGGACGGTGCCTGTTTTCTTGGCTCCAGCTGCTGCTGCAGAAAACATCTCTTTGCAGTCATAATGTCAGTGACTAAGCAATTCCTATGAATCAAGTGGCTGCTGCGGCAGTGTGAATCGTAATACAGTCTTCCAAATAGATGAGGTTATTGCATTTATTTAAGGTATGAGGGGGAAAGTTTTAACGCTCTGGAGTGCAGTTACCACATTACCAACTTCAAAATGCAGACTTAAACAGTACAAATCTGGCACCATATTTATACAAAATGAAATGACAAAGAAAACAAAGTGAAATATTTTCTTTTATAAAAATGCATTGAATTTGACTGGATTTGCACCAGCAGTTTTCATTCAATTGGCAAGAAAAGAGCAGAAATAAAACCACCTCAAATGTATAGAATGTTTAGATCAGGGGTAGGCAACATTTGGCTCTTCAGTTGTTGGGGCCTACAGCTTTTATCTTCTTTAACATCTCGAGAGACACATACTATATAATAATTCACTAAATATGTGTTTGTAAGAAGCCATCATGAGCAGTAGAGACGGCTGCGCGTGTTGCAGTCATGCACACTACAGACTGCCTGCGCGACGGCTGATAATGGAGCGGGGTCTGAATTCAGACCATAGTCCTCTCTGTGCACCAACTATCGTCTGAATTCGGAGAGCCCCGCTCCGTATCAGCGGCAGTGTGGGCAGTCTCTACTGTGCAGGACTGCAATACGGCCATTGCTGGGTGTCACTGTGGCCCGTGTACACAGGGTCTTCAACTAGTATTGCCATAATTAGCCTTCCCCTGGGATAGATAAACCAGTGATTCTGAGCTCCAGTCCTTGGAATCAGTGATACTTACCTCTAGTATGTTAGTACATGTTACGGTTATCAAGCAAGACAAGGAGTCAGACGGTATAGTTAAGATCACCTTTATTAGAATAATAATTCGGAAGCAAATACTGAAGATACTATAAGCAGAGGGTTACTGGAAAGGCTAGAGACTCTATCAGGTCTGCCCCAAGATGGATGTCTGTGGGGAATGAAGCCACACAGCAAAGTGAACAGACAGAGCCACAGGTCAGCACCAGCTAGGATAGTCAGACAAGCCAGGGTCATACACGGAGCAGGTAGTCAACCAGAGCCACAGGTCTGCACCAGAGTGGATGTCTATAGCCAAAGGAGTGCACAGGTAGAATGGTCAGACAGAGCCACAGGTCAGCACCAGAATGGATAGTCAGATAAACCGGGTCATACACAGGATACAGGAACAACAGGAACTAGAACTGCACTGAAAAACAATGTAAGGGGAATGATACACAGGCCCAGAGAGGTTTATAAAGGAGTAGGAGAAGGTGGGACCAATTAGGTCCCCCAGACTGGGCCTATAATAGGCGTCCAGGCAAGTGCCTGATCAATGATGCCAGTAACACGGCACCATACACAAGGAGGCCGCAGACAAAGAGGGATGCAGCCAGTGATGCTGCAGTGTCAGTCCAGAACCCCGCTCCGAACCGAATGACGCAGGCTGAGGTAAGGCACTGTGACAGTACAATCAAGCACATATGTATTGAACATGTAACCTGTTGGTGTGTCCAGAAGACGCACATTTCATTGAGATGTGTTACGCACCTCTCTAGCACTCATAGGGTTAATGTTTTTTATTTCAGGCTCTGGCACTCAGAGGGTAAATGTAGACCTGTCACATTAAGTTCAGTTTGTTTTACAGAAAATTAATATCTGCTTATATATACTGTACTAGCATTTCTTCTGTAAAAATAGCTTTTATGTGTTGGTGACACTGAATGACACATTATGCTAATTAGTTCTTCTGAAGGTCAAGCACATCTCTGTCTGAGTTATTACAAATTCTTCCAGTGTGTGGGCTTCATTTAACAGGTCTGTTCCATTCAAATAGTTAAAACGTGAGGACACGGGTTGAGCATCATTAGCAGTCAAGTGACTATGTAGCCATGAAACATCATGCAATTTGATGCTGCTGCTATTACCTACAAAAGCAAGCCAACTCCTCCAATAATTATGTAATCAGTGCTGGATTTGGGGGTGAGTGGAGAAGGTGTATTTTTCCATGTTCTCAGCCACCAGGTCACATAGAGCATGGAACAGCAGCCTTACAACTCTCTTTGTTAGATTCAGCTGCTGCCTACTATGTGCAACTTGTTCAGACAAGATTTCTTAGTGCATAGGCTCTATAGAATAACATAGGAAATGGAGAAGTGATATATCTGCTTTTTCATTTCTTTATAACGCCTTAGTGCATAACCCCCATCATGTCACATAATTTGCAGAATCCTAAATTATTCCTACTTCTTGTGGATATTCCACCCTGAAAGACCCCCTTGTTTGAGAGGGCAGCACAAATAAGAGTTCATCAACCCATGCTGTTGTCTAATATGGGCAGATATAGTGTCTCTCCAAATCATACCACCATGTGGAAATGGGGGATATCCTATTTCTCATCTCTCCTAACCGATCTTAAAGGGATAGTAATACTTGAAAATAAGTTTATTTTATATTGTAGCCCTTAAAAAAACATGAAAAATGATATAAGTCTTATCAGACTTATCAGACTATCAGAAGTAAAGTTTCCCCTGGAGTGACATCATTGCTGCACCCTTCAGATTTGGAATCCGGTCCCGGGACCGGCTGTGCCTCTCCAGAAGTGCTGAGATCATCATCTTTAAAAAGAATTTCTTAATTGGAATGGTCTACAAAGTGTGCTTTCAAGCCAGGCACACTTTGTAGATAGTTCCAGTTAAGTAGTTCTTTTCAAAGATCGTGATCTCGGCACTGCTAAAGAGCTGCCGGTTCCTCTGTGGACCGAATTCCAAATCTGTCCACTAGATGGCAGACTTGGCTGAAACAGCCAGGAAAAGAGAATTTTACTATATTTTACAAGTGGATATCTTCCAAACCATAAAGGTTTGGGAGATAAGACTTATATCATTTTTCATGTTTTTTTAAGGGCTACAATATAAAATAAACTTATTTTCAAGTATTACTATCCCTTTAAGTGAATTTAGCTGTCAAAGTCCTTCCACAGCTGTCACAATAGAAAATGAAAAGCACTGGCTAACACACACAGTTTCCTAGAGTTAAAGTCAAAGTAAGGCACACCACTGGAGACTCATCAAGGGAAAAGTAAACAACCGTCGGCAGTTTTTAGTCACAGTTAGGTATTTTAATATTACATGCTCTGTGACACATTAGTGAGTAGTAAAAATGCACAACGGGTACTAAATTTGCACCCATTGTGATCAATAACAAAGCAGACGAATTTACAATTCAGTTACATGTGCTGACTAGTATTAAAGGGATAGTATTACTTTGTTTTATCTTTATTTTATTTTGTAGGCATTAAAAAAAACACATAGAACGATAAAAGTCTTATCTCTCAAACCTTTATGGTTTGAGAGATATTCACAAGCAAAGTTTCCCTTCCCGCCCCTTTTAACTAGTGTAAGTCATCTCTTCTCAGATATGGAATGCAGTCCATAGACCAGACAGATAACAGCAGGGGACAATCTTCTTTCTATGAGAACAATGAAAGCCCTGCCACCCTTGACAAGTTTTTCAGGTTTTTCCCTGATCTTAATTGAAGATTGTCCCTCTCTGCAGTCTACCTGGGCACCTCCCTTCTTCTCTGGCTGAGCAGTGTTACATCAGTAAAAGGGGAGGGAGGGGGATACTTTGTCATTGAATTACTCTTGAACTACAACTCTTACAGAATTGAAATAACACTCTCCAAAGTCCAAATACTATGATGATTACTTAGAGCTGCTTTTATTATGAAACATTACTATCCCTTTAAGTATTAAGTGTTAAGGGGCTCACTCGCCTACAATTTGTGCCTAGAAAACTAGGCATTGAGTCCCCTAATGCATGTTCCTAACCGCCGAAGTGTATGCACAGCTAGGAAACCATACACTGCTTACCTGTGGATGTATTGATATGAGGCCGTAAGCCCCATATCCACACATCTAAGGTAGCAAAAATATGAGTGAAAAGAAAAAAAACTGACATGTTGAGTGACGGTGGAGTATTCAATGCATTGCAGAGCCTTGCATAACTCTCTGGCACTCATATGGTTAATCCCCCTAAAGCCAACACCATGCCATTAACATTACAGACTTACCTGCAAGTCTGAAGTCCAGCGGGGTCTTCTACACACTGGTCTTCCTTTTTAATTCTTCTTTTGTAAGTTTCTTTCTTCTTTTTCTTCATCTGTCCTCTTCATCTGTAAAGTTGTTTTTTCCCCTATAAAAGAAGAATAAATATTGCATTCAATGGCCCCATTAAAGTTCGGCCACTGGATTGACTAACTGGAGGATTGAGGAAATGTGCATTCATGACCCTTCCAGCTAGTAGCTGATTGGCTGGGAGGTGTGGTTACTGCTGGGTCCATTCCGTGTCCTGTGTAACCACACATCCCAGCCAGTGGGAACAGGGACTGGCCATATTTTTTTGCCTCAGTTTGTGTCAGGCAATGGCCCAAAAGGTACCACAATGGGGGCCTTTTGTTTTTTGTTCTGCCACCGCCACAGGCTGCGGAACTTTAATGAGGTCATTGCATGTAATAATTATTCTTCTATTATAGGAGAAAAAACAACTTTACAGATGAAGACAGAAGAGGACAGATGAAGAAAAAGAAGAAAGACGCCAGTCTCTGTTCAGATTTCCCACACGCTGGCTTGGGCATCCACCCAAAAGGTACCAAAGGGGGAAGTTGTTAGTCTCACGTCCTGGTGCCACTGCTTCCGACAGTGGTGGAGACCACAACTTGGGATCTGGTTTTAAAAGCAACAATATTTTCGCTTCATGGTTAGCATTTCTATTTAGAGCTAGACATTGGCAGCTGAGAAATTCCGCCACAATGTTGTCTACTGCAAGAATGGGAGCAGTGGAGAAAGCTGACGTGAGTTTCAGCTCAAGTAGAATTAACTGAAATTATGAGACACTGCTCCTGGTTTCTCCTTGGTGGTTGACACAGGCCACCACTGTTGCATTGTCAGACTGACTCTGCTCCAGAAACAGAGCAAGGAGAATTGCTTGGCACATCAACATGTTGATTGATAGAAGACATTCTTACTCAGACCAAACGCCCAGAGCTGTCTGAAAGCTCAAGGTGGCTCCCAAACCTATAAGGTGGGCATCAGTTGTGACTACTGCACAATTCAGAATGAACAATGGCCATAGTAGAGACAAGTGGATGGAACCATAGAGGATTTCTTGAAATTCAGTACCCACCCTTGCTGCTCAAGTATGGACACCCCTGAATTTGAAAAGTGTAGAGCCTCCATGAAGAAGCCTTTAACAGACGGTCATACAGATAGTGAGAAAAAAAAATGGACACATAGAGGTGATGACTGAGCACAAAGACTCTATCTTGAACCAAGGCATATTACCAAAACGGTTGAGATGTTTAAAGTCCAGGACAGGGTTTGGGGTAGAATCCCATGAGTCATTTCTGAGGAGGAAGAAGTACCAGAACCTGCGTTTCCAACAGGGAAGAAACCCTCTCTAAGAATATATTGCACCTCAGTGGATCACAAGGGACTCTGCACATAAAGAAGTCACATGAAGGAAAGGATTAGAAATCTATGCAATACTCTTCTGAGATCACCTGTAACACCCACTAGTCTGCCACGGTGACAGTACACATGCTTGGAAATAGATGCAGTTGACCTCCGATTGAATGAGGTGGACCAGACCCCTGTGAGTCATGCAGTGGCAGACTTTCTGGCTGGGGGCTTCTGGGTAGACTTCTTGCCTGACTAGGCGTGTTTGGATTTTGGGAAAGAGTGCACCAGGGGTCACTGAAGCAGTTGACACCCTGGGTGCATACCCATACTTACAGGGGTAATAAATGCCACAAATCTTCTGCAGAAAATATGAATGCTTGGGGTAACATGAAGTTACAGGGCGCTCTTGCTGCTGGTAGCATGGCTAATAACTTTCTCCAAATTCTGGGCCAAACAAATGCTTGCCCACAAAAGGGAGAGAGACCAAGGCCTTCTAGGAAACCTGGTCTGCCAATCATATTTTTAGCCAAAGGGTACAACAGACAGTGACAGAGCGTGCTAAGGCCTTCTCAGTGAGCCTAGCAGAATCAAAGACCCCTTAAGGATCTTAGAAGCCTCAAGAACAATGTCCTCTTTAGGTTTGTCCACATGGACAGCCTTTAAGAATTTCTTCCCAAAACAGCAATGGCCCTGCCCAAGCCACTGCAAAGGTGGGACATAATGAAATAACAGAAGCTGCAAATTTTGCCTTAAGAACAGAATCCAAATGCAACTCTTCCTGATCCTTAAGTGTCACCACATCGGAAAGTGGCAATGCTGTAAGCTAAGAAAGGCAAGAAATCAAAGGGGCCATGGGTGGAGGGGTAGTGCAGTGCAATAAGGTAATTTCCATTTGTCTAGAAGTACATGATCCAAGGATTGATGGAAAGGGAAATTTCTGCCTCCCTTTAGTACCTATTAAATACATATGGGAATGAAGAACTAAGGTGAGATGCATCAGAGACATTCAGGGCCTCCAAATCTGAGTAGTGTAGTTACATTGGAGGATAAAGCAGCATAATGAATTATACAGAATGTCAAGTTTACTAAGATGGATTTGTGGCACTGAAGCATATACTACGTATGTTCACCTGTTGTTCAATGAATTATCCTATTACTGTTATGGGAGAGGTGAGCCACTGACATCAGTTCTCCATAGAACAGTAACAGCTACGTTAGAACAAAGAAACTTTCAGCAAAGGGAAAAGCTCTTTAATAAATACAACTTTATTGAACATTTAAACTATTCAAAATTGTCCCCTCTGTCGTAACTACCATGTGTTGTATGGTGTAAATGTACATGTTTATTTAGTAAACCCGTCACAGGAGAAAAGAGTGATAATTATACTGTCATATTTAGTGGTCATTCACTAAAAGAACCAACATGTGCTTAACCCTTTGAGTGCCAGAGGGGTACGCAACGTAATGCATTACGTTGCGTACCCCACTGGCACTCAGAGGGTTAAAGGAATATTCAATATTTATGGTCCAGCCTTCCAAAAACCAAAATAAACTATTAATTATTATTTTTTTTTTATGAGAGCTAAAGTGTACCAATGCCAGTGATTATGTTTATATGGTGATAAAGGTACATTTAGTGTTCTGTGTTATTTATTACAATATCTTGTTTGAGGCAGAGCTGTAGAACACATGAGAGCATTCAACAAATGTTGTGCGCCACTATTTACATAACCACATACGTAAGGCATGATGCATTTGTAACAAATAACAACCCTATCAATCTCCTTGTTGAACAAAAAAGGTCCCTCACCACTGAAAAAAATTAAGGAGTCAGCCATTTGTTAAATTACCTTCATTAGTCTATTAAGAATAATTTATCCATCAATAGAGAGAGAGAGAGAGAAAGATGTATTACTACTAAATTGGATGAAAAATGAGTGTGTACAGTCATTATGGACATGGATTATTATAATGATGAAGCCATTACATAGTTATTGGATAAGTCTAGCCACGCCTGCTTTTACCTTTAAAGGTATAGTAATGTTTCAAAATAAAAGCAGCTCCAATACTTCAATACTGTCAGAGTTGTAGTTCAAGAGTAATTGAATGATAAAGTTTCCCCCTTCATCCCCTTTTACCTAGTGTAAGCCACCTCCCCTCAGATGTGGAATCTGGTCTTAAGACCAGACAGCTCACAGCAAGGGACAATCTTCTTACTGTGAGAACAATATAAACCCTGCCCCTGTTGACAGGTTTTTCAGGTTTTTCCCTTATGCTAATTGAAGATTGTTCCTCTCTGCAAGCCATCTGGACACCACCTTTCTTGTCTGAGATGAGCAGTGTTACATCAGAAAAAGGGACGGGAGAGGGATACTTTATCATTCAATTAGTAACATAGTAACATAGTAACATAGTAGATAAGGCTGAAAAAAGACATGCGTCCATCAAGTCCAGCCCATGCCAATAACACTCCTGTTGATCCAGAGGAAGGCAACAAAAAAGCCCTCTGGAGCAATTTCCAGTGTAGGTGTGTGTGTGTGTGTCAAATAGTTCCCCGGCTCAATATCCTATTTGCTTAGAAGCCATCTGTCATAACTGTCAATATTGTTCTGTGCTAGATAGGCATCCATTGCTTTTTTGAATGCAGTTACATTATCTGCAAGCACAACATCCCGAGGCAAAGAATTCCATAGCCTTACCGCCCTTACTGTAAAGAATCCCTGCCTGTGTTTTAGTCGAAAGCGCCTTTCCTCAAGTCTTAATGGATGACCTCTTGTTCTTAGCTCAGCTCTTTGCATAAATAATTCATTGGATAGTTCTTTGTATTGACCTTGAATGTATTTGTAAATGGTAATCATATCACCCCTTAGACGTTTCTTTTCTAATGTAAACAAACCCAGTTTGGCTAGTCTCTCTTTGTAACTCAGATCCTCCAATCCCTTTATCAGTTTTGTTGCACGTCTCTGCACCTTTTCCAGTTCAGCAATGTCTTTTTTTAGAACAGGCGCCCAAAATTGTACTCCATATTCTAGATGAGGCCTAACCAAGGATTTATACAGAGGTAGGATAATATTAGCATCCCTTGCTTCTACACCTCTTTTTATGCAGGCTAGTACTCTATTTGCTCTTGCAGCAGCTGAGTGACTCTGCACACTGCTGTGAAGACTATTGTCTATCAGTACACCTAAATCTTTCTCTAATGAGGATTTCCCAAGTTGTTTCCCATTTAGAGTATATGTAGCAAGTTTGTTTCTACAACCCAAATGCATAACCTTACATTTATCTACATTAAATGACATCTGCCACTTTGCTGCCCATTCACTTAGTTTATCTAAATCCTTCTGTAGGGAAAAAACATCGAGCTCTGTATGTATTTCCTTACACAGCTTAGTGTCATCAGCAAAGATTGAGATGCTACTTTCAATTCCCACTTCTAGATCATTAATAAACAAATTAAAAAGCATTGGGCCCAGGACTGAACCCTGCGGCACCCCACTTATAACCCTAGACCAATTTGAAAAAGTTCCATTTACAACAACTCTCTGCCATCTATCATTTAACCAGTTCTCAATCCATGTACAGATAACACCACCCAAACCGAAGCCTTTTAATTTATGCAGTAACCTGTTGTGAGGCACTGTGTCAAAGGCTTTTGCAAAATCCAAGTATACTACATCAACAGCAATTCCCCTGTCCAAATTACTACTCACTCTTTCATAAAATGCAAGTAAATTAGTCTGACATGATCTGTTCTTCATGAAACCATGCTGATTCCTACTAATGATATTGTTTGTCTTCACATAGTTCTGAATACTGTCAGTTAATAACCCTTCTAGTATCTTACCCACTATGGAAGTCAAGCTCACAGGTCTATAATTTCCTGGTTTGGATCTTGCTCCCTTTTTAAACAATGGAACTACATCAGCTTTCCTCCAATCACAGGGCACTATGCCTGATGAAAGCGAATCAATAAATATTAAGTATAATGGTTTTGCTATTACTGAACTAAGTTCCTTAAGTACCCTTGGGTGTATACCGTCCGGTCCAGGCGCTTTATTCACTATAACCCTTTCCAGTCTCTTTTGGACCTTGTCCTCAGTAAGCCATGTAGATGTTGGAGGAGTTGGAGTTGGAGTTGATCTACAACTCTGACAGTATTGAAATAACACTCTCCATGGCCCAAATACTATGAAGATTAATTGGAGCTGCTTTTATTTTGAAACATTACTATCCCTTTAAACATGTACTGGGCCATTTGTGAATAATGGACTTGCAACTGAAATCTTGACCACATTTGAAAGAAGAATATGTAGTAATGGGTATCTTCTACAAACTTCCAAAGCTCCACAAATACCCAGCTGCCCAATGGGAAACCCTACTTAGTCCAGAGTATAGGGATGTGTGAAAATTCTGGCTGCAGAAGCGAGATATTCCAATAACGTCACTTTTCATCTTGTGAGGGAATTCCATTGAAAAGTACTGTTTTTCCACTTTGTTATTGCATCAAAATCAATAAAATAATGTATCCTCCCCCACACACAAAATGTGAAGATTCCCACATGAATTTCATGAGCAGCTGTACTCTGAGGAGGATTCTGTGAAAGCAAACAAAGAAATCCTTACATATTGAGTGGAAGATTGTATTTTGTAGTGTGCTAGAGAAAAATATACGGGCAAAAATTACTAGAAAGCGTAACGAAAAGGGGGTAATCAAAAGGATTATACCCTCAGCAGAATGATCAAAAACAATATAACATTTTTCAAAACATCACCACCACCATCATCATCATCATTGCAGAAGGCAACTGAACCTTTGAGAGCCACAGGGTATGCAAATCATTGCAGAGCAATGCATTGTGTACCCCTCTGGCACTCAAAGGGTTAATGTGTCTTGGGGTCTAACATTTCTTGTGGTGGTGGTGGTAGCATCGTCACATCTCTATGGGGCCTGCTACCAGTATATGGGTTTGTAACTGATGCACATGAACACCAGATTAATGAATTTCAGTTCTTTTTGGTCAGCATTCACTTTACAATGTAATTTTAACTGGACTGCTTCATCAGTCATGGCCTCTGTGAATTCCAAGTGTTCCAGATAGTGTTCCATTACTGTTAAGGTTTGGCTGAGCTACTCTAACTCTTCCTATTGATTCTGCTGTCTGAGCTAATCTAGTGCTCTGTTATCCATTGCTGCTGCCTTCTGAGTTCCTGGGTCAGGCGGAATCAGCTGAATCAGCTGACCTCTCTGACCTCTCACCTGACTGTTATCAGCCAACCCTCTCAGGGTATTTAAAGCAGCTTGGCTCACTTCCTGATTGTCATCATAGATACTGACTGAACATAGACGCACAAATGAACATGAGGAGAGTCCACTGATACTCGAGGAAGACATATCACGATCCGATCAACGATACTGACACAGACAGATGAGGATTTTGGCAGCATTTTCTACAGGTTGCTGCTGAACATCTGTTTGAGTCAAGAAAGAAGATGTTTGTCAACCCACCTAGAGCTTTATTCACAAATGCTCTTTTAAGAGCAACTGTAAAACAAATTGGGGTGCTGAAAATGAGTGTCTAGAGTAAACTGAAGAATTAGACTGAAGGGCAGTTGGAAGCTGTGCTCATTGAGCATTTTTGACACTGACTCTTTAGTCTCAAAAAGAGCCTTTGTACACAAGTGCCCTTCTTAGGGCAATTTTCACTTTTATCTTTTCAGGATGACAGAAATGCTGAACTCCGCACTGGAAGATACCACCGAGAAGATGGAGTTCCTTTGTCAATAGGAAGCATGGGCAAAATAACTCTAGCAGCTCTACTCTACCAACTTTCCCAAGTGAAAGGCGTCACAACAAAAAATAGATATACAGCTATGACGGTCCCCGTGGTCCTTTAGCTGTCACTCTCAACTGTGCTGCTCCTTGATTGGTTGAGCTGTGTTGGCCAGCCCCTGGTGACCTGTTTTATTCTGGCCATTGGCAACTGTCAGGTGCCCTTTCGTGGTGTTTCTGAGCCAGTATTGCTGTTGCCGTGTTCCAGTGTTCCTGATCTCCTGTGTACCGACTTGGCCTGTACCGACTACGCTCCTGTGTTCCTGTTCTGTGATTGACCTGGCCTGGCTGACTTCCTGCTTGTTGCTGATCTGGCTTGTCTGCGAATCTTCTCCGTGATCCGACCTGGCCTGGCTGATGTTCTCTCTCTATTGCTGATCTGGCTTGTCTGCGAATCTCCTACGTGTCCTGATCCAGCCTGGCTGACTACCGACTCCTGGATTTGCTCCTGATCCTGCCGCTCCAGTCTACAGTTCCCGTTGTCGCCTCGGCGACATTCTGATCGCTGCAGTGTGTGATCTGAGCCTCCATTATTTCCTGGGTTAACCATTGCTGAGCCGTGTTGTTTGAGCTGAGCCTCCCATCTGCATTGTCTGGTAACGTGTGCTGAGTCTATTAACACTTGCTGCGCCGTGTCGCTACTGTGAGCCTAGAACACTTGTGTTGCTTCCATCTACCTCACTGCCACTTTTACCATCGTTAGCCTTAGCCTGATACTCTGCTTCTGCGAGCCGGCCACGTTGTGGGCCTCGGTAGTCGGCGGCTCTTCACATCTGCAGAGCAGTAGTTCCGTTACGCCCGTGGGCTATTGGCAAGCAGTGCAGCAACCGGTGGTCTCCGTTACGCCTGTGAGGCTGTGTTGGCTCAAGCGATCCAGTTACTGTTGGTCTCCGGTATACGCCCGCGGGGGCTATAGACTCTAGCTATCACGGTACTGTTGGTCTCCGTTACGCCCGTAGGGCTATTGACTCAAGCTATCACGATACTGTTGGTTCACGTTACGCCCGTGGGGGCTATTGGCTCAAGCTATCACGATACTGTTGGTCTCCGTTACGCCCGTGGGGGCTATTGGCTCAAGCAATTCCAATACTGTTGGTTCCATTACGCCCGTGGGGGCTATTGTCTCAAATGATCCCAATACTGTTGGTCTCCGTTTACGCCCTAGGGGGCTACCACATTATCACACTGCAGCTTCAGTTTCAAGTCGCAGCTCTTGTCTACAGCATCACACATTGAATGGACTTAAGGTGTTATCCCCTAGCACCTATTGCAGTCTAGTTCACCAAGGGCGTGCCTTACACCACATTTGAGATTGATTACCCTTGTAATTAACCATTTGTCTCTGTCATTATTTTGCCTGCTACTAGAGATATATTCCCTGTTCTGTACCTGGCATTTCAGTCCATATTCTGCTATTCTCAGTACTGCCCCTAGGGGGCAACCTTATTATTATTTTTGCTCTAATAAAATCGCATTTTATTCTAACCCTCTGTCTGAGTGTCTGAAAACCGTAACAACAGCGCTACAAGATTTAGATGGCTGCCCTGGAACAAGCTGTGACATCGAGCAGATTGAGCAACCAAAACAGAGGACCTGAATCCCGACAGTGATTGTAAAACACCTCAAGACACACAAAGACCTCATGGACACTTTTACCAAACTTTGAATGTCAGTCTTTCTTATCAAATCGTGACTCGTCCATG
The DNA here is from genome assembly GCA_037306005.1 of Rhinophrynus dorsalis. Classification (NCBI taxonomy): domain Eukaryota; kingdom Metazoa; phylum Chordata; class Amphibia; order Anura; family Rhinophrynidae; genus Rhinophrynus; species Rhinophrynus dorsalis. The sequence goes on from CM074721.1 coordinate 49,449,946, forward strand.
CAAAGATCATAATTTCAACAGTGGAGGACTACCGGAGTGTGACAGACTCATTTACAAAGCAGAAGCTGGAGTACTATACTTAATCTTTGACAAGATTAAGGCCACATCGGTTTTTCATATGGTTATTGTTGGTCCATGCCTCTGTGACTGAAATATCGTAAGAACTGGCAGAGTATGGGCTGCCTGTGAAGAGTGTTGTGCAGCTAGCATCCCCAGTGGACAAAACCAAAAAATTTCCGCTATTCTTTGCCACACTGGCAGCAACCCCGGATAGGCGACCAGCAGATCTCTCAATGGTCACCAGATTATGTAGCTGTGTGGTCACGACAGAGGCACCAAGGGGCAAAAGAGGACCAACCATGTGCTACAATTGTCAACATCCTCTTTCTGTCACCAAAAGCCACGCTGTGTATGCTGTGTGGAGAGCCACAGTGCTAAAGAATGCCCTCATGACAAAAGTAAAGAGCCAGAGACCTGTGCAAATTGTAAAGGCTCACGCCCTGCCTGCTACCATGGATGCCCATATCTGACGAAAGCAAAGAGAGACAACCAGTAAAAGAAGACAACATACTCAATGCAAAAATCGCCAACAAAGAGACCAGCAGCCAGTAGCCAGGAGTCACAACAGGCCAAGAGTGCATGAAGTAGCAACAGTGACCACCCAATCAGGAAGCAAGATACAGGAAGGACACATGAGACGAGAGGCACAGAACGACTGACATATGCAGAGGTTCTAAGGCAGCCACTCTTACACCCTCTACAGGAAGCAAACAAGCTGCTCTCAAATGGACCTGCAAGCGCATCAGTTGGCAGGAGAGTATAATTAAGATTGCAAGCGTAGTAGCGGAACTGGATATCCACCCTTTTGTGACAGCTTCAGCTAGAATCATCCCAGCTCTGCTCCAGGGCCCCCAAACCAACCAACATGGCAGTGACATCTAAACATCCCTGTGTCATCTTGATGTGGAATTCAAACGGCATCAACAAGAAGACAGATGAACTCCTTCATATGATGGAGGCACAGAATGTAGGGGCAGCCCTGCTGACAGAGACCCAACTCCAACAAAACCACAAGCTGAGCCTAACAAAACATATGGTATACCGTATAGACTGAACTGCAGGATGTGGAGGCGGGACCGCTGTAATTGTTAACACACGATTCAACCATCATGAGATTGAGCTACCACCTCTTAGGAGCATTGAAGTTACAGGACTACAGGTCAAAACAAGAGCTGGACTTTTGAGACTGATAGCTGCATACTGCCCTCCTAAAGCAAAGCTACACCTGGGAGACATAGATGCCTTGTTGGACTCTACTATTCCAACCAATGTTGGAGGAGACCTAAATGCCAAGCATCAGTGTTAGAACTCCAGGACACCCAACCTCAAGGGATGTACCTTGCTTGAGCATTCAAGGAAAAGTGACTTTGTGATAGCCGGATCAATTGACACAACCCACTATCCAGCCACAGCAGGACACAATCCTGATGTACTGGACATCTTGCTGCTTAAGATGAGCAGTTTGGATTTCGGAAGGAACACTCAACAAACCATCAATTGCTACGAGTTGTAGATAAGATAAGTCATGAATTCAACATCCACAAATCAACTGGAGTAGTCTTCTTGGATGTGGCCAAAACTTTTGATAGAGTATGGCATAAAGGACTACTACAAAAGATGATTAACCTGGAATTTCCAAATTACCTAGTCAATTTAATGGCAAGCTACCTGTCAGATCGGACCTTCCATGTGGCTGTGCGAGAGGAGATGTCAACAACACGACCTATTCAAGCAGGTGTGCCTCAAGGATCAATCACAGTCTTTCAGTGAGAAGGAAGTGGCAAAGAACATCCAAGCAGCGCTGAACAAGCTATCATCATGGTACAGAGACTAGCAAATAGGATTCAACACCAGCAAGACTACAGCTACGCTGTTCACCAGAAAGAACATCAAAGAATACCCGCAAATCCACCTAGACAGAGAGACCATCAGGTTGGAGACCAGCATTAGTGATGATCGAGCACCCCGATGCTCGGGTGTTCGGGTGCTCTGGCCGAGCGCCCCCGGAGGCTCGAGTGCTCGGCCGAGCACCCGAGCCCCATAGAAGTCAATGGGAGGACTCGAGCATTACACCAGGCACCCCCTGCTCTGATGAGGGGAGGGTGCCTGGTTCATAGGAAAAGGTCAGAAAATGATGGAAACACCACAGAAATGGTTCAGGGACAGCATAGGGAGGATGTCTGGATGCTTCTTGGACTCCAACGTCGCTGCTGGGAATGATGTTTCGCCCGTAGTACGCCATTTTTACAGACTGACCGTAAAACACACAAAAAGGAAGATAAAAACGATTTTAGGCGAAAAATTGTTACCAAACAGTATTTGCTGTATATTTACTTGTATATCATCTGCAAATTCTGCAAAAAATTTCATCGATTTTTCAGAACTGGGGCCATGATTAAGAGGGAAACGTGAGCAGCGTAAAGCAGGTGTTCAACGTGGTTATGGCCCAGGTAAGGTACAGCATTCAGGAACGGAGGCCGCAGCTACCACAGGTTTTACAACATGTCCGTTTGCCCTTGTTAAGTCCAAAATTTATAGTCGGAACAGTGGGGTCTGATCCATTGAGTAAAAGTGACGAAGTGACTTAGTGGATGAAGCCAAGAACTACCTTCTGCTCTGTCGAACACCCCAGCCCTATTTAATTCAATGGGAGGACCTGAGGCACTCCGATACAACCTGTATATCACAAAATGGAGGGCCTCATTCACATTGTGGTACAATAGTTCAGGTAGTGGTCCAACACTCATAAAGCCTATGCACTAAGTGAAAGGGCTGCCAAAAATTAGACTGAAATGTCACTCCAATACACCCTTTATTACACATAAAGGAGGGCATCATACACACCCTTGAAAAATTAGGATTAATGGCCTGCTGGTGACCCTCTAAAACATTAGGGGCGAGGGCATGCCGCTAAGCTGACCATCTAAAACATTAGGAATGAGGGTCTGCTGCTGAGCCGACCATCTAAAACATTATGGGTGAGGGTCTGCTGCGGAGCTGACCATCCTAAACATTATATGCGAAGGCCCGCTAGTGAGCTGACGCTATAAAACATTATATGAGAGGGCCCGCTAGAGAGCTGACCCAATAAAACATTATATGAGAAGGCCCGCTGGTGAGCTGACCTATACAAAAATTGTCAAACAGGGCCCGCTGGTGAGCTGGCCCTATATAAAAATTATATCACAGGGCCCACTGGTGAGCTGGCCCTATATAAAAATTATATCACAGGGCATATGGAAGAGGAGGAGGAGGATGAGAAGATTAAGAGTCAACCATATACCCGTTTTTTGGGTGGAAGGGGTGAATGGGAATACAGAGTATTTCCATCATTGTAAATAACATATCTAAAGTGACTTTATGTTCACCCGGGGCTTTCCTCCAGTGGAGTGGCGAAGTCAGGGGAAATCCAGGCCTTGTTCATTTTTATAAGTGTCAACCTATCAGCATTTTCGGTGGAAAGGCGGATACGCTTATCTGTTATGATGCCACCAGCAGCACTAAATACCCGCTCAGACAGAACGCTGGTGGCAGGGCAGGCCAGCACCTCCAAGGCGTAGAGTGCCAGTTCATACCACGTGTCCAGCTTGGACACCCAGTAGTTGTAAGGCACAGAGGGATCAGTGAGGACGCTGACACGGTCTGCTACGTACTCCTTCACCGTCTTCCAAAACTTTTCCCTCCTTGTGACACTAGGCCGCGCATCAGGGTGAGGGTGCTGGCGGGGTGTCATGCAGGTGTCCCACGCCTTGGAGAGTGTTGCCCTGCCTTTGTCGGAACTGCTGTGTGCTTCCCTTTTCTCCCCTTCTCGGTTGGCCAAGGTAGCACGTACTATGCCGCCAGCGTTGTCAGATGGAAAATTTTGGAGCAATTTTTCGACAAGAACCTTCTGGTATTGCACCATTTTGCTTGTCCTCTCCACCGGAGGAATGAGAGATGAGAAATTCTCTTTGTAGCGGGGGTCCAGAAGGGTGAACACCCAGTAATCCGTGTTGTCTAAAATGCGTATAACGCGTGGGTCACGGGAAAGGCAGCCTAACATAAAGTCAGCCATGTGTGCCAGAGTACCAACAGGCAAGATTTCGCTGTCCTCACCAGGAGGATGACTCTCAATCTCCTCATCCTCTTCCTCCTCTTCTGCCCACCCACGCTGAAGAGATGGAAATAAAGTTCCATGGCTACCCTCTGTAGCGGAGGCAACCATGTCTTCCTCCTCCTCCTCCTCCTCCTCCGCCTCCTCCAATTGTCGCTGAGAAGACGAAGTGAGGGTGCTCTGGCTATCACCTTGTGTAAGCTCTTCCTCCCCCATTTCCACCTGCAAAGCGTCGGTTTTAATTGTGAGCAGCGAGCGTTTCAGTAGACACAGAAGTGGGATGGTTACACTGATAATAGCGTTATCGCCGCTCACCATCTGTGTCGATTCCTCAAAATTGCGTAAAACCTCACAGAGGTCTGACATCCATTCCCACTCCTCACTTCTGATTAGAGGAAGTTGAACGGAGAGGCGACGACCATGTAACAGCTGGTACTCCACTACTGCCCTCTGCTGCTCACAAAGCCGGGCCAACATGTGGAAGGTGGAGTTCCAGCGCGTGCTCACGTCACACAGCAGCCGGTGAGCTGGCAATTGTAAGCGCTGCTGCAGCGTCAACAGGCCGGCTGAAGCTGTAGATGACTTACGGAAATGTGCACACACGCGGCGCACCTTCGTCAAGAGATCATGCAAATTGGGGTAGGTTTTAGAAATCGCTGAACCACTAAATTAAATACATGCGCTAGGCATGGTACGTGTGTGAGCTTGCCGAGCTCCAAAGCCGCCACCAAGTTACGCCCATTATCACACACAATCATGCCTGGTTGCAGGTTGAGTGGCGAGAGCCACTGCTCGGTCTGGTGACTAATCCCCTGCAACAGCTCTGAGGCCGTGTGCTGTTTGTCCCCAAGGCAGATCAGCTTCAGCACGGCCTGTTGATGCTTCCCCACTGCAGTGCTACACTGCTTCCAGCTACCGGCTGATGGGTGAGTGGCGCTGCGCGCAGAGAATTCGGAGGTGGAAACGGAGGAGGAGGAGCCAATAACGTAGGTGCTGGCGGAAACCCTGATGGAGGTAGGGCCCGCAATCCTCGGCGTGGGTAGCACCTGTGCCATCCCAGGGTCCGAGTCGCTCCCAGCCTCCACGACATTCACCCAGTGTGCCGTCAGGGAAATGTAGCGTCCCTGGCCACAAGCACTTGTCCATGTGTCAGTCGTTAAGTGGACCTTCCCAGTAACTGCGTTGGTCAGGGCACGGGTGATGTTAAGTGACACATGGTGGTGTAAGGCGGGGACGGCACACCGGGAAAAGTAGTGGCGGCTGGGGACTGCGTACCGAGGGACAGCTGCTGCCATCAGGCTGCGGAAGGACTCAGTGTCCACAAGCCTAAATGGCAGCATTTCGATGGCCAGTAATTTGGAAAGGTGTGAGGTTAGTGCTATGGCCTGTGGGTGGGTGGCTGGGTATTTTCGCTTGCGCTCAAATGCCTGGGGTAACGACATTTGGACGCTGCGCTGGGACAGGGAAGTGGATGTGGTCGCTGATGGTGCTTCAGATGGTACAGGTGCAGGACGGGAGGTATGCGGGCCTGCGCCTTCGACAGGCGATTGGCCGGCACCGAAAACAGGGGAAGAGGAGGCAGTGGTGTGGCCTGCAGACACAGATTGGCGATCCGGGCGTTCCTCCCACTTATTACGGTGCTTGGATGCCATGTGTCGGATCATGCTGGTGGTGGTGAGGTTGCTAGTGTTCATGCCTCGGCTCATTCTGGTGTGGCACAGGTTGCAAACTACAATTCTTTTGTCGTCCGCACTTTCCTTAAAAAAACGCCATACCGCGGAACACCTAGCCCTTGGCAAGGGAGATTTACGCAAGGGGGTGCTCCGTGGAACATTTGCGGGCCGGTTTGGTGCGGTCCGCCTTCTTTCTTTAGCCACACCACTGCCTCTTCCAGCCTGTTGCGGTGCTGCAGATGGCTCACCCTCAGGACTGCTGTCATCGCTCGGCTTTCCACCTTCCCAGGTGGGGTCAGTGACCTCATCGTCCACCAAGTCCTCCTCCACTTCCTCACTCTGATCATCCTCCTCATTTCTTGATCCCACCACATCCTCAGTCATTGACAACTGTGTATCATCCTCCTCATCAAGGTCTTGAGACAGTAATTGTGGTTGATTTGATGGCAACTGTGTCTCATCATCATCATCCACTTCCTTTGACCTTAAATGCCGTTCCCCTCTGTCATCTTCTTGTGATTGGGTACCCTCTAGAGGTTGTGAATCAGGGCACAAGATCTCATGTTCCTCTGCAAGCGTGCTTGGAGAGAGTTTCAAATCAAGGATTGGTGATGAGACGAGCTCCTCACTATATCCCAGTGTGGGATCACTTCTTTGGCCAGACCCTCTATGGTGGGAGGAAGGATGATCAGGGTGAGGATTATGTTGACCAGACTCTTGGCTAGTGAGAGTGGACTTGGTGGAAGACAGGGTGGTGCTTAACCGACTGGAAGCAGTATCAGCTGAAATCCAACCGACCACCTGTTCGCAGTGGTCTGACCTCGAGAGTGATGTCCTGCGACGCCCTGTAAACTGAGACATGAAGCTAGGTATGGTGGATGTCTTTCTTTCTTGTGCTCTGGCACCAGGCACAGTTTCTACGCGTCCTGACCCGCGCCCTGAACTATCAGGATCACGTACACTTCCCCGTCCCTTTTTACCCGCCTTCTTCATATTAAACGGAATATATGCCTGTAATCTGCGGCTAGGCACACGAAACAGAATGTGACGCTAATCTGCGGCTAGGCACACTAAACAATATGTGACGCTAATCTGCGGCTAGGCACACTAAACAATATGTGACGTTTATCTGCGGCTAGGCACACTAAACAATATGTGACGCTAATCTGCGGCTAGGCACACGAAACAGAATGTGACGCTAATCTGCGGCTAGGCACACGAAACAGAATGTGACGCTAATCTGCGGCTAGGCGCAGTGAACGGAATATGTGACGTTAATTTGTGAATTTGCACACTAAACAGAATGTGACAATAATCTATGGCTAGGCACACGTTTAAAATGGCCCTTTTTGTCGCTGCGTTGTAAAATCATTGGCCCTGTGCACCTAACAGAATATGTCAGCTTGTCACTGCACTGTGAAATATTTGTCCCTGTGCACCTAGTACAATGTCACCTTAGAACATGTCCCCCCCCACAAAAAAATGAAATTCTGCCACCCCCAAAAAAAATTAAATGCTGCCCCCACACACAACAGTCCTAAAAAGGACTTTTGGGTCTTGAAAGAGTTTCAACAATTTTATTCTCCCTACACTGACTTCCTGTGCATCTAGTATTATATGTCACCTTACATATATCCCCCCCACAAAAAAAAGGAAATTGTGCCCCGCCAAACAAAATATAAATGCTGCCCCCACACACAACAGTCCTAAAAAGGACTTTTGGGTCTTGAAAGAGTTTCAACAATTTTATTCTCCCTACACTGACTTTCCCTGCCTAAGCGCATCTCTCCCTGGCTAAGAATGAGCCGAACTCGCGCGTCGGGTGCTATACAGCACCCGATCACGGGTTCTGGCCAGCCAATCAGTGTAATGCCAGCAGCCAACATGGCTGCTGGCATTACACTGATGTCAGAGCCTCCCCGCACGTTTATTGGCTGCGCAGCAGCTGCGAAACGTGCGGGGAGGAGACCCGAACATGGCGGGCGAGCACATGCGGTACTCGTACGAGTACCGCCATGTGCCGAGCAGAGCGATGCTCGAGCCGAACCGAGCTTCGGCCGAGCATGCTCGCTCATCACTAACCAGCATCTGTTTTCTGGGGATAACCTTAGAGAGCAAGCTAACCCGGAGAAACCACACTGAAAGGACACAACAGAAAGCAACAACCAATCTGGCAGCATTGTATCCCCTACTGAAGACCAGGACCATGCCTATCCAGAGCAAAGTCAGAGTGATCAAGGCAATTATCAGACCCACACTGACATATGCCTCCCCAGTATGGATTAGTTGCAAGGAGCAATACAGATCATCCTTACAGAAAGTACAGAACACGGCCCTAAGGATTGCATCTGGAGCTCCACTTTTCACAAGAACAGCAGACTTTCACAGGGAACTAGGCATAGAGCTGCTGGATGAACATGTGAAAAAATCTCAACAACAGGTTTTATGAACAGCTGGATCAGAACATAAACCCAATGATCAAGAAACTTGCAACGATCTCTGCAAATCCATTTGCTCTCTATCCTTGACCCATAACAGCGACGACCCTGTGAAACAAACTCAAATGTGGAAAAGCAACACAGATCAAGAAGTAATGAGGCTCTAGCCTCAGTATACAAATTCATTGCTGCCAGATTAAGTCTGACAGCCAGAGAAGAACATCTTTACTTCCTGATTGTCCTTGTGTTTGTTGCTGCTGGCTGCTGTGGCTTCTCCTGCGCTCCTGTTTAGATGTGTTCCAGACCCTTGGCTTGTTCCTGGCATCGCGGGCTTCTATGTTCCTGACCCTTGGCTTGTTCGTGACATTGCAGACTTCTGAGTTCCTGACTCCGGCTGTCTTTTGGTTTATGCTCTTGGATCACAATTCTGTTTTTCTTACTTTAATAAAGGTGTATTGCATTTTACATTTTGGTGTCCTGACTGGTTCCTGGTCCCTATCAATTACCAATTTCCAGACCAACACGCTGCTGCAACCACACCAATAACACTGCTCAAAAGGATGACTTTATAGATAGGAGAAAATGCAGCTCTGAAAACTTCTGGAGATAAAATTCTGTGGATCTCAGAATGGACCAGAACTGCCATCTTCACTTGCTATCCTGATCTTGGTCTTCTGGGAGAATCAGGTACATACATCAGCGGCTTTCATAGACAGAAAATGTAGCAACATGTGCAGCCAGTGTCAGGCCAGTACCTCCCTGAGGAAGCACTGAAATTTAAATTCCCCCCCACTGCCAGCCAGTTGTGATGGTAGCTGCATGCTTGACTGAGGCTGCATTTCTGGGTCCTAATGAAAGGATCTTCAATCTCAGAGAACTTCATTCAGGAAATGTTACAGAGGCTGAACAAAAGACCAGTAGGAACACTGTCTTGCAGTACCGCTTCATACATATTCCTCTGGTACTCCCAGGAAGCTACTTGCCTGGGGTCCCCCTACTCAACCTCTGGAGATCTAGGTGACCAAATTAGAGTTGATTTGCTCCCACAAAATCCGATCATCAAATCCCAGGACTGCCAGTAAGCATTAATTATGGGTAATTAATTAGGAGTATAACTCCCTAGAATACATGATATTAATGTATTGTCTATGAATAAGCACTGTAGTCTATGTGAAATGCTTTAGATCTTATGTTGTGAGGTGGTTGTAACAACCCCATGACTTTAAGATGAGAAGAAAGATAACATTTTATATTAATTTATTTTTCCCTTAAATGACAGTAAAGGTTCTACATTTCCCTGCTAGATTTGATAAGCTCAGTTTACACTAGTTAAAGTGTTCGGTACATGTAAAGATACAGGGATTGAAAAAATCCTTTTCTTGAGCTATTAGAAATAAATGGCTGGGTTCCATTATAACCAGTTTTCTCTTCTGGAGCATCAGGAGCCTTTTCAGACATAGTTACATAGGAAATTAGGTTGATAAACACAATCAAGTTCAACCTTTGTCACAGTACTAACCAGAAAATGAGAACTGTTTACTTGCCCACTCCAAAATGGATATTAGTCTGTCTAATATAACTTTGTGTTTTACGTAGTAATACACAACATTAATCTGTATGTTCCCCTCTGCTAGAAATACATCTAATCTTATCTTAAATGTATCCATTGTATCCATCATTACCTCATACTTGGGCAAGGAATTCCATAATTTCAAACACCTCCTTTCCTCTAACGGATGGCTCCTAGTTATTTGATCTTGCATATATTTATACAATGTTAAAAGATCCCCTCTTAAGTTTCTTTAAACTACAATAAATTAAACAAGTTTTTCTAGATGTTCTTCTTGCTGTACATGGACAGTGCATTGGCTCAGTCTAACATTCCGAGTGTTAAATGCCATATTTACAATAATGGGTACAGTCTTAACTAACACACACAAAAAAGCAACTACATACATTTTAAAAGTTAACTTCATCTTCCATTGACTGCAGTTTTTTAATAAGAATTTCAGCTTTCACATGAATACAACATTTCAGTAAATAGTTTTAAGGGGCAGCTTTACATAGGCATGAACACATCATCTCAGTAAATGGTGTCTTGAGCAATTCTACATTGGTATGAACATAGCTCAGTAAACAGTTACAAGGGGCAGTTCTGCTCCGGCATGAACACAACATGTCAGCAATAGGCTGCAAGTTTCAGTTGTGGTATTGACTTGTATGCAGCATCTTATTAGACTGTTTCAAGGGGCAGTTGTGGCACTGGTAAGAACATCATATCTTAGTTATCTGTTGCAAACAGCCATTTTGGCACTGGTATAAACATAACAGAGTGATCTGTTGGAAACATCTGCTTTGGCATTGTTATGACTGCAGCATCTTGGTAAATAAATACATATGTGGCCTGAATTCCATGGAAGCTGATAACTTGATCATGGGTTGTATCAACAAATGACTCCAACTTCAGTGAGAATATGTGTAATGTAACCAGCAATTACACGTATTAATTGGAATGTAATCTAGGCCACAAATAAAAAAAAACTCCTTAGAGAAGAAGGATCAAGGGACATAGTAAATAGTATAAAGTGGAGCAATTCACAAACAAGCCAGCTACAACAAAGGGGATAAATGAGAATGCACACAAATGTTGCTATTAACATACTGAATGCTAGAAGGCTCTCAGATGCATTACAGTACAAGGGATGAGATCTTGGTGGCATTCTAGGTATTTTCAAGCATCATTTTAGGTTATGAGCATTTTGTAATTAGCTATTTGCCACCTAGGCTGGAATTAGCAAAACCTTTCAGCTATCAAATATGATCCCTGGTGCATATCATACATCCCAAAATAAGAAAAAGATATTAAAAAAGCAATCTGTCACCTGACTTTGAAAACAGTGCAGAACTAGCAGTAGCAGACATGGTGGATAATTGGGGGACATCAAGAGGTGTTGAAGATGTGGCAGTTGCTGGGCTGTAGGTGGCTGTGCAGCAGTTGTTGGGGCATGGTTTTCAAGGACAGTGGTGCAGATACTGATTGCTTCAGAGTCTGTTCCTAATGGAATAGGTCCTGGATCTATCGCACCTGAAACAGCTGGATGAGCTGCAGCACTGCCTCCAACTGTTCCCATAATATCTGTTGAGCCAGCTGCTGCATGTAGCACAGGCTCCTTTGAACCCTTTCTGCGGTCTGGACAAGTGTCTGGATAGGGGTCTCAAGGGATCCCGTCAGTGTTTCCTGTCCAGGGGCTGCCACTGACATGTCCTGCTTGTGGTACCGGTGTTCAGTGATCAGCCCTTTAATAGCCATCTGAAGATGTTTGTGATGCCTCTTGTGGTCGGTCCTTTTTACCAGAGGCCCAGATCATCATATAGAGGATACTTCTCATTGTGTGGAGGATCTTGTTGATGGCCACAAACTCCTTGTTTTGGTGCACTGCTTGGGCCAGCAGCACCCTATGGTACGAGTCTGGCAAACCCTGATCCCACATGCTGCTGAGCCACTGCTGGGATTTGAAGCTACAGGTCTGCAGGTGGCTAGGGTATCTTACATCATCAACTTGGTGGCCTTTTATGTTGTTACCAATAGATTGCACTCACTATAAGTTTGCTCTCCATCTAATTTGCTGGCTTTTGCTTAATCATGAGTAAGCGAAACGCATTGGTCGCAGTCGGAAGCATCCACTGTTTTTGTGCCCACCCACAGAGCCTCTTTGGATCTTCTGTTATCACTGTAGAAAATCCAGCCCTGAACAGGAATCACAAACCAATCAAGAAGAAAAAGACAAGTCGCAACCTCTAAGCGTACACTGTATATTAGGATACTTGTTCTTCCCATGCACTTCAATGCACTCACCAAATAATTTCTTGCAGGAATGCCACAATTATATGCTTTCACGATACGTCTGGTATAGCAGGACCCAGCATGTCTCATTCAGAGCTCCGGCGTATTGAATCAATCGGAAGCAATCGCATTGACTGATACATCCAGAGCATTTCGAGCACGGGGATTCTGACTGAGTGTTAGTCACATTTTTCTACTGAAGTGGCAAAAATGCCATTAGGTAGAAAAACTTTGTTGTAATGGAAGTTAGGCCTATTGCTAGTACAAAGTGACCCAAACTGACCCGATAGGAGTTGAAAGACAAATACTGAAGTGACCAATGCTTTTTAGGGTTATGATCAATCAAGTGTCTGCTTGATTGAATGTTACGGTGTGTTTTAATTAATCCCATGCTTTACTGATCATCATTCTCTTTCAAAGTTAGAGCTCAATTGCCTAAAGGAGGAGGACAAATCTGATCAATCAATGGCATGATCAACCAAACTTTTCAATACAAAAATCATGACATTTGCTTACATTTTCCAAACACAAAATAAATTATCACACAATTTAGTGATAGAAAATTTGATTTTCAGAAGTATAAAATACGTTGATCACAGTATAGTGTCTCCCTCACACTCACAAACAGATCAGAAAGCCTGTCTCCGGCAAAGAATCCAAAGCTTATGTTTCCATTGCATTCCCAGAATTCTATGAGAAACCAGGCAAATGAGAACACACAATACTGTCACTTTTAGATTCCAAATCCTTACAAATATACTGTAGGTCCCTTAGATTATGCTTGCTTCTATAGCACAGCTTGTAAAGTATAGGTCATAAATGCATGAGCCAATCAACCAACAGGTATCCTATTGAAATGTCGCCCTCTATTTGGCGACCAGAAAAAAGGGGGGACTCATAATGTTCCCTGAATGAAAAGGGCGACATCAGAATGTCGCCTGCATCAAAAGGGATTGGAAAGGCAGTAAGAATGCCTGCATATGATACTATCGGGAGCTGTACAACGTTGATCTTTATGTATCAATAACAAATAAATCTCTGAATGTAATGCATTAATATAATTAGTATCCAGCCTCATGGGGGAATGATGAGACAATGTTACATAAAATTACTATTAGCAATGAGCTTATTATACTCAGTATCACTTATAGGTATGCTTCCCCTAGTGGCCTGCATCGATTCTCATTGGGATCTCTAAAAGCAGTGCGAGTCTCCCTCACACAGCAGAGCTCATTAGACCCGCTATTTTTATATCAGTTCAGTTTTATAATTGTATCTTGACATATATTCTTGTTCCTAGGTGTAATAAAGACAATTCTATACCTTAATAGTATGTTGAACACAATGAGGAGATAATCTCTATTGCTCCGATTTTCCTGTTGTCTAATAGGAAACAGCCGTAGGGTTAAAGTGGAGAACGGTGATCATGATACTGTACTATAAAGATACTTGAGATATTTGTATCATCTAAATGTGAATCACATATTATTGATGCAAATTCACCTCCAGGAGCAGCTGAGTTCAATTGCTGTGTTCCTTATAAGACACACAGCTCAATTTACACATGTATATGCCAGCAAATAGTACCGAAGGTCAGTTAGCATAAGGCCTAGCCGCCTGGCCCCGTGTATTAACTTCTGCAACTGCTCTCTGAAGAAGTAATCATACAACAACTACCAGCCCCACAAAAAAAGCATTGGCGCATTAAATCTGCCTAAAGTTTCTCTTAGGTCTCTCTGAACTGCTGAATCGTATGGAAATCTATTTATCTAGCAGGCAATAGTCTAAACACTAATTACATATTCTCATTATTTACTAGTAGGGAAAAAATTCTGATCATTCCTCTGACCTAAAATTCAGTCAGTCAGAGGCTCCCCACTTACCTGTCACTCATACTGGGAGGTCTCAACGCAGGCATAACACAGGGAAGACCTCTGGGTAAACACCTGCCATACAAGATGCCTGTATCAGAGGTGTGGCAAGGGGGGCTCACATCACAGGTATTTATACCTGGAAGACACTCCCCAGGTGAGTGTTCTCAGATCCTAAAGAATTCCATATTGGATTAACTACCCAAAAGCCCATATTTCAAATGATAAGTGTTGCACTATTGTTTCAATATTGCATATAAATTGAATTGAATAGGTAATTTGAGGGAATTGTATGGATATTCATAAAGTAAAAGATCATACTCCCTGTTTATGACCTATTGATATCCCATCAATTTGAACACTGTAATTGCAATATTAATTAAAGGTAGATTAAGGATAGGCAGTATGAAGGTGTTATATTAATATCTAATAAAACATAAGGAATATAACAGGTATTTACCCATTTCTACATAGTGATATTTGGAAACATCACATACCTATTATATTTTATAGATCTTACACAACATCCCATAATTTAGTTATAATCAAAGAAGCATGTTACAACTAATATACTCGTTCATACCCCCTTGGTTGAACCATAACTAAAAGAAAAACCCAACTGTATTCCTTTTTGAGTATCGCCTCATCTATGTCACTTCGTCTTAAACCCAGCTGTACACGTTCCAGACCACAACAATTGAGTATGGATGCATCACATCTATGTTGATCATAAAAGTGTCTGAATATGGAGGTTACAAAGATGGCTCCTGTGACATTATTTTTCTCCTTTTCAATGTCCAGAAGGCCCCTTCTGATTTTACCTAAGAGCTCAAGGACTCTTTCCATCAGGATTCTGGTAGTCATTCCCATGAAAGTACGTTTCATAAGTACATATACTACAGAAAACCGTGTGATCGCAATTATGAACCAACACTGGCATATCCTACAGGAAGATTGAGGTTTAAAATCAATTTTAGGTCCACAAGAATCCACAGGGTTTAGGAGCAATAGAAATTTGAAGGATGCCATGGTATCAAGTCATGACCTCAAATATGGCAACAGAAGGGAAAACATTAAGGGATCCTATACATGTGGAACCTGCAGACTCTGTCCTCACACGAAAAATCTTTGGAAATAAAGGACAGATTTGGCAATAACCATATCATTCCTACATTTATAAACTGTAACACAGTAGGAGTGATCTATTGCTTAGAATGCATTTGACCCATATGGTACGTGCATTGGCGGATTGTCCTATCAGGAGATCGGGCATCCCCGGTGGGCCACTAGATCATGGGCCGGTGGGGGAGATCAGAGGATCTCACCTCACTGTCCCACTATATTTTGAAGGAGAGGTCTGTGTTGCCACAGGCACAGTCACTCTCTGTGACAGCCTTCGTGTTCCTTGTTAATGCAGAGCGTCAGGATATGACATAATATCCTGGTTCCTACTCTCCCATGCCGGTCAGGGACCACAAGGGGGCATCGATAGGGATGTTGGTGCAGCTAGAGGACTGCTTTAAAAAAAATGCCCGGGCTGGTATTCCCCTACAATCCCCCCCTGGGTACATGGGAATGACAATCAAAACCCTGAAGGAAAGAGTCCATAAGCACATAGATAAAATCAGAAGGACCCCCGTGGACATTGAAAAGGAGAAAAATAATGTCACAGGAGCCATCTTTTTAAATTCCGTATCCAGACACTTTTATGATCAACATAGATGTGATGCATCGAAACTCAAATGTTGGGGTCTGGAACGTGTATAACTGGGTATAAGAGGAGATACGGTTCAACCAATGGAGATGAAAGAGTATATTAGTTTTAACATGTTTCTTTGATTATAACTAAGTTATTGGATGTTGTGTAAGATCTATACAATATAATAGGAATGTGAGGTTTTCAAATATCACTTTATGTAGATACTAGTGTAAAAACCTGTGTACACGGGCCAAGGTCCGGGCAATGTTAACCCTTTGAGTGCCAGAGGGGTATGCAATGCATTGCTGCAATGCGTTGTGTACCCCTCTGGCACTCAGAGGGTTAAGCGACTGCTACCTCACTGCTCCACACAATGCAGTCTTGCGTCACCTCACTCATGCGATGCAATCATGGGCAGTAGAGACTATCTGAACGTGGGCAGTCTCTACTGTACATGACTGAATTGTGAAAAACAGCCTAGTGAATTATTATATAGGATGGTTATATACCTCTTATATTCCTTAGACATGTTGAAAACAGATCAGAAAACACGGGTTCAACAAAAAAAAACAAAAAACAAAGCTTACAACGTTTCCACTGCATTTCCACAATTTCATTACCAGTTACATACTAAACTATTAACATACTTAAATGGAGACGGGGGGAGTACTGGAAAAGGGAAAGTACAGAGGGACAAAGGCAGGAAGATTTAGTCCAAATTAGCATATGGTAAAAACAAAAATAGTTAAAAACTGTTTTTTAAGATCAAAAATGGATTACAACTGATTTTAACATTTCTTTAAAAATCACCAAAGGTGAAAGGTCAACTTTGGGGATATCCCTTCTTATGAATTTGTGGGTTAGTCAAAATAAAGGATCCACTGATTTTCTGGTCCTTAATCTCAGATGTCCTTAAATCCTGGCCTGTATACACTCATAAAAAACAGGTTTGATCATCCCTATTATAACGCAACAAGACCCTCAATGCAGAATCTTTATTAATAAAACATTCTAAAGACAACCACCGATTCCTTTGAAACTCTTCAGAATGACATTTCTATATGTGTTCTGCATTAAAGGAAAGGTCTCGTCACTTTAATAAAAAGATACTCGTAATGCTGTGCTTCCATCATGCATCAATTTCTCTATACTTAATTTATGTCGGCTCTAGCAATCAAATTGCCTTGTCTTACAAACATTTTCATGGAATGGAAGCAGAAAGTAAAACACGTGTATACAAACTTTACTTTGCATTTTATTTTGCTACATCATCCTCTTATAGGATAATTCAATATATTCTAATGCAGCCAATTTTACCATTATCAGCTAAAAGCTCCTGCTGACATCAAAGTTCCACTGACGTCAGAGTTTAGGGCCAATAATGGAGAGATTGGCCTTTTCAGAGTATATTGAATTATTTTCCTAATGTAACTTAAGTATCTTTATACAATGAAAGAGAGATGTGTTTTACATACGTTTTAGGCTAATTGGTATGAAAGACTTCTTCTGTGTACATTGATATAGAGGGCTATGCAGGATAAGCTGGCAGCTTTTTTCTGGGGAAGGGCAATGAAATGGCACTGTGCTAAATATCAGGGAAGCAATGCTGTCAAACACTGTTGGACTTCTAAAAATGATAAGCTGTTAAGATGAACAGAAATTGTTAATTCTTATTGAGTAGTCACAAAATGTACTGCATCTTGGAATGCTACATTGTTCCTGTAACCCAGGGATGGACAATATATGGCCTTCCAGCTGCTGCTGGACTGCAGACACTCATCTCCAGCCAGTAATTTAGTTTATAGCAACCAAGTGGTTAATCTTATGAAAGCTGCATACTGCGGGGCTGAATACAAACCATAGGTGTCTTACTTCTGTTGTAAAAGTACAATACTAATCATACAATTCTCATCATAACACTCCAGCTTTTGCTTATCTACAATTACTGAACCAACAGCTGGAGAGCCAGAGGTTGTGTACCCCCTGCTTGAAGGCTGCATTGGTTCCTCTGCAGCCTGTATTATGCTTTTTCTCATAAGCTATTTTTTGGTCCGTAATCTCAGATGTCCTTAAATCCTGGCCTGTATACACGCATGAAAAACAGGTTTGATCATCCCTATTATAATGTGACATGACCCCACACACATCCAGTGACAATGCATAATCTTTATTAATAAAACATTCTAAAGAGAACCACTGGTTCCTTTGAAACTCCTCAGAATGAAATTTCTAAATGTGTTCTGCATTATAGGAAAGGTCTGGTCACTTTAATAAAAAGATACTTGTAACACTGTGCTTCCATGCATCAATTTCTCTATACTTAATTTGTGTTGGCTCTGGCAATCAATGATAAGCTGTTAAACTGAACAGAAATTGTTAATTCTTATTAAGAGTAGTCACAAAATTTACTGCATTTAGGGAAGTTATATTGTTCCTGTAACCCAGGTATGGGCAAAATATGACCCTCCAGCTGTTGCTGGACTACAACCCCATTCATCTCCATCCATTCACCTTTCCTTTGTGAACTGTCTATAGCAGCCAAGTGTATAATCTTATTAAAGCTGATACTGCTGGGCTGGATACAAACCATAGTTGTCTTACTGCATTGGTTCCTCTGCAGCCTATATTGTGCTTTTTTTCATAAGCTATTCATATAAACCCTTTGAGTGCCAGAGAGTTAGCCAGTGCATCTTGTTGCATTGCTGGCATTTGAAGGGTTAAAGGGTTGCAATGGAAAACTTAACTGTACCCTTCCCTTTTAACCCTTTGAGTGCCAGAGGTAACTCTCTGGTGCTCAAAAGGTTAAAGGGATAGTAATACTTCGTTTTAACTTTATTTTATTTTGTAGGTATTAAAAAAACATGAAGAATGATATAAGTCTTATCTCTCAAACCTTTATGGTTTAAGAGATATTCACAAGCAAAGTTTCCCCTCCCGCCCCTTTTACCTAGTGTAAGCCATCTCTTCTCAGATGTGAATCTAGTTGTAAGACCAGACAGATAACAGAAGGGGACAATCTTCTTTGTATGAAAACAATGAAAGCCCTTCCCCCCTTGACAAGTTTTTCAGCTTTTTCCCTTATCTTAATTGAAGATTGTCCCTCTCTGCAGTCTACCTGGGCACCTTCCTTCTGATTTGGCTGAACGGGGGGGGATACTTTGCTTGTGAATATCTCTTAAAAAGGTTTGAGAGATGACTTATATCGTTCTTCATGTTTTTTTAATGCCTACAAAATAAAATAAAGATAAAACGAAGTATTACTATCCCTTTAAGGAAAACACTACCACCTCTCAATAATAAGCTCCCACTTACTTTAATCTTGGTAGAAAATCCTAATAGCTACTATTCATCAATTTGGACTGGACTGGTTCTCCAAAATGAATCTTCATTTGTACTGGATAATATGTCTGTGGACATTCTTTGTTGCTCAGCTTCATGATCCCAAACTGCTCCCACTGAGGTATTCTTAAGAAGTAAGACTTAAGTGGGAAGAATTTGTCGTACTGGAGGCTTGCAACAAAAAAAAGTCACCTCAGATCCTGCAGACATGATATCCACTAATAACTTAACTTATTAATTTTGGACAACCCATTGTTTATTGTTTATTAATTCAATCGTGGCCATTAGGATTTCCTGCCCATATTTTGCTAACTTTGGCTTTAATATTAGCAGGTGTCAGTATTATTTTTAAGGACACAGAGTAAATTATATCCGTGTACCAAAGTCTACTCTTGGTCTATATTTATTAAGTACCACTATACCATGTATCATCATCTGTTTATATTAGGTGTCTAATGCCTTCCATATGGCATCATCTTACTGCATAGCATTATTGAGTAGATGTGCATAAACACAGTTCTATAAATGTTTTGGACTCTACCACATAGGAACCAATTCAATTCTATCAACTCTATGAAAGAAATAAAATCCATTTTTTTTATATTGGAGGTGTTTTTGCCCCTGACATCTTCTTTTGTTCAGATCATAGTATACACAAGATGTTATATGCAATTGAAAGCTTCATAAACAGTGTAGCATCTGTGAAAGACGCGGCTGTGGTTTGATAATCTATACACAATGCCTTTATTGTGTGGTGGAGAATGACATAAGATCTGGAACAAAGCAGAGTGAGTTACATGATCGATGGTCATATCATTCTGTGGCCAAAACATCACTGCCAGTGAAGCGGTTTTCCATAAGCTATTTTTCAGTTGTTGGAAAACAGAAATCTGAAAAGCCAGAAGGGTTTCACTTCCTGTAGGATGACATCTACATTGCACCCTGTCAATGCTATGGTAAACTGAGAAGGATTAACGCTTAATATGAAAATGTGCTAAGTCACAATTTGAATGATATCATCCAGAATCTTCTACTTTGTCTTCATGCATACAAATGCTATACTGTTTCCACCAGTGTTGAAGAATAAGGAGGTAGGAAATGAGCATATCCACCAAGCACCTGTAACAACCAGACATGCACGCTGGCGCAGGTTTAGCATGCCTGCTCATAAGGTTTTGTCAGGTGTACAAATAAAGGAATCTGAAAAACAGATCAGAGCATGGGCACTCCGCCACATCCAGAACAAACCATTCCTGAAAACAAAATGCCTCAAAAATGCAATACTTTTACTACTTGGAAAGAATAATTAATCAAGGAATTTAGAGCTCCTACCACTACATTCCAATAAGCCAAATTAGGCAACCAAATAATTCATAGCAGAAATGAATAGTTCCAGATAAGCTAAAGTGCAGCACAGAGCTGAAAATGTCCAAGAATCAGACTGCTAATCCTTGCATCACTCACCCTTTCCACAGCACACCCTGTTATGTCAGTAATAAAACGGTATATTGGTGATAGATACCATTTCCTAAAACCACACTATGCTGTCATGGTATGAAGTCATGACCCAAGTCAATCAAATGTGATTAATCCTTTGAGTGCTAGAGGGGTACACAAAGCATTGCAAAGGCCTAAATTACATTGCAGGTCATTTGTTTAATCTTGC
Source organism: Rhinophrynus dorsalis (assembly GCA_037306005.1). Classification (NCBI taxonomy): domain Eukaryota; kingdom Metazoa; phylum Chordata; class Amphibia; order Anura; family Rhinophrynidae; genus Rhinophrynus; species Rhinophrynus dorsalis. The sequence goes on from CM074721.1 coordinate 49,470,629, forward strand.
AATTAGTTATTGGTTAAAAAACTAAGGACATAGTTATCACCTATCACTTCCACGGCTTGGAAATACTTCAGCCAAATGTGCATATAATTTAGCGCAATATTTTTTTAAAGTTATTACTGGCTGTAAAACACTGTCACAGACAAACTTTTTCCATAGATGAATATGGTAAAACAGCCAACTAGCAGCAACACATCTTCAATTCAATCTGTAAAAAAATGAAAATTGTTCTGTTGTAACTTTTGAAGGAAGCATATCCCAGTATTAGCATTTTGCATAATTAAGGTTTATTTCCACTTTAAATATATCCTCCTATTTGAATAGAGTATACTCTGTTCCAATACAAAGGGAAAATGTATAGAAAAATATAATAGGCAATTTGTAGGGCTTATGTTTAAAAGAAAACTGGAATAAATTTGATGCAATCCATCTGCAACATAAGGGATACATAAATTGTCCCCTTACACTTAAACGGGTCTTTTAAAGGAATGGTGATGTTTCATAATAAAAGCAGCTCTAATTAATCATCACAGTATTTGGACCTTGGAGAGTGTCATTTCAATTCTGTCAGACTTGTAGTTCAAGAGTAATTGAATGATAAAGTATCCCCCTCCTGCCCCTTTTACTAATGTAACACTGCTCAGCCAGAGCAGAAGGGAGGTGCCCAGGTAGATTGCAGAGAGGGACAATCTTTAATTAAGATAAGGGAAAAACCTGAAAAACTTGTCAAGGGGGGCAGGGCTTTCATTGTTCTCATAGGAAGAAGATTGTCCCCTGCTGTTATCTGTCTGGTCTAGCAACCGGATTCCACATCACAGAAGAGATGGCTTACACTAGGCAAAAGGGGCGGGAGGGGAAACTTTATCATTCAATTACTCTTGAACCACAGCTTTGACAGTACTGAAATAACACTTCCCATGGCTCAAACACTATGAAGATTAATTGGAGCTGCTGTTTTGGTGAAACATTACTATCACTCTAAAGGGATAGTAATACTTCGTTTTAACTTTATTTTATTTTGTAGGCATTAAAAAAACATGAAGAATGATATAAGTCTTATCTCTCAAACCTTTATGGTTTATGAGATATTCACAAGCAAAGTTTCCCCTCCCTGCCCCTTTTACCTAGTGTAAGCCATCTCTTCTCAGATGTGAATCTGGTTGTAAGACCAGACAGATAACAGAAGGGGACAATCTTCTTTGTATAAAAACAATGCAAGCCCTTCCCCCCTTGACAAGTTTTTCAGCTTTTTCCCTTATCTTAATTGAAGATTGTCCCTCTCTGCAGTCTACCTGGGCATCTCCCTTCTGATCTGGTTGAATGGGGGGGGGATACTTTGTTTGTGAATATCTCTTAAACCATAAAGGTTTGAGAGATAAGACTTATATCATTCTTCATGTTTTTTTAATGCCTACAAAATAAAATAAAGATAAAACGAAGTATTACTATCCCTTTAAAGAACTGAGATCTAGAGAGGTCCCCAGTGAATTGCTTTACAATGCATTGATATCTCTCTAGTATTCGAGGGGTAACATTTCCCTTTTACATAAATGTGAATTGTGAGAATATTATTTGTCACCTATTTTATAGAATTATGGTTGGTGAAACTTTTCACCCAAAAAATATACACATATTCTTGGTGAGCTCAAGCTGGCTTAGCAATAGTATTCAGGAGTTCTCAGTGTTTCTCAACCAGGGTGCTGTGGCACACCAACATCTACATAGGGTTCCGCATTTTATCTAGAAGGCTTTGATAAAAATCTGAATATAGAGTTACAGTTGTATATTGATGGAAATGACTATGCACAATATGTTTATTTTAGTTGTGAGATCTAAGAATAACTCTATAGTTGTGTATTTGTAACCTTCATTACTCCCTTGACACATGACATAAAATGATAGGGGTGTCCTGAGAATTCCATACTGCGTGTTAGAGGTGCCTTGAGCAAAAAAACCTCGAGAACCACGGATTCAGATAGTTACTGTAAAGTCTTGCGTATAATACGCACAATTTTGCCCCTCTTCAACTTATGTGAAGTGGGGTGTGCATATTATGCACAAGGTAAAAAAAATTATAAAAAAAAATCCCATTGCCACACTGCTTCCCTCCCCGCTTACCTAGATGCTCCTCCTCTGCCCCTCTGTAGGCCTTCCAGCTTGGCCCTCTTCTTTGTAGCCTATGTAGCCTTCTTTGTAGCCTATAGTAATGTATGGTAATAGCTATGTGCATTGGATCTATGGTATTGCCCTGCGAGGACCGCTTTACCATAGGCTACAAAGAAAAGGTCCTGACAGGGCCATGCTGGAAGTGGGCAACAGATGCAAACATGCTGTCTGCTAGGACTCTGTCAGAATGAGGAAATTGGAAGGCCTACAGAGGGGCAGAGGAGGAGGATATGGGCAAGCGGGAAGAGAGGGAAGAAAGCAGTGTGGCAATGGGAATTTTTTTTTTCATGACAGGGGAAAACAAGGGTGGGTATTATACAAAGGCACTCTTGGTTTCCCCTAAAATATTGGGTATAATGTACACCTGTGTATTATACACAGGTGCGTGCTATACGCAGGATTTTACAGTATATATGTAGGCCTTCTTTTGCTGTTTACGTCTGTATATGCTCTCCTGACTACACTCATATATATATATAACTATCTTAATACTATTGATAAACTAACTTGAGCTCACCAAGAATTGTGTATTTTTTTTTTAAGTATTTTGGATGGTTTTGGCTCCAACTTTTTCTTGGTTGATAGCTCCCTGTACTTAGCTGCTCACAGTAGAGGTAAGATGGTGTCACTGCTTTTAACTGCATGTTCACTTCAGATTTGAAGCAAACAGGTATTAGCTTAATCTGAGGTGCCATGTTGGGGGGGGGGGGTGAGATTATCATGTTTTTGGCCATAATATGTAACTAAACTGTTTATTATCTGTAGTAAGACCTAGGATTTCTCCTTCACTGGATATGGACTTAGTCATGGCAGCACCATACAAAGGAACAATTTGAGTGAGTAGAATATTGTTCCTTGAAGCTATTTTGTCTATTTTTAGTAGCTATTGTTTCAGTGAGAAGACAAGGGGAGCTCCAAGTGCTTTCCATTAAAGAAACTTACTGATCTTTAAAAGTGAGCCAGTCTCTCTTAAACCTCCTCTGGAATTCAGGCCTAACGTCTCCTCCTCCTTTCACAGGAATCAAGTGATATCTCTATGGCATTTGTCTCCTAATACTAAGAGTTCCATGGAAAAAAAATAATACAGTTTATTGTTTGTTTAGGCATTTCCTGATTGCACTGCTCTTCTCATTGTATCATGAGAGTGTGGAAAAAGTCAGCTTATAATAATATGCACCACAGTCCTGATCTTAGTAAAAATATTGAAGATTGGTGTCACGTGTGACTGATGATATACTAAAGAGCTTGTTTGTGGTTACAACACTCTTTGTGAATCTGTGTTTCTGTACTTCTCCCTACTGATGTATGTGCATTTATATGTATGTATTCCTTATCTCAAAAGAACTCTTAAAAAAAAAGATGCCTCATTTGTTACCTGGACAAAACAAGTTCTTAAAAAAAAATCCATCTTTTTCTATCAATTTTCTTTTATCCCCTCAAAGGGTCAAATAGTCAATAGCTAGATGGCTACATTCAGCTATTTCAGAAGAACCTCAAGCTAAGATCAAGGCTCACTCAACCAAAGCGATGGCAGCTTCATGGGCAGAGAAGTTCAAGGTTTCCATGGAACCAATGTGTAGAGCCATCACATGATAGTGTATTCCAGACTTGTGCAAATCAGTTTGGCCGATTTCGGAATTTGGAAGAATAAGGGTCATTCGGCATCATTCGGGTAGTCTGAAAGGAAAAAGTCGTTAATTTTTTTAAAACCGAATCCGAACAGCCCTGGTCCGAAATGTTGTCGAAAATTTCGGACGTTTGCGAAGACTACCCGTGGGCGATACTTTCCCTCCCTCTCTACACCAATTAGCTTCTTCGTTTCATAATGGGGGATGGACTAATGACACGTCAGACACCCAGACAGCCTACATTTCCTGTTAGTCCTTTGTTGGAGCTCAGAGAGAGCAGAAGGTGATAGAGAGTGCCCAGTTGTTGTGTAGTCAGGCAGTTAGGATAGGCAGGCAGCCAGTATTAGTACCTTATTACCACTGCAAGGGAGAGTCATCTTTGTTTTTGTGCAAAATATAAAAAATATTAGGAATTTGTTTTAATAGTTTTCAGAGAGACACAGCCAGTCTCACAGTTGTGTAGGCAGGTAGGCAGGCCTACTACCTTATTGCCACCGCAAGGGAGAGTAATATTTTAAAGTATGTTAAATTTGGCCGAATAATTCAGAATGTCGCAGAATTTTGTCTGAGTCGAACAGGTCTGGTCTGAAATGCGGATCCTACCAAAGACAAAAAAAAAAAAATTAGTCCGGAATTGAATTTTATCAAAAATGTATGCCGTGTCTAGTGTATTCATACTTTCATGAGACACTAAAGAGGCAACCTAGTGGCTGCTTTTGGCAGAGAAAGTTCTTCAAACTGTCATTACTTAATTCCCTCCCGATGGTTTAGGTCTGCTATCTTACTGTTGTTCTCTCAGATGATCTACCGGCAGACCTAAAGTAAAGACAAAATTTTTTTTGCTGTTAATTCCTTTTCCTTCATGGTTTCCATAGGTAGTTAATAGACCTTCCTTTTTTGCATTGATTTTTTCAATAAAATTGTTTGGTTTAAGCATCAAAATGTGCCTGTTAAAATACAGGGGATGGCTGGATGGGTGGTGTGCTTAAAGAATTTTCTATGTCTTATTTGGGTGGCAAGGTTCTCAGATGTGCTACCTATGGAGACCATGAAGGAAAAAGAATTGAAGTGTATTGCAGACTGATTACTTCCTGAAAATTCAGACAGTAAGACTCGGCAATCTCTATCACATTCTGTCGAGAACTGTTTGTTAGTTACTCACCTCTCCCAGAAAATGAAACATAAAAACTAATTAGAATTTGATCACTAAAGGGCACTGTTAATGTAAAAAAAGCCTAGATTTATGCATCTCTCAGCAGTAAGCATATCCCTGTTTTAATCAACAGGAAAGCCCTAATATTTACATATATTTTTTTCCCCCTAAAAACAGTTTATTGCTCCCGTAAGTGTCAAAAATCCATAGAATCTCTATATTAACCACTAAAATTTTGGGGACTAAAAACAACTAATGGAGCCGCTAGGTTCTATGGAGTGTTACTAACTGATAAGAGGTTTGTATGCTTAACACCTTCATGGAAGGTAGGTCAGGGTCATTCTGCTTATAACTAACAATGATTTTGTAGGAGGACCGATACTTGAGTGGCAACTGGTAAAAGTATCAGAGCCCTCCTGAAAAATCAAGTTAGAAAACAGTGATAAACAGGAAATGAGTGAAACTAACTATAAACAGGCTAAAATATAAAAAATGTGTGTTAGCCCAAGACAGTTATTCTTGGTGCACCGTGGACATCCACTTAGGGTGTCCACTTATTTATTTATTTTTTTTTAGAAATTTAGAATTTGATGGCAGATAAGAACCATTTGGCCCATCTAGTATGATTCTTTATGCTACTGTAAAAACCTCAAAACTTACTTAGTCTTTAGTCTTGTCTTATGTTCGGGATAGACTTAGACTTAGACATTCCCAATTGAAAACCATGTTGAATGAATATCATCCGATAACAGAAACTTTTAAATAAATTCTGAATAACACAACATAAAGTGAGGAATACACACAGAGTTTCCCTGTCCTGATTTGACCTGCACGGAGAACCAGTCGTTTACAGCATCACGCTGCCCTGTGCTCATCTGAACGGCCGAATACATTGAGACTGGATACCTTTGGGGCAATACACAAAGAATACATCTAGTAAGTGCACCTAATGAATGTAGGGATATTCATGTTAAATCACGGATTACTCTTAGATGTTGCGCTCTTGTATTTTTTCAATTTAGTTCTGAATAAGACTGTTGAGGTGCTGCTGCATATCAAAGGGTTCTTTTCAGTGATTTTTGAAAACTTATGGACTAGAGTAATCAGTGAACTGTGATTGGATCGCTGTTGAACAATTTTTCTCTTTTTCTTCAGCACTGTACACAATACTCAGGTGAGGTCTAACCAGAGAACTGTAGCATGGCATGACCACCTCCCTTTTTCTGCTACTATTGCTCTAGCTATACAACCCAGCACCCTGCTTGCATTCCACCCCGTCATTCAGGCATTGCCTTATCTATTCAAATGACTTACTGAAATCTATATAAGCTATATCTATTGCTCCCCCTGATCTATTATTTTAGTTACCCAGTCAAAAATTCTATGAGATTAGTTTGGCAAGATATCCCTGCTGTAAACCCTTGCTGTTTAGGATCTTGCAAGCCATTTAAATTTAGATATTTAAAGGGATAGTAATACTTCATTTTAACTTTATTTTATTTTGTAGGCATTAAAAAAACCTGAAGAATGATATAAGTCTTATCTCTCAACCCTTTATGGTTTAAGAGATATTCACAAGCAAAGTATCCCCCTCCCGCCCCTTTTACTGATGTAACACTGCTCAGCTAGATCAGAAGGGAGGTGCCCAGGTAGATTGCAGAGAGGGACAATCTTCAATTAAGATAATGGAAAAACCTGAAAAGCTTGTCAAGGGGGGCAGGGATTTCATTGTTTTCATAGGAATAAGAGTGTCCCCTGCTGTTATCTGTCCAGTCTATGGACTGTATTCCACATCTGAGAAGAGATTGTTTACAGTAGGTAAAAGGGGCGGGAGGGGGAAACTTTGCTTGTGAATATCTCATAAACCATAAATGTTTGAGATATAAGACTTATATCATTCTTCATGTTTTCTTAATGCCTACAAAATAAAATAAAGTTAAAACGAAGTATTACTATCCCTTTAACAATTCTTTCCTTTAACATGGTTTCCATTCATTTTTGCACTACTGACATAAGATTTACTAGTCTGTAGTTAACAGAGTCTTCCCTTTTTGTGCGAAGCTGTACTATATTTGCTACCTTCCAGTCTTCTGGAACTACTCCTGTCAATAGTGGCTGATTGAATAATTCTGTTAAAGGTTTTGCGAGAATACTCCTAAGTTATTTTAATAACATTGAGTGTATCCCATCCGGTCCCATTGATGTTTTTATCTTAGGGAGTTGAAGCAGAATTTGTCCTCTGTAAACATGAAAGATTCCATGTCTCGCTATTTTTTTTCTAACAGATGTCTTTTTTCCCATAAAGCCCTTGACTTCAAATGTGAATAACTTCAATTCTATGTTTACAGAAAAATGATATGCATAAATATGTTTGTTTCTTTCATTCTGATTGTGAAAGCTTAGAATAACTATATATATATATACTTGTAACCTTCATTACACCCTTGACAAATGACCAGGGTCAGATTACCCAATATGCAGAATAGGCACCTGACTAGAGTTCTAAACTTTGAGGGGCATCTCAGCTGTGCTGGCCACACCCACTTTTTGAATTGTGGGTGTGGCCAAAGCAATCTCAATGCATCTGCACCAGTTTATGAACCCCTTCACAGCTCACACGCTATTATTTAACCCCATGGATGTCAGAATGATCTTTGTTCGTGATCTTGCTAGCAACCAAGAAGGTTTTATTTTTATTTTTATTTTTTTTTGTTATTTTTGTTCTTTCTTATTTTAGGCAAAAGCTATTTTCTGTACCAGGAAACAGTGGATGGAAGTGGAGGTGGGTTCAAATGAGTGGAGAAGGGTGGCCACAGGCAGAGCTAAGGGCACCTATGCCTTGCCTAGGGGTGCCTGGGATAAAATCAGGCCCTGCAAATTACATTAAAAATTCCAGATTCCATGTAGGGGTACTTTTGGTAAAAAAAGATTGAGAGCCACTTGTCTAAGAGGTCATGACTAAACTACTGAAATGTCCAATGTGCAAATAGATGAAAGTATACAGGAAGTGACTGATTTAGGTGAAATTACATTGCAGGTCATAAATGTTATCATTTGTTTAATCTTGCAGTTATTGGTTATAAAACTAAGGATAAAGTTACCACGTACAATGCAATCCAGGCTGCAGAATTCTGGACAAACTAACAGCACCAGAGGGTATTAATAAAAACATCCATTAATATACATGGAAATTTTAAGTCTTTGAATCCTAGAGACACCAGAGCAGTACACTATTATATGTAAACAGCAGAGCAATACCCCGTTACATGCCACCAGCAGTTCAATATACCATTACATACTACCAGCAGATCCACATACCATTACATAACTACCAGAAGGCAATACACCATTACCTGTCACCAGCAGAGCAATATACCATTACATACTACCAGCAGATCCACATACCTTTACATAACTACTAGCAGGGCAATACCCCAGTACTTGTCACCAGCAGAGCAATATCTCGTTACTTACCAACAGCATATCAATACACCACGACATACAACCAGAAGATACAACATTACATGTAACCAGCAGAAAACTACAGTATTACTTCCAACTAGCAGAACAATACACCATTACATGCTACCAACAGATCAATATATCATTATATCACAAGAAAAGGACATGCACAAAGAAACTAGAACAATTGTGGGGCAAAGCAACTGTACTGCCATAGGAAAGAATTTCCCAAATTCCCATTAAATTAAATGGGGCTTTTATCCACTTCAGTGCTACAGAGATCTCAATACGTTGCATGTTAATTCCTCGCCCACTGTATTTTATGCAAACGACCCTAACCATGGTCCAGCAACCTGCAACTTTACTCTGTTGGAATGCAGTAGAGATTAGGGTGACCACATTTTTCTCAATATGTTGCATACCTTGCTAGCTACAAGAGGGTTAAAGGGTGCTTGCATGTATTTTTATTTGCTATTTTATCCAGAGACTCGCATTTCCAATCTAACCTGAATGCTATTGCCAGCAGGCTCATTGAGCCTCAGAATCAGGAGCGCCGGCGGAACTCAGACTCACTTGCCTGAAGAATGGAGACGAATTTGTTTGTGTGGTCACTTCTGCTGCGTCAAGTGCCCTTCTGAACTTCCGTTCTGTCTATCTCACTGCTGCACTGGCCGACACTCATTCTTACAGTTACTCAAAAGTCACAACTTGATGGCATGCACTGCCGGCATACATACTCATCACGCACCAGCCAACCAATGAGGAGAGGAATATTGTTCATTGGCTTGTGGTGTTGCTTACAGAGTTGCTGTAAGTAGGCTGTGATGTGCCTGACTGGGCTGGCACTGGCAGGAAAATAGAGCCCAGCTGACTGGACAGACTGGGTGGCTTTGCTAATTGCTGCCTTCATTCCGGGACTCTTTATTGTCCCGGTGGGGAATGATTCAGGAAGCAGGACACAGGGCACAATTAAGGGACAGTCCCAGGCATTTCGGGATATGTGGTCACCCTAGTAGAGATGCAGCAGGGCAGCTCTGCACTATGGCCATAGCTGGGAACTCTGTAGATTTGCCCCAGAGACTACGGGTTTTGCAGCTAATTACCAGGTCTCTGGGGCAGAGGCTGATTCTCCGGATGTGGGGAGTTTCTAATGAAATGCCCCACATCTGTGAATTCCCTGACTGTTCCCCTCACTCCCCAATGGCTTCTCCTCCTTCCCCAGCCTATTTCTATGATTTTTAAAAAATTGTGTTAGTCCTGCCCCACTCGTGATTAAGCCCCTCCCCTTTTTGGTGGAAATTGCATCTTTTATCTCCTATAGTGGCATCACAGTACTCCCCTCTCCGGGGAGTCCACAACCATAAGTTCACGGGTATGACTATTGCCCATGGGCCCCTCAGCAGATCACTCATGATTTACATTAGCGATTGTGATGCCCATCACATCCAATGAATATCCAACCTAAGGGGACATCAGCCAAAAATATTTGGCTGACTCTCCCCCCCCGCTCATATACACACAACAGAACCTGCAGGAACACAAGCAATAGAAATGTGACAGGGGCTTACTACATTTCTGTCACCAATGTGAAAGAGCACTAAGAGATTCGTAGAGTGTGATGACCTTTTAGGTAGAAGTAGCAGGAAAACAATAAAATCTAATATATCTTCAGAGATAAAGAATTACAGCCTTTATGTAGCTGGAAGTTACAAACAGGAAACAGTTAAGATTAGTAATGCTATGTTCCCATGAAGCATTACTGGAAGAGAGGGGGAGGAAACAGAAAAATGTACTTATTGTTCTCTCTTTTCATACGGTTGTACAGAATTGGTTAACGAGAAGTGAATGAATTGGAAGGAAAAGAGCATCAGTAGAGAGGACAATGTAATGAATGTGTGCTGATCCTGCTATCTGTTCTTTTATCTAGCAAGAATTTCCATCCTGCACTGCGTAGGGGCTCAGGCTTGTGAGCCTCTTAGCACATCTATAAATAGTCATTGGCTCACCTATTCTGAGCTCATCACATACTCATTTCACTTCTCTCTTTTCCTGTTTGTCACATAAACATTATGGCCAGCGGACATGCCAGACTGCTCTTGGTTCCAAAGGCTCACCTATCTATTAACCCATTCATTGCTGAGAGAACAGTGAAGAACAGTGGTACCTTCCTGCCTTTTAACCCTTTGAATTCCAGAGGGTATGCCACGCAATGCGTGGCATACCCCTCTGGCACCCAAAGGGTTAAGTGGTTGAAGGGAAATGATCATTACAATTTGTAGGGCTATGTAATAAAAAGAACCGGTGTAATTCTGAGGAAAACCAACTGCACCATAGGTGACAAATAAACCCCCTGTTCATTTAAAGGAGCAGTAAACTATGAAAAAATATGTCTTGTAGGACATTTCCAGTTAAGTATAATAAGGGTACTCCTACTGCTGCGGGATGCATATTTCCAGAGTTATTACAGTTTAATAATGTGGGTTTTTACATTAGCAGTGCCCTCTAGTGGTCAAATTTAAATTAGTTTTTCAGTTACATTCCAATGGAGAGAAAAGTCAGTGACTTACAGTTCTCCACAGAATGTGATAGAAACTGCCCGTCACTTCCCGTCAGTTAGAACTATCAGGAAGTAAACACAGTAAATTCACTTCCTGGTTATTTTAACTTTTATAACTTTTGAATAAAACAACTGACAGCAGTGGGAGTGTCCTTGTTTTACTCAGCATAAAAAGCACTAGAACATATACATTTTCATAAAAAAAGTTTACTGTTCCTTTAAATAGGTACTTAAACCCTTAACCCCTTAAGGACCAGCAGTCCTGGGAAGTTTCCGTCCCATAAGGACCGATTTGATCTTTACCGAATTGCCGGTAAACGTGACCTTTTGCGTGCATCGGCGTGCCGCTTTGGGGCCTGAAAGAGATAGCTCTAGTCTTGGAGCGGTCAATTTTAGGCCCCATTTGTACTTACAGTGCTCCCGGTGGAGCGCTGTAAGTAAAAAGTATGTGACGTACTATGACTGTCATCGGTCCTTGCATTTACGGACCATGGCGGTCATAGGACGTCACGTAGTCCTTAAGGGGTTAAGGACTGGCCATGCACGCTCACGGCTGGCACTTAAGGACCACGGAGCATTTTTTTTTGTGCATCCGGTTCAGGGCTCCCCGAACGGTGTGCAGCTGAGTGGGGAGAGTCCTGAATTCCATGATGTGCCAGGACCGTCATGGGTCCTTATGGCAAGTTTACCCATGACGGTCCTGGCACGTCATGGGTACTTAAGGGGTTAAACGCCTGTATGCTAGATAGGCTGCCAATGCATTGGGTAACAATGCAATAGACACCGATCTAGCATTCGAGGAGTTAAAGTGGCATATAACTTCCTCTTTGATTGTACATACTCTATAAGTACATCATTTATAACATCAAATTGTCTGTAGTTTTTTTCCATATTCTCCTGTTTTTTTAATACAGGTTTATGTGCCTCACAGTGAGCTCCATGGATCTGTTTCCAGTGACTGTGAAAGGAGAGCTAGTCACACAATGTAAAACCATTCCTGTAATAGTTAATAGACTGGAGCAAGGCTTTTCTTCTTCAGCAGTAATGTTATATTGTATAATCAGCATTTCCCTAACATAAAGCTCCATGGAAAAATAGATTCTGTGAGTTCTCTGTCAGGCACATAAAAGTCTAAAAAAAATAGGTAAAAAGATAAAAAAACAAGACAAAACTGAATACATTAAAAATGTAAGCAGTTTGAACTGCAGAAAAGGGAGAGGACTATCACTTTAAAAATGTGATTTAACCACTTGGCTGCTAGAGAAGGCTTCACCACATTGCTTTGCAATGCATCAGGGACCTTGCTAGCATCCAAGTGATTAAATGAAGGGCTTTTATAAATGTGTCTGTGCACAGCGGTGCAGTTGGCTTGATCCAGAATTGCTCTTGTTCATCTTAGAACAGCAGCGTCAATATGTACTATTAACAACCCCTTTGAAGCAAGAGTGTTTTCCAATACATATATATATATGAGAGTGCTCTAGATTATAGTTAGTATAACACATTAAGGTATATGCAGAGTAGAGTTTTCCATTTCATATGTTTGCAAAATTTGCAAAACACTTTTTGTGACTATTTTATTGTAATAACTTAGTTGACAAGTTTTTCTTCCAAGTTCTTCCGGTTGCATTTTCTATTCCTATTAAGCCACATCACATGTGCACACACTCTCTTGTTCTCTCTCTCTCACTCACACTATCCCCTCCCATAACCACAATCCCACTTCCCGAGGCCCATCTTTTGTTCACTGGAACAAAAAATAACTTTAGCCTATGAATCAGGAATGTCCAACTTTTTTCAATTGTGGACCATTTGACCAGAAATCCATAAGTATAAGGGCCCATTATTTTTTTTATTGGTAATCATGGCGAATTGCATCCTGTTAGCTATTAAAAAATATGGATTTATTAAACGATTGATAAAGTCAGTGACAGTACTTGTATTTGATAGACATCTATTCTTGAACTGTATGGTACTGACAAGCTTGGGATTACGTCTTACTGGCCTACTAGTTTAGATATACTGGTAGATATAGAAGCACACACTGAACCTTCAGCCTTGTCCCACTGCACTGGCAGATATAGAAGAACACACTGAACCCTCAGCCTTGTCCCACTGCACTGGTAGATATAGAAGCACACACTGAACCCCCAGCCTTGTCCTACTGCACTGGTAGATATAGAAGCACACACTGAACCCCCAGCCTTGTCCCACTGCACAAGTAGATATAGAAGCACACACTGAACCCTCAGCCTTGTCCCACTGCACTGGTAGATACAGAAGCACACAATGAACCCCCAGCCTTGCCCCACTGCACTGGTAGACATAGGACCACATACTGACCCCCCCAGCCTTGCCCCACATCAAAGGAACATATAGAACCACACTTATTTACCCCTTATTGACAGCCTTGCACCAGGTAGCCTGGAGCATGATGAGCAATTAGGCCCCCCCAGCTGCTTCCAGACTACAACTCCCATCATTTACTGACAACAGCTGTCTGGCAGGTAATGATGGGACTTGTAGTCTGAAACAGTTAGAGGGTCTCCCATCGTCCACCAGCCGAACCTTGTCAAATGATAACCATAGAACCACTCATAATTACCCTCAGTCTTGTCCCTCTGCCCTGATTGCCATATAACCACACATATTGTCCCCCTCCCAGCTTTGTCACATGGTTGTCATAGATCCAGACATACTGACCTCCCAGCTTTCTCCACTACCTTGGCAGCCAGAGAACCACAAATACTGACCTCCCATAAGTCCCAGCCTTGTTCTGGATTTTTTTACCCATCTCTACATGTAACCAGTCAGGGCTGTCATAAAAAACCATGGGGCCTAAAGCAGCTGTGACCAAGTCTACCCCTTATTAAATGGGTAAAGCATAGTACCATGTTAGTTATACGAAATGTAGGAGACTAGTAGATTAAGCATGATAAATTTATTGGCTGAGTGGCATTGAATGTCAGGTATAATAAGAATGAAGGCTGAAAGCAAAATACATGACTTTAAAGCTCATACACATAATTTTAACATCTACCCCCTTGACTGAGAGGCATCCACCGCATTGCTACAAAATGCATTGGATACTTCTGTGGCACCCAAAGGGTCAAATTCCACTAGCAGAATATTTTTTATAAGTATGGATCATAAATTATTCTCTAGGCTCTGTTACAGCTCTTTGAAGTGGACTATAAAATGCAAGCAAGATTAATTAATTACCTTTTTTCACGTTCTGGTGAAATTGAACAGAGATGGCTAGATCTAAGGCATGTATGAGTTAACCCTCCAAACACCAGAGGGGTGCACAACCTGTCTCTTACTATGAGACATGCAGCACCCTGGCATCCTAGGGGACAAAAAACATTTTTATTTTGTGAGATAATATGGCAAATTCATTGTCACAGTTCAAGTTACAGTTCAGAGTGTTAAACTTGGTTATCAGATTATATGCCCAGATTTTTCTGTGTTTTAACATTTCCTATCAGTACAGTCACTTTAAGATCTTTAATGCTGTGATCCATTCTGCAAAAATGTTCACCAACTGGGGTGTCTCCTTTATTGTTCACATTGAACCTATGAGAATTCATCTTATTTCTCAGGGTCTGTCCTGTTTCACCCACATATAGTCGTGATTGGAAACATTTCACACACGATGAGGTAAACAACATTAGATGAGCCACAGGAGAAATCGCTCTTGATATTGTGGTTTCTGTGATAATGTGGTATGGGTACCTTATCTGTGCTACATATGTGTTCGCAGGTTCCACATGTCCTTTGTAGACAGGGAGACGTACCAAATTATGTTGCATTCATAAGTGAGCTCTTCACCACCAATCGCTCCAGGTGGGGGGCTATTTATAGGAGAGGAGTGGAGGTCTTGGGAATATTCTGTTTAATCTATCATCAGTATGCAGTATTGTTTGGAGATTTTTTGAGAAATTAATAGTCAAATGACTATGTTTTCCGGACAAGGAGAGCAGGATCTAAAGAAATTGAAAAACAAAAAACATGTGCCATACGATTTAATATATAAAAAGCCTACAAAATAAGAAAGAAGTTGTAATACATCCAGCAGACAAGGGCAGAGGTATAGTTATAATGTCCATATCACAATATAAGGAAGAAGCCTCTAGAATCGTGTCTGATTAGTTAACATATAAAAAATGATTTAAAGGAGCAGTAAACATTTTTTATGAAATAACATATTTTGCAGAGCATTTCCTGCTGAATAAAACAAGGTCACACCCATCACTGTCAGATGTTTCATTCAAAAATTATAGCAGTTTAAATAATCAGGAAGTGAATTTACTGTGTTTACTTCCTGATAGTTCTAACTGACAGGAAGTTACAAGCAGTTTCTATCACATTCTATGGAGAACTGTATGTCTCTGACATTCCTGATTTTCATCTCCGTTAGAATCCAACAGGAAATCTAATTAGAATATGACCACTAGATGGCACTGCTAATGTAAAAAAACATGTGTTTTAACTATAATAACTCTGGAAATATAAATCTCTCGGCAGTGGGAGTACCCTTATTTTACTCAATAGGAAAATCCCTACAATATATATTTTTTCATAAAAAACGTTTACTGCTCCTTTAAGATCCTATAGAAGAGTTAAGTAAAGACTTAACATTTATCCTGCAAGTAGGTTTATATAAAGAAATTCTGTATCAGAAAGAATAAAAATATATCTGTTATTGAAAAAAACAATTCACAAACATTGGGAAGTGTTAAAAGAAGATAAGCTATTAAGTAGCGTATTTTCAGAAAAGCCCTGCATTATCTTTACAAGAGCTCCCACTTTGAATATGAAAATATAAATAAAAACTAGTTACAAATAAATAAAGGATTTTTCAAATGTGGAGAATGTATGGGCTGCAAGAATTGTAAGATTGAAGTATTAAAAAAATAAAATCTAATACAAAATAACAAATTTTATACTTTAAAAAAAGTGATAACTTACAATATAGTTGCAGGAAACAATATATTGGGATTTCAAAGAGATGTCTTAGAGACATAATTAAAGAACAATAAGTCTATCTATCTATCTATCTATCTATCTATCTATCTATCTATCTATCGATAAAGATAGATAGATAGATAGATAGATAGATAGATAGATAGATAGACAGATAGATATATAACATCAGAAATGGTGTTATGATACATAGTGTGTCAGCCCATTTTGTGGAATTTAATAAATCCAATGTAAAACGTATGTCTTTTCTGGCATATATATTGTACCAAAAAACTGGAGAGGAGGGGATTACAATAAACACGTCTAAAAAGGAAACAGAATGGACTTTCAGCTTGCAGACTCTATAACCCTTTGGACTTTAGAGGTAGAAATATTTGGCTTCCTGCAATTACCCTTGTGGAGTGAAACAAGAAGCCAGATGTTTTGATATAATATGCCATATATTAATAAGGAAACATAAGGAAATATAATAGATATGTCAGTCTTTTTTTTTTTTTTTTACTTTTTATTATTTATTGACACGTACATGCATACATTATAAACAATGTAAAAATAACAGTACAGCGAGCAAAAACAGATAAAGAATAACATTTGTTTGACTCTCGGACATATAGATTGTTATGACATAGGGCGCATAGAAAGTACCGAGACTTACAACAATGATAACTATTCAGAAAGTCGTAACCTTGACTTCTGACACAGTCATGTATAACTGTACACGTTTGATATTTCTATGCATCTATTTGAGGGGAAAGACTGTCGGGGACTTCCCAGTCGGGATATAAGATACTTTACTGAATGTCGGTGTCAGAGGAAGATAGATAAGACAAGTATCGGGAGAGAAAGGGAAAGGAGTAGAAGAAAAGAGTAGAGAAGGAAGAGAAGGATCAAAGAAAAGAAAGGAGTAAAAGAAAGAGGGGGAGGAGGAGTGAGTCTCCGAAACTCCACCAGCAACTGCACGTCAAGTTTATCTATCGATCAATGCCAGGGAAAGGAGGATGCATCTTGTGTTACCTGAATAGTCTGTGGAGGGCTCATGTTTTTAAAAGAGTGCAAATTAATACCAATAAATGTTATTTAAGGCCAGTTCAACCAATGTTTTTCAAAGAGATGTAAGGTCGAGGAGGAGACAGTGTGGCACGTTTCCATAGATTTAATGTCGGATACTTTGGTGCGCCAAAGAGCAATTGGAGGGGCTTCTGAGTGTCTTTACATAATGTTGGGCGGGTGGTAGGAGAAGCTAGAAGAACCTGGAGAGGGTCAAGATGTTGCAGATAAGGAGAAAGTGAGGAGGTCCACAATTTAGGAGGTACACAGGTCATGTCAAACACCTTAGTTAACGCTGATGTCCGGTAATAAGAAAATAGGTCCGGTAAGCCTAAACCTCCTTCCTCAATAGTCCTATGAAGACTGTCTTGTCTCAGTCTAGACTTTTTGCCCTGCCAAATAAAAGCATTATTCGCTGTAGATAGTTCTGTAAAATACATTTTAGGGATGTGTATTGGGAGCGCATTGAAGAGGAACAATACCTTGGGCAAAATGACTATTTTACATATATTGATTCTACCTGTCCAAGAAATATGACAGTGTCGCCATCTAATTGAGCTTTTGGATATATCTTGGATTAGAGGAGTAAGATCGATATTGGATAGGGATTTCAGGTCAGGAGTGAGGCGAACCCTCAAGTATGTGATATAGTCTTTCGCCCAAGAGAACGGGTAAATTAGCTTAAGATTTTAAATGAGTTCCAAGGGGAGATTTATATTTAAAATCACAGACTTAGATAAGTTTATCTTAGCCCAAGAGAGTTCTGAATATTCCTCTATTAGTTGTAACAGAAGAGGGAGTGTTGATTGTGGATTTGCAAGAAGGAAGAGCGTATCGTCGGTGAAAGCAGAAACCTTAAAAGACATTTTACCCTGTTGGATACCTAAAATGTCTTCAGAGTTCTGTACTAAGTTCAAAAGAGGTTCGAGGGACAGTATAAACAAAATTGGTGAAAGAGGACATCCCTGTCTCGTGCCGTTATGTATCGGGAAAGGATTCAAAAGAGTGCCAATAACCAACACCCTGGCAGTGGGGGTCGTGTATAAACTTTTAATCCCTGTCATCCTCATATCTCCCAGCCTGAAATGTTGAAGAACTCCAAAAAGATAGTCCCAATGTACTCTATCGAACGCTTTTTCTGCATCCGTGGAGAGAAAAAGCGAGGGGATGTTATGTGATATAGTAAATTGCATGGCTGAGAGCGCTAGAGATGTACTGTGTCGAACCTCTCTGCCCGGCATGAAGCCATTCTGATCCGGATGTATCAGTTTTGTCAAAACACTTTTAATTCTGTTTTCTAAAATCTTAGCAAATATCTTCAAGTCTGTATTTAGTAGAGATATAGGACATTAACTTGCGCAATCCAGGGGATTTTTCCCCGATTTGTGTATAAGCACTATATGGGCTTCCAAAGACTAGGATGGAAAAGGGGTGCCCGACAAAACTGAGTTAATGGCATCTCGCATGTGTGGAAGGAGGGAGTCGAGAAAAAGAGATTAATATTTTAAAGAAAATCTGTCCGGCCCAGGATTTTTCCCAGAGGCGGTTGATTGAATGTCAGCTCGTATGTAATCGTCTGTAATAGGAGTATCTAAAGCTGCTGATTCCTCAGAAGTCAGAGAGGTAAGTTTGGCTCTGTCAAGATATTGCTTCAGTCTGTCTAGGGGGTGGTCCGATGAGGAGGCGGAGCTTCCCTTGAGGTCATATAGTTGTTTTAAAAATTGTGAAAAGCGTCAGATACCTCTGGGTAGGAGGTCAGATTGGAGCCTAGTTTAGAGGATACCTTCGATATCAGGGTAGATCTACGCTTAACCCCTTAACGACAGATGATTTACCAGGTACGTCCCACAGAAACTGTCACTTAGTGACAGAGGACGTACCTGGTAAGTCACGGAAGTCCGGGTCTCCATGCAGCTGCATGCCGCTCGGAGACTCCGGACTTGTTTGAAAAAAAAAAAAATGTTCCTCGGGTGTTAAGGTGACAGCCGCGTACGAACGCGGCTGTCGCTAAGGGGTTAATCGCTACAGTTCTAGAAAGTAATTTCCCACATTTGTTTCCTGCCAGATATGAATGGTACTTTTGCCACACGAATGATTTAGCTAAGTTTTCTCTGAGGATAGAGTTTAGTTCTGCCTTCTTATCTGATAACACCTGCAAAGAATTTGGGGTTTTCTTAGCAACATGATCTGCTTCTAACAAGCGGATCTGGGCTATAAACTCGAACATGGTCTTCATTTTTTCCCTTTTGCGATTTGTACCTATTTTAATTAAATGTCCTCTCATCAAACATTTGTGAGCCTCCCACCTTATTGTTGCTGAAGTATCAATAAAAGTGTTGTGGGAGAAGTAATCTGAAATGTGATCTCTTAACATCTCTTGAGTACGAGGGGATGAAAGTAAGGACTCGTTCAGTCTCCAATTACAGAAGCCAGAAGGAATATGGGGGAAAGTAATAGAGACTAAAATGGGAGAGTGATCTGTCCAAGAAGAAATCTCGATGCTAGAGTCAGAAACGTGTTCCAACAGACCTTGGGAAATCAGTAGATAGTCTATCCTACTGTGAGAGTTATGAGGGTGTGGATGATCAGGCCAGATTTCCTCTGCGCAGTGGATCGTAGCTGATCTCCCATTCAGAGTAGCGGTTAGAGAGAAGGGAAAGTCCCATCTATATTTTATGTTGAGATTGCGTATGTGGTCTGTTAAAGGCATAATAGATCTTCTCAGACTGAGAGTGTAGGGAGAAATATCATTAAATAAGTGAATTTACTTCAGGGTTAGATGTTGTATTTAGTCTCTTAGGTCTAAGACTATTCGCTCAATGGAGTTGGTGAAGTCCGAGACACTGCCAAAGTAATCTTCCAGTAAAGCCACCCTTTGGGTTAGGGTAGAATCATCAGCAGAGATCTTAGCAAGCGCAGCTTGCACCATGGCTTGCATATCTGCCATATATTTGTCCAGGTCTACTTTGTTAGGTAGACTAGTCAGTATTGTTGCTAAGTCCTGTGGCCACTGAAGATTAATAGACATCTCTGTCCGAGAAATAGCCAGATTGTTAGTGCAAGGAGTTTGTACCTCAGACAAGGTCTCCACTAATACGCTTGTTCCAGTGGTGAGTTCGCTACAGCAAGATGGCGGGTTGGCGAGAGATTGCTCAACAGGTTTGTCAGTGAAGTATGAGCGTTTGGTATTTGTAGCGGTTGGAGCCGATTTTTTCTTTCTCCCTCTCATCCGTGTGGTATACCAGTAGCGTGGAGATCAAAAGTTTGAGAAGAACTCCCTGGGTAATAGCTGTTATCGCTTCAGTTGCTCAGAGCTAGGCTGCTACATGTCTGGTGTCATGAGAGTCCAGGACATGCCCCCTTTTCATGTTTTTCAATGAGGTATGAGCCAAATATATTCCCAAGAGGTATACACTAATTTACAATTGAGTGTAGTGTATTGTATGCTATAGAATGTATCTATATATCATCCAGCAATTTATTCTTTTTTTTTTTTTAGAGAATATAGATTTTTTTTAACTATGACCTTTAAAGGATATCTGTTAATTCATTACATTCAATAGTTTTTTTTTATTTTTATTTGTATCTTATTTTTCATATAGTACAATTATTCAAAATCATCACTATATTTTGTAATTGTTTAAATATATGGAATTGGTGACACTGTATAGTGTGTATTCCTTTAAGTCTATGGGTTGATTCATATTGATAGAAATATCCCTTAAAACATTGGCTTAGTTGCAGCAGGTTATTTGGGAAGGGGAGGAGTTAGAGTATATTTATAGGCAGTTGAGATGAGGCTTTCCGCCTACATATCATATTGTTTCCCTGAAGAAGGAATCAGTCACCGATTCCAAAACGCGTGTGAATAACTCATTTTGCAACTTTTTCACATACATGCAAGAAAATGACCTCAGGGATCGGTACTGGGGCTTATACTTTTTAATATTTTTATTAGTGATATTGCCAAAGGTCTTCAAGGTAAGGTATGCAGTTTTGCAGATGATACAAAGATCTGCAACAGGGTACACGTTCCACAGGGAATAAGCTAAATGACAAATGATTTAGGTAAATTAGAAGAATGGACAAGAGTGTGGCAGCTGCAGTTTAATGTTGTTAAATGTAAAATAATGCACTTGGGACATAAAAATCCAAAGGAAAAATATACTATTAAGGGTACTCTGCTGTTAGAGACAACAGAGGAAAGGGATTTGGGTGTAAGTATTTCCACTCACTTAAAGGTAGTGTTACGGTTTACAGACTCTCAGGCACAGGAGGTTTGGTAAAACACAGTTTTATTAAACAAGCAATGATCATGTGACCCTCACGGGTCCAATACATACAATCTGTAATTCAGACACAGGACAGGTACAAGAGTAATATAACTACAGATAAGTCCAGAATGTACAGAAGTATATCACTGACACAGGTCAGGTCACGGAGATAGGAATAACCCACTCAGTCCCAGCAGGTACCCAATGTACTGTACTGGCACAGGTCAGGTTAAACGGAGCGCAACAACCCACTCAGGCCCAGCAGGTACCTAAGGTACTGTACTGGCACAGGTCAGGTTACAGTTCATGTGAAGCTGTGCCACAGTGAGCACTAATGTCAAGATCAGGAACGCCAACAGGCACCAATAGTGACACCAGTAACGGAGGCTCCCTACGCAGGGAGTAGCCAAGGTAGATCGCCCTTAGGTGACTAAAAGGAGGCCTCACGTCGCCGTATGGAGAGACAGACAACAAGCAACTTAGGCCCGGACCGGAGACTAGCGGACAAACCCTAGCAGCCTTAGGAAGGCTGCAGACTGAAGGGTGTACAGGCAGTACGGTGTACTGCACGGTAACGAGGAAACCCGGTACTGACAATAGTGAGTCTCAGGAATGCTCCTGGACGACAGAGCAGAGCTATGACCCTGAGCGCTGTAGCACCAAACCGTAAGGTAGACGAATGCCCAGACCTGGACCGTGGGTCTTAGAACCAGAGGCTAACTGATGCGCCCAGTAGCTACCCAACCTCGGTAACAGTAACAAGCAGGTCAAACGTACCAGGTGCAATACCACACCTAACACCGTAGTGAAAGGATAACAGCGTGAATATCTGCAGGGTCGAGAGCAGTGCTACCTGAGATGGTTTGGAGGCACAGTGACTGACAGGGACAGTCACGGTACGGAGGACGGACCTCCGAATGGCAGGCAGCCGGTTCAGTGGTACTGGAAGGTACACAGAGCAGGAACATCATTAGAGCCGGGTCGGTACATGGAGCAGGAATGTCAGCAAGGCCGAGTCGGTACACAGAGAAGGAACGTCAGCCAAGCCGAGTAGGTACACAAAGCAGAAACGAGATCAGGCAGAATAGTTAGGCAATCCGGGTCATATACAGGATTCAAACAAATAATCAGAATAAGCACTGGCAACAGGTACACCACGAAAGGGCAGCGCTGAAGTGACAGTATAAAAAGGCTAGGACTGGGCGGAGAGAATTCACAATAGCCAATAAGAGGAAATGAGGAAGTGAATAGACATAACAATGTTGCCAGCGAAAGCACGGGCACCGTGATAGGTAGGCAGGCAATGTAATAAAGCAGTGGTGAATGCAAGCAGGGTGCTGGGTTGTATAGCTAGGGGCATTAGTAGCAGAAAAAGGGAAGTGGACATGCTACTCTACAGATCTCTGGTTAGACCTCACCTAGAATATTGTGTACAGTACTGGAGACCCCATCTCCTGAAGGAAAAGAAATATCAGGATAGACTAAAGGATGTGAATATGTATAGCTTGGAGGAGAGAAGAGAGAGAGGGGATATGATTGAAACATTTAAATACATGAAGGGATTCAAAAATTGCAGGAGGGAAGTACATTTCAAAGGAGTAAAAATGTTAAGACAAGAAGCCATAGTCTAAAACTGGAGGGACACAGGTTTAGACATAATGTAAGGAAGTTTTACTTCATTGAGAGGGTAGTAGATAAGTGGAATATCCTACCAGCAGAAGTGTTAGAAGTTAATACAGTGACAGAATTTAAGCACGCATGATAGACATAAGGATGTCATGAACATAATACAAGACCAAGGACTAAATAAGTTTTGAGGTTTTTACAGTAGGAGAATTTGCAGACTAGATGGGCCAAATGGTTCTTATCTGCCATCAAATTCTATGTTTCTATGAAAAGTATTTTTAAAGAGTAAAAGTGGAAGTCTACTATGTAGAACGAATGCTGAAGAGACTCTGAAGAGTACCGGCTTTGTATCAAGTGTGGGATTGACACACAACACATGCGAATGTGAAATTCAAGCAAAGATGCTGAAGAGTGACTGCAGTGAGGAAGATTTAAGTGGCCTCCATAACCGTGAGTTCAATGAACTGGTAAAGTGAGAGATTACCAGTTTGCATATAGACATTTGACACTATGTTATAGTGCAATATGTGGATGTTCTAAACATAAATATGGAACCCTGGATCTGCCCGCTCAATAATCAGTCTTTACAGCGATCAGAGTTCTTCTCTGTAAAGGTGACTTTCTATGCCTAGTACCAGTATTTGACTTTTACTTTACGATGCTACAAAACTATGGGTATATAACACTGTTATATTTCAAATCTTGGTGTCCTGATGATTAAAAGGTTTGGATTCATTGGCATGTTGTGAACCAGTGTTGGACTTTTATTTCTAGTTACCATTTATGTGGATATATTTATGACTGATCGTTTTTACAATTATTTTTAAATCATCTTTTTCCAGAATATACAGATACTGGAATTTAGTTTAGATAGAATGATTTTAGATCTGGGAAATTTAGCGTAAGTAGATCTAGCATTAGATTCTCCATACCTCCATAATACTAAACTATTCAGGATATTTTTTTTTAGATTAGTATGTTGGTTATTTATTGGTTATTTTTTATATTTTTATATATTTTTCAAAATGTTTACATATTCTTTGATGGTAAATGAGTTTGCAATATGGGGTTGTATTGTTTGATATATATTATATCTAGATATATTGTTGCAATATACATGTTACAGCCGACATAGTAATATACAGGGTATGGTAATATTTATTAAAGCAATAGTTGGGATTTATAGGTGACGTCTTTTCCTTATGGTAGATCTGATGTGACTAATGATCTTCCCAGAATATTAATATATACCCATTTGCAATATCTCAGAATACATTTTTGCATGTTCTTGTATTTGTCATGAAAAGGTTGAATAGTGCTCAATTATATATATATATATATATGTATATATATATTTTTTTTAACCCCTTAGTGACGGCCGCGTGCAGACGCGGCCGTCACTTAACGCCCGTCTAACATTTTTTTTTTTTTTTTAAAAACAATCCGGAGTCCCCGAACGGCGCGCAGCCGCGCGGGGAGCCGGATTTCCGGGACGTACATGTACGTCCTCTGTCACTAAGTGACAGCCACACAGGACGTACATGTACGTCCTGTGTCGGGAAGGGGTTAAAGATCTATATGTGTGTACACTTTTTAAGATTATGCACATGGACACATGATGCATGATATTAATGTTAATGGAAAAACTGTATAATGTTTTTGACTAAATGTTGATTTTATATGGTCTATGCTGGTTCGGGTCTAAGTCATAAACAGGAATAAAATTTGCCTTCTCATTAGAATATTTATGATTTCTGTGCATGACCTCCCAATTAGATACTCAAATGCCAAATTATTTATTTTGTAGCACTTATTAGACTAAACAGAGTAGGAATCTTTATCTGTCAATATTAGTGCCACTAATTGCATTTCTTGTATCCAATGCATTGTGTTGCAGTGTGGTGGATGCCTCCGGCAGTCAATGGGGTTAGATGTTAAAAATTTAGTCTTAAAGTCATGTATTGTTCATTCAACCTTAATTCTTATTATGTCTGAAGAAGATACCTAGTTGACTTGAAAGCTTGCATCACAGGTCACTCAGTTAGTCAATAAAAGTATCACTTTTACTCTACTTGTCGCCTCCATATTAAATGGGATGAAAAAGGCATTGAGAATTTCCCATACAACCAAGATACATAAATATATTGGATTATACTAAAAGAATGATATATAGGCATAAAAATATTACCTATAGATCTATCACTAATTTATACCAAGCAGATATATATTTTCCCTGTACTGTTTCCCCAAAATCCCCTATCCTTTATTTTTTGTCTCTCTGCATATTGTAACAGGGGGCACCCAATGTAAGTCACCTGAATCTGTACTCTGTGGAGGAGCAACTTCACAAAGAAATAGCACACTGCTAGTTATTATACAAGAAATGAGTTAGGACTCTCTGGGACATAACACAACAAACAGAGGCAATAAGTACACAGAAACTTAGACAGCAGGAATAGAACAACTCAGACAGTAGGAAAATCCCCAGTAGGTAAGATGCTGGCGTATGCAGAGTGGGGCACAGACCTGGCTGGCATTGGCTACCCCCTAAGCTGCCTTGCTGAAGTTAAGGCTGGATTAAAGGTGCTGAATGCAAGGTCAGTTTAGTGCTGACTGAGCAACCACACCGCCCCCCAGGATGACAGCCTAGGGGGTAGCCTATTGGTATCAAAGGAGGCGACAAACAAAGGCACCGAGCTACCTAAGCTGATGGTCGAATGTTGCTAGCAGCAGAAGCTGGAGAACTGGAATATTCAACTTCTGACACAAAGTTCAACTTGTTAGGCTGGAACCCGACTTGCAGTCAAACAATAGTACAACAGATGGTCAAGGAAGTCAAACAGTCACTGCTCCTGTGAACGGTGAGGACGGATGAGTTGAACAGATGATGGAATCCAGAGGATAGTCAGATGGTCGTACTAGCAGGGACAGTAACAGGCGGACAATGAAGTACATAAGCAGCAACAAGTAGAATAGTCAAAGAAGTGGAGAATCAGTCACACCAAGATACGATACCAAGCCAAAGAGCAAGAGAGTAGTCGGGAAGCAAGCCAAGGTCAATACCACAAAGCATACTGGAAGAAGGACAAGGGATCACAGGAAGAGTAACAACTGGATAATGAGAGATACTGCCAGGTATTGACATTTGACATAAGCTCTGGACTGAGCACAAAACAAGGTGGGGAACAAGGATCTGGCAAACGAGAAGAGCTAAGACAAAAAAACAGCAAAAAAACATGAAAAGAGGCAGAAAAAGGACAGAACGTGATACATATACATCATACTCCTGCCATACTTTTGAGATGAAAAATATAAGACAGGTTAAAATGAATAACAATACAATATAAACATAGAAAAAAGGGGAGAAAAGGTTGAGTTCCTGTTGGATTAGTATTAATTACTGAGTAAAGTTGTTTATAATGTAGACTATGGCATTTATTATATAGTCCTTATGGCACAGAAGTTTTTGAAGAGTTCGGCTTGGAAACCTTGGCATCTCTGGCCATAAAGCCATAAAATGTAATGTCTCCACACAGTTACATATCTGACACTGAATTTAGTAGCAATGCCCATACAGATGTCACAGTATGATTACAGCATACAAAGACATAGAGGATACATGGAGTCTGATAAAAAAAGAATAGAGGTGAGACAGCAAAATAAAAAATACTTGTAACAAGGTGATGTTGGTATGTTACATGCTCTATCGCTAGGTTCTCACTTTCTTGTCTCATCAAGGTAGTAACTATAGTGTGTAATAAAATATTACATAGAAAGGTATTGCCTTGGCATTTTAGACATATCCTCAAGTTCAGTCTTAATGAATAAAATACTTCTGGTTGCAAACAACAAATGGTGAGAAGGAATAAACAATTTGTATATAATCAATACAATTACAGGCCCAGGATGTGCCCACCACTCTGGTAGAATGAGATGTGACCTTAAAGGGCACAGACATTTTCCTGAAGACATATGTCTTGCAAATTGTCACCTTAATCCAGGAAGTCACTGTCACCCTAAATGCAACTTAGCCCACACAAGAACTCTCAGGAATAACAAAAAGAAGCTCAGATTTTCAGAATGGATTCATGCAAGCAGTGCAGTACTTCAAGCACTGAACTAAGTCCAAACAGTTAAGATTCTGTTCCTGCCCTATCAGAATGAAAAATAAGAAAGAGGGGTTTACAGGATAAAACAATAACAAGCAAGAAAACCATTGTAAGGGACAGAGACTCAAAAAGAGCCTTCTGAAGTACTCCCAAGACCAAGCTCAAGTCCCATGGGGGAGTAGGATGCTCAAAGACTGGGTAGGCATGAGCCACCCCCTGAACAAAGGTATGCAATCCAGTAAAACAGAAATAAGCCTCTTAAAAAGTACAGACAGCTGAAATATGGACTACGACTAAGCCCTTTCTGAAGCCCATCCTGAAGGCAGGCCCAAATGATTGGAAGCTGAAAGAGACATAGCCACAATCCCTGGTCTTTGCACCACTTAAAGGGATAGTAATACTTAAAATGTAAAAAAAAAACATGTTGTAGGGTTTATCCGCCTCAGTAAAACAAGAGTACTCCCACTGCTGAAAGGTGTTTCATTCAAAAGTTATTAATTTTCAAAGTTGAATTTTTTAGGTGCATTATCACAGTGGCCTGAAATTGTACAGTGGCACTGTTGCTACACGATCCTATGGACAGCTCTGGTCCCGGGACCATAAATCTCCATAGGATGGTGTAGCAACAGCGCCACTGTGATATTGCACCTAAAAAAATTCAACTTTGAAAATTAATAACTTTTGAATGAAACGCCTTTCAGCAGTGGGAGTACTCTTGTTTTACTCAGGGGGATAAACCCTACAACATATTTTTTTTACATTTTAAGTATTACTATCCCTTTAAAAAATAAGGACCCTACTTTAACTTATACCCTAGATGAAACCATCTTGGTGGCTATAATCATAGTGGCAAATTGAAATAGCAGAATCATAGAAACCTTTATTCCTAGGATGCTGGCTTCAAGAGCAGATATTTTATTGTGCATATAGCTTTACACATTGGTGTTATATAGGTGTAAGTGAAAAATAGCAGTGGTTTGCTCTAATTTAATGTAGAGGTGTATTCCAACATTCCCATACTTTTTCAGTGCCCACTTCAGCATTATTAATAAACAATATGAAATTAATTGGGTCAAGGACAGAACCTCGTAGTTCACCTCTTTTGTTTGGTGTGAAAATATTCCATCAATAACAACTCTTTACAATCTATCCTTCAGTCAATTTTTTGTGAAGTACAATTTTACCGAAAGGCCTAACCTTCTACAAAGCTTTGCAAAATAAAGGTAAACTATATCACTGCAAAAACTTGATCTAAGTTCCTCCTCACTTTTTCATAGAAAGTATGTTGGTTTGTTTGACTTGATGAACTCATTAAAATGTATTACATATATTGTTTTTTAATTAAGGGCTCTAGTCAATCTTGTGTCTTGATATTGCTGGACGCCATATTGTCATCACCATTTCCCAATTGTATTCTTACTTGAAAGTTTGATATAAACTCTATTAATCTTCATAGTATTTGGGCCATGGAGATTGTTATTTCAATACTGTCCGAGCTGTAGTTCAAGAATAATTGAATGATAAAGTTTCCCCCTCCCGCCCCTTTTACTGATGTAACACTGCTCACCTCAGAGCACCAAGACTGTCTGGATGGATCACAGAGAGAGACAATCTTCACTGGCATAAGGAAACACCTGAGAAACCTGTCAAGGGGGCAGAGTTTCCATTGTTGTCACAGTAAGAAGATTGTCCCTTGCTGTGAGCCGTCTGGTCCCAAGACCAGATTCCACATCTGAGGGGAGGTGGCTTACGCTAGGTAAAAGGGGTGGGAGGGGGAAACTTTATCCTTCAATTACTCTTGAATTACAACTCTCCATGGCCCAAATACTATGATGATTCATTGGAGCTGTTGTTTTCTGTGAAACATTACTATCCCTTTAAAGTGTTATGCAACAACAATTAGTTTATAAGATTCATACATAATGTTCAACATGAGTGACCTTTAAAGGAAACAAAACATAACCTTAACCATTTAGGAGTTCTCAATGTAGCAGAGATATTTCTATTTGTTTACATTGTATCTGCAGTTAAATACACTGATGCATCTGCACAACAAGAAACTTTTAATAACTGAAGATATGGATCTATGGTCTAAATGAGATACCATAGTAAAAAGTTGCAACTTAGAATTGAGGTGGGGGGCACATACACACTAGGAGACGGCTGCATGTTGACAGAGCTCTGTACCTGGAGATTAAATCAGCTTCCGTCTGGAGCAAGAAAACACCATAATCAAGGGTAGGCATTAATGATTGGGAAGAAGTGTAAATCAAGTAGGAAAATGGCTTACCTTAACTGCAACACTTTATATATGACCAGCATCTGCCTAGACAAATCTGCCAGATTCTTCCATCATGGCTGGACCTGTCAAAGAGCATAAACAAAAAGACTTTGATGGCAGATCTGGCCTATCCTTAGTCTTATCTTATGTTCAAGATAGTGTTATAACTATCCCACACATGCTTACATTCCTTCACTGCATTAACTGCTACCACTTCTGCTGGTAGACTATTCCACTTATTTACTGTCCTCAGTGAAGTAAGACTTAATTTCATTACATCTAAGTCTCTGTATCTGTTTTGGACTATTACATCTTGTCCTAACATTTCTACCCCTTTGAAATGTACTTCCCTCCTGTACTTTGTTGAAGCCCTTTATGTATTTCAATGTTTATCATATCCCCCCCCTTCTCTCCTCCAAGCTATACACTTTCTCACTGAAGTCTTTCATTACATCTAAACCTGGGTCCCTCTAGTTTTAGATTATGACCTCTTGTCCTAAAATGTCTACTCCTTTGAAATGTACTTAATCGCCTGTATTATTGTATTCACGTAATTGAATGTTTGAACCTCAATGTTCTGTTCTAGGGGAGCTTATGTTCTATCTTTTCAAAATAACACTTGATAATCTTATTAACTGATTCGGACTCAAATATCACCTCTTTGCAGACACCCAACTTTATTTATCTGCACCTCAACTGACTTATGAAATTCAATCTAAAGTCACAGATTGCCTATCTGCTATCTCAGACTGGATGTCTCATAGGGACCTCAAACTCAGTATGTCAAAAACAGAGCTGATACTCATCCCACCTAAGTCTGGCCCAGTAGTGTCATTCCAGGTGACTGTGAATGGTACTACCATAAATCCAGTATCAGAAGCATGGTGCCTAGAGATGGTAATTGACACTTCTCTCTCATTCTGTCCACATATTAATGGCATTGCTAAATCCTGCTGTTTTCTTTTGAGTAACATATCTAAAATCTGTCCCTTCTTTTGTTCCTCCATAGCCAAAATTCTTACACAAGCACTCATCCTTTCCTGCATGGATTACTGTAACCTTCTTCTCTCTGCCTCCCAACTCCATCCTCTTTAATACATACAGAATGCTGCAGCATGAATTACCCTAGGTTTGTCCCTGCCTCCCTTCTCCTCAAATCTCTCCAATGGCTGCCTATAAATCTCAGTATCTCTTACAAAATTCTGCTTCTCTCATTTAAAACTCTTCTCTCCTCTACCCTTTCCTACATTCCCACTTTGATCTCCTGCTATACCCCATCATTCCACTTACGATCAGCCAATAACAATCTTCTCTCAGCTCCTTTTGTGTATACACTCCTTTTGTGTCTCTCGTATTAAGCCTTTTTCTCTCATTGCTCCTTATCTATGGAATGCTCTGCGCCACCGAACCTCTCTCATGGTCTTCAAGACACAACTGAAACTACACTTCCTTAAGAAAACTTAAATATACTAGAAGGCACTGAAGTTGTACAATGAACTCTCTTTATAAATGATTTACTTTTTTTTTAGGTGCAATATCACAGTAGCCTAAAAATTTACATTGGAGCTGTTGCTACACCATCCTATGGCGATTTATGGTCTACAGACCAGAGCAGTCCATAGGATGGTGTAGCAACAGCGCCACTGTAAATTTTCAGGCCACTGTGATATTGCACCTAAAAAATTCAAGTTTGAGCAGTTAATAAAATCTCTCAGCAGTGGGAGTTCACTTGTTTTATTCAAGGGTATAAACCCTACAAAATATATTTTTTTACATTTTAATTATTACTATCCCTTTAAACTGCAGCTGCTACATTCTTGTCCATTCTTCTAATTTACATTTTGTCATTTGGCTTATAGCCCCAGGGATGTCTACTCTGTTGCTGATCTTTGTATCGTTGGCAAAAATGAGTACCTAAAGACCTTTTATAATAACACTAATACAAATAATGAAAACAATGGCTCTTCTTGGGAAGTTTACAGATTCTCCTCCCCCTTCCTTCCTGCTCCCCTTTTGCTTCATCACACTTCAGCACCTATGTCTCAATACAAAAGGTTGGTGATACGCCACTTGTTGAATGAGGCTAAAGCACTTATCCCCCTGCACTGGGGTAAGCCTTTGCCCCCGGCGGTTCGCAAATAGATTGCAAGGGTGCAGTGCACTCGCAGCATGGAGGAACTTGTATATACGTTAGAGGACCAAAGGAACCGTTATGCTTCAACCTGGTTGCCTTGGATGCAATTTGTGGAGGATCCAGACACACAGTCCTTATTGGGCCCGGCTAGCTAGTGATCAGTGGTGAAGCTTTATATGCCCGACCTTTTCAACCCCTGCATGGGGAGGAGACCCAGACACGGGGGGGGTGGCATTTTTGGTGTTCCCTTCCCATCTCCTCTTTTTTTTTTCTTTCTTCTCATATCTGCTGCAGCTGACATTTGACTACCTATGTTAATATGGCATTTTCATGTTTTATTCTTGCTGTGTACCTGTTATTTCCCCTTCTTATTTTTGTCATCTGTACCCCCCTTAAACTTCTGCAAAACTCAATAAACCAGATTTACAAAAAAAAAAGAAAAAAGAATGGGCCCCACTACTGATCCCTGAGGTACCCAACTGGTAACTAACTTCATCACTAAAGATCACCTTCAAAAATTGCCCACCCCGGAAGAGCTTAATATAAGGGATGACCTGAAATAACAAACCATCAGAAATTACATGCAGTCATTGTTTGTAAAACTAGGAAGGACCTACTCTTGATAAGGACAGATGTACAGAAAGCAGGAATGAAGGTGTCCAACTTGGAGGGGAGCGCAGAAAGAACGGCATGCACACAGGAAGATATACAACAATGTTTCATTTTGTAGGAACACCGATGTGACAGGTAATAATCACAAAAGTCCATACTTTACAAACTACATCAAAAACCTATATATATATATATATATATATATATATATACATACATATTGTGACAGAGTCCCAAGAATAGTGATGGATGGTGTATACATAGCTCACCAAATCATAAAAGGTATTTACACTGATTAGTCTAATGTAGTGTATAGTTAATTTGTTATACATTGTAAATATCTATATTTTTGGTCCCTGGGATGGAGCATTTGGAGAGAAGGGGAAGGCCAGTGCTCCACTCCACAGTTTCATAGTAAATGACATATGCCAGGTGAGGAATCCATATCAGGAGTTCTATCTCTCTCTACTTTCACTCACCTGCATCTGGTAATTATTGCAGCCAGTAGTCAAACACCTCCCCCTGCACTGAGACATGCTCCTTTTTTGAGTTCCCAGAGAGGAAGGAATTAACCTCTGAAATCTTACAAATATGTGAGTTTACTTGTGCCTGGTGGACTGTGCTGCTGTACCTTTATTTTTCTAATCTGTTAAACAGACTAGCCATCCAAATACAGTCACGAGTTGATGTGTTTAGTTAGTTTTCAGGAGAGCAAGGATTTTGTTTTGCTTGGTCTATTTTTGATGTTGCTGTCTCACCACTTGGATACAAATAAACCAGGTAAAGTCTTGAATTTTACTCCTCTTATGTGTGAAGTGTCTCTGCAACCTTGAAGAGTGTGTGTGTTCAGGCTGATACCAAGACAGAAAGTACAAAACATTAAAGAGTACTTTTGTCAGAATATATATATATTATTTTTTAAAGAAATCACACAGGGTAGTGACATAGCCTAGTATATAGAAGCAGTACCTCAAACAAAGAAAAAATAGAATGCTATTACAAGATTTGGTTCATAATGTCAATCTCAGCCTAAACCTGTATAGCAAATAAATCAGTTTAGTGCCAACTTATGGAATAGATATACTGCATTGTGTTCAGTAACTACTAATTTAAAATACAACCTTTATTTGTGCACTTTAAAATAAAACAATCTATTCAATATTCATTGGAAGTAAACTGGTAACTCTTCAGGATTTAATGTATCAATGTTAATCACTCAATTCATGAACATAAAGAATAGTTACTCTTATTATAGCAACTGGACGGAATTGCTCACTCGATGGCACAATTAGAAACTCATTTATCAAGATTGGTCAATGGTTATATAGAAATCCATAGGATTAATGTGGGAAATACAATAAATACAGAATAAATAAAAAATAAATGAAATAAGAATATGCATTGGTTTTAATATAACAATTAGGTAAAATTAAAAATTCAAATCCTGATATACATGATTTTAAGTAAAAACGACAATACTAACAGAATTAATGAATAATAATAAAAAAGTATTTCCTGTACTTTTTTTGCAACTATAATAAAAAGCTCTTATAACTAAAAACCTAACATCAATATAGTCAAATTTCTAAACATGCTAATTATTATGTTTAAAAACAGTGATAAAGTTTTAAAAATGATGGCACCTAAAATTACCAATAGTTTATTGTACCCTTTGATGAATGAGATCGGCAATACTAAGTGCCACTGAATAGAGGATCAATGTATTTATGTCGTCTTGTATATATTACCTTATCTGTCTAGATAAAATGTTTTTAATAATGTAACATAGATATAATGATTAAACTAATGAGCGCAATAGGAAAAAATGTATAAGACACATAGATGGATGGAGAACTGAGTTGAGCCCACACTTTATAAACCAATATAAAACTCTCTGTATCGGGAAATGATATGTGTCACTAAACACACCCTTTTCTGAGGTCTTAAATATATTCTCAGAGAGGAGCTCTGTAAATTACTGATCCCCTGAAGAGGCTGGTGAAATGTGTAGGGAAATTGCATGGGGGCAATTTCAAATACCCAGGCTAATTAACACTTATGAAAAACAATCAACAATTATGTGCTTAGACTCAGAGTTTGAAATAAAATTTGGATTATGCCACACCGCTCTTCACATAAACTACAACAATGAAACACCCACCAGGACTGAGGATTCAGCCTGGAAGACACATAGGTTTCTTAATGAACGGAAAATGTAAACTATTTTAAAGATTTCTTGATCGAATTTGGATCATTTTAACTGCCTACTGCTTGTGATAAAGGGAATGAAATCATACTAGGTTGAGTCTTCCCAGTTCAGTTCAAAAGGGCCACCAACAGGCCAGGATTTAAAGGGATGGTAATGTTTCAAAATAAAAGCAGTTCCAATTAAATTTCATAGTATTTGGGCCATGGAGAGTGTTATTTCAATACTGTCAAAGAGTTGTAGTTCAAGAGTAATTGAATGATAAATTATCCCCCTCCCTCCCCTTTTACTGATGTAACACTGCTCACCTCAGAACTGAAAGGCGGTGTCCAGATGGCTTGCAGAGAGGGACAATCTTCAATTAGCATAAGGGAAAAACCTGTCAAGAGGGCAGGGTTTTCGTTATGCTCACAGTAAGAAGATTGTCCCTTGCTGTGAGCTGTCTGGTCTTAAGACCAGATTCCACATCTGAGGGGAGGTGGCTTACACTAGGTAAAAGGGGCGGGAGCAGGATACTTCATCATTCAATTACTTTTGAACTACAACTCTGACAGTATTGAAATAACA
Source organism: Rhinophrynus dorsalis (assembly GCA_037306005.1). Lineage (NCBI taxonomy): Eukaryota > Metazoa > Chordata > Amphibia > Anura > Rhinophrynidae > Rhinophrynus > Rhinophrynus dorsalis. The sequence goes on from CM074721.1 coordinate 49,505,434, forward strand.
CTCTCCATGGCCCAAATACTATGAAGATTAATTGGAGCTGCTTTTATTTTGAAACAATACTATCCCTTTAAGGAATTCCTTGATTAAAGCGGAACTACCACCCCTTCTAAACTTGCCCCCAATTAATTACCCATCTAGTGACTAGCTGCTCAATAGTGTTAGTCGCCAGAATTATTACCGCGTTATTGAGAAGTCCATCGTACTGCAGTGTGGTATATCTATATATTTATTGTGTGCTGTCCTTCATACAGCAGTCAGAGTTTTGCATGTGTCTCCAGACAAGTCTTTCTCCACTCTCACTCCTCAGCCAAGTGTTCCCCAACACCTCTGACCAGGTCTCTCTATCCCCATCCCTCCAACCATAGACCCTCCATTTACATACCCATCCATCCCTGTGTTTCTTCCACCAAAAAGACTGAAATCTGTCAACCACCTCAGGTTTTTCAAGATACACAGACATGCCCATGGACATTCTTCTTACCACTCCACTACAGGCCTCTAATTTCCTCAGCTTCCTCTGGACCCGGACACCCAAACATCTTTCTCTGCTTGGAAGCAGGTCTCCTTCATCCCCAATCTTCAAACAGATATCTCTCTCCACTCACACAGGCAGAGCCGGTTCAAGGGCCATGTACAAAATAATTTGTGATTTAGTTTTTCTGCTGTACAGGTAAAAAAAAACAATTAAACTATTTAATATATTCTTGCAATTTACCTAATTAAATATATATATTCAAGAGGTTGACATCAATGGGAATTTTTATTTGTCCTCTGCCATGCAGTTGGTATGCTCCAAAATTGCTCTATTTCTACTTAGTACGTCAGCCTTAATGTGTTATAAAATATTATGATTAGGCATACCATTATTTTATTGACAGTGTTCATATTTATTCCTGCAGTGCTGGAATAGGATCTCAGTTAGCACTGTCTTTATCAGCAGTTAATATAGTCAGGGCGCCCTTTGGTGGTAGAAAAATCACGGGTATCTCTAGATGGATATAAAGCCCACGTTCCAGTCACCTCACTCTGCACTATCACTACCCAACACACTTAACAACCCACCTAAAAATACAAATGCAGCTCCTGCCTTAGATCCATCCATTCTGGGCCAGCCCCACATACTCACACCTCCCATTGCTTTACAGCAGCAAGCGGGAGATGGAGTGAGACAGCATTCCATCTTCTCAGACTTACAAGTGGCCCAGGGGACTGTGTTCCACTCAAACACTGGTACATCTCCCTGCTATTGGCATAAGTGACAGTAGACAGAGCACTCTAGTAGAGATGCAGGGTTTGCATACATTCACCCCCCCCCCCCACTAACTCTGACCGAGGACAACAGTCCTTCCTGCCCCTCACTTTGATGGCAGCCCTATCTGTCTCCATGTTTTAACCATGAAAATAAATGTAAACTAAGTTTTAAGGTGTTCATCTCTGGTGTGACTCATTGGACTCCTGACTCATATTTCCCTCTCCCCCTCTCTCTCTTTTCCATCATGTTCCACCCTCAGGCACCATCAGCCATCAAACATGCAGCACTGCCATCCAGTGAGAGATGAGTATGACATGACAAAACTCCTCTCTCATTGGCTGGCTAATGGTGCTGCCAATGAACACCATTAACCCTTCGAGTAGCCCATCCAACCCACCCCATGGATTGGAGCATCAACATGGAGCATGTCTCATATGCCAGGATACCTGAGGGGCCAATAAATTTGCAGGGTTGTGTCCATTGCACCTTTGGTACCAGCCCAAAATCGTCCCTGTACACAGGGAATCTATGTCCCCATCACACGTCTCTAGGACCCCAACCTCACCATCTTCCATACGTGCCACTCCACATGTTTATTATAACATAGAGGTGATTAAAATCCTCTTAGGAAAGCAGCCAGTAGAAGTTAGTAACAATACATTCTATTGTCATGTGGCATCTAGGAATCTAGCATCTTCTCCACGGTTTCCATTTCCACTTCAAAATGAAAAGCTCATACAATCACTGCTTTTAGAGCCAGAGCTGTTGCATATATAAATTGGTCTGTGGAATGGCGGGGAGGCAGAGTGAGCCCCCTGGGAGACTGGACCCAGTCGCAGCGGCATGGTGCACACCCTATTGTTACTCCACTGCTTGACACTGGCCAGAACCCATGGGCCCCTTTTCAGTGGTGGGCCCTGGTCCTAAACTGAATGCTAGATGGGTCAGTCCACCACTGTCAGTGTACTTGAAACACTCATCAAGCTACATGCTATTTTTTACATAGGTGGTTCTTCTGATGCAAATACCTTTCCAGTGGAACACAATGCTTTATCAAGGACCACTCTCCATCTGTTGAATTTATAAAAATTACCAAATGCACTACCCACTTGCATTGTCTGTTATTGGATGGATAAACTCACTCACATGTTTTTTTGATCCACTGTATATTATGACCCTGTTTCTTGCAGCCACAGGACACCTTATCTAGGGTTCGATTCTATTACCAGAGCTAAAAATAAACCAGGCACTGTGTTTTTTAAACCAGGTTTTAGTATCTTATTACACGAGTTGTGAAAACAAAATCAGCGGTAATTATACTCATCGCCAGTCAAAAAAAGCTCAAAGGAAACAACTAAAAACAACGTGCAAGTAGCATTCTATTACCTACATTCAGTATTACCGCATGTTTTGTGGTTACATTTTCTGTCGGTAATTCTGCACCTTGGAGTTGAGGCGTAGAAGCCACAATGACGGTTTCAAAACCATAGTTGTTCAAACAAAAGCAGTGCAGAATACAGTATACATAATAGAAATCTGACAAAGAGTGCCCCTTCAACATATTAACTAACCCCCTTTGAAATTTGACTTATAGTGCTTTCTTTCACCATTTTAATTCGGCAAATATTGTTCACATTTGACAATTTAGCCCCACCCCTTTGAAATTCGACTTAGTGCTCCCATGACTTTCTTTCTCCATTTAAATTCAACATTGTTTCTTCTCCAATTTTTTTCGACATTCCCTCATTGTCTTTGTATTGCATGATTAACCCTATGAGTACTAGAGAGGTAGCAATGCATTGCGGCTGCATACCTTGCCTGTATATGTGTAATAAATGTTATTTATACTATGTTTTTAATTGTTTATAAAAAAAAAAAAAAGTTCAGACCTCAAGGGGGGCATCAGGACTCCTACAGACATCCCTCTAGCATTGATCACCTATCAAGTAGGATAGGTGATCAATACAGGTGACAATTGCTGGCATTTTCTGATCAAGCCCATATAACATATGTGAAACATATGTTATATGGGCTTTCCTCTTCTTTTTAGTGTTATATATATTTTAAATATATTGTTCACACCTCAAAGGGGGGATTCAAGACCCCTCCTGACACCCCACTAGCATGGATCACCTATCCTTCTGGATAGGCAATCCATGGGGCGACATATGCTGCTTCTTTAATTAAGTGCATATAACCTATGTTTAACATAGGTTATATGCACTTTTTTAAACTATGCATTGCTTTCAGACCTCTACGGGGGCATCAGGACCCCTCCTGATATCCCCCTAGCATGGATCACCTATCCAGAAGGATAGATGATCCATGGGGCGACAAGGAAGGCATTTTCTCCCTTCCTTACTACTGGAGTGGCTGTATAAGCAGGCTGCAGTACAACGGTTGAAGTGAACCCTGTCACTGGGTTAATTCATAGAAAGTGCAATGTTCATCAGTGTATCAGTCGCCCGGTCTGTCGGATTTCGATAATGTGGGGAACACATCTAAAGCTAAATTTGATCTTTCTGGCATCAAACATACGCCAATGTACTTGTACTTTGACATTGAGCGTGTTTTTTTAGGAGGTAGTTGGATAGAAGCAGACAGTGCCATTTTTGTCAGTGTGTCGAAATGTGCTGTCTACGCCAGTTTTGTTTTACTGCGGTTCTGCAGTAGAATACCAGTAAAACACGTTTACAAAATACACATTGGTAATTTTTAATTTAACGCTGGTTTTAGCATGGGTAATAGTATCGAGCCCCTAGAGTATGTGTAACAGTTTGTGCCATCCTATATAATATTTAGCTAAATGTGAGTTTGTCAGAACCCGTCATGTGCAGTAGAGATGGCTGTGCACACTGCAGTCATGTGCACTACAGACTGCCCACACTTCAGTGCGTAGAGAGGACTACGGTCTGAATTCGGAGCCCCGCTCCACTATCAGTCGCAACACGGGCAGTCTCTACTGTGCATGACTGCGCAGCGGTTGTTGCTGGGTAGCACTGTGGCCCGTGTACACCGGTTCTCCAACTAGTTTGTAAATAACAAATTTTCATCTCTCAGAAATGACTTAAAGGAAGTGTTACAGGAAGATGATAGAGAGCAAAGACTTAAACATATTGCCATTTGGCAGTCACTTTCCCCTGCTTCCATTTCAGTAAGATATTCCTACCAGACTCACTACACCCATATTTTGCAGAACCAAGTAGTGAAGTGATATTGTTCAGCTATAGACCACAACATAGTTCCAATTCCAAAAATGTGTTTTATATATGTTTAATATTTTAGTATGAAATATACAGAACATCTCAAAAAGATCCATTCCAGTGCACAGAGATCAGTTAAATATTTCAGGGAGAAAAGGACAATAATATATACATTTGAGGGCTTGTGCAAATAATGCATAGTTCTCTACAGACTCATTGGGATTTTTTTTTTTTTAAAGATGTGTTCTTCACTTCAAATCGAGACAAAAATATATGGTATGAAAAAGACTGCCTCAATAAAACGGAATTTACTATCTTTGCCATATGTTTTCAAGTATTCCGTTACAAAAAAAGGCATTGTAACTGACAACAGCTTAATACCAGATGGCATATTTTGGCTGAAAAGTACTGTGAAGTCTGGATAGTATAAAACAGATACCAACCAGTTGTGTTTGTTAAAGAAAAATAGGTTCCCGAACCCTAGGGACACATATATGTATAACTGTTCTGAATTAAAGTGTTAGAAAACATAGATATTTATGTACTAAGAAATGTAGTGCAGGTTTGGGGCAAGCCAAGTGCACTACTGGGTAAGCTGACCAGGAAATAGGCATATTTCAGGACTGAACTGAAATCAAAGCAACCCTGCAGTATGCATTTTTCATATGTGTCCCCGGTTAAAGATGAGATCTTGTCACCTTACTAATGGGGGGAAAAAAATGACAGGAATTAATTTTGAAAATCAATGACAGGAAAAACAGGTTTTGACAGGAATTAGTTTTGAAAATTGATGACAGGAAACAACAGGTTCTGACAGGAAATAACAACAACAGATTGTGTTAAATTGGATATTTAACCTTTTGAGTGACAGAAGGGTATGCAACGCATTGCTCTGCAATGCATTGCATACCCCTTTGGCACTCAAAGGGTTAAACCTGTGAGTCCCAGAGGAATATGCAACAAATTGCTGAGCAATGCTTTGCATACCCCTCTGATGCTCAAAGGGTTAACCCCCTAATTGCTTTACAATGCGTTGTAAATCTTGATAGCGTTCAAGGGATTGGAATGATTTGAACCTTTATTTCTTTAACCAAGACCGGGTAACGTGAGATTCAAATCTTCCTTAACCAGAAAGGCTAACGAGCGACGACCGTCAAAATACACGTTCACCTTAAACCTGCATTGCATAGAAAATCTTACCTAAAAACACACGATAAAAACGTTACCTAGCACCACAGCCAATCACAGTACCCCAAAGTATCAAGTTCAGTCAGAAAACCCAAAATAACCGACGCACCTTTTGGATATTTGATTTATGATGTATATTTAAGGAAAGTTTTATTCTGCACGATTTTCTCCTTCCCAATGTGTGACCTAATAATACCTATATCTTCATGTATTGTTCCTTTCATGGTGTCCTTGAGTAAATATTGCAGTTTAACTCATGTTATGTTGAAATTTAACTAACTGTCTTGTTTTCCTCTACGGTGGTTTTCTACTCTGAGTTGTGTGATGTTCACCTAAATAAGTAGGTGTTAGATTTCAGCAGGAAAATGTTGCATTTTAACTCACGTTATCCCTAACTCCAGCATTTGAATGGCTCTGGAGTTAGCGTTTACATTGTGCTCAATGGGAGACATTTTGAGCTGTGTTTTCAAAACTGTCGTTATTTCTTACTTGTGGGAACATTTGCATCGCATACTTGAGTTAAAAAATCACTGTCGCCAGTTTTTTCTGCCAACCCCAACATTTGGATCGAGCCCTTAGGGTCCACCTGAATTGCATCACTTCAGATAAACCTCACAGACCATATTAAGTAGCTGTTCATTCTAATTAACCCCTTGGATGCTAGCAATGGAGGTCGCTATAGCTACTAATTGATTAGCCCTTTCAGATCCAGATGCTCAGGACATTATTTATATATTGGAGGCCTGAGACAGTTTCAGCATTTTGCTATCCATCTGTTTAGGTATGATTCCCTTGGGTAATGTTCAAGTTATATATAGAGAACAATATATTGTTATCTAGAACAAATTCAGCTTTTCAATGGTGCTTCACACTAAGTACATTTTGCATTGTCAGACATACTATGATGTCATAAATAAAAAAGCAAAATATGACTTATTTTGCTAATTTCATACCGTATTGAGGATTCTTATCTAGGTTGAGAAAGTTATTTTTTTTTTAAAAGCCCTGAATCTTCAGAGTACATAAAAATAAAAATTATGTATAGTTTTACCTAGCTGCATGGCCTGCCCAGACCATTATTAACTGGAGAACGTAAGGGAAATTAGGGGTTTTCACAAAAGTTTCAGATATGTACACTAAAGTCACAAATTACTGTACTACATCTCAGGCAAGACAAACAAAAAAGATGAAATATATACCATAAGTAACCACAGATAATATGTCAAGGTACTTGATGGTTATTATTAAGGTGCCTTTCAGCTCCAGGAGAAAGAGGCTATTCCTAGTCTGTATTTAGATAGCAAATCTCTTAATTACTGGAAGGAAATACATAATGTGATAGAGCTATCACTGACACCTCTCCAGTACATATATATATATATATATATATATATATATATATATATATATATATATATATATTCATAAAACTCTTAAATAAATAAGACAAAGCATACCATTGCGCAGCTTATCCATTAGAGGTATTTGGATCAGTAGGGTTTCTGTGACAGTCTAATCCCTACTTCTGTGGCATACTCCTGGCTACTATCTGGAACCTTCCATGTTACCTGATTGGTTGATCATGTTAGCGCTCTCTTGTTGGAAGGCTTTTTGGACCCTTGCTGTTTGCCCCTGTCTGCTTCAGCTCGTACCTGACTACACCGCTATTAGGTGCTGGTATCCTGCCTGTTTGCTCCAGCTTGTATCCAGCTACTCTGCCATAAACTCCATCACCTCAATTACTGGTATCTCAGACTTCTGGACCTGCCCAGGTGTGGGCAATCTCATTGGAGGCTCTGTTTTCTACCTTAGGCCTCTTCACATGTGTGGCTTTGTGCAAATGTAGTCTTACCTGCAAGTGGATGCCAACCCCTGAACAAGACTTGCCTCAGGTACATGACATTTATGTAGAAAACGCAGAAAAAGAATACTATTTAGCAAAGTAGACAACCAGCTGCATCAAATGAGGGGTCACTTGAATTTCTTCCTCTAGGACAGTGTACATAACTATTTAAAAAAATGGTTCTATAGAAAAAAAACACATACTTCTTCACACAAAGACTTATATATATTTCAACATGGTATAATTTCTTAATGCGTTCAGTACCTAGTGTCAGCCTGGCATAAATGTTACCCCATTGGTATGGTTGAATTAACTTAGAGGTTGCCAGGATCACTAGCTAAAAGGACCCATTTCTGCCTGCACTAAAATAACCACTAGAGATATGAAAGAAAGCGGTGCAATGTATGCCATTTTGGAAAGTAGATATTCACCCATATCAAAAGAAGGGTTGTTTGCTTCTCTAACTCTAGATTGATGTGCAAAAGCATTTAATTTATGTGCTTTTAAATCATAAACATAATTTTTTAAATTTACACCCTTTCAAAAATACTAAAATCATTAAAACCATGGTATTTCCTACTGTACCCAGTATCTATTAGTTCAAGGAAAATGGTACCCGATGTGTATAGGCTGACATATGATATGAGATGCCAGAAGCACTGACCTGCACCTACCACTTTTTTTAAATTACCTGTCTATACTAAATTAACCATTATGAAAAAAGGTAAGCAGTGCATACCAGTTTGGAAAATAGACACTCATCTGCATCATATGAAGAGTCCCTTGCCTTCTTACCCCCTTAGGCTGATGTGAAAAAATGTGGTGCTATTGGCAAAAATACAGCTATTGTATATTACTTTCCATTCAAAGATATGGATAGCTTTGAAAATCTATCACAGGCTACCTTTGAGGCCTAGTTAGCCTGTGCTTCCTTCCTCTGTGGTGTGTCTGCCGGCATCCTGGCTCGGACACCTGTTTATGGGCCTAATTCTGGGTGGCCTAATTGGGTCCCACCTCCTTTATAATCCTCCTTGGGGCTAGGAGTCATTGCCATTACGTGGTGTTCCTGTTAGTTACTCTTGTGCACCTTTGTGACCTGTGCTTATCTGAGAATCCATTCCGTGTATGACCCCGGCTTTTCTGACTACCCACATTGGATCTGACCTTTGGCTCTGGCTGACTTACTCGCTCCGTGTTTGACCCCAGCTTGTCTGACTACCCACATCGGTTCTGACCTGTGGCTCTGGCTGACTAACTCGCTCCTTGTTAACCCCGGCTTGTCTGACTACCCACATCGGTTCTGACCTGTGGCTCTGGCTGACTCACTCGCTCCGTGTAGTTCCCGGTTTATCTATCCTCCGGCTCCTATTTCACCCTGTGTATCCCCGGCTTGTCTGATCTGTGGCTCTGGCCTACTACTTGCTCCGTACACTCCTAGCCTGCCTGACCATTAGCCTCTGTGTCTAGCGGCTCTGGCAGACTCTCTCTCCGTGTTGCCTTTAGTCTCTGGTACCTCGCAGTAGTGCAGTGTGTAGCACAGTGTGCAGCTCTGGGTAGGAGCTTGGGCCCTATCATCCAGTGGTCTGGGGTTGTGTGGGATATTATCATCGCTATATCTCACATATTATCACTGTATATTCTAATAAAGGTGGTTATATTTTATTACTGTGTCTGTCCTTATTTGCCTGATTACTGTGACAAAATCATGGATGTTCCTACTGTATTCATTAGCTGTTGCTCTTCCAAGAAAAATAGCACTCCAATGGTGTGAGCTGACATGTGGCAGGGGGCGCCAGAAGCACAAAACTACACTCTCTCATTTCTTATATTTTTTTCAAATATGACTTGGCTATACTAAAATATACCATCTTGGAAAATATCCTTAGACTAAAATCTTTCAACAACTGGCAATTTCCTATTGAATTCAGTACCTAGTGCCAGCTTAAGAAAAAAAAATTACTCCATTTGTGTGGGTTGACATACCATAGGGGGTGTCAGGAGCATGTCCAACAGAGGAACAATGCTGGGTTGCCAGACAGTATATGTGTGGTTCTGGGGTAACCAGTGGAACTAGACTGGTGAAGCAGACAGTATATGTGTGGTTCTGGGGTTACCAGTGGAACTAGGCTGGTGAAGCAGACAGTATATGCATGGTTCTATTTCTAACAATGGAACAGTGGAAAAGTCCGGGGTGTCACATTTTATGTATGGTTTTGTGGCTACTAGCTGGACAAGGGAGGGAAAGCAAGCATTGTATGTGTGGTTCAGGGGCTTTTTATTGGAGTGGAACAGAGGGTATGTCTATATGGCTAACAGTAGATAGTGTAATAAAGCTAGGAAGTAGATGGTGTATGTGTGGCTCTGTGACTACAAATGGTCAGTAGAACAAGACTAGAAAAGCAGAACAACAGAAGCAGAAGTTCAACCTTTGCCTCATACCCTAGTGACATGAGACTTGTATAGCTATCCTGCTATCAATTACGTTAGTCATTTATCAGACGTTCCTGATTTGCCTACTAACATTCAGTATAACCCTGTGTTCCCTTTTGCAATAAATGTATCCATTGTATCTGCCATAACCACCTCCTTGGGCAAGGAATTACACAATTTAACAGTCCTTACTGTAAACCCCTTCCTCTGCTGAAATCGAAACCTCCTTCCCTCTATCTCAAGGGGTGTCCCCTCGCCACCTGATCTGGCCTTGGAATGAATAGATCACCACAGAGATCCTGGTACTGACCTCTTGTACAATGCGATAAGATCTCCTCTTAGTAATGTTTTCTCTAGAGTAATCAGGTTTGTTTAGTCGTTCCTCATATGTCAAGTCCTCCTTTCCCTTAATAGATAGAGTGGTCCCACTACATCAGAGATTCAGGGGCTCCATTCCACTCTTTTTTATGTTATCAAACCTATTGAGGAGCTATGCCTCATCCTGGACCTTAAGAAGCTCAACTCTATACTGAAGATCCGTCATTTCAAAATGGAAATTGAGTCATCAACTCTAATTTTGATACATCCGCATGTCTTAGTCACCTGAATAGATCTGCGTGACACATACTATCATGTCCTGATCTGGGAAACACACACAAACTACCTCAGATTCCAGATCTTCAGTCATCAGTATTAGTACAGGGTCTTCCCATTTGGATTGGCATCAGCCCTAAGAGTCTCCACAAAGATTATGGTAATGGCAATGCTGCAACAGTCATCTAATCAAAGTGGCCCCCTATCTAGACAACATTCTGATTATTGAGACATCATATCCCCAATCAGTAACCAGCACAAACATTTGCCAGGGACCTTCTGTATAAACTCGTCTGGATAGTCAATTTGGAAAGAAGCTCTCTCCCTCCCAACAACTAAGATTCTGGGGAATGCAACTCAATACCAGTCAAGGGCAAGTAACCCTGTCCCTAAATACCCAGCACCGCAGTTTCAACAGAATCATGACCTTTCTTCAGTGGAAGTTCCACACCGCAATAAAGCTTTTCACGACTACCGGGACGCCTCCCATCAACTTATCAGATCTTACCACAGGCCTGAGTTTATTCACATTTAACCCAAGAAAATTATCTCGGTTACTACAAAAGAAATCCCTCCTACCTGGCTCAGAGGATTCCAGTCTTCAGGCCTACCAGTAAGGAATTGTCCTGGTGAACTCACCAGAAAAGCCCTCAAGGGGCCGCCCACTTGAGTCATGTGGGCAGATCCTGTGTACAGACACCAGCAGCACAGATTGGGGAACAATCTGCACACTATTCAGGGCATTTGGACAACTCAGTCTACATATCAATGTTTTGGAAGTCTCTCAAATGTTTCAGGTCATTATACAAAAGTACAGCTGTCCTGCTTAGATCAGACAATATATAAGCAGTACTTTACCTTCTACACCAGGGAGGACCAGGGAGCACTACACTCAACATCTATGCATTAGGGATTCTCTATTGGGTAGCAAAAAATCTGCTGACTCTCTCAGCATCCTTTCTGTCAGGTTATCTACATGTTCAGGCAGACTTTCTAGCCACAGGAAATTGGATCCAGGAGCGTGGACTCTAAACAAAGAAGCGTTTCGTTCAGTAACAGCACCTTTAGGAGACCCTCAATAGATATGATGGACACATCTCAGAACAGACAAAGTCACACCTACCTATCCAGATGGCACGAACCTCCGGCCCTGGCACAGAATGCACATCGTGTCCTGGGACTTCCGTCTGGCATACCTGTTTTCTCCTTCCTATACTTGCAGAGCTAATAAGACAAGGCAAGACAGGTCATATGTCATCTTTGTTGCCCCGGACTGGTCCGGGAAATCCTGGTATGCCGATCTCCTTCAATTGTCAGTCAGGCCCCCATGCCTCTGCCAAACATCACAGACCTGTTATGAACAGGTCTTCTTCTTCCCGGATCCAGATTTCTTCCAGCTCAAGGCCTGGAGGCTGAGCAGGAATCCTTAAGACAACAGGGTGTATCTGACCCTGTCGTCCAAACCATGCTGACAGGCAGACGACCATCTTCTACAGAGCCTGGTCTATTTTCCACAAGTGGTGCCTGTCACAGAATCTGGATCATAAATCAATCTCTGCTCCAATAATCCTTCAATTTCTGCAGGTAGGGTTTGAAAGGTCTTTGAACCTGCATCCCTGAAAGTCCAGCTCTCTGCAATGTCTGCAGTTCTAGCTAATCCCTTTGCATACAAACACCTGGTAAGAAGATATCTTACCTTTATATAAAAAAATCAGGCCTTGGTATGTTACTCCAATTTTGGTCTTCCATCAAGATAAGGTGGTCCTATGTCCTAAGGCTTCCTTCCGCTCCAAGGTCATTGCTCAGTTTCACCTTCACTAAGGAATATTTCTCCTGTCCTTCTGTCCCTATCCTTCAAACGAGATTGAGATGATACTACATAATTTAGATCTTCTCCACTGCCTTTAGATATATCTCAGAAGAACCCAACTCTACGAAGGACGGAGGCATTTCTCAAGTTCTTGGGCAATTCAAAGGGTCTTCAGCCCCCAGACCCTATATCGCACATTGGATTTGTGACTACATTAAGATGGCCTATGGCTCAGCTAATCTAGACCCTGCTCAGGGTATTAAGGCCCACTCTACCAGTGCTATCACAACCTCATGGGCACAGGAAACAGCTGAAAAACCTACTGAGATTGCAAGACTGCTATTTGATCATCAGTCTCTACTTTCATCTAACAGTATAGACTGGACCTTCAACCATCAACGGACGCCAAGTTCGGAAGGAAGGTGCTTGAAGCTGCCATTTCTGTCTGAACATACTGTCTCAGCCCTCCCGAACTTCTGGGGTACTGCTCTGGTAAGTCCCACAGTATGCAGTGGATTGGACACAGAGGAAAAGTTGAAAAGGTGATATTTACTCACTAATGTTTGTTTTTCCTCTATGTCCTTCCATGGCAACCCTCCCTGAAAGTTACTCTTGGGCATTTGTATCGATTCCATAATACTATACTACTGCAGTGTGCCTTTACTGTACCATCTCTAACCTGTTATGTCTTGCAGCTTGGACAACTGTATAACTGCAGGGGTAAGTGAGCTAACAGAATTTATATTTTTTGATTGGTCCTACCAGCTAAGAGGCGGAGCCAATTACCCACAGTATGCTGTGGAAGGACAGAGGAAAAATAAATATCAGTGAGTAAATTTCACCTTTTCTCTTTGTTGTGCTGAAAGTCCCATTTCTCCACTCAAGTTCAAGATAGTTAAATATTCGTATAATTAGATTTCCCAACCTCAAAGCCTTTTCGCTTTGCAGTAGCAGTTGCTCTTCTCTAGGTTTCCCAATATTGGGTGGTAGACATGTGCATTTGTTTCATAATACACTTAAAATGAACCAAAAATCACGTGATTTATGAGATTCAGATCAAAACTACATACTAATAGCAAGGTACACAAAGTCACAGAAAATCAAACGAGAATTTGTGTGTTTTTATTGAAATCAATTTGTTAATTTGTTCATGCACTTTCAGCTGGGAAAGTGGGAATGGATTGTGTGTAAGAGAGTAGAGAGCAGAACTGATTGATGGACAGAATAGCCAGTACAATCCTTGGAGGAAGTGGAAGGAAAGTTATCTTGGTTACGGAATGATTGATTGTTGCAACATCCTGTGAATCTTTAGTTTATTGGTGACGCATTTTATATTCTGGCCAATCCTGATTTCTAAGGGAATTATCACAGTGCCTGTGATCTGTCTGTCACTCTCATCTGTGGCAGATTGTGATTTGCTCGGTTGGTTTGGCCCGCCCCTTGGTGACCTTTTTATACCTGACGCTTACCTCTGTCAGATGCCCTTTCCTGGTGTTTCTGAGCCAGATTTGCTGTTGCTGTGTTCCTGTATCCGGATTCCTGTGTACCGACTTTGGCCTGTTCTGACTACTCTCCAGTGTTCCTGATCGTGTATGACCCGGCTTGTCTGAGAATCCTCTTTGTGCTACGACCCGGCCTGTCTGAGAATCTTCTACGTGCTACTACCCGGCTTGTCTGAGAATCCTCTACGTGCTACGACCTGGCTTGTCTGAGAATCCTCTATGTGCTACGGCCCGGCTGGCTGACGTCCCGCTTCAAGTCCTTCCCGGCTGCCTGGCTGGTTGTCGCCGCCGCGACATTCTGAATCCTGCATTGCTGTGCCAAGCTAGTGTGACCATTACCCTCCTGGGTAACCCATCCATCTGTGCAGAGTTCCTTGCCGACTTGCAGAAGCTGTGCCTCTCGTACCGAGCCTTTACACGTTGCAGAGCTAAGCTACCATACCGAGCCTGGGAGATTCAAACGTACCTATTAACCCTTGCACTGCCGCTCCTCACTGACCGGACCTCCTTGCTCTATATAGAACCGTTGCCTTATAATTCTACTGCTGCTGAGTTGGCCGCTACTTGGACGGCGACTCCCGGTTATATTTGCAGAGTAGTAAATCCCGGTAGGCCGTTTGGGCGTTCTTGGTCTCACGGTTAACGACGGAGGTGTCCGGTGCGGCTATTGGTGGCAAGGTTAGGCTCCAAGCTCTTGCTCAATCTGTAGGTAAACGCCCGCGGGGGCTCTTGGCTCGTGTTGTGCTTACAGTGGTCCTCAGTGATACGCCCGTGGGGGCTAACACGCCAGCTTCGCATCTCGGGCTAGTCTCGATCACACCCGTGGGGGCTACATACTCTCGCACTTGCAGGCTCTCTGGTCTATTCACGAACGCCCGTGGGGGCTATCGTGGGTTACTGTGCTGCTATAACTTATATTGGTCACTGAACATCTTCTACTCATCTTCATATGAACTCTGTGCTGTGCACACTTGCTCAGTTTATCTAGACACCACACGGGTGTGCCAAACCCCACAGCTGAGATTGACTAACTGTTTTCATACACCCTTTAGGGTCCTATTCCCTATTCTCTGTACCTATGTTGGGTGCCTTTTGAATATTGTATTAAAGTTATATGCACTGTGTAATAGCTTGCAATTGTTGCAGTCAACTGTAGAGGGCGATCCTTTTCATTTTATTTCTTTCAATAAAAGATTGATTTATTTTACCTACTGGTCTGAGTGTCTAACAAACCGTAACAGGAATGGCCCCTCAATCTGATATAATCTGGATATGGCACATTTCCTTACTTGAAATTTAGCAGCCACAAGAGAAGCAGTGTGTCAAAGGTTTGTGATCATCAATACGTCGCCCTACATTGTTTGAAGACAAAACAATATATATATATTTTTATTTAAGTATTTAAACAGGAAGGATACATTGAAATTGTGCCTTGTTTTCAAATATGTCCTAGGTACTCATTTTATCTACCTAGATAACTAGAACCTGTGACCCTGAGGTTTGAACAGATGCTACAACTGGTGTATTAATTTATTTTCTTTCTTCTGATCCCTTTAGTGCTGGAGGCTGTAGTACTTAGTTTAGCAGCAGCTAGTTAGGTTAGCTAGAATAATATAATTAATAGCTGGGTCAGCTAGTAATATTAATTAATAAGCTAGTTAACTAGTAAATAAAAAAATAATAATAACTTAGCTACAGGGACTAGGAGTCAGGGAATGGGACTATTAGAGCATCATACCCAAATAGAAATTGTTTGTGCCTTGTCCAGCCATTCCATAGCTGACAGTGTCCACTGTCCAATTTAATTTAATTTAAAAAAGTTCTATTATATTAACTGCTAAAACATATGTGCACACAAATAGGTACTGTGCGTGTTCACTGTGTTCCAGAATCCACTTTTGTCTCCAGCAGTTATGTCTATAATTCCTGAGTGCAATGTTCCAGAATCCAGACATGACACTGCTGTCTCCAAAATCTACTGAGCATGTTCATGTTAACTTGTCAAAAAAGTCCAATTTTATTTACTGTTCAAACTTCAGTGCATAACTGCACACAAATAGGCACTGTGCGTGTGCAGTGTTGCAGAATCCAGACACGTCACTGCAGTCTCCAGCAACTGTGCCTGTTATTAACCTTGTGTGTAATTTAATTTGTAAAAAAGTCCAATTTACTGTTCAAGTTTGAGTGCACAACTGCACACAAATAGGCAGGCACTCTGTACACACACGCTGCATTCCAGACTCCAATGCTGGCTCCAGCAACTACACCAGTTATTAATCCTTAATGTGTTCATTTAATAACTATAACAGTCTCATTATATATACTGTTCAAACTTCAGTGCAACACCGTATACAAGTAGGCACTATGCACATGCAGTGTTCCAGAATACAGGCATGTCACTGCTGTCTCTAGCAACAACGCCTCTTATTAATCCTGAGTGTGTTAATTTTAACGTAACTTTCAAACATGTCCAATTATATTTACTTTTCAAACTTCTGTGCCCAACGGAACACAAATAGACACTGTGCGCATGCAGTGTTTCAGAATCTAGACACTCCACAGCTGTCTTCAACTATTATGCCTGTAACTAATCCTCAATGTGTTAATTTAATTTTCAAAAAAGTCCAGTTGTGTTTACTGTTCAGTCTTCAAAGCACAACAGCACAGTTATGCACTGTAAATATAGTGTTCTAGAATCCAGACACGCCACTACTGTTTCCAGCAACTACACCTTTTCTTAAAGGGATAGTAATACTTCATTTTAACTTTATTTTATTTTGTAGGCATTAAAAAAACATGAAGAATGATATAAGTCTTATCTCTGAAACCTTTATGGTTTAAGAGATATTCACAAACAAAGTATCCCCCCCTGTTCAACCAGATAAGAAGGGAGATGCCCAGGTAGACTGCAGAGAGGGACAATCTTCAATTAAGATAATGGAAAAAGCTGAAAAACTTTTCAAGGGGGGAAGGGCTTTCATTGTTTTCATACAAAGAAAACTGTCCCATTCTGTTATCTGTACTGTCATACAACCAGACTCACATCTGAGAAGAGATGGCTTACACTAGGAAAAAGGGGCGGGGAGGGGAACTTTGCTTGTGAATATCTCATAAACCATAAAGGTTTGAGAGATAAGACTTATATCATTCTTCATGTTTTTTTAATGCCTACAAAATAAAATAAAGTTAAAACGAAGTGTTACTATCCCTTTAATCCTGAGTGTGTTAATTAAATTTTCAAAATGTTCCAATTATATTTTCATTTCCAACTTCTGTGCACAACTGCACACAAATAGGAATTGTGCATGTGCAGTGTTCCAAAATCCAGACACACCACTGCTGTCTCCAGCAGATATGATTTTTATTAATCCTGAGTGTGTTCATTTAATTATCAAAATAATCCAGTTTACTACTCAAGCTTCAGTGCATAACTGCAGACAAATAAGCACTGTGCACATGCAGTGTTCTAGAATGCAGACACTCCACTGCTGTCTCCAGTAGATATGCCTGTTATTAATCCTGAGTGTGTTAATTTAATTTTCAAAAAAGTCAAATTATATTTGCTGTTCAAACTTCAGGCACTGTGCAAGTGCAGTTTTCCAGACTCCCCTGCTGTGTCCAGCAAATACACCTGTTATTAGACCGAAGTGTGTTCATTTAATTTTCAAAAAAGTACAGTTATATTTACTTTTCATACTTCAGTGCGCACAAATAGGCACTGTATGCACATGCGTTGTTCCATCCAGGCTGCAGTGCTGTCTACAGCAACTGATCTTTGGCTCTATTCTATTACCAGCGCTAAAAAAAAAAACAGCCGTGTTTTTTTTTTAAGTCAGGTTTTAGTAAAAATCAGAGTTAATTATATGCACCGCCAGTCAAATAAAATTCCGTAGGAAACAACTAAATACAATGTGCAAGTAGCATTCTATTACCCATGCTCAGTATTACTGCCTGTTTTGTGGTTACATTTTCTGTCAGTAATCCTGAGCTTAAAGGGATAGTAATACTTCATTTTAACTTTATTTTATTTTGTAGGCATTAAAAAAACATGAAGAATGATATAAGTCTTATCTCTGAAACTTTTATGGTTTAAGAGATATTCACAAACAAAGTATCCCCCCCCTGTTCAACCAGATCAGAAGGGAGATGCCCAGGTAGACTGCAGAGAGGGACAATCTTCAATTAAGATAATGGAAAAAGCTGAAAAACTTGTCAAGGGGGGAAGGGCTTTCATTGTTTTCATACAAAGAAAATTGTCCCCTTCTGTTATCTGTACTGTCATACAACCAGACTCACATCTGAGAAGAGATGGCTTACACTAGGTAAAAGGGGCGGGGAGGGGAACTTTGCTTGTGAATATCTCATAAACCATAAAGGTTTGAGAGATAAGACTTATATCATTCTTCATGTTTTTTTAATGCCTACAAAATAAAATAAAGTTAAAACGAAGTATTACTATCCCTTTAAGAGTTGAGGTGTAGAAGCCACAATGACGGTTTCAAAACCATTGTTGTTCGAATAAAAGCAGTGCAGAATACAGTGTACATCTTAGAAATCCGACAGAGTGCCCCCCTTCGACATATTAACCCCCCTTTGAAATTGAAAATTATAGTGATTACTTTCACCATTTTAATTTGACAAATATTGTTCACATTCAACATTTTAACCCCACCCCCTTTAAAATTCGACTTACAGTGCTTCCATGACTTTCTTTCTCCATGTACATTCGACATTGTTTTTCTACAATTTTTTTCGACATGTTTCATGTATTGCATGATGTGTCCATATTTTACATGGGCTTTCATGTATCGCTCAGACCTGGAGGGGGCACCAGGACCTCTCCTGACACCCCCCTAACATGGATCACCTATCCAGAAGGATAGGTAATCCATGGGGCAACTTTTTTAATAAAGCGAATCTCTCCATTGAGGGAATATCCCCCTGCCAAATAAGTAACAGGTCATCAATAAAACGTCCATAATATATGAGCCTGGCCCCCAGCTCTGCACCCCACACATGGGTCATCTTGGTTTGTCTGACCATCCAATCTGGTGCTGACCTGTGGCTCTGTCTGACTATTCTCCTGCCTTATCCTTATAGTGGACACCCAATCTGGTGCAGACCTGTGGCTCTGGCTGACTACTTGAACTGTGTATGACCTGGCTTGTCTGACTACCCTCTGGGGTGCTGACCTGTGGCTCTGTCTGACTATTCTCTTGTTATTGACAGACCGAATACTGAGTTGCATCTATAAACTTAAATAAATTTTAAACAAGTAGAGAAAGCCCATACATGAATAGTAAGTACTGTGAAGTATTATGCAGAAGCCCAAATTAGGTTAAATCAACTTATATGTATTGTATTACGGTACTTATATTACAATGTTGCCATGATTATACTTGTGATTTCTGCATATACAACTATAAAGGATCATAGACCAAATCCGCCCTAAAAAAACACTAGGTAGAGGACGATTTTAGTATTAAGCTTAATAAATTATTTTTCTCTCTGTGTTATGTTTCATGAATAAAATACATACATTAAAAAAGAGACTTAAATTGGTATTATCAGTAATAGACTATATGACACATTATTGCTGTCATTATGTGTGTACTCTGGCTAAGCCCAGAATGACTGAAAATGAGCAGTCATAAAATCACTGTGTAGCGGATAGCATTTCAGCTTGGAAAAAGGTACGAGTCATAAACTAGGCTTAGAGTCAAGTTATGCAATAGTGGTCATGACTGGATGCCTGTAGGTGATACAGGCTCCACCTGTTATCCTAACGGATGTTTCTTAAAATTAGATTTGTCAAAGGCCACAGCAACTTAGCGCCACTTCCTAGGGGAGTGTGAAGGAGCTTTTCTCAACCATGATTGGTTTAATGAATAATCAATCACCAACAAATTAATTGATTGGTCGTTTGATCGTATTCATCAAAACACATAACCTTGATAGAAAGTTCTTAAATTAATATCTATTAGTGAATGTAATAAAGGGATGCACACTTCTAACTATCTGATTTATTATACTTAATCACCCAAGAGATATTGATTACATAACAACCAGCAAATTATGAAAGCACATATATAGTTTACAAATCTGTAAAACAACAACAGAAGCATAAAACAGACACTCTAAAAGTAGGGTTTATTAAAACACACACAAGCACAATACCAGATTGCACGAACAAGATAAAAAGAAACACAAGCTTATCTCTCTTATGGATCCGCCTCCAGTATTACTGCAGTCCTCCTCACTCATCCGCTCCCGAATGAAGTAGTCAGACTATAGGCTTCAATACCACCCGATGAATCGGTGCGTCTATTAATCCCAAAAATCACTCGCAAACCAGTTGTCCTACGTCTCCTTCCACCCTCCACGTCCTATTATAACTGGCTCCGTGACTCTTCAACTGGGATATAGATAAGCCTCAGAAAGGGGCATCCACATGAGAGATACAGCTATTCAACAGCAACAACAATAAAATCTTAAGCTGCCAACGCGTATCGCGGGCTTAACTGTCCGCTTTCTCAGGGCTGATATATTGTAGTTCGGTGCCCATTGACCACTGTCTGGCTTCTATGGTGTAACGGTTTGTTTGACTCACAGACACAGTGGTTAGGATAAAAACACAGTTTTATTGAATAAAACAATACAGTAAGAACCCTCACAGGTCCTGTAGTATACAACAGTAAGTACAGACACACGACAGGTAAATATTCAATGCCCACACAGGTCCAGCATAACATGAAGGTACAGACAGTATATACTGACACAGGTCAGGCAAGAGAAGTAGGTTCCCAGGATTCCGGTACTGCTGTAGTTAAAGTTCATCAATGATGGTACGCAGTCCCATGTGTGAAGGTACTGGAATGATACTTTAACAAACCCAGGTCAGCAAACATACGTGAACTGTCAGAGCTCAATGAGGTAGAATGAGCACTCCCAGAGCAATCATGGAGGCACACACTTGCTACCGGTATGACAGTAACGGAGGACTAAGCCAGAGGCGCTCTGCCGGAGCAGTAACTGAGACAACACTGGCAACCTGCCAGAGCAGTAGCGGAGGACAAGCCAATGGCACTTTACCGGAGCAATCACAGAGGCAACACTTGCAACCGGTATGACAGTAACGGAAGACTAGGCCAGAGGTGCTCTGACGGAGCAGTAACTGAGACAAAACTGGCAACCTGCCAGGGCAGTAGCGGAGGACACGCCGATGGTACTATACCGGAGCAATCACGGAGGCAACACTTGCAACCGGTATGACAGTAACGGAGGAATAGGCCAGATGCGCTCTGCCGGAGCAGTAACTGAGACAACACTGGTAACCAGCCGGAGCAGTAGTGGAGGACAAGCCAATGGCACTTTACCGGAACAATCACAGAGGCAACACTTGCAACCGGTATGACAGTAACGGAAGACTAGGCCAGAGGCACTCTGCCGGAGCAGTAACTGAGACAACACTGGCAACCTGCCAGAGCAGTAGCGGAGGACAAGCCAATGGCACTTTACCGGAGCAATCACAGAGGCAACACTTGCAACCGGTATGACAGTAACGGAAGACTAGGCCAGAGGTGCTCTGACGGAGCAGTAACTGAGACAAAACTGGCAACCTGCCAGGGCAGTAGCGGAGGACACGCCGATGGTACTATACCGGAGCAATCACGGAGGCAACACTTGCAACCGGTATGACAGTAACGGAGGAATAGGCCAGATGCGCTCTGCCGGAGCAGTAACTGAGACAACACTGGCAACCAGCCGGAGCAGTAGTGGAGGACAAGCCAATGGCACTTTACTGGAACAATCACGGAGGCACACACTTGCAACCGGTGTGACAGTAGCGGAGGACTAGGCCAGAGGCGCTCTGCCAGAGCAGTAACTGAGACAACACTGGCAACCTGCAGGAGCAGTAGCGGAGGACAAGCCAATGGTACTATACCGGAGCAATCACGGAGGCAACACTTGCAACTGGTATGACAGTAACGGAGAACTAGGCCAGAGGCGCTCTGCCAGAGCAGTAACTGAGACAACAATGGCAACCTGCCGGAGCAGTGGCGGAGGACAAGCCAATGGCACTTTACCGGAGCAATCACAGAGGCAACACTTGCAACCGGTATGACAGTAACGGAAGACTAGGCCAGAGGTGCTCTGACGGAGCAGTAACTGAGACAAAACTGGCAACCTGCCAGGGCAGTAGCGGAGGACACGCCGATGGTACTATACCGGAGCAATCACGGAGGCAACACTTGCAACTGGTATGACAGTAACGGAGAACTAGGCCAGAGGCGCTCTGCCAGAGCAGTAACTGAGACAACAATGGCAACCTGCCGGAGCAGTGGCGGAGGACAAGCCAATGGTAACCGGATTGTCAGAGGACTAAAAATGTCGCCGTGGCGACAAGGACAGAGGAAGCAGGAACGTCGATCAAGCCGGGTCGATACACAGGAGCAGGAACATCAGCCGGTCCGGGTCAGTACACAGGAGCAGGAACGTCAGCCAGGCCGGGTCGATACACAGGAACAGATACTGAAGAGTAGTCAGGCAATCCGGGTCGATGCACAGGAGCAGGAACTGAAGAGTAGTCAGGCAATCCGGGTCGGTACACAGGAGCAGGAACTGAAGAGTAGTCAGGCAGGCCAAGTCGGTATACTGGGAACACTGAGCAATAGTGGCACTAGTACAGGAACACCACGAAAGGGCACCGTGTGGGTGCAGGAGCCCAGTATATAAAGGCCATACTGGGCGGGTTCAACACAGGGCAACCAATGAGAGCATTGCACAGGATAACTGACAGAAAGACAAAACAAGGGAGCACGGGCACCGTGATATACGGTTTCTGAGCGCTACTTGCGATCTACATATATATATAGTTTATCTAGATATTGTAGTGGCTCTTGGATCCATCATTTTCCTAATATTACCACCTACTATATTGATATTATATACACACATACACTTGCACATAGTGCTAATTATTGCATAGTGGCATTGTTGAATATTATATTACCGGATATAATACCCCTTACAAATTAGCAGAGGTTTTTTAAAGACTTTATTTTAATCTAGTAATCTTTTAGCTGCTCTCCTGTGTAGCCCTTTATAATTAAAGAGTGGGCTCTGTACCAATTTAGTGTCTTCTCTCTTTATTTTTCGTATTCTATCCAGATTCTTGACACCTCACACTCTAACCAAGGTGGCGCAGCACTGATCTCTTTCAGTTTATAAACATGTGGTCTAATGTTTGCTAGGGTGATTTAGATGGATCATAAAGCCATAAACTGGTTCCTGACCAGTTCCTGTAAATGTATTTTTATTCTTTATATATTGTTATATTATATTATTATACAAGGATATCCCTTAAACCATTAGTATCCCAGATCACCCCCAAGGATCAGTGGCCGGAGATCAGAAGTACAAGGGGTCAAGAGAAATCCTTATAATTCAAAGAAAAGCCTGTTTGCACATATGAATATATGCATGAAAATGCACACCTATTTTTACACAAACATACACACACACATATATATATACATACATATATACATACACACACACGCACACATGCACAAACTAGTAAATTCTGCACACCATTGCCTGTTGGATTCAGTGGTCTTTGCACATCATAGAAGCACTGGACGTTGCTGGCCACTCCTGTGAAAATTGCCACACCTGTTGTCACGGTATTCAGGCAAAGAAGGAGAGACAACAGTTATAAAATATAACCACCTTTATTTATTATATACAGTAATAATAATGTAGTCCACACAACCCCAGACCACTGGACATTAGGCCCCAGTCTTCTACCTTGAGCTGCACACTGTGCTGTGCACTGCACTACTGCAAGATACCAGAGGATACTGGAAATAGGTTTGGGTGAGCACAGGTAGAACCAGTATTCGATAGCATGTCTCCACCCAAGGTATCGTTAACTGGAGGCAACAAGGAGTAAGAGCAAACCAGAGCCACGGGAGACTGAGATGAAAGGTCAGACAAGCTGGTTATGCATTGAGCGAGTTAGTCAGCCAGAGCCACAGGTCAGAACCAATGTGGGTAGTCAGACAATCCGGGATCATACACAGAGCGGATTCGGAGGTCAGGCACGGGTCACAATGAGAACGCAAGAGCTACTAGGAGAAACACCACATAAGGGCAATGACTCCTAGGCCCAGGAAATTTATGAAGAAGCAGACAAAGGTGGGAGCCAATTAGGCAAATCAATAGGAGACCCATAAACAAGCGCACGTAACAGCACCCGCTCCATAGACGTCAGGAATTCGGAAATGGTCGGCTTCCATGCCAGCCAACAGCAACACAGCAAGAGGAAGCACAGGATTGCTAGGCCTCCTAGGGATACTATGATACCTGTGAATCTCACTGCATTGATTTTGCCCCGTTGGCCACTCCTGTCAACATTACTGCCCCTTGGCGATTCATTGGGTATAATCACACTCCTCTGCCCTGTCTCCCCGTGTAGGGGCAGACAACGAGCCAGAAACAGTTATATTTACTTAACAAAACATCCAGGGACCAGAATAATAAAAGAATGATATATTCTACTACATACTGAGGAATAAGTTGGTGCTATATAAATAAAGTATAACAGTAATACTACACAACAAGTAAAAAACTAACCAGCTCTATCAAATTGTAATTGGCTGGTTTTGTCCACTGATCCCTCGTTACCTTTTTTGATACTCCTCCCGCTGTGATTGCCTATAGGAAAGGCAAAACTTTGACAGACATTTTAATGCGACTTGATCTCCAAAATATAGTCACTACTGACAGCAAAAAAACTAACTGGTTCACCAGGAAACAAAGAAATTGTGATGTTACAAATGCAATTATTGTACAACATGCAATAATATGAAAAGTGGTACAACTTTTAGACATAGCCACACAAGCAAAACTATCAAAATCTCACACAAATAGACTTGTACTTCACAATATATATATCATATATCTCTTAATCTTCCCATATGGACTATTCTATGTGGGAAAGACAGAAACATCATTCAGAGAAAGAAGACCGATGGTTGGCCATCCTATCAGAGCGGCCATTGACAAGAAGAAAATCGCATGAAATAACAGTAGTTATTTCCACTGAGGATTCTTTTTTTTTTTTTTTTTTTTTAGCAAATGGTTCATCATGGTATCCACATCGCTACAATGTTACAATGTGTATGCTCGGTTAGCAGGATGGGGAATCAAGAATGCCGGTCTTGATACAGTTGTTGCCAAGTTAATTGATAATGTTGTGCTTAAACCGAGCCCTCCTGCTGAAGAGGTGTGGGGGCAGGTTGCAACATGTAGGTGGCAGCAATCCTTAGAATCAGATAAAGTATCAAGTGATGACCCTAAATCTACTCTTAGCATCCATACTTCATTGATAAATCAATATGATTACTTTCTTTTATATGACTTTCATGCACTGTGATATCGTTAGTAGACATTTTAGGTGTTTTCCACTATATGTGTCAGCACCGTTCATATTATTATGCAAATGAATGTCACGCATCTATACGTGATTATATCACTCATGTGAGATGCAGTTTTTGGAGCTGGTTTTGCACAAGGGTATTTATAGTGGGGTTTGTGGGGTGTTGCTTTTGTCCTGAGGAAGGTTGTGTAATGCAATGCAATTTCAGCTGGATTTATGATATTTATATTTATCATCCATTGTCAATCAACTGCAGGATAAAGGCCTCCTCAGCAAGCCTCCCACAACTTCGGTCCTGTGCCTTTTGTTGCCACTGTGTACAAAGAAATTCGGCAATTTCATCTACCCATCTTATCTACATATATATATGTCACACTTCAAATGAAAGGGCTGGTTGCAGATCTCTAAACTATAGGGCAGGTCTTATCTTCATACCTGGTGTTTAAATGCAGGCATGTTGCAAAAATAGTATATATACTGTATATACAGTACTGTGCAAAAGTGTTAGGCAGGTGTGAAAAAATGCTGTTAAGAATGCTTAAAAAAATACACATTGTTGACGTTCAGAAGGGTTACGACTCGCGCGGGGCATTGTGACGCCAGATGTCATCACGTCACTCATGACGTGTGGGGGCCTTCGCTATATAACTGAGAGATGCAGTATAGCCGGCGCTTAGTTATACCGTGAGCTCCTATTTTCTGCTACTTCAGTATTTGATCCCTGGCTATTCCCTGACTACTTGTTTGAACTCTGCCTGCCCTGACCTTCTGGCTATCCTCTGACCTTTTTATCCAGACCTGCTGGTTTGCTCTTTGCCATTACAGCAAGAACTAGGGTTTTTTATCCAGTTTATGGGCTGTCATCTATTGTGTATATACATGTACTTTTAGTAATTCTGTGCTTCCTCATTTCTCATCAGTATCCAGGGCACTATTACTTTGGGGTCTCAGTATCAGTCTGGGTTACTACCTCTGTTTTACTGCTGTTCAGGCCTTCACCTGCTACTGGATTCCGTTAACTTGTTCGGACCCCCTTTAGCTACCATCTTTCTGAATAATTGGCTTTCTGCTGGTTCTCTGTGGGGTTTTCATTCTCATAGAGTAAGGTCCAGCAAGCATACAAACCTTACATCCTGAAGACATTTGTGCAAGTGTACCTACAACAACTGATGCTGTTTTGAAGGCACAGGGTGGCCACACCAAATATTGATTTGATTTAGATTTTACTTATGTTCACTCACTATGCATTTTGTTAATTGATAAATATAAACTATTAACATATCTATTTTTGAAAGCATTCTTACTTTACAGCATTTGTTTTATGCCTGTCTAAGACTTCTGCACAGTACTGTGTATATATCATCTGCAGATTGTGTTTTGTGTAATTGTTTCCTTCTGCTGCCCCTACTGTATAGTTACCCATGCTAATGGGGTACAGTTTTTCTCATATGTCCAGTGGCTATTTAATGTGGTGTTATAGTCTGTGTTTCTCAAAGCTTTCAGTTTCTTCAAATTGGTAGAAACACACACACACACATATAAAATTTATTTTAATTTGTATTTATTTTTTATTATTATTATTTTTTTTTGCAATAGCACCACTTTCGTGAAATGATTTTTCAGTCCAACCTGAGGGTGCAAAAAGTAATGACTCATTTGAAGTGTCAGAATATCAGGATTCTAAAATTGAAATACATGTCTAACATATCTTCATTGATGGAGTTGTGGTGACTTCTTGACTGCAGGCATACAGTGTTCCAAAAAAATGGACAATTATTTTCTGAAACCTATGAATTGCTGTAGGCGGAGTTCAGTGTTCTTGGCAACACATATTATTATTATTATTCTTTATTATTCTTTATTTATATAGAATATATACAGAAACCTAAACAACTCTGCACCATTTGTTTCCAGAAGGCCTGAATAATGTAAAGAAATGTTATGTTTCATTGTGGACCAATATTTCATAATTTAATAGGTGGCCTATATATGTATATTTATATTTTAATTTTTTTTCTGCTATATTACTCATTTTTGCTGAAGATAATTCAAGCTTGACTTTATGGGCGACACATGCTGCCCATATTTAAACTAATTATATACTTTTAAAAAATATATAGTTTTCCTTGGATATTTTATGTGGAAATTTTATTTTAACAGTTCAATAATGAAAGTGCCGTTTTAATTTTTGTCTAAACAATAAACATATGAACACTCATAATGACAGACCTGTAGAAGCCACATGTTTATTAAAACCAGCACATATCTGGTATCATTTTTCTCAGAAGATAAAAGGCAATGCATTGCAATATACATTTTCATAAGAATATGTATTAGAGTCTAGCAAAAGTGGCATGAAAGTGCATGTGAGGTTTAACCCCTTCAGTGCTAGAGAGGTATCCAACCTATCGTACCACTATGCTTTGGGTTCTCCTATGGTGGTAAAAGTTGTTTTTTTTAAAAAAAAACAAAACAATTTTTGAAACCAAACCTTTTCTTTTAAAAAAAAATTATTTCAATACTGCCAGAGTTGTAGTTTAAGAGTAATTGAATGATAAAGTATCCCCCTCCTGCACCTTTTACTGCTCAGGTCAGAGCAGAAAGGTGGTGTCTAGGTGGATAGCAGAGAGGGACAATCTTCAATTAGCATAAGGGAAAAACCTGTCAAGGGGGGCATGGTTTTCATTGTTCTCACAGTAAGAAGATTGTCCCTTGCTGTGAGCTGTCCGGTCTGTGCACCAGATTCCACATCTGAGGGGAGGTGGCTTACACTAGGTAAAAGGGGTGGGAAGGGGAAACTTTATCATTCAATTACTCTTGAACTACAACTCTTGAACTACAACTCTGACACTCTCCTGGCCCAAAAAGATTAATTGGATCTACTTTTATTTTGAAACATTACTATCCGTTTAAACTCAAAACACACTCAAACAAACACACACCACTACCAGAAAAGGCAGAGCAAAGAGGACAAATTGCTGCATGAAGAAGCCAGAGACAAATGTAATGGAGGCAATACGAAGTAGTCAAAGGGAGTGTGGGAGGGATTGTGGGCTCGATTCTATTACCAGTGCTAAAAAAAACCAAAAAACAGGCACTATGTTTTAAGCCAGTTTTTGGTATCCGACTTGTGAAAACAAAATCAGCGGTAATTACACATACCGCCAGTCAAAAAAAAAGCCCATAGGAAACAACTGAAAACAACGTGCAATTAGTATCTTATTATCCATGCTCAGTATTAGCTCCTGTTTTGTGGTTACATTTAAGTCAGAAATTCTGCGCCTCAGAGGCTGAGGCGTAGAAGCCACAACAACAGTTTCAAAACCATTGTTGTTCGAACAAAAGCAGTGCAGAATACAGTATACAGCATGGAAATCCCACACAGAGTGCCCCCCTTGACATATTAACCCCCCTTTTAAAAGTCTACTTACAGTGCTTTCTTTCACCACATAATTCAACAAATATTGTACTCGACATTTTAACCCCCCTCCCCCCTTTAAAATTTGACTTACAGTGCTCCCATGACTTTCTTTCACGATTTATATCTGACATTTTTTATCTCCTTTTTTTTTTCCCAACATGCCCTCGTATTTTGTATTGCAAGATTAACCCTATGAGTACCAGAGAGGTAGTAACATATTGTAATGTGTTTGCTACCACTCTGGCACTCAAGGGGTTAAAAGAATTAGTGGAAACTGTGCTCATCAATATTAAATAAATCCATATCTTGATTCTTTTTTTTTATCCGTATGAGCCACCCTTACACTGCCGGTGGCTTGTGAGCCCTAAGATGTACAAGCCTCAGAGTTCTCACAGCCAGGGTGTGTATTATGGCTTGCTGCCAAAAGCCGACAATAAGTTCCAATCAGCTCTTGCAACAAAGTATTTGGTCAGTTCGTTCAAGAATACTTTGTTGCAAGAGCTGATTGGAACTTATTGTCGGCTTTTGGCAGCAAGCCATACATATACACCTTGGCTGTGAGAACTCTGAGGCTTCTACAGCCTAGGGCTCACAAGCCACCGGCAATGTAAGGGTGGCTCATACAGATAATGAAAGTTAGAAGAGCTGATCTAATAAAATAGAGTTTTGTTGATAATGACTTGAAGTTAAAACATATCCTGTCTCATAGGAGATATGAATCTCCTCAACATGACCGGTATCTCCAATATAATGTCGGTCAGCTCAATACATCATTTTATATGAGGACTTAAAGGGATAGCAATACTTCGTTTTAACTTATTTTTATTTTGTAGGCATTAAAAAAACATGAAGAATGATATAAGTCTTATCTATCAAACCTTTATGGTTTAAGAGATATTCACAAGCAAAGTTTACCCCTCCCGCCCCTTTTACCTTATGTAAGCCATCTCTTCTCAGATGTGGAATGCAGTCCATAGACCAGACAGATAACAGCAGGGGACACTTCTTCCTATGAAAACAATGAAAGCCCTGCCCCCCTTGACAAGTTTTTCAGGTTTTTCCCTTATCTTAATTGAAGATTGTCCCTCTCTGCAGTCTACCTGGGCACCTCCCTTCTGCTCTGGCTGAACAGTGTTACACTAGGTAAAAGAAGCGGGAGGGGGACACTTTGTCAACTCTGACAGAATTGAAATAACACTCTCCAAAGTCCAAATACTATGATGATTAATTAGAGCTGCTTTTATTATGAAACATTACTATCCCTTTAAAGGTTCTAACAACACCTGTACATATACTGATTATATATGTTATGTATATTTGCTTTAGAACTATATCACTACATAACCGCTATTTAATGTTACAATAAACTTCTTACACAACTATTAAAAAGAAAGAAAAAGAATCAAGATATGGGTTTATTTAATGTTGAGGAGCACTGTTTCCACTAATTCTTTTAATCCTTTGAGTGCCAGAGGGGTAGCAAACACACTGCAATGTGTTGCTACCTCCCTGGTACTCATAGGGTTAATCTTGCAATACAAAATACAAAGGCATGTCGAAAAAAAAAAGGAGAAGAAAAATGTTGGATATAAATGGTGAAACAGTCATGGAAGCACTGTAAGTCAAATTATAAAGGGGGGAGGGGGGGTTAAAGTGTTGAATACAATATTTGTCAAATTAATGTGGTGAAAGAAAATCACTGTATTTGACTTTTAAAAGGGGGGGTTGCTATGTCGAAGGGGGGCACTCTGTTGGATTTTGTTATGCGGGGAACACATCTAACACTGAACTTGATCTTTCTGTTGTCAAATGTACGTCTATTTCCTTGGACTTTGGCATTTTGTGCGTATTTTGTAGGTTGTAGTAGAATAAAAGCAGAAAGCGGCAAGTTTGCTAGTACTCTGAAATGTGCTTTCTACTCCAGTTTTGTTTTACTGTGGTTCTGCAATAGGATACCGGCATAACACGTATGCAGAATTCACGTCACTGGTTTTAGCGCTGGTAATAGAATCGAGCCCCAAGAGAGAGGGATGAGAAGAGGTAAAAGGTGGAGGGGGCAAAGTGGCGAATGGGGGGCACACATACATGACAAAGGCTAGGGAGGGAGGAAAGTCTTGGAAAATGGGATGGATGGATGGCAGAAGGAGCTGGCAAATGGGAAGGATGTACTACCCCCCAAATTTGAGGGCACAAGTACTTGGGGATGGGGAGGGAGGAAGAAAGGCAGAATGACTTGGTGAATGGGATGGGAAAAAACACAGATGGAATTTTGGAATGGGAGGGAGTTGTAAAAGGGAGGGAGGGGGTGGAAAGCTTGGCCCCCTGTCCACTCCTGCCAAAATCACCCCATTGATATCCCTGCAGAGATTTTGACAGGAGTGCCTGGCCACACCGGTCAAAACCAATCCCATTGCCACCCGAGGGTGTCCAGCACAGATGGAGAATTTCAGTCACCTGATGCTCTTCTCTTTTATAGAATAACTAGTTGAAGAGCCCGTTAAACGGGCCACAGTGCCACTGCCAGCCGGTCGCGGTGCAGTCATGCACAGTAGACAGTGCCCACACCACAGCTGATACAGTGCTAGCCGGTCGCGGTGCAGTCATGCACAGTAGACAGTGCCCACGCTGTGGCTGATACAGTGTCAGCTGGTCGCAGTGCAGTCATGCACAGTAGACAGTGCCCACGCTGTGGCTGATACAGTGTCAGTTGGTCGCAGTGCAGTCATGCACAGTAGACAGTGCCCACGCTGTGGCTGATACAGTGTCAGTTGGTCGCAGTGCAGTCATGCACAGTAGACAGTGCCCACGCTGTGGCTGATACAGTGTCAGTTGGTCGCGGTGCAGTCATGCACAGTAGACAGTGCCCACGCTGTGGCTGATACAGTGTCAGTTGGTCGCAGTGCAGTCATGCTCAGTAGAGATTGCCCGCTCCGTGGCTGATACAGAGCTGGATGCTCTTTCGGAGTGCCCCGCTCTGTATCAGCCTTGTCACGGGCAGTCTCTACTGAGCATGACTGCAGCACGCACAGCAGTCTCTACTGCTCATGACTGCATCGTTACAAACTTTCTAGCAAATTATTATATAAGGATGGGTGCAACATAATTTAAAAAAATATTTTCATATTTTTATGTTTAACCCCTTAACGACCGGCCGATCGGCGCGGTCAGTTAAGGACCACTGAGCATTTTTTTTGTCTCTTCCGCTTCCGGAAAGGCGTGCAGCCGCATGGGGGAGCCCGGAATTCCATGACGGTCATAGTACGTCATGGGTCATTAAGTCATATCGACCCATGATGTACTATGACCGTCAAGGGTCGTTAAGGGGTTAAAGTAAAAAAAGGAGCCAATACAAAAATATATTTTTGACAACAAAAAACATATTATTTGCACAGGTATGAAAAAGGTATTATCTAGTTATGGGGGTCGTTCCCTTATTAGGGGATTTGCATATTGCTTCATCCTCTGTTGTGAGATGAATAATAAACTACGGCCTGATTGCAATACCATTTTTTTCCACATTTGGTTATTTATTAAGGCAGTTTCTCAAACATTGTCCTCATGTACCCCTAACAGTGCAGGTTTTCTGGATTTCCCAGCCTGAGAACATGTGCAATTAGTGGGTCATTCAATCTGACTAGCTCAGCTGTGCAGATGAGGAGATCCTAAAAACCTTCATTGTTAGCAGTACTTGAGGAATGTGGATGAAAAGCTGCAAATTGGATTCATAGTGAACATTATGATTTTTTTGTCCAGCTTAACGCAAGTAGTTGTTGGAGTTCCTTTAATGTGAAGGTCCTGAATCAGACGTATAGAAAATATAGCTCTATTGAATATTGATTTTCATTTTCCCCTAAATGAAAGTTTTTTTGTGGTATGATTCTGGTATATTTTCACCTGTTACTGGACCCTTCTTATTTTCTTCTAATTATAAATGGTTAAGAATTACAAATTGCATCTTTTTTTGTTGCAGGTGGATTCTCAGAGATAGGAAACATTGGTCATTAAAACTTGACAGTATTTTGAGAAGTTGTTTGTGTTGAGTATATTCTTGCTGAAAATCATATGCTTTTAAAGAGCTTGACATTTGAAATGACTGTTATGACAAACTTGAGCCTGAAGTTCCAAGGTGCCATTTTAAAAGCTACTTAGCACAGAAAACCACAAATATTTAGAGTAAAATAACCAGAAGCCATTTCTGTAGCTTTTTATAGCACAGAATGAGCCAATGAAGCCCTTTCAAAAGATTGTTTTGTTGCTTGACGACAGAAAACTACAATGCAGCAGAGGTGAAGGAGTTCATTTACTGATAAAATATTCAGGCACTTGATAGTACCTGCTGGCAAAAAACATGTGTGAGGGAGTGCAGTGCCAGCCAAAGTATCCTTTTACCTTTAGGAGAAGTGCTGAACTGCGGCCTTTATTTCAGAAACAATCAAAACATGAATTCATTTCATGCAATATCCACTGTATTTAACTCTCTCTGAATGCCAGAGGGGTATCCAACACATTGCTGCTCCATCTGGTTTTCAGGGTATGGACTGCATGAGGTTCCTGTCATGTTCTGCCCTTTTTTCTTGTTTTTTTTGTGATCCCTTATCTGGTTTTTTGTTTTTTTCCCCCTTATTATCAGGATCCTGGTCCCCTGCCTTGTCTTGTGTTTGCCTTGAGCCTTTGTGCATTTGGATGGGGCATGAGCAAAGCATTCTGGGTAGGGACCCTTAGTTTCCTGTCTTGTTCCCAAGTGTTATCCTGTGTATTTGCCCAGCTGTTCCTTCAGCCTTCCTCCTGCTCTGCGAATATGTGATTCAGTTCCGTGCGTTAAGTAGTAACATGCTTTAAAGGGGAACTGTCATCCTAGTACAAGTTTGTCTCATAATTAACTTCATATAGAGATTAGATAGAACAGTTGTTTTAATTTTCATAAAATTCATTGTATGGCTAAATTTTAAATTTGAAAAATTATCCAGGTCCTTACTTCAGAACAGACAGCGGATATAGCTCTGCACCCCAGTCTGTCAATCTGCTTCCCTCCCACGTAGCTTCTCGATCCAGCCTCCTCCAGATAAGGAAGATCCTACCATGGAGCAAGATAGTTCTATGAGAAGTAGGATTTGTACTCCAAGTACTTGTCTGCCAATATTTTGCAATCTGTGACAGGAGACCAATCTATTCTTCGAAGATGCATCAGCCTCCAAAGCTTTAATCCAAAGTGCTCTACGAGTAGTGTTGGACAATGCAGAGGATCTAGCCATCAACTTGGATACATCTGCTGAAAACGTTGTGACATGGATCATCTACCAAGCCAATGGATTTGTACATTCCAGTGCATCAACGACCGAGTGTTCCCCACTACTGCATATCCTGGACACATTAAGTTGTATCCGATGGTCCAGAATGATTACACCTCATGTAGTCTTCGTTCCCCATGTCTGATAGTCTGTGGTATATTTCTTTTCTCTTTTGATGTTAGCCATTTTTCATGTACCATCCTCCCACTTGTTTGTTCAGGCTTTAGCATTCACCTCCATGTGCTGTATCTGATTAAATCAGCCCCCTCTAAACAGAAGGTTTCTTCCTTGGCAAAACTATTAGCTGCAGGCAGTAGCATCTAACATCCTGGCCATAGGGCAAAATCGCCACCCCAACCACCAAAATAAGGCACAATTTCTATCAAGGCCATAATTAGGGTTCAAATATTGGTGCTTTGGTTAGAACAAAGAAGAAGACAAAGATTCCTTGTACACGTAGATTATTCCATAGTCATGGTCAACCACAGAAAACCAGAAATACTACTAGAATCAGTGTCACCACTACCACCACCACCGGTACCACCAGAGTGCTCACTCCACCACTTATCTATATCATTGATGAACAATGAGCTTTTTAAGGCTGCTAGACAGAAGGTCCACTACACCTTTGATATATGTAGTGCCCTTAGCACACAGAATGCTTTTCTTTTTCTGATGGCACACTGGTGATGACCCATTGTGTTGGAGAACAGCATCACTGCTGCTGCAGCAGGCATATTGGGTGACAGGAATGGTGGGACTGGGTCAGAAGAGCAACAGGGGGTATCGCTCTTTTCTCCTCCATGCTGAGGTTATGTAAAGCAGCACATATCAGCTCACATTCTGGCAGCACTTAGGAAGATGCTGGCACAGTGGGCTGAACAGCAGGCAGGTAAATCACTTGAGATGTGATTACTGGTGACAAATGGAGCAGCAACAAAAGATGGGGACTTTGTGGGTTTGTATTGTATGGTATGTATACTGCATCTCGTGGTAAGGGCACCTCTTCCAGCTGAAGGGCATTGCAGACTGCCAAACTGTTGTAAGATCGCTGGGCACTTCCACCACAATTTCAAGTGAATTCAGTAGCTGAGGGAGGAGCAGGAGGTGGTGGATACACTGTGCCTCACAGTCAAATATGCTGCTGCTTCCTTCCTTACAGAGATCAGTATATGTTTGTAGCTGGAATCTGGCTGCAATAGTGAGAAATGACACAATGTGGACTTGCTGGAGACAAGGTGCAGTACAGGTTCAGAACACTGGTGGTAGAATAGAGGAAACTAACAAGAGAAGCACAGCTGTTGACCCATTTGAACATGCCCTGCAAAAGGTGAATTCTTACTTACCTGGGAATTCCTTTTCCTTCTAAATCCCAGGGCAGCACATACATGAAACCCGCCCCAGGACAGGAAAATCATAGGTCAAATTAAAGAAGGTTCCACCCTATAAAGGAGCTCCTGCTCCTCAATCTACCAGTGGCAATAAAAAAAAAAAAAGACAGGAGACCACGAGCTGCTAGAAAGTTTAATAGGGCAGGCACCCTTTGTGCTGCCCCAGAATATAGAAGGAATAAGAATTAACAGGTAAGTAGGAATTCACCCTTTCCTTCCCATCCTAGGCAGCACATACACAAGAGATATGAAAGATAGAAAAGGGTTGGCAATTAGGATCCAACAGCCTGAAGGACATGTAGGCCAGAGGATGAGTCCTCTGCCATCAGGAGATCTAGACGACAGAGCATGTGTGATTCAATGCAAAGTGGTTGGCGCCCTCAGCTTCCCAGTGGCGGGTAGAGGGGCCTGGCAAGGCCAGGCTGTGGCTGCTGGTCCGGAGGCATCTCATTTTTATTTATTTATTTTCCTTTGAGGGGAGGGGGTGCTTTCTGTTATTAGACAACCACCAGTACTTCCTCATTAACCCTTTGAGTGCCAGAGGAATATCCAAAGTAATTTGCTGGATAACCCTCTGGCAGTCAAAAGATTAAAAACACTTTTCTAGTCCATGTACCATGCAGCTATATGTCTGTCCATCAGTCTAATGTTGCTGCTGGTGGCATTGAAATGCAAACACTCGTCCTTGTCACCTCGACCCCTATGTTGTACTTCTTACAAAGTCAAAGATGCTGCCACTTCCTTACTTTCAGAGGGTGGGTTTTGCTAATGGGCACGCTCCTCATGCACACTCAGTGAACAGGGAAAGAAGAAAAAGGCATCCAGATATTTATTATTTTTATTGTTTGTTTATGCTCCTTGATGAAGACCCAGATGAAATGGATGTAATTGATAGCCAAGTTTTATGTAATTTATTTGAATTAATCTTGTCAAACGTCAGTCCAGAGAAGGCAGCAGGGGCCTTCCCCGTTGAAAAAATGAGTAATGGATTGTGTCCAGCAACAAATATTGTTTATGAAATTCTGACCAACCAAATGTAAAGGCAAACAAAGTGTTTGTTTTCTCCAAAAGTGAAAACATGTTTTTACAAGTTATTCAGATGAAAAGAATGTTATCTCTCTGTGTACTGATCTAGTATGATACATAAAAAGCCATCTTCTAAATTGACCCTTTGAGGCTTGTGCTTACTAAGAATTACTTCAGGGTTGATGACACCTTTTATTTATAAACCCAAGGGACATAAATGTAGCACCCAATCATGCTAGCATCTTTGTTTCATCAGAAAGTTCATTAAGCTCATTAACCCATTACATACCACTTCAAATTTAACTTTATACTATGACAAAACAACAGTTTTGTAAATCTGACATTAGACATACATTTTTATTATACTTTATTTAAATAGGGCCAACTTATTCCACCGTGCTGTACAATATGGAATATACATTAAATAGTACAAATAGAACACAGAAAACAGAAGGATCAGAGGGCCCTGCTTGTGAAAGCTTACAGTCTAGAGGAAGGTAGGTGAGACACAAAAGGAGTAAGTGGTCCAGGCAAGTAGTGGGTCTTTTTGGGAGAAAAAGATTATGTGAACAATGAGGTCACGATGGGGTTGTAGATTGGAGAGTGATTTTAGAAGGGATTGAGAGTGAGCAGAAGTTGGACAAGCTGTAAGAGACAGAGTAGAGGTTTGTGAAGACAAGGTCAAGGGAGTGACCATCACTTTGTATAGGAGAGCTGGTCCACTGTGATAGACCAAAGGAGGTTGCTAAGAAGAAGAGTTTGAGAGCAAAGCGGGTGTTGGGGTTATCTACAAGTATGTGGAAGCCTCCCAGGATGTGAGTGGGGACGTCAGAGGACATAAAATGAGGAAGACAGGAAGCAAAGTGGTCAAGGAACTGTGTAGTAGAACCTGGTGGTCTGTACATGACAGCAACATGCAAGGGGAAGGCGGAGAAGAGACAAAGTAGGAAAGGAGAGAGGGAACAGACAAGAGTTAACTGAAAGGTGTAGTTAGAGGACAGCAGGATGCCTATCCCACCCCCTGTCTGTTATCAGGCCTAGGGATGTGGGTGAAATGTAGGCCACCATATGAAATGATCATGTAAGCCAGGTTTTAGTGATGACAAGGAGGTTTAGAGAATGTGAGATGAACAGCAACTTGCTTATTGCACACATAGCAGGTGTTCCAGAGACCAAAACAAAAGGGAGGGCTGGCGGTTACGTGACATGGAACAGTTATTAGGTTGATGTTCCATGTGTGAGAGGGTGTTGCAGTACAAAAGGGAATGGAACATTTGTTAGTTCAGATGTCACCTGCAACAAGCAGAAGAACGGTGAGGAACAGAAGGTGGGAGTGAGACATATACCTATATACAAAAACTACAGTCAGGAATAATCTACTTTCGGCTAGCAGTTTTCATTCCAAACTACAACAAATTTCTTTCCTTATAATCAAGCTTTCCATGTACAAAGAATTGTATCCGATAAAACAAAGAATGGATGAGATGTTGAAGAAATTTGCAGCAAGAGGGTACAAGAGATCTGAACTTGAAATAGAGACAGCATTTCAGAAGGACAGAAATGCACTGTTGAATAATCTCACAAATCCGTTCACTAGTATGTATTTATAATGTCAGTTAATTACCTATACAAAATAATTTTGTGTGGTATTGGCCCACTATTCAATAGGACAAAGATCATGGAAACATGTTTAAAAAAATGCCATTTTTATCTTACAAATTCTCTAAAAATATTGGGAGACATTTGTTATTTGGTGACATCAATCCTGACACTAAACAAAAACAGTTTGTGGTGAACCTCTGATTGCAACTTTTCCCTGCCTAAACTACAAGTGTTGCAATAGCACCAGTGGCGTAACAATAGGGGTCGCAGTGGTCGCACCTGCAACCGGGCCAGTCACTCCAGGGGCCCGACCGCCCCCTGAGACCCCCTCACCCGCATCAGCAGCTCAGCAGATCTCCCATTCGGCGCGCCGCTCTAGTAATAGAGAGCGCTGGGAGATGACATCATCTCCCAGCCTCTGCATTACTAGAGCGGTGCGCGGGAGCTTCAGTAGTAGAGATATGTGCCGAAGGAGGCACAGATCTGTTAAGCCACGCCACTAGACCACCAGGACTGGAGGTAGAGGCAATGTGGAGATGAAGGGGAAATGTGGAGATGAACTGGCAATGTGAAGATGGGGGCATCGTGGAAGGGGAAATGTGGAGATGGGGGCATTGTGGAGATGAAAGGGGCATTGTGGAAGGGGCAATGTGGAGATGAAGGGGGACATTGTGGAGATGAAGGGGGCATTGTGGAAGGGGCAATGTGGAGATGAAGGGGGCCAATGTGGTCGGGGGGGGGCCCATGGCAATTCTTGCACCAGGGCCCGGTGGCTTCTAGTTACGCCTCTGAATAGCACAATTAAAGGAAGTTTTATTTATCATCCAAGGATACCAAAACTTGCAGTGAAACATGATGCCACTTGTAATTCTGCTCAAGTGGTCTTGCGCATGGTCAGCAAAAGCGCATGTGCAGAAGTCATGTTTTTGTATTAATAAAATAAGACTAAAGTATTTACTAATAACAAGACAATCATATTATGTCCCTCTGTGGCAGCAAAAGTTTCCATTTAGAGGGGAGTCATGTTTTATCTGGTTAGAACCTGAATTGATCATTAATTTTATTTTATGGGGGCTACTGACATCTTCTTACCAGCAACAAAGGTAAGCATTTAATTGCAGGACCTTTACATTTATGTGTAATAACGACCATTATCTATTATGCTGTGGAATGATCTTCGCATTTTACTGGAGATTAACTACCCTCCTGGGATGACAGCATGGAAACATGAAATAATGTGCCTGGTGTATGCTTAGAAAGTCTTTCATTTAAGGCAGTGACTGCCACCATATGGCAAGAAACCCACAGTGCATTTGCTACACCACCACTTGCAACTCAAGGTTTGTTGTATATGTATATGCCTATGAACTCGCCTATTTTGTAGAGAGGAATCAAATATTTAAAGGTTAACCCAAACAAATCCACAGCATGGCAACTAAAAAGGAGGATAACTGGTAGTTTCACCTAATAAGTAATATGTTGCCATACAGGCAAACATCTTTTGCACAGTTGATTGGCTACCCTTGTGTAAATCCTAGCAAGCACATCCGAAGAAAAAGAAAAAAGTTAAAGGAACAGTAAACTTTTTTTATGAAAAAATATATATAGTAGGACATTTCCTGTTGAGAATAGAAAGGGTACTCCCACTGCTGAGAGATGCATATTTCCTGGGTTATTACAGTTTAAACCTGTGTTTTTTTACATTAGCAGTGCCCTCTAGTGGTCAAATTCCAATACAGAGTATTGGTCCACATCCATATTTACACAATATTAACTCAATATACTGCTACATATTGACTGCATACAATTACCGCACTGAGGCTTCAGTTTTAGCCACACTTGTGTAGTGATCTAATTGTGACAGACTACAACATATGGCAATGGGATGCCTTGATTGTTGATGGTTTTACAAAGAAACTGGAAAGTCCAAAATGTTGTCTTGGATATTTACCAGCTGAGGCTGAAGGGAGTTGCTGTCCAACAGTAGCTGGAGAGCCATATAAACTGACAACTCCATGAGGCACAACTGTGACCGAGTCCAGTGTCCATACTGAAAGAGGCAAAGAAAGTTAAATGTTTAGGGTTCAAATCCTTGTAATAATAGTACTTATAATATTGAATATGATTGGCACTACTGGCTTCCAAGTAGCACGTTTGCTAGCTTGATGTTAACCACTTAACGACCCATGACATGCCAGGACCGTCATGTGTAAACTTCCCTTAAGGACCCATGACGGTTCTGGCACGTCATGGGCTAAATGATAGCATCGCTCCTCCGTGCACACTGCTATCACTGAGTGCAAGCTGAAATTGCTTTATTTCAGCTGGTGTCTATTCTGCTCAAGGAGCGATCACATGTACCAGCATTTAGATTAGAAAAGGCAGTGAAGCACACTGATTTTGTGTCTAATCTATTCCTCTCTCTGCCTTACGATCAAAGTAAGGGAGAGAGAAGCAGAGAGGAGACATCTAGTGGTAGAAAAATATGCAGCTGCTGGGGGTATTAACCCCTTCACTGCTGGTGCTAGAGGCTGGCTGGATACAGGTCAATTTCTGATCTGCTAAGATACTTTTTTTTTTTTTTTACAAAAAACAGATTTTATTAAAAAAATAAATAAAATCTCATTAAACAAAATTGGGAGTTTGATTGTTGTGCAGCCCTGTAGAACACTTATACACACCGCCAATTCTCATCAATAAAAAAGTGCCAAAATACTGAAGTAAAGAGGGACAGGGGATTTTCACCCAGGGGGGACAGTGCCCACTTAAAACTGCCTATTTTGTAGGTATGACTGACTGGTCATATCTTTTATGCAGTCGCCATAAAAATTTAACCCATTGTGCCCAAATGATCCCAAGTAAAAAAAAAAAAAAAAAATTGTGTTTTTTTTTTTTTTTTTTTTTTTACCATTTTCTTTAATTTTACAAAAATAAACGGTGGGTTATCCATATAAGTATGATATCAATATCAACGATATCAATGCTCACCTCAGAGCAGCAAGACTATCCAGATGGATGGCAGAAAGGGACAATCTTCAGTGAGCATAAGGAAAAAACCTGTCAAGAGGGGCAGGATTTTCATTGTTCTCGCGGTAAGAAGATTGCTCCTTGCTGTGAGCTGTCTGGTATGAAGACCAGATTCCACATCTGAGGGGAGGTGGCTTACAACACTAACTAAAAGGGGAGGGAGGGGGATATTTTATCATTCAATTACTATTGAACCACAACTCTGGCAGTATTGAACTAACACTCTCCATGGCCCAAATACTATGAAGATTGTGAAACATTACTATCCCTTTAAGTCCTGCCTCCTCCACTGTTCTTTTTATTACCTGAATTGTAATGGGGCCGAGTGTGTGTGTATATATATATATATATATATATATATATATATATATATATATATATATATATATATATGTCTGTGTGCGTGAATGTGTCTGTGACATGTGAGTGCAAAGTTATAAGTTTATCGGCTAAATAATAAGTCAGCAAAAAAAAAACCCCACACACACAATAGAGTCACTCCTATATTGTACAAAACAAACAAACAAACAAACAAATGTTTAGAATTGTTTGTCCTCCCTGCTGAAATATTGTTGCAGTTCTAAACTCACTTATTATATACTAGTTGAAGAGCCCGTGTACACGGGCCACAGTGCCAGACAACAACAGCCACGGTGCAGTTATGCACAGTACAGACTGCCCGCACCATGGCTAATACGGAGCAGGGTGCTCCAAATTCAGACCGTAGTCCTCTCTGCGCAATTCGGAGCGCCCCGCTTCATTATCAGTCGCGGCACAGGCAGTCTGTACTGTGCAAGACTGCAGCGAGCACAGCCCTCTGTACTGCGCATGACAGCTTCTGACAACATACATTAGCAAATTATTATTTAAGATAACGTATTTGTTACAGGTGATATGGCCCTTTCTTTTAATTCCAGTCTTCTGGTCCTCATACAGTTAAAGAAGTGGTTCTCAATTATACCTCCCAACATTTCAAATGGCCAAAGAGGGTCACTTTTGTTTTACATGGTGTTGCAGGGGGCATGGCTGGTGGGTGGTACTTTACAGTGAATTATTAATTAACTAGTGTAAAAGTCCGTGTACATGCGCCAAGGTCCGGGTAATGTTAACCCTTTGAGTGCCAGAGCGGCACGCAACACATTGCTTTGTAATGCGTTGTGTAACCCTCTGGCAATCAAAGGGTTGAGAGGCCGCTGGTGCTACAGTGAAAGGGTTAAGAGGCTGCTGGCGCTACCTAACTGCTCCATGCGATGCAGTCTTGCGTCGCCTCTGCTGCTCATGACTGCATCATAACAAACATCCTAGCGAATTATTATATAGGTAGGAGTAGGATATCATGACCTATTGACACCTCTGTGTGTAGCTGAATAAATGATTTAGAGCAAGACCAAAGTATTTTATTTATACAGAATAATTTATAAATAAAGATACTTAAGTTTAAACAAACATTAATGTGAGTTTTATTGCCATGGCAATGTCATACACTTATATGCACAACACACAGTCTGATCTGCTAAAGAGAGGGACATCAGAGTATTGGGAGTTAGGTCTGTAAGAGTTATACTTGGGAGACATACTCAATATTTATTTTTTGCTCAAGGCACACCAGACATACAAGTTATAATTTCACCCCTAGTGGAAAATACATACATATATAGTTATTCTTAGTTATCTCAGGATTACAAGATATTGTTTGTCATAATATAATTATATATATATATATATATATTAGAAACTCAGTGTCAACATTGTTGTTAATTTGTTCACCCTTTGAGTGCCAGGGGGTGCAACATCTAACGATGCATCTGAAAGGATGAAATGCTAATGAACATACATCTACTATAGCTGAGAAACCCCAATTACTAGTGAAAAAAGGAAAGTAAGGAAGTGGAATAAAAACAATAAAACTGAAACTTGAAACAAATATTCACTACAAGTCTCCCTTTTGGCGTAATTACGTGCTGCCATAACATAAGTTTGTGTCAAGATGGCGCTGCAGGTAACAGCGAAGACGAGGATCTCTTTCTATAATGCATCCGAATCCATGGTAGATCGTCACTTCCGGGTTAGGGGTTTAGTTCCTGTATTGTGCTGGTTAGAGTTGGGATATTCTGCGTATGTTTTCTGGTGATTCTAAAGACACAGGAGGAAAGGTATGAAGTATGTAAGGTTTGCGATAAAATAATGTCTCAGACGTGTTCGTACCTCGACATTTGATATGATAGGGGCTGCAATCAAAGTGTGTATTCCATGGGCAGTCTATGTCCCATGACAGCAGCTGCTAAGATATATGTGTGTGTGAGAAAGCAGAAGCTGTCGTGATTATTTGTACCAGGTCCGGATAACGCTGTGATCGTGCGTTTGTATTGTGGTCTTGTTGGGACTGTATACCAGCTCATCAGCTGTTGTTGTGATGGGACGGTATACTAGCTCATCAGCTGTTGTGGTGATGATGGGACTGTATACTAGCTCATCAGCTGTTGTGGTGATGGGACGGTGTACCAGCTCATCAGCTGTTATGGTGATGGTACTGTATGCCAGCTCATCAGCTGTTGTGGTGGTGGGACTGTATGCTAGCTCATCAGCTGTTGTGATGATGGGGACTGTATGCCGGGGCATCAGGTGTTGTGATGATGGGGACTGTATGCCGGGGCACCAGCTGTTGTGGTGATGGGGACTGTATGCCGGGGCACCAGCTGTTGTGGTGATGGGGACTGTATGCCGGGGCACCAACTGTTGTGGTGATGGGGACTGTATGCCGGGGCACCAGCTGTTGTGGTGATGGGGACTGTATGCCGGGGCACCAGCTGTTGTGGTGATGGGGACTGTATGCCGGGGCACCAGCCGTTGTGGTGATGGGGACTGTATGCCGGGGCACCAGCCGTTGTGGTGATGGGGACTGTATGCCGGGGCACCAGCCGTTGTGGTGATGGGGACTGTATGCCGGGGCACCAGCCGTTGTGGTGATGGGGACTGTATGCCGGGGCACCAGCCGTTGTGGTGATGGGGACTGTATGCCGGGGCACCAGCCGTTGTGGTGATGGGGACTGTATGCCGGGGCACCAGCCGTTGTGGTGATGGGGACTGTATGCCGGGGCACCAGCCGTTGTGGTGATGGGGACTGTATGCCGGGACACCAGCCGTTGTGGTGATGGGGACTGTATGCCGGGGCACCAGCCGTTGTGGTGATGGGGACTGTGAAGCCATTTCAAATTAAGCTCCAAGTGGTTAGAAAATTCCTTCCTGACTCCAAATGACAGTCGAATATTTCCCAGAATCAACATCCTATCTGCTATAAAGCCCGCTGTCCTAATTATCAGTATTGTTCTGTGCTATATAGGTATCCACT
Source organism: Rhinophrynus dorsalis (assembly GCA_037306005.1). Lineage (NCBI taxonomy): Eukaryota > Metazoa > Chordata > Amphibia > Anura > Rhinophrynidae > Rhinophrynus > Rhinophrynus dorsalis. The sequence continues at coordinate 49,549,803 of CM074721.1, forward strand.
ACTTTTTTTGGAAGTAGTTATAGTATCTGCAAGCACAGCATCCCAAGGAAAATAATTCTATAACCTTACTGCCCTTACTGTAAAAATGTCCTTCCTTTGTTTTAGTCAAAACCACTTTTCCCCTATTTTTAATGGATGACCTCCTTGTTTTTTGCTCAGCTATTTGAGTAATTAGTTCCTTATATTGACCTTAAATATATTTGCAAGTGGTAATCATATCACCCCTTAAACATCTCTTCTGTAATGTAAACAAACCCAGTTTGACTAGTCGCTCTTTATAACTCAGATCCTCCAATTTCTTTATCCGTTTTGCTGCACGTCTCTGCACTTTTTCCAGTTCTAGAATGTCTTTTTTTTAAGGACTGGTGCACAAAACTACTCCATATTGTAGATGAGGCCTTACCATGGATTTATATAGCAGTAGAATTATATTCCCGTCTGGTGCATCTGTATCCCTTTTTATGCAGCATAGTATCCTATTTTCTCTTGCGGCAGCTGGGTAATGCTGCACACTGCTGTGAAGTGTATCATCTATGCGTATTCCTAAAGCTTTCTCTAATGAGGATTCCCCCAAATAGTTTCTCATTTAATGTATATGTAGCATATTTGTTTCTACAGCCCAAATGAATAACCTTACATTTAAACCTCATCTGACACTTTTCTGTCCATTCACTTAGTTTATCCAAATCTTTCTGAAAAGAAACATCCCTCTGTATGTATTTCCTTGCACAGCTTTGTTGTCATCACAGTTTGCATAGCTAATAACTCCCCAGTTCTACCCCCAGTTTGCTGTGCATTTCATGGAGATCTGCACAGTAGTCCAATGTCAAAGCCTTACTCTGAGCTTGTGAGAATTTCATCCCTCCCAATAGAAGCCTAATAATAGCTAATTCTTGGAAACTGGCCTCTATGTGAGAAGGAGAAAGCTCCCGTGATCACTGAGTAAGGTGTTGGTTTCACAGATGTGCAGATCTTTGTGTTCGGCACAGCAAACCATAAGAGATCCAGTGACTTATGAGCTATGGGAACTGTTACTGTAGACACAGATAGTGGTTTAAAATGGTATTTTGTTGAACCTGTACTGTCCCTTTAACACTTTCAGTGGCAGAGTGGTGTGCAGTGCATTTATTTGCAATGTATTACATACACATCTGTCACTGAAGGGTTTGGCACTCAAACAGTTTACGTTCCTTCATCAAAATCTGAATTTTGTTCAAATTGTGATTCTTTCATTGCATAAGAAAGTACGGGCTGTGTTCTGGGGCAAATCAACAGCACCATATGGGACAAATAACAGTTCCCATTGATGCAAATGCAGCTTTTAGTCCTGTAAATGCTAGAGAGGTTCAAATGCATTTTGTTGTTGTAGATCTCTGTACTGAACTTATTTAATATCTCAGCTGTTTTGCAGCATAACTTCTTGAAATGTCTGGGGGAACAGATTTGATGGCGGTTCCCCAAGGAGGAGGCAGCGACCCAACTGGGCTAGAGGAACCCAAAAAAATGACGAGGGAAGACTGGAGGAAAAAAAAGGAGCTAGAAGAACAGAGGAAGTTGGGTAATGCCCCTGCGGAAGTGGATGAAGAAGGAAAGTAAGTTTCGGCACACTGCTTTATGTCTAGGGGTCTTATCCATATAGAAAAAGGGGAGCAATGCTGGAACAAACAAACTGATAATTCGGGGCAAATAAAATGGGGCTTTTACGTCAGAGCAGACCAAACTTCAATATGATCTATTCAACCTAAGTTACTATGTTACTATGTTTAAAGGGATAGTAATGTTTCATAATAAAAGCAGCTCTAATTAATCATCATAGTATTTGGACTTTGGAGAGTGTTATTTCAATACTGTCAGACTTGTAGTTCAAGAGTAATTCAATGACAAAGTATCCCACTCCCGCCCCTTTTACTGATGTAACACTGTTCAGCCAAAGCAGAAGGGAGGTGCCCAGGTAGATTGCAGAGAGGGACAATCTTCAATGAACCCCTTAGCGACAATGGACATACATGTACGTCCTCTGTGGCTGTCACTTAGTGACAGAGGACGTACATGTACGTCCAGGAAATCCGGATCCCCGCGCGGCTGCACGCCGTTCGGGGACTCCGGATTCTAATGAAGAAAAAAAAAAAAAATGTTAGACGGGCGTTAAGTGACAGCCGCGTCTGCACGCGGCCGTCACTAAGGGGTTAAGATAAGGGAAAAAACCTGAAAACTGTGTCAAGGAGGGCAGGGATTTCATTGTTTTCATAGGAATAAGAGTGTCCCCTTCTGTTATCTGTCTGGTCTATGGACTGCATTCCACATCTGAGAAGAGATGGCTTACACTAGGTAAAAGGGGCGGGAGGGGAAACTTTGCTTGTGAATATCTCTTAAACCATAAAGGTTTGAGAGATAAGACTTATACCGTTCTTCATGTTTTTTTAATGCCTACAAAATAAAATAAAGTTAAAACGAAGTATTACTATCCCTTTAAAGTAGAATACATAAGCATAAATATGTAGCTCTTTTTATGTCTCACCATCTGAATAACAAAAACAAACATATTGTGCAGGCACATTTACATAAATATACAATCTGAAACTCCATATTCAAATTTTGTCAAAGTTTTATAGAATTGATGAAGCACCCTAAGTGGATATATGTGACACCCTAGTTGAGAATCACTGGGTTAAGCTCTTAAAGAGGAACTTTCATCAGATAACCGTAGACCTGCAGATGATAATTACATTAGCGATATGCACATACCTAGTTTTATTTTCAAGAATAATTGCTGTATTAACCCCTTCTTGTCCGGTGACGTACCTGGACTGTCATGCTGGTCCGGCACTTAAGGACCAGTGACGGTTCAGGAGCGCGGTGAGTAATACCGGGGACTGGATTTGATCGCTCCAAGACCGGAGCGATCTCTTTCAGTCCCTCTGTTCGGCGTGCTGCCCCACGTGATCAGTCATGTGGGGCGGCACCCTGAAATTCCATATCTGGTCCTTAAAGGACCACACACCCTGGGACTGCTGGTCGTTAAGGGGTTAAACAAAAATAGAACCTTCTACGCAGGCAGGCACCGGGGAGCAGCGCAGACATCGTGCAGAGCCGGGATCTCTGCGTGTGCAATGTCCGTCCCCTTCAACTCCACCATTAGTGAGTTGAATGCCTTTTTGCTGAAATGCACCGAAAGGGACTGACAGTGCAGGAGCAGAGAGTGCCTACAGCAAGATCCCAGTCGGTGCCTTCCTGCATAGAAGGTTCTATTTTTTTATTTAATGCACCAATTATTCTTGAAAATAAAACTAGGTATGTGCATATCATTAATGTAATTATCATTTGCACCTCTGTGGTTATCTGATGAAAGTTCCGCTTTAACCCTTTGAGCGTGCCAGAGGGGTACGCAACTCATTGCAAAGCAATGCGTTGCATACCCCTCTGGCACTCAAAGGGTTAACAGCCAACAACAATGTATTGGATGTACTGTAGATTTCTATTAATTATTTGGTGGTTTAAAATAAATCCAGACTCCCAGGGAATGAGGTTTTTTACATCACTTATTTTACTTCATGAGTAATATTTTTTTCTGAATTGTTATAGTAAATGCTGTATACTGACAAATAAAACACACATTTAAAGTTGCTTTGTTTACTCTTTTCAGAGACATCAACCCTCACATCCCACAGTATATTTCTACAGTCCCTTGGTATGTGGATCCTTCCAAAAGGCCTACGTTAAAACACCAAAGGCCCCAGGATGAGAAGCAGAAAGAATTCAGTCAAATGGGAGAGTGGTTCAGGAAGGGTGTTAAAGAGGTAAATATGTGAATTTCCCCTGCATGTCATCACTACGACACAGCCACTATTAACACTACCATTCACCTGAGTTATTATATAATGTGTGTATTACTATTTTGAATTCCTGGTGAAGTGGAGTGTCACTGAAATGTTGGACTGATATAAATTTTTATCATGCTACAATAAATGCTTAATTTAAAGGATATATATCACTTTTTACTAAATCTGCTTCAATGGCAGAAACCAGATATTTTCAGTTTGAAAGCAGACTGGAAGTCTGTGGTTTTCATCCACAAATTCCAAATGTCCATGCACATTCCCCAAAAACCTGCTATATATCAGACCTGTTACATTGGGTCTGTAGGGAACTGCATAATTCAGCAGTAATGCAGATGTAATTTCCTTTAACCTCTTAAGGACCAGCGGTCCTGGGACTTTCCGTCCCATAAAGACCACTTTGATCTTTGCAGACGTGCCGGTACATGTGACCTATTACGTGTATCGGCACGCCGCTTTTGGGCCTGAAAGTGATCTCTCCAGTCTTGGAGCGGTCAATTTTAGGCCACATTTTTACTTACATCACTCCCGGTGAAGCGCTGTAAGTAAAAAGTATGTGACGTACTATGACCGTCATTGGTCCTTAAGTATTTAAGGACCATGCGGTCATAGTACGTTACGTAGTCCTTAGGGGGTTAAAAACCACAATCTGCTCCCCTGTTGGTGCACCGCAGCTCACAATGCATCCCATGGTTAATCAGCAGTTCTGCTACAGCAAATATCTGATAATGGTGCCATTTAACGTTTTGTGCTGTGTGCCCTGATTCAGACTGTGACACTTTTGCCGAGGTGCCCTAAAGTTCAGTGAAGGCTCAGGATGGCAATGTATTATTGGATCTGTATCAAAGGCACATCGCCAGGAAGCACTAATTTGTCTTCCCCCATCATATTCTCATCAGTCCACTACCAATCTACTGACAATGCTATCAATCCACCATGCCTTCATCAGGTTTATGATTTTGGATTAAGCACATCTACAATGGCTCATTTCCGTATGGAAATGCAGGTTATTGAGCCATTGTCATCTTCATGTAGGTGTGTTTATATGTTATTGTGGCTGTTCCTTACATGCACTAAACCCTGATAGCAGCCTCAGTCCCAATATCGATGGCGAAGTTGGGATGTCCCTGTAGCTTCCTGTTCAGTTACAAACATTCCCATGGAGTGTTCTCATACTGCTGGCAGTGTGCAAGGGATGCCCTCCCTTACACATCACCAGCAGTACACAACCCTGAAGTCTGAGAACATACTTTCTGCTTCCTCATTTGCTTAGTGGGGGAGCTGAAAGGATCCTCTCAGTCTTACATATAACCAGCAATTTGACAACACTGTATGCAGATTGAGAACTCTTCCTCCTTTGTATTACTCCAGACCATTGAACCTTAATGTATATCCTTCTTTGTATTTCTGTCTTACATAAGAATTCTCTTGCAGGATAGTAATTCTGGAGTAAATTTGCATCATTAAAAAATTGCCATTGATTTAAAAAAGGGCTTTTAACCTGTTAAATCGTAAAGAGAGATCCAATGCATTAACCCCTAGAGTGCCAAGTGGTCTGTACTTGCTGTGCCAAGCTCGTGCATTGTACATCTAAAATTCAGTCACTGCATAAGCCAGTATAACCGTCTTGCAGTGGCTGCATTTTAGAAAAAATGTTGCCTGGCACTCTTGGGGGTGCATGAGGATAACTCCGCATGCCTCCCCCAGTTATTGATCTCCCAGACGATCGCACTGCGAGATCAATGTTTGCACTACAAGATCAATTTTTGTAATGGAAAAGTAGAGCTTCTCCTTCCCCCTCTCTACTACCCAAACTACTGGGTAGGAGTGGGTGAGATCGGGGGAAACCTTCTAACGTGATTGGAGACATTTTTATCCCTTATTGGCATAGTCAGCTTGCTCCAGCAGTTGTATTTTTTGTTAGTACATTAAATAAGGCTTGTTGTATCCTAATTCTGGAACTTTTTAACCCTTTGAGTGCCAGAGGGGTACAGAATGCATTGCTTTGCAATGCATTCCGTATGCCTCTGGCACTCAAAGGGGTAGTATTGGTTACTATCAACAAAGCAAGCACACTTTGTAGACCGTTCCAGTGAAGTATTCCTTTCTAGATAGCTCTATTTCGAGCTGCTGGCCAGTCCTGGAACCAGGATCTCCTTCTGTCAGAGTGCTGACGTCAGTGAAAGGGGGCGGTAGGGGGGAACTTTAGCAGCTTATATCTCTCAAACTATACATGTTTGAGAGATGGGATGTAGGTCATTGCATTTATAATTTTAATAGCTACACTATTAAACTTTAATCGTAACCAGTACTATCCCTTTAACACTGCTAGCCAGGTAATTTCAGATTTGCTTACGATTAGATTATTCCAATGTGTCATATGTAGAATTAAGCAATTTAATAAAAGATGTTCTCAATTTTTTTTTTTTCCTGTGTAGGGTACTATAGCAACAAAATATCGCCAGGGTGCATGTGAAAATTGTGGCTCTATGACACATAAGAAGAAAGACTGCTTTGAAGTAAGTGTTTTTGTGCTGGTATAATAAACAAAAAACAACTTCTGTCTGGGCTGCCCCTTCACTCCTATCTCATAGACAAGGCATGTACAATGTGAGGGCCTCCAGCTTCTGTCATATTATAACAAGGACTGTCTGATGCTGTTAGACTACAACTTCCATCATCATCTAAGGGGTGTTTCTTTGGCAACAACTGCCATAGATACTAGAGACAACCCAGCACGTTGTGAAGCAGTTTGTTTTGGATATACCTCTAACATCCAAGGGCATAAAACACACTATTAGTCCCTTGGGTGTTAGAGGCCCTCTCCGTGCATTGCTTTGCAGAAAGGCTATTTTACTCAATCTCCATTATTTTTTGTAAAATGTTAACAGTTAGCCATTTACTTGCCATGGATGTCTAAATCGTTCTGTTGGGAACCCTATGGCAATCAAAGGGGTTAAGCCAACATTACTTCTTACATTATCAATGTTCACCTCCAGTTCTATGTATATAATTTTTGTTCAATGAAAAAGACACTTGTGTGCCTTTCAGAGACCCAGGAGAGTTGGAGCGAAGTTCACAGGAGCTAACATAGCTCCAGATGAATATGAGCAGCCAGAGCTGATGTTGGACTATGATGGGAAGAGGGACCGGTGGAATGGCTACAACCCAGAGGAGCACATGAGGATTGTTGAAGAGCATGCCAAAGTTGATTTGGTATGTTGAGTATAACATGGGTGGTCAATTATTTGACTTGTAGGCCACATCTCTGGTCAAACTCCCCCCAACTGTGTGGAAAGTAAAAAATGAAGGCCCACATCATTTTTTGATTTGCACTTGTATTCTTTGGGCTTGAGGGAAGGCCAGGAGGACTGAAAAATTGCCCTTGCCACTGATGTGGCTAATCACAAACGCCCAAACCTATACCCCCAAACCTCCACATAAGTTCACACAAATATCAGAACTGTCATTGACCGCTCTAGGTACTCTCTACTGCTCATGAGCACAATTACAGTTGAAACCAGAAGTTTTGATACACTATATAAAAAGACACATATGCATGTTTTTCTCACTGACATGAAATCAGAATAAACCTTACCCGTCTTGGGTCAATTAGGATTACCAAAACTATTTATATTTGCCAAATGCCAGAATAATGAAAGAGAGAATTTTTAAGGCATTTTTATTACTTTCTGCAAAGTCAAAAGTTTACATACACTAGGATTACTATGCCTTTAAACAATTTGGGACAGCCCATATTATGATGTCGTGTCTTTGGAAGCTTCTGATAGGTTTATTGGTAACATCTGAGTTAATTAGAGACACACCTGTGGATGTATTTTAATGCACACCAGAAACACACTGCTTCTGTGTGTAACATCATGGGAAAGTCTAAAGAAATCAGCCAAGATATCAGGAAGAGAATTGTGGACTTGCACAAGTCTGGATCATCCTTGGGTGCAATTTCCAGATACCTGCAGGTGCCTCGTTCATCTGTACAAACAATTATACGCAAGTACAAACAAGACGGGAATGTCCAGCCATCATATCGCTCAGGAAGAAGATGGGTTCTGTGTCTCAGAGATGAACGTTCTTTGGTCCGACATGTGCATTTCAACCCAAGAACAAAAGCAAAAGACCTTGTGAAGATGCTGGCGGAAGCTGGTAAGATTGTGTCATTATCCACAGTGAAACGAGTACTGTATCAATATGGGCTGAAAGGCCACTCTGCCAGGAAGAAGCCATTACTCCAAAAGAAAAATATAAAAGCCAAATTAATGTTTGCAAATGCACACAGGAACAAAGACCTACATTTTTGGAGACATGTCCTGTGGTCTGACTAAACTAAAATTGAACTGTTTGGCCATAATGACCATTGTTACGTTTGGAGGAAAAAGGGAGAAGCTTGGAAGCCTAAGAACACCATCCCAACTGTGAAACACGGGGGTGGAAGCATCATGTTGTGGGGTTGTTTTGCTGCAGGAGGGACTGGTGCACTTCACAAAATAGATGGCATCATGAGACAAGCAAATTATGTGGCAATACTGAAGCAACATCTCAAGACATCAGCCAGGAAGTTAAAGCTTGGGTGGAAATGGGTCTTCCAAATGGACAATGACCTGAAGCATACTGCCAAACTGGTTACAAAGTGGCTTAAGGATAACAAAGTCAATGTTCTGGAGTGGCCATCACAAAGCCCTGATCTCAATCCTATTGAAAATTTATGGGCAAAGCTGAAAAGGCAGGTGCGAGCAAGGCGACCTACAAACATGGCTCAGTTACACCAGTTCTGTCAGGAGGAATGGGCCAAAATTCCTACCAACTATTGTGAGAAGCTTGTGGAAGGATATCCTAAACGTTTGACCCAAGTCATACAGTTTAAGGGCAATGCTGCCAAATACTAATGAAATGTATGTAAACTTTTGACTTTGAAGAAAGTAATAAAAATGCCTTAAAAAATTCTCTCTCTCTCATTATTCTGGCATTTGGCAAATATAAATAATTTTGGTAATCCTAATTGACCTAAAATAGGTAAGGTTTATTCTGATTTCATGTCAGATAGTGAGAAAAACATGCATATGTGTCTTTTTATATAGTGTATGTAAACTTCTGGTTTCAACTGTGTTATAATCCCAAATTCTATTGTTTTTTTTTTTCCCCTCAACTTTAAAAGTGAATATCTACAGGTCCAATAAATACTATGAACAGGGCTCAAAATTTCAAGTCCTGAGCTACTAGCCAGGCCTGAAAAGTTACTCGCCACCAGTTTCCACTCCTAGCCCCACCCATGTCCCCGCCTTTAACTCCACCCATGTCCCCGCCTTTAACTCCACCCATATCAGGTTCTTCTTTCTCCCCCTTGCACCTCTCTTTCTCCCCCATATGTACTTCTTTCTCCCCCTTGCGCCTCTCTTTCTCCCCCATGTACTTCTTCTTTCTCCCCCATGTACTTCCTCTTTCTCCCCCTTGTGCCTCTCTTTCTCCCCCTTGTGCCTCTCTTTCTCCCCCATGTACTTCTTTCTCCCCCAGGTGCCTCTTCTTTCTCCCCCAGGTGCCTCTTCTTTCTCCCCCAGGTGCCTCTTCTTTCTCCCCCAGGTGCCTCTCTTTCTCCCCCAGGTGCCTCTCTTTCTCCCCCAGGTGCCTCTCTTTCTCCCCCTTGTGCCTCTCTTTCTCCCCCATGTACTTCTTTCTCCCCCTTGTACTTCTGTCTCCCCTTTGTGCCTCTCTTTCTCCCCCATGTACTTCTTCTTTCTCCCCCATGTACTTCCTCTTTCTCCCCCTTGTGCCTCTCTTTCTCCCCCTTGTGCCTCTCTTTCTCCCCCATGTACTTCTTTCTCCCCCATGTGGCTCTTCTTTCTCCCCCAGGTGCCTCTCTTTCTCCCCCTTGTGCCTCTCTTTCTCCCCCATGTACTTGTTCTTTCTCCCCCATGTACTTCTTTCTCCCCCTTGTGCCTCTCTTTCTCCCCCATGTACTTCTTTCTCCCCCATGTACTTCTTTCTCCCCCTTGTGCCTCTCTTTCTCCCCCTTGTGCCTCTTTCTCCCCCCCATGTACTTCTTTCTCCCCCATGTGGCTCTTCTTTCTCCCCCATGTGCCTCTCTTTCTCCCCCATGTACTTCTTTTTCCCCCCCTTGTGCCTTTCTCCCCCTTGTGCCTCTTTCTCCCCCATGTACTTCTTTCTCCCCCTTGTGCCTCTTTCTCCTCCATGTACTTTCTCCCCCTTGTATCTCGCTTTCTCCTCCATGTACTTTCTCCCCCTTGTATCTCGCTTTCTCCCCCATGTACTTTCTCCCCCCACGTGTCTCTCGCTTTCTCCCCCATGTACTTTCTCCCCCATGTGTCTCTCGCTTTCTCCCCCATGTACTTTCTCCCCCATGTGTCTCTTTCTCCTCCCTTGTACTTCTTTCTCCCCCTTGCGCCTCTCTTTCTCCCCCATGTACTTCTTCTTTCTCCCCCATGTACTTCTTCTTTCTCCCCCATGTACTTTCTCTTTCTCCCCCTTGTGCCTCTCTTTCTCCCCCTTGTGCCTCTTTCTCCCCCATGTGCCTCTTTCTCCCCCATGTGCCTCTTTCTCCCCCATGTGGCTCTTCTTTCTCCCCCAGGTGCCTCTCTTTCTCCCCCAGGTGCCTCTCTTTCTCCCCCTTGTGCCTCTTTCTCCCCCATGTACTTGTTCTTTCTCCCCCATGTACTTCTTTCTCCCCCTTGCACCTCTTTCTCCCCCTTGTACTTCTGTCTCCCCTTTGTGCCTCTCTTTCTCCCCCATGTACTTCTTTCTCCCCCATGTACTTCTTTCTCCCCCTTGTGCCTCTCTTTCTCCCCCATGTACTTCTTTCTCCCCCTTGTGCCTCTTTCTCCCCCCCATGTACTTCTTTCTCCCCCATGTGCCTCTCTTTCTCCCCCATGTACTTCTTTTTCTCCCCCTTGTGCCTTTCTCCCCCTTGTGCCTCTCTTTCTCCCCCATGTACTTCTTTCTCCCCCTTGTGCCTCTCTTTCTCCCCCATGTACTTCTTTCTCCCCCTTGTGCCTCTTTCTCCTCCATGTACTTTCTCCCCCTTGTATCTCGCTTTCTCCCCCATGTACTTTCTCCCCCCACGTGTCTCTCGCTTTCTCCCCCATGTACTTTCTCCCCCATGTGTCTCTTTCTCCTCCCTTGTACTTCTTTCTCCCCCCTTGCACCTCTCTTTATCCCTCCTGCCCGCATCATCACGCGCCCCTGCGGGCCGTGATAACATACAGACAGAGAAGGGGAAGAGGGCAGAGGCACCGGAAGAGAAGCGCTTGCTTCCAGACCGTAATCATCAGTCTGCTGGCAGCAAACGCTTCTCTTCCGGCGATCCTCTGCCCTCTTCCATGTCATTATGTCATCACGGCCCGCAGGGGCACGTGATGATGCGGGAGGATGGAACTTGTCATATTGCCGCTGGCCCGTTGCGAGATATTCACTCAAATTGCAGAGTGGAGGAGGGGGGACACTAGCACCGCGAGATTACAGGGAAAGGTAATATTCATACTGAATACAGGGCTTCAATTTCCACTCGCCCTCACTAAATATCTACTCGCAAAATGCGAGTAGGCGAGTGGAAATTTTGAGCCCTGCTATGAACATCTCCAGTTCTATAGTTCCAATGAATTATATGTATGTATCATATATATATAATATGATATAACACCGACTCCTTTATAGATATGTATACATGAGCTCTCGCTCATTTCTTTTCAGGATATTCCTATCTAATCACAAATGAGTAATTAGTGGCTCATTATTGTGAGATTGTGTGTAGAACCTGATTTAATTTTACTGGTTTTCAGAAGTTTGTTTACATGTGTGAATGTTTATTATATCTATGTATATGTAACAATTCAGGTTCCTGTAGCCTAAGAAGGCACTTACTGCCGTATAATGTATTTGTGTTCCAGGCCACTTGATCCAGTGTGATGCGTGTTCTTTAAAGCGGAACTTTCAGTTCATACTTAGTCACCGTGCATTCATTAAACGCATGCCGACTAGCTTTGAAACAGATGTTTTACCTTTAAAAAATAGCCCAGTCTAATGGAATCCTCTCCGTTTGGGGACTGACTGCCAGGTTAGTGCAATCCACGCACCTGCGCCGTCAGTCCCTTCCGGTAACTATATGGTGCACTGCAGTGCTACTCAATGGAGTTGGGGACTGACAACGCAAGCGAGCAGACAAGATGTCTGCGATGTAGTCTGGGTTCTGGTCTCCAAACGGGAAGGATTCCTTTACACTGGGCTGTTTTTTAAGAACCCATGACGGTCCAGGACCGTCATGGCTTAATTGATATAATTAATTCCAGGCTGAGACCTAGCGCTCCGAGACCTGGGCGTTCAGTCTCAGCCCTTCTTGCTTGTGCCGGTTCATGTGATCGCCGTAGCAGCAATCACATGTACCGGCATTGTGAGAGACAGAGGCAGTACAGAAAGCATGCTGTCTCTGCGTGTCTCTTCTGCCTCTGTCTCCCTTGCTATCCAAGTAAGGGAGACAGAAGTAGAGAGGAGACACCTAGTGGCAAATGAAAATACAGCAGCTGGGGATATTAACCCCATTCACTGATGGTGCCGGAGGCTTGCTAAATGCAGGTCAATTTCTGACCTGCAATGATACTTGTGTTTTTTTGTTTTTTTTACAAAAAGATATTTAAAAAAACAAAAAAAAAACCTCATTAAACAATTTTGGAAGTGTGATTGTTGTGGAGCTATGTAATACACTTATACACACCGCCAAATGTCAGGGATAAAAAAAGTGACAAAATAGGGTGGGAAAAAGGGACATGGGGATTTTCACCCAGGGAGGGACAGTGGCCACTTTAAACTGCACATTTTGTAGGTATGACTGACCGGTCTTACCTTTCATTTAGTTGCCCTTTGTGCCCAATTGATCCCAAGAGAGAGAACAAAAATGGTGTTTTTTTAATTTTAATAAAGTAAATGGTGGGTTATCCATATAAGTAGGGTATCAAATGAAAGCCCTATTTGTGCTTAAAAAACAGTGTATCATTTATGGGGGTGGAATAAAAGCCTAAGAGGGAAAACACTGTTGAACAAAGACATGGTCAGAAGTGCTCCGGTCCTTAAGGGAAAACGACCTCAGATTTCAAGGGCCTTAAAGGGTTAAAGGTAAGACATCTATTGCAAAGCTAGTCACCATGCGTTTAATGAATTCATGGCGATGAAGTATGAACTGAAAGTTCCGCTTTAAGACTATACGAAATGTTTTCAGAATTGATTTATTTTAAAATTGATCAGTTATTATAAGGCACAGGCAGTTTAGGTAAAACATATAATAGGGGTTTTCCTGCTGAGTACAACAATGGTATATCTGCTGCTGGGAGATGCATTGTTCCAAAGTTGTTACAGCTCAAACTTGTTCTTGTATCACAAGCGGTTAGCAACTGTGCTATATTGTGTCCAGATAGTTTCCTCTTGCTTTAAGTGGATGATGAGAGTCTTGGACTACTATTTTCCATAGTATGTCTTAGTAACATGTCCACAATTACATGACTGTTTCAAGTGTAATAATTTTGGAATCAATCATCTCCCATGAAAGTGGAAAAAGCCCTATAATAACCCTCCTCCACAACAGGTAACTTTACTGCTCAATGAATGTGCCATGCATCAAGTGGCAATAGCAAAACAATAACTAATAATGTAAAAGAAAACATTAAATTAAATCAAATCATAAGCATTTTGATGCAGCCTAAACAAACATTTATTACTGAACAGACACAGCTATGAGCTTAGTGGTGGGTAAACATTTTTATTTTACCAAGAAAATACATATAGAATAGAAAGCTCAGGTGACTAAAATGTCAAGTGTTCAGCTAGAAATACACAAGTCATTTTTGTTTTTCCCCTTTCAGGCAAAACGTACTTTGAAAGCTCAGAAGCTGCAGGAAGAGTTGGCCTCTGGAAAACTATCGGAGCATGTGGTAAGTAAGGAACCCAGAATAACACAGTATAACAGGGGAGGTCAACCTGCAGCCCTCCAGCGTTTTTACTACAAACACCATCCTCCTCAACTTGTCCCTGAAATAAAACATATGAAACTTTCGCAGTTTAAACAGTAGTCCATGAAAGGGGAACTATGGGGTGAGATTTATAAAAAGTGTTCTTATTCGTTTTTGTGAACTGATCCTTAAAATGTCGTTATTATGAGTGTTGGTATTTATAAAGTTTTCTATATAAATGTATAACTGTGACCGTAAAAAATTAGAGCAGGTCAAACATGGCCTTAAATATTTCGTAAAATTTATTTCGCTAAATTGTTGCAACATTTCTTTATAAATTCGCTGAGCCACTTTTTACAAACTTCCTTACTCCATTTTATTAAAAAAACTTACTACACGGCATTATGTCATTCGTAATACTTTTATAATTACCAATGACAATCTAACAGCCTTTTTAATGACTCTGTAAATCTCCCAATAAGTCATTTGAGTAAATCTCTCTTAACCTTCTGAATGCCAGACAGTTATCCAACACAATGTAATCTCTGACACTCAAAGGGTTATTTGTTTAATGGTTTGCCTAAGTAGGTGCCATATGTACAGCTGTGAAGTATACTGCTTCTTCATTTGAAATTTTGCTGTAATCAGTAACTTCATGGGGACGTTTTACTACCTTGTGAATGTTCACATGGCCTGTTAGAATCCTGGATGAACTTTCTGTAGAAAAAGCATATAATGCCTAGTCCGTGTTTATAAAGGGCTACATAAATGTTCTCAAGATGGGGGAAAAAGAGACCATACAGCTATATTCTACAGCTGAGTTTAAATGGAAAAAGCAATAAACATGTGACATATATATATATATATATATATATATATATATATATATATATATATATATATATATATATATATAAACGATTTGCAGAATATCAAGCAGCAGGCGCACTCTGAGGTCTTCAAAAAAATAAAAATTAACTTTTATTTAGGCATAAAAGATGATCAACGTTTCGACCCCCTTGGGGCCTTTCTCAAGACACATACCGAAAAAAACAAACAGCTTTAAATACAGTAAGTCATTAGCGCCAAAATCACCTCGAGGCAACCGCAATTGCGTCGCTACGTCCAGTGGAGCGCAGCGCAATGAAACGCAAAGGCAATGTTAACTCTATCATTGCCTTCTAACTGTGCTCCATATGACTTCCAAACCGCCGCGGCCGACATCCCCGGTGTATATTGTGCCAATGTACAGTGAACAGAACAGTATATGGAAAATAAAGGATTATACATATACACAATTATAATGTGAAAAATCTCTCTTCTAATCGTTAGCATGGGGGACTGATACGAGCCCACAAGACGCCCAAGCCGGCACCCCCAACACACATGTGTCTTAAAATGCTAAGACATCGAGATAAATTAAATGACACTCACTGTGTGGTAAATTCAAAGGGTATTAGCTTAGCTCAAATCGGTCCGTCTAGAGGATGCACATCAGATTTATCCTTGGAGCTGATCCGCCACCCATCCAAGGTGGTAATGGGAGTATCATGATCCGGCATCTTCCTTATGGCAAGCGTGTATTTAATATCGATTTCCAACTTGTGTAGTGATGCCAAGGGTTGTGGCTTGAAGACCTGGCTCTACGCGTGCTGCAGTATAGCAGTCACTCCGGAGTCCGATTATTGGTCACAAGCACACTCAAACATTGTCTGAACGAGAGCTCCTGCATTAGTCTCCTGGCTCAACGTGTGTTGCCCTTCGGTCAAGCGCACGGAGTCCCATTGTGGAGTTAGTGCTTTATCCTCATCCGTGTGTTGCTAAAAGTATCAAGCTGAGTAGCGTAACCCCGACCCGGCCACATAGAGGTCAATGATTCTACCTTATAGATTCAGCCAAATATACAACTGGCATTATGTGTGTCGGGGGACCCCACGGCGTCTCCCGTTCCCCCAAAGGCTGTGGAACCAGCGGCGCCGCCACCAAAGTAGCGGGGCCACCACTTCCACAACCCAAAGTAGGAACCAACATCAGCCCGCAATCCCCCGTCGCGTCTATTCAAAATTCAAGTGTCACATACTTCAATACATGAAATACAAACATTCACGTTAAAAAACAATGTGTAAAACAGTAAAAGAGCAGTGAATCATTATTCCAAATTCAGCAGGGAAATCAAACAATGAAAGTTGTCAAGTGTATACTGCGATAATGGAAATGTGTACATAAATTGTATCCAAATTATCAATCCATTGGGTACGCACACATGTCTCTCCAATAGTGAACATTTCACAGGAAACAATGTAAGGACAGTTTATCGTTCAAGCCCTTTGGAGCAACAGTGTCCAAAAAATGTATCCATTTGGCTTCTTTTTGTAATAGGAGTCTGCCTCTATCCCCCCCTCTAGTCAGAGGGGGCACTTGGTCAATAGCCATATATCGCAAAGATGGCAGTGGGTGATTGTGTTTAGCAAAATGGGTCGCTACCGGTTGGTCCTTAATTTTCGAAATGATTTTTTTATCAGGATTGCGCGTGGCTTCAAGTGCAGCCTTGATCGCTGCCCTGTGATTGCTCATACGTTCTTTAAAGGAATTAGTGGTTTTACCTACATAATAGAGTCCACAGGGACATACGATAAAGTAGATAACAAATTGACTGTTGCAGTTCAAGTTATGTTTAATGTATATCTTAAATCCTTTTCGTGGATGTCTAAAAGAGGGTCCTGTTAACATAAACTTACAGGTAACGCATGAGACACATTTGTAGCATCCTTTTCTTGGTGTTATTTTATCCATTTTGTAACAAAACTCCGGGTCTGTCTTAACCAATAAGTCCTTCAAATTCTTTCCCCTCCTATGGCATATCATAGGAGCCTCCTTTGGTATTTGTTTTAACGATGGATCACTGATTATGATAGGCCAGTGTTTTTTAATGCTTGTATTGAGATGGTATGTGTGGGTGTTAAAAGTAGTTGGAAATATCATTCTCGCTTCCTTATTAGGTTTGGTTCTGGAAAAGCTCTCAGTCCTTGTCGTTTCTATTGTAGATTGAATGTGGACATTAATTAGGTTTTCTTTATAGCCTCTCTCTAGGAATTTATTACCCATCCTTGTTAATTCAGTGTTAATCAGAGTCTCATCACTGACAATTCTTCTCAATCTTAGCATCTGTGATTTGGGTAAACTATTTTTAAGGTGGGGTGGATGGTGACTGGTAGCTTGTAAGAGATTGTTCCTGTCTGTAGGTTTATTGTAAATTGTAGTCTCTATTTTACCATTTCTCAACTGGACTAGAACGTCTAAAAATGGGATTTCAGTTGGACTAAACGTCAGTGTCAAATTAATATGTTGATGTTTGTTATTAAGCTCAGTCACTAATCTCTCCAAGTCAGTCCCATCTCCTCTCCATAGAATAAACATGTCGTCTATATAACGTGTATAGACCACCATGTGTTGTCTAAACAAATCATGTGTCTGTAAATACTCCATCTCATATTTATGCATATAGATGTTTGCATATGCAGGAGCCATACATGCTCCCATTGCTGTCCCGGTTTTTTGCAAAAAGAATTTATTTTCGAATTTGAAGAAATTTTTGGTCAGGCAGAATTCCAACATTGACAGAAAATAATCAATGGGAGGACCCTTATACAAAGGGTTATTAGTAATCAGGTCACGTACAGCCATCATCCCCTCTAAGTGGGGTATGACAGTGTATAGTGACTTCACATCCATAGTTCCCAGGATTACATCTGTCAAGTCATTGTTTACTGCCATCAGTAATTTCAAAAAGTCGCTTGTATCTTTTAAGTAATACGGTAAATCCTGGACACAGGGCTGCAGATGGAAATCAATAAACTGTCCGAGGGGATGTAAAGAGGAACCTATGGCAGAAATAATAGGTCTTCCTGGAGGTGATGTAATTGATTTATGAATTTTAGGCAGGGTATACAATATAGGTTTTTTTGGATGGTCAGTTGTTAAAAAGTCACTTGTCTTCTCATCTAACCAGCCTGCCCTCCTTCCCAAATCAATAAGTTTGTCAATCTCTGATTTATATAGACTAGTAGGATCAAATGTCAAACATTGATATGTCATGGTGTCTGCTAGTTGGGACATAATCTCCTTCCTATAGTCAGAATAATTCATAATGACAATTGCTCCACCCTTATCAGCACTCCTTATAACAATGTTTGGATCAGACGATAGTGTTTTTATCGCCTCCATTTCTATTTTAGATAAGTTAGAATATTGTTTCCTGGTATTGGGAATTGTCATTATGTCTTGTTCCACAAGTCTGTGAAAAGTTTTTATGGAAGGATTGTTACTAATGGGATCAAAACTTGATTTAGGTCTAAAGGGCATATTCTGGTATGAAGAGGATGTATCGTATGAAAAATGTTCCTTTAATCGTAGACTGCGCGAGAAACGATACAGATCTACTTGCCAATCAAACATAGAATGTCTATTTGTCGGTACAAACGAAAGTCCTTTCTGAAGCAGTCTAGACTCCCCTAGACTTAATGTATGAGATGAAAGATTATAAATTAAGTCTTTGGGAGAGGAGGTTTTGCTGTTATGTCTATTTTTCCTCTTGCCCCCCCTCCTCCCCCTCGACCTCGTCCTCCTATCGCACCACGGTTTACTTGAGCCCTGGTTGTTACCCCTAAAAAAGAGGCAGTGGCTTCTGTTGAGCTATTCTCTGTTTCAGATTCTAAGGAGGAGGAGAAGCTGTCTTCTTTGTCTGTAAGTCCCTGTACTTGGGGTCTTTGTCTAGGACGTCTCCTAAGTGTTGGACGTTTAGTGACTTCTGTAGTCCCACTTAGCCACCTATAAACCTTATGTTCCTGATAATCCTCGAGTACCTTGTTAAATTTATCACGTTTATATTTGGCTAACTTATTCTTATAACTTTCTACCTGTTCATCTAGCTTTTTGAGCCAGTCGGTCCCTGTATCCATCTGTAAACTCTCACTGTGTCTAGACTCAAAGTCTGCTATATTTTTTCTCACCAAATTCAGTTCATTATTAATTTCTTCCACCACCAAAACCATTAAATCCAAAGAACATTGGTTAAGAATGCCTACCCATTTCTTGCAAAAGGTTGCATTCAAGCGTCCAATGGTAGGCACATTCTTGATCCGAAATCCTCTGGGTATTTTCTTTTCCCTGTGATATTCAGATAGTGTAATGCCATGAAGGATTAAGTCCACTTCACGTTTCTTGTGTTTCAGGATCTGATGGTGTAACTCCACTGGTGTGTGTTGTCCATAAGTTGTTGTAAAGTTCTCTTTAAATAATATAGAGTCTGTTTTAGTATGATCAATATTATAAGTGAAAGCGTTAGGATCGTTTCCTCCTGCTGAATCAAAAAATGTCTCCATAGGTCTTGCGAGCTGTTCACAGTTTACTGTATTCGGTCTCCAACAATATATTCCAACGAATGAAACTAGTGGGTGCTACCACAAAATATTGGATAAAAATCCAATATTTAATAGATATGTGAACAAAGGTGGGCACTCCAAAACGTCCGTAAATACTAGAAACATGCCTGGTGCAGCCTGAAAAATTATATAAACGATTTGCAGAATATCAAGCAGCAGGCGCACTCTGAGGTCTTCAAAAAAATAAAAATTAACTTTTATTTAGGCATAAAAGATGATCAACGTTTCGACCCCCTTGGGGCCTTTCTCAAGACACATACCGAAAAAAACAAACAGCTTTAAATACAGTAAGTCATTAGCGCCAAAATCACCTCGAGGCAACCGCAATTGCGTCGCTACGTCCAGTGGAGCGCAGCGCAATGAAACGCAAAGGCAATGTTAACTCTATCATTGCCTTCTAACTGTGCTCCATATGACTTCCAAACCGCCGCGGCCGACATCCCCGGTGTATATTGTGCCAATGTACAGTGAACAGAACAGTATATGGAAAATAAAGGATTATACATATAAACAATTATAATGTGAAAAATCTCTCTTCTAATCGTTAGCATGGGGGACTGATACGAGCCCACAAGACGCCCAAGCCGGCACCCCCAACACACATGTGTCTTAAAATGCTAAGACATCGAGATAAATTAAATGACACTCACTGTGTGGTAAATTCAAAGGGTATTAGCTTAGCTCAAATCGGTCCGTCTAGAGGATGCACATCAGATTTATCCTTGGAGCTGATCCGCCACCCATCCAAGGTGGTAATGGGAGTATCATGATCCGGCATCTTCCTTATGGCAAGCGTGTATTTAATATCGATTTCCAACTTGTGTAGTGATGCCAAGGGTTGTGGCTTGAAGACCTGGCTCTACGCGTGCTGCAGTATAGCAGTCACTCCGGAGTCCGATTATTGGTCACAAGCACACTCAAACATTGTCTGAACGAGAG
Source organism: Rhinophrynus dorsalis (assembly GCA_037306005.1). NCBI lineage: Eukaryota > Metazoa > Chordata > Amphibia > Anura > Rhinophrynidae > Rhinophrynus > Rhinophrynus dorsalis. Next base: position 49,569,984 of record CM074721.1, read on the forward strand.
CTCCTGCATTAGTCTCCTGGCTCAACGTGTGTTGCCCTTCGGTCAAGCGCACGGAGTCCCATTGTGGAGTTAGTGCTTTATCCTCATCCGTGTGTTGCTAAAAGTATCAAGCTGAGTAGCGTAACCCCGACCCGGCCACATAGAGGTCAATGATTCTACCTTATAGATTCAGCCAAATATACAACTGGCATTATGTGTGTCGGGGGACCCCACGGCGTCTCCCGTTCCCCCAAAGGCTGTGGAACCAGCGGCGCCGCCACCAAAGTAGCGGGGCCACCACTTCCACAACCCAAAGTAGGAACCAACATCAGCCCGCAATCCCCCGTCGCGTCTATTCAAAATTCGTGTCACATACTTCAATACATGAAATACAAACATTCACGTTAAAAAACAATGTGTAAAACAGTAAAAGAGCAGTGAATCATTATTCCAAATTCAGCAGGGAAATCAAACAATGAAAGTTGTCAAGTGTATACTGCGATAATGGAAATGTGTACATAAATTGTATCCAAATTATCAATCCATTGGGTACGCACACATGTCTCTCCAATAGTGAACATTTCACAGGAAACAATGTAAGGACAGTTTATCGTTCAAGCCCTTTGGAGCAACAGTGTCCAAAAAATGTATCCATTTGGCTTCTTTTTGTAATAGGAGTCTGCCTCTATCCCCCCCTCTAGTCAGAGGGGGCACTTGGTCAATAGCCATATATCGCAAAGATGGCAGTGGGTGATTGTGTTTAGCAAAATGGGTCGCTACCGGTTGGTCCTTAATTTTCGAAATGATTTTTTTATCAGGATTGCGCGTGGCTTCAAGTGCAGCCTTGATCGCTGCCCTGTGATGTTCACTATTGGAGAGACATGTGTGCGTACCCAATGGATTGATAATTTGGATACAATTTATGTACACATTTCCATTATCGCAGTATACACTTGACAACTTTCATTGTTTGATTTCCCTGCTGAATTTGGAATAATGATTCACTGCTCTTTTACTGTTTTACACATTGTTTTTTAACGTGAATGTTTGTATTTCATGTATTGAAGTATGTGACACTTGAATTTTGAATAGACGCGACGGGGGATTGCGGGCTGATGTTGGTTCCTACTTTGGGTTGTGGAAGTGGTGGCCCCGCTACTTTGGTGGCGGCGCCGCTGGTTCCACAGCCTTTGGGGGAACGGGAGACGCCGTGGGGTCCCCCGACACACATAATGCCAGTTGTATATTTGGCTGAATCTATAAGGTAGAATCATTGACCTCTATGTGGCCGGGTCGGGGTTACGCTACTCAGCTTGATACTTTTAGCAACACACGGATGAGGATAAAGCACTAACTCCACAATGGGACTCCGTGCGCTTGACCGAAGGGCAACACACGTTGAGCCAGGAGACTAATGCAGGAGCTCTCGTTCAGACAATGTTTGAGTGTGCTTGTGACCAATAATCGGACTCCGGAGTGACTGCTATACTGCAGCACGCGTAGAGCCAGGTCTTCAAGCCACAACCCTTGGCATCACTACACAAGTTGGAAATCGATATTAAATACACGCTTGCCATAAGGAAGATGCCGGATCATGATACTCCCATTACCACCTTGGATGGGTGGCGGATCAGCTCCAAGGATAAATCTGATGTGCATCCTCTAGACGGACCGATTTGAGCTAAGCTAATACCCTTTGAATTTACCACACAGTGAGTGTCATTTAATTTATCTCGATGTCTTAGCATTTTAAGACACATGTGTGTTGGGGGTGCCGGCTTGGGCGTCTTGTGGGCTCGTATCAGTCCCCCATGCTAACGATTAGAAGAGAGATTTTTCACATTATAATTGTTTATATGTATAATCCTTTATTTTCCATATACTGTTCTGTTCACTGTACATTGGCACAATATACACCGGGGATGTCGGCCGCGGCGGTTTGGAAGTCATATGGAGCACAGTTAGAAGGCAATGATAGAGTTAACATTGCCTTTGCGTTTCATTGCGCTGCGCTCCACTGGACGTAGCGACGCAATTGCGGTTGCCTCGAGGTGATTTTGGCGCTAATGACTTACTGTATTTAAAGCTGTTTGTTTTTTTCGGTATGTGTCTTGAGAAAGGCCCCAAGGGGGTCGAAACGTTGATCATCTTTTATGCCTAAATAAAAGTTAATTTTTATTTTTTTGAAGACCTCAGAGTGCGCCTGCTGCTTGATATTCTGCAAATCGTTTATATAATTTTTCAGGCTGCACCAGGCATGTTTCTAGTATTTATGGACGTTTTGGAGTGCCCACCTTTGTTCACATATATATATATATATATATATATATATAATATAATATATACACTAGTTGAAGAGCCAGTTACATGGGCCACAGTGCCATTGCCACCCGGTCGCGGGGCAGTCATGCGCAGTAGAGTCTGCCCATGCCGCGGCTGACACAGAGCTTGACGTTCTGTCTCAGCCGCGGCACAGGCAGTCTCTACTGCGCATGACTGCAGCACGTGCAGCAATGTCTACTGCGCATGATGCAGAGTTACACACGTTTTAGCAAATTATTATATAGGATATTAATGATACCTACTTAAGCAAGTCATCCTGACAAATAAATTAAGAACAATACTATTCCAAGGGTATGGTTTTGATAAATATATTTTTAGCTCCCTAAGACTACCTAATGACATGGATTTGCATAGTCTCTCTTTATATATTGTAATAGGGTTCTGGTTCAGATCAGATCCATCCCATTTCTTTGGCTTAGGGAGAGGGCCATAGACACTTTTTTTTCCCCTGTAAAGCCCTTTCTCCCCTCTTTGCGCAGTGTGTGGTTTATGTGGAAACTTTAATCAGCAGTTTTCAAAATAAGAAACCAAGTAAGATAGTAGTATAATGCAGATAGCCACTCTTTGTCCTCTTGAGCTAGAAATGGTGCATTTTTTTAATGTGATGACTTTCTGTACATATTATCCCTGCTTGTGATCTTGTGGATCCGTTAAAGGAGTAGTGCATTTTTATGTTTTAATATGCTTTATTCAAAATTTGTATTTACTCTTAGTTACTAGCAAAGAAGCACAGTTTTCCACAATGGGGGAGTTATTCCACTGGTATACCCCAGCCTTGTTCCCTAGTCCCACTAGTAGTTCCACTCTCTGTTGGTAGCCAGATAGCCAGAGTTCCACATATAAACTGCTTAAAAAAACAGTTGCATGTCAGAGGATTGTCCAGCACTTTGCATGGGGAATTAATATCACCCCACTCTACTGTCACCACAGTGCGTCCCTGGCAACAAAGCAAGACCATCTTGGTCTTTATATATAGACTAGTTGAACAGCCCGTTACACGGGCCACAGTGCCTCAGGCAGCCGGTCGCGGAGCAGTCACACGCAGTGGAGACTGCCCGCGCCTCGGCTGATACAGAGCCTCTGGCAGCCGGTCGTGGGGCAGTCACACGCAGTGGAGACTGCCCGCGTCTCGGCTGATACAGAGCTGGACGCTCCTTTGGAGCGCCCAGCTCTGTATCAGCCGGGCGCAGCCAGTCTCTACTGCGCATGACTGCCGCACGCGCAGCAGTGTCTACTGCGCATGTCGGGCGTTACACACAACTTGGCGAATTATTATATAGGATATACAGTTGTATACAGACTTTCAGCTGTTTGTAATGAACAAATCAAACAAAAGCAATTGAAATATCTCAGTTGAATTTGGGGAAACCACTTAAAGCATTCGTTGTGTTGAGCTATTTTCATTGCTTTTGTTTTGATTTGCTCATTGCAAACAACTGAAAGTCTGTACGTTTTGACAATAACCCTTATTTGCAATGGGGGTTGAATACTTTTGATTACAACTTTATATATGTAATATGAATGGATGTGTATGATGTGAGTTCCCTCTCGTGAGTCAAGGAGAACTGAAGCATATTGCTAACTGGCTTTGAGGCCCACAAATAAAATAAATAAACAAAAAAACAAACAAACAGAGAACGCAACCAGCGAAGGAGGATGATTTTTCTATATAATATACTAGGTAGGAAGGTGGGAATGAACAAAAGTGTGTATGTGTGGGCACACACACCACTAGCTGTTGCTCTGTGCTTTAATAAAGTGAGGCATAGTGAAGGGGCAAATGGAGGAGGGAAAATGGCTGAGGGAGACAAATGGGAGGAAAATCACTGAAGAGGAGAGGGGGGTGTTATGAGGTGAAGGGGAAGCAATGAGGTAAAATTGAGTGAGGGAGGAGAGGAAAATGAGGTGGTGAAAGGGAGGTTTGGCTGTGGAAATGGGAAGGCAAATTGGCGTGTGAGAGGGGGAAATAGGAAGGTGAAGTGTGCAAAGGGAGGGTACCTATTTCAGCGTAAAACTGTATGCCTTGATTTTGACAAGAGTGGCTTCGCTGAGCCAATCCTGTCAAAATCTGTACCCACTGGCAACACCAAAACCAGGCTAGCCTATAGAAATGTATATATAATATTAGCTCAATCATAAATAATTGAGTAAATAAAACAGATTGCAATAGCAGTTAAGTGTTTAGTAGAACTAAAAGTGAACTACTCCTTTATAGTCACTGAGACTTCGCTTAAGCCTTCTGTGTTCAAGCACTGGGATCCTGAATGCATATATTGCATTAATATGTATCAGTATTTAAATTTTTTTTTCTTACTCTGTAAAACAGTAATATGTCCAGTGGCTGGATATGCTTCATTCAGTAGTTATTCTGGTGCAAACCTGAATTACTCAGAGGTTATGGGGTCAGTATTTACTCTCCCAAAAGTGCAGGATTATTCAGTAATAACATTTGAGTGAGACACCATGTAGTAGTAGTAGTAGTAGTAGTAGTAGTACCACCACCTTGGTTTCATTCTTTAAAACATTTAAATACATTTTTTAACAATGCCATGCTGTGAAAACAACGTGTCAACAAGTTTTGTTTTTGTATGTTTTCCACTAGTGTAAAAGCCCGTGTTAACCCTTTGAGTGCTGGAGGGTACGCAACTCATTGCGTACCCCTCCGGCGCTCAAAGGGTTAAAAGGCCAGTCCTGCTCTGTGTCTGCTGTCACTCATGCGATGCACGAACGCACAGAATGCTCCCAGCACAGAACTCCCAGCATTCCATGCTCCCAGCACAGAACTCCCTCATTCTGTGCGTTCAGGCAGTCTCTACTGCGCATGATTGCTTCTGACAAACATCCTAGTGAATTATTATATAGGATTTGACTAAATAATCTGCACCGGCACTGAAAGTGTTAAATTGGAACAATAACCTGACTCTTATTTTGTTTAACAGACCTACCTCGGGGGGAGTCCTTTAACTCTTTGTGTGCAAAAGGGGAGTCCAATGCATTGTGAAGCAATAAATTGGACACCCATCTGGCACTCATTGGGTTAAACAGCTGTCAGGTATACCTATATAATTACATCTAGGTAGAAATACTTCATGCATAAGCCCAGTTTATCTGTATACTTATTTTTGCATTGGAATTGGGCTGTAGTACCTAGGTAATTTGTTTTTGCTATCTAAATATGCTTTTAAAGGGAAATGAGTGTCTACCTCGTTCATACTGTTACAGCTTCCTGTATTTTGTCAGTGTTTACTACAGGCAAAATAAAACTGAGGTCAGTAATAGAGGCAATTATAGAATATAAAACAATGAAATAAATATACAGACTGCGGTATGAAGGCCTCATTCTAAGTTTTTTATTCTGTTAAACAAATTAAAGGCCTTATACAGAAAGCAAAAGTTGATCAATTTTAAAGTAAATCAACTGCACCATGGGGGGGTTAAATTATGACTACAAAGCATGGCTTCACAGTATTATTGGAGAGACCTCTTTACATTCAAGGGAGTAAAAGACCCATTTAAATCTATGGGAATTTGGGGAATACTTATGTCCTCTGTGGTGCATTTTGTGTACTTCATAACTGCTTATGTATTTGTTTTCTGCATAAGACCCAATGAGTTGCATATTTCTATAACTTATATTTTTTTATGCCTAAAGCACAACTTGCTCTTATGTGAAAGAAATTGTAACATTCACATCTTGTATTGAAACGTTTGTGTGAATGCAATGCAAAAGCAACAATGGCTAAGTTTGTATTGGTTTTGCAATTATGCAAGGTAATATATATGTAGATGTTTTCATGACTTATTTACATGTGTACTGAACATAATACTTCTCAGTTGTGATTTGTTATTCACGTGTTCTGCCAAATTTGATACAGATCTCTTGCGTACACTGGCACTTTTGCAGTTTTTATTGATGCTGCAATTATTTAGTTGATACATATCTCTCTTACACTAGCATTCTTGCAGTTATTGCGTTGATACAGATCTCTTTTGTAAATTGGCACTCTTGCAGTTATTTCATTGATATAGATCTCTTGCATACACTGATATTTGCAATTATTTTACAAAGAGGTTGGTAATGAGTGAGGTGTACTAATGATTGTCAGAATTAGTACCATTACTATTTACTACTTGTTTTACTATTTTTGATAATATTTACTATTCTTTTAAAGGAATGCGAGCATTAAATAATAAACCTCCACTTGCCATTAATTGCAGAAAATCCTCTGTATGGACTGGTTTTCTGGAATAAGTCTCTTGTTAGTACTGAATACTATATATACAAGTGAAAGCATGATATGAGCCTTTGTTTTAAGGGAGCAGTAAACTTTTTAATGAAAACCTACGTTATAGGACTTTTCCTTCTGAGTAAAACAGGTCACTCCCATCGCTGTCAGTTGTTTTATTCAAAATTTATAATGGTTCAAATAACCAGGAAGTGAATTTACCGTGTTTACTTCCTGATACTTCTGACAGGAAATTATTCAGCATTTTCTATCAAATTCTATGGAGAACTGTAAGTCACTGATTTTCCTCTCCATTGGAATGTAACAGAAAAACTAATTAGAATTTGACCACTAGAGGGCACTGCTAATATAAAAAAAAACAGGTTTAAACAGTAATAATTCTGGAAATATGCATCTCTTGGCAGTGGGAGTACACTTATGTTACTCAACATGAAATGCCATATAATATATATTTTTTCATTAAAAAATTACTGCTCCTTTAAGAGTCAAGGATACCAAATTCTTCCCACTGAAAACTTCCTAAGAACACTTCATGTGAGGATTTTGGGGTATTTGAGCCCCAAAATAAAGACTCATGTCTGCCTCTATGGATGTGCTAGCCATTACTAATTACAGTCTGGAGAAGGTACCCATGCATAATTTATGCATAGAGGCTATTAGGACTTGCTGCACATATTAAGATAACTGGGGGTTCATTATTAACATGTTTGTTGATTAAAATATGCACATTTTAAGGAGAAACAGTGTTTCTGTTAAGGTATAGTAAATATTTGCAAGTATATATCTCATTGTTATAGCATGCATTTGATATAAGAGCAAGATGTGTTTTAGCATTGATGTTCCTTTAACTCTTTGGGTACTTGAAAGGTAATGCATTGAACACCCCTGTGAGCTTATGTAATTCCAAGGGGTGAGCGGTGTTTTTTTTCCCTTCTGTATGACTCTTGCACTCAGTCTTGCTTTCATTATACCAGGGCTCCCCAAGACATCAGTGGGGAGAAGAGGAACATAATACACAGACAGTAAGCAGTTTTATTTATTTGTATTTTGTATTTTGGTAGCCCATTGTTTATTACATTTCTGTTTGATTTAAAGAAAAAAATCTTTGCCAGATACTGATTGGTGTACTACAGTAGAAAGGCTATGTTCTCCAGTGATTTTATTTATTTATTTTTTTTTTTCAGGTTCAGACAATGTGATTTATATGTGTAGTGTCAGGTTTGATTGTATGTGATGTTTTTGCATGATTACAGTTAACAGTTCCAGCTCTCAAATAGATAAAGGGGATCTATCATCCCAGTTCAAATGTGTGTTAAACGTTAGATTACCTAGTGATTAGGTGGCTTTCTTGAATTATTATTTATTTATTTATTTTTTTAAATCCTATGTTGCCAAAAATTAACGTTTAAAGACTGCACTTTCGAATAGACTGCAGGTACAGGTCTGTAGCTGCACTCTGTAACTCTGGCTCCCCTCCCTCTATCCAGCCTCTTCTGATGACGGAGGCTTCTGTCTGTAGGCTGGAGTGCTCTCATTGGCTAGATATTGATCTCTGCCAACGAGATCGCTCCAGCTTACAGACAGAAGCCTCCATCATCAGAGGAGGCTGGATCGAGGGAGGGGAGCGGAGGCAGAGTGACGGGCTGCGGATATAGAGTTGTACCGGCAGTCTGTCCGGAAGTGCAGTCTTTAAACATTCATTTTCGGCAAAATAGGATTAAAAAAAAAAAATATTCAAGAAATCCACCTAATTGCTAGGTAATCTGATGTTTAACACACATTTGTACTGGGGTGATAGATCCCCCTTAAGAGAACACTTAATAACATTTACTTGTTTCAATATTCTGTAATATAACTTTATATGGCACTTAAGGGGTACGGATAATACTTTTATTAGAGAAGAAATTACATAGTTTCACTTCAAATTCACTTGTTTTATAAAATGTACCACACTTCACAGGAACGGGAGCACAACAGTGAAGATGAGGATGAAGATAAGTACGCAGATGACATTGACATGCCTGGGCAGAATTTTGACTCCAAGAGGCGTATTACAGTCAGAAATCTTCGTATCCGAGAAGATACTGCCAAGGTAAGACTGGTGTTACTATGCCAGGTTGAAAGAGGTGATTGAGTGAAAATCTCTAGGTTTTCAGTCAGTCTGTAATGTTTTTAAAGGGATAGTATTACTTCAAAATCACTATCCCTCATATTGTAGCCCTTAATAAACCGAGTTAAATGACACCAGCGGCATCTCTCAAACCTTTATGGTTTAAGAGATAGACGCTTTCAAAGTTTCCTCTCCCCTTGCTGTCAGTGTTCTGCTTCCAGCAGGAGAATCCGGTCCCGGGACAGACGGAGGCTCTTAAACAGAGCCGATATCTAGTTATGGAAGGAAAAATGATTCATTGAAACAGTCTTCTATGTGTGCTTGGTTACCAAGCACACATAGAAGACTGTTTCAATTAATCATTTTTCCTTCCATAACAAGATATCTGCTCTGCTGAAGAGCCTCCGCTTGATTCAGAGACCGGATTCTCCTGCTGGCAGCAGAACGCTGACAGCAGGGGAGAGGAAACTTTGAAAGCGGCTATCTCTTAAACCATAAAGGTTTGAGAGATGCCGCTGGTGTCATTTAACTCAGTTTATTAAGGGCTACAATATGAGGGATAATAATTTTGAAGTAATACTATCCCTTTAAAGATGTGTCCTTATCTACTAAATCATAGTAAATGTTATCTTCCTACAGTACCTAAGAAATCTGAATCCCAATTCTGCGTACTATGATCCCAAAACGAGAGCCATGAGAGAGAATCCATATTCAGATGCAGGAAAAAATCCAGAAGAGTATGTATCCTATAATTACATTTTTAGATACTAGCCACTTAAATTGTGTTAAACGGCAGGCCCACCATGTGTACTTTGGCCATAAGCTGCCGTAGGTTCTGCAGCCCTGCACAACTGGGCAGAACAGTGGTTCTCAGCCCCAGTCCTCAGGACACATCAGTAGGTTAGTTTTAAAGCGGAACTTTCACTTTATATAAAGTCGCCCTGCAATAATTAAGCATATGGCGACTAGGTTCATAATACTTCTTTTACCTTTCAGAAGTGGCAGATTCTAAATAATCCTTAATATTCGGAGACTGACGGGTAGGTTAGTGCAGTCTATGTGCCTGTGCCATCAGTCACTTCCAGTTACCTTGTGGCACACTGCAATGTTACTTGGAGGAGACTGGGGCTGACAGCACAGGCGGGCAGAAAGATGTCTACGCTGATGCCAGGCTTTCGGCCTCCGAAGATTAAGGATTACTTCAGAATCTGCCACTTCTGAGAGGCAATAGAAGTATTATGAAGCTAGTCGCCATATGCTTAATTATTGCAGGGCGACTTTAAACAAAGTGAAAGTTCCACTTTAAGAATAAAAAGGAAATCTGTAAAAATGACTGAGCCACTGATGCGCTGAAAACACGAACCGTTGGTGTGTCCTGAGGTGAGGACTGTGGTAGAAGATGAGTCAGCTAGGATGATGTACTAAGAAAGGTGGTGCAATTCTGGAGCCAATTGGCTGCACTATAGGGAACAAATAACTTTCACCATTGATTTTTAAATGGCACTTTGCATTGGAGAACTCTCTAGCACTGAAGGGGTTTAAAAGCTCTATTTATATCAGTTGTAATTTTGAGAGTGATTATTCCCTCGGGTGCAAAGTTGAAGCCCCTGAATTGGACAACTTTCTTAGTATATGAGCCTGGCTGTGATTGGTCCATTTTGGAACTGTGAGTTTGGATGAATTTGCGGTCCTGATGGAGAGAGGGGATTTTGTACAGGCTGAAGCTGATGTATTGAGAAGAACTAACTGGAGCAAACTATCTGTAACCTAAAAATTCAGAAAATCCCCATTGATTTAACTTATTATTATTAAACACCAAATGGATGAAGATGGGAAAAATAATAATAATAAAAGCATAGGCAATTCCACTTCATATATTCTGCACTTGCAAGTAAGTACATCATATATGTGAGTGAGTAAATAACTGCCCATGTCTGTATGCTAATGATAAATGACAGTTTAGCATCCATGTTTGACTAATGGGGGAAAATATAAAAATCATTAAAAAAATCAGTCAAAGAATACATATGTTATGACGTGTGTGCACTTTAAAAGCAGGATATTATGCATGAAAACAAATGTGGAACAATTCTGAAGCAACCCATTTGTTCCAAAGGGAATAAATAAACTTTCCCATCAATTGAAATGGGGGCTTTTAATCCCTTGAATAAGTTGGAGATCTTTGTAGTAATCAACCCATTGAGGACCAGTGTGAATTTTGGTTTGTTTTTCTAGAATGACTCTACTTTTATTTTGTACTTTGGCCCTTTGAATCTTATGCACAAAATTAAAGAGTAGCAGCTCTGGAGCAAACCAACATCCTAGGGGAGATAAAAATTCCAAGAGCTACAGTTTACTTAAAGGGATAGTAATGTTTCACAATAAAAGCAGCTCCAATTAATCTTCATAGTATTTGGGCCATGGAGAGTGTTGTATCAGTACTGTCAGAGTTGTAGTTCAAGAGTAACTGAATGATAAAGTATCCCCCTCCCACCCCTTTTACTGATGTAACACTGCTTGCCTCAGAGTAGCAAGACAGTCTGGATGGATCATAGTAAGAAGATTGGCCCTTGCTGTGAGCTGTCTGGTCTGTGGACCAGATTCCACATCTGAGGGGAGGTGACTTACACTAGGTAAAAGGGGCGGGAGGGGGATTCTTTGTCATTCAATTACTCTTGAACTACAACTCTGACAGTATTGAAATAACACTCTTCATCACTCAAGTACTATGAAGATTAATTGGAGCTGCTGTTTTTGTGAAACATTACTATCCTTTTAGGCGAGATGCAAAGCAACACACTGGAGACCTTTCTCTATCATTCAAAGGGTTAAAACCCCATTTAAATTAGTGGGGGAAAAAATCTTGCGTCCCATATGGTGAGCTGATTTACTCCAGAAATTATTATTATTATTAGTTTATTAATGCCTAAGACCCCATGGACCTTTGTTCATAAGAAAACTTGGAAGAATAATAGAGTAAACCAACTGCATGACAGAGGATAGGACTAATAAACATTCCTTTTTATTTAAATGGGTGCTTTTAACCCCTTGAATACTAGAGGTCACCAGTGAATTGCTTCAATGCTTTGGATAACTAGGATTCAAGGGTTTAAAATCCCCATTTAAATCAATAGGAGATTTAGGAATGGAATTGCCCCACTTTTCATTTGAACTTAAGCCCATTGACTCTTTGAGTGCCAGAGGGGTATGCAACGCATTGCAAGGCAATGCGTTGCATACCCCTCTGGCACTCATTGAGTTAATTGGTAAACATATGGCTTATTTTACAATGTCTTGCAACACTTTTTCTTTTTTTGTCGTGCAAACGGTTTGTAATTTAAATGGTTTTTGAGATTCTCATTTGTTGGTAGCAGTCACATCATTCATATCTGAAAGGATGTGTCTTTATTGATTTACATGGATCCCGAAAAGTGAGAAAGTTATATTTTTAGCCATTCCTGTGATTTTTCTTGTAGGGTCAGTTATGCTGGAGATAACTTTGTTCGTTACACTGGGGACACAATCTCAATGGCACAGACACAATGTAAGTGGTCTATCACATTTCAATCTGGTGGTTTTGGTTTCATGATTTTGTTTTTTTCTTCTGAGTGGCGATGAACCTGTTGTACATAAAGGAAAAGAATGATACAAAGGAAAAATGACAAACTATTCTACTTTTTGTTGCCTCACATTAAAAAGTGTATGTTTATCTGTTTCTTTTAGTGTTTGCCTGGGAAGCCTATGAGAAGGGTTCAGATGTTCATCTGCAGGCAGATCCCACCAAGCTGGAAGTGTTATCCAAATCATTCAAAGACAAGAAAGAGGACTTTAAGGAAGAACAGAAAAAGAGCATCTTGGAGAAGGTACATTTAAAGAAATATTAAAACCTCTGAATGATCTCCAGTTTACTTTAAAGCGGAACTATCACCTAAAACCAAACTTTTACCGTGCGTTTTAATGTTTAACCCGACATTAGTGCTGTGTGTGTGTGTGTGTGTGTGTGTGTGTGTGTGTGTGTGTGTGTTCTTCAAGTCGCCTGGCAGTGGAGATATTTGCCCTGCAAAATTGGGCACTTCCGCATTCTGCGGGACTCCATGATGTCTCAGGACTTCCCAGCTGCCCCAGGCAGTGCATTCATGCTCCCCTTTGAAGCTAGATTTCTGTGATGTAGCGTTACAGCAAACTCCGTTTACAGTGCTACTGAGGTTGCACACGCTCCCTGGGGCAGCTGGGAAGTCCTGAGATGGTACAGGGTAGTGCCCGATTTTGCAGGGCAAATATCTCCACTACCAGGCGACTGGAAGAAAACACACACACACCTCCTAAATAATTCTTCTGTGCTACAGTGGGAAGAGTGTGGGATCTGGGATTTTATGCAGTAAGGTGTGATACTCTCTCAAAATCTCATGTAATTCTGTTCTCTTTAACAGTGAAGAGATTTTAAGGCCTTGTGCTTAAAGGGATAGTAATACTTAAAATGTAAAAAAAAAATATGTTGTAGGGTTTATCCCCCTGAGTAAAACAAGAGTACTCCCACTGCTGAAATGTGTTTCATTCAAAAGTTATTAATTTTCAAAGTTGAAGTTTTTAGGTGCAATATCACAGTGGCCTGAAATTGTACAGTGGTGCTGTTGCTACACCATCCTATGGAGATTTATGGTCCTGGGACCAGAGCTGTCCATAGGATCATGTAGCAACAGCGCCACTGTACAATTTCAGGCCACTGTGATATTGCACATAAAAAATTCAACTTTGAAAATGAATAACCTTTGAATGAAACACCTTTCAGCAGTGGGAGTACTCTTGTTTTACTCAGGGGGATAAACCCTACAACATATTTTTTTTACATTTTAAGTATTACTATCCCTTTAAAAGAAAAGTGAAGTATTTCTGTGGTAAACTAACTGCTCTATAGGGGAGAAATACAATTTCCCCAAATTCCCTTTGGTTTAAATTATGCTTTTAACCCTTGAATGCTAGTGACTTCTTCAGTGCAGTGCTTTACAGTATGTTGGATACCTCTGTAGCATTCAGGAACCAAATTTAAATCAATGGAATGTTTTATATTTCTCTGCTGTACTGCAGCTGGTATGCTTCAGAATGGCAGCAGCTCAAAGATACAGCTGGGTATGCATTTGTATCAAAGTGTGAGAAAGTTAAACTTATTGAACTCAACGCGCATAGCTTCAGGCTCCCCTTCAACCAAATCACATGCAGTCTTTGAAAATAATGAAGGTAATGAAACATAATATTTGCCTCCAGTATTAGCTACATATTGTCAGTGTATCCGATGATATTAATAAACATGGATCTATTTTTATGATTTTTATTACTGGTTTCATTATGTTGGTGCAGTTTATTTTCAAAGAAGACTGCTTTAGGATGGCTCTAGTTTTCATTTAGACAAAAGGCCCTGAATGCTCTGTAGATTAACACAGCAAGCGAGTTTATCGTGTCTTAGCGCATCTCCCACTGGAGTCTGGCAACAAGAATTATGTCTGCCCCCATGGACAGAATATCCAGTACTAGTGATTTTGGAGAACTAATGCACTAAAAACTGATTAATATTGGCCATTAGGATGTTCTGCCTAGATTAATATAAGAGAGTGTTTTATTAAGAGTTTTTTTTTTTTTTAAGCATTCCTTTAAAAGCAAAATAAAGGCTGATAAAAAGCAGAGAATATATCACAAGTAAATGTAATTTCATGTGTGACCCTTTCTGATTTAGTTTAATGCTCTATTCCTTTGTTTCCATTTTGCAGTATGGAGGTCAGGAGCACTTAGATGCTCCACCCGTGGAACTCCTCTTAGCCCAAACAGAGGACTATGTGGAATATTCACGGCATGGCACAGTCATCAAAGGACAGGAGAAAGCAGTTGCCCGTTCCAAATATGAAGAAGACGTTCTTATTAATAACCACACGGTAAGTGGTTGAATGTTCTAAGGCTTATAGAAGGCAACCAACCAAATATATGCAGCGAAGAAAACAATTGTTTGAAGCTAATGGACAAGCTTGAATTTCCCTTTAAAACACTTGTGAGATGAACATTCACTTTTGGTTGTCTGACAGCTGTCTTAATTTTCCTTTTGAGGTTGTGTATGGAAACAGAAGCCATCTATGGAAAGCGTGAGAGCAAGGGAACACAGTCAATCTGATGTACTAAGAACTGGAGCTATTCTATGGCAAACCATCTGCAC